>OW284517.1:7906337-10406337 GCA_935413205.1 Polydrusus cervinus
TAAACTTTAGAGTTGTTAAAATCTTTAACACATAGCGTTTTTATGTGATTTTTGATCACAAGATAATAAGGTACTAGTTCAGACCATATTGAACAATAGGTTCTTAGTAACAAAAATGTTCTTATTTACTTCAAAAATATTTAAAGTTATATAATACTTATTAAAATACATGTTATTTTATGCACCTTGGATGACCATATTATTCATATTCATTATTGCACAAGCAATATTGTTAGGGGCCTAGATACGTTACGACACCTGTCTATGTTAAAACTTTTTAAAAAAATATATGCCTCTTAAATGGTAACTTTTTTTTATTTACTATATCTAGATACATTATTATAAATAAGTAGAAAACGACAAACTAACTACTTCATTCAAGCTTAAGTTTTTAGAGTTTTGCTATAATTAGTTCTTCGGCTGTGTTTTGTATACACTCATCGCATTGAAGATACGGGAATCGTATTGGTTTAGGATGGCTTTGAATTTGGGATACTAAGACATCAAGTACATTTTTCTCGAACCAGTCCATTAAGTCTCCTTTTTCTCTTTGTTTAAGCATTTGTACTATTTTTTCTTCTTGTCCCGAGTCAAATCTAACAGTAAACAGAATAAGTGGGGTGACCGTTGCAAATCCTTTAGAGGCAGAGCGGAAACAACTTCGAAGCCGTTCTCTAATATCCTTTTCCGTCTGTGGTGCTTGTCCCTCAACTATTGCTTTGAGTAATTCATAGTATAACTCCTCATGATGTCCAATATTAACATAATAACAACTTGGACAATACGTTTTAAAATCATAATCTGATATTCCCTTGCGGTCTTTTCGTAGGATACCCCCAACTCTATAGCCGTCCTTGTCCAGGCATATCTCGCATTTTTCTTTCAACTCAGGACGACACTCGCTGCAGTCACAAGGGCGTCCCCAAAAACACTCTTTAGGCATTGTGCTCGCTTCAACTGATCAACAAAGACTAATTATTTAGGGATAATAATAATATAATAATATAGTAGCTTGAGAGGGTTAAAAGTGGAGGGGGTAAAAGTGGAGGCGGTAAAATTTTAAAATACTGTTGTGTTTTGTTACAGATTTTTATGATAGTTGAACTTCTATCACTTTCGACTAGCAAAATATTATTGTTCTCGGTAAGTAATATATTATAAAAGTCCAAAACTGTGTGTACATCTACTGCATACTTACCCTTGAATATTTATTGCAGGCTTTCTGAACGTATCCTATTTTCTGAACGCACCCTTAGTTCCTAAATTTTGGCGAACCGAGGTTATAAATAGAGGTGCCACAGAGCGATTCTGTCAGTCTTTACTAGTCTCTTGAAGTGTGCAGACGTGTCTGTAAGAGCTCCGCAAAATGGAAAAGTTTATCATTGTAAAAGATGCTATTCAAAAAGTGCGCCGATACAATATTACAGGTCGTACCCTGGAATTTAGGTTAAAGTCTATACCTGAGGGTGTTGAACCGGTTGGATGGGTACGGGAGGGAATTAATCAAATTGTTCAAAAGGCTACAGAGGGCCTTCAGCCCCTGGACCAGGTGGGATTTAGTTTCTGTTCCAAAGATTTTAATCGTGGTGAGGGGTGGCTTCGATTTAAACAAGCTGCAAAAATAAATTACGAAGATGTCTGGAACGTAATCAGCAACGTATATCAGTCTAACTCATCTGGTTTAAACACAGAATCATTTTGCTTGAAAGTTACTACTGTGTGTTTGCCAGCCGGTAGGGGAAGGGGGAGCAAATATAATAGTTTCGTCGAGGAGTGTGGTATGAGAAGGGGCATAGTCACCATTAAAAATACAGACAATCTATGCCTGCCTCGCGCTTTAGTTGTTGCCATTGCTAATGGCAATAAAGACAATGAGTTTAATAAAGTCAGAAAAGATACAGGCAATATTCAGACAGAAAGAACAAGGACACTGTTGGAAAGCTCTCAAATTATCATTCCCACAGAAGGGGCCGGTATTCCGGAGCTACAAAAATTCCAAGATTATTTGTCCGATTATAAAATTATTGTTTACAGCTATGGATCAAAGGGAAGGGATGTAATTTTTGAAGGGGCTAACGAGAGCGGCAAAAGACTTAATTTGTTACATCATGAGGGGCATTTCAACGTTATTACCTCCCTCACAGCCGCTTTTTGCTGTAATTATTATTGCGAGGCATGTTATATACCATACGATCATATACATAAACACCGGTGCGGTGGAATGTGCCCCGGTTGTTTTCAGTCACCAAAATGTGTTGATAATCAAATTAAGATTATCTGTGATAACTGTCATAGAAGTTTTAGAGGAAAAATATGTTTCGAAAACCATCTAAAGGAGGGTTCGTGGGAAAAGACTACTGTTTGTGTTGAAGTTAGGAGCTGCGAGCATTGTTTTAAAACTGTAAAGGGCAATAGGAAACACATTTGCGGAGAGGTCTTTTGTAAGAATTGCAATTCACATGTGGCCGAAAATCACCTTTGTTACATTCAAAAAGATAATGGCATGCCTAAAACAAAAGATATTCTGTTTGTGTTCTATGACTTGGAAACACAACAAGAAGAGTTATTGACAGATGGATCGCTTGTTCACCGCCCCAATCTTTGTGTTTTTAAACAATGTTGTGATGAGTGCATAAACTCTGACGTTGTCATTTGTACAAAATGTTGTTTGAGATTGCAGAAACTTAAAGGCTTAGAAGTAATTGATAGATTTACCCGATATTTGCTAGATTCAAGAAAAACTTTTAAAGAATTGATTGTAATTGCACATAATGGACAGGCTTTTGATCATCAATTTATTTTAAACCATATATTGAACGAAACAAATTTAACACCAGAGCTAATAATGAGAGGGACTAAAATCCTTATGATGAAGGTTGGAAACATTAAATTTATAGATTCCCTCAATTACTTTCCAATGGCTTTATCAAAATTGCCCAAAGCATTTGGTTTGGGTGATAAATTCAAAAAGGGGTATTTTCCCCACTTGTTCAACACAAGGGCGAACGAAAATTATGTGGGTCCTCTACCGGCTGTCAAATATTACTCCCCGGACACCATGAAAGATGAGGAACGTACCAGGTTTTTGGAGTGGTACGAAGAGCATAAAAATGACCAATTCAATATGCAGGTGGATCTCGTTGATTATTGTGTGTCAGATGTAGAAATTCTTGCACAAGCATGCTTGAAATTTAGAGAGCAATTGATGAGTACTACCAACGTTTGTCCCTTTACAGAAGCAGTTACCATTGCCTCAGCCTGTAATAAAGTTTTTAGACGAAACTTTTTAGAGCCCAACACTGTTGGTATTATACCGAAAAATGGTTACAGGTGGACTGATAATCAGAGCAAAATAGCAATTGAGTGGCTACTCTGGGAAGAAAACCAGAGACAAATAAACATCTTACATGCTGCAAAGGGCAAAGAGGTTGTGTTGCATGGTTTAAAGGTAGATGGTTTTTGCCCTGACACAAACGAGATATTTGAGTTTCAGGGGTGCTACTACCACGGGTGTGTTAAATGCTACAAATTTGCTAGAAACGACCCACTTTTAGAGGAACCTACAGCAACTTTAAATTTACGTTACGAGGCAACACAGGCGAAAATTATGAAATTAAAAGAACTTGATTTTGTAGTAAAAGAAATGTGGGAGTGTGAATTTAGAAAAATGTTGGAAGATAACCCTGAGATCGGTGCTTACACTAAAATACATCCTCTAATGACTTCAACCCCTTTAAACCCTAGAGATGCCTTTTATGGTGGTCGCACAGGAAATATTTGGGAATACTATGAAGCCCAAGAGGGGGAAAAGATTAAGTATATTGATGTGTGTAGTCTCTACCCCTATATTTGTATTTATGGTAAATTTCCAATCGGTCACCCTGAGATAATTGTTGGCAGTGCGGAATGCAAAAAACTTAATTTAAATAAAACAGACGGGTTAATTAAATGTAAAATTCTTCCACCTACCAACTTGTTCCACCCTGTACTACCCCAAAAGACCAATAATAAGTTGATGTTTATGCTTTGTCGCTCATGTGGGGAAGCTATGGATCAGGCTATTGTTTGTAACCATACTATCGAAGAAAGGGCTTTAACAGGTACCTGGGTCATGGATGAAGTAATTAAAGCAATAGAGAAGGGGTACGAAATTTTAGATATTTACGAAATTTGGAAATATAAAATTCAAAAATTTAATAAAGAAACAGGGGAGACTGGCCTCTTTACAGCCATGATGAATACGTTCATAAAGATTAAACAAGAGGCCACGGGTTGGCCTAAGAAATGTAAAACCGAGGAGGAAAAGAATAAATATATTGAAGAGTTTTTTGAAAGGGAAGATGTAAAGCTCGAGTATGCTATGATTGTTGAAAATCCTGGGTTGAGATCCCTGGCAAAGCTTATTTTAAATAGTTTTTGGGGAAAATTTGGTCAACGGGAGAATCAACCAAAAACCAAAATTGTAAATGAACCATCTGAATTATTTGCAATGTTCACCAACCCCTGCATTCACATTAACGGCATACTACCCGTTAATGAAATGACCCTTATTGTCAGTTACGAACACACCGAAGAAGCCTATGATCCATTACCTACTGTTAATGTTGCTATTGCGGGTTATGTAACGGCTCAGGCTCGTCTTAAATTATATTCATACCTAGAACAACTTGGTGACAGAGTATTGTACTATGACACAGACTCTGTCATTTACGTTTCAAGAAACGACGGCGTGGATATACCTACTGGTGAGTTCATCGGTGATATGACTGACGAACTTGAAGCATATGGACCAGGAAGCTACATTACTGATTTTGTTTCTGGTGGACCCAAGAACTATGCTTACAAAATTCATACAACAAAAAGCAATCAAGAGGAAGTGGTTTGTAAAGTCAAGGGCATTTCGTTAAATTATAGTGCGTCGCAGTTGATTAATTTTAATTCTATTAAAGATATGGTCCTCCACAAATCAGAACCAATACCCATTGTCTCAAAGAACATTCGACGAACCAAGGATCATATGGTGACAACATGTGCAGAAACCAAGCTTTACAGACCCAATTCCACAAAAAGAAAATTTCTCCCCGATGGTGGCTCTGAACCTTATGGCTATAAGACACAGAAAACCATATAATGTATATAGATATTGTATTAATAAAAAATAAAGTCTACCAATATTTTGGATTTTATTCATAAGGTTTTGCTTTTGAAACTTTCGTTTTAGCCTAAAAATCGAAATGGAGTGCGCCTGGGGACTCAGTTCACGTTCTGGCACTCTGTTAAGACCTTATTTAGCTAATTTATTAACTCATTAATACACTTTTTGCATACCATAAGATTTAGGTAAATAAGGTCAACCGGAAGTCTCCAATTTTTAAACACGCCTGGGAAAAAAACAATCTTTGAAAAATATCAAGTTGTTTTTTACTAGACGGTCCTAAGCCCGTTGGCATATTTTTTAGGTTATTTTCTAAAAAATATTCTTAAGTGTGAAGGAATAATGGGTACATGATGTCCTATTATAACGGTTTTAAACATTACTTAAATAAGTATAATTATTTCTGTAGCCAAAATCTTACCTGTTTATTTTATTTTGGTTTCAGTACAAAATGGCGAATATTAAAAATATAATTAAAACATTTATAATATTTGATATTTTAGTAAAAATGTATGTTATTATAATAAAACTTGGTAGACGGGGATGTAATATACTAGTTTTTATGAATGTTGCTTATATTTTATGCTAATTTTTTTTCTTACAGCCTGCAAGATCCCGGATCCACTTTGAGGAGTATTTTAGTAATAAAATCCACTGCATAATGGTTATTTTAACCTTATACTTTGGTTTTTATTAATAAATACTCTCGTAAGTCCAAAACAAATAGTTTTTATTAACGTTTTTAGCTTGCATTTTGTGTTTTTGGCTTAATCAAATATGCATTAATGTATTGTTTAGTACTGTAACTGTTGTAAACTTTCAATTTACCCTGTATAACATAGTAGTAGCATTTCAGTTATTAAAATTGGGATTTTGTTGTCTGCTATTGTATATTTTAAATTCAATATCGATCATGATGCCCCTTTTTAAATTTCTGAATTTTCATCGTCTAATCTCACAAAATATAGCATAGAAGAGAAATATAATAGAACTTGCCCTATTCTCCATGTGTGTACCTGCATATGGTTTTTGCTTTGAAATTTCGTTTTCCATTTAAAAAACGAATGGGATGCTATTAAGGACTCAGTTCACGATCTGGCATCCTGTTAATACCTATGCAATAATGGTCCTGCCAAAGATTTAGTTCCTATTATTTCTAGACGACGCTTATTTAGTTTTACGTTATTATTATATAGGTAGGGTCAACCGAACGTCCTTAACATTTTTAACTACACCAAAGTGACTTTATGGGGATGAAATATCCTCCGTTTAATGTTGTTTTGCCAGTCTCCAGTCTGGATAAAGTAGGAGAGGAAAATGTACACCTTCTATGGGGCTAAATATAGAATTCTATGAGGCCCTTGTATATATTAACAAATGTCTCTGCATAATTCTGTAATTAAAACCATATTTTCTTTGTGTTTTTTTTTGTATCGATGCTCTGTATATTATTCATTGTTAAAATTGAATAGCTGAAAAGTTTATGCTATAAATACCTCTTAATTTTTATTTTTCTAGAGCTTTTGCATATATTAGTAATTATCTGTTGTAATAAAAATACTCGTTTTACCATTTTTATTTAATATTACTACATAATTACCGGGGTAAAACAATCCACTATTTTAAAGTTTATTGTACAAATTTTTATTGTTTTTCTAACCAATTATATTATTTTTCAATAATATGCTCTGAAAATGTACTGGGGATGTAATCTTGTAATTTTATTAATGTTCTACCCTGTATTTTATATGTTTTTATTCTAATCTATGACTTACCCAGCTTGGATTTTCTTCTGGAACCTCTGTTTAAGGTGCTGAACTGAACTCAGATCATCGAATTATTATAGTACATTTTCAATCCTATATGATTCTATGCTCTTGTTTTTGAAACCGCCTCTACTACAAAGAACATCTAGAGCATACCTAAAGACGTTGAAAATGCTAGTACACTTTGGAAGGTTTGTGTAATATCAATATTTAATATGTAATAACTTCATAAGTACTCATATGCACTTTCTTGAAATAATAAAAAGTACCTATAAGTAAAACTATAATAATTTACAGGATGCTCTCTAATCTACCTGGAACTGCTTGATTTCTATCCTGTTTCACATGTCCTATTTCAGCACGATGTCCCCTTGACTGCTCTGGATAGGAAACTCCATTTTGTAAGTTTTTATCACACTATTTTTAAAAAATCTATATTTTGGAAGTTATTTTTATTAATTTATTTGACCTAATTTTATGTATATATCTGAAAATAATTACTGTGTTATGCCCTTCTCATTATAATTATATCTAAATATGTGCGGTTTAAATACCGCTTCAAATAATTTTACATACTAATTGTAATATTTATTTTACGTTTTAATGATTTAATTAATAGAATCATTATGCGCTTTTATTATCACCATCATCCATCAGCTTGTCTCGTCCTCTTTATGCACTTAAAACTTTTTCCAGTTTAGCAAATACTTCATTATAATTAACCTTTTAAACATCTGCGACTATTTATATAATTTTACTTTGCGTAATAAATGCCATCCTAGAAAATAAATTGAAATGAAATTAAAAATAGTAGGTATCTATAATGTCTTTGCGGTTTTTAAATTAATAGAACATAATAGCATATTGGGGTTAGTTATATTTTTCTCCATAATTTGATATCACAATGCATATATGTGGGGGTTGAATGGGGTGACTACCCTTATTTATTTTAAGTGTTTACATGATCAAGAAGAGTTCAAAGAGGTTTTAGCTGTTTCTTAGGTATATTAAAACAATATTGTATTAGTAGAATTTATGTTATCTATATCCTCTCTTTATGCAAATTTTATTTTTCTCAATTTTATCTGTTCAAGACCTGTTCAATATACGTTTTTAGATGTTTTAGTCGTTAATTAGATGTTGATTAGTTGTTTATTGCACGTTCTTTAAACATTGCTGTAAATAAATACTACAGGTATTACCAAATTTATTTATAGTTATAGTTAATTTTATTTTCTGTTTATGTTCCCTCTACACTTTAACAAATATATTATTAATCTTACGTCCCCCATAAAAACTACTTATCATGGTGCGTCACGATGCATGACTCTCGTAGACGCTGTACTTAATAGCATCAACCAGCCGCCGAGTTTTTGTAATGAGCTCAGCTGGCGTAATGGTACGACATTAGAATTGTAATCCAGTGACCCGGGATCGAATCCACACAGGTAAAACTTTTTTTAATCATTTAATTTCAATAGGGGCCCCACTTAGAAATTATTGGGGTACCGGTTCTTAGAGGTAGGGCTTTTAGCGGAGTCCCGACTTGTAGACTTGGGGCCCCCAAATATGAATACCTAAGTAGGTGATGTTCAAGTGACATGTAATAGATGGCGTATCACATATGATGGATGACGTTTACCCAATGACAACTAGTGCCAATGATACTATTGCCCCAAGTAGCTAACGCCCCAAGTAGCTAACGCCCCAAGTAGCTACGGCCCAAGTAGCTAACGCCTAAGTAGATAATGCCTAAATAGCTATCGCCCAAGAGTATGAAGTTTGACAGATGACGTATGACAGGCGCATGCGCAGAGGTTGGCGCCATAGTCTATGACGTCACTGTCTGGCTCAAGTAAGGCCATGACTACTATTTTTCACATTTTTCTATGTGTTATTTAATAACTCATAAAAGTGAGGTTATTGAAAAATTTAAAGAATATGTTGCACATGTAGAAGCAAAGTTTGGCACAAAAATAGATAAATTAAGAAGTGACAACGGTGGAGAATATACCTCGGAGGAGTTTAAAAGTTTCTGCAAACAGAAAGGAATAAAAATTCAGTACACGGTAGCTAGGAATCCAAAACAGAACGGTGTAGCTGAACGTTACAATCGAACAATTCTAGAAAAGTCAAGATGTTTAATTTTTGATGGAAATCTGGATAAATCACTGTGGGGTGAAGCTGTAAGAGCAGCTGTATACTTGACCAATAGGACTCCAACAAGAATTTTAGCTAATAATAAAAGTCCTGCAGAAGTTTGGTTTAGTGAACGACCCAATCTAGAAAAAATTAAAATATTTGGTGCCGTAGCTTACAATCGTGTACGAAAGGAGGTTCGCAAATCAAAGCTTGATGCCCAAAGAGAAAAACTGATTTTGGTAGGGTATACAAACAATGGCTACAGACTATGGGACCCTGAAAATAATAAAATTGTGATAGGAAGGAATGTCATTTTTGATGAAAAACAAAAACCAGTACCTATAGAAGTACAAGTTGAAACAACCAGTGATACAGAAAATGTACAAAAACCATTAAACGAAGAAGGAAAGCCGAATGAAGTAAGAAATTTAACAAATGCCGAATTAAAAAACAATGAAAGAAGACAAGAAACACAAAATTACCCAGGCATTTAGATGACTATGATGTAGATTTTGAAACGGATCTAATGGCAGCTCTGTCTGCTGGAATGTTGTTTTCTGAAGTGCCACATACCTTTGAAGAAGCAATAAAAGACAAAAAATGGAAAACTGCTATAGAAAATGAACTGGGTTCGTTGGATGAAAGTGGTACTTGGAAACTAGTGCTATATCCAGAAAAAGAAGAAATCATAGACAGTAAGTGGGTGTTTCGTGAAAAAGTTGTTAATGGTGAAAGTGTTAAAAAGGCTCGTTTAGTCGCTCGAGGGTTTAAGCAAACCATTGATGGTGATGTGTACGCGCCAGTGGCTAAAATGGTCACTATAAGACTGTTATTGTGTTTGTACAGGGACATTATTTTAAGTGTCTCACCCGATTGTCGACTTTGGTATCGACCACAATAAAAAAACAATTATGTATTCCCTAACAGCTTTTAGTGAAGAAGCCAAATTTGATGTCAAAAAAAATCTATGTTTACAAATTTGACAGATACGACGCCATATTGCATTTTCTTAAATGGCAACCCTACCTTATAGTAAGCCAGCTGCATTCGCCTATTTGTTCCAACATTAAAAATGTATAATTGCCAATATTTATTTTCAGCCGTTCCGGAGATACGAGGCTTCGAAATTGGTGATTTTGTTATCATCGAATTAACAGAAGCTTTGAGATTAGAAACTCAATTTTTTGGAGATACGTAATTTCTTGTGGCGGAGCCACCCATGCTATTGTCAAATATGTCAATGTCAAAAAATGACAGTTACGACGCCATTTTGAATTTTTTTAAATGGCAACCCACATTTATATCAATGTAATGCATTTCGCGGTCCGATTTCAAAAATATATAGTTGTTGATATTTATTTCCAACCCTTACCGAAATACGACCGTATCAAATACTGCATCGTATGATTATGTGTTTTAAGTTTTAAGTATCTCACCCCATTAAAAAATAGAAGCTTTGTGATTAAAAAATAAATTTTAAAATGGCGTCGTAACTGTCATTTTTTGACATCTGACATATATGACAATAGCATGGGTGGCTCCGCCATAAGAAATTACGTATCTTCAGAAAAAATTGATTTTTTAATCACAAAGCTTCTATTTTTTAATGGGGTGAGATACTTAAAAGACATAATCGTACGATGCAGTTTTTGATACGGTCGTATTTCGGTAAGAGTTGGAAATAAATATCGACAACTATATATTTTTAAAATCAGATCGCGAAATGCAATACATTGGTGTAGTTATAAATGTGGGTTGCCATTTAAAAAAATTCAAAATGGCGTCGTAACTGTCATTTTTTGACATCTGACATATTTGACAATAGCATGAGTGGCTCCGCCACAAGAAATTACGTCTCTCCAGAAAAAATTGAGTTTCTAATCTCAAAGCTTCTGTTAATTCGATGATAACAAAATCACCAACTTCGAAGCCTCGTATCTCCGGAACGGCTGAAAATAAATATTGGCAATTATACATTTTTAATGTTGGAACAAATAGGTGAATGCAGCTGGTGGGGTTGCCATTTAAGAAAATCCAATATGGCGTCGTATCTGTCAAATTTGTAAATATAGATTTTTTTGACATCAAATTTGGCTTCTTCACTAAAAGCTGTTGGGGAATACATAATTGTTTTTTTATTGTGGTCGATAGCAAAGTCGCCAATCGGGTGAGACACTTAAAATAATGTCCCTGTACTTAGAATATAATTTATATGTAAAACAGTTAGATGTAAGTTCAGCTTTTTTGTATGGAACTTTAGAGAAACCTGTTTACATGTTACAACCACAAGGACTTGATAAGAATCCAAAATTGGTATGTAAACTTATTAAATCACTATATGGCTTAAAACAGGCTCCAAAGTGCTGGAATAATTTGTTGCATAATACTTTTACTAATTTGGGTTTGGAAAGATCTAAGAAAGATCCCTGTCTATATTTTAATAGAGATATTTTTCAAATTAATTAGTAGGTAGTAGCAATAAATAAAACCGATTATATTCAAAAAACTCTCGAATTTCTTAATCCTAATAATTATCAATGTTTAAAACGCGACCCTACTACTATATTCCAAAAGTCTATAAAAACTATTATTCAGAATTGTAAAAGTTTATTTTCTGACATAGATTCTTTCAGATTAAGTCTCATGAATCCTCAACCCCCTAAATTGTATTCACTAATAAAGCTCCACAAAGGTGGATACCCTATTAGACCAGTAGTTTCTTTTTTCTCAGCACCGTCATACAAACTTTCAAAAAAACTAATCGATATAATTATAATGAACACACAATTTTCAGCAAAATTTGCAATAAAAAATTCTCTCGAGCTAGTAAATAAAATTAAGAATATTGATTTACCCAATAATGCGAAACTAATTTCTTTTGATGTGACTAATTTATTTCCAAGCATACCTATTGATGAAACTATTACCTTAGTTAATAAACTTCTCACCCTAAAAAATGTTAATTTGATCAAAAAACAAGAAATTATAACTTCACTAACCATATGCTTGGAACAAAATTACTTTGAGTTCAACGATAAAATATATACAAGTAAAAATGGTCTTATTATGGGTAATCCCCTTAGCCCCTTGTTGGCTGAAATATTTATGGATTTTTTAGAAGATAAAATCAGCAAACATCCTCTTTTCAAACAGTTTCTTTATTGGCATAGGTATGTTGATGATGTCCTAACATGTTTTCTCGGAACTGACAGACAGTTACAAGTCTTTTTAGAATATATCAATAGCTTACATAAGAATATCAAGTTTACAATTGAACATGAAATTGACAATTCTATTAATTTTCTTGATTTAAATATTAATAAAGAAAATGGTAGACACATTTTTTCAGTTTTCCATAAACCTTCTCATACTGACACGGTTATAAACAACTCTTCATGTCACCCTATACAACAAAAATTAGCGTCTTTTCATAGTATGGTTAGGTTAGGTTAGGTAAGAGTGGCAGACCCTTGGTTCTGACCAAACGGTCTCACGTAGTCCTGATTAGGTCCGTTGTGATACCACACGTGTTCCGTAGAACCCACCTTCATCAGATCACTGATGGTTTATGCGACGTAACCGCGGAAGGATTTTAACAACTCATTCAAACCAGCCACTACTGTTCAGAAATCTGCTCAGCCGTCCAAGTTGTAAGTTGTTTAGTTCCTCCAGGCTATCGAAAGATGATTCACCCAGAGTAGTGAACCTCCTTCTTGCGAGGCCAGGGCATTCACACAGAAAATGTTGAATACTTTCTTCCTCTTCCTCATCTCTGCAGCTTCTGCAGAAGTCGTTAGTGGGTATTTGCATACGTTCGGCATGTCTACCGAAGAGGCAATGTCCGGTAACAACCGCAGTAATATTTCTCACGTCTTTTCGACTGTGTCTCATAGTATGATACACAGATTAGTATCTCTCCCTTTAAACACAATCAATTTTCAAAAAGAATTAAACATCATAAAACAAATTGCGGTTAATAATGGTTATAGCTCTAATCTTATTGATCAAATTTTAAAAAAGAAAACCTACAAAAAAGCTATTGACCTAGTTTTTCCCAAAATCAAAACTTACGCTAACAATTTTAAACTTGTCACTTTCTTTGGTCAACCTAGCAAAATAATTGGCAATTTTCTCAATAAACTTGATATAAATGTGGCTTACAAAACTAATAACTCTTTAGGTAAATTTATTAAAAACAATAAAACCAAAAGTGATAAAAACAAAAATTCTGGTATCTACAAATTAAACTGCAAGGATTGTCCGAAAACATACATAGGTCAAACAGGGAGAAACTTCAACAAAAGAATACACGAACATTATAATAGTTTTATTAAAAATAAAACCGATTCTAACTACGCTAACCATTTGCTCAACAACCAACATAATTTTGATCCATCTTTTAAAATCTTACATACAGAAAATAAGGGCTTAAAACTTAATTTGTTAGAGTCTGTCGAAATTAATAAACTTAAGAATACGGACCTGTTACTTAATGATCAATTAGATTTAAATAGTTCACCTTTGTTAAACTTATTCTGTTGATAATTGTATACCTAACAATGGTTGAAAAAACCCATCATTTTATTTAATTAAATTATACCGACCCTTTCTTTGGGTTTTTCCTAGCTTTTAACCCTCCCACTGTTTTTATTTACATTGTCAATAATCTATACCTTTTACATCTTATTTCACATTGTCATCTGACTAAGCTGCCGTGCAGCGAAACATGTTATGTTTCTTCTTTTTAATATAGTGGAAATTTACAAGTTCAACTTTGTTTTACTGTATCCTATAATATAAGAGATATTTTTCTGTTAATTTACGTTGATGATATCATAATATTTTCAAAGAGTGATAAAAACCTGATTTCTTTAGGTACAGAGCTTTCAAAGTCTTTTAAAATGAAGGAATTTAAAAATGATAAGATAACCTTTTTGGGACTAGACATTGAAAAACTTGATAATATCTTATATATCAGTCAAAAAGAATTAATAAATAAAGTTTTACAAAAGTTTAATATGTCTGATAGTAAAATCTCTGAGACGCCCATGGAACCAAAATTGCAGTTAAGTATTGATAATAATACTTTCGATGAAAAATTACCATATCGTGAGTTAATAGGGTGTCTTATGTATATAATGCTCGGAACGAGGCCAGATTTAAGTTTCAGTGTTGCATACTACAGCCAGTTTCAAAATTGCTATTCTACTGAACATTGGAATCATTTAAAAATAGTACTGAGATATTTAAATCATACTAAAGACTTCGGGCTAAAGTTTGTTAAAAGTAATAATAATTCAAATGTCAGTCTTTTATCATATGTTGATTCTGATTTTGCAAATAACATAATTGATAGAAAGAGTATCACAGGGTTTGTGATAAAATGCAACCAAAATGTTATATGTTGGAAATCTAAAAAGCAAAATGTTGTTACAATTTCAAGTGCTGAAGCTGAATACATAGCACTTTCTGCTTGTATTACCGAGAATTTATTTTTAGGTCAGTTATTTTCATAAATTTTGTATACTAATATTTTTCCTGTAAAAATATGTAAGGATAACCAATCGTGCATTAAAATGGCTTCTACCCTGGATACCAAACGTACAAAACATATTGATGTTAAACATCACTTTGTTCGTGAATGTGTAATGCAGAATAGGGTTCAGATAACATATGTTTCAACGGAACACCAAGTGGCAGATATGTTGACTAAACCTTTGGCTAAAAACAAATTCAAAATTTTTAGAAATGCTTTGAACGTTGTATCTTTTTAGTCTGTAAAATGTTTTTATTATTTGTTTAATAATTATATTATATTATGTTGTGAGGTTATGAGTTTAAAGTATTGAGGGCGGGTGTTGTTAACCACAAGTTGGGCAATACTTTGTGCATGGTGCATACTAATGCTTAAATCAAATGATATTGGTTTCATAGTTTAGTTAGATAATAGATGGCGTTAGTTGTAAATTAATTTAAAAAAAAAGAGTTCAACCATAAGTTCGATGTGTAATGTATCTTTAAAACTGTTGTAACAATAAACTAGTGCTTTTCTGTGTAATCCTCTATTGTTTGTTCTTATTCCACATACATGACAACATTAAATACCTGGCCTCTACTAAAAAACGCGATCATAAGTACATTTTTTGACCAAAGGTCAATAGATTGTGTTTTGCAGGATATCATCACTTCAAAACCAAATCAAAACGAAAGTCCGCAGGATTTTGGTTTGCGTCTACAAGATGCGCGAAGTTTGCTGTTTTCGAAAATAAATATTACAAATAACGTCGCTGATTTAAAATTACTAAAAATAACGGAATACGATAATTTAGTACTGAAAACGTTCATAAATGGTCTTAATTATTATATGCAACTAGTGGTACGTTTAAAAAATCCCAAAAATCTCGAGGAAGCCATAGGCTTTGCCTCTGAAAAGGAAAATTTTCTATACTACAAAAATCGAGGTAATCTAATGACCAAAACGTCACCGAATTTAAATAATTCAAAAAATATTCAAAATTTACCACAAAAAACGCATTATTCTGCTAATGCGCCGCAACAAAGATTTATTCCAGAACAGAGTCAAATACCAATTTTTAATCGGTCGACAATAAATAACCAAAACCCTCATAAACCACAATTTATGGGTTATGACCAATTTAGGCAACCATCAAATATTTTTAGACAGGGACCAACCGCCCAAAATACGATGAACCATATTCCAAAACCGAATTACCAACCTCAAAATTTTATGCATAGACCAAATTTTAATAATAATAACCGACCATTTAATCAGGGTATGCTGCAGGGATCTGTAATGTCTAAATTTAGAAAACCTGAACCCATGGATACATCATCAGGTTTTACACCTAATAATCAACCCATGCAACCAAGACGCGATATTATCGTAGAAGAACTGTTCAATCAATCCGTTGAAAACGTAAATAATTCAAATAACCCTAACCTCCAATATTACGAGACTCCTAAAGATGACTCTCAGTATTATAACGAAACGTCTTATTATTATGACGAGCAGAATTACTCCGCAGGAGAAACCGAATATTCATGCGAAAATACTTCTTACGAACGCGAAGTAGATTCTCAAAATGAAAATTTTCACCAGGACCAAAATTTCGAAAAAATTACCATACTGATTCGAATTTACCAGCCATTATTATACCCGAAATAAACGCAAAATTCTTAATAGATACTGGCAGTGGTAAAAGCTTTATTAGACCTGACTTTGCTTATAAATTATACCCAAATTCTATTTTTTCAGAACCTTTTTCAGTAAGATCCGCGCACGCGACATCTTTCTACAACGAAATAACAATATTACCAATTTTCCCATCATTTAATTGTTAAGGAAATCATAAATTTTACTTATTCGATTTTTCACCGAAATACGACGGATTAATAGGAATGGATTTCTTAGAATATATTGACCCAAATATCGCTGTCAAAACACGCGAATTAAGAACACCAAATGCAATATTACCGTTGCATTACGAAAGTAACATACAAAAAATATATAACTTCGAGACGGTAAAAATATTAATACCCCCTCGTACAAGTCAAAAAGTAAAATTACGCGTGAAACACTCAAACGGTATAGGTATTTTAAAATATCAAGATTTTGGCAGTGCTGAAATGCCCGTAGCCGTGGTTCAAGTTGTTGATTCTCTGATCTCGTAACCAATAATCGTGAAAACCCAATAAAAATTACTATATCCAAACCTTTAGATATCGAAATCCCGAACGAAATAGAAATTAATTTTATTGACAAAATGGAAACTGACACCGAATTAAACGAATATCTGGATAACCATCAAAAACAAAATTTTAAAAATTTGAGATTATCTCATTGCAACGAAGAAGAATATAAAGCAATTCGAAAACTGTGTTTTGAATACCGAGATATTTTTTATAGCGAAGGCTCGCCATTAACTTTTACAAATCAAATTAAACATAAAATAAACCTAACTGACGAAACACCGATTTTTACTAAAACCTATCGATATCCCGAAATACACAAAAATGAAGTAAAATCTCAAATTAATAAAATGCTCGAAAACGGAATTATTCAAAATTCAACTTCACCATGGAGTAGCCCAATTTGGATAGTAGCAAAAAAATTAGATGCATCGGGCGTGCGCAAATGGCGTATTGTAATCGACTATCGTAAAATTAATGACAAGTCAATACCAGACAAGTTTCCACTTTCTAATATAAGTGACATATTAGATAAACTGGGAAAAGCGCAATATTTTACAACGCTAGATCTTGCAACAGGTTTTTATCAAATCGAGATGGAACCAAGCAACATTCAAAAAACTGCTTTCTCGACAGACAAAGGCCATTACGAATTTAAACGAATGCCCTTCGGACTTAGGAACGCCCCCTCAACCTTCCAGAGAGTTATGAATAACGTCCTACGGGGCCTTCAAAACAAAATTTGTTCGGTTTACCTAGAAGACATTATTATATTTTCCACTTATTTTCAAGAACATATTGATAGGCTAAGAGCGGTATTCGAGCGACTACGTCAATCGAATTTTAAAGTCCAATTAGACAAGTCAGAATTTTTGCATTAGGAAGTCGCATATTTAGGGTACAAAATAACGAAAAACGGAGTAAAACCAAATCCTGATAAAGTAGACGCAGTAAAGAACCTTCCAATACCAACAACGCAAAAAGATATTAAATCATTTTTAGGCCTTGCCGGTTATTACCGTAGGTTTATAAAAATTTTGCAAAAATTACCAAACTACTTACACTGTGTCTCAAAAAAGGAGCAAAGGTCACCCATACACCTGACTTTATGAAATCTTTTAACCACCTCAAAGAACTCTTAATAAATGCCCCTATACTTAAATATTCTGATTTTGAAAAACCTTTCACCCTTACAACCTACGCATCACGCCCTTGGAGCTGTACTCTCACAAGGAGACCCTCCAAATGATCACTCTGTAGCTTTCGCATCCCGCACCTTAAACGAAACGGAACAAAGATATTCTACTATCGAGAAAGAACGTTTAGGTATTGTTTGGGCGTGTAAATACTTCAGGCCATATCTATACGGTAGGAAATTCAAAATCTATACAGATCATCGACCCCTAGTTTGGCTATTTAATTTAAAAGAACCCAATTCTAAACTTGTACGCTGGAGACTTAAACTTGAAGAATATGACTACGAAATAGTTTACAAAAAAGGTAAACAAAATACAAGTCGTATTTCTCTCCATGCTATCGAGTCTGAATCGATTATAAATAACCCCGATAATATAAGCCGAGATATCGACGATTTCTTCAACAAAGCTATAGTCAATTTAACCCCGAAAATTTAGATCCAGACGACGCAAGCAGACAGCTTGAGAATAAAAATAAATCAAAAAACCCGAAAATAACAATTTTACAAGATATACAAATCACACCCCCAAAAAATAGACCTAATCCTGAAACGAACGTCCTGTCCTCCTTCTGACGACCCTACCGATTTTGACCCTATTTCCCGATCCGAGACAATAAGTAAAATGTTTGTGGACATCCAAAAGAAACTTCAACAGGCTTATGAAAGGACTCGTCATAATTTAAGAAGACGAGATGAGCGATTTCAACTTAATCAACAGGTTTGGAAGAAAAACTATTTTTTTTCGGATAAGGCACAACATTTTACAGCTAAGTTAGCTCCAAAATTTTCAGGGCCATATGCCATATCGAAGGTATTATCGCCCTGGACATATGAACTTACCGACCCAAATGGTCGAAATCTTGGTGTCTGGCACGTCAAGGATCTTAAAGCTCACCCCCCTCCCCCCCCCCCCCCCCCCCCCCGGATGATTCTTCAGAATCGTAATTTTCTGCCCTTGTGTAAATATTCCCAAAGAAAAAAAAATAGTAAATTTTTTTTTGTGAGGAAAGGGAGAATCTAATAATTATTAAGTGTTATACACTTACCCCGTCCTTCACAATTTAGTTTCTAAAATAAAACAATTCGTCACTACTATGATACTTCAATATATTTTGACTACCTTGCAAGCTTACAGTTAGTGGTTAATTATGACTGGCACTGTCTTCTGACTGTCACAGCTTCTTAGCTCCTTTGTGTACCTAAAAATAATTGGTTCGTTGAATATTATTAAATAAGGTAATGTTAGTACAGGTCAGTATACAATTGAGAGTTTAGAGATACGGTAATAGTAAATGTGTTATTAATTAAGCCTAATCTACCTGAAGTGTAGTAGTACGGAACACTATTAATTCTAGGTGCAGTGTTCGTCACTAGTCCAAGGAAAGCGTTAGTGTTCTTATGATTTCCTAGAAACTTCTTAAGCCCTTGTCTTAATTAGTGCAATAGTAGTATCGGCCACTAAAAACTTGATACAGTACATCAGCAAAACAATTATGGACACTTTGTGGTGAAAAATAAGAGGTCATTGATTTTAATAAATTACCTTACTGTTTTCTTAAGTAAAGACACTATGTAGTCTAAGTTGAGCTTTAGTTAACAAGAAAAGTAAAGATAAAATGTAATGTTACTGTTTTGGGAGAAATTACTAAAATGTCAAAGCCTAGTGTCAATGTTTGTTGGTTAGTCAGCTAAAAATCCCTAGAAATACCGACGCCGAATTTGCCGCCTTTTTCGATACAGAAAAACTACAGTGGGGATATAGCTTTTGTGCAGGGTGCATCTAAAGGTCCCAGTTGTGCAATTTTTGGAAATTATTATAAGGTATTGTTGGTAGATGGGTAGCAAATTGCTTTTTGTACCCACATAGTCGAATTTGACAATTTTTCTACCAACGAAATAGTATAAGCTTGGCTTCCTGATCTTCTAATCGAACAAAAGGCCACACAAGATCTCCGGTAAGTCCCTTCTTTATATTTTCTTTCCAAATAAGACCAGTATCAATAAGTGTATCTTTAAAATAACATCTAAATTCTTACCTTTTACAATATGATGATTCCTAAAGTACTATTTTGTCCTAGGCCTTCTTTTTTTTCTTCTTTTTCTCTTCTTCTTTGGTTTCTCTTTACATTTATGAGTTTTCCATGAAGTTCCATGCTTCATCGTCCTGACTATGAGTCCATTCTTGCCAAGTGAAGTAAATCAGCCTTAGAACTCCACACCTCATGGGAATGTGTCCGGCTTAGTAAGCTACCTGCGACCAGCCCTTGCAGTTTTCTGTATTTTACCATGCTTGGAGTACTTTCGACGAACCTGGTCCCCTCATCAAGCCGTCGATTATCAGGTTTTATGTGTTTGTGATGTCTAATTTTTGATATTACTGTATAATGTCATCTCAGGGCCTCGGCCAATTATTTATTTTAAGTTTCTGCATTACAGTATTGCGTATATTTGCTCACTAAACTCACTTTATAACGTATAATTTCACTTAATTAATGTAGTATTGCGTCAAAATTACTCATAGCTCCACTACAGAAACTCTGTGCTGTCATTTGATAAAATGGACGAACATCAGGTTAATATTTTCTATTCTATCCCAATTTCAGTAATATTAGGCTATTGATTAATTAAATACATTAACATGTCATATATCTAAATATCATAGTTTTTGAAATATTTTGGGTATAATCAGGGTAAAAAAGGAAAGTTCTAATTAAACAATTTAGTCAAGATTGCTTTGGAACAAAAAATAAATAATTTTCTTTGTCACAGCTGTCATTGCAAAATTATTTCGCCAACATTTTGTGCTTTATTACTGTTTAAAGTTTAGTTTCCCGAACTAACTTTATTCATAACTCATATTTTTCTATTTCGAAAAAATTAGTTTGTGAAACAGTAATAAAGCACAACATGTTGGCGAAATAATTTTGCAATGACAGCTGTGACAAAGAAAATTATTTATTTTTTGTTCCAAAGCAATTTTGACTAAATTGTTTAATTAGAACTTTCCTTTTTTACCCTGATTTAAGACAAATCCTAAAATATTTCAAAAACTATGATATTTAGATATATGACATATATAACAAAAAAGTAAGGTTTTCGAAAGATAAATTCTTTTGCCTAAAAAAATTAGGGGGGTCCCATTTAAAAAAATTGAAATAAAGCATTTTTAAAACTATCGAGTTGTCCAACTTGTAATGAACGCTCTGTATAAAAGATTTAAAAAACATTATTATAGATCAATATATCGTACCTTAAAGTACTTACAATGTAAATTATATGTGCCTAGGGTTAATCCACAGGTCGCTATAATTTTTTAACGATACCCTTAAAATTACTAAAATTTCGGAAAAAACTTAATTACTTGGCAACGTTGTATTTCACTTCAAAAATTTTAATAGGGTTGCAAAGTCCTTATTTCATTGAATCATATTCTAGAGAATTATACTGGGTGGCCCATTTAATTTTCTTTTTTATTATTCAGTACCACTTTTTAGGACCACCCTGTAGATTAGAAAATATTTTTAGATTATGTATCCTAAAAAACCCTTTAACTTTTGTATTACACTTTTTTCCCTATCTTTGATAGTTTAGGTGCTATCTAAGACAGACACCTTACTGACACACCCTGTATATAAATCAAATTATTTTAGTATGAAGTTGAATGTGCCGATTGTGGCAATTTAATGAACCTTGAAAAATACCAAGGGCATAATTGCCAACAGGCAAGTCAGACTGCTTCGCAGTCTTAGTCTGGAAGTAAAAATAATTTTGTTCAGAGACTTGCAGAAGCAGTCCAGGCTAGGCCAGGGTTGTGGGCCCATACATTGCCTCTTAAAGCTAGGGCGAAGGATATAAGGGAAAGGCTATGGCGAGAAGTATACTATAGTTTAAATGAAACCTGATCAATCGAAGTCCTGGAAAAAAAGTGGAGAAATTTAAAAGACACTTTCCTGAAACATTTAAAGTAAGTACCTACATTTTGTTCTAATAGTTAAATATAACCATGTTAATATGATGTGTACATTTCTTTCTTTCAGAACATATAAACCTTCAGGAGCTGGTTTCGAGGACAATAAGAAATGAAAGCATAATGATGCATTGTCCTTTTTGGCTGAAAAAAATTTGCCGACAAGAACAATTGAATCGCATTATGCAGAAAGGGCTTAAGTCACGTTTTGTCAAAATTCATGTTTGCACGAAAATCGGTTCTATATACCAAAATACACCTTTTTATGCAGAAGAGACATTAGTCCCATTTGCCACCTTGTATTGTTTTACTAGCAATTTTATTCGTTTTATGCAGAAAGGACGCAAGTCAATGACTTACTACCTTTCTGCATGAAATGTCGAGCCGATAAAACTCCGATCTGCGCGCCTTTAATGTAAACGTTTTAAGAGCTTGAAATAGTCGGTTTGTTATTAAATGTTTGCGTGAAAATGAGTAATAGACCTAGAAAAAAAAAGCTACTGAACTTCACATCTACAGTGATAATTGTTGGGGGCAGAATAAAAATCATGCCCTAATCAGAATGCTGCTTGGATTGACCGACATGAAAAGATTTTCCAAAATAGTGCAATATTTCCCCATAAGAGGTCATTTCTTTCTACCGTGCGATAGAAACTTTTCCATGATAAAAAGAGCATTAAAAAGACGTGACAGAATTTACACCATTCATGACCTTACAGAAATCATAGCCAACGCATCCAGAACGCATAAGTTTGAAGTGAAAGAGGGTACTACAGATAAAATACTAACTTTTAAGTCATGGTGGCCAAAGTATTATAAAAAAATTCAGTTTCCATCGCTACTCAACATTTGAAAAGGGATAAAAGAACAGTATTTTAACATTAGAAAGTTTCATTATTTTGTATATGACTTTCGAAGCCCTGGATGTGTTACAGTTTCAGAGTTTATCGATAGCGTGGTGAACCATACATTTGACCTTAAGTGGGGTACAAATCATATTTTGCGTTAACCAGAAACACCTCTCTTATCCACTGGGAAAGGTACTCATTATGCAAAAGAAAATAGATGGAATAAAAAAAATTTTGACATTCGTTGAGGAGCCTTACAAGGAGTTTTACAATAATATAGTTTTGTCATGGCCCACTACTACTTCACAATCTAATGAGAAATAATGTTTTTGTTTATATTATTGTTATTAATGTTATAAAAAACAACATGTAATATCGATTTTCTAATAAATTAATGTTCCTAAAAAAATATTTTGGTATTTTTTTGCAGAAACGACTTAAGTCACTTTTTTTCAAAAAAAAAATTGAAACTATGCAAACACTAACGAAATATTTAAATTAATGTTTTTGTGACTATTATTTGTGTTCATAAATCACTATTTTTAAAATATTTAAAATATACATAATAAACACTACAAACACATTTTTTTGTTTTTCTCGAAACCAAATTTTGTGACTTACGTCCTTTCTGCATAATGCGATTCAATTAGTAACATACCCCATAGTACTCTAGAGGTTGAACAGGAGTTGCTTTCCCCAACTTCAAACAGCTCTAATTGTTCAAGCAGCAGCAGGGCATCTCCGGAAAGAATGCCTACTGCCAAGAGGAATAAAAAAACGGTAAGTAAGATTTTTATCCTATAAAAATTATCAGACATGACATTCTGTGGTAGTGTGGTAATCAAAATACTATTTTCTTACAGAATCTTTCATCAGAATACATTAAATATTTTTTATACAAATCGACATAATATGTGTATGTTGACATTTAAGTTTTGTCATTGCAGTTGTTAAATTATAGACAGTACTACTGCTTAAAAATAAAAAACTAACAATACTAAACTATTTTACATGCCTTTTTTAGATAACTTTTTTAATACCATTATTAAAATTTTAAATAACATTCTGGCCTAAGCCTCCATATGACAATTTTTATGTTACATGCATGAAATACACCCATTTAACTTATTTCATAAATAGAAATTTAGTCTCTAGTATATTAAAAGTATTATAACTCAATGAAATGTTAATTTTTATTATAGCTGACAGTGATCATCTTCTTTGGGACATTTTAAAGGAACCACCTCCAAAATCCACTCCATCCCAGACTGTTTCTCCAGCATTATTAACAGCACAGGCAGTTTTAGAGTTGCCAACTCGCGTTAAAATGCAGGCAGAAATTGATTTTCTGAACAAAGTATATGCCCTCCATGCAGAATATAGTGATGAGTAATTTTAATAATCCTGTTTTTATTTTGTAAAAAAATAAATTAATCTAATAAAACAATATAATATTAAGTTAGCAATTTATTAAACAATATTAATAAATGCTATTTGGGCCACTGAACTTCAATTGGAGCAATATTCATAAAGAAATTCGTCAAGGAGGATCGTACGCGGCTTGCCTCTCGGGAATGCGCATTTCCTCCCATTCTTCCAGCGATAGGTAATTCATCATGAACTAAATTCCTCCATTCACCTTCTACCACTTCTGTTGTATTAATCTCCCTATCAATATAGTTGGCAGGACAGTACTTTCTCGCGTCAACTTTTTGCATATCACATATCTTTAAAAAGTTATGCAGACATATCACGGCACATACCATTTTTTCAATGGTTTCCAACTTTGCAATGATGGGCCTTTCTAGTATTCGCCATTTTAAAACTAGGATTCCAAAGGTATTTTCAATGACCCTTCTGGCACGACTTAATCTAAAAAATTATAAACTAGGGATACGGGACGTGAGTAATTTTTTTTTTAAGAGTTCAGCCAGTATTTGTAATGACAGAGTGTCCATGTAAAAAATTCAACTACTTTTATAAATAACATACCTATAGTTAAAAATTCTCTCATTCTGTGGTAGATAGTGATACGGAATCAGATAATAATTCACCGTCGAGTTACGACAATTTTTCATAAAACTTGGAGAATGAAGGTAAAAAGGTTGACTTCCCTGGTCGCAGGCTTAATATCCTAGCCGTGCCGGAAAGAGCCAATTAAAGTCAATCTTGTTTCATGTTTAAATTCACGGGTTAAATATTTTCACGCGGTTCAAGCGCTAAACTGGTTATCATAGTGTTTGGAATACGGGGCTGGTGGAATTGGGTCTTTTGGAATACGGGGTCATTTGAAGTTGGGATCACCAAGTGGGTTTTCTTTCTATAAGGGATAATTACGGGTTAAGGAACCTGGAAAGAAGGGGCCAAGGGGCCAAGGTGGATAATATAGGGGAAGGAAAACGGGTGGTATAAATCCTTATTGAAATTGAGGAAGGCTTTGACGTTAGTCAGTTATTCGCTTACTAGAACGCCAGTTTAGTGTGGTTTCGTCGATATTAAAGGGGCAAAAAAAAAAAAGTTCTCCTTGTTATTTATTCTCGTTGTTGTTATTCCAAAGAATAAGTATATCTTGTTTGTTGTTATTCTCAAGAATAAGTATATTTTATGTCATTTGTTTGTCTTGTTGAAATCTTTATGAGTAAAGTAATTCTTATCTTTGTTTTTATATTTAATTTATCGTTTGATTTGATTATCATGAGTAAGATTTTGGTTGGCGGGGGAGTCCACTCTGTCGGCGGATTAAGCGGCCAAAGGCCGCGGCACCCGGCCGTCGGAGTTAAAGCGGACAAAGAAATTGTGAAATATCCATCGACAAAATTATATCGTACTAGATCTGAGCGACGTCGGTGGGAAAATAAGTTTAAAGAAAATGTATGTGTATCTTCATTAGTTGATAATCAGGGGTTAAAGCAGTATTTTACTCGGGAAGGGGAAGAATGTATTCGTAATAAATTAAGGGAAGATGGAATATCGAAAGATTTGGGGTTAAGGGTAGATTCAGGGTTCAATTCATCTTTAAAGGGAGACGCCGTCCATGTAAAAGAAAAGCGAGGGCAGGGTTGTAATCAGGGGGTAATTTCCTATGGGAGACCATCGGATTTGAGGAGGGCTGATGCCCCTATGGAAAATCAGGGGTCATTAAAGATTATCGAAATTTCAGGTATTCCTTGCTCTTTGTCAGAGGAAGATGTTTTAAATTGTAAAGCATGCGGATTATTAGCATGTCAGGATGAAATTGAGAATCGTCCGTCTCTATTAAGCATAGAGGATCGGGCGATATTAAGACGCGCGCGGATTAAAGGGGTTATTGATACTATTGGCATACCAAGTACTGGTATAGAGAAATTGGTAGAAGAAGTACGAGACCCAGTACCCACGTGTAGCCTGTATAAAGTAAGGCGACCCAGAGATCCGGTGTCACGATTCCGTAAAGCGACCCTGAGAGGAGCCGAGGCAAAGTACCCGGGGTTGAAGTCCCCGCCCGGGGAACAATAGCTTCCAGGATAGGGCCGCATTAAATTAACACCAAAAGGAAATGCGGCATCAGTGACAAAACAATATGGAATAGCCTCACCATCCTCTGAAAGTTTCTTTGGAGGAGGAAGGTTGATCGAGTTTGAGAAAAATTTCTTTCCAAAATCACTGTTACGAAATATCCATCCATCGCTTTGTCGTTCTTTGGCTCCAATATCAACCACAGTGAAACAATAATCTGCATCACACACAGCTAGTAGTACGATACTAAAAAACTCCTTATAATTAAGGACATCTGATCCGGTGTTGGGAGGTGCCTAAAAAATAAGCAAATAAACAATTAACAAAATATATTACACAGAGACATGACCTAGCTTTTCTTAAATACTTAAAGTGGATAGATTTTCCGTTAATAAAAGAAAATTCTAATAGGTTTGCCATCTATTGCACCAAGACAGTTCGGAAAATTCCATTGTTCTTCAAAACCATCAGCAATCTTTTTCCACCTTTCTTCAGTAGGAGCTGGTAAATATTCAGGGCTTAAAGTTGTCCGGATGGCAGAAGAAGTTGTTTTAATAATATTGGAGACAGTGCCCCACATCGGTAGCTATATGAAATGCTCTTCATACGTACGCCAGCCGCTAAATACCTAAAAAGATCAGGAAAAACATTTTTACTAGGTCTACATTGTTTAAGTAAGTACGTAATTTGAAGAACTATTGCAGTTATTTTAAATAAGATACATTCTGTACCTTAGTGTAACAGATAGCATCTCTCCAGATGAAATTGGTTCACGTGCATACCATGCTTTAGTAAGAACTGGAGACATTTTTGCCAGTAAAAAATCAAAATCCTCTATGCACATTCTATAATAATTCCGAAATTTTTTCTCATCCTTGACACGCATTTCTTGTATTAAATTGTGAAATGCCCCTTGCTGCTTCCTATATTGAAATAGTTCGCAAGTACCTACGGTTCGACATTTTTTTTTCGTTTTTTTAACAGATAGGCAGCAATTGCTCTTCGTCGTCGCCAAAAGAATAATTCTTCACTCATTGTCAATATAACTAATTGCTATATTTCAAAAAAAGCACTTAAAAATTAGATATAATAACAATAACACAGTTTAAAACAGCTGTGCGACCAATTAAAAGTGCGCATGCGCCTCATAATAATCGTACGAATATTCGTAAAATATTGAAAGTCATTCAAGATTCCCGCCCCCCAGATTTTAAATTATGCGAATATGCAAAATCTTGAAATTTTGTTGCGACATTTTTACCGGAAAAAAAATATTTGAAATTGACCAATCGGAGCAGTATTCGTAAATCGCAATTCGTGATTCGCATCTATATGAACTAGCCTTTAGAACTCCACACCTCATGGGTATGTGTCCGGCTTAGTAAGCTACCTGCGACCAGCCCTTGCAGTTTTCTGTATTTTACCATGCTTGGAGTACTTTCGACGAACCTGGTCCCCTCATCAAGCCGTCGATTATCAGGTTTTATGTGTTTGTGATGTCTAATTTTTGATATTACTGTATAATGTCATCTCAGGGCCTCGGCCAATTATTTAAAGTTTCTGCATTACAGTATTGCGTATATTTGCTCACTAAACTCACTTTGTAACGTATAATTTCACTTAATTAATGTAGTATTGCGTCAAAATTACTTCACTTACAGCGTTAATACTTAGAAAGTGTTCAGGTTATATATACCCAAAGTGTAAACCGAAACGAAATAGGCCTAATTACACCGAGTCCATGGTATTTATCGTAGCAACCGTTTTTAATAACCAATAATTATGTAAATCTATCTCAAAAGTATAGAACTTATAATTTTAGACCACATTTAACACTTAAAATAATACCTAACCTATTTTTCTCTGGAATTTCTTTTTTCTTTTGAAACCGGGATCTGGCACGGCCGTCGTCAACTTTTAAAAGGTCGTAAAGGAGTCAGATCGCACAGAGAAGATTAGGCGGTATAAGGGTGCTTCCAATCTGGAGCCCCAATGAAAAATATTCGTAACTAGATTGTAATTTCTTAACGTTAAACCTTCTTAGGTACCCTAAATAATTGAGTATAAACACTTGTATATTTCATGAAGTCATTAAAGCGAATTGTTTTGAATTAGCGTTTTCTTTAGCAATTTTCCTGCTTTCTTCGATACAACCAATCACTGCCTTGACCATAAGGGCCACAAAGCAGGTGGCGCTTTTAAGTAACTTAACCCACACCACTCTTCGCTGAAGAGCTAGTCGGCGCCCTGAAAGGTAGTGATTGTTTATGGGCAACCTAGTTTAAAATTGTTTGCAGAGATATCGCCACTCCTCCCCTCTTCGTAAAATAATAGCAACTAAGAACCAAATCTTACAACTGCGCGGCTTTGCCTATAAAAGGCCAAGAGACTGCAGTAGACAGTTCCTAGTTAGCACTGTTAGCAGATATTTGAAACTACAAATTTCCAAGCGTAAAGTAATTTTTAAACGTAAATCGCGGAAAGTCCAGCTGGTACAGTATTCGGTGACCCCTTACCTGTGGATAACCTAGGGGTCAACGTTCGTCTATCCCGAATCGATACAGTCAACGACCCCGCAGAAGTAAGTGCTTGTGGGCCATAGAAAAGTATTAATTATATTATTAAAGAAAACTCTAAATTTTGTCGCTAAGAACTTATTGTTGGGTGGCTCCCCTATATTTTTTTGGTTAAGAATAAAATAGTGTTCATTGTTGATAGGGGAGAGGTGGGCAAGTTGACATAGGTGGGCAAGATGACACAGTACCCCTTCCATAAAAACTACAGCGCCATTAGATTATTTTATACGTTAGAAGTGTCACGTACATCGCCAGTGTGCATTCAGACGTGTCGGTGGGTGGAGTTTTTTGCTGTGTAAGAAATTACAACTTCGGGTACCTTGGAGAAGTACAAATTAAAAAACTGGATGACAAGAGCCGAGATATTGTGGTGTCTGAATGCAGTAGCTACTCATAGTTCATTAAGGTCAGCAGGAACCAGTGTTAAAGTTATGAAACATATGTTTACTGATAGTTCCATTGCAGCAGAAATAAAGCTGGAAAAAGATAAGGTTTCCTACAGTATTATTTATGGCCTGGCTCCTTAATACAAAAAACTGACTTAGGTGAAATTAATAAACAATGCAATACTTTTGTAATTTGCTTTGCCGAAAGCCTAAATAAGGTTGCGTAAAAACCACAAATTGACATTTACGTAAGATACTGGAATTCCGTGAAGAATCAGGTTCAAGTTCGTTATTTTTCATCATGCGAAAGCTGTGGGTTTGTTGGAAGGTCTAAAAAATGGTTTGCAAGGTCTTGATTTAAAGAAACTGCTTTAAATTTAAATGGATGGACCTCATGTAAATTTTAAGTTGTTACGCCTTCTAGAGGCTGAATTTAAAGATGATACCGATAACACTTCTGCAATTTTAAGCATAGGCTCCTGCGGTTTACATACCGTAAATGTTGCATTTAAAACCGGTAATAAAAAAACAGACTGGAATATTGTGTCATTTCTAAGAGCTTGTTAGAATTTGTTCATAGACAGTCCTTCCCGACGGGGTTTATTCTTGTCCATAACTGGTTGTTCCGACTTTCCTACTAAATTCTGTTTAGTAAGATGGCTAGAAAACATACCTGTGACTAAGAAAATTCAGTCGCTATACTCCCATTTGAAAAAATTCATATCTTCTGTGCAAAATACGAATCAAAAGCCATCGTGTGAAAGTTACAAAATTGTAGCAAAGTTTATGGATAATAAACTGCTGTTAGCTGAATTAGCCTTCTTGCAGTCACTCTCTGAACAACTAGAACTATTCCTAAGACAATTTCAAAGTTATTGGCGTCTAGTTCCATTTCTTTATAAAGACCTATTATCCATTATAAATAACTTAATGAGACGTTTTGTTACAGACGAAGTTCTACAAAGCACTCCTATTTTCAGAATTGATAGTTTTTAAAAAAGACAAGAATGGTTTATATTGCAACCTTAAAAAAGTCCAAGAGATTGATCTAGAATATGGGACTAGAGCAGCTATCAAAAAATGCGTCGGAGTTAAAGATAAAGAAATGTTGATCTTTCACCAGGATTGTCGAAACTGCTTAATGTATACAGTTTCCAAACTTTTAGAAAAATATCCGTTAGCATATAAATTAACGTTGGTTTCAAAGGAATGATTTTGTTAAATGTTTTTTTATTCCATTATTTCCATTTTAGCCATGTAAAAATTATTGTTTTATTTTTAGTTAGGTAACAATTTTCCCACCTTAATCCTAGGGGCCACAAATGGCACATCCAGTGGCCAAAACTAGTTAAATGTGGCCACAAATGGTGAAAATCGATTTAGAGCAAAATATATGAAATATGTAATAGATGCAAATCTCCATTCCGAAATTAGTAGTAATTTTTTATTAGATAAACCACCTGAAAATTGTACCCAAATAATTTAAATCAATACCTGATACCCATAAAATTTTTACAGATTTTCAAAGTGTGTAAATTGCTAAAAGTGGCCACAATTGTTACTTCTACCCTACATAGAAAAGGTTTTTTTACAAGGCAAAACGCTGAGGATTTGGAGGCCGATACCCAAGTCGAATCATGTGCTGGAGCATCCGGAGCACAAATAAATTCCACAGTTGTCAATCCAAGTACGGCTTAACCTTCGTCTTCCACACTTATTTGGGCTACACTAAGACAAACCGGTAGGGACCTTGAAACGACTACTCTAATGCTCTCTGCTCTCCAGTAAAGAAAGCATGAGTAGCCTATTTAATGATAGAAAAACGAGAAAAGTGAAATTGTGGAATGACATTGCCAAAGTATTGGAAGAAAACTGCTTCAATTTAGGAGCAAAAGGGGGTGAGAGGTGTCGGCAAAAATTTGCCAACCTTCAAAAAGCATATCTTTTGTACATCAGACATCAAAAAACGACGGGTTCTGAAAGAAACGATGAGTTGCCTACTTTTTTTGACGAGCTGCATTCAATTTTAGGTAATCAAGCTAGTACATAGGATACAGTCAGATAAATTACAGTTAACATAAAAATCCTCTATACAACTATTTACAGTATAAATCATGGCGAAAGTTCAAATAAATATTATGGAGACATTTTATGTTAATTGCAGAAACATGCAAAACTTAAAAAACCTCATTTTTCTTTCATTCATTCTTAATTTTTCACCCATTTTTGAGAAACCCTCACTTTATAAATTAATAAGAATATGAACATCTTTTGACAAAAAATATAAAACCCAAAATATAATCAATGTAAGAAAACATAAGGTAAACCCAGCGGCATTAGAGGACTTCATGGACCTGCATAGCAGTAAAATACTCTCCCCGAAATACAGTCCCAAGAAACAGGAGAGACAACATCGAGCGAAGTAGATGCTACTCTGGCTAATGAAATCATAGGTAGCATCACAGATACCCCCTCCACGCCAAAAGATCCCGGCAGCAGGTTTAAGAAAATAAAAAGAAAGGTAACCCCCTCAAGCAGGACAGAAGATTTAATGAAAGAGTTACAAAAGAACCGAGCAACTAGATCAGAGGAATTCAGTTTTCTAAAGAAGCGTTTGCAAAATTCAGAACAACAGAAAGATCGATTTTTGAATATTATGGACAAAGCTTTCCCTCCAAAAAAAAAACAAAAAAGAGAAACTGAAAGCACTGGTTCTGGTAATTTCTTGCCTGTATTATTAGATTTATTTGTTTATAAAAAGGCGAAAATATCAGCTTTGGTGACTTATTTTTCTTAAAAATGTTTTGCTAAATTAAACGTTTGATTTGGACTAAAAGAACTCTGCCATCAATAGGTTTTTTTTGTGACTGTTGATAAGTTAACTTTTAGTGAAATTCCGGATCACAGAATATTTTTAAAATATATATATAAAAAAAACTTTTAAGACTTTCGCGTCGCGTCGCGTGTGCTAATAATTTAGTTTTATTTAGTGTTATTAACAATAAGCCGAGAAGAACCATGATGTGGATGGTGGTGTTCTTGACGTACCTGGTGCAGGAGGATGGCCGGGATGGCCTTGTACCATTGCAGGGATTTATAAAAACAATTGGGCGATACCAGACCATGCCATGCAGCATTGGCGCCGTTACGCGCCACGGTATGCACGTGGAGTTCCCTACTGCATCTGGAATACCAGGCGTGCCGCACCCTTTGGCTCTGGAAACTAGAAGTAATTATGATCCCAGGCAATGTGACTGTGCTATGTGTCATCCAGTGCCAGATGACATGTTTAATCTGGGCCAATACTGGGATCTATTGGCCAGGGCTGGCATGCAATTTTGCCCTTGTCCGGTCTGCCGATCCCATACCAACCACACAGTCCCAGTACTTCCAATGAAGCCAATTCAAGTACGTTCCATAATACAGCAGAAGCTCCGACTAATCAACAAGGCCAAAATCCAACAACAACGGAACTGGGTATCCAAACTCCATCTATATTGAGATCGGTGTTAGACGATCCCTACCTCCATTAATCCTAATGGGCCATGGGCGGCAGGGCCTATTTTTCCAATAGGCCCTATAGGCCCGGGCCTGGAGCCCCCTGGGGTCAGGGGGCCCCAAGATTGACCTAACTGTTTTAAACAACAGTTTATTTTTTATATAACAATAAAAAATTATATTTAAAAATTATTTCAAAAATTTAGCTACCATTTATTATTATTATGATCGGAAATTCAAATTCAACGCGATAACTGTCCAATAGACGGCATTTCGGCATCACAAAAGGATCTTTTGGTGTTCGGCGCGTCAAAGCTTTGAACGGTACCGACAACATTCTTCGCCCCCGAAAAGCGGGAGTCGCCGCATGCTTTTGTCTTTATTTGGTTTATTCGGTTAAGTTCATGCAGTTAATGTTATATAACGTTCATGCAGTTAATGTTATATAACCATTGCAATTGTAAGCATTGAGCAAACGTAATTGTTAGTAATAATTAGTATTTTTCAATAGTGCTTTAACTGTTAATTTGACAAAATTGATATCTATTTTTGTGGGTAAGTAAATTATTTTTTCTTAAACAAATATTTTCATAACTCTTTTTCTGATTAAACTTGTATGCAATATTGTAGTAAATTTAAGGATTATTTTTTTTTAGTTTTCTACATCGTCAGTCTGCAGAATAGATAATAATAACTACCATGCTTCCTAGACAACATTTAAGCGGCAGCAATAAACGCAAGAAGAAAAGAATGATAGAAAATGAACGAGAAAAGCAAAAAGATGCAATGTTGTCTTTTCTTGCGACTTCACGTGAAGAAGTTCAATGCGCAAATGCGAACCCTTTGCCTTCGACCAGTGGCGAAGAATGCGGAGAAACGTTGTGTGTCTCCACGGCTACAGAAAAAAACTTCAATGATTCTCTTAAGGTGTCTGACAATAGTGATAAATTTCACGAGATTTCACAACTAGAAAGATCGTATGACTTTGACAACCCGTTTCAACAAGAAATTGAAACTGTTACCATTGAAGCACAATTTCCCAACGACGTAATAGATTGGCCTGAGTTCCTAAGTGCAGAATTTCAGCAATATTTTATAACTAATCGACCAAATCAAAATATTGATAAAATTAGTGGATGTGTAAAGCAGAATGACAATAACAAAATTCGACAGCTACAAAGTTCCGCTTTTTATAAAGATAAGGTTAACGGCGAAAAAGTTCTTCGAGAATGGTTAGTATATAGTCCTAAATCCGGTCGTGTTTATTGTTATGTATGCAAACTGTTTAGTAAGAAATGTACACGTCTTACTCTTGAAGGTTTTAGTGATTGGAAAAATGTAAATGTATGTTTAAACCAACATGAACGATCTTCTGAACATATTTCATCTATTAGTATATTAGTTAGTAGAAGTTTTGCAGAGGGTCGAGTAGATACACACATGGAAAAAAGTTTTTTGCAGGAAAAAGATTATTGGAAAAACGTTCTTCAAAGAATAGTGGCTGCTGTAAAATTTTTGTCAAAAAATGGGTTAGCTTTTTATGGATCGACCACCAAAATATTTTCAAAGGGAAATGGAAACTTTTTAAGCTCTTTAGAGTTTCTAAGTGAATTTGATCCATTTTTGGCAACTCATTTGCATAAATATGGAAATCCAGGAAGCGGTAATGTCAGTTATCTCTCCCCATCTGTTTGTAATGAATTTATTACACTTCTAGCAAGAGAAGTTCTAAATTACATCCTAAAAGATTTGCGTGACGCAAAATACTTTTCTATAATTGTTGACTCGACTCCTGACATTTCACATATTGACCAACTCACATTAATCATTAGATATGTTTTACCGAACGGAAAACCAGTAGAAACATTTTTGGGCTTTGAGGCTATATTTTCTCATACTGCGGAGAATTTGGCAAATGTGATTTTGGATAAATTAAAAACTCTTGGCATAAATATTGATTATTGCCGGGGACAAAGTTATGATAACGCATCAAACATGTCTGGAAAATACAATGGTTTACAGACAAAAATAAAACATAAAGCAAAAAGTGCACATTTCGTACCATGTTCAAGCCATTCATTAAACTTGATCGGCAACAGTGCTGCAGAAAGTTGTTTAGAAGCAAGTACATATTTTGATCATGTCCAACATGTATTCAATTTTTTCTCAGCATCTACTTACAGATGGAGTGTTCTACAAAGATGTTTGGAAAAAACCAAACCTAAACCATTGGTTGTTAAAAAAATATGCGACACCAGATGGTCCGCTAGAGCCGATGCTGTTAAGTCTCTTGTAATTGGTTTTAATGAAATTAAAATGGCTTTATTACAATTGCATGAAGATACGAACCAAAAGAATTCCACCCGGTCAGAATCGAAAGACATTTTAAAGAAACTTAATTCATTTGAGTTTGCTCTTATGACAATTATTTGGAACAAACTATTAGAAAGGATCAATGCAACCAGTAAAAGTTTGCAAGAAATTAAAAGTAACCTCACTGTAGCTTGCGAACTTTATAAAAGTTTAATTCTTTTCGTTACAAATTTAAGAGAACTATATGGGGAAATTGAAGACGAGGCAAAAAAATTACATCCTGAGAACACTTTGTATAAAGATGAAACTACCAGAATACGGAAAAGAAAGAAATATTTTGAAGAAAGTTCTTCTGAGGAAATTGGTTTTGTTGGAAATGAAAACTTTAAGATAAACACTTTTTTTGTAATTTGCGACAAATTAGTCACAGAGTTAAAGCGAAGGCAAGAATCTTACAATTCAGTTAATGATATTTTCAATGTACTTTTTGTGGATATTTCCAAAGGGGATTTCAAAACCAGTCTAAAAAATATTGAACAATATTACCGTTATGATATAGATGTAACTGACCTACAAAATGAATTAATGCAATTTAAGGAAATATGTATATCAAACAACATTCAAAATCCTGAAAACATGTTAGCGTTTTTGATCGAAACTAAGACTGTATCAACATTTTCCAATGTTGAAACATTACTTAGGATATATTTGTCAATACCGATCAGCAACGCGTCGGGTGAACGATCATTTTCCACTTTAAAAAGGGTAAAATCATATCTGAGAAACTCTTTGAACGAAGATAATCTATCATCTTTGGCCCTTCTTAACGTGGAAAATGAGGTACTAGAAAAGATAGACTCGAATGAAATTATTAACAAATTTGCGGAAATGAAAATGCGCAAACGAAAAATTTAAATATTTTAATTTAATGACCATTTTTTATTATTTGGGTTCTATGTTTGTTGTATTATTTATTTTGTGTTACGTTTATTTTATGATGACAAAATATAAATGTTAGTTTTTGACAGTGCTACTTTTTTTTATTGTTTTTTTGAAAAAAGGGCGTGGCACCCAAACATTTTTTGTCTGCGGCGCTATTTTTTTTACGTGTCCCTACAAAGGGCCCCCAGAGGATATATGGGCCTAGGGCCCACTTGAATCAAAAATAGGCCCTGATGGGCGGCCTCGCCCAACGCTAATTCGTCTACAAGTCATCCGGCCGTTGGATCATAGCCCGCCACCACCCCGCCAGGAGAAGCAGCGGGTAGGGTCTGATGCCACCCCCCAATATCAAGTATCCAGGTCCCCCGATGGAACCCGCCTAACTGTCAGGCGACAATGTCAACCAAAGGAATGATTACTTACAAACAATGGTTATTTCTGTAATTTTAAAGTGCTTAAAGTAATTTTTTAAAGCTAGAAATAATGTGGTCATTTTACGTAAAGTAGTAGATTTAGGACCTACTTTACCAAATTTGAAATATAAAAAGTATTAAAAAGGTAATACGTTTTGGGGTAAAATCAAACTACTAACCTGCAGGGTTAAGGCGACCATATTATTGTTTCTCTAGAATAATCTTAACAATCGTTTAATATTTAATATAATATAGAATAATCTATATATTATTCTGTTTACCCATAAGAAAGAAAAATAAAATTATATATTTACATTCCTAAAATTTGCTTTACGGTGTAATATCGTTCATCTAACCGTCGACGAACATGTTTGCTTAGACTAGACATTTTCACGATATAGCAAAGATTTTGACATTATGATGATAAAGGCTGGGTTGGGTTTGCTTCGAGTATTTAAAGATTAGTGTATGCCAATTTGCATTCATTTTTAATTTTACAATGTTTTACTTTTTTTTTTGCAATGTCCCAGGATAGTATAACCTGGATTACTATCCCATTGTTGTCATAAGTTAATAAATTAAGTTTCCTTTATATAACATCAGTGTTTGATTTTCGCATTAATAGGAATAAGATAATTAGGCCAGCTTTAAAATTCAATATTAGGATATCAAAACCAGTAAATTTTAAAATATAGTAGTAAAAATATTATCATAGGCAATAATGCCCAAAGTCCCGAACCCACTATAATCTTGTCAGAAACACTAAAGATAGCGAGTAATGAAATACCAACATTTCAGTAAATAAAAGTGGTGTGCCGTCCAATTTAATGTTTATTATTAAGTTAATTTTTTATTAATATTTGATTATAATATTCATCTTTCCATTTTTTTAAAATTTAATATCCAGAGGTTTATGCTCAATTTGTATGTCATAATATCTCCGCGTGTATGGTCGCCTTTAAAGGTTCATGTGAACTGCCTGCTCTAGGCAGCAGATGAGGAAACACGAGTCGTGTAAAAATGACCAAGCGAGAAGTTTAGCTCGCGTCCGTCGCCAATTATAGTTTTTCCACTGCATTACAAAGGCTAAGAAACCAGAAAACCCTGACCACAGGCAGGCCTACAGGAGATCTCCTACAAGTCGCGAGGTAAGAACTTTTAAAGGCCCGTTTTTCTTAATTTTGAATTTTCCATTTTTCTGAATTTTTACAATTAAAAGAAATACATGAAGTTGCAAAAAAGGTTGAAGGAGGTGACAACACTCTGATTGAAAGGTTTAAATGTATGTATGATAATATCGAAAAGAGACATTCTGGATTTTATGAGCATCACCAGTGCATTATTTGCTTAGTGGCTTCTGACGATGAGGTGTTTGAGGCTGAAGATGTTATTCGGAAAGAATTTGATTTATTGTATTATGGTATTAAAGCCATTAAATTTAAATTACCGCCTGATTCAGCAGTAACGTTTCAGTCGTCAGGAAATATACAATCAAGTGGAAACATAACCTGAAATCAATTACCTAAAATTAGTTTGCCTACCTTTACAGGTGATATTACTCTATTTCAATCCTTTATTGATGTATATGATGCTTTAATACACTACAATGCTACATTGGCTAATTGTGAGAAATTTACTTATTTGCTTTCTACACATGCTTGTACAAATTGCCTTCGTCAAGGGCACTCTTCAAAGTATTGTACAAGCAGCCACTCCTGCAAAAAGTGTTCAGGACGGCATAATTCATTGTTACACCTTCCTAAGGTTTCAACCACGCAGGAAAATTCCCAATTCGCTTCTAGCCTGGCGCTCTCGCCAAATGATCAAAACAAAACAAATATTTCTGAAACATTTCTTAACAGATCTTCGGCTCTTTAAGTTACAGCTAGTCACGAGAAACAGCCGTATATTTTGTTGTCTACAGCCCGTGTTTTGATATTTGATAGCAATGGTTATCCTCATACTTGTCAAGCTTTACTCGACAACTGTTCGCGATCTAACTTTATTACTGAAAAAGTGTAAAGTTTCCACAAAATAAAATTTCGCACTCAGTTGAAGGTTTTGGGAGCAGTTTAACTAAAATTTTCAAAAGCACACAAGCCAATTTCGACAGTAAACTCTTTTACCCTAAATAATGTCTCTTTCCTGATAACCAACAAAATAACTAAAAATATGCCAGAAGTGTCATGTGACGTACAGCAATTACAAATCCCACAAAATATTGGATTAGCGAAACCCAATTTTAATAAAAGTGGTCCAATTGATATGCTTATAGGCGCATCACATTTTGGGAAATTGAATGCGAAGAGCATTTCACGAAAACTACAACACGCGATGAATCTGGAAAATTTGTTATCAGTTTACCTCTTAAAAATAATGTAAATGAGTTAGGTGAGTGTAATAATAGCAAAAATTGGCGACAACAATACGTAGTAATAAGTAGTGAAATTGAAGATAAGTTTAATATTCAGTATAAGAAGTTTTATCATTACGATAATAATATCGTTTTCTGGGTATCGAGGAATGTGGTAATAGCAAAAATTGGCGACAACAATACCTTTGAACTAATATATATTTACTATTCATTTCATGTTCAACTAGTTATACTTAAAAATTAAAAAAAGATTCTTTGAGAAATGGACTACTTCTTTGAATAGTTATACAAAGAGCCAAAGCTATTTAATAAACTAAAAGAAGTTAAATTTATACCGGATGTTGCGCAATTACCACATTCGTCTATTTAACCGGAAGTCGTATATTATATTATATTACCATCTGTCGATTATATCAATTATTTATTAGAAGCGGTACTTTTATCTTTGTTTACTTTACTTTTGTTATAAATTTCTATTTCCTGCTGTCATTTAATTTTCATATTTATAATTTCCCAAACATATTTTTTAAAGACGTATGTCGAAAATGTCAAGTCATTTTATGTTTCAAAATATCCTCAATGAATGTCAAAAATATATCCACCCATCATATTATATTACTTATGCAATTTTTAGCCGAAAACCGTCACCTAATTTCTGATATTTTATTGTTTCCTGCCGGATGTGCATAGACAATAATTACTCATACATTTTCATTATCAAAGAATCCGCATGAAATTATATGACAAAAGTCTACTTAAATTACTTAGGCTCGAATTCACCAGAAATCTCGTAAACGACGTTCTCATAAACTCGGTTCTCGGTAAACTCAGATTTAAATGTTGATATAACTCGATTGGGTTTCACCAACACAAACAAGCAAAAAGCAAAACAGAGTTTATCCAAACTTAATTTAAGGATGAACCAAAGCCGGCAACATTGTAAAAAGATGTACAATTTTGTATTTTGTGAGATGCCAGCACTTTTGTACAGAAGACAAAGTGTTAACTTAACCTAACAATTAAAAAATATCAAAAATTGTTTTTGTTTCTGGTGTGGCGTTTCTGATTGAAATTATAAATTTGATAAATAATAGTGCCCAAAATTTTGTTTTTAGACAAACCTATTAAACTAATGTCTAGCTCAGATTCAAATATACAGAAGAGGAAAAGGGATCCACCGTTTCAGCCCACAGAAAAAAACAATTTAATCGATCTTGTTGCTAAACATTTTTCAATAATTGAGTGTAAAAAGACCGATTCCATAAGCACAAAAGCAAAGAACCACCAGTGGTCTAAAATTGCAAAGGAGTTCAACGCGACCTCCGCTTTTATGGAGAGGGAATGGCAGGTGCTGAAAAATTTATGGGAAAATTTAAAAAAGAAGGCGAAATCCACAATATCTCAGCAAACCCAGGACATGTTTGCTGCAGGTAATTTTATAGAATACATTTCTCGCCTTTCAACAGATCTCTTATCAAAAATTATTATTTTTTAGGAGGAGGTCCTCCAAAGAAAATTAAGGATGATCCAATCCTGGAACGTGTGATTGAACTAATTAGGACAAATGTACAGGGGTTCAAAAATGCCTTCGATAATGATGCTAACTACTCAGGTAGGTAGAGTATTATTCTTTTATTGGTGTAGCCTCATTCAGAGCCTCGTTGCCTTCTTTCAAGCAGCATTAAAAAAATTATCAATGTCACTTCAAAGTATACTATTTTATTGTAAAATTTAGGACTTTACTTACTTACCAGTCCTAATAACTATGTACTGCTTTAAGTTCAGAAATAAATTTTGTTTTAAAAAAAAAAACTGTGTCGATACAGAAGATTTTGTAAAAGTGGTTACCTACTTTTAGCTATGGTTGTTGCTTTTAACATATTTTGTGTTTACAAGATCACATTAGCTATATTAATATAACACATTACGAACTTTAAAATAAGGTACTTTTTTAAAAAGCCAGTTAATCATATCAAACTTTTTTTTACAGTTCATTATGAAGATGAGGATCGAGATGAGAATAAAGAACACAATACTCAGGTAGGCATGCATGTAACGATCATCTACAATTATTATGTTCTTTTTATAATACAGTAGTCTTGCTATAGTGAACCTATACTATATCATGAAGTATCCATGTTGTATATTTTTATCTGCACTTTATAAAAGAGTGAATGACCTCGGTGGAGTGATAAAGATGAAAATTAATTAGTCCACTATATTAAGACTACTGTATGTTGATATATGAAATATACAGCTACAATACAGTATTATAATATGTTTGTAGTAAAGCATTTTTTTTAAATATATTTTTTTTTTGTTTTAGTATGAAGGAGATGATTGGTCAAATTACACTCCAGAAATGCTGAGGACGCCCAGAACTGCTGCTCTTCGAGAAAATGATTTTCTGAATTTAGAATGTGCTACATTTAAAGTAGTTGATGAATTTAATGTGGACTCTCAGCTACAGTCCGCTCCTACTGTAAAGTTACAAGCTACCCAGCAGACCACATCAGGTAGTCCTTCAGGGTTTCAAGACTTAAAAGGACCCACTACCCCACAAGTCCTCAAGTCTAGTAGGCATGTAACCAGCCGGAGGAGGCCTGTTTTGAAACAAGCTCAAACTTATCTACTTGCGGAAGCAAAAATAAAAACATTAGCGTGTAGTAGTGAGCAAGCCTCTCAACAACATGAAGTGACCATGAAAATTTTATCATTGCAGGAAGCTCAGGAAACAGAAAAATTGAAGCAAGAAATTGAGAGGACTGAACAGGAGAAGCTTCAAACAGTATTACTTAAAAAAGAATTGAGTAAGGTTGAGGGAGATTACAATACTGATAACTAATTTACCTACTTAATTATATTTTATTTTCGAATTGGATGTTCAGATTTAAGATATATTTTTGTTTTGTTTGTTGTTCAATATTACACATTGTGACAAAGAGTCGATGAACTGGTGTAGTCGTGATTCTGGTCTAAAGGCTGTCGTCTGTTGGAATTGCTTCCTTGCAAATCAGGACTACACCAGTTTATTACACATTGTGCTTTTACAAGAAGTCAAAAATAAAAGAAAATATATACAATAAATGTTTTTTAATTATTTATTTAGAAACTATTATATTAACTAATTCCAATATAGTGTAAATTAAAGAAAGTGTACAAAATGTTTATTAAATATAGTAATCAATGCATCTTATTTTAATGATGCACGGTGTAGTGGTTAGTAGTGTAGAGTTCTGATAAGCCTTTTTATTCTTGCTGGTCTCTTTGCATAATACCCTGTCCAACTAGCCTGCAAAAAAAATTGATCATAAGAATTTTGTTATAAAATTTATGATTTACTATATTTTCACAGATATACAGAATTTTCTCGTGTGCTATAATAAAAAATATTTTAATAAGCTTTGAAATTAATTAATTTGAATTTTTTATTATAGAATAAAAAACTACACTTGGAGTGTAAGTGAATGAAATATTCTCTAGCACACTGTGTACACACATGTAATATTACATAATGTTATTTGATATATTTGTTTCTATGTGATTTTACCTTTCAAAGTAGTTTTGCACTAAAGCCCGACGCTCACGATGATTTGGATTATCTCTTTGAGGACCTCCTGGGCGGTGTTGGGGATAATTTGGATGCCCCTGCCAAATGTTGCCTTCAGCAAGAAGTGCTTCCCAAGGAGCAGGCAGTATTAGTTCTGGATCTAGAGGCGGATCATCTTCTCCAGCTTTACTGGCAATATTGTGGAGCACACATGTGGCAATAATTATTGGAAAACAATTTTCTAACTTCACGCGTAACCCCAGAGCCATAGATGGAAAACGTCCTTTCCAAACTCCAAACAATCTTTCAATGGGATTTCTTGTACGAATCTGCGATTCATTGAATAGGTGTTCAGCAGCATTATAGCATCGATCAAGTGGGGTCATCATGTAACGTCTACATGCATATCCTCCATCTCCCACAAGGAAAGCATCACCATATTGACCTTGTTCAAACATTGCTTTCCGATAACAGTTATTGAAAATATGGGAGTCATGGGTACTACCTGGCCATCTCGCAACAATATCAGTAAACTCTAATTTTGCATTGCAAATAGCCTGAACATTAAGTGAAAAGTAGCCTTTTCTGTTACGGAAAATTTCACCATTGGCACCACCTAAAATTTAAAATAAATACATTACTTTACTCAAAGAAAAATTGCTTTTAAATATTAATAATGTTGCACTTAATTTGTCCCAAATTGATAGAATTATTTATTCTTAATTAGTCTCAAAACTTTCATAGAGAATATCTTGCATATAAAATGGATACACCTACCTGGAGACTTTCCCAATTTAACATGAGTGCAGTCTATTGCACCAATCACCTTTGGAAATCTAGCCTTGTTGTAGAAGTCTAATTGAGAACGGCGAATATCATCAGGGGTTTCAGGAAATATGATGTAAAGAGGTCGTAATGACGCTATAGCAGAACTAACCCTATGTACAATTCGATGAGCAGTAGATGTGCTCATACCAGATAAATCAGCTGCAGTAATCTGAAAACATCCTGTCGCATAGAATCGAAGTGCACAGAGCAGCTGATTAATTGGGGATATGCAATCATTTCTAAAATAAAATAAAATAATCATTAACTGCAGATAAAACACTGGTCCTACATGCAGAAAGTGCATGTGACAATGCAAAAATGCTTTACTTACTTATCGGTGGGAAATTCTAAGTAGTTTTCAATCGCCTCCAAAACAGCAAGTACTGTTCGTTTAGTCAGCCGAAACCTGGTAACAAAGTCTTTATCGTCTAAAGTATGAAAATGATCTTCTCTGTCTCTCACCCAGCGAGGTCGACGAACGAGGTACTCATCTTCACTTTCACTATCGCTGTCCTCGAAAGCTAATAAATACGCTCTTCTCATATTCTAACCTTAATTTCAAACAACACTAACCTAAAACGTCGTTTTAACTTTCGTAACTGGCCAAAATCAGCCGGTTTCAAGCGAAAACGCCGTTTAGAACTAAACTCGGTTTATAATTTCTGGTGAAAACCAATTTTACCACTCAAACACTAAATCTAAGTTTAATTTAAACAAGCCTAGTTTAAAGAGTTTGGTGAAATCCGGCCTTAGTAGTAATTTATTATTGTAATAATGTAGGATTAATGACAACATTTTCCTATATAAACGCTAGCCAACTATGAACAGAGTAGTAGTAGTAGTAGTAGTAGTAGTAGTCGACAGTCGCAGAGTCTCACAGTTAATCAGTAAAGTTAAATTATAAAAAAGAAAGACCTCGTTAAAACAATGTTATTATGTAAATTGTAAAATGTGCTTTTCGGTGTAAAATCGTTCATCTAACCGTCGACGAACAAGTTTGCTTAGGCTAGACATTTTCACGATATAGCAAATATTTTGACATTATGATGATAAAGGCTGGGTTGGGTTTGCTTCGAGTATTTATAGCTTAGTGTATGCCAATTTGGGTTTATTTTTAATTTTACCATTCTCTCTCACTTTTTTCTTGCAATGTCCCAGGATAGTATAACCTGGATTACTATCCCATTGTTGTCATAACTCATAAGTTAATATATTAAGCTAGCTCCCTTTATACAACATTAGTGTTTGATTTTCGCATAAATTCGCATTTATTCCTATAAGATAATTAGGCCAACTCCAAAATTCAATCTTCGGATATCAAAACCAGTAAATTTTAAAATATAGTAGTAAAAATATTATAGGCAATAATGCCCAAAGTCCCGAACCCACTATAATCTTGTCAGACACACTAAAGATAGCTAGTAATGAAATACCTACATTTCAGTAGATAAAAGATTTTTTGCACAATCTGGCAACAATGTGTGGTTTGACAAATGGTGTCAGGTGTGGGGTTGATTTAAAGAAAACAGTGAGCTATTATTAATTTAGGACTTTGAGACGTGGATGTTAAATACTCTCCCTCGACAGCATCTTGTTAATAGAAAAATTAAAACCATGACCGAAGAAAATAAAACTATTGACCCAGTAAATTCCGTTGTTTTAAATAATGTCGTTATTGGACTTGATTCAGTTCCAAGTTATAATGGAAAAAGTAATATCGAAGAATTTCTATCAATAAATGAAAAAACTGCTTTACTTGCAAATTGAACCGAAGTACAAAAAGTATCGATTACTCGCCTTAAACTTCGAGAAGAAGCAAAGCAATTTATTGAAAATTCATAAGAAGACAGGTCTGCCAGTAACCCCAAATATAGAGGAAAAAGGGCCTTTCGAAAAAGAATCAAATCGCGAAATATATTTAAAAAAGAATTTCTTAGAACTATTTGCCGAACAAATTGCCGATATAACAAAACAACATAATGTGTAAACAGCTGGCTCGGTCAGTAATGTCATTAACTAATTAAACAATTATTTATGTTTATTTTTTTCTAGGTTGCACTACGAAAACAATTTAAACTCGCCATTGTGTATATTTTTATATATAGGCTAAGAATTACAGGACGGTTTTTTCTTTATATTTTAAAAATCTTTATTATCAAATATTCCGTCTAATGACCCTCCGCCACGTCCAATAACAAGATCCAGTAGCAGTAAATATAAAACGGTATTAAAGCAGAAAAATTCTTTCGAACCACCACCAACAACCAGTCCTGAAGATCAATGAATCATTGAAGACAAAAATAAGGGCAACTTCACAGAAATAAGTGCAATTGTTAGCAAACAAAACAGCTCGAAGTGAGAATCTGACAAAATAGAAAAAAAATCCTCTACTCTAAGAACGGGAAGTAAGCATTTCAGATTTCGCAAGTACGGAAGACGAGGTCTTTGAAGAAACAAAACAGACAGAAACAAACAGCCAATAGACGAACTCTTAGAAGACAAAAAATTTAAATTGGGGAATCAACAGACAAACACAATGGCAAATATTACGTTTGCAGACAGTCTAGCCGCCCCCCAAATCTCCAGCTGCCCTACATTTCTATGTCCATCTACATTTTAGGGTTAAAAATGGCCTATATGGAGTCATTTTTAGAAGGCGCAGCAGAGGTACAACGGCAAGAAAAGGCACGTTTACGGAAAAGTTCTAGCAGTGAAGAAAAATTTGAGTAAAAAAGCACGAAGTTAGTGGTTTTGCTGGGTTAAAATTGGTTAAGCCGATACTAAGTGAAAGAGATATAACTGTTAAGTCTCTGGAATTATATAATAGCTATAATTGTTAAAGCTATAGTGTTTTTTGCTGTGCCAAAATTGTTTAAGCCGATACTAAGTGAAAGAGACATAACTGTTAAGTCTCTGGAATTATATAATAGCTATAATTTTTAAAGCTATTTATCCGCCTTCCTTTTGGACATATGTAGTAAGATTTTTTAATTTATTTTTTATTTTCTTCTTTCTTTTAAGGTGGTTCTTCTCATGCTATCTATACAAGTACACGAGGTGCATGATGAAGACGTAAAGGTTGACAATGAACAAATTGCTTATAAGGAGGGTGCTAATAATCCACTGCTAAAAAAATAGATGATAACATTATAAGATTTTTTGGTTCTGAACCAGCAGGTTCAGAGCCGATTTGGGGGCCGGAAGTGGAACCAATTATGGCAGGCCATTGGAGTAAATATCTTGAATTAGGCATTGGGAAATCCGAAAAAGATTCTTCAGAATTACATAAAAAGTACCCTATGCCAAAAAATATCCCGCATCTTAAAAGTCATATTTTAAACCCTGAAATTACAGCGTGCTTAGAAGATGCGCAAAGAAAAGAAGATGTGCACCATACAAGGACAAATAAGCAATGGTTTAGCCGCATTGGAAGTTGCTTTAGATATGATAAATTTCTCAAAGCTGATGATAATATGAAAGTAGGTGACCTTAAGCTTCAGGTACTGCCACATTTGGTGGATGCAGGAAAAATCCAGGCCGATGTGTTCCATATGCAATACACGAACAGGAAATATAGGATCGAACCGCATGTAAATTCATCAGTAAAGAGAATTGTTCGGGAGAGTAAAGCAGATGTTTTTTGTGTGGGCAAGACTTCTCCGAGAAGTATAAAGATACAAAAAATCAATTTCGGACTGGGAAAGAGCTTAAAGCGACTGGTTTTTCCGATTTCAGCTGCGGGGTCATCTGGAGTGGCGATAAATAATGCCAGATCAACCGCCAGAAATAATTCTACCACTGGTTCTTTAAACTACCGGGGCCAGTACAACAAGTTCAGAACGAAAAAACCGCTACAGAAATATCAGAAATCGTATCAAGACAAGCAGAAATACCGGAAATAAATAAGGTTAGAGTTTATGCTGGTAGGCTTAAAAGTTTTTACAGGAATTGGACATTATGTACTATAGGATATTATGAGTATATTTTTGAATTTCGCGCCACATTGTTAAGTTGGCAATAGGTCTTATTTTTTGAAGGCTGAAAAAAACGACAGTAGAGAGTAGACAGTTTTTTTTGGCTGAAGAATAAAAAGAAAAGAAGTCCCTCCCATTATCTAGTTTTATTTTTGAATTAGAACCCCATCTTACAATTCAGGTGTGCAAATGTTACAGATGCTTCAACTGCAGCAGCAGCCACAACCAGGGCTAGCACCAGTACATTCCGAAGAAGTGGCAAATGTAAGAAACTTTAATATTATGCCTGACCTGTCAAAAACGATAGAAACTTTTAGTGGCGAAGAACCGGGCAAGGCAAAAGTCTGGTTACAGCAATTGGAAACGACAGCAACACTCCATAATTGGCCAGATGCATTTATATTTCAAACAGCAAAAAGTAACCTCGTGGAGGCTTCGAAGTATTGGTTTACTGGCCGTAATACTGAACTTAATAACTGGCACAGTTTTAGGCAGGCTTTTGAAAAGACATTTATTTTTATTAGAAATAAGACGGACTTGTGGAAACGTATGCAAGAAAGAATGCAAACAACAAATGAAAACATAAGCGTGTACTTTCATTCAAAAGCTGCACTATGCAATGAATTGGGTCTATCATTTACTGAAGTAAAAGAACAGATCGCCATAGGACTGTGGTCAAGAGAATTGAGCAATTTCATTATGTCAAAACATCATAAGGATGAGGATGAATTATATCAAGACATCATTAGCTATGAGCGAATTGTAAGTGCACGGAAGAATAGAGTGCCAGAGAGAAGACCTGATAAAAAGGCAGTAGTCCCCCCTGTAAGGAGAGAGCTGTAAAAGTTGAGCAGCCTGAAGCTCTACGATGCTTTAATTGCAACCTGATAGGACATTATGCTTCCAACTGTACGAAACCACAACGAGTTCGAGGTTCCTATTTTGAGTGTGGATCGATGCTTCACAAGTTTAAAGACTATCCAAAAAAGTAGGTACAAGAAAGAAATAAGACATTGGTTGTAGAAAATAATCCAACGGACAGATTTGTGTTACCTTTGTGCATTGTCAATGACGAAGTGAAGGTATTTATAGAGGGTACACTGGACTCAGGTAGTGTGATTTCTATTATAACAAAAAGAATTGTAGATACTTTCAATTTTGCGTTATCAGAGGCGCCCTGCAAAGATTTTGAGGCTGTCAATAAGGCAAAGTTGGAAATTCTGGGTACAATAACCGGTAAGGTTTTAATTAATAATTTATATGAAGTAGAGTTTCTTATTTTATGTTGTGCCAGATAATGCATTGCCTGTTAAATGTTTATTAGGTAGAAACTTTATGTCATGTACAAATTTAACTTTTATTTTTGAAGGTAATGAGGTTAGGGTCAGTACTCCTGATTTACCAGCCAGGCAGAAGCCTTCAGATAGTTTTAATGAAATTTGGCATATTGATTATGTAAGTCAGGAAGAGCTAGATTTAAACATTAATCCCTTTTTAAGTCCCGTTGATAGGAAAAATTTTGTCGATTTGTTTGATAATGAATATTTAAAGCCCGAAAGGCCTGTGGAGCCTGAAATAAAATATAAAATGGAGATAAAAGTAGAAACCAATCATTCACCATTTTATTTTAAACCTAGAAGGTTATCTTTTGCAGAGAAAAATATTGTTCAAGATTTAATGTCTGAGATGCTAGATAGTGGTATCATACGAAAAAGCAATTCCGAAAAGACTAATGATTTTAGGTTATGTGTAGATTTTAGGGCTCTTAATAGAATCGTATTAAGGAATAATTGGCCTATCCCCTTAATAGAAGACCAAATTGAACAACTAAAAGGTAAAAAATACTTTACGAGCTTAGACCTTAAAAGTGCTTTTTATCATATCGATATAGAAGAGCCTTCTATTAAGTATACCTCTTTTGTCACTCCGGTAGCTCAATATGAGTTTTTAAAGATGCCCTTTGGCTTCAAAACTTCGCCAAGTATTTTTATGAGATACATTTACATGGTTTTTAGAGACCTTATTGAGTCAAATAAAGTTTTGATATATATTGACGATAAACTTGTACCATCTGTCACGGTACAAGAAAATATTGATCTGCTTAAGGAAATTTTCAAGCGCTTAGTACAAAATAAATTGACTTTAAGGTTAAATAAATGTACTTTCTTGTACACTGAAATAAAATATTTAGGCTATATCATTAGTAATTCAGAAATTCGACCTAGGAAGGAACACTTAAAAGCTATTGACGAGTATCCAATGCCAAAAAATGTTAAGCAGGTACAAAGCTTTATTGGTTTGACTTCATACTTTCGAAGATTTGTCCAGAATTTCTCAATTCTAGCTGGTCCTCTATATAACCTATTAAAGAAAGATTCCAAATTTTATTTTGTTCCCCAACAAATTGACAGTTTTAATAAACTAAAAGAAATTTTAGTGTCTAAGCCGGTATTGGCTCTATACTCACCTAAGGCTGAAACTCAGTTGCATTGTGACTTGTGACATTGTATCTTAATGCAGAGACAGGATGATTTAAAATTTCACCTCGTTTTTTATTATAGTCAGAGAACTAATGAAGCAGAGTCGAAAGAGCATAGTTTTATTTTAGAATTGGCTGCCATCATTAACAGATTTCATGTTTATCTACAGGGTGTCAAATTTAAGATTTTTACAGATTGTAATAGTGTCACTTTGGCCCTTAAGAAAAAAGATATTAACCCTAAAATAATGAGATGGAGTTTATTGCTCCAAAATTGTGATTATACACTTGAACATAGAAGCGGTACGTACATGAGGCATGTAGATGCATTGAGTCGATGTTTTCAAAATGTTTTGGTTTTAGAAGAAACTCCTTTTGAGACGAACCTTTAATTAGGCAGTGTCAAGATCCGGAAATAAATAAAATTAGGGATTTACTAGATAAAACGGAAAATAAAGATTTTGAACTTAATAATGGTCTTGTCTATAAAAAAGACAAGGGTAACCTACTTTTTTATGTTCCATTTAGTATGGAGTCTAATGTTATTCGTAGTTGTCATGATGACTTAGGTCATGTAGGTTCAGAAAAATGTTTACAGGCTATAAAGCAGACTTATTGGTTTCCTAACATGCGTGCCAAAGTTGAGGAATATATTAAAAACTGTTTGAAGTTTATCGTGTATTCTCCAACTAGTGGTAAACATGAAGGACTATTACATAATATTCCTAAAGGAAATAGACCCTTTCTTACTTTACATTTAGATCATTGTGGCCCACTAGAAAAATCAAAATCTCGAAGAAATAGATACATTTTTGTAGTTGTGGATGGTTTCACTAAATTTATTAAAATTTACCCGTGTAAAACAACTAACTCTGAGGAGGTTATAAAACATCTTAGACAGTACTTCGGAAATTTCAGTAAACCCATTAAAATAATTACAGATAGGGGCTCAGCTTTCACCTCTAAAAGTTTTTCTGATTTTCTGAAAAAATTTGGTATCTCACATGCACTTATTGCTACAGGTGTCCCCAGAGCGAATGGACAAGTTGAACGTTTTAATAGGCTTACTATTCCTATGATTGCTAAATTAACAAAGTCTCCTGAAAGGTGGGATGAAGTACTTAATGATGTAGAATTGGCTATCAATAATACTTTCAATCGGTCAACTGGTGAAACCCCTTCCAAATTGCTCAAAAAGGTCTCGTAAAAGATCACGTAAAACAATTTCTTTCCCTTCTAAATGATCAAGAATTTAATAAAATAAGTGAGGCTCGTGAAAAATCTGCTAAAAACATTGAAAAAAGTCAAGAATATAATAAAAAATATAATGATAAGGAACATAAAGTGGCAAAGATTTATAAAATTAATGATTATGTTATGATCCCTAATGTAGACGTTACTCCGGGTGTTAATAAAAAATTATTACCTAAATTTAAAGGCCCATATGTCATAAAAAAATGCTTACCAAATGATCGGTATGTCATAGCGGATGTTGACGGGTTTCAAGTCACCCAAAGACCTTTTGAACGAGTTTTTGATGCACTTGAAATTGTGGGCAAGTTTGTCAAATTCTGATTGTGAAAAACTTAATGACGATTAATTTTTCTGTTATATTCTTTAAATTGTTTAAAGTATCTACCTACCCTAGTTTTAAGCTGGTATTCATATGTTTTATGAAATGTTTGTTATCTTAGATAAGCTTATGATTTTATGATTATCTTAGAAATTTATGTCTTAATGATTTAGTGCTCGATTTTGCACTTTAATTGATTATGTCAACTTATGCTTGTATTTTATGAAAACAATTAGTTATGGAATTGTCTTATTCAGAAAAGTTGTGACTATTATGTTATAGAGCTTTAGATCTTTTGGCTTATTTAAGTGTGTTTATGTTACAATACCTTAAGTGTTTGTTACAGTAGCACGAGGTCGTTCTAATTTGTCAGGATGGCCGAGTTGTAGGATATTATGAGTATATTTTTGAATTTCGCGGCACATTGTTAAGTTGGCAATAGGTCTGATTTTTTGAAGGCTGAAAAAAACGACAGTAGAGAGTAGACTGTTTTTTTTTTTGGCTGAAGAATAAAAAGAAAAGAAGTCGCTTCCATTATCTAGTTTTATTTTTGAATTAGAACCCCATCTTACAGTACAAATAACAAGAACATTTTGTCTTGAGTAAAAGGGGATAAAATTCCTTTTAAAATGCCTCCTTTTTATACACATGTAGATATACCTAAATCCTTTAGTAGTGCAGAATTCCGTAATTTAAATAAAGTTGTAAACAAGCTGTCTGATCAAGGGGTAATTAGCAAATGTAATAGTGTACAAGGTGAATTTTTATCTAGATTCTTTCTAGTTCCAAAATCAGATGGTACAAGTCGATTCATTTTAAATTTGAAACAATTAAACAGGTTTATTTGTGAACCTCCTCATTTTAAACTTGAAAATTATAAATCAGTAAAAGACATTATAACACAAGATTGTTTTATGACAACAATCGATTTAAAAGATGCATATTATATGATATCCGTGGCCCAAGAATATAAAATTTTTTGAGATTCCAATTTAATGGTTTTTTATATCAATATAATGCAATGCTCATGGGGTTGTCAACTGCTCCTTATATTTTTACCAAAATGCTAAAGCCAGTATTTATTAGGCTTAGACAAAATGGTTGTTGTATTGTATTGTATGTATTATTTATTTAGATGATATTTTGCTAGTAGGGAAAACTAAGGAAGAAACTCAGAAAAACAGCAGATAAGCCTAGGCTTTGTAATCAATTACCAAAAGTCTCAATTGCTACCAACCAGTGAATGTAAATATTTAGGATTTATATATTATAGTAGAAATCTTACTTTACGGCTGCCACAGGAAAAGAAAATCCACATTTTACATACTGTAAAACGTCTACAACATAAAACAAAAATATCTATTCGCAAATTTTCTAGAATAATAGGAATATTAGTGGCAGCCTGTCCAGCAGTTCAGTACGGATGGGTATATGTTAAACAACTAGAGCGTGCTAAATACTTAGCGCTGCGAAAATACAAATCATATGAAACAAAAATTACTATTTTTTATACAATTAAATTAGATCTTCGCTGGTGGGAAAACGCTATTATCAAATCGGAATATTCAGAATTTTGATCTTATAATTTTTACCGATGCTTCCAAAACAGGATGGGGGGCAGTTTGTGGAAACAATTCTACACATGGTTTTTGGGGAAAAAGTCACAGAAATATTCACATTAATTTTTTGGAATTGCTAACAGTTTATTATGCACTTAAATGATTTGCAAAGGCAAAAAATGGTCGCATTGACAATAAAACGGCAATTGCTTATATAAATAAAATGGGCGGTATTCGGTTTCAAAAACTAAATAAATTAAGTCAGAAAATTTGGACATGGTGTGAAGAGAGGCAAATTTTTATTTACGCCTCTTATATTTCATCTAAAGAAAACACACAAGCGGATTTTAAATCGCGGTCAGTTTCTATTGAAACCGAATACAGCTTAGATATGCATGTTTTTAAAAAGATTAAATTACTGTTTGGTATTCCCTTAATTGATTTGTTTGCTACTAATATCAACAACAAATGTAAATCTTACATTTCATGGCACAAGGATCCTGGGGCCTTGGCCACTGACGCATTTACTTTAAACTGAAATAAACTAGGATATTTGTATGCTTGTCCTCCTTTTACCATTATTGGACGGGTTGTAAACAAAATAATACGCGATGAAGCTAAAGGTTATTATTGTGCCCTTTTGGCCGACACAACATTGGGATTCTTTGTTTTTAAAACTTTGTGTCGTAGAACCTTTTATAATTGCACACAATAAAAATTTATTATTGACACCTTTTAGGACACCTTACCCGTTGTGGGAGAAGTTATCCCTGGTAGCTGGGAAATTATCAGGGGATCATTTTTAGGGCGAGGTGTGCCCGATGAAGTAATTCCGGTGGTAATCAGCTCTCTAAGTAAGAATACCCTTAAACAGTATTCAATTACCTATAAGAAATGGTGGAGTTTCTGTAGGGAAAAGAAATTAAATATTTATAAGACACCTGTTGACAATGTAATCTCCTTTCTTAATGATTTATTTAAAGACCAAGCATCTTACTCTTCGTTAAATGCTCACAGATCTGCATTATCATTAATATTAAATTACTCAACCTCATAACCTCCCAGTCTATAAGTCGCTGGGTAAAAGAAGTTTTAAAAATTAGTGGAATTGACACAAACTTATTTAATGCTCATAGTAGACAAGGGATTAGCATTGATCAAATAAGGAACACTATTGGGTGGACATCAAAGTCACAAGTGTTTCAAAAATTTTATAATATGCCTCTAAGTCAAGAAAAGCTTAATTTTATAGAAATCGCTATAAAGTAGGTTAGTCATTATTGATTTCCTTATTTGTTTAATATTAAGAAATAAAGATTTATACCATAATTAAAAATTTTCTTTTTCAGTTTAAATTAATAATAAGGGCCAAAATACTCAGAAATAAATAATGACTGAGTTTTTATAAAGAATTTCCTATCTTTAAACATCTACTGGTGTAATATCTATTTGGACGAGGATACGAAATATAATTGAAAGAACAAACGACTTACCTGTAGGAAGTTCCTTCTGAATTATATGAGTATCCTCGTCCAAATAGATATGTCCCATTCCGACCGTTGCGAACCCTCCCTAGAAATTATTTTGTTATTAAAAGCAAATAATGTTATGACTAGGCCGGGCCGGGTATGGGTGAAATAACAAAAAACTAGGACTCAGGTTTTAGAGATGTGCTCGATAAGGTATAATAGTAATACTACTGGTGTAATATCTATTTGGACGAGGATACTCATATAATTCAGAATGAACTTCCTACAGGTAAGTAGTTTGTTCTTTCAATTAAGCTTTAAACTTTTGCATACTACTTGTATAGGTCTGGTGATAATGCAATATTTTATTACAGTGTAATATCTTTCTTAATTCAATATAGGGTAGGGATGTTCCGATACGCTCAAAGTATCGATATTTCGTATCGATCCAGATCGTATCGTGGGTTATCGATGCAATAAAGTATCGGTGTGTAAAATATCGATCCCCTATATATATCCATACACTTTTGATTCGCATTGTTATTTTTTTTAGATTTTTAACGAAGCTTTCTAAAAAAAGTAAGCGGTAATTTTATTTTTCGTTAGGTAGGTAGTCAGGTATTAGTAAATAAAATATAAAAATATGGGATTTGGGATGCATCGCTACTCTCCAAACGGTACACAGTAAAATTTATTGATACTCAATATATATCGACTGAAAGATATCGATATAAAAATCAAGTATCGATACTCAAAAATATCGTTTACTTTTTTAACTTAAAAAAAATAAATAAAAGACATATAAGAACTTAGTAAAACGAATAAAATAAAATATCTGTTGATCGTGACTGCACTAAATCTACAGTACCGACCTGTATAGTTATGTGATTCTCATGGAATATTTTTTTATTAATATTTTTACTATAGTCAACTACTTATTGAACTAATAATATAAACGATTAGTTCATTTTACATTGTTGATAGGTTGCAATAGTAACTTAGGAAATGTAGTTTAAGATGAACACACTGTTATACAATTTGAAGACCCGTCAGCAATACAAAATAACAGCGACGTTGAAGATTCTTTGGGCCTACTTCTACACAATACAATCAGAGGTAAATGTGTTAATAGGCTTGTCTTAAAAAAAATATATATAATTTTTTTACTTCAAACCAGGTGCTTCCTATAGGTATTAATTAAAATATTTACATTTTCTGCAGGTTGATATAATACTGGTACTTTAGAAAATGAAGTTCAAGAAAATTATACCATTGTTGAACTTGAAGACCAAAAACTTAAAAACAATGAAGATATATAGTAATACAAAACAACTACTGTGAGGGTGGAGATTCTTCAAACCTACTGCTACGTAATACAATCAGTGCTGGTAAATATAGTATTAAGCTTGTTTTATGCAGTTTTTTACTATAAACCAGGTACTTACTATCCTGATTGAAATATTTACATTCTCTGCAGGTTGCTATAATATTATCGAAAATGCAGTTCAGGATGAATACACCACCATTGTAGAACTTGAACACACATCAACCCCAATAAATGAACAAAACTTTGAAACACATTAAGTAGAAGATGAAGATGTTGTCCAACAAAACAATGGGGCGAGTATAGATTCATCGGACTCATCCCTACATAGTATATTCAGTGGTAAGTATATTATGTAAATTTATTACCTACTATAGTTTATAATGCTCAAATCACAATTTTGACCATAACAGTTTCACAACATAATTTTTATTTTTTCAGATACAAGTGAGGAAAATCACTACACAACTGATTCTTCTTAAAGTGAAAATTTACAACCTCGAAGACAGAGGAAAAGGACTAAAATGAGTAATGCACAGATCAATGCTGTACCAGAACTACCAGAAGCTTACGAGCGTGCAAACACGTGCACGCATGTGATCGGGACGGTGTCGGTACTTCAAAGAGAAGTTTTGCTCGTAGGTATTTTGGTTGAAACGAGTTTAGCAGCAGCAGTTAACGAACGCGCGCGCTAAAATACTTAATTTTAAAAAGTTTATGGTAATTATATTCTGTTGTTATGGAGTGGAGTAATGAAGAAATGCTGCAATTAATTGATGAATACCGCATAAGACCTGTGCTATGGGAAGATGCTTGGAAGGACTTAGCAAAATTATTTAAAACAGACACGGTCGAAATTAATAGAAAAATGAATTCTCTTTTGGCATCATTCAGACGCGAAAAACAGAAGGTAGTAATCAAACCATCTGGATCGGGAACTGAGGAAATATATAAAACAAAATGGTTTGGATTTTCAAGCTTTGGGTTTTTACTGGACAAAAATAAACAAAAGCATAACCAAAACACGGATGAAGTAAGTAAAATTTTATTATTGCAACATTAAAAAATAACTTTCAGATAAATGACAATAGACTATGACGATAGATTTTTATTCATACAAATCCTGCCATGGAACACGGCCAATATCAGTAGCGAAATATTCTGCAAATTCCTTTCTGTTATCATAGCAGGCGGCTGTCGATTTTCGAGGAATCCGTTCCAAGGACAGTAGAGATGTTAGGTTATTACTTTCTTTTCGCCAAGTTCCGTTGACTATTTTCCCATCTATTTCTTGATCAAATGTTTCAGGTGGGGAGTAAAGATTTCGTGAACGCTTGCTTTTTCTAAAAAGTTATGAAGGTAAACACAAGCCAAGACAACTTTTTCTGCTTTTCCAGGCTCCAAAAGTATTGGTTTACGCAAGACCCGGAACACGGCAGATAAAATGCCTAAAGCATTTTCAACAAATCTTCTGGCTCTTGAAAGCCGGTAATTAAATATTCTTCTATGGATCCTTTCTCCTGAACTCCCGTGTATGGTTTAAGAATGCGATACTGCATAGCAAAAGCTTCATCGGCAACATATATATAAGGCGCTGGGTTTTGTCTGCCGTTCAATATACCGGGTCCGCCAACGTGGCGGGGATGGAAGATTAAATCATTATCGAGGAGCTTATCAAAAATACTAAACCAGCATAAGGTATCGACTTAAAAGGGGCATATTTTAAAAATATTTTACATTATACAGGGTGGCTCAAAAAAGTGTAGAGGACTAAACTTGCATTTTTTTTAATGGAACACCCTATATATTATATTATTTTCTAATTCCCTATACAATTCCACGTATATTTTGTATAAAATGTCATATGTCTAAATTCAATTGTTTTTGAGTAATTGACGTTTAGAATATGGCATTTTTAGACTTTGACAGGCTGTAACATTGGAACGGTTCATCTTAGAGAAAAATGGTTTTCACCTCCCTATCTTAGTTTTTTATTCTCTATCCAAAAATATCAACTTCCGGTTTAACATGTTAAACCAAAAAAACGGTTTTAACGGTTTAACATAGTAAATGGGAGGTTGGTTTCCTTGGATAGAGAATAAAAAACTAAGATAGGGAGGTGAAAACCATTTTTCTCTAAGATGAACCGTTCCAATGTTACAGCCTGTCAAAGTCAAAAAATGCCATATTTTAAACGTCAATTACTCAAAAATAACTGAATTTAGACATATGACATTTATACAAAATATACGTGGAATTGTATAGGGAATTAGAAAATAATATAATATATAGGGTGTTCCATTTAAAAAAATGCAAGTTTAGTCCGCCACACTTTTTTGAGCCACCCTGTATAATGTAAAATATTTTTAAAATATGCCGCTTTTAAGTCGATACCTTATGCTGGTTTAGTATTTTTGATAAGCTCCTCGATAATGATTTAATCTTCCATCCCCGCCACGTTGGCGGACCCGGTATGTTCTGACGGCAAGTGTAAATTATTTTGTTGCAATTTGTGAAAAAAATTTGTATTTCGAAATACACCACCATCAGAAATTCTTCCTTGACATCCGACATCTGCATATAGAAAGCAATAATCTGCATCAACCAAGGCCATTAACACGATACGGAATGTAGATTTGTAATTAAAAAAATTAATTGGCGCTTGAAGTACTACATGTTTCCCATAAAGAGCCCCACAGCAGTGGGGAAAATTCCATTGTGCTTCAAAACGTGCTGCAACCTGTAACCATTCTTTTTCGGATTGGGGAATCTGAAAAAAAAATTCTTAAAGTAGATTTTTTTTTAGATAGATGATGAGACTAACGGAAAAGATGAAATAATACAAGAAACTGAAGCTATGGAAGAAGAAAATACGAGCAATAATACAATTGGTATTAATGATAAAACTGAAGAACAGGTGAACGCTAACACTCCTACTACTGTAGACCAAAGAAGCCAAAAGCGAAAAGAGTTTGTGACACCAAATAAAGGTGGCTGGTCTAAAAAAGCGAAAAATGAAGATCCCCTGTTGATGGAAGCCTTAAAAACAATTTCCAGGCAAACACCGCAACGGGACAGCTATACAATTTTTGGCGAGTACATTGCTGAAAAGTTAAGATCTTACGATAAGCCTACATGCGCTGAAATACAACACCGTTTTTCCAGCATAATATTCGAGGCAGATATGCGCCAATATAGAACGGGGTGGTTTGTTCCTCCGAGTATGACGTATACTTCGTAGTATCGTCTCCAGTGCAGTCACCATCAATGACGTATGGGTGGTTTTCAGTAATTTTTAAGATACCATGTCCCTGGGGTCTTAACACTAAATCCTTTGTAAAAACCCTAATTTTTTTAAATATTTGACTAGACAGGCATTATTTTATCGATTTACTAAAACTAAAAGTGCAATATCTTATTAATTTATATTTTAATTTGGGGTTTGAAACTCCTGTTTCACATGACCGTCGTATGTCCCTGGAGCAAAATCCAATATTTGCTACCTTCTAAAAATATATTTCAACTTTTAAGTCGCCAAAGTACATGATATTTCACAAATGTTGGGTTTTTTGTGTTATAATATTGTCTGGAATTGCCATTATTGTTAATGTTTGAGCTAGAAATAATTATTGAACGCTGTCCCGACGTTTTCTTCACATGACCGTAGAAGGGCTTTTTAGGTTGTCTATTCGCCGTTAGATGGTACTGCATGTGTGAATTAAAATATGTTCTTATTGCAAATGGCGACAGTTACCTGTGCAGTTCGGTTCGCTATTATTTACAGTTCTTGTTGTGTATTTTGATACAAAAAAGGTGAGTTGAAGTTTTTCGTATTTTTTCTATTAACATGACCGTCTATAGTGATAAAAACAACATAACATAGTAATAAAGTTGCTCGCTTTGTTTTTTTGTTGTCGGTTATTTACCGGTAAAAATTCTAACCTAAAATTCACAACATGGGAATAGGTTCAATTTTAAGTAATTAAAAATGAGTGAATTCACATGACCGTCGATCTCATGACCGTCGTAGGGTTACTAAACTTGAAATGCGACGGTCATGTTAAACATGCGACGGTCATGTGATTTTTTGTAAATTAATATATTTAATCACATTGCATAAGATTTTATAGGTCTTTATATATAACTTTCTGACAATAATTTTACCAAAATTAATGAATTTCGAATGTATAAGTATGTTTCTTTTTTTTAACAGAATTATGGATATTACAGTTTCCTCGCCGAATTTTAAAAAATACGAAGCATTGCGGATAAAGCTAAAAGAAATGAAAGAAACTGCTTTAAAAAAGTGAGCTGAATTAAAGATTGCTAAGAAAAACAAAACGAAAATTCAAAGAGAACCGAAGCAAGAAAAATTGAAGAAAATAACCAAAAAAGAAAACACATTGTCTGAAGAGAGAATTACAAAGACTGATATGTCACCTAGCATTTCGCCGTATAAGTCTAAAAATACTCCACCAGTACAAAGTAATATAATAACCAAGGAAGAAGAGAAAAATAATACACCAAATAAACCTAAACATACTGGTGATAGAACACCCGATAAAGTGAAGAAAAAGAATAAACCAAAGCAAACCAAAGCTACTAGTAGTGACCTGAATGCTAAAATCATACGAGAAAAAAAAAACAGAAGCTAAACGGATTGAGAGACAAAGAATTCGGGCAGACCCAGAAGCTTATGAGAGAATGAAGGCTTACGAGAAAGAAAGAAGTAGAAAAAGAATAATAACAACTCCAAACCTATGACCGTCGCATTGAAAACATAACCGTCGCAACAAAAACATGACCGTCGCGTCGCAACAAAACATGACCGTCGCATACTTTTTTCGTACCTCCTTCTAAATTGGTAAAATCTGGCACATTTTGGTAGTTTATTAAAGAGTTACCATATGGCACTAACCAAAAAACTGTTTTCAGACTTTTTAAATTTATCTTATTGGTCATGGTACAATATCATAGAGGACATAATCTAAAAATTACTATTATACTAGCTTTATGGTGGCATTATATTATGCCTAATAACTTTAGATTCTTCTTTTTCTCACAGTTTGACAGTATAAAGTGTATTAAATAAAATTGCAGGTCAAAACCAACGTTAAATCAAAGCTAGCACTTAAAAAAAATAAAAATTAGTATGCGACGGTCATGTTAAAAATTTGTTTATTTTCTATTTAAAACCCTTTTAACTTTTATTTTCATGACACTCGAACACTTTCTTAACCATTGTGGCATATTTGACTGAGTTACCTAAAAGAAAAAACTCAGTTGAACTAAACCCGAATTTAAAATTTAAAAAAAAAATTAAATCGGCATCTTAAAAGATACTGAAAACCACCTGTATACACCATTACAATCGCCCCCAAAGTCAACACGAAATAAGTAACTCAACAAAAGTGTCCTTGCCATGTTCGTGGTCACGTAATGAAATGTACTCCATAGATGTCATATCCACAATCTGATATTGCCACTTATATAAGCACTTTCGCAGATGAAACTTAAATTTCGATGTTCAAAACCTAAGCATAACTTATTTTCCGTTTTCTTCCTATCAAAAAATATGTTTTTTGTACAACTGTCAAAAAAAGTTGACATTTTTTCATCGCTATCGATACGTAAACCTTTTGTTTTTTTAACAGTGAAAAAAAGACTTTTTTTTTCTGGAAAAATGATTTACAAAAAAAACGATAAAACATTACTTTTTAAAAAATGTATTGAATTTTTTTGTACAAATTTACTAATTAATTACCAACTACCAAAAAATCTCATTTGTTACAATAATAATTGATGGTGAAGTTCAAACAATTGCTTCCAATATTAATTCCCGAAGCTGGTCCACCTTGCTGCTTATCAGAAACGCTAGATATTCCTTGAAAAGTTGAGTCCACAATTGTATCAGTTATATTGATTTGTTTGGAAGTAGAGGAACAATTTAATTTATTAGAAATATCAATTTTATTACTCAAACTATCTTCTATATATCCTTCTGCTATGGCGGCAGATTTCCAACCACCGTGGCGTTTTATAGATGTCATGTTACCCCCTGCATTGGCTAAGAGAGTTGCAGAACTCCTCCTAAAACAGTGACCTGTGTAGCTCTTATGCAATTCTTTTCCCAGCCATTTTGCAATCAAGCTAGGAATTTCCCCTATTTTATTTATTCCCACATGTTGGTCAACACATTTTCCTCTTGAATATTTTAAAAATAATCTCTTTTTGTGTGTATGGGACGGCCTTAGTGCTCTATACTTGCGATATATATCAATATAATCAGAATTTGAAACGGTAAACATTCTTGGGCAATAGGTCTTTGTATCCGGTATTGTAACAATCAATATAGACCCGGTATCTTCAATGTCATCAATAGTTACCTTCAATAATTCTTCACGGCGACAAGCACCGCTGATTCCCAAAATTAACGCAACCTACAATTAAAAAAATAATATTGAAATTACTGAAATAATACAAAATTTTGATCATCTGTACCTTATAAAGTAAATTTGTTTCATCATCAGCTTCTTGAATGAATTTATTAATATCGTCTCTCGATAAAACTTTAGATTTCTTCCCTCGGTATCCGACGTTTTTGTTCTTAATAGAAGGCACCAATTTTGAAAACTTCTTTATATCAATATTTTCTTTAACATTCAATGTACTCTTCAACATTGAGTAGACACTCCATAAAGTAGAAGGTTTTACAGTTTTTGATTTCTCCTCAAAATAGCATATAAGTACCTTTTCAGACACTTTTTGTATATTTTTCTTGCCGCACCATTCACGGAATTGGTTATAATTTTCTCGTATATAAATCTTGATTTCGCCGGTAACATGTTAGCTATAGCCGAATTTGCTATATCGGCTATATCTGAAGGAATCTCGCTATCACTATCGTAATCTACATCCATTTTAAGTACTTATACTATTTATTTAAAAAATTGCAATAAATATGAACATCTATCAACGTATGACAACAAAACAAGCAACGTGCCAACAAACCATTTCTATAGTAACGACAGGGCTGTTAACTTGATTATGTGAAATTATATGGTAACATTTTTTTATAATATACAATTTAACCGATTAATTCAAACTTTCAGTTGTACAAAAAATGTTGTTTGTATTTCGTTTGTGAAATTCGTGTTTTAATGGCACATTCGAGAGAATTTTTCGCCTCGACCTGCGGTCTCGGCAAAAAATTGACACTCTCATATGCCATTAAAAAAACACTCACTTCACGCACTTAATACAAAAATAACTATTTTTTGTCGTTTTGTTAGGTGTTAGGTATTTCAGTTTTGTAATAAATCTTTGGTTTTTTGTATTTTTTTAAATATTTTGTTGTATTAAATATCCTATTAAACTTAAAAATATATTTTTTTCTTACCTGTATATATTGGCGTAAAGTTTCAACAATGGCATCACAAACTTCGGGAATTATTCTGGAAATACTTTTAAAACAAATACATTAAGGCTACTATATGAATCGTAAAGTTAACGCTAATCTCTCTCTAGCCGATATTGCTGTTCTGTAATTTGTGTCTTGTTTCATTATTTTTGGCTCAATTAATTTTAAAAGAGGTTGGATGTCTGTTAGCGACATTCTGCAATATTTTTTAAATCTTTCAGACTTTTCCGCTTCCAAATCTTGCAGCAATTGGTCGCCTCCATAAAATTGTCGATTTCTAAATAAAGTTGTCATCCACCATCTTGCCTTTCTCTTCTTTATTTCTTGTCGCTTGCGAATTATTATAATTAAAGCACTTACTAACATCAACTTTTTATTTTGTTGTTCCATTTTTAAGTCAGTTATTTATCGGACGCACCCACACCCGGATCAACTGCGAATTTGCGCACACGTTTGCTCACTCGTTTGATTAATCAATCGTATCAATATGGTTTTCTCGGGAAAAGTTCCACACTTAGTGCTACTACTGATTTTGTGAATCATCTCGTGACAGAATTAGACAAAAAAAAGTATGTAGTTGCTGTCTATATTGACTTGACAAAAGGCATTTGATGTAGTAGAACATAGAATGCTTCTGGACAAACTCTATCGCATGGGTATAAGAGGAAAATTACACTCGTTGCTGCAAACTTTCCTAACAGACAGAAAGCAATTTGTATCGCTAGGGAACAATACTAGTGATATGGGTGTCAACAGGAGTAGTGTGCCCCAGGGTTCTGTCCTGGGGCCGCTTCTTTACTCAATTCATGTCCTAAATCTTAGACATGCTAATCTGTCCGGACGATATTTACATATGCCGATGACACAATTATTATACAGTGTGTCCGCCGATGAGGGTACCCAATAGGGAAAAAATCTTTATTGTTCATTTTACGACCAAAAGTCATTCTTTATAAAAAGTTCTGCTTGTCGAGAAAATGAATTTACGATAAAAAAAAATTTTGATTCCATGTACAGGGTGTTAATAAATTGGGAAAATATGAAAACGCTTCTAGAAAGAAGTACCATTATTTACTATTTTTTACAAAAACTTTATAAAACAAAGTTGTTTATAAACTAACCTAAAGTCTGAATACAAATTTTGAAATAAAAATTCGAATTTTTAAAAATAAAATGGGTTTTATGTAATTATTTGCATTTTACAAAAAATTCAAGATAGCCGATATTGTATAGGTACGTTAGAGCCAGAACTACGTAATAATATGTTTTGGCAACAAGACGGCCTTCCTGCTCATTACACAGCATTGGTCAGACAATGGTTAAATGATCATTTTGGCGCAAAGTGGATAGGGAGGTTTGGCCCAAACCATTATCTAGGCTTAGCTAGGTCGCCTGACCTGTCATTATTAGATTTCTTTTTGTGGGGTGCCTTAAAACAAAAGGTTTATTTAGATAATCTTCCACATGATAGGGAAATATTAAAACAACGCATAGAAGGATCAATCCATGATCTGAATGAGCCGCGAATCATTCGTAAAGTGTACGGTAAATTTATTAAGTTGGCGGAAAAGTGCGTCATGTTAGAAGGTAGCTATTTAGAATAATTTTTAAAAATTCGAATTTTTATTTCAAAATTTGTACTCAGACTTTAGGTTAGTTTATAAAAAACTTTGTTTTATAAAATTTTTGTAAAAAATAATAAATAATGGTACTTCTCTCTTGAAGCGTTTTCATATTTTCCCAATTTATTAACACCCTGTACATGGAATCTAAATTTTTTTTATCGTAAATTCATTTTCTCGACAAGCAGAACTTTTTATAAAGAATGACTTTTGGTCGTAAAATGAATAATAAAGATTTTTTCCCTATTGGGTACCCCCATCGGCGGACACACTGTATATAGTCACTATGATCTTAAATCATTACAAAATATGATAAATAAAGATCTTAAGCTCTATGAAGAATGGCTGTTACATAACAGACTAAAGCTAAATTCAAAAAAGACTACATATATGTTGTTTCGTCATTCAAATCTAGAATCACGCGATTAGGATAGGAACTAATAAAATTGAGAGAGTGGAGTGTGCAAAGTACCTTGGATTGTGGGTAGATGAAAGGTTAAGCTGGCATAAACACATTGAACAAATACACAAAAAAATTATACCAATGTTGGGAGCACTGTACAGGTACCGAGATTATCTGAATAATGAGAATCGTTACTTGGTGTACAATGCATATATTCTTTCTAATATAAGGTATCTGATAAATATCTGGGGCGTACTATGTGGTAGGGGACTTTTTAACAAAGTAAAAGTTTTACAAAGAAAGTCTATAAAAATACTTTTTACATTAGGGTGGAGAACACCAACAATACAACTTCATGAAACAACATCCCTGTGTCCCATATCTGATATTTTAAGGTTGGATCAGTGTAAGCAAATATATAAAATTTTGACCAATTTACTTAAATGCAATAGTTACTTAAGTCAGGTAAATTATATCCATAATTATTCGACGAGACGGGAAGGTAATTGGTATCTTCCGAACGTGTCTTCTTCATTAGCACTTAATAATCCAATTCGCAGAGCTATAAAATCATTTAATCAAATACCCAATAATATTAAAACTAACCCAAATTATGGAAAATTTATAAAAGAGTTGAAATCCTATATGAAACGTTGAACTGACAGTGTTTGATTTTGTGTATATATATTTAATGTAGCGTATATATCGTATTATCTATGTTGTGAACAAATTACAGTGAAAATGTGATACTTGACTGTAGAGATTTTCTATGCTCCGATACCAGCACTCATGTGCTGCTTAGGAACTGCTTTGATGATTTAAATGCATGTATTACCATTGTATTTTATGTATAAAATAAAGCATTTAAAAAAAAATTATTTAAGTTTCGCGAGCCTGCATGCTTGCGAGCAAATTAAAAAAGGGCAAGCAAATATTTGCTCTGCTCGCTTTTTCGGTGGAAACGCACTTTATATCGGAACAAAACGGCAGTCAGTACGACGCGCCGTTATTGGACTGTTATCTAAATGGACTAGTTACAGACTCTGATTACTATATTACACTTCCTGAATATTCATCGATAAGGTTTGTTATTATTCGTCATTTAACCTATCAGTTGCAGACTATGTTCTTTAAAGAATTATCCTACAAATAAAGCATTAGATGCATGCTTAAACGTTTTATTATTTATTACAGTTTATTGACAAATTTGCCGATGGGCTAACGACCGGGGTCTTCCTGCCCAGGGGAATTACAATGATGTATATTTCTTAAAATATATAAATAGAACATATAATAAATAAAAACATATAAATATTTTACTGACGATATCGTAGTATGCACCAGAAAATCCATATCGATATTTTTTAAAATATATTATATTCTTGGCAACTACAAGTTATTAAAAATTGATTGCTACAATAAAAGAATTAAGCTCTACAATGGTTCAGCGGAACAAGCTGAACATGTAATAAATGCAATGAAACTTAATACATCATTATTTGATATCGAAGCAGAAGCAACATTGCACAAGACCCCGTTGTATTTGATTTATATTTTTGCATTCGAGTTAACTCCAACATATTTTGTTACCAAAGAGAGTTTTGTTAAATATATTTACTTTGAACTGTTATCAGAATCAGTAAACGTATCAAAATCTTGTCTGTTTTCCGGTTTTGCTTCCCAAAGCATTGCATTGAACCGATGGGTGCAATGTAAAGATTGCTTTTGATGGTTTCATTTTAACTGCATTAAATCAGACAATGTGCATAATTTACACAAAAAAAGAGGTTCAATATAAGTGTCCATTATCCATTATGTAAAATATACTTTGCGCAGAAAACATTTAAAAATCATCATTTAAAACTCAATACTTCCAAATATATTTCTTTTGCTAAAAAACCTCCATTAAATCAAATAATAGCAAAATATAATTTTAAACATTATTTTATTAACGATCTAGAAATATCAGATTTTAAAACTTTGGATATTCATTCAAACAAACTAGATAGTTGGTTAACTAATTTTTTAATCGATATAGCAATTGGTGCGCTAGTGAACGAAAATGACAAAGTTACTCTAATTATTTCAACAATTAGTGCAATAAAGTCGACAAAAACATTAAAGGACTCTGAAACTTACGATGAAGCAGACTTGGCTTGAACTTTAAAAAAATATTCTTATCATGCCTTTACATGTAAATTAAAATCACTGGTATCTGCCCAGCAAACATTAAAAAGCGGGATACCATCGGCCGAAATACGGCAACTATTTATAATCTCCGGCAGCGGCACGATCGCTTCTTCCCGGATAAGGTAAGATTGTGCTAGGCCAACGAATGACACGCTACATAAACACGCAGTCAACCGAGCAACTTACCGAACGCGGCAAGTTGTCGATCGTCCGTATCGCGTCGCATTTTTTGAAATTCGCGCCAGATGAACTGTCAAGTGTCAATTGAATACCGACATTACCGACCGACCGCGTGCGCATCTTTGTCTATGGTCGAGTGAGTTGGCACGTGGATGCTTCTAGTTTTTAATTTTTTATGTTATAAATTGGTGTTTTTATTCAAGATAATTGTGTGTAAAATTTAAATGGATCATCCACAGTGGAAGGTGCATTGTGAGCAGGACTCCCAAAGGTATGTATAGACAAAAACACAGACTTGTATTTGTGAAGCTCTATGAACTTCAGGAGTTTTTTTACAGTTTATATGGTTACTTTCTATATATGGTATCAAAATAGTCGACGAGCCACAATGTCACCTTTAAAATGTATAGATTTTGAGTCCAAATCACGGTGGACACAAAATAGAATTATTAAAAAAAAATGTTAATAAAGTCCTGCCTCTGCCAATTTATCGTGGTCATATTTCAAATGATCAAGCCTGTACAGCATCAATTAAGACATGTACACAAAACGAAACTTTTGCTGCATTGTATGCTATGCCTGAGAGCGAATCAAATACTGAAGATGTTTCTGTAACTATGGATGCTTGCCCAGATCGAGGCTCAGATGTAAATTTATATAGTGATGACAATCAAATAAATTTACAAGTCAATTCTTTTTCTGGTAGCAGTAGTAGTGATTCTGGGGATATATGTACCCTGTATGAAGGAAATAACAACAATAATAGTGACGGCAATTTGACTCCAAATGTTAATAACGCAGTGGTAGTAAATGCTAATGAATTTGTTTTTTTTAAACTTGGGCACTAAAACACAATATTACACATACTGCCTTATATATATAGAACTTTTAAAATGGCTTGGGACTAGCCCTATAGCTTACAAAATCTTCCTTCCGATGCCCGTACCTACATTGCTTTAAACACCTAGCACAAAGTTGACGTATCCAAAGGGAGAGGGTAATTTTTTTTATTTTGTTATATTACAGGGGCTTTTCAAAATAATTAACTCAGGATCAGATATTACTAAAGTATATCTTGACTTTAATATTGATGGTCTACCATTACATAAGAGTACTAAGTTATCATTTTGGCCTATATTAGTACAAGTGGCAAATTTTCCATGGACATCGCCATTTCCAGCTGGCATTTACTGTGGTAAAACTAAACCCCCTCTGTTTGACTTTTTTAATGAATTTGTTACAGAATTAAAGCAGCTTTTGGATGAAGGTTTTGTTTGTGGAAATAAAAAAATTGAAGTTAATACTCGAGCGTTTATTTGTGATACTCCTGCAAGAAACTACATAAAAAAGTCTTGGCTCATAGATCTTATCAAGGCTGCGATAAATGTCTTGTACGGGGAACTTACTTAAATAGAAAAAGGGTTTTTCTAGATATTTCTCTTTATTTAATTTATATCTGGTATATTACGTTCTCTTTGTTTTGTAAAATCTTAATGGTGAATCTGTATGTGGCTTAGCCAGCAATGTACCACATTTCTTTGTTTAAGTTATTTTTATAAATTTTCTTATTTAGCATTAGTTTTGTCTAAGAGACATAAATGGTGATACCTTCTTGCCAAAAGGTTTGAAACAAAATTGTTTACTCTAAACTTGACCCCATATAGACCCTTAGATTTAATGTTTTGGTAGTTCTGAAATTTGTTCCTAATGTTTTTTTATTTTTAATAGCTTTTAGATTTGCAGTAAAGTTGTACTGATGAGTATATTGTTTGGCATAAATACAAATATTAATATTCAAAGCAGGTAGTCGGCACTGTTTTAAATGCAATTATTTAAAAATTTTCATTTTTATGAATTTAATGTTTAATTAAATATTTAGGGATAATGTTAATTTTTAAATTATTTTGTTAAATTTATATAAATAAATACTTCATTAAATTTACGATTACTTTTTTTAATATAGTAACCAATCTTTCACATTGCTTATGGAAAACGGATTTTACTCGAATTTTTTCTAAATTTGGTATGGTAATTGCAGACCTCATCAACTTGATAAATACATACTTTAGGGAGATTTGAAGGTGGGGCCCTTATAGCTTAATCAATGTAATTTCTCACAAAATGTGTATTTTCTGTTTTACATATGACGCTGCTGTAAGTTTCAAACAATTCACCAACTCAATATTATATTTCTATATGATAAGTTAGCAGATTTGTTTAACGTATGAAAAAAAGAAAAAAAGGCCACCATGTTGGCAAATATTGGTTAAACTGTATCTGGCCGACACAGTAAATCATGTGGCCCAATGTCGGGTTTAAGCTGGCATAGAGTAGCTAATTTAGTACGGTAAAGAACTGGCGAGTAGATAACGGCTACATCTTGCCGACGGGGGGCCCTTATAATTATGGATCGCAAGTGACTCGGTAAACTGTCATGCTAAACTGCGCGGCCGATGGTGCACATACGCACCTGCCCGTTGCAGTAATGCCATCATCGGTAAGATCGAGCTATGTCGGTTAAATGTCAGCGGCCAACCGGCGGCCGACGAAAAAATGTTTGCTGGGTGGTTATTACTGACATGAATTTAAAACAATTTACTTATCGGGATCCTTTTGGGCATTTGAATGAAGATCGTTGGTTTGCTTATTTTTTACCAACACTTGAAAAATGTAAAGCAAACCATAATATTACAGATTCCATAACTGACAACTGGCATATTAAAAGGGTAAATCATACCCTTCAAACAGATAACTATAATTGTGGAACTTATATATTAATGTTTGTAGATAATTTAAAAAAACCTTAACGCAATGCAGACATCCAACGCAATATCGACAATATATAAAGATCCTATTATTACAATTAGGAAGTTCGTAAATTTGCTCTGTCAGGATTTCCTTTCTCTACTTACAGTAAATCGTGACGTATTAGGCGGTATCTACTAATTATGCTTTTTGCAGTCTAGGGCGGAGCACCGTGAAGGCTATAATTTAAAAATGTCATGAAAAGATTTATCTTTCGTCACTACAGTAAATAAATGTATCCAGCATAATGTAAACCTGGGTATTTATAAGAGAAGCCTTTTTTTCTGCATTACCGCAGCCTTTTAGGTGAATCAGTCTTAAATCTGATTTAAAAATCCTGGTAAAAATTAATGATTTGTAAAGTACGTACATTAAATACCTTTGTATACATGCCGACACACAGATCCGAGCGTCAGGCGGGTTCTTTGACCCCCGCCGCATAAAAGAAACTTTAAAATATTTTGTAACAATAATTGCGAGTTTATAGCTCGGTTTACAGTATTTTGTGAAACCGAGATTGTACGTTCATTATTTCAGTCTTGTGTTGTATCAAGGATTTAGTCTAGTTTAAATTTACAGGTTAGTTAGATAATATAAAATATTATGTTTACTTCCATGAGGGAAGTTGAATTATGTAATATACGGTGTGTTACTATTTTAGTCGCCTAGTATGAAATGAACCAAAAAAAATTCAATGACAATATTATTTAATAACTAAGTATATAAGAAACAACTAATATTTTTTTATAGTCTTACTCAAATCTTACCTCGAATTTGACACAAATGTTACATTTTTCCTCAGCTAGAGTAGACTAATCTTAGTTGTAATAATAGATAACTAATTAACCTATCAAATTTACAGAAAACCTACTACCACAGACATAGTTATACCCGCGGACTCAAAACACCCCCAACAAACAAAACTAGCTGCGTTTAATAGCATGATACGTATAGATTAGTTAATATTCCCCTATCAGACTTCGAATATAAAAAAGAATTAGACATTATAAAAATAATAGCTATAAACAACGGATATTCAACAGAAATGATAGACAAAATATTAAAGAAAAAACTGAGACAAAAAACACAAAAACCTATCTACCGGGGCCACCTCATTCTCAAAGACCGAATATACAGCTCAATCACATACACTGGAAACGCTAGCCAAAAAATCTGTAAAAAACTTAAAAACCATAACATCATTCCGATACAAGTTAACAAAAACAACTTAAACAAACACATATCTAATCCAAAAATAGAAACTAAAGACAAACTCTCACAATGTGGAGTTTACCAATGTGACAACTGCAATGCCATCTATATCGGACAAACAGGACGAAATTTTAACACCAGACTTAAAGAACACAAAACATCTATTTTAAAAAATCAAAACAAAACAGGAATATCAAAGCATTGCATAAATCAAAATCACACTATTTCTAATAAAAGAAAACCTTTATACATACACAATAAAAGCAAAAAATTAAATCTATTAGAAACATTAGCAATCAAAAAAGCTATAAAAAACAAATGTAATGTTGTCAATAATCATATTGAAATTCCTTCAGGTGTCCATCCCATTCTTAATAGTACACTAATTTAAGATATTAATATTCATTGGTACCTTAAAATTTGTAAAAATCCACCGTTGACCATCAAATTTTGTAACCCTTATTTTAATTTTATTACATGTTTAGATTTACCATAATCTAAGATATAAATACCATTGTTAAAGCACGTAGAATTTAGTATCTTCTTGTACTCCTTCGATAATGACCTGAGAAGGTCGAAACACGTGTCAGGAAACTGATTAAATTGTTGAAACATAACAAGTAGTGATGTTTATTTTCCACACAATGGAAAGACGTGAATATTATGGAGACCTAAGCAAGAAATGTTCTTTCCAAAGTACTAAAGGGTCCCGAAAAACATAAACTTTTTGGAATATTTGTTGAAGAGTGTTCCTTGTTTAAAATACCATAACAATTTTTAGATTTAATTAAGGATGAAGCATGTAAGACAATAAAACAAAAATGTCAGAACGATACCGAATCAGAAGTTCCAATTAAAAGAAATAAAAAAAATATTAAAGAATCTGCGAGGGAATCTGTCTTGGAAACTCATGATGAAACTGTACTACACATAAGGCTTTACCTTATTTTTACCCTACAAAACCAATAAGTTAGCTATAAATGCAGCCATAGAACATGTTAAAAATATAAGTCAGAATTATATAAATAAGTTTTTAAGAGAAGACTTACAGAAAGATAATATAAGCCAAGAAAAGTTTGATGAACTTTTCTATAAAGCCGGCGATAAAACCAATATAAGTAATTATCGGCCAATAAGTGCAATAAAAAACTTCTCAGAAATTTTTGAAAAATGTCTTAAAGAAAGACTGATCAATTTTCTTCAAAGCAACAACATTTTCTCCAGTAATCAATATGGTACAAGTGGGTTGAGCACTGAAAATGCCATATATGAATTGACTAGCCAGATTACCAATCAATTAGATAATAATAGAAAGTGAAAGTGTATCGCAGTGTTCTTTGATCTAACAAATGCATTTGATACTGTGCCACATGATTTGCTCTTGAATGTTTTAAGTTCATAGGGCATAAGGGGTACTGTATTAAATGTATTTGAGAGCTACCATAGGGATCGTCAACAAATAGTAAAAATCGATAATATAAACAGTCTGCTCATTTATAATTTTAATCAAATGCAGGGGAGGCTTTTGCAAATTATTGTCTGCGTAGCTAGATTCTCTTATTCTTACAAAGGTTTTTTGTTTCCTTACTAGAATTTGAGAGCAGTTCCGGTGATAAAAACCAAAAAAGGAAAAAGTCCACCGGTAGCTCCTCCCCTTAACGATTTAGAAGATAGACAGAAACAGGTGTTAGATAACACTTCAAGGTCAGGGCAATATTTTAAAGACAATCTCGTTTCTCCCACTAAATTCGGACCAAATATTTATGATGAATTGGCTGTTAGATGGTCCTGTTACTTACAGGAAGGCCTGCCAACCAAACTAAGAAAAGAACTTACCCAAAAATACCTTGCTCCGGAAAATTGTAAAACACTTAATGCTCCATCCTTAAATGAGGAAATAAAATCTATTCTTCCCTCCCACTGAATAAAAAATGACTATTTCCTATCTGCCATACAATCGCAAATAGGTACGGGGTTGTCTGCCTTGGAAGCCATAATTTCAGGAAAATTAACCCAGCCTGAATAGGAATTTTCTAAGGAAATGATTATAAATAAGATAGCGTAGCGAAGTATATAATAGCTTTTAATTTAATCTTTGTATTACTTATTTTAATAATGATTAGCTTTTTATTGTTAATTAGAATAAAATTTTGCTCATACAGGGATTTAGTTTCCTAGGTGCAAAAAATTAAATTCTTTTATAATAAATAAACTTATATAACTTATGTATTAACATCTGTCATCAACAATATGTAATTTAATATATATTTATTAAGAACATTCTGTTTTAGGCACCGATAAAATGAATTTTGATGCCATAGATAAAATGAGTTCGCAACTTGTCACAGATCTTCTAAAACATACCTGATGCTGAAGCGACACGACAATATCTTATTCTAACTCGTTGCATACTAGACTCAAGAATTAACAATTGAAAGACGAGTATATCTTATTTGGTATGCCACATTTTTTTGTCGTGCTTGGAAATATTGGTTGTCAAAAAATAGCTCTAGCACCCAAAAAAACTTTATCACTTCAAACACATATTCGTGTATAGAACTAAACGCACACGGGATGCTTTTAGTTATTGAAAAGCTTTGTCTAAAAGATATTTCCAAAGTTTTTACTCCATGGCTGTTTAGTAGCCAACCATGCGAAAAAATGTTTCGAGAAACTCGTGCAATGAGTAGCATAATTCTACTCTGTGCCAAGTTCACGCTGGCGGGACTTTAGAGTTGTTGTCAACAGTACAAGTTAGTTTCTTATTCTCGTGCCCGTTTACGCTGGCGGGAATAACTATACTGACTATTTCCCAAAAATAACTATTTAGAAAAGGACACAAATATTTTGAATTCCGTATATTAGCATCAACTGATCAAATTTTTATTTCTTTATGGCTCTAACAAAATTAAATAAACGCAAAAGAGAACAAAAAAGGTGCGAAAAATTAAAATTAATAATCACGGGGAAAACCGTACAAATTAAAATTCACAAGGAGACAGGTCTGCCAGTAACCCCAAATGTAGAGGAAAAATGGCCTTTTGAAAAAATCAAATCGCAAAATATATTTAAAAAAAATAAATTATTAGAACTGTTCGGATTTGCTGATATAGCAAAATCCAGTTTAATATGTAAACAGCTGGCTTGGTCAGCAATGTCATTAATTAATTAAACAATTATTCATTTATTTTTTCTAGGTTGCACTACGAAAACAATTTTAACTTGACATTAAGTATATTTTTATCTAAGCTAAAAATTACAGGACGTTTTTTTCTTTAATTTTAAAAATCTTTATTATCAAGCGTACAATGGTACTAAGGGCAGTCAAAATAAGTACCCGCTACAACTACTAGCACACCACTAAATGGTAACTTTATTTCTATTTATTCACGTTTACAGAAAAAATTTCTATTTTTTTTATATCATAAAAATTTGTGTGCGTGTGTGAAGGTGATGGTGTGAGGGTGGGTATGGGTATGTGTGTGTGTGTTTTATGGCACTGGTTGAAACCAAATGACCACCATCTTATCATAAAAATATAAATTATCTTAATATCAATTTGTAAATTTTGTTGTCACTTGGTATAGAAATATATCAAATATTAAATTTGCAATTAAATAAATAATTTGTTATTGTGATAAAACAAACATAATAATTTTGAAGAAGTAGTCCATTCTTAAAGTGGAGTTAATTTATAGAAATAAATAAAAAAAAACATAAAGTCTTTCTCCACTGGTTTATTAGAAATAAAATCAGAAGGTGGTAGACATTCTACATGTTTCGGGTGTAGTAACACCCATCATCAGGAAATAAAAAGTAAAGAGAAAATATTCATAAGAGGAACAAACCTAAATGGTGAGTGGTGGTGAACCTCGATGGAGCTCTTATCGAGCCATGGAAAATCAAAAATTGAGAAATGGGATGATTAGAAAAAATTGATATACTTTAAGTCTTAACACTGACCATGGGCAACAGGTAACAGTGGTTAAGAAGAGGCCCGTTTGGGCAAAGAGAAAAATTAAGAAAAGTAAGAAAAATGGGGATTCACAGGTCAAGAACTTTCATCCTGGGAACCGTAGAGAGAAAGAAAAAATTATTTATTAATCCCTCTTTAATTTATGGGAAAAAAATTAAAATTAAAATTAATTTAGAAGCGTAGAAGGCATAGAACTAAAAAAAAAAATATATATATATATTTTTTTTTTCATAAATTAAAGAGGGCTTAATAAATTATTTTTTCTTTCTCTCTACGGTTCACAGGATGAAAGTTCTTGACCTGTGAATCCCCATTTTTCTTACTTTTCTTAATTTTTCTCTTTGCCCAAACGGGCCTCTTCTTAACCACTCTTACCTGTTGTCCATGGTCAGTGTTAAGACTTAAAGTATATCAATTTTTTCTAATCATTATCCCATTTCTCAATTTTTGATTTTCCATGGCTCGATAAGAGCTCCATCGAGGTTCACTACCACTCACCATTTAGGTTTGTTCCTCTTATGAATATTTTCTCTTTACTCTTTATTTTCTGATGATGGGTGTTACTACACCCGAAACATGTAGAATGTCTACCACTTTCTGATTTTATTTCTAATAAACCAGTGGAGAAAGACTTTATGTTTTTTGATTTATTTCTAAACATAATAATATTTTTTTAAAACATGACCGATAAATGTTAAAAATTGATAATAATAAATAAATTACCGAATTACAAATACCGGACAAAGCATCTCCTGTTCTCTAAAGAAATTTACCAAATAAAAGTTATAATAATATGTAAGAATAAATTTTTCCTATATTTAAAGAAACGTTAAAATCAAAATCGATTTAAAATAATACGCTATAAGAATGATTAATTTTAAATATTTTTTAAAAAATGTACAAAAAAAAACTTTCACCCTCGTTAATCTTAGTTGTTTTATATGGGTAGTTCTACAGAAATCGGGAAAATCATAGTAACCCAAGAAAATAACATAAACCAGAAAAAAATATTAAACTTTTATTACAAATAGTTAAAGGGTGTGTTCTAATTGAATTGAACAGTAAATAAAATTATTAGTTTTTCAACATTTATTATTTTTAAGGACTATTTAAAGGGCTAAAATATCAGTCCCCTGGAGTGTAACTGCCTTGGGTCTTATAACAAATATTGGCATATCTGGCCCTTAATTTTTTACACCTAATATTTTTATAGCGCATTTAAAGTAAAAATAATTGGATTCCTTCGTGTAATAGGTGTTTCAGTTTTTTTATTAATAAATTTAGGTAAAAATAAATATTTACCTGTGTAACTCATATTTAGCATCAGTCCCCTGGCTCTCCGTAAGATTTAAAAGACGCGACTATAATGTAAAACCAGTAAAATTCAAATTAGGCAGGCGCCGACGTTGGTTGTCCACGAATGGAGTGGGAGATGCTTTGGGGATGGATAGTATTTTATTTAGTGTGAGGTGAACCGTTACAGTGCGAGCACGTGTGAAGACCAGTCATTTGGCCAGTCCACTGGTAAGTGTTTTTAATATTATAATTTAATGTTTTGTCTTTTACCTTTATTTAAATGTCCGTATTTTAATAAACTCTAACCGTTGATAGTTAAAAACTTGTAGCAAACTGTAATCTAACAGTGATAATCTGTAAGTTTTCAAGATTTAATCAGTCCCCTGGCGCCAGTCCCCTGTATATTTTAAAGCCAGGGGACTGATGTTTTTACAGAGGACTGATTATAAAAATTATTTCTAAGATAAGTCCTCGGGCTATACATTATTTTTTCTTTGTTTAAGATCGAAAATGCCTTCAAAAACTAAACAGTTAACAGCGGAGCGCTTACAAAAAAAAAGGGAAGCTGAAAGAGCGCGTTATGAAAAAATTAAAAATGATCCAGTGAAATGGGAAGCACAGAAAGAGAAAGAACGAGAGAAATATCTAAAGAAAAAAGAAAAAGGCCAAAGAAAATCCATAGCTAATATGACGCCCCGCCAAAAGAGAATAACGAGAAAAAATTGGCAGCATTATTCGATTGAATTTCGTGCCAGAAAAAAACTGCGTGATGATACAAACAACTTTATGCAAAATGTAACTCCTCCCGACTCAGACAATGAACAACAAGACCCCCCAAACCAAAGAGACAATAACGTAATAAAGGCTGCGAAAAAACGTTCAAGCAGAAACAGAAGGAAACGAAACAAGGAACTTAAAAAGAAAGAAGAAGAAATTAAAAAGTATAGAAGAAAGGCAAGAAACTACAAAGCAAGATATTATCGACTAAAGAAAAAAATTTCTTCCGAAAACAGGTCTGAACCAAATGTTCTCAGTGTTCTCAGTCCTAACACGAAGATTTTAGAAATGGCTAAAGATCCTACAAAGAAAGAAGAACTAGTAAAAAAAGCATTATTTGGCGAAGCAATGGAAACCCAACTATGCGAAAACTATGAAAAAATAAAGTCACATAAAGAGAAAAGAGTTTTTAATAAGGTTATTAGTGGGAAGATTGTAAAAAAATACAAATTGTGGAAAGTTAGTAACAAAGCTCTTTCATACAAAAGACTTAATCGTTTACACAAAAATGTAACTACCACAAAATTTGCATTGTTAGCAAAAAAGTTGGCTGAAAAGGTGAGAATTTTTTTTGAAAATGATGAAAACAGCCGGCTTTGTGCGGGAAAAAAAGAGTTCGTTGTACGAAAAGGAGTAAAAAACCAAAGAAGGTATCTTTCAGATTCAATACGAAGTCTTCATCAAAAGTTTTTACGAAGTACAAAAATCAGTTATTCCCTATTTTGTCGCCTACGTCCGTTTTGGGTTATAGCTCCCAAAGTATCTGATAGAGACACCTGCTTGTGTACTACCCACAGTAATATGGACTTTATGATATCAGCGCTTAAGAACGCGAAAATATTGCCGTTTAACAACCATCAAACACTCCTTCGACACCTTTGTTGTGACAAATACAACGAGAAATGTTTAGAAAGGTCCTGCAAAACCTGTTGTGAAAATACCTTGTTATATGAAGAGTTTGACAATTCAGTAAACATTAAACTAATTCAGTGGATATTCTGCAAAGTAGACTACGTTGATCCTAAAACTAAAAAAACAAATGTGTAAACAAATACAAACAACAAGCATTTGAGTTACCACCTCGTGAAGTAATTTTAAAATTGGACAACGCTTCTTTAAAATTTTTTAATCACGAGAGAAATATTGTGCATCAATACAAAGAATTTAAGCAGTTAAAAGATAATCTTAGTAACAAAGATGCTATTATTCACATGGATTTTTCCCAGAATTATGCCACGAAATATGCTGCTGAAATTCAGTCATTTCATTTCGGTGGTTCTCGCACACAGCTTAGTTTACATACAGTTGTAGTGTACTCAAAAGACAAAATAAACTCATACTGTACTGTCTCTGCTGATTTGTCACATGGCCCTGGTGCCATCTTTGCCCACCTGAAACCAATATTTATGTCGCTGCCCGAAACAGTTGAAAACTTACATTTTTATAGTGATGGACCAGTGACACAATACAGAAATAATAGTATTTTCTACATTTTGGCCTGTGAGTTGGTAAATTTTTATCCAAATTTATCAAGATACACTTGGAACTATCATGAGGCAGGTCACGGTAAAGGCGCACCAGACGGAATTGGTGCTGTATGCAAAAGAACCGCTGACAGCATCATCGCAACTGGGGGCAATGTGACTAATTTGGAAGATTTTGTAAACGGCATTGGGAAAAGATGTCCAGGTGTTCAAATTTTTACCATAAAGCAGGAAGAAATTGAATCCATGAACAAAATGCTCCAGGAAAAAGTTACGGAAGTTCTTTCATTTCCGGGGACACTAAAAGTACATCAGGTTACTGGTAATGTATTTTTACCAAAGAAAAACAGAATAAAAGCGTTAAGCTGTTTTTGCAATCCCAACGGCTGTGATCATTATAAAATAGGAGTAATTAATTACAAAAAAGAAGCATTATTGGAAGCGTCTACTATTTTTTCTGATTCTGAAGATGAGGAAAAAATTGAAAAGAAAATTGAAGAAAAGAGAAACCAGTCTGACCAGGAAAATCCTAGCACTTCTTATGAAGGCTATAAAATTGGTGACTACTTATTGATTAAATTTAAGCAGAATAAGTCCAAAACAGAATATCGTTATGCAGGAATTTGCTCAGATGTTGACGAAGCAGAAGAAGAACTGCGCATTACGTTTTTGAAACTTTTTAATTATAGTGGAACGGTATTTACATTGAATGAGAAGGATGTTGCTGATGTAAGATTTGACGAAGTTGTAGAAAAATTACCAGTTCCTAATAATTATTTTAAAAATAAAACGCAATTTTACGAGTTCACGTCTGCGATTAACGTTTATGAAAAACGCTGAGATAATATTATTTAGTTTCTGCTGATGCCTGCCTTAAAACAGTATTTTTTTACGATAAAATGTATATTTTGTTCCAATGCTAGTTTCGTATTTCTATAGATGTTTTAAAGAAAAAAAGAATAAGATTTCGTTTTTTTTTACTACCTTAGGTAGGTTAGAATTGAATAATTTTGATTTTCTTTTGTTTTATAAGTAGATGTAATACAAGCATTTAAAAAAGCATAATATTTAGTTTAGTAATAAATTAGAAAATAAATACTCCTTTTTTTACTGCTTTTTTTCAGCCCCCTGGCGTTTTTGATCAGTCCCCTGTCAATTACCCCTATCTCGTGCCATAAAATTATTTCTGAATGATACAAAACTTTTAAAAATTTTAAAAGGATATAATTACTACTTTTGTTCAACTTACACAAAGCTTAAAATTTAAATTATCTACCTATATAGTAACAACAATTTTTTTATTTAGTCCCCTGTCAATTTAGTCAGTCCCCTGATGCGTTCTTTGTAAAAAGTGGCTAAATCTCTGAAAATAGTAGAAAATTTTACTGGCCCTTTCGGAAAGTAAACCTATACTTGAACCTTTGTTGTTTAAAAGTAATTTTAAAGACATTTAACAAAAAAAAGTAACAACACACTTATGGTTTGAATATGACCCTATTTGTATAGAACCACCCATATATGCGATGCGTATAAAGGATTTCGATTAGTCTATTATCTTGTTGAGCTCTAAAATTATTACAGATACAGGGCGAGAGGACAAGCAAAATCCCATATAATTCAATAGCTGACGAGGCATATAGCCAGGGGAGTAGTTGTTTTGGGATTTTGATTTGGTTCCTACGAGTCAAGCGTGACTTATGTAGCAGTAATTCTACTACTCAAATAATTACAGTGTAGGGGAGCATGGAAGATGACTTGCAAATGCTTAAAAGTTGAATGCTTGCCTTAACATAAGAATTGTATTTTGAATAAGTAGGGGAACATGGAGGATGGCTAGATGTTTGAAAAGCTGAATGTTCGCCTATAAAATGTATCAGAGGTATTATACTAAATATGAGGTATTATGTGAGAGGCCTGGAAAAAGAGTTAATTACTGAGTTAAATATTCGTCGAGGCAAAATAGAGATTTGCTATTGTTAGTGAAAAAGAAATATAAAAGAGATTATAAAGAGTAAAGAGTAGAATTAACAAGTCACAAAAAATAGATTGTCTTTAATAATTATTGTGTAGCAAAGTAAAAGAAATATTAGGAGATTGTAATAACAGGGTGAAAGTTAAAACAAAGTAAAACACATTTCTTTAATCGGGGAGAACACTAGATGCTATTTAAACACTTAATAATTTGGTAGGAATATTTCTTGAAATAAGAAATATATACTTGGTTATAAATGATAACAAATCGTTTTTTTATATAAAATAAAAAAATATAAAATCTAATACTGTGTAAATAAATTTTGTATTTGCACCTAGTGAACTAAATCCCTACATGTGCAGAGGTATGTTCATAGGACTTATTATTTGTAACATTTTTATATTTTTTTTAGTAATCAAATATGTAAATATCTAAATAAATTTAATCTAGAATAATTATTCCACAAACAATGTGCATAAGCAAAATAAAAATACCCTAAAATATTGGCACAGCTAATGTGCCCGAAACAAAGAAAAATAATTATAAACCTATACCTGAAACTTATTAAATTGCCTTATTTTATCAAATTATTGACTATAAATATACTGCTGGTGATTCTCTTTGTTTTATGTAATCCATGGAGTCCACACGCTTCCACCTTCCAATCCAGAGCAAGGAAAACACCCACAGATTAGCAGCCAGCATGTTATGCCAAACATGCTCCCACCAAGCCTCACACGGTACGGTACGTCCATGCTACTAACGGTTAATCACAACCCTGCAGTCAGCCAGTACAAGCTAGGTGCAATCCAAAAGTTCGGTGGCCGAACTTGTAAGGGGAGGGAGATCCACAACTATCCAAAGCAGTCATTCGTATCAATTTCCATGGTGCTGGTGTTAACAAAACACTAGGGTGAACAAGCCGACAAGCCCCCGAGCATGGAAACAATGAACTGTTTTTTGGTTAGATCAACCCCCAGCATAGAATTCTCCCTCAAAAACCACCTGTAGTTCATTGAAACCCTCCGTATGAGAAATCGAAGGACAAATTACTGAAAACCGTGTGCGGAAGTGTAAAAGACAAACTGTGTCAGGTGTGCGCTCGGAGAATCTGGTAGCGTGTTAGAACTCTATCGTAGCAATAACACTTTTTTCCTAAAAGAAAGCCAACAGTGTATATTTTTGTTTGTATTATAAAGTGTATATTTTTTTGTATTGTCACGAAAGGGGACAATAATATTTCATAAATCAATATATTTTCCGTTTTAATATTTTAATCATTATTGGCGTTTAACACAGGCCATTCAACGCAACATGAAACCGGCGCCAAGTTTATTAAACAAATCTTAAAAAGTTGCAATTATGAAATGTTATACGTACATCCCGATCTAACAATTATTGTGGTGTCATCAAGTCAGCAAAAATAAGTTTTACGACCTAAGTACATTGTCTCCCTAAAGTGGGAAAAATCGCTGACTTGATGGAACTACACATCGTTGGTAGAAAAATATCGGAGGGCACTAGTGCTCCGGTCCGTGACATATTCAGTTCGTAAATTTGTGAAATTTTGTTGGTCCTCAAGACCCCAGCGATGAGCAAAAAAATTATGTAAGTATAATTTTATTTTCAACTATTGGCAAAGGTTTAAATCCAGGTTTTAATTAATTTTGATTCTTTTTGTAAACCCTTTAGGTAATTATTATTTTTATCTTTTTAATAAATTTGTTTTCAAAATCGCTTTGTTTTTCTAATAGTCGCCGTCGTATTATTTAAAGTTCATATCAAATATACCTACTGACCCCATTCTTTGTTTTTAAAACATACAAACTACAAGGATGCTATCTTAGCATAATACCGAGCTTGCATTTTGTTACAAATCAATATACTGTCCCAGTTATAGTAATATAAATAGCAGGCCGGTACTATGCAAAAGACACCATTCCGGTCAAGACCATTCAGGTCACCATTCGGTCGAGACCTTTCAGGTCACCATTCAGGTCGATATACGATTCGGTCCAGACCAGTCAGTCGGTAATATTGGGTCAGTAGCAGCGCCGAGTCCAGGTCAAATCAACAGCCCTTCGTCCCTAGCTAAAGATGTTATTGTAAGTAATTCTAATTTTGTGTAACTGTTTGAGCTGCCTTTTCAGATTATAATATAATAAAGTAGGTGTTATGGAGACTTGTCGCCTTTAATTCTTCCCACGTGACAATATTTTTAAATCAGTTTAATTTATTTAAAATAAATTTTGGGTGAATTGGTTGCTTAGTGTAGTTTTTCTTTAATTTCAGGTAAGACATTTCGACAAAAAAACTTCGGCCTGATTTATCAGTTATTAAACATATAATAACCAATTACAATTTGTAAGTACATAAATACTTCTTTCAATACACTTGAAGGGTCCAGGGGAAAAACGGCATCAGTCTATTTTCATGCGAAATGAGTTTACAGTTTATTTTCATGGCATATTGTAGTACCTATTAGATAACGAGAGCGTTAAATGGTAAAAATAGATTAAGTCCGTAAAACAACAGCTACATTGGAACATACCTGGGAAGAATGGCATGAGTCCGCGACTGTGTACGGAAAAATGGCATCAGTCCTTGTCGGCAGCGCGTCGCGTCGTACAAGAATGTTTGTTATTGCATCAGCCATTAGTTTATTTCTGTGTATTTTGTATCCACGTGCATGTGTTGTGGTATTAGGAACATACATTTTGGCAATACTATAACTACAACTACACCAGTTGAATAATGATTATAGTATTATACAGCAAGTACAATGAATAGTGACTATACAGAGTCGAGTGAAAATGAAGCCGGCCCATCAAGCAGAGAAACGAAAAAAAAACAGTAGAAGCCGAAATGTCATGAAAACTTTGCGTGCCACTACACATGAATTGGGTCCTGACTGTTCTTGTAACCATTTTCGCTGTTTCACTGTTGTTCCAGAACCTGAACGCCATAGAATCCTTCGAGAATTCAACAAACTAGGTGACACTAACAAACAAAACTCGTACCTCAGTGGCCTGATCACTTTTCTTCCTGTCATGCATAGGAGTCCTCGGAAAAATACAGCAGAATCAAGACTTAATAATGCTTCATTCAGCTATCGTGTTCGACTGGTTGAGTATTAAGGCTTTTTGTTTTTAAATGAAGTCACAGGTCGTCGAGCTAGATACGTAAGGGAGTCTTTGCTTTTAACTGGGAAATCACCCATCGACATGCGTGGAAAACACAATACATGCCCTCACAAACTTTTAGAAGACACAAAACAGAAAGTAATAGAGTTCATAAGGAGTCTTAAAGGGCGCTAATCACATTATTCTTTGACAGACTCGAAAATTTTGTATCTGTCTGAAAACCTACATATTGTCAAATTGCACAAAATGTATTGTGATCGTAACGCTGATAATAACCTTTAATACGAAAGTTTCCGAGGAATTTTTGAAAGTAACTTTAATATTTCATTTGGGTATCCACGCAAAGACACGTACAGCATGTGTGATTTCTTAAAAGCCGACATATCTTCACTTACTCTAACATTGAATTCCATCTCGGATGATGACACCAGGAAAACGTCAAGCTATGATAAGATTAAGAAAAAGTGAGAAATTTTACAGTTTTAAGAGAAATCACCGCAAACGTGCCGCAAAGTCACTCATTAAGGAAAGTATCGCCATGGATTTCCAAAAAAACTTACCTTGCCCAAACATTACTACGAATGATGTTTACTATAAACGACAACTGAATTTCAACAGTTTCAACGTTAATATTCTGCCAAACTCAAGATCTGCTCTATGCTGTATCACTTCTTTTATAATATCCTGCCCATGAAAGTAAAAGAATTGGCAATTTTTTGTGATTCCTGCGCAGGGCAAAATAAAAACTTCACTGTAATTAGATTTCTCCATTACTTGGTTACCAAAAATAACCGTGTTGATACTGTGAAAGTGATATTCCCGATCAGGGGGCATTCGTACCTCGAATGTGATCGAGACATGAGTCTCGGAAATCAAAAAGCATACACCGAGGTACCAGATGACTGGAGAGAAGAATTAAGAAATTTCCGGGTGAAACCTATATCATTTGAGGTGATTGACTGTGGCAAAAATTTTGTTTTTTAAAATTGGAAAACATTTTTATCGCCGCTTTATACAAAGAAGTGCCCCTTCCCGACTAGGTCTATCAGGATGCTGAAGTTTTGTAATGAGAATCCCCGCTTAGTTTTCCACAAAACCGCCTACATGGGCCTATATGCTAGTTCTAAATTCCACCAAAAACCACTTAAGATGAACCAAAGACAGAAGAGGGATCAGATAAAAGAAGAAGAAATGTTGACAAAACTTTTTCAGTGCTCAATCCCCCTCAAAAAGCTCAAATGGAAGGATTTGCAAGATCTGACTGCATTCCTTGAGATGGCAGAAGCCAGAGTGTTTTATCAACAATTAATATTTGCGGATGACCCACCAATAGACGCCTGATACAGGGGAAAAGTGACATGTGTCCATTGCGAAATGTTTTTTTTTTGTTACGTCATTAGTTCCGAATGAATGTTGAATTTGTTTTTATTTTTAAATAATAAACACATCATTTACTACAAAATGTTGTTGGTGACTTATTTTCTTTAAATTTTAGTTTCTAACTCAGTATTTAAACTTATATTTTCAATTTTCTCGAAATCCGTCCGAATCGACTGTTGTCGTTCTTCCCCTGGACCCTTCACTTATCATTTGGTTAATTTAATTAGCAGGTTTTAATTATACTCTAAACTTGCCTATTTAATAATAATTAAACAAAATTGTTTAAATAAAAAAAAAATAACGCCCTACATTATACACGTACGTTCCTACATAATAAAACACAATATAAAATTCCAGATCTTACCAAGATATAAGTGTTTTCTGAGGATGGGATTCCTTTTTCAACGATAGAAATTAATAATTGTAAACACGACGGCGAAGCTAATATTACTGATATTGGTGATGATATGGATATTAGCTTATATAGTGAAAGTTCTGCTAAAGAAATTCACGTTATTAGCAATATCATTGTCCAACCGCCCGCCGAAAAGTTATAAAAATTTTATTTAATAATACAGTGTGACCAGTAAAGTCCGCATCATATGGGAAATTTTTTTATTCGTAGCTTTATTCGAAATTTGACTTTGGCATCAGTTTCTGCTTCAATCGAGATGAAAATTTAACCAAAAAATAGTAGTCACGTGATTCGCATTATAGGTCAAATTTTAATTTTTTTACAAAAAAATTTAAAAAGTGGGATTATTTGTCAAAATATTGAAAGAAGTTATTTGAAAAAGTTTTTCTAAATAAAATTTTTAGCCCATATGCAAAATTTCAGCTGCCGAAGATAATTTTGATTTTTTTCCCATATTTTGTAAATTACACCACTGTTGCAAAATAAAACTCGATGCAACCTACATAAAACTTCTTAGTTGCAACAATGTCTTATTCCAGACACATTTCCTTTAAGCTGGCGCCATATTAAATGTGAGTTTTTCTACAAAATCCAAATAGGGCTTTTAAAATTTCGTCACATGTGATGCAAAGTTTATTTATTTTTGACCCTGTATAAAATAGCTTCATAAAATAAGTATTTTTGAACACGTAGTTTGTGTCTAAAAGTAAAACACCTTAATATTAACAAAATAGTATAATTGAAAAGAGTCTAGTTTTTAAAAAGTGGGGTTATTTGTCAAAATATTGAAAGAAGTTATTTGAAAAAGTTTTTCTAAATACAATTTTTAGCCCATATGCAAAATTTCAGCTGCCTAAGATAATTTTGATTTTTTTCCCATATTTTGTAAATTACACCACTGTTTAATTAATAAATATTCCACCTTACGATGAGCCACGAAAACCAAGTTGGCCGTAAAACAAATGATAAAAAAGATCAACAGACCATTGCTTTATTAATGACAGTCAAATCGCTTTTCTGTTTGACATAGTGGTTTTTAATTAGTACTGCATATTAAATAACAAAAAATGTTAACTTTACAGGAAAAAATCGAAATTGTATTAATATGTGGTGAAAACACAAGTCATCGTGTAGCAGCCAACATTTTTAATGAAACGTTTCCAGGAAAAAATGTGCAACAATCGACTGTGAGTAGGATTATGGTAAAATTTAAATCAACTGGATCGGTGGAAAATTTATTTAAAAAGCCTCACAATCCTATAAAACATACTGAGGAAGTCCAATTAAATGTGTGCCTAGATGTTGTGGAACATGCTCAAACTAGTGTTAGACATGTCTCTTGCAGAACTGACGTTCTAAGAGAGAGTGTAAGGAAAATTTTGAAGAAAAATAAATTTAAACCTTATAAACCAAAATTTATAAATACTCTTAAGGAACAAGATTATGACATACGTTTGGGATTCTCTTTTTGGTACCAGGGAGAAAAAGAAGGAAATGCGTCTTTTCCCTTTCACGTTTTATGAACCGACGAGGCCACTTTCACTTCAAACGGCGTTGTTAGCTCTCAAAATTGTAGATGGTGGGCTCAAGAATATCCCAATTTTATAATAGAATGCAGGGACCAGTATTCCTTTAAAACAAATGTGTGGTGCGGTATCTTAAACGACCAAGTTGTTGGGCCCTATTTTTTTCGAGGTAATTTAAACTCTGAAGAATTCCTACGCTTCCTTAATACCGAGATCGTTGAAGTTTTGGACAATATTGAAATAAGGCATAATTTGTGGTTTCAGTGTGACGGTGCTCCCATCCATCATGCAAGACAGGTTAAAGAACGTCTCTTGAAAATGTTTAGGGGCAAGGTAATTGGGCGTAATATGGAGCAATACTGGCCGCCTAGGTCCCCGGATTTAACTTCACTTGATTTTTTCTTGTGGGGTTACCTAAAACAAAAAGTCTACAAGCAAAGACCTTTCCGTAATATTGAACATTTGGAAACGGTCATTCGAAACTGTATTTTTGAAATAAGACCCCTTAGCATTAGAAACACCATCAAGGAAGTGTCAAGAAGAACAATTGTCTGTATTGAACAGTTTTTGAATTAGAAAAAATAAAAAACATAAAGTCTTTCTCCACTGGTTTATTAAACATAAAGTTAGAAGGTGGTAGATGTTCTACATGTTTCGGGTGTAGCAACACCCATCATCAGGAACAAAATATAAAGAGAAAAATTCATAGAAAGGAACAGACGTAAATGGTGAGTGATAATGAACCTCGATGGAGCTCTCATCAAGCCATGGAAGTTTAAATGTTGAAAAATGGGATAGTGATTAGAAGAAAATTGACATATTTAAGTCTTAACACTGACCATGGGCAACAGGGAACAGTGGTAAGAGGGGGCCCGTTTGGGCAAAGAGAAAAATTTTAAGAAATGTAAAAAATGGAGACTCACAGGTCAAGAACCCTCATCACGGGAACCGTGGAGAGAAAGAAAATTTATTAGTTTAGCCCTCTTTTTAAGGGAAAAAATAAAATATTTTAGTTAAGAAAAGTAAAAGGCATAGAACTGATGTAGAATCTGTAAAGAATAAAAGAAATTGTTGAATAAAATACATTGAAATGATTATTTTAACAATTCCCTAGTAAAATCTCTTTTATATGCACAAAAACGTGGACTTACCTCAGTTCATAGCCGAAAAACTAAAAAATTTTTAAAAAATTTTTAAAACATTTTAAAGAAAATTTTTATTTAGGGGAACAAGCCCGAAAGGGCTGGAACCCCAGTGGTCGTTAATTTTAACATAGGGCTTGTTCCCCTAAATAAAAATTTTCTTTAAAATGTTTTAAAAATTTTTTAAAAATTTTTTAGTTTTTCGGCTATGAACTGAGGTAAGTCCACGTTTTTGTGCATATAAAAGAGATTTTACTAGGGAATTGTTAAAATAATCATTTCAATGTATTTTATTCAACAATTTCTTTTATTCTTTACAGATTCTACATCAGTTCTATGCCTTTTACTTTTCTTAACTAAAATATTTTATTTTTTCCCTTAAAAAGAGGGCTAAACTAATAAATTTTCTTTCTCTCCACGGTTCCCGTGATGAGGGTTCTTGACCTGTGAGTCTCCATTTTTTACATTTCTTAAAATTTTTCTCTTTGCCCAAACGGGCCCCCTCTTACCACTGTTACCTGTTGCCCATGGTCAGTGTTAAGACTTAAATATGTCAATTTTCTTCTAATCACTATCCCATTTTTCAACATTTAAACTTCCATGGCTTGATGAGAGCTCCATCGAGGTTCATTATCACTCACCATTTACGTCTGTTCCTTTCTATGAATTTTTCTCTTTATATTTTGTTCCTGATGATGGGTGTTGCTACACCCGAAACATGTAGAACATCTACCACCTTCTAACTTTATGTTTAATAAACCAGTGGAGAAAGACTTTATGTTTTTTATTTTTTCTATAAATTAACTCCACTTTAAGAATGGACTACTTCTTCAAAAGTTTTTGAATTGTTTTAAATTTAATTAATATAAATTAAAAAGGTGGAATTATAAATTATTATAATATGATTTTTGATTAGAAAACTAGACTCTTTTCAATTATACTATTTTGTTAATATTAAGGTGTTTTACTTTTAGACACAAACTACGTGTTCAAAAATACTTATTTTATGAAGCTATTTTATACAGGGTCAAAAATAAATAAACTTTGCATCACATGTGACGAAATTTTAAAAGCCCCATTTGGATTTGTAGAAAAACTCACATTTAATATGGCGCCAGCTTAAAGGAAATGTGTCTGGAATAAGACATTGTTGCAACTAAGAAGTTTTATGTAGGTTGCATCGAGTTTTATTTTGCAACAGTGGTGTAATTTACAAAATATGGGAAAAAAATCAAAATTATCTTAGGCAGCTGAAATTTTGCATATGGGCTAAAAATTGTATTTAGAAAAACTTTTTCAAATAACTTCTTTCAATATTTTGACAAATAACCCCACTTTTTAAATTTTTTTGTAAAAAAATTAAAATTTGACCTATAATGCGAATCAGGTGACTATTTTTTGGTTAAATTTTCATCTCGATTGAAGCAGAAACTGATGCCAAAGTCAAATTTCGAATAAAGCTACGAATAAAAAAATTTCCCATATGATGCGGACTTTACTGGTCACACTGTATATTCATAAATAATTATAATGACGAAGTAGGCGAGTTTAAAAAAGTTGAGACATATAGCCAAGTGACTGTGAGTATGCTAGTGATGAAAATCTAGAAAAGGATAAAGAAAAAATATGGTCTGTTAAAAATCGTTTGTTAAGGAAGGACCATCGCAATAAGGAAAAATAATGTCTCACAGTAAAAGGCAAACAAACAAAAGCAAGAAGTATGAGGGATTTAAGAGTACTATGCCAAAAGAAATACTAAGAGAGAGTTAGCGAAGGACAAAGAAGATACATTTTTGATGCCCATTGGGCTCTTGGAAGCTATGAAAAAAGCTTTAGAAAAAGCCTTTTAACTAACTCTGTCGGCGCTAAAAATAAAAAGACAACTAGAACTAAATTTCACGGCAAAAACAAAAACAGAAATTTGAATTATTTATATCGGCTTGAGGTTAAACAGTTTGTAAGGAATGTTTTTTAAATACACTGGGTGAAACGAACCGTTTTATTATCAGTGTAAAGAACAATAAAATGATATCTCCATTAGGTGTACCTACAGCAGACCTAAGAGGAAAACATTCTAAACGTTTTTTAAGCAAAGAGAGTGTTGATAAGGCTAGATGGAGGAGGAATCTAAACGAATTTCCATACCGAACAGTTTTTGCAGAAATGGGCCTAAAATTAAAAAAAAAGCCGCATTAGATAGTGTGGTACTTGCAAGACTTTGGCCATTGCCATAAAATCCAAAGATAATAATATACGATTGGCAACCCAGAAAAACTTAATGATCATCACATACAAGCAGTATTCCATGAAACAGCAAGATAAAGAACTGTCAAAAAGTTTTAAAAATAAAAAAGTACTTACATTTGACTTGGGGGGGGGGGGGGGGGCTTGCTCCCACATACCAACACTTCCTATAAATACTAGCGCGCGTCCTATCTAAGGCAGTCATCCATTAAGCCGTAAGATATCTAGTAAGCTTACAAAATTTCGAGAATAACATAGTGCCGCCTATTCTAAAACAGTTAACAAAGAAAACGGGGTAGCAGAAACAAAGGTTTGACCAATCCAAAAGTGAGTGTTTAATCTTGTAAGGTATAATATTAAAAGATTGTGAACTTAGTGGGTGGCTCTCTACCTAAGAAATTTTCAAAGCAGTGAAAGTGAAGTGCGGGAACTAAGAAACGTGATTTTGCCCCTTATTGTAACTTAACCATTGTATTTTTCAAGTTGTTTGCACACTATTTTCTATATTTTTTAATATATATTTTATATTAATATTATCTTGTTTTACTGATAGTACGTACTCTAGGACAGACCCTGCTCCCCTTCTAACATTTGCAGTGCTCCTGCCTTACTAAAGTGAAAGCTTTCTATAAATAAAGATAGAAAAAGGGCAGGGCATTACACACATGCGGAGGTAACTCCCAAAATTTGGAAATCGTGAACATAAGTTTCTTACTCCTGGTCACACACATATGGAGTGTGCATGATTCTGATCTGGCCCTTATCGAAAAAAAGTAAAAGAAGTCCGTTTCCCATTCATATCCCGCGTGATTGGTATCAGCTTGTCCGTATTGTCGCCAAACACAACATATTTGTTGTGAAAACAATAATGCAAGAACATTTTTATGATTTCCGCCAGCTCTTAAAAAAAAATTGCAGAAGTGGAAGCTCGACGAGTCTCATAATCAATTCAATTATTGACAACTCATTTGAGTTGTTAAATCTCAACCATTTAGTTGAGGTTTAATAAGAAACTTGGTGCAAATTTTGGAGTCTTTAAATACAAAACTACACTTGAGAATGACTTTCCGTTTAAAATTATGATCTATAAAAGAAAGAATACCGACATGACTGTTCCTATCACTCTAAACCATCCGCACAAAAATAACATTGCTGCGTATTTCACTGCACTAGACGCCACTTTAAGTTAAAATAAGTTTGACCTGACAACATTTTTAACGCCGACGAGTCTGGATTGAGCACGGTGCAAAAAAAAACACAAAAGATATTTGCAACAAAGGGACGTAAACAGGTTGGCACCCTTAGCAGTGCAGAACGGGGTAGACATTCGACTGTGGTATGCGCCATAAATGCTACTGGAAGATCCATTACAGAAAGAGATTCAAGAATGAACTCATAGATGATGCTCCACCTGGAAGCGTAGGGTTGTGCCAGGAAAAGGGATGGCGAACTTTTTCTAAAATGGCTTAAGCATTTTGTAAAACATGTAAAGCCATCTATTGATAATAAAGTTCTTTTGCTGCTGGATGGTCACGGAAGTCACAAAACTTTAGATGCTTTGAATTATGCAAAAACCAATGGAATTGTGACGTTTTGTTTTCTCGCGCACTGCACGCATCGAGTCCAGCCCCTCGATGTAGGATTTTATGGCCCCTTACAAGTATACTATGATCAAGAAATCCAAAATTGGCTCCGACAAAATCCAGGCCGCGTGGTGACCGATTTTCAAATTGCAGGACTTTTTAAAAATGCTTATTTTAAGAGTGCTACACCAGGTAATGTCGTAAATGCTCTTGCTAAAACGGGTATAGTTCCGTTCAATCGAGATGTTTTTGAAGACTGGTTGTTTGCTTCGTCACTGACAACAGAAAAACCGCTAGATGCTGCAGTTTCTGAACATTAACCGTTAGCGCAAGAAAATCAGCCGTTAAACGAAAACAATGACCAACAGGTATCACAAGAAGATCTGCCATTAAACAGAATAAACAGAGCTGTTAACAATGAACAACGAGGGATTTCTAATTCAAAAAAGCCTAATGAAATTATAGATGATAACGTAGCTACCTGCTCTATGATTAAAAATATTAAAAAGAGCATTTATGACTTGTCGCCTATTCCAGTAGCTCCAATTAAACCTGAGGTTCAAAAAAAAAGAAAACGTGGAAATACTGGAATTTTAAATGCCACCTCAGATCTGATTGAATTGAAAGAAAAAAATGGAGGAAAAAGATATGTTGGAAAGGCAGAAATTGGCAAGAAAGGCAAAAAGAAAAATTTTGGCTGAAGAAAACAACAACAATGACGAGGAAAATCCACAATTAGATGATTTCGAAGACGATGATTTAGATGTGGGTTGTTTATATTGCAACGAGCTATATTCACAATCGCGAAGGAAAGAGCTGTGGATTCAGTGCCAAAAGTGTCGTTCCTGGTGTCAAAAGTGAAACAGTTTATATGCGAATTGTGCAAATAAAATATTTTTTTGATTTATCTTATAAACCTGTTTTTTGTTCTTTCCTATTTTGTTTTATATTATTTAAAAGAATGTTTATTAGTTTTTATTGGTTACTTATTTATATGCTTTTTAAAATTTTTTAATGTGTCTTTAGAATGTATTTTCCTGATATTGTTTTTATTATGTTTTTTAAAAGTTTTAAACATGTTAGAATATTATTTTAAGTTTTTTTAAATGTTTTTTTATGCCTGCATTTTTTAACAATAAAAATGTGCAAACTGTAATAAAAATATTCCTTTTACATGCATCCATCCCTCAGATTTTTGCATTTTACTGGAGTATGCCATCATATGATGCGATTTTTTCTTTCCAATTTTTTTATCAAAAAAAATAGTTTTTGTATATTTTTAAAAATTTTATAATGAATATTTAAATAGTAACGAATATTTTAACATAATTAAATGGGTTAAAACCTTTAAACTAAAAAATATATTAGGTGTTAAAAAAAAGGTGCCATCAATGGCGACCTTCCCCTACTCTTTTGGATAGCGTATTATTATTGGAGGGTCTCGTAAAACCACGCATTTATTTAATTAAACTATAAATTGATAGAACTTTAAGTATTCGTTGCCAAAATAATAAAACCTTCATGCTGTAAAGTAACTCTTTAAAACTTAATATTAAAAATTTTATCGCCTGTGGCCACAGAATTTAAGAAATGTGACATTAAAAATAAAATTGTAACAGTTGTTTCTAATAATGGAGCAAATATAAAAAATGCTATCATTGAACACTTGCACTACTACTGTTCAGGTCAATTTTATAAATTTAAGAGGCAACCTGGCAACAGGGCAGGGAAGAGGACCGAAGCCGTTTTTTCTTTGCCTTCTCTTCTCTCCAACTGGAAAGCGAAAGCTCACGTTTAGTAATTGTGACCATAGTTAACAATAAATAAGTTTAAGAAACTTAGTTTAATTTACTACCACAAAAGAAGCTATTGGAAACATGGTCCAGACGATCCGAATGTAGTAGCTAGCGCGAAAAAAGCAAAGAAGATTAACTGAACAACAAAATTGAGCGAGTGGTGAGTGTGCAACTTCATTACCCAATATTTAACCATTTTTCATCAGTGGCGGCTTAACAATAGGGTCAAATGGTCATTGACCTCCCATAAATAAAAAGTCAATATGATAATTTAAAAACTCTAAATTTAACATTTAACCCATCCAAAAATATCTAAAATAGTATCATGAACATCTGAAATCTTCAATTTTCACGCTACAACATCTTAAAATTCGTTCATATTATTCCCCGGTCAAAACTTAATTTTGCCAAATATAGCCGGCTTATTTAAATGTAAAATTCTATTTGCATAGCGGCCCGTGATTTATTAGAGCGAGAAAGAATCATAGAAGAAATCAACGCGTTAAATCGAGAGAAACTACTACGCTAGGCATTGACCGCGAGATCACTGGTTCCATGCGATAGGTCACATGTCATGTCTAGTCTAACCTCCGACCTATGCACCACCCATGCGTGTCTCTCTTCGATCTCCGATGCAGATTGACAAAAGGCTGACGTCTATCGATTATTAATCCGTGATATTGATTATTTCATATGGAAATTGTGGGTGGCAGTGTTCCAGTGTTCACATAACACTGTGTTTTGACTGTTTTGTCGAGCGTGGTTCCAATTACTCTAATGGAATGTAATTTCGGTAATATTTAATTAGTTTGTTTTTTAATTAATTAGGTGTTAAACAGTTAATATCTCGGACCGCTGCGTTGTTTGTGAAATTGTGTATTTAAAAGAAAGCAATGGTTTATCATTCGAAAAACGTCTGGAATTTAAACAGCTTGGTCGGCCATTGCCGGAACTTACGTTAAAACAAGTCACTCAGGACAAAAATAAAATAGTATACCGGCCCACAAAATGTTAGAGGGTAAGTTTTTTCTTTTTTTTTCTAATATAATATTATATATAGTAAGTTCCGGATTATCTGCTTATATTTTTCCTTTTCAAAGACAAGAAATATTAACAAAAAAGGGCGTGGCACCCAAAAATTTTTGCCTGCGGCGCATTTCTTTTCTCTGTATTGACCACCCTGCTAAATTGACCAAGAACCGCCACTGTTTTTCATACTTCCTTTTACAAGTTAAGTGTTTTTACAATTGAACACGTACTATGTCGGAACAAGTTAGAGAGTTAATTAAGGAATTAAATAGACAATGCGGTACAAAAAAGGGCAATTTGACACGGCAAATAACCTATTTTGACAAGGTGAGTCGGGAAGAGTTAAATTTGTGTATAGTGGCGAAACTAGAAGTAAGGTAAAATAAAATTGATGAATTGCTCGATAATTTTAATAAGATACAAGACGAAATTGAAAGTAATTTAAATCAAACTAAGCTTAAGGAGCAAGAGCAGGAAAGAAATGAATTTGAAGATTCTTATTTTAAATTAATAGGTGGCATAAGGGAATCACTTACTAGTTTGTTCAATGCACACAGAGCATTTATACAGCACCAAAATAATTTTAACATTCAAAATTCAGGTTCGCAAGTTACACAGCAAAAGGCTATACAATTACCTTTTTTTTTTTTTTTTTTTATGATAAAACACCTGCACTGTAGGAAAAATCCTTTAAGGCGCTCTGGGAGCGGTGCGAGTGCGAAAAAAGCGATTAACGTTGGTCTTGAAACGCTGAAGATTGTATTCATTGGGAAACACGACTTCAGGAAGATCATTCCACAAAGATGACGTTCTCCAGATGAAAGAATTCTTGAACAATGAAGTTCGAGGAGTACTAAGCTGAACAACATATGGATGAGCGGCAGTGGTTCGCCGTGTATTTCTGTTTTGCATTGCTCTAGGTGGAATCAAGTGGGCAATGTCAGTCGAACACCTGCCATGGAAATATCTGTAAAAGAGAGCCAAATCACCAACCTGTCTTCGATGCTCCAGGCTATCGAGGGTCTTGGTCAGCTCGGGGTCGCCGATCAGACGAACGGCTCTCCTTTGAATGGAATCCAGTAGCCGAAGGGTGTGCTTGGGTGCAGAGCTCCAGACATGAGAGCAATATTCTAATGATGGTCGAATCTGGGCTTTGTAGAGTGTCAAAAGTTGATGAGGTGTGTACAACCTTTTGGTGCGGAAAAGTACACCAAGTAGCTGTCTTGGCAATTACGGCAACGTGATCATGCCAAGACATATTACCTCCCAGATTGACCCCTAGCAAATTAATAGACGGTGCCAGGGGAATTGCGTGTCCTGCCATGACTATATCCGGTTCTGCAATGTTAACCTTTTTGGAGAAGACTGCTGCCTGGGTTTTCTTAGCATTAAATTCGACTTGGTTACTGTCACCCCAAGCCAAAATTTCTTCCAGGTCATTGTTGAGGCGCAAAACTTCATGCTGCCTGCGAAGATGTGCGTCGGCAGCGGATGTTTGGGGAGTCAAGGTAAAAGATGAGACAAGTGTGCTGTCATCAGCAAAGCTATAAATTGGATTTTGGGTTTTTACTAGAAGGTCGTTAATATACAGTAAAAAGAGGGTAGGCGACAATATGGACCCTTGAGGAACACCGGCATTGATGGTGAAGGTGTCTGAGAGAAACCCGTCAATCGCCACTTGCAGAGAACGGTTCTTAAGGAAGCTGGTTAACCATAAACAAAATCCATTAGGCATACCGTAGGATCGCAATTTACTTAGAAGCCCATCGTGCCAAACACGATCAAAAGCCCTAGAGATGTCCAGTGCAACAGCCCGGGATTCTCCATAAACCTATAAAACACTTAAAACTATACAAAAACATTACTCTGCACAACGTCATCAGATTTAAACAAACCATATCATTTTAGAAGAATCAGTCAAAAATAGTTTAGAACAGGACAGTGAAAAATTTTTTAATGATCAGATTCTAAGCACGGAAGGCCCAATTTTTGATTTAAACCAGCCTTTCATTATTTGTTCGGTCAAAAGAGTTGTTTTACTTCTGCTTCAATGGTGTTTTATGGTTTAAAATAACAATTATCAATTATGTCAACTGTCAGACCTGGCTTCCTTTTGCTAAGATCCAAGTGTGTGTGCTCTGTGGTTAATGCACAATGTGCAGATTTTTCTATTTTTAATAATGATAAAATGCTGTTTTTCTTAGAGAAGTGTTAAAATAGCCACGTTCATTACAAACTTAAGTGTTTTTATTGGTTGTGGGCCCAGGTCGGAAAATGAAGAGTAAGTTTTAAAAACAGTAAAATATCTGTGCGAAAACCAGCTCAAGGCTAGTTAGACATGCCAGTAAAGGCAAAATGGATGTATCTCTGGAAAATAAACACGGAATTGTGCCTTTTAAAGGTTATGGTTTTGATAAGTGGAAATTTCGACTATATGCAGTTTTGAAAGCAATGGATTGCAATGAGGTATTAAAGGCAGTGCCGGTTAATGAGAAAAATGATGATTGAAAAAAATAATAATAAAGCATGCATGGTTACCATCTAAAGTGTAGCAGATTCACATTTAGAATATGTTAAAGAGATAGACGATGCCTATGATATGGTTTGTAAACGGGAAGGAATATTTAGCAAGAAGTTACCTACTTCTTCGCCCTATTGGTAAAAGGTTCTAATCCACAAAAAAGTTTATTCTAAGTTATCGCTATATGCAACTAATAATATGTCTAAATATGTCAACAGTGAATAAGTTTAACCCTCTTTACCATTTTTGAGCATATTATAGAAAATTTGCTAAAAGCTCTAAGCCACAATTTTCATTTGTGAATAGTTTTAAGTGACATAGAATTTTTCACCTCGGAAATAAAAATTTTATAACTAAAATAAAATTAGAGGTGAATGGTTCTAACCCTCACATTTCATGTGTGGACAGGAATTTTATAGGGTTAGAATAAGAATATCGGTTAGTATTAAGGGAATAGTGGTACTGTTTAGTGCTAAAATGTGTTCGAGAAGCAAGTATATCGTCACCCTAGAATTATCTTGTTCTATGTCCATTTTTCACAAAATGGACTTATATACACCAAATAATTGGAAAAAATTAGCTTGTTCTATATCCGTTTAAATCAAATAATTATTATGGCCTATATGAAAGTTTTTAGTAATTATTTGTGCAATATCCTAAATATTTCAATTACTTTAAAGTATTATCATGTTCTACTGAATGTATAGAATTATGATGTTCTATACGATTCATACAGTGTTAGCTTGTTCGATATCCCTTTAAAATGTTTTTGAGTTACCTTGTTCTATATCCATCTTTAAACTTTCTTTTAACTGTCTTTGCTGTAGGCAGCTGTTGGTTCATAGTACATTGATATTAGCATATTTAGAAAAAAAAATTATAAAGTTTTGATATGTTGAGATTAAACGCACAAAAAGGAGACTTTTTAAAATCAAAAGAGTTCTTAAGTTTAAAGTGTGAGCTTCACCCCCAAAAACCACCCCCATTGCGCACTGCGGTGGTTTTTCGCGTTTTTCTCAAAAACCATTAGCCGCACAGAAAATTTTATTCTTTTAAAAAATGTTCCCTATAAAATTTTATACAAAAAAGGTTCTTATACTTATTTTCTTTTTTCCAATGTATAACGAGCAGCGAGCGATCGAAGTTAGGGGTTGCTTTAAGCGTAGATGAGATATACCGATTTTTTATCTGACCTTATCAAATTATTTTATGGCCTCGTCAGCCGGAAAAGTTAAGGTTGGCAATGGCATTATCCAAGTCGATTCCACTCAGCTTTTCCAACGAATAATATGTACTGTTCATTCTCCAGAAGATTTGCGCTCTTGCTTCAAACATAAACTGGCTTCTGTACCCCTATCTTTATTTGACAACACTGGAATGATGAGAAAGACAAAAAAATCAACATTTTATGATAACTTCAATGCAGTTAAGGAACGAGAAATTTGCACAGAAAATTTCTTATCCACCGCATGGAGTGGCCAAAAGAAGGTACCTTTTTGAATGTTTATACTGCATATACCAACTTTATTCGAAAGCGCTATGGTCAAAAAGTTACTGTGGTATTCGACGGTTACTCCGAAAACAGTACAAGCACAAAATGCGTCGAACGTGCAAGACGATTGCTGAAGCATTCGAGTCGTGAGATTATTTTTGATAGCAATACCTTATTGGTCAAACAAAAGAGCAAATTCCTAGGCAATATTAAAAATAAGGAACGACTTATTTCGCAGCTTGCAATACACCTAAATAGCGAGAATATTAGCACATCATTTGCAATGGATGATGCTGATGTCCAGATTATTCGTACTGCCATCAAAATATCTGAGAAAAATAAACAAGTTCCAGTCGTCGGACAAGATGTCGACCTTGTTGTTTTACTAGCAGCACTTTCTCCCGATGATAAAGACATTATGTTTCTGAAAGAAGCCATAGGTAATGTGAAACAACGAATATACAGTTCGAGGGACTTACAATCATCCAGTATTATACGCAATTTAAAAAAATCGATTTTATTCATTCACGCCATTAGCGGGTGTGACACGACATCCGGATTTTTTGGAAAAGGAAAACAACAACACGTACAAATATTTAATAAAGAAAAATACCTTGATAGTGTTGTTGATGTTTTTAACAACCCAAAGTCAACCCCTGAAGAAATTGAGAAAGCCGGAGAGATATTTGTATTGAAACTGTACAAACTTCAATCATCTGAAGGAAGCCTTAGTGAGCAAAGATACGCTTGTTTTAATAAGTTCGTTGGACAAGCAAACAGCACGGTACTTTTATCAAAGTTGCCTTCCACATCTGCAGCAGCTAGGCAACAATCCCGGAGGGCGAGTTACATTCTCTATATTGTTGATGTAAGCAGTTTAGACCACTCCTAGTTTTATAGATAAGAAATGTTATAAATAGTAGTAGGATACATTTATGCTTTACTTCTGTTGTTACTGTTCATTGTAATTTTGCATTCTCCAATTTCCAAAATAAATTTTATTATATGTAAGGGAGTTGTGTTCTTTGAAAAGCAGTGTTTTTTAAAAACCCAAAATCCTCGGCCCGACATATAATTGGCGCAGTCGTGCGGATTTTTGAAACGTTCCAAAAAGGCACATTTTGGCAACGGTTTCTTTCAAGAATTTATTCAAGAAGACCTACGGAAAAAACGGAGAAAATTCCAAAAGTGTTCCAGAAGCAAATAGCACCGATTTAAGGTAGCAACTGGACATCGCAGGAAATCCAAAAGTGTTTCAGAAGCCGATAGCACCGATCTAAGGTAGCAACTGTACACCGCTGGACAAAATGAAACTTTCAAAAGTTTATATGCCCTTCTAAGGGTGAAGGAGTTACATTCTCTATACTGTTGATGTAAGCAGTTTAGACCACTCCTAGTTTTATAGATAAGAAGAGGCCCTTAGAATAAAAGGGGTATAAGTACACATTTAAGCAAATCTGAGATAAGTGCATTAATGGCTACCTAAAGTTCATATTTGCTTGGAATAAAATAGGAACAAGTGATTTTTAGGCTTTGTGCGCCCTCTATTAGCGAGTAGAAATACTATGTATCTGAAAGCAGAAATATGTTTACAATAAAACGGATGCAAGTGCACTTGTACCCATTTTATTCCAAACTTTATATTATAAGTATAATTTTTGGAGCTCGGCGTTTGTATTTTATAAGTGTTTGTTGTTGTGGTTTGTCGTTATTATATTGTGTTTACCTAATTTAGTATCGAAGTGCATAAAGATTTACTGCTGGTATTCTAAAAAATTACAAGGAAAAATCCTCGGAAAAATCATGAATAACGAAATTCCAGAAGGTAAGCTAAATTTTAGGTTAGTTTAAAAAGTGATAATACTTTAAAATCGCGGCTTTTGCCAACATCTTTATTAGTTTATTTTTATCAGGATGACAAATTCCCACTTTAAGAGAAAATTATTTAATAAAATTGAGAGAAATAAAAATATACCCATTGGTTAACCTTGTAAAAAAATTTAAGTTTTTGTTTCGAATTTTCAGAAGAACTTTCCGATCCATATGCCACCGATGAAGACAGTGATTATATACCTGAAGGCGATAAGTCCAGTGATGATGTGGATGGACCTAATAATGCTGCTACAGGAAGAAAATCCAGAAAAAGAAAGCGCAACGAAGCTGCCTGGGCTATCAACAGAAAGAAGCTGCTGAGAAATTCAGGAAAAGCGTACAGTAGCTGTCAAAATAAGTTACATACTGAGCTAGTGTTAAGCCTTATGAACATACTTGCAGATACAAGTGTTGCCAAAATATTTCCGAAATAGAAAGACGCGAAATATTTCAAAAGTTTTATGCTTTGGCCGACTACAATGTACAAAATTATTTTGTTTCTTCGTGCATAAGAAAAAAAGGCGTCCAAAAAAAGCAATAACGCGACTACCAACAAACAGTTTAGCACTGAAATATATCTTGTTAATAAGCGAGTATGTAAGATGTTTTTTCTTAAAACGCTTGACATAAGCAACAAAAGGTTTACCTCGGTTTGTGCAAAGACAGATGCTGTTGGTATATGCGCCAAGGACCAGAGAGGTACCGGGCCTGGTAGAAAAATGGAACCTGCAAGTCGAAAATTAGTTATGGAACACATCCAAATGTTTCCCAAGTACACATCCCACTATTCCCGAAAATCTAATTTAAATACCCGATATCTGTCACCAGAGCTAAATGTAAAAAAAATGTTTAGTTTGTACAAGGAATATTGCACAGGAAAAAATGCTACCCCTGTGAAAGAGTCCTATTACAGATATATATTTAATACGCAGTTTAATCTTAGATTTCACCGCCCTAACTCCGACACGTGCAGTAAGTGTGATACCTATGCAAATATTATCAAACATTCTCAAGATGAAATTAAGATTAGGGAGGCACAAATAAAACAGGAAGTCCATCATAAAAAAGCAGAAAAGGCCTTAGCTACTAAAAAGTCAGATGTTCTACATAATAAAGATTCTGCTGATACATGTGTGATATGCTTCGATCTTCAGCAAGCTCTGCCTACCCCACTTATCACGACATCGAAAGTATTTTACCTTAGGCAACTGTGGACTTATAATTTCTGTGTACATAATCTGGTAACCGGCAAATCGCATATGTATGTATGGAATGAGACAGTGGCATCCAGAGGATCCCAAGAAATTGGCTCATGTTTAATTAATTTTATTAATAAAGTTTTGCCCGATAATATCACTAAGATAATCGCTTATAGTGACTCCTGCGGTGGGCAAAACAAAAATAAAAATATCGCCAAATTATTTATGTTCGTAGTTAAATGTACAAGAATTCAAGAAATCCATCATAAATTTTTAGAACCAGGGCACACGTTTATGGAATGTGATCAGGATTTTGGTATCATTGAAAAGGTCAAACGGAAAATTCCCCAAATTTTTATCCCAGAACACTGGAGGACCGTGATTAAAGAATCGTCTAAAAAGTTTACGGTCCATAACATGAAAAGAGAAAACTTTTACAGTTTCGCTCAATTAAACCAGATCATAAGTGACCCAAAAAAAAATACCGATAACAATGTTATAAAATGGAGGGAAATTCAGTACTTTTTTTATTCAAAAGCTGCAGTAACATTTTCACTTCAGCACAAACCAACATTGGACATAGTAATGCCTTTTTCTACATGCATGTGTCCCTCCAAAACGACAGGCAGGCCCAATTTAACATTTGAAAATGCATTTTCCATGCTAAACGAAGGTGCTTTAAAAATAAAAGAAGCGAAATGGAAGAACTTTCAATCCTTACTAGATTTTATTCCCCCAATATACCACGAGTTTTATAATAGTATTCAATATGAAGGAAAACAAGGTTCAACAAGTAAGCAGACTATTGGAAAAGGTAAAAACAAAAAATCAGTAAAGAAGCCAGAGGTACAGATACCAACTAACACTGAAGAAGACGAGGACGACGAAGTTCCCGAAGATGTAGAGTTGTTATATTGAGATGATGACTAGTGGTTAAATAAATAATTTTTTTTTGATGCATAAATATTTTTAGGGTTCCTGTTTTTTGAGTTTTAAGTTATTAAACAGCTTTTGAAATAAGTTTTAGTTGTATATTTTTGTACCTTAGAACACAATAAAGTTTAGAATAAAATGGGTGTAAGTACATTTTTTAAAATTTTTTACAAAAATATTTCAAAAAAATAAATAAAATTTAAGACACAATTACCAATACTACATATAGACCAAGATACAACTATTTCCTATCTTTTTTGGCGACTTTTTAAAGTTCAATAAACTTTAAATGCAATTATCTCAAAACTATAATCTTTGTACTTATACCCCTATTATTCTAAGGGCCTCAAATGTTATAAATAGTAGTAGGAGACATTTATGCTTTACTTCTGTTGTTACTGTTCATTGTAATTTTGCATTCTCCAATTTCCAAAATAAATTTTATTATATGTGAGGGAGTTGTGTTCTTTGAAAAGCAGTGTTTTTTAAAAACCCAAAATCCTCGGCCCGACATATAATTGGCGTACCTTCAAGTACAAATATGGTAAGAACAACCTTTAAAACCCGACCAATGGGGCTGGAAGAAAATCAGCAACACTCTATCACCTATATATACAACAGAATCGCCCGCCCCGGCTTCAATTGTATCATTAATTAATAACTTGCAACTGCAAACAAGATTGTGTAAAAAGATGCAGTTGCATTAAAGCCGGCATGAAATGTACAGCTATGTGCGAAACCTGTCGCGGGCAAAGTTGTACGAATACCGAGCACGTTGTAGAAACAATAGAAGATGACATGTAGATCAAAGTTAGCTTAGGGCCGGTTTCTAAATTGAGGGTTTGCCCGAGTTTAAACAACCCTGTCAAAATCGATACTTTTTACATTTGAATAATGTCACTTCTGACAGCTTGACTCAGGGTTAGTCTTAACCCGGGAGACACCCTCAGTTTAGAAACCAGGTCTTAGGGGAATAGGCCTACAGGGGAAACCACTAAAAATTATGCGCCGATATCTCTACCTCATAGGTGGTGTGGAAACGAGCAGCAAAATTAAAAGAGATAACATATTATAAATACAGAAGCACACACAAAACATGTTTTTGTTTATATATTACAGTTTTATATCTGTTGCGTGTATATTTAGAACGTTAAACCACCTTGGGGAACTATAATTTGGAAGGCGACCCGTGTTCGTTTGCACCCCATTTTTCAAAACGATTATTCCTCAAAATGCATTGGATCGATAAAAATAATTCATAGAACCTTTTTTGTAGAAAATTTTATAAGGAATATTTTTAGTCATTATACAAAAATTTGTGCGACCAACGGTTTCAGAGAAAAACGAGAAAAACCATCGCAGTGCGTATTGGGGTTGGTTTTTGGGGGTGAAGCTCACCCTTTAAACTTAAGAACTCTTTTGATTTTGAAAAGTCTCCTTTTGGTGCATCTAATCTCAACATATCAAAACTTTATAATTTTTTTTTCTATTCGGCTATTATAGGTTCAATATAAATATAATATCAGTTCAATTCCTTCGAATAAACCATCTGATTGTCCTACTGAGACGTGGAAGTATAACTATTAATATTCGATAAAATTGATTTAATCAACATAAAATTGAAAGTATACTAAGCTGCTTGTTGTAAAATACACGAAGGACAGTTATCGAATGAAACTAACAAAATTTGTTAACACATTAATATTTTTTCTATTATTTTTTATTGTCCTTTCAACAGGGCGGGTGTTTGAAGTATTATTTTTAATCCAGATCAACATGCCTGATTCCATGGCAGCCGCGGCATGCTTGGATTCTGGTCTCTTTCGCACAGCGATTTTTTCCCCTTCAGTTTTCGTTTCTCCTCGTCGTTTTATCCAAGCGCAAATGTCGGGCGCTGGCGCTGCGTATTTCGCACCAATCGGAGCGCATGGTCCGAGGTTATTTTTTATATTATTATGTACGTATAAAGCGGCGCAGTTGCCGTACTTCCGTATAAGTCTTTCTAAATTTTATTTGTTTAATTTAGTGAAGACTTAACAGTAATAATAGATTATAGATAGCCAATTTCAAAATAAATTTTACACTAAGAAAAAATATTCAGGGGATTTTTAAAATATAAAACATGTTTTTCATTAAAATATTACCTTTAAGCCCAACAAATTTGTTTTTGACTATTTTTTGCTCGAGATTGCAAGGTTCAAATGAAGATCACCATTTCAGATACTAAAGTACCTAGGTACTTAAGTTGTACTTAAAAAAATACTATAAATTATTACAAATAGATACAATTTTTTTTTTCGTTTCAGTGAACTAACCGATATAATTCAGCCGTTGGATCATGATGAAAATTGTGAAGCTGAGAAAAAAATAATATTAGAAATCACTGATGTTGATGACGATGGACAAGTCAAAGCAATTTCTACCGAAAAAAGTTACATTATATAATTGAATACTAAAAATCGAACACCCTTAGAAACTATCGAAGTAATTGCATCAGAACCTGATGAAAAAGACAATACTGATAATATACTTTCTGTGAAAGATGACAGTAGTACTGGAAAAACCAACAACAAAAATGAACCTGAGAAAATTTTAACACGAAAACGACGAAAAATTCTAGCAGAATGGAAGCAAAACATTCGAAAGAATGAAAGACAGAAAGGTGAAGAGTACGTGAATACTAAAGGTAATAAACAGCCAGCTAAAAAAGTTATGACTAAAACATGCCGAACAGAAAAATGTGCCTTTAAATGTTCAAAAATTATTTCTAGAGAGAAACGGGAGTATATCCACTTACAGTTTTGGAAACTGGATGACAATGGAAAAATACATTTTTATTTCAAACATATAGACCGTATTGCAGCTGCAAGGAAAAGAACTAAACAGATCCAAAGTAAAAAACAATACACTTATGAATATTACTTTATAGTGTTGGGTGTATAAATTCGTGTGTGCCAAAAATACCTACTTCTTGAATACCCTGAACATTAGTAAAAATAGAATATATTATTTAAAAAAAAAAAACAAGGGTGAAGATGTTCCCAATCCTTCAACTCAGGGAAAGCATACAAAAAAGATTATTTCCGAAGAAAAAAAAATGGAGTAAGAACTCATATTAGATCTTTTCCGGCGATTGAATCACACTATTGCAGAGCTAATAGGGTGAATGCTCCGGTTAGCCGACCAGCTTCGGTTTTCGACCACTGTCCGCAAAATTGTCTAAAATTAAGAAAACCCGCCAATTCTTAAAGTGTTTAAGTTCGTTACTGCAATATTTCAAATATCGCCCATACATCAGCTTTGTTTTCTTCCTCTACCGGCATAAAATAAAAGTGCTAATTTTGTTTAGTTTTCGACCGTTAGAGCAGTCATCAACACGTGCCCGTTTTGCTTACAAAATTTTAGTGAATTAGTTGTCTGAAAATAGTAAGTATCTTTGAATTTATATATAGAACGACTATAGTTTGATTATTTTAAGTAGTTACAAAGGTTTTAATTTAAGCGAAAATACCATAAAAATTTGTATTTATTAGTATTTATTAAAAAAATAAGGGTGTACGGTAAACTGGTATAAGAAAATTAACGAAATCTAGTTTTCGTCCAGAGCGGTCGAAAACTGGTTTATGATGTTTATACTATTTCATCTTTTTTCAGAATAAGGGAGCACGTATACGTCTCACTCGTTTTTGTATTGTATTTAAAATAATACATATTTTTCACCTACCAGTTGTCGTACACTGTTTGAGCGCGAAATTTAAAATTTCTTTAAGGTGGTCGAAAATGGGTATTTAAACGCCTAGTTTGCGACGAGTTAACAATTGTATAAATTTCATATGTACGAAAAGCGGTTTCCTTATCGACCATTCTGATGTTTTTGTTTTCATTATTTACAGACACAAAATAATGCCAGTCAGAAAAAAGAACGAAAAGAAAAAAAAAACAGTTAAAGTAATTGAGAAAAAGAAAAGATTTCAATATTCCGAAGAAAGTTTAAAAAGAGCCCTATTCGAAATCCAAGAAGGAAAAATGTCTGTTAGAACCGCAAGCAGAGAATTTGGAGTCCCGAAAACCACGTTGCAGGACCATAAATCAGGAAAAATTCCCCAAATTCCAAGGAAGACTGGACCCCAACCTCTTCTTAGCATTGAGGGTGAAGAGAAAATAGTCAACTGGCTAATCAATTTAGCAAAAGGTGGTTTTCCTCTAAAAAAAGCAGATTTGCTTAATACAGTTGAAGCAGTAGTAAAAAATACCGAAAAGGAAGCCCTTTTTAAAAATGGGAGACCAGGCCAAAAATGGTACCTTAGTTTTCTAAGAAGACATCCCATTATAGCGGCGAGAGAAGCAGAAAGCATAAATAAAGCCAGAGCGGTAATAACAGAACATGGGATAAGACTTTGGTTTGCAGATCTGAAGAATTATTTAATTGAAACCCACAACGAAGATATTTTAGAAGATCCAAATAGAATTTTAAATGGCGATGAAACAGGATTTTCACTTTCTCCAAAAACTGGGAAGGTGCTAGCTCCTAGGGGATGGAAGAATGTTTATTCAGTAAAACTTGGAAACGAAAAGGACAACATAACGGTACTTCTTGTTTTTACAGCCAGCGGAAAAATAGCGCCTCCGTTAGTTTTATTTCCGTACATTAGACCTCCGAAAGCCTTAGTGGATAGTATGCCTCCAAATTGGATTCTAGGTAGATCTGACTCTGGGTGGATGAAAGGTGACAATTTTTTTGATTACATTGCAAATGATTTTAACCAATGGGTGACGCAAACAAATTTAAAGAGACCCATTTTATTATTAATAGATGGACATAGATCTCACATGACAATGCAACTAAGTGAATTTTGTCACCAAAATGGGATTATACTTTATGCTTTGCCTGCTAACACGACGCATATCTTGCAACCGGCAGATGTAAGCGTGTTTAAACCGTTTAAAACAGAATGGAAAAAAACAGTTAGAAATTGGCAGAACCGTCCAGAAAATATTAACCATTCTATCAATAAAATAAATTTTTGCCAAGTCCTTGCGGAAACAATGGAAAAAACGAGGATGGAGAAACACATAGTCAACGGCTTTAAAAAATGTGGACTATACCCTTTCGAACCGAATAATGTCGATTACACCAAATGCGTAACCAATTTTTTAAAACAACCTGCACCCCTACAAATTCCAGAAGAAATAACCACATATGAAATACTGACTGCAAGAAAGGTTATTGAAAGTATTAGAGGAAAATTAACCGAAAATGGAATAAATGTAGATTTAATAATGGAAGAAGTTTCCAATATCGAAAAAGACAAAAACGAACTTGGGAATAACTTAGTGGGTGCCGTGTTCCCAATGGAGGCATTCGACATAAATTATAATACAGAAATACTTTTAGAAATTGATGAAATAGAAGAAAATGAAATAGTTACTGTGGTAGATGAATTGAATGAAGAACCAGATGTTGAGATGGGAAATTCAATTGAAAATAAAGAAGAAATTTCAAACCGAACTTTAACATTTCCGGACCCATATATTGTATCGGAAGTTAATAGTAATGAAGTTTTAAATAAAGAAAATGCCTTTACTAAAGATAACGTATTAAACAACACCAGAGACAGTTTTGAAAATACAGAGATAGAATACGATCAGATAAATAAAACAAACTTGAAGCAGGATGGTCAGACTGATGAATTTGAAATTAAAGAAATATTAAACAATTTATTAACCAAAGTGTGTCATGCTGAACAATTAAAACCGGTCGAGGAAAAAGACAGAATATATGATGAAGACAAATTACATTGTGATAGTAAAAATAATACACCAAATATACAGGTACCAAAAAAAAGTATAAGTCTAGAAAGCGATGAGTCGGGACCCAGTACCAAAATTCAATATGTACCCTTAAATGTGTCTATTGAAAATGTGTTGAAATATAAAAACCCTCCTGATATTTCAGCAAAAAGTTTTAAAGAAAAGGATAAATTGCCTAGGGCAATAAGTAGTCAAGCATGGAGAGATATAAATAACAAAAAAGAAGAAGAGAAAGCCAAAAAAACTGAATCTATAAAAAGAAAAAAAGAAGAACGGGCACTTGCCAAAGAAAATAAAGAAAACTCAAAGAAAATTAGAAGCAACAAAAAAAAATCAACCGGTGAAAATGATTCGTCAATAAAAGAACATACGCCAAAACAAATTATTAGCTGTGCCGCTTGCGATGAAGAGTTGATCAGCGATGTTGAAGAGGATGAGGAAAAAAACATTGGGTGCGATATATGCCCAAGATGGTTTCACCTCCGGTGTACTGACTTCATTGGCCTTGCTTATGAACAAGTTGCAACCAACGACTACACATGCTATGCATGTTCTTAATTTTTTAATTATTCGTTTTTATTCTGTACTGCTTTGTTAAAAAAAGTAATATATTATATTCCTCTCCATTATCGTATTTTGTCTACAACATGTTAAACGATCGGTCGAAAACTAGTGTGAATTATCGAAAAATGGATATACCCGACCGAAAACTGTCTTTTTCCTGGTCGGTGTTAAGCAACTGGCGGTCGAAAATTGGTTAATATGCGTATTTCAACTTTTTAAATTTTTTAAAAATTTTTAGTACACTATAATTTATATCTGAAAAAATACTTTAATTCTTGAATATAGATATATCCGTTTTTATTTTTTTCATTACCTATTTAAATTTCTGGTTCAAGATATGACATTTTAAAGTTCAATTTTATGTTAACTGGTCGAAAACTGGCGCACTCACCCTACAAAGAAAGTGTACTTGAAACGCGGTTTAAATAAAAAAAGAATGTACGACTTATACCGAGAATCTACAGACATCCCGGTTAAATTTCATTTGTATTCGAACATTTTCGACACAAATTTCAATATTGGATTTTTTAAACCCAAAAAGGATTTGTGTGATAAGTGTGCGCAATTTGAATTATTAGCAGATCCATCTTCAAACGAAGTACTATTACAAGAAAAACACATAAAGAAAAAGAACATTGGAAAATGTGACAGACGTATCCGCCTCTACCGCAGACCAGATAAGCGATACAGTCAATGCAATTTTTTGCACACAACTTTATATGGAGGTGGATCCGTCATGGTATGGGGTGGAATATCTTTGACGGGGCGAACACAGTTGGCAATTGTAAATGGAAATCTTAATTCTGAAAGGTATATTACAGATATTCTTGAAGAACATGTTGTGCCTTATGCACCCTATATATCGTCGCCTTGCATACGAAAGGGCGTATCTCAAAAAGTCGATTTTTTTACATAAGTCCTTATATTATGACTTTAGGCGATATTTTATTGCTGTCAAATGGGCGTACCTTTATCTTTATTCCCTGTTGAGTTCTTTAGAAAAGTAGTTTGGGAGAAACTCAATACAGCATAATATAGAAGCAGAAAAAAGGCGAATCTCCATTACGCCCTTTTGTTTGCCATATTTTATTAATTATTGTTGAGTTACGCCCTTTTACTGGTCCATCACAAATATTGCCTATTTTCAAACTTGCAAGAAGGAATTAACCATACATTGTAAATAAGATGGAACTTACTGACGTCTTAGATTTTAAAGATTTGTCAAAACAATTACGAGTTTTAAGTATCCGTGCAGACGATAACAAAAACATAGTGAACTGGACAGAAATCTCGGAGTTTAAAGTTGAAATGAAGGTGGCCAATAAAATTCTCTACAAGTTATCCCATTATGATAAAACCTACAGAAGCATTAGCCTAAAAAGAAACCAGGAAAATATTTTCAATTTGTCTGTTGGAAAGCTCAATAAGAAAATACCTTAAATACGACAACTTGGTTTCACTGTGCTCTAGAAAAGACCCTGTGGTAAAATCTCTTGACCACGTTGCCTTCTATAGAACGCTTCACCAAGAGTAAAATGCTGATTGTTGATTGTATAAACATTGTGCTTAAGTTAAGTTTCCTTATTAACGGTGCTTCAAAGTTTATGGTAATTTTTTTGCAACAAAAATATATTTTTGCATTTAAATAACGGGGCGTATCTTTTTTAATCCAAACATTAACAGCACACAAAAGGGTGTACCTTATTTGTTTAAACCTTTTTCCTCTTTTTTTGCAATTTCAAAGATATTTATTTAACCCTTTATAGGGCAAAAGACTTTTTTTTAACTTTTTCGTTTGTTTATAAAATGTGAATTCTTTAGCTAATGAGAAACCCATAGGTACCTGAATCAACGCAATATATTAAGAAGAACTCAAAATTTTTCAAAATTTTGGGTGGGAAGTAATTCTCCCAAAAGGTTTTCTGAAAGAAAAAAATATTGGGAAAATGATTTCCCACTTCTACAAAAATAAAAGACAAAAAAATAATTTAAAATTCTTATATTAACAATATCATCACAAAGATATATTTGGTTAAAAGAATAATCTTTTATAATAATTAAAAAGTAATTTTACAGTATTTAAAAATGAAAACAAACTCTAACTCAGGAACATTATTTTATCAAAACACATGTAACGTTTAAAATTTAAGTTTAGACCAATAAAATCTAATACCAGGAAGATAGTGAAAGCCCATAAATATTACTATGCCTAACCACTAGGGATGGGTAAATTTCACTTTCAGCCTCCTTTGAAATTTCACTTGGAAATTTTCAGGAAATTTATGAAATATATGAAATTTTTGCGAAACTTTCACGCTAAGTGAAATTTTCGCGAAATTTATGGAAATTTATTGAAAGTTATGAAACTTTCATCCAGGCATTAAATTTCAGTGAAATTTTCAGTAAAAATTTCGGTGAAACTTTCACATAAGTTTCCATTATTGTAAGACTGAATCCCGGGCTTAATTCCTGTATCAAAAATAATAATGTGAAAATTTCCTCAGATTGATTGCAACTATAATGGCATTGTCATAATAGAAAAAATGTACCTTTTCCTTTTAGTCACTTTATTAGTTCAATGAAAAATAAACAAAAATATTCTGATAAGAAAAGGAACAAAAGTAGAATTTAAAATAAGCTACTTTATAGCATATTTTTCTTTAACAATAAAGACAAATTATTAATCTTTTTCTTGATCACTAAATGATTCTGGCCCTAAACTGGAGTCTGTATCATGTAAAGTTAAATTACTTTCATCACTTTCATCAGTTATTTCATTTTTCTCCAGATTTTCTGCTGTTTTAAGTTTTTTTAAATTAGTAACTGTATGTTGGACAAGCTTCTTCTTTTTGGCAATATTTTCAATATTAGCAGTTGAGGCACAAACTCTTTTACTTGTAGTGGGCTGATCAATTAAGTCTTGATTATTATTATCTAAAAAAGAGTTTAACTGGATATCACAGCACAGGATACAAGACTGAAGATAGGGATACAAACCGTACCTATATCTATGTACAATATGTCGAACTTGATAATAAAAAAAATACAACCCAATATCTTACCTATTAAAACGGTTGCTTCTTTCCTGGTCCTATTACTCCTATTTAGGCGATAGTTGTGGGATATAAAGCTAAGTTTAACTGATCTCCCAGTGGTTAATCTATTTCGTATTTTGCTGTGTACTCTACCAAAAGTACTGAAGCTTCTTTCTGTCGATGCCGAGGACGTGGGCATAGAATGAATTCTTATTGCAACACTTGCCAGTTCCCGGCAGTTAATGCTGCCAACACCCCTCCACCATGTAAGTGGCTCCAAGTTATTGACAGTTTTCCAAATTATATCTTTCGACCAAGTATCATCTTTGTTTCTATACTTTGTTAAACTGGATAAAACAGTAACACTGTCTATATTATTCATATCATTGGATAACTTGTCTATGAATTCCATGGCAGAAAGTATTTCTTCAGATGTAAGTATAACACCTTTATCAGTTGGATCACAAACAACTGCTGCAAAATGAATCGGTCGCAGGGCATAGCTTTTTCTCGAATTAAATTTTTCCATCACCATTTGTTCTTCCCGACTAGACAATGGACTACGTAAAAGGTTTTCAGAAAGTGATTGTTCTATTTCTTTGAATGCATACACTACTTTATGGATTCGAGGTTCGTCAGATTCTAGTAGGAATATCCACTTTACAATTGGTCGAATAAGGTCCCCAATATGTGCCACCTGTTCCAAGAATATTTCGTTATCTAATATTTTTGCCTTATTTTCTTTTGTAAGTAAGTCACACGTATTTTCGTCTACCGCCAATTTTTGTAAAGTAGTTTTAGCTTTTATAAAATCATCTATTGCTTTTAAGTGACTTCCCCACCTTGTAGGAACGGGCAGGGATAAAGATATCTCAGAATTTTTTGCTTTATTAAAGGCTGCTATTAATAAGTGGGACCTCTTTACACTTTTTACTATGTCAACTATTCTTTTAATTATTTTGTCTACCGAGTCGATCTTTAAAATATCTTGTATTAAAAGATTAAGTAGATGTGATAGGCAGCCCAGTGGTACAATATGGTTATATTTATTTTGCAAGAGGGTTGTTGCTTTCCTCTCATTTGCAGCATTATCTGTCATGACAACCAAAAATTTTTCTGGACCATATTCCTCAAGAACGTTTGCCATTTGCTCACAAAGGTATTCTGCTGTGTGTTTGTTATCCTCAGAGGGAATGCTTTTGATAAAATGTGGCTTGGGATTTAAAATGGTGTAGTTTATTATTGATTCATTTCTAGAATAAACAAAAATCAGAATTATTCTAAAGGTATTGTTTTTTTCTGCCTTAACTGACAGCAGTATTAAGTTCCTAACTAGTAAAACAACGAATACTTATAGTAGAAAATTGTCAGAGGATACAGAAGAAAAGTTTACACTTTAAACGAATTTATTGAAAGTTTCGTTAATTATAACATAGCATATGTGACTTGTACACTTAGTACAAAATGTATCTAGTATATGTATCTCATCATACGAGGTATCATATATCATATATCATATAAATCATCATGTATAGAGAAGGTGACTAACTGGCAAAATAAGCTCAAATAAATTTAAATGCCACTAACTTGGAATAAAAACAACCGTTATCCTCATGAATCTAATTTATAAAATTATTAGAATAGCTTATTACCTTATATTACTCCAAGCATCGGTTGCTAGAGCTAAATTCTCAGATTTACTTATGGACAAATTTACTTCAGTAGTTACATTTTCATATTCTTTATTAAGTAGAGTTCCTGATATACTTTTTCGTGTAGGGATATTCCAGGCTACTCTAATATTTTTAAAAAAATCTATCCATGCTGGATGTTCTACCAGAGCTAACGGCACTTCACTAGTGAATACTGCTCTTGCAAATAAGGAGTCCAACTTTGCCTGAAACAAAAACAAAATATTCAGTTTTTTACTTGTTATATTTCTAATAGAAAAAATGTGGCTTATATCACAAAAAACATACATACACCCATCATACCCATACGAACATTACCTCAAAACGATCTATCAAAATCTCGACATTGAAAATTTTCATGAAACGAATACTCTTCCTATATACTGACTATACATTACATGTTACATGTAGGTTCGTTCAGATGTATGCGAAAGAGAAAAAATACCTATATTTTTACACATACCTGTTCCCTAGGGTGCATAGTGTCTGTGTATCTTAAAATACTTGATGTTAATAAGGGGTTATTTTCGAATGTACTGTACAATGCCGTACTCGTACTAGTGATACTAGTCGTACTGGCAGTGGCACTGGCATTGTCATCAATGGTAGATACATTGTCTGTGTCGATCTGATCTAAAAATTATTGTTATATAATAGCATGCCAAAATTTACCATAAAAATCTGAACTCATATGGCTTAATGGCTAGGCAATCGAACTGCATGAACATTTTTTCCACCGTAGAATCGTAGAAACTACATTTCTCGAGAATATAAAACTGAGATATTTAGCTATTTATAATTCATTTTATTGTATATACAGTATACAGGAACAAATACATAACGCGGCCTTTTTGCAACCTGTGGCAGTCTCAAATTTGTATGCTCTGTCTCCTACAATATGCTGATTCCAGAAATTGTGCTTATCTTTCAAAACCTTTTGAAAATGTCACTCCCAAAATTGAACAAAAAAATTGTTTTATGCAGCTCAATTAACCAGAAGCTTACTCTATATATCGATGTATTAACTCACCTCCTACTTCTATGTTGGTTTCTGTTTCACTTTTCATTTGACGATTTTTGAATTGTTTTTTTATAGGGGCTGGAGCTTTAAAACATTTGGATAAATGTTTAGCCAATCTTGTGGCATTTTTATAAAAAATATTGCCACAAAATATACATTTTACTTTACCATTTTCCGCCCTGTAATAACTCCACATATTGCCCTTTGGTTTAACCATCTTAATAGTTTTATATTTGAACTATAACTACAAGAATAATCCTGGAACATATAACACCTACACGATCAACTACCGCAAATTGCAGAATCGCCAATTGAAAGAATTACAGAATAAACAAAATCGTATTAAAACTTGATTAAAATAAACAGTAGTAACCGGTCGAGGCGAGGGTTTCGGGGAAACACCGCCAGCCACAGCAGATGTGCCTGGTGTGACTGAGATCAATAGACTGGCGCCGAATGGCACGTAATACGCGTGGCATGCAGCGAATGTATGCATCCGATTGGCTATTTCGGGAATCGTTCATTTTAATAAATAAAGGGGCGGTCGCATGTGAAATTTTTGCGAAACTTTCACTGAAATTTATGAAATTTTAGTGAAATTTTCGCGAAACTTTCACTGAAATTTATAAGGTGAAAATTTCACTTGAAATTTTGAAAGTTTTCACTGAAATTTCACTTTTTATGCTAAGTGAAATATTTCACTTTTGAAATTTTCAAATGCGAAAATTTCATTTGAAATTTTCAAATGGCACATCCCTACTAACCACGCTCGCAGTTCCTCGACAGTTAATGAAAGATTAGTGCCCATTTGTTGAGCGTATATCGATGGTTAAACGGCAGAAGGCCCTAACCCTCAATTTTTAGAAATTTGTTTTATTTTATTTTGATATTTTATAAATTAAACTTTATTAGTTACAAGTGGCCCTAAGCCTCTAAACGAAAGTATAAGCACAATAATCTGCATTATATTTTCCTAAGCCACAATTAAAATTAAATAAAGTATGTTCGAGTCACCTGTTTTAAGAAAAAATCTAGCAAAAAAAGACCTATCCAACGGATTTCTCATTATTAACAACATCAAAATGCCCTAAGCCACAAAATCTTTACTGTCTATTCAAATACCATTTTACTGGTAAAATGACCATGTTTGTAAATATGGCAACATCGTGTAGTTTATCGCTGGCATTCCAGCTGTGGCGATACAAAGTTTAACCGACGTTTTATTAATATTCTGTTACAAATAGAAGTAATAGTGCTATATCAAATAAAGTTTTGAATGTAGAGGTAAGTTTAATGTTTAATAGAGTATTTTGTAGTTAGTGCAACTTAATCCCAAAGAAATATTTTCATATTTTAAAGAAGTTTTTAAGTTCGAAGCCGTTTTATAGGTTATGAGGCTTAGGCCCTTTTGAATTTTAGCGGGTGAGGGTTGGGCCCTATTTTATAAAAAAAATGCAAATATTTTATGAGGCTTAGGCCATTTAATTTTTTCAAATTTGGCCAAAATCAAAATTTTATATTTCTTATTTCAGTAACATGGAGGTGTCCAAATTGAAAAATAGAACCTTGAAGATGATTGAGATGGCAACTTCACAAAAAACTAGCAATGAGCACATTGACGAATTAATAAATTTTAATAACGATGATGAGCTGCTGGAGTATGCTGACAAAGTAGTCAGTACTTTGAAGGGTGACCTAAAAACTGATAAATCCAGTACATTTAGTGAAATTCATAATTTTGAAGATAAAGGGACACTTGCTGAAAATGCTGAATTAGTGGCAAATGACGATCATGGTTCTGAAAAGAAAATTTTAAATTATATTAAAACAAACGAAGTAGACGATCAAGTCACCGAACTGGATGTTGACATAAACAGTGTTGACAATGATTCTAGCAGTGAGGAGGAGTATGTACCTCAAGAAGAGGAAGCCGAGTCCAGTGAATCTGATGAAGTCAGCTTTGCTAAGTATGAAAAAAGAAAAAATAGATTTACAACAACTTTCAAAAATAAAAAAAACAGAACCTTACCTTCTAAGACAAGTTTTAAAGATAATAAAGTTATAACAGAACAAGTAGATCCAGAACTGAAGAAAGGGGCAAACTTTGTAGATCAAGAAAATATTGAAGCGAATGATGCGTTAGATGTTAGGTTTGCAAATGAACGTCGAAAATTGAATCAAATACCAAAGAAGCGTTCTATTTCAATGACAAATGTAAACCAATTCCGTGATAACTTGACACAAAATGGTTTAGAAGTAACGCAAATAAGGACAGAACTAAATGATGTAGAAATAGATAATGCATCGACAGAAGAACAAAGTAACATAGTAGGAAACGAAGGTAAAAGACAACATAAAAGACAGAATAAACGAAAGATAGCAAAAAAACAACGAGAAAATGGAAACGAATACACCAGTTCCAAGGGAAAAGTAATGCCAAGAAGAGAGCTTCAACCGAATCCATGTAAATCTTGCCAAAATAATTGCCCTACCAGAATTTCAGAAGAAGATAGGACAGCAATATTTGCTAGATTTTGGGATTTAGGAGACAGACAGGAACAAAACTCATTCTTATCGTCTTGTATCTCAGTTGGAGGAAAGAAAAGAAAATACACGAAAAACGACGAAAGCAGAAGGTCAGTAACTAAATTATACAACTTGCCGAAAAATGAGAATACGAAAGTTCAAGTTTGCCGACAGTTTCTTTTGGCCACACTAAATATAAAAGAAAAGCGGCTTAGGAAAATATGCACCAATCGAACAAACATCGGAACGCAGAAAAAAGATATGAGGGGTAAAAACACTATTCCAAAAAATAAAACCAAGGAAGAAACCAGAGAGCATGTTTTGCATTTCATTAAGATGTTACCAGCTGTGCCATCACATTATTGCAGGAACAGTTCTGTAAGAAAGTACTTACCATCAGAATTAAGAAACATACAACGTCTTTATAAACTATATGATTCGTGGGCTACTGACAAAAACTATGGGAAAGTTAGCCAACCAGTTTTTAGGAAAATATTTACTAAAGACTTTAACATTGGATTTCATATGCCCAGGAAAGATAAATGTAACATTTGCCTTGATTACAAGAAAGAAGAAAGTACCGTTGAAGAAAAAGAAAGGTTCAACCAGCATATTAATGAAAAAGAATTGGCCAAAGCACAATATTTACGAGATCAAAAAAAATCTAACTCAAACGGCTATTTATGTGCAAGCTTCGATATGCAAAAGGTGTTAGGTACACCGCATGGAAATTTGGATATGCGAATTTATTATTATAATAGATTTTCTGTTTATAATGAGACAATTTATGAATCCAATTCGCAAAATGGATATTGTTATATTTGGGGAGAATCTGAAGGCAAAAGAGGCTGCAACGAAATTTGTACCATTTTATTTAGGTATCTTTCAGGTCTGGATGAAGCTGGAAAAGTAACGCAACTATCTTTGTACTGCGATTCATGTACAGGTCAAAATAAAAACAGAGCTGTGATGACCTTGTTAGCCTATTTTCTGAAATTTTCTAAAAACATTCGATCAATCACCATAACTTTTTTAGTTCCGGGTCATACCTATATGCAGGTAGATAGCGTTCATGGAGCAATAGAAAGGTATTTGAAGACAATATTGATTTGGGCACCCAGTGAGTGGTCAACCGTTCTCCGAAACGTACGAGTTAAGCCACATCCTTATGAGGTTATAACGTTAACTCATGCTGACTTCTATGACTTTAAAGAACTTCAGAAAAAAATATGGCCAGACAAAATAAAAAAAGATACTAACGGGGACATAATTAAATATTTGGACATAAGACAGATGGTATTTTTAAAAGGATCCAATGAAATACAATTTAAATACTCCCTAAAAGATGAGGAAGTCAAATTTGTTTATTTAGAAAATTTAAGAACATCTAGAAACACCGGATTTACAAAGTTGTATAATAAACAATTAGAAATACCTACAAAAAAATTCACCAGCCTTATGAAGATGTGTGAAGAGAATATTATTAAATCTCAATATCACGCTGAATACAAATCGTTAGTTTGTAAGGATACAGTTCCTCTCGCTTTGCCTGAAACTGACGAAGAAGATGATGTATCTTATGAGTTATCTTAATTGGTTTAGGTTTAAATCTAAAATTAGATTTCAGGTATTTTGTTGAAATAAATATAAGATGCTATTTTTTTTTTAAGTATAAAATAAAATGACCTTATTATACCGCCAGTTTCATTTGTTATTATAAGATTAAAGGACCTAACCCTAAAAATATATATAATATTGAAAATATGTTTTAGGTTAAAAAGACCTAAGCATCATTTTTGGGGTTTTAAAGCTAATAAAGTTATTAAATTTCGTGTAGATGGCGAAATTTTAAACAAAATGTTTTTTTGTAATCACAAAACACCAAAAATATTTTGTTTTTGACATAAATAACTTAGGTATCCAAAAAACGTTGTTTTCTGGAAAAACAGCTAAAGTGGGTTAGGGCCTTCTGCCGTTTAACCATCGATATATTTGACTGAGAAACCATTTCACATAAAAAAAAATTGGTAAAGAATAGGCAAAAAAAGTCTATAGGTGATTTACACACTCCATCATATTTAGGCCCAAATTCTTCTGTGAAATTTGCAGTGGAATACCTGTTGGGGTCATTAGCTTGCTTGGACCAATCAAAGTTTTCACATTCTGCCTCACTCTCTGAGTCGCTTGACGAGTCACTACTTCTGGGAGGGGTTCCATACCTTGCAAGCAAATCGTCGTTGTCGCTATCGAGTTGAGGTTCAAAATCCGAATCAGATGAGCTTTTACCATCGGGGGCTTTTGAGGTAGAAGGATTGTTTCTGTTGCACCACTGAGGAAGGTTATCTTCGGCATCAGAGTCTCCACCTATGTCAGAATGTTCTGCTTGTTCGTCGGTAATCTCTTCTAAACTGGCAGCCACCTCATTCGCTAGGCGTTCTAGATCTTTTTCAGAAAGTCTAGCCATCTCGATCTAAAATAATAGCGGATATCAAAGAATTTTTTTATCTTTTCACCTGCACATGCACACAAAAAATATAATAACATGTTAGCCAAACAAAGCACTAGCTACATTTTTTTAATATGACAAAAAAATACTCCGGATTATAGATTTTTTGTAAAGTAAACTTTATATTTTGCTTTTACATACTGTTTAAAAAATTTTAAAAATAGAAAAAAAATGGCCGAATGGTTGTAGCATTCAGTTATGCTTATGATTAAAGCGTTTCTCTTTACATTTCTAAATATTCAATAGCAAATTTATGAAATATAAACATTTGTAAAATTACTTACCACATTGAAATAAATAAAAGCACTTTTAAAAAGATGATATTTGAAAATTTAACAAAAAAAACACAAATATTCAAAATTTCCGACTTCCAAAGGTTCTTTGGTTAAATATTTTCCCACCTGAAGACAAGAACCGAGCCTAAACGCATCTAGAACTTAACTGACTCGTGCCAAATTTAAATTCGCGTTTAAACCGTCATTTGTAAGGCGGTAGGGATCAGTGGGAATAGTAGAGGCTTGCGGTTGTTTTAATAGATATCGGTGGGAAATATTGATACCAATGACCTATAAAGGGTTAAAACATATTTAGTGTGAATGTATATAGTGAATATGTATTCTTTTTGTGACTGAAAAACCCAAACTACAGCCATAAAAACCTTATAGTATTCTTGTGACAGAAGTTTTAATTGTATCAAAAATTTAAAATCGCTCTCCTGAAAAACTATCAATTTTGAGATACGTCCTTTCGTATGCAAGGCGACGATATATAGGACCTAATTTTTTGCTCATGCACGACAATGCGCGTCCCCACACGGCTCGTATCGTAAGAAATTATCTTGCAGAAGTTGGAATAAATTACATAGAATGGCCAGCCCGTAGCCCCGACCTAAATCCCATCGAAAATTTTTGGGACTATATTGGTTAGCTGTTACGAAGTGAAGGACGACAACCACAAAATTTACAAGAATTGGCCGAACGTCTGGTCGACTTATGGGATGGTTTAGATTAAAACGTAATAAGAAACTTTATTTTAAGTATGAATAACAGATGTCGGAAGGTCATTCGCGGAAGGGGTGGAAACACCAGATACTGATTCTGTAATGAATTTGTTTTTTTTGTTAAGTTATTTATTGTTGTTTCCTTAATTAAAGCAATTCGTACATTTTAGGTTTTTTTTAGCAATTAAACAAAAAATAAAATAAGACAATGTAGATAAAACTAGAGGCTTTAATTAAGCTATAATTGGAATAACTCGCAATAGCTAATATACCCTACAGGGTGTCTGCAATGTTAAAAAAAAAAACATTTTATTATCACCAGGTATAATACCACAACAACTTTTTTAACCAAAACAACTAACGCAGTGACACTCTCAATAGAAAAACCTACAATTTAACAAAAAAATCAATAAAAACGAACAAAAACTGACGAAAATACATAAGATTAAAGCTGAGAAAAATTTTTGATTGTGCATTAAATAAGTTGCACAGTGTAGATAAAATTTTGTACAATATTCTTGTTGTAAATTCATATTACTACACTCGATGTTTTATTAAACTCGGCTTACGCCTTGTTTGACAACTTTAACATCTCGAGTTGTAATATAAATCTTTACAACACTTATATCGTAAATAACTATTATTTAATAAACTTTAAATTTTTACATTTTCTTTCAGCTAAGTCTGTCTTGCAGGATGTTCCAAATACAACTACTACAGCTATGCATTTTATGAAGGATGGGCTCTCTATCTTTCAAAATATTCCAATGGCTACAATGTCGTATTTTATGGATCTAGTCATGGTATTTTAATACTAATTTTTACACCACCCCATAGTTATATTAACATTACATTTTTATTTTAGATACTGGGTAACGAAGGTCCATCTTGCGAGGACGATGATTATGAAGATGTTGATGACAGCGATAGAGACCGAAACTATGCCCCAGTTAGACTCTGACATAATTTAAAGCAACTAGCAGATAAAGTAAAAAAAAAGGTTTGGCTGCTCAAATGGGTTTAGCTAGTCAAATTAGTGACAATCATCAGAAAAATCGGCGAGGTTAAAAGTCAGTCAAAAAAGAAACAAGAAAAAAGAAGGATAAGAAAGCTCAACAGAAATTAGGGTAAGGAGTATATACCAGTAAAGGAAGAAATATAAGGGGTAGAGAAAGAAAACCTTTAGTTGCTTGCATGTTCTAGTAAGGTGGACGATGAAACGTTAAACTTACTTTTTACAGACTTTTGGTCTCTCGGCGATTTTAACGAGAGAGTTGCTAATACAGCAAGTCTTATTACAAAACAATGTAAAAAAACTGCTATAACATTAGAAAGAAAGAAGAATTGTGTTACTATTTATCATTTAAAGTTTCATGGAAAATTAATTCAAGTGCAAAAGTTGTTTTGAGAAATGCGTTGATATTTCTAATACATTTATAATAACTGTGGTATCTAAGATGAGCCCAACAGGTATATATGCGAAAGATCAAAGAGGTCATAAAGAGCCTTCTAATAAAATTGACGGCCATCGCCTTCAGTTGGTAAGATATCACATAGCTTTCATTCCCAGCTACAAAAGCCACCACTGTAGAAAAGTGACAATAGGTTTTTACCCTCATATTACACCTTAACGTGTCTTTATAAAGAATATTAAATTTGGATTGTCCGAAACCCGCCCGTAAGTCGTAAACTATATGAACTAATTTTCCATGACATGGGAATTAAGATCAAAAAATTTCAGAAAAATGAAAACGTATGAAAAGTTGAACATTTTAATTTGCAATTAAAAATACAGTGAGGTCTTAAATGGACTGAATTGCAGTCACATTTGGAAAAAGCTGAGGAGGCATATGACGCCAAAAGAGAAGACAAACTCATTGCAAATAACGATGACACAAAACTACTGTATGTATTTGATTTTCAGCAATGCCTTTCAACTCCGGATTTAACTGCCTCTGTTGCATTTTATAAAAGGAAGCTTTGGACATAAAATTTGACAATGCATAAATGTGATATAAACCAAGCAATTTGTTACATGTGGTACGAGTCACTTTTTGGACTAGGTGCAAACCAGGTAGCCTTTTCTGTATTTAAAGAGCTTATGTCTTTGCCTTCTGAAATAAAACATGTAACTCTTTATTCGGATACATGCGGGGGCAAAATAAAAACTCGCATGTCGTGGCAATGTTTCTAGTATTGATGCAGCTGTCACATCTAGGATATGTGGATCATGAATTCCTCGTTCCAGGCCATACACATATGGAATGTGATTCAGACCATTCCGTCATTGAACGAAAAAAAAAGAAATACGATATTCCAAAAACTCATCTAAGATATTGGTTCCAGTGGAAACGTAAATAATAAATTTAAAGTCATTGAAATGAAAAACGAAGATTTTTGTAACTTCTTAGACTTGTTAAAGAAAATATTTCAAAAAAAGAGAAAAGATAAAGTAGGAAATCCTTTTATTTGGAAAAATATGAGGTGGTTAAGATTCCAGAAACACCTAGGAACATTTTTTTATATAACTTCACTAAGTCAAGATGCACCATTTCATAAAGTTAATTGTTTCAGATGTGGTCAAACTAAAATAGTACCAATTTCAGAAACTCCTGCCCTTTTCCAAATCCTATCACAGAGGAGAAAAAGAAAAACGTAATAGATTTACTGCCATATATAGCAAGGTATTTTATAATTTCTATAAAAAAAGGAGCATAAATTAATATTCTGATGATTACCATTATATTATATTATCAAATTATCTGATTATTCATCAGACTCTTTGTGTTCTGCTTCTACCCCTCCAAAAAAAAGTAAACTTGGTTTAGGAAAACCAGAACCAATAAAAAATCCAGGGAAATCACTTCCGAAAAAACTATTAATGTGGAAGTACCAAGTAACAGCATTACATTATTAAATTATATTAAATCCATACCTCTCGTTAAAGAGTCTGCTTCAATGAATCTATGCCTTTCGTTATAGAGTCCACTTCAACTACCTGCACATTATGAAGGTATGATTCAAAACTGCTTTAATTTTGCTTCTTAAAATAAACAATTGACTTTTATAACAACTAAGAGCCATTTTTCATCTATTGTTTGAGCAAAAATGTTTTGTCTGAAGTTATTATGCTCTAGTTAAACACGGCGTAGTAGTTAATCTCAACTGTAATTTAATAATTGAATATTTTTTCTGTTTTTTTTCGCGTTTCTAAAATATTTTTTTAGAATTTTTCTCCACAATGAATCACAATAAAATTTTAATATACTTTTGCGCTTGGTAAGTTAGAATTCAACTAAAAACTGAACTATATTATTAATACGTCAAAAACGCTCAAACCTAGCAAAACTAACAAACTTTATCAAATCACAGATTATGCTGACTTAAAGCAATAAATGAAAAGACATAACCGAAATGTTGAAACTAGGGTAAAGTGTGTATCAACGTACAAGTACCTTTTTTTTTTGATAAAACAATAAGCAAAAACTGCCAGTTTTTACTATGGCTCTCACATTTATTTTTTGTTTTAGAGTTAGCCACTCATATTATAAGGGTAGTTCAATCTAACTCAAGGAAAATTGATGATCTGACACATATTGTAAACGCAGCTATGCTATCAAAAAAACAAGGAGAAACTTTACTAGCTGAATTTGATGAGTTTCCACTAAAAGTTATGGATGACCTAAACAATTTAGAAGATCGTTTAAAGAACAAAGAAGAATATTATGTTAAAATGGAATTTTTTTGTATTATTCATAATAAATATTAAGCAATTTGGCAAAATTCGAAGTCATTATAGATAATATTAAGCGGTGGGTATACGTATACAGTTTATATAAATCTACGGCAGGGGTTTTAGGTAGATTTTTTTTGTTGGCGACTTTGTTTCATTTTTTAGGTATCAACTAAATGTCATGTAATTAAAACGGTGCAGAAACCTTGACAATGTAAATTTACAAGTTTCATATAAATTCTATATACAGGGTTGCTCAGAAGTCCGGAATAAAATTTAAATAGCCCTAACCTGTAACTTTTGGGAAAAACGCTCGGACACGTCAATTTAGTTTTATATACGCTTACATTTTGACGTTATTTGTTTTAAAGACATTTGTCAAAGATATGACGGCATAAATATTTATACGAAAAACTAATCAGAGGTTCAGATATCCATGATAGGCAAACCCGTTTTCGAGACCTGTATAGCGTTCCAAAGCACAGTTCTGCCCTTTTTCAGCGTTCATTTTCTTACAACTCCGTCAATATTTTTAATTCTCTTCCCAATGACATTAAAACAGCGACTAGCTCAAATAAATTTCGTAAAGAATTAAAAAAATATATTATTACTAATCGAAACTAATATAATTATATCTCTTGGCATTTAATAATATATATTCTCTATTTAAAGTCTCAGCACAAAAAGAATTTTTGAAAATTTACGTTTGTTAAAATTATTATATTACCTACTTACCTATTTATTCATAGAATTTATAAAATGTAATTTATTTATTATTAATAACTGTTTATTTCTTTCTAATTTATTATTATTTCCAGCACTATTTATTATAAAATAATATTTTTTATATTTAATTCCAAGTAAGGTGGTTGTATGAGCAGCAGTGTTGGATACCGCCACCCTTTTTCACAATTTTTGTAAATTGTATTTACATTTATAATAAAGGCATTTATTATTATTATTATTATTATTATTATTTGCCTTTTTCACAGGTTTTTATTTTCCTGGGTTAGGGACTTGAGCACATCGGTCTATGACAAGATGGCCTGCCCGTTGTTGAGGTTGTAAACCTCTAAATCTTAAGTTTCGCCTAAAACTCTACGGACTATGCTGCACGTATCTAGCAACACAGACTTTTGTATAGGTAAGTATAGATCTTCATCTAGACCCAGTTGCTCTAGACTTTTCTTTATTGTTTTAGGTATCTCGCCGGTCGCGCCGATGATTATAGGTACTATCACCACCGTTTCCATATTCCACATTTGGCGTATTTCGTCACTCAAAGGTAAGTATTTATTTATTTTTTCAGAGTATGTTTTCTCGATATTGTTAGGTAGTGGTACGGCGAAATCAACAATAAACGTTTTCTTTTCAGCCATGAGGGTAAGTACTAAATCGGGGATGTTGTTCGTTATTGTGCGATCTGTGATTATTTTTCGATTCCAGTAGAGCCGTACTTCATTATGCTCACATACTGGCGGCGGCTCATATTGGTAATATGGTGTGTGCTCCGTCAGGCCTTGGTATTTCTTCCGTAGGCTTTGATGTACAATTTTTCCTACCCTGTTATGCCTGTCCAGGTAAGCTTTAGGGGCAAGCACCGAGCATCCCGCAACTATATGGTCTAACATCTCGTCACTTTGGTTGCACATGCGGCATTTCACGCTGTCCTGGTGTTCCCTTAGGATATTTCTTCTATATACTTTAGTTGGAATGACTTGATCTTGGATGGCAGCGATGAATCCTTCCGTTTCCAGAAACAAATTACCACTTCTAAGATATGCCGTAGATGCATACCCGTCGATTTTTTCATTTCCGATTCTAGCTAGGTATCTTCCGTGAAGCGGCTTGCTTCTCCACTGCTCTAACTGTTGTTCCGGTGTACGAGTCTCTTCCATTGGGCGGTAACCTATGTCCGACAACCTAAGGGGCGTAGCCTTTTTATCCGCTCTAACCACAGCACGGTGCATCTCGCTGGTTCTTGCTTTAGAGTGAAAGTATTCTCTTAAGTTATTAATTTGTTTGGCATGTCTCTCTACTAGGTCGGGGATATACCTCTGCCACCTATTTTGCGGGGCAGGTGAAATCTCTCCACAGAGGACCGCGGGTGGTGTGCTCGGTGTTTACGGAACTCTTTTCTTGTTTTTATATTGAGGCTGTTGAGTTCCGTCGTGGTCCATTGGATGACACCAAAGCTGTAGGTGATAGCAGAAGTGGCGTAAGTATTAACTGCTTTTGCAGTGTTTCTTGCTGATAATTTCGAACGTAGGATGGAGCGGAGTCTTTTAAGGTAAGTATTAGTGGCTGTTTCCTTTGCTGTCTTGTGGTTATTATTATTATTATTATTATTATTATTATTATTATTATTATTATTATTATTATTATTATTATTATTATTATTATTATTATTTCTCAATGTTAGTTTTCACAGCTTTTTGTTGGTATTGCTGGTATTATTTACAGTACAGAGATTCATCTTAACCTGTACTGTTTAGGAACTTCCGCACTATATGGCATGTTTGAAGGATGACGCTTTTCTGGATTAGTTGGTATAAATAACCTGATAGGCCCAGTTTTTCCAAGTTGGGCTTGAAATTTTTCGTCATAGCTCCCTCCACCGATATTATGATCGGAATTATGTCGATTTTATCTAGCTTCCATATATTTTTTATCTCTATAGCCAAATTCGAGTACTTGGTCTTCTTCTCCGATTCGGTTTTAGAGAGGTTGTGTGTTAGTGGGCAACCTATATCGATTATGAAAGCTTTCTTGGTGGTTTTTTCGATGAGAAGAATATCCGGACGGTTGTGGTCTACTGTTCTATCCGTTATTATTGGCCTGTCCCAGTATAAGAGATATTCAGGGGATTCAAGGACTGGCTCGGGTGAGTATTGGTAGTATGGTGAAAGGTTTTCCCTTAGCCCTAGTTTATGGGCCAGTTCCTTGTGGATGATCTTTGCCACCTGATTATGTCTCCCCAGGTAAGCGTTGGGGGCCATAGCACCACAACCCGCCGTGATATGATTATTATTATTATTATTATTATTATTATTATTATTATTATTATTATTATTATTAAATGGTAACATACAGCTTGTGGTGCATCATTTGAAAGCTAATATCTCGTATAGTATGCTCATAAATTTTGACGCGATTCTATTTCAACATGGCGACTGTTAAAAGTTTTTAAAAAAATCTCTGTTTAAATAGGCGGGAATGATACATCCATCATTGATGTTTTTTTTACATTTCAAGGTAAGACATCGTCATTGTTTCACGTTCTGACATGTTGTGACATTGTGAATTTGTAAAATTAATGTAGGTATTTCCGAACTAGATATTATTTTGCTTCGTTACATTTTTTTTTTGACAAAATAAATAACAATAAATCATAACTATTGCTAATGATTTACATTTAATTGAGCAAAATGTTTTTGTACTTAATTTTTTCCTAATAAAAAATTGTATTTTTGTAACTTGATTAATACAGTCGAGATAAAAAAAAGGTTCTAAATATTAAATATATTCTGACAATGTAAGAATTAAGTTAACGATTAGATTTATTTTTTAGAAAATGAAACACCACAACACAACCACTGATACTTGTAATTGCCCTATCACAAAGTTTTTAAAAGAAATTTTAAGACAACAGTATTTAATTAATACCCGGTTAAAGGATTTGGAATTTCAGCAGAAAGTATCCCCGGTAGAAGACCCTGGGGAGTCTGTCCTAAAGGATTTTAATTTTTCACTTAATACCATTGAGCAATTTACAAAATTAAACAAATTTTTAAATTACTGAGTTAATCGAAAATAATGCGATTTATAAAAACCTGTGTTATATATAGTAATATTAAGTTTAACCAAAATACAGGGCGTTAAACTGATAGTGTTATTTTTTGTATTTCTAAATAAAAATCTCGTACTTACATGCACATTTAGTACTAATAATGTTTTTTTGAGGCAAGAAATTTCAATTAATCTATTGTGTTAAATTTTTGTTTTCTTTAAACTAATTATTAAATATTGTGCAAATACCTATTTGCTTTTTTTCACAAATTAAGAAGATATTTTATTTTCCATATCCTATATTTTGTAAAGTAGTTATGTTGGCGTCTGTAAAAAAATTTTAAATAGAAAAATGTTTTTGTCGGCGAACAGACCCGAACAGACTCGATTAAAATTGAAAAAGTTTTATGCCTCCGCTGGGAATCGAACCCATATATTTTGGTTGGACTATAATAAATTTGGCCAAATTGCATTATTTTGCTCTAAGGAAGAATTTACTGTGTACCAGTAGTTTTAGAGGGGGAGGTCGGTTGTACGCCGTTTTTCAATGAAATGAAAGGTATTTTTGTATTCAGCGTAATTTATTCAATATTGCCTAGCGCTTTCGGCCTACTTGTAGGCCATCATCAGGGCTTAGGTCCTACAAGAAGAACATATAAAGGTAAAAAGAACATATACAGGTAAAAACATTACTTATGGGACAAAGTATTGATAATATTAGAATAAAACATTTCCTTAAAAAGGTTTCTTTAAATGATATTTATAAAAGGTAAAGCTGAGAATACTCACTCGTCAAATATCCAATCAGATCGCCAAAGTGCTAAACCGGAATATAAAAAACACAATAGTATATCATTTAAAACAAAAAATAACCTCCAATCCCATCTAGTAAAAAATAAAGATAACATCCCACACCTTGAAAAAAGCGGAGTTTACAAACTAACATGCGACAATTGCCCGGCTCTATACATAGGAAAAACCGTAAGAAGGCTAGAAACAGGAATAAAAGAACACGTCAACCGACCGGGTACCTCAGTATTTGGACAGCACCTTAAGTTCAATAACCATAATTTTTCACCTACATCAAACAGCAAAATCCTACATCATTTTAATCAGAAAAACTTCAGAGAGTTGGATTATCTTGAAGACCTAGAAATTCATAGACATTCAATTAATAACCCTGATTCATGTTTGAATTTAAGACTCAATATAATAAATAATAGAAATCCCATCTTTAGACTTTTTCCAAAATAGTTCATCCTTCGAATTCTACGCCTATGTATTTTGGACTCCTCCCATTTTTATTAGCTCTCAGTCGGTTTTTCACATATCGTCCACTTAGAAGGTTCTAACTACACTTTTTCCCAAATTCGATGTTTCAGCTTAATATGCTTGCACTGCTATTTTCTGTCATAATATTAACAAAGTGGCGACATCTGACCATCGTAGGATGATTTAGAAAAAGTACAGAGTTCTATCTACAGTAAATATTCGTTATGTTATTTCACATAGTTGTATGTACAGGCATATAGAACTTTGTTATTCTGACCACAGCAGTTACACCCTTGTTATAGTAATACGGCAATCGGCTACGTGTTTCCTGTCAGTTCTGTTATAACCTTAAAATTAATCATTATAATTGGCTGCCAAAATTGTGAAGTTATAATGAAAAGAACAACTTTAATATTAAAATTGGGTAAGTATTAACTGCTTTAAAATATGGCTAACAAGGGCTTTATAAAATTTGAGAGATCTGGTTATATTAGTTTCATTATTTTTAGCTCGGGAGAAATGTCGTAACGAGATCCCAGTTCCCGGCAAAGACAATGATGATTGTGAAATTTTACCTATATCTCGGACGCCAGAAATCACTACGGGTAATGTAATCGAAACCGATACGTCCACACAAGATATGATAGCAAACGCGGAAATAATTATGGACTTTGGCGAAGCTGCTGCCTCTACGTTCATTGTTTCTAAACCTCTAGAGCGGGAAATTGTTATAGAAACGAATATAGTGCAAGAAGTAATAAAATAAATCTCAAACATAACAAAACCAAAAATTACAATTTTTTTATTTCTAGCTTAACGAATTGGAAATTCACAATATTGAAGAAATTACATTATTGGACTCTCCTCCTAAAATCATGCAAAATTCTGAACTTCCAGACCAACATGACCAACAATCTTTACATTTAGAAGAGATACCTCAAGCAGTCGATATTGAAACAAACATACTAAGTCAGGTAATAAGAACCTACATTTTCATAATGAAATTTAAAATAATCATATTTTTTTATTTTTAGCACAATGAAATTCAAAATACGGCACAAAATAAGAGATCCAAAAACGGTATGGAAGTTTTAGGGTCAGGAGATGAGAAAGAGGGCAAAATTAATATGCCAAAAAAAGAAAAAAAAGTACTCGTAAGAAAAAAAGTATCGAACCCAGCAACATGGAAAAACAATATTCGAAAAAACCTCTGCCAAACGGGTAAAGAATATATCAGCAAGAGAGGACAGCAGGTTAGCGCTAAAACGATAGTAAATAAAAAATTGGGGAGAATGCTAGATACAATTTGTTCCAATACTACTATGAATTAAGTCAAAATGAAAAGTATGTGTTCCTTAGGCAAGTAACAGAAAAATATGTTAAAGGGCGCAAAACTACAAAAAGTATGTCTCGTCGTGCCTATTCATTCAAATACTTCTTTAAAGTTCAAGAGGAGAAAATACAAGTATGCAAAAAAAATTTTTTAGGCACACTGAATATTTCTCAAAAACCCGTATATACTGTACATTCTACTGATCACGAACTTCCGAAAAAAGATATGAGAGGAAGGATTGGCACTAGGAAATTAAGTGACGAGAAAAGGCAGATTGTTATTGACCACATTAAAAAATTTAATGTGGTCGAGTCTCATTACTGTAGACATAATAGCAAGAAAAACTATTTAGAAGCAACATTAACTATTCCAAAAATGTATGATTTATATCTTAAATATTGTGAAGAACATAACATAGAAAATCCAGTTATACTCTCAATGTAGGTACAGGTACATATTTTGTACCAATTTTAACTATAGCTTTCATAAGCCTAAAAAGGATGTTTGTGAGATCTGCGCCACCTACTATTTGAAGAAAAAGGAAAACAGTCTAGGCGACACTGAAGGGGAAGCTATGGAAAGGCATAGTACAGAAAAGGCAGCTATGAGACAAGAAAAGGAAAATGATAAGAATAGTGGAATTCCTGTTTTATGTTTCGACCTGGAAAATGTCATAACTTGTCCAAGGTCGTTTATTGGAAATTACTTTTATTTGCAAAAGTTGACTATGTATAATTTAACAGGTCATTTATCCACAACAAATAGAGCATATTGTGTATTGTGGATTGAAACTCTCCAAGGCCGAAGTGGGAATTGCCTGGCTAGTGCCTTTAGAAAAATTATTGAGAAGGTTTTAGAAGATAACCATTTCAATGAACTTATTACTTGGAGTGACAGCTGCGTCCCCCAAAATCGCAATTCCCACATATCTTTTTGCGTTTTAGATTTACTAAGAAATCACCCAGATCTTTACCGGTTAACTATGAAATACTCAATTCCTGGACATGGTGCTGTGCAGGAGGTAGACAATATTCATAGTCAAATTGAGCGACACATGTCACAAATAGAATTTTTTCACCTCTGGGGTTTATAAAGGAACTTAAGCAGGTGAATAAGAAAAATCCGTTTATTATCATTCAGATGAAAGAATCAGACTTTATGAACTATGAGGAGTGTTCAAAACAACTGAAGTATGATAACGTACCATTTACGAAAGTCTGTGCTATGCAATTTGCTCAATCAGATTTGACTGAAATATGTTTTAAAAGAAGTCACACAGATAATGAATTTGTTAAAGTTTCGATTAGTCCTACTATTCCAGCTCTTCCACGCCGTCGAAGCAATAAAAATGCAGAAGTAAAAGCTCCACCTGAAATTAAAAATTTAATACCAAAAGTTCTATTAACCAAAAAAGAAATTTCCAAGGAAAAAATAACCGCAATCAAAAAAATGATGCCATCAATGCCGCACGTGGACCAAGAATTTTATAAGGCACTGTTACATTTATGATTTGACTATTTTTTTTTGTATTTCATTTGTTTTGATTTAGTAAATTAAATAAAACCTTTAAGTAATTTCACATAGAACTCTGTTTTATTACAATGATTAATTATACATAGACTCTCTAATTTAACAAAGTTGTAAGTGACAGTTAGAACTGTGTGTGATTAAATATTTCCAAAAAGGTAATTTAACAAGGTTGTATCTTCATTTATTACTTGCAAATTAGAGTATTAGATAAAGTTCTATCCCTATGAGTTTAGAATTAAATTTTATAATAAAAATAATTTAAAATATAAAAATTATCCCGATTTAATATTATTAATTTTACGGCGATTACCCGTAAATGCAAACTTTAACCCTTGATTTCTCAAAATGGCTGAATGTCCAGATACAACTTTATCATTCTAAGTGGACGATATAGATATCATATCCTAAAAATCGAGTACCACATTATGTCCCGGATGAATTGATGAGTTATCGACTATGATTAATTAATTAGTCACGTGAAGTCTTTGTTTTATTTTATGTAACTTAACTCGTAATATTCGTATTTATTTAATTTAACCCGTAATATTCTTGTCTTTGTCTGTCGTCCTCACAATCATAATTTGTCTAAGGCTGAGATTCTCCCTACCACTTTACATCACGCTGTCAAATATCATCCAGGCATTCGTTGCTAAAAAAGCGAAACCATCACATTGGAAAATTTGTTTAGAAATTTTCCTTTCATTCTGAAAATGCTTCTTGCTTCCTGGACAAATTTGACGAGTGAGTATTCTCAGCTTTACCTTTTATAAATATCATTTAAAGAAACCTTTTTAAGGAAATGTTTTATTCTAATATTATCAATACTTTGTCCCATAAGTAATGTTTTTACCTGTATATGTTCTTTTTACCTTTATATGTTCTTCTTGTAGGACTCAAGCCCTGATGATGGCCTACAAGTAGGCCGAAAGCGCTAGGCAATATTGAATAAATTACGCTGAATACAAAAAATACCTTTCATTCCAGTAGTTTTAGATCACCCTCTGTATATGTAGGTGCTATGTTAGCTAAGCACAATAACTACTTTCCCCTGAAACTAATATAAAATTTAGTAAAAAACTACCTCTTTTTTTTACTCATTTTAGGTTACAGAGTTTTCAACTATGGGGGGAAATAACATTTACGAGTTCGTAAAAAGGGTTTTAAGCTAAGTTATGACAAACGAATTGGCAGCACTATACAGTTGGTTGGAAAGAAGACAAAAAAATGATTTTAGCAAATCACAATTTCCTAAGGTCATTATAGGTAAGGACTGTATGATAGCGTTTAATATAATATACCAATAATAAAGGCATACTAATTTACCTAAACAATTCATAGGGAACAACTATTTTTATATCTTTATTTTTTTAGCATCCAGTGAAAGAGCAAAAATATCTCCCAACAAAAAGAAAACCGAAGAGTCAATAAGCATATGGCTTAGAAGAGCTAAGGATAGAATGGACAATAAAACTAAATAAAATATGAAATATTCTGAATTGGAATAAAGTGTTTTCAAAATAGTTTTTATTATTTTACTGCCCTAAAATGTATGTACATATTATTACAAACGTACATAAGACATACAATATGTACATACATCAAACGTACATTTTGGAAAAAGTACGTACATAATACGTCTTATGTATGTACGAGGTACGTTTATAAGACGTACGTTACATCCAGAAAATACATACATCAGACGTACATGAAATGTACATTGGTAGGGGAATTGTACCTAAAATGGGATACTCGGATAAAACGGGAAATATTTGTTTTAACTAGTAGTCAGTGCGCCATCTATCCAAATATTGCTGAACGCGAAGCCGCCGCTTGTTTATACAGGTGGCAATTTTCAGTCGTCAGTTTGCAAGTGTTAGTCGTACGTGTGAGTGAGGCCTTAGGCCTCACTTACACGCCTTTTCGACGACAACAGAACCGTAATAAAGTCGTCGTCGGTGGAGAGTAGCCATAAAGTATGGAAACTGCACGCAGCACTCACACGTCCGACGCATTGCCGACAATGCGGCGACAGTCGCAATGTGTTGACGGTATCATCCACTAAATTGTCGCAGGCGGTTGGCCAGCGCAACTCACATGTGCGATTCTCCAGCGGCACACCGACAACAGGCTGAACAGGTCGGTGCAGATATCAGTTTGAATTGTATTGGCACGCGGTAGTGTAATGAAAATGGCTAACGAAAGTGAAACATTTGACACCGAATTGTTTATTGACGAAATCCAAAATCTACCTAGCATTTGGGACTACACAAGCGATGCTTATAGCAACCGAATTGAAAAGGCAAAGGCATGGGAAAACCTGTGTTCAAAATTAATTGACAATTTTGAAGAAAAGGAAAAAAAGGAAAAGAATGAATGTGGTAAGTACGTTTTATTCAATAATAAAAAATGTACATTCGATTACAAAACACATTGCACTTGTCATCTAAACTAAAGTCAGTATGAAACATCTATATTTTTAACAATCGTAATTCACACTTTCATTACGCGATCTTATACTGCCAATACTGCCATGGTAATTCGCCCTCGGGACTAACAAAAAAATCAGCAAATTTATCTCTTATTGAATTGACTGTCCTACCAACGCGGACATCCAAATTATTTTCAAACGGTATAAAATCTGCTGGTAGTGATAGAGTATCTTCATAATTGTAACCATCGCGTTTTCGTACTACGTTATGTAATATAACACATGCCTTGACAATGTCAGTGGCAAAGTCGTCTGATACATTCAGTGGTCGATGAAAAATTCGCCACTTATTACTTAATATTCCAAAAGAACTTTCCACATTTCTACGAGCTCGGGATAATCTATAATTAAACACACGTTTCTTCATTGTTAGTTGCTTTCCACTATATGGTCGTAACAAATTTTGGCCTAACCCAAAGGCTTCATCCCCAATAAACGAGTACGGTAAGGGGCTACCCTCGGTGCTAACTGGTTCTGGTTCTGGTAGATCTATTTCATTGGTTTGCAATAACTCATACAAACTACTATCCTTCCAAATTGTTGAATCGGAAGTTTTTCCGTAGGCTCCAATATCGACATATACGAATAAATAATTTGCGTCACACACAGCCAATAAAACAATGGAAAAAAAAATGTTTAAAATTCCAATACAATGACCCACTGTCTCGTGGATGAATAATACGAATGTGTTTCCCATCGATGGCTCCGACACAGTTAGGGAAGTTAGTTCTTATTTTAAATGTGTTTGCTATATCTTTCCACATTTCTGTATTAGGTTTTGGTAAATGGGTAGGTTGTAATTTAGTCCATATCTGGAGGCACACGTCCCTGACAATTTCACTTGCAGTTGTTGCACCACATCTAAACGAATAGTGAATCTCTTTAAAAGAACATCCTGTTGCTAAATACCTGAAAAAAATATATAAGACATTAATAATCCAACTAACCCAACAAACATACATTTATTGTAAACAATTTAATTTTTAGCTGTACAACTACAAAAAAAGTGGCGAAGCTTACGAGACTGCTACAATAGGGAACTGAGAATAAATAATACACAGAAAAGTGGTTCTGGGGCAACTAAACGCAGAAAATATATGTATTTTGACAACTTAAGTTTTTTGAAGCCTATAGCCGAGAGAAGAGCAACAGAAAGTTCCATTAATAATGCTCCGCAAAACGTAGACAGAGAATCCAACGAAGACCGACAAAATATTGAAGATGGACAACCAAATAAAGACAATACACGTGGAAGGCAAAAAACTACTCAGCGAAAGACGACAAAAACTACTAATCAAGAAGCAGAATTAATCGCTAAATTGTCAAGCCGCTTATCCGATCGCATAAGCACAGAAGAACCAAAGATAGCTCACACTGATAGCGATTTACACTTCCTGCTGTCGTTATATGAACCGTTTAAAGCTATAGGCAGACACTTGAAAATGAATGCTCAAATAGAAATATTCAATGTGATTAAAAAATACTCACAACCTCATAGAGAGGGACCTTCGAACAGTTACGGAGGGTATGGTTATAATACACAGTCGTACCAAGATAGACAGCATCCGATGACCCCGTACGGACTCCATCCTCTGCAGGTTGAGGTTTCCCAAGGTGGATATGGTAACCTAAACGAGCGACCACTTCCGCAGGTTAAAGTTTCCCAAGGCCGATATGGTAACCAGAACGAGCGACCAGAGTTCGGGCTTCCCGATATCCGAAGCAATGAACCAGAATTTTTATTATCACCAGATGGCAATGCTCAACCACCGTCTTTCCCAAGTGAACCGGAATCTTCACCAGCGTCACAAGATTCTATTTTGTCGCAACTTTTTTAATTAAAATTGTTATAAATACAGGAACTACTGATTTTATAAATAATTAAACTATTACAGCAAAATTTATTATTTCACTTACCTTATAGCTATTGCGAGGCGTTCGACCGAAGATATACTTTTCCTCATGGGCGTGTCGTTACGGTCCAAACTATTCTTTAACTCGTTTGACAAATAATCGAATGTATTTTTGCTCATTCTGAAGTAATTAAAAAACTTATCATCATACATCCTTAACAAAGGGTAGAGTTGATGAAATTGACTTTTAGTTCTATTTTGAATAATAGGATGAACCCAATAAATTCTACTGCGACGACGCCGCCTTCTTTGCCGTAACAAAAGCCACAACAGTGCTTCCTCTTCCAAATCCATTGTAGAACTGGCCGGTCTTTGTCGGTCATCTACTCAGACGTACGCCTGTACGCCGACTAAAATGTAGTTAAAAAGTCGTCCACTGCTGCGACAGCGTAAAGACAGCATACCGACCGTTTTGTAGTTGTATTGTCGTACGTGTGAGTGAGGCCTAAGGTACGTTCGTTTGTTTATCTTATATTTCTTACAAAAATTGTACTATACGATCGTAAGAATTGCATGCTAAGATGTTCATAAAATGTCGTAGTGTTTTTTTTGTATGTAGCTGATTCATATTTAAATAGAATTTATGTAGTTTTACGGCAATATTAGTTTGTAGGGGATATGTAAAAAATTGTTTATTTCTTTGTAACCATGTTGCTAAAACGGGAAACAACAGCGTTTTCTAAAATGGGATATCCCGTTTTATCTACAGTATTTGCATTAAAATTTTAAATAAGTATATTTTTTTTAGATACTTAAAATGCCTCCAAAGCCGAAATATCTGAGAAAGACTAATCGTCAAGCATGGTCGGAGGAACAAATGTCTGCGGCTATAGCACTTATAGAGTCGGGGCAGTGTGGTTATATGAAAGCGGCAAAAGATTGTGGAGTACCCAAATCTACATTAGAAAGGCGAGTAAAAGGGAAAAATAAAATAAAAAGGGTAGTCTAAAAGGTCTAGGAAGTAGGTTGATCACATTTCCACCGGAATTGGAACAAGAGCTTGTAACATATGTGAAAAACATGGAATCGATGTTGTTTGGACTTACCGCAACGTCAGTTAGACAACTAGCATTTGAGTTGGCCGAAAAAAATAACCTACCTCATTTTTTTAATAAAGATAATAAGGCAGCAGGATGGGCTTGGTTAAGATATTTTATGCAGAGAAACAATCTTTCACTCAGGGTACCCGAGGCTACCTCAGCAGCACGGGCAACTGCTTTTAACAAGAATAGTGTTAACAATTTTTTCAATCTCTTAGAAACTGTTCAAGATCAACATCATTTTAAATCCTCACAAATATTTAACGTCGACGAAACCGGTATAACTACCGTCCAAGGGAAACAATTAAAAATTATAGCTATGCGGGGAAGAAATCAGGTCGGGGCTCTTACCTCAGCTGAACGTGGGACCCTATGTACCGCAGTGATTTGCATGAATGCAGCAGGTTATTTCATTCCACCAATGATAGTGTTTCCCCGTGCCCGAATGAAGCAAGAATTCGGAATTGGTGCTCCACCGGAAACATTAATTGCATGTGAGCCTTCAGGATGGATGAATATTTCGCTGTTTGAAAAGTGGTTTGATCATTTTATTAAATATTCTTATGCATCTAAGGATAATCCAACCTTGCTAATATTAGATGGTCACAAGTCACACACCCAGAATCTTGGAGTGATAATCAAGGCTCGAGAAAATGGAGTTACGATTATATGTATTCCGCCACACTGCACACATAGAATGCAACCCTTAGATGTGTGCTTCATGGGTCCACTTTCAACGTTCTATAGTCAAGAGCAAAATACCTACCTTAGAAATAATCCAGGCAAAGTTATAACTATTTACAATGTGGCTGAGCTTTTTGGTAAAGCGTATCTCTCAAAGCTGCGACACCTCTTAATGCAATGAGTGCTTTTAAAAAGACGGGGATATTTCCTACAGATCGCCATGTTTTTACAGAAGAAATGTTTGCAGCAGCCTTGCCAACTGATTTTCCCCTGCCAGCAGCATCAACACAAATTATTGAAACACCGGAAATAACTGCAAGTAGTGAAGTTACGCCACAAGCCGAAAACAATTCAAACTTACAGAATTCTGAAAGGCCACAGCAAGAACGATTTGAAAGAACACCTTCTCCACAACCTTCTACATCAGGCGTACAACAGACATCTCAAAGCACTTCTTCACTACAACTTCCCATGTCAGATATACAACAAATACCTCGAGACACATATATCAGTCCAGAAGCTTTGAGGCCATACCCAAAAGTCACTTCCAAGAAAAGCGATGCCCAAAGAAGACGAAAGACCGGAAAAGCAGCCATACTCACCTCCACTCCTTATAAAGAAGAATTATCCGAAAGTGAACAGAAAAAAAGAATCCAGGAAGCTGGACGGATAAAAAAAAATCTAAACCAACCAACCAAATCCATTGAAGGAAAATACGCATCCAAAAAAGGGAAAGCAAAAGGAAAGAGCGTAAAGGTTAAATTTATTGACAATGATGAATCCAGTGAACAAGAGTCTGATCCGGAATGTTTTTATTGTGGAAACAGTTACTCTTCAAGCAAAAAGGGGGACGGATGGATCTGGATCAAATGCAACCAGTGCCTCAGATGGGTTCATGAAGCATGTGCGGGAGCAGAAGATGATACAGATTATTTCTTATGTGACAAATGCCAATATTAAGTTTTAAACGTGTTAACTAATTTAACTATATAATCCTCTTGTGTTCTTCATATTTTAAAATAAATCCGGTTAAGAATATTTCTAGTCTTTTAGATAGAACTAAAATTTCGCTGCTTAAATACGTATCCCGTTTTAGAATTACCCAAAATCCCATTTTATCAACATGTGTGGATAAAATGGGAAACATGCAACATTAAAAATATATATATATTTTTACAAAATTGGTTAGTTCCTGAATCCAGATATTCCTTATTATGATACTAAAATGATAATTCAGCAGATTTATGCATAAGTGAAAATTAAAAAATATTCCCAAATATTTTTTTTGAGCAGTTTTTGAACGTACATTTTGGTGGAAAAAGTACGTACATAATACGTCTTATGTATGTACGAGGTACGTTTATGTATAAGACGTACGTTACATCCAAAAAATACATACATCAGACGTACATGAGATGTACATTGGTTGTTTGGGTACTGCGGGGGTCGGTGAAGCCTGTTGCATCACCGTTACTTAAGGGGGAGTATAAACTGTAATCCATCTTAAAATGTTATGGCATATATGGCAACACTGCCAGCAATAGGGTGAATTCGCTAGTAGTCGGACAGTTTTCGCAAATCTGAACTTCATATTAATGTAAAATATTTATTTTTATGCAGAGTATCACTAAAAACTTCTATTTTTATACCTATTATTTCTGAAAAAAAAAATAAATAAAAAAGTGCTCTTTTGCCAGTAGTCGGACAGGATTTGCTAGTAGTCGGCCAAGCATTACCCGGTCGTCGGACAGTCCACGATTGGTTATTCTCCGCCAGGACCGTAATTAATAGATTTTTAACACATTTATTTTTATAAAAACTTATACATTTTTAATATATATCTAGGTATTTTGTGATAAACAAAAAGAAGTATCTTAGATATAATAAATGATAAAATTTTGTCAAAGTGTGTTAAAAAAAAATGTTCAAGAAACTCACATAAACGAACATATAGTTTTCACTTATAATCATCATAGGATGAAATATTTACAAAAATCACAGGTGAAATCCAATTATGAGACTACATTATATTTTTTACCATTTTTGGCCTGGCCTATCATTTTTAAAAGAAGTTTTTAATTTCTCCGCCCTAACTATTTTTTGTTTTTAATGTTAAAACTGAATCAGGTCCCATCTGCAACCGCGTATTTACAACCTTTCCTGAAATACGGTCCTGTACTGTTGACTTGGGAACTCTGTATTCTCTACATATTTCCCTCAATTTTTCGCCTCGATGGCTTTTTTGAGGTTGTTTTCGTCGTATCAACGAAATCTACCTTTTCCCCTAGTCTTAAAACTGTAAAAATAATTTTAAAAAAACCATTTTACTTCGCAAAAAATAATGCTAAGGGATGCGACTGTCCGAATTTAAGGCAACGTCACATTAGATCTTTGCCAGTTGTCGGACATATTTTGACGAATAATAACTTAATATTATTAAGAGTTAACACTGTCCGTCCACTTGCGTCGGCTTCAAATATATATTTTTCATTCTTTAGGTAAAAAGAGACAAGCGATACCTTTGATGTACAGTTAGAAAAAAACAAATATATACCTAAAAGTCTTAAGTTGCCAGTAGTCGGACACCTGTCCGACTACTGAGATTTGTAGATTTCCTTTATCCAGTAATCGTCCACCTATATTTAACCTTAAAATTTTAACAAATATCTGTTTAAATCTTGTTAAATGCCAATTTGGATGGTTTTTTATATAGATATCTAACATCAACTATGTATATTATATTTGATTTAAATCACTTTTACTTCCCTTCAAAGATGACACCGCCCATTTGAAAAACCTTTAAAACGTACAGCACAAGTATGTTGATGATTTGGCGCGCTTTTCACGTTTCAATAGTACCAACAATGAAAAATGATAATATTCTTAATATTAGGGGAAATATGAAGCCACCGATTCCCACAAGATTTAGGGGAACATAGATTTAAATTTTAAAGTTATTGCCGATTATAACCGTTTTGTTCGACTACTAGCGTTGTCCGGCTTACTGGCGAATTGACCCTACTAGAAAATAATATACTTATAGCTTAACAGATATAAATAGATTTTAATAGGGGTAGCAAAGTTATGGGGTAAACCTGGTCAATTTTCTGACATTTCTCAACGAGGGGTATTCCGCAAGGGAATTTTGGTGTACAAACTTCAGGAATTAGTGGGGAATTAGAGGAATTAGTGGGGAATTAGTGGAATTAGTGGGGAATTAGAGGAATTAGTGAAGAATTAGGGGAATTAGTGGGGAATTACTCGGGAATTAGTAAGAGAATGGTGGAATTAGTAGGGAATTAGAAAGAAATTGGAAGTAAATTAGTAGATCGCGCAACGTCGCATAAAACTGCTAATGCGTTGTCACGGAGCGGCGCGCCGTGAGCCGTCTTTATTTTGGTTCGTCAAACGCATGGTGAAGTTCTCGGTGAAGTTATTTCGTTATTTTTGAATAAATAGATTTACAACAAATAGTACTCACTCTCCTAGTATATCTATCACAAGTGACTATACTGCCAGTGTGGTGATTTATCGTTGTGTATATTTATATTCAGTAAAAAGTAAGTAAATAGTTTTTATAGTGTACGAACAATAAATAAATTTTCTAACCTCAAAAATAAAATAAATTTTAATGTTTGCATACTAGGAATGGCAATTTAAATTATTAAAAACCCCCCTAGTTTAGAATTACATTTTGGAGACTTTGTTTTTCATTTCATCTCCAATATGTGTACTATGGACTATTTCCTCAAAATTAAAAATATTAAGCTACAGATGTTTCTAACGACTTACTTAAGCGTAATATTAAAAAACAAATTTATTTGTAAAACATATTATTTTGTTTCATCTTATTATAGTAGCACATAGGTGTGCAGTTTTTAGCGAGGGGAGTTTTTGGTGTTTCTTGGGATGTTTTGATTGACTTTGTTGGGTTATTTTGCAGATGAGTGATATTGGTGAACCGAGTGGTGAACCGAGTGGTGAACCGAGGAGTGAACCGAGAAATAGTGATGTTTTCGCAGAGGCCGAAAGGGCGCTTAACACAAAAATACCAGACATTTTAAAAAACTTACTAAAATGTTGTGGTTATGAAAATGAAGCTTTAATAGCTGGAATGACAAAAGCAACTATATCAGAAATAGAAACGTTCGCAAGGACTGATTTATTTCAGCTGATTGATGAAGAGGATCGAGCAAAATACTATGGAATATATAGCAAAAACCCGACTATTTACAAAATGTTACCAGCTCACCAACAAATCCTACTTTGGATGGTTGAATATTGTAAAAAGAAACGAAAATCACACAAAATTGAAATTCAAGCATCTGTGCCTAGCAATCAAGAAAGCCCCCCTAAGAAGAGGCCTAAAACATATGTTGAAACTTCGAAATTTTTAAGTGAAGGATCCCAGCAGGAATTAGACAAACCCGAAGACAATCTTAGAGGGATTACCACTCAGAGGCATGTCGTGAACTTAACAGACGAAAATGCCCTAATTTTTCGAAATTTGAAGAAATGGGCAAAATTAAAAGCAAATACTGACTTTTGGGAAACGCTTCAGCATAAATTTGATGATATTAAAATTGTAACTTCACTGGACAAATATGACAATATCTTTTCCCTAGTAACCTGCTTCTGTAACGCGACATACAAACTCCCGAAAATACGTAAACCTGGAAAAAATCAAAAAAGTTGGATTTACTCTAATTTTCATACACACTTGATGACCAAACATCTTAAAACACAAAGCACCTCGATATTCGATGTATCGACAGAAATTCCTCATAGTCCTCAGCAACAGTCCATTTGGTAACCAAGAATCCTATCCTGCACGACGAATCATCAAATGTTAAAATTCTTAGTGACGTCGTTTTAGCTCCTGCCTCAAATTCCACCAATACTATACCAAAGAAACAATGTGATTTTGATTTAGGCTCAAGCTCGGGCTCAAGGTTACATTCCGCATCAAGCACTGCTTCCGACACGGCGTTTGGTAACCTCTCAGATGGCTGCGACCGTATCCGGTGCCTTGAAGAAGATAATAAGTGCATCGATACAAATACCCGAGCAAATACCTCATCGAATCAATTATGCGAAATAGACAGCCAAGACGAGAACTCGGACGAGAATAAAGTACCATCTAAATGGAGTAGAAAGAAATATCAAAGACTTGAGAGAGAGAGACGAGCTAGAGAAAACGTGTTAGACGACCAAAGTTTAATCACGAATTACTTTTTTATTGCTGAAAAAGTGACTAAAGTAGCAAGTAGAAATAGTGAACTGGCTGAGGAACTTTTGAAGAATATCAGTGAAATAGAAACTGTACAAAAGACTGATACCTTCGTGCCTGATATACCGCGATTACTCAAAACGTTGCAAGATTTATCCCTTAATAATTCTACTTGCCCTAACAATCGAAACAGATACGATGATGCTACAAAGAAATTCGCAGTATACCTGTTTTACATTGGAGGTAGGTTACTTTACGAAACACTACAAGCAAATTTAAAGGATAGTTTACCTTCAATTTCTACGCTGAATAGATTCTTGGACACTAAAAATGAGGCTCTACAAGAAGGTGGATTTGATTTTCAAGGCCTATTGAAACACTTAACTGATAGAGGTTTAGCCAAAATGATTTGGGTATCCGAGGATGGCACTCGTGTGACGGGCAAAATTGAATATGACAGCAAATCTAATAAAGTGATAGGATTTGTATTGCCATTGAGGGATGGCCTGCCTCAACAAAATACGTTTCCTGCCACTTCTGCTGACGCAATCAAGTCTTATTTTCAAACTGGAGTAAAAGCAGCATATGCCTATGTAATAATGGCTCAACCGTTACATGTTGGGGCATCAACATACTGCCTGTCCTTATTCGGAACTGATAATGCATTTACCACTGAGCAGGTTACTTTAAGATGGGAATGGATGAAGGAAGAAGCTAAAAAATTTGGTATCACAATTATGGGATTTTCCTCAGACGGCGATACTCGCCTTTTAAGAGCTATGCGTTTGAATACTAATTTGATGCCTCGTATGGCACCTGAATTTAAAGAAACAATTAAAATGACCCCAGAACATAAAGATATACTTCACTGCGAGCTTCACTCTTTGCCAGTTCCAGATTGGGAGTGGTACCACTGCAGCATAGAAAATGAAGAATGTTATGTACAGGACACCACCCATATTCTAACAAAATTGCGTACTCGTTTCCTGAAACCAGGAATAAATCTTCCAATTGGAAAATATACTGCCACCTCTGATCATCTCAGGGACTTAATCTTAAAGGTTCCAAAAGACAAACATCTTCTGACAGATTCTGATCTCAAAAGTGAAGACAAGATGAATTTTGCGTCCGCGGAAAAAATGTCCAGTTTGATAGTAATTGAACAACTAAAAAAGGAAATTCCACAAAGTGAAGGTAGTGTGGCGTATCTAAAGCTTATGTACTACGTCAAATTGTCGTTCTTAAATTCCAGCATTGCGTTGCGTACCAGACTGTATAGCATCTGGTATGTTGTATTTTTTACTAGAATTTGGAGAGCCTGGATTAAAGAAAAAAAAGAATATAATACAACAGACAACTTTTTGACCAGTAACTGTTACCTCTGCATTGAGATTAATGCCCACGCATTAATTAAACTAATACTGAAGCTTAAAAGCGGTAAGTTAAAACCAGAGATGTTCAGCATCGGCATTTTTGGTAGCCAAGCATGTGAATCCTTATTTCGAGCTGCTAGGTCCATGACCTCTACGTATTCTACAATAATAAATTTTAGTATAAAGGATATGCTGAACCGAATTGAGAGAATTAAGGCAACAATTGATACCGTAAACGATCTGAGGGGGACTTTTACATTTCCTAGGGAAGAAAAACGATTAAAAAACATACTAAAGAAAGACAGTTTACCAAGTGAGGAAGAAATTCTTGATTTGGATATTAAAGCTACAGTTGAAGAAGCTTTACAAAATGTTATAGATGACATGAAACCTTTTGGAATTAATGCAAAAGAAAACGATTGGAAATATATGCAGGTATCGTCAATAAAACGGAAACAAAATTTCAAAGATGATAACGAGGAAATCGACGAAGAAAATGAAATCGATCAAGATGTGGCACAAACAAATACTATTAGTAATGAGGACGATATAGTTATGGACCTAACCTCGGACCTAACTTTGGACGAGATTTGTAATGGAAATGGCGAAAGTTCTATAAATTTAAAAGACTTTTCCGAGGACTTTTCCGAAAAAGTGCATAGTGTCTCGGAAAAATCACCGTATTTAAAGCTAATTGTCGGAAAAAAATCTTCAATTATTAAGAAGTCATCGTACTGCTGGCTTTTAGATCAGTCCAACGGTAGAGTAAGTACTGACCGATTAAAAAGATTTATAGGCGGTATAAGAAAAACACCGAAGAAAACACATTTCAAAAATGTTCAGTCGACCTCTCGGTCGACCTTGACTAACAAAAGGAACAAACAGAAGCTATCCCCGAATAAAGTTTGTGGCACAAGCACTGACTCCTCCACTGACTCGGATGTGATAGAACTCGATGACTTCTCGGATGGCTCCGCTGATTTGGAGGAGATTTCAGATGAAACGGAAAATGTATCGCAAACGGCCGGGCTTGAGGTACTCTTAGAAAACTATTACGCGGTTTTTTATGACCAGTTGTGGTTTATTGGTCGGACAATTGAAGATAAAGGAAACGAACATTATAGAATAAAGTTTCTGAAATCAGAGCTCGACACATTTATTTGGCCGCGATCAGAAGACATCGATACCGTCCATAAGAATTTTATTATTTACGGTCCTATTAATTTAATTGGTGGCGGTCCATTTCAATTAAAACGGACAGACCAAATTAATATTAAAAATAAATTTAAAGCGTTTAAAACACAATAATTTTAATGTTTGTTCAATAATGTTTTTTTGATGTAAAAATAAATTGTTTCTTTCCCCAGGATTTTTATTTTAACACCTTCTGCAAACATCTAGATGCTTGATTTATTTTACACCATCTTGTGTCCTAATTTGCGTAACAGATTTGGTGAATTAATAGGAAATTAGCTTGTTAATTAGTAAAATTAGAGGAAGTACTTGATATTTTTTAAAGCTAATAAGGAATTATAATATACAGGGTGTTACAAATTCGACATACGAGCATTGGAATCTCGGAAACCATAGGAGTTAGAGAAACGGTCAAATGGGGGCAAAGTTGTGCAATTCGATGCTAATTAAAATACCGCTTTAAAAGTTTTAAAATTTCAAATACTTCCGATATTATTCGAAAAAAAAACGAAAGTTTCCAAAATCGTTATTTTATCCTGAGCTCATTTGAATAAAAATAAATGCCACTTCGTCATTGCCACTTTTTCTCCTCTACAAAATGACGGTATTAAACAAAAGATCCGACGTTTCGTCTCCGAGCGGCCATCATCAACTTTATTTTTTTAAATACGGACCTGGATTTTTTTTCACCGATTTTTAAACCCTCCTATCCTGAAAATGTAATGGCGGTATTACTTTTTCATAATAATAGGTTGCATTTGCTTACCTATTGGTTAACGGATATATTTTTGAACATTTTAGATGTTAGAACTTCAATAATAAACTCAAATTTTCATGAAACTTATTTGTAACGATTTTTATAAAAATAAAGTGCTTAGTTAATATTGTGATTCGTTGCCAGGACCGGACTGACAAATATAAATTATGAATTTAAAAAAAATTAGCAAAGGAAATTCATTATTATGTGAAAGTAATACCGCCATTACATTTTCAGGGTAGGAGGGTTTGATAATCGGTGAAAAAAATCCAAGTCTGTATTTAAAAAAATAAAGTTGATGGTGGCCGCTCGAAGACGAAACGTCGGATCTTTAGTTTAATAAAGTCATTTTGTAGAGAAGAAAAAGTAGCTATAACAAAGTGTCATTTGTTTTTAAATAGCTGTTCAAATGAGCTCAGGAAAAAATAAAAACGATTTTGCAAAATTTCGGGTTTTTTCGAATAATATCGGAACTATTCGGAATTTTAAAACTTTTCAAGCGGTATTTTAATCAGCACCGAATTGCACAACTTTGCCCCCATTTGACCGTTTCTCTAAGTTTTATGGTTTCCGATATTCCAATGCTCGTATGTCGAATTTGTAACACCCTGTGTAAGGGGAATTAGTAAGAAATTAGAGGAATTAGCCCTTGCTTCCTTAATTAGCGAGGAATTAGAGGAATTAGCGAGGAATTAGTGGGGAATTAGAGGAATTAGTGGGGAATTAGAGGAATTAGTGGGGAATTAGAGGAATTAGTGGGGAATTAGAGGAATTAGTGGGGAATTAGCGAGGAATTAGTGAGGAATTAGAGGAATTAGTAGTAATCCTGGGAATTAGTGTACACATTTTTTTCTGCGGTTTACCCCTCGTTTCTCAACTAGTAAGTAGTAAAGTAAAAATGTTAATATTGCATTAATCATTCGCTACTAGGTTTTAAACAATATGCAATTTTGATTTTGCAAAAAAATAATAATACATTTTTGCTGTTAAAAACAGCAATTCACATGGGGATGTTCTCTGACAGTAGCAAGATTTCGAAGGACCACGGGTAATTTTACTAAGAAACAAAGTAAAATTAAACAAAATCCGGCTCTACAGGATCATTTTATGAGCCAGAATAAATATTCATTCAAATACATTATCAAAAGTCAGATTTATGTTAAAACAGTTAAATAAAGTTTATGTGTAATAGGCTAATAGACAAAGATAAAAATAATGTTGTTTTTTTTATGCTGATTGGCATTTATCCCATTTAGGCCATAAAGATCAATATTGGTTCAATACTTATAGGTTTTACGTTGGTTCAAATAGGGTATCCGATAGAATTGAATAAAAGTCAAAGAATCATACCTTTTTGCTGGTCTCAGGATAAGATTCTCCTTGACATTTTAATCTACTATTGATGGGGTGGTTAGGCGTTAAATTGCATACTGGGTGCACCACTTAAATTTTACACAACACTTGCCTACAGGGTGCGACACAAACTTTGCTCAACACTTCAGCAGAGAGGTACACAAAAATTTGGTTGTAATGTTCACGTACGTGCCGGGAACAGAGCTAATGGTAGCCTGTTAACCTTTAAATACACTTTTATAGACGTTTCATCGGAAACTTGATTAATTAATCTCGCGTTGAGAAATTTGGGGTTTCTGCCTAGAGAAGTGACTAGATGACACCTCGTTCATATGAGTTTTTGAACTGAACTCTGGTCATTCGATAACATCGATCGGGGGGTTAAGCCAGGGAGGAAACGTCGAAGCCATTGACCGACCAGCCAATAAAACTTTGGAGGCGGAACCGTCGCCATGGTTACAGGGTTGAACATGCAAATTGCAGACAGTCAAATGACGCTAAGGCGGCGATACATCAAAGGACGCGGCAAGCTTTGTAAATAAATACAGTGGCGTGCAGACTAGGAAAGCCAAGGTGGCAAACCTCAAAGGATTTTCTCTTGTTGGAGAGTGGTTCTCCAACAGAGATTGTTCATATAATTCAAATTAATCTTCCTTTAGGTAAGTCGATTAATTTATTAATTAACAGGCCTTAAAAACATGGACGAAAAAGTGTTTATGTTAACATCTGGTTCAATTGATGGTGCGTGGTAAATTTATTATGCATTTTAATGCCAATATTTACATAAAAATTATTACAAAAATTAGCCATATCTTTGTCGGCAGAGAATTATGTGTTATTGGTTTTAATTTGTATTTTTGTATTTGATTTTGAGGTATTTTAATCAGTTGCTTTAGATATAATCAGGGACGGATGGGCTCTGTGAGACCGGCCCGGGAAAATTTCGGGTCAAGCGGCCCACTTGGCATTTCGTGTGTAAAAGGTATGCTCCTTATTAAAGGAGATCATTATGGTACGACCTAAATAAATGTGTTATTTAGTAATGACAAAACTAATCGTATATTAGAGAACATTAACAATATATTATAACAAGAATTCCAAGTTATATCATATTATGCTAAAACTTAAGTGAACGCCTTTGAAATTTATAAATATTAAATAATCAAAGAAAATGTAACACAAGCAAAGGTCTTCATATTTTGTAAAACTGTGAATCATAAACTTGGAAAGTCCTAAATTTAACAACTTTCAACAAAACATAAAAATATTATAATAATATACGAGTAATGTTTGAAGGTCGGAGACAATGATGTTTCTTGACTGATAAAAGTGTTTTGGACTTGCATTGTCTTTATTTGTTTTATATCACAACGTTTCAACTGGTAAGTATCTCCAGCCGTCTTCAAGTGAATACTAAATAAGTAAAGTAACTACAGCTCTATTTATAATAGCTAGATGCACTGAAGCATGACTGAGATGGGTGCAGTCATGCGTTTAGTTCGTGTGCGGTATTTTAAGTTTACATCTGCTTAACAAAGGTTTCCAGATATTTCTTATATCTAATGATGGCTTACTAAAACAATCTGGGTTCTGGTATATGGTAGCAGCTTCCTTGAACTTCCAATCCAAAGGGGATCTGGTAGACACAGTTTTTTCTGTCTTCGTCCTGCGAATGTGGCCGATCTTACATTGGTGAGACTCTAAGGCAGCCATGTCAAACATGCGGCTCGCGGGCCGCATGCGGCCCACTGAACAGTTTCCTGCGGCCCCGAATCAATTTTGAAAACAGGCAGGTAATGCGGCCCGCGAGCCTGTTAAAAACCGAAATGGACCAAATGGTGCCATCTTCAATTTTTCTTTATATACCGGTCTGTTCACTATCGATATTGATAAAGTTCCCCCTCACTTGCAGATGGAAGTGATTGAGATTAAGTGTCAGACCCTTTAAAAAAAAATTTGATAGTGTTGGTACATTCGAATTTTATAAGTACTTGCCTGTTCAATACCAAGAAATGAGAAAATTTGCCTGCAAAATCCTGTCAATGTTTAGAAGTACCTATAAGTGTGAACAATTATTTTCTTTGATGAAAGGAAACAAATCTCCCGCAAGATCGCGATTGACGAACGCACACTTGGACGCAGTTTTAAAAGTTATTTCCGTCGATAAATTCACGCCACAAATAGAAAACTTAATTAAAGACAAAATATAATATCTGGCAAAAAAAGTTAATTTTTGTACTTTTTTGTAATGTCTTTTTTATTAAAATTTAATAAATACACTTGTCCTATAATAGTGGGTACTTTTTTTCGTTAAGATTTTCAGCAGTTTGTCTTTTTTAAGATTAGGTTTTGCGGCCCACCTAGTCTATAGTCTTCATGCTTTTGGCCCACCAGTGACTTTGAGTTTGACATGGCTGCTCTAAGGCCACTTGAAACTAGGGTCAAGGAACATAGAAACAACACGCTTAAAAGAGAAACCGAAAAATCAGGTGCAGCTGAACATGCCTGGACACACGTCATCGCATCAAGTGGAAAGAAGCCCAAATCCTGCATAAAGAACTACATTGGAGGAAGAGGAAGTTCAAGGAAGCTGCTACCATATACCAGATTGTTCTAGTAAGCCATCATTAGATATAAGAAATATCTGGAAACCTTTGTTAAGCAGATGTAAACTTAAAATACCGCACACGAACTAAACGCATGACTGCACCCATCTCAGTCATGCTTCAGTGTAGAGCTGTAGTTTCTTTACTTATTTAGTATTCACCTGAAGACGGCTGGAGATACTTACCAGTTGAAACGTTGTCATATGAAATAAATAAAGACAATGCAAGGCCAAAACACTTCTATCAGTCATGTACAAGTAATATCATGAACGAAGAACGACCTAAACTTATAAATATCCTAAGTTATAAATATCGCTTCTTTGATTTTTTTCAGCTTAAACCGAGTATTAAACATAAATTATGAGAATTTAATGTGGAATGTCAAATCGACGCGACGTAGCCAAATGATTTTCGACGTTGTCAATATGCACCGACGGTAATTAAATATAATATAAAAAGTAGGTGAAAAAATATTTGGTTTTATCCAAAATATATTTTTACCAATTTTGTAGTAACTTTTTGCCAACTGGCCGACCGGCCCACAGGGAAATTTCCCGGTCTCCCTTATGGCTCATCCGTCCCTGGATATAATCTTATATATTTTTTAAAGAAACCAACCCTTGGAAAAAATCCAAATTGTACAAAGATATTGCAAAATAATAATATTGTAGGTATATATTGTATAATGTATATTGTATTGTAATTGTGAAAATAATTTCGGCCACAGCTGATCTAATTGATGGTGTTTATAAACTGAACTTACGACAAGAAAAATGTATGTTGAGTGTCTCAGGTGAAACACATGGCATAGAAGGTTGGCACATATTAATAGTCACGATCTAAATAAGATGAAAGACTGTGTTATTGGTATAACTTCTACACGAAAAGTTTAAATTGACAAGAACAATTGTGTTGTGTTGCGAGGGCATCAAGCAATCAAGACTTCCTCTTTCGAACACGGGGATACGCCGTACCCAAAAATAATTAAAGTTTAAAACAACAAAGATGTGAGGACTCACTAGGGTGAATTTTGAAGTGTTAAAAGAGCATTACCAATAAGTTGTAGACATGGACGATACTAGAGAATTATCAGAACCTACATTTGAATATATAAAGAGTGTTTTTTTAAAGCATTGATATAATATTAAATATTTTTAGTTAAGTCAAAAATTGAAAACAATCTGTCAGAAATTTCAATAAAATTAAACTAAATGGAAGATAGTTTCAAAAAATATCAATCACAATATGAGCCAGAAAAATTGGATGATGATTTGTTTCCGTTAACCACCATGAAAAAAGTGGAAGAGTTTGAACAAAAACTTAAGAGGACTCCGTACACCTCTAAAACGAGTTTTCTTTTCAAGGGTTTATTAATCGATTAAGAAAAAAATGTTGTATATAAAAGTTTTTTGAAATTTAGCAAAGAATATTGGAAAGTCCTTTTGGTTTGTCATATATGTATTATGTATATTTAAATCATTTATTTTTTAATTTAGCAACACCATATGGACTTTCCAATATTCTGTAACTAATTTTAGACAACTTTTATAAAAACATTTTTTTTAAAACGATTACGGTTTTTTTTTTAAACGAAAATTCGATTTTTAGTCTATTTCTTAGCTTATTTATAATCCATCGCAGTCGCCCACCGATGCTCTCTTTCTTACAATATCAGTGGCGAACTTATGGAGACGCAAACCGTCTCGCCTTGCCGGTCAGTGATACCAAGAATCTGTACAATGCACCAAATGAATTGTATAGATAATTGACTCATAGCTATTTATGTCTCTTTATGTGGACGATTGGACTTTAATATTCTATTATATTAGAGTAAAAGAATTATATTTATTTCGTCGTGCGATCCAGTTTATTGTTTCTGAAAGCGGATTTGATTTTCTGTTGAAATTATGTTGTACGGGTTTGTTGTACAGAGTGAGGATTATAACCGGAACAAATTCGCTTGATTAGGAAAATATATTTTTTTTTAAATGGAAAAACACGTCGATTGAGATTTTGTATGATCTACATTTTGGCGACAACATTTTTTTTTTTCATTTGTTTTTTTTATGATTTTATTATCTGTCATTATAGTATACAGGGTCCTGCGTCTCACCTCCCGTCTTCTATAGCTCACTTATTAGTTAAGTTAGGATTTTAATATTTTGCAGACTTTACCTGTATTCCAGGGCGCATTTCAGGATAATATTTTTATTTATACAGGGTGTTCCAAAAAAGTGTGACGTCATCAGGATCTATTTTTTTAAATTACATGTCATAAATATTTTTACTTATTTAAATTTAATTTAAAAAGCCTTCATACCCCTAAAATTTTAATGAAATCGGTTCAGTATTATAGACGAAAAAAAAATAAAAACTATTAAAATATTAGTTTTGCACCACTGGTTTTAAAAATTAATAAAAAATAAAAATATTGCCTTGTTAATAAAATTATACATAGGCACTTAATAAATAAGGTCGAACAGACTCGTTAACCAAGTTTTATTAATACGAATTGTACAGGGTGTCCAAAATTTAGTGTCAAACTTTGCAAACTTTCAATTTATTTTTCTTATTTCAAATTGGAACCCCTGTATATTATTATGTCATTTGATGCAGAATTAAAAATCAAATATTTGTTCTAATTACAACCTTATCGCAATTTCTGAGGCATCAAGACTTATTTGCGGAAAACTCATTTTATCAACTATTCCACCAGTCATTATTATAAATAAATATGGAAGGTGGCTTTGATAAACAATTTATTGGTATAAAAGTTTATTAAAATGACAAAAGCCCATTTTGACTTTAGTTTCAAATATTGTTAGATTATTTAATCTATATTATTTTTTATGATGGAATACAACCAAGAAGAGCGCGTAGATATGATTTTCATATTAGAAGCATGCGAAAATAATTATTTTTTGTCACCTTAGTAAACGTTAATTCCAATAAATTGTTTTTCAAAGTCACCTTCGATATTTATTTATGATAATGACTGGTGGAATAGTTGATAAAAGGAGTTTTCTGCAAATAAGTTTTGATGCTTTAGAAATTGCGATAGGGTTGTAATTAGAACAAATGTTTAATTTTTAATTCTGCATCGAATGACATAATAATATACAGGGGTTACAATTTGAAATAAGAAAAATAAATTGATTTAAAGTTTGCAAAGTTTGAGACTAAACTTTGGACACCCTGTATAATTCGTATTAATCAAACTTGGTTAACGATACTGTTTGACCTTATTTATTAAGTACCTTTGTACAATTTTATTAACATGGCATTATCTTTATTTTTTATTAATTTTTAAAACCAGTGGTGCAAAACTGATTTTTTTTAGTTTTTATTTTTTTTCGCCTATAATACTGAACCGATTTCATTAAAATTTTGGGGATATGTAGGCAACTATAAGAGGAATTCAAGTAAGTAAGAATATATATAGCATGTAATCTAAAAAAATAGATCCTTATGACGTCACACGTTTTTGGAACACCCTGTATATACAAAAATATTTTCCTAAAATGCGCCCTAGGATACAGGTAAGGTTTGCAAAATATCAAACTCCTAACTTAATGAATAAGTGACCTATAGAAGACGGGAGGTGAGGTGCAGGACCCTGTATAGTAGACACGCCATTTTATTTCTGTTCAAACTGGAAGTACTATATACAGGCTTCCCAGAAGTCCGGAATAAAATTAATATAGCCTTCTCCTGTAACTTTTGGGAAAAACGCTCGGACACGTCAACTTAGTTTCATATATGCTCACATTTTGACGTTATTGGTTTTTTTTTATAGACATTTGTCAAAGATATGACGACATCGATCTTTTTTTTAAATGGAAACATACAGCTTGTGATACATCATTTGAAAGCTAATATCTCGTACCGTATGCTTATAAATTTTGGCGCGATTCTGTTAAGCTATTTCAAAATGGCGACTGTTAAAACTTTTAAAAAAATCTCTATTTAAATAAGCGGAAATGATAAATCATTGATGTTTTTTAGTTTACAATTTCACAACATGTCAGAACGTGAAACATTGAAGATTTCTTATTTGTTATTTGAATGAAGGCTGTCCCGAGTTGCCCATTTGCCGGTTTTGTTGTGACGTTTGTACTTTCTTCTGCGTGTTTTTATTAGATAGCGCACTTTGTTTAATTATTTTCTCCGTAAATAATTAAATATTGTTAAGACTGTAAGGTAAAATTTTTTATTTTTTCGTTCTCTATACGATAGGGTCAAAATGAAAATTTATTGAAAAAGCCCATTTTGTGCATATTGCAGTGGCGGCTCGTCGTATGAAGCAACTGAGGCCGGGCCTCACATGTTATAATGTAAAATTTTGATGTATTATTTATTTAACTATAAAACATTTTTAAAATAATTTCCAATCATTAAAAGTATGAAAACATCGAATTACCATCAAAGTTTAAAATATTATCTTTTAAATTTAGCGCGCACCCCTTCCGACTTTAATTCTAAACGCTCAACTCGTTAATCGCTCGACGCCGACCGCATAAAAGAAAATAATAATCCCAGAAATTTCGGCTTCATATACGTCACCTATCACCGATACAATGCCATGCTCCACCCCGCCGCTTTAATTGCACAAGACGGGGATCATAGGCAAATTTTTGTAGGCAGTGAGGCCCACAAATTTGGGCTTGTGCCGTATTATTTTTAACATTATTAGCTTGCATGTTGCCAAATGTTCGCTTTGATTTTGAACAGGAACACACATTATTTAAATATTTCTTTTTAAAAAACATAAAAAAGTCAGAAATGTTTGATAAATGTTTCCATTGTTCTGACATTATTATATAATTAACACTTAACAACAAAAAACAAAGATTTAAAAAGATTAGTTATTAGTTATTAGTTGGTTCCATTCCATATAGCATTACAGGTGGGTGCCGATTTGGGTGAAAATTTGGCAACGTTTTATTGTCTCTTTTCTTCTTAAAGGATCAGGTGACAGGGGTCGGTCAGTCAGCGGGTCATCTGATAAGAATTAAAAATTAAAATTAGATCGCCGAGATACGAGTTACGACGTGTGCCGTTCGTTTGTTTTAATTAACCTATTAATTTGTGATTGTAGATTTTCGTGGCGGGTTTGTAGTTTGTGCCGTTTCCGGGTTAAAAAACTGCTAATTAATATTGTTGTGTTGCTGAAGGAAGGTAAGGTAAAAGCCCTTACATCAGGTAAGTAAGCCGAATTGTCTGCATAGCCAAGGTTTCGTTTCTCGTTTACGTTTAATAAAATTGTTTACTTTTGCGCTTATTTTAATTTAAAAATAATTTTTGTAAGATAGGTAAAAATGAATCCTTTACACGATATTGTTTTGTCTTTGCTTGAAACCCCTTTCTCGCGACGACCTGAATTGGAAAAACGGCAAATTTTGGAGAGTCGACCAACGCCAAAAATAACATCAGTTTTTACCGAAAAGAGGGTGGGTCGGGAAAGTTCGCGATCATTTCAAACTTCATGGTATGATAGCTACAAGTGGCTGTGCGGGAGTTTATATAAACAAAGTTTGTATTGCTGGCCCTGTATTTTATTGGGTAAAGCGAAAAATGCATGGTCAACTAAAGATGGTTTTAAGGATTTAAAAAATTTTTCTCGTAGTACCAAAATGCACGAGTCATCTAAAGAGCACATAAAAAACTTTATGGCTGTAGTGCGGTTAGAACAAAATAAGGCAACCATTCAGGATGCGTTAAGGGAGAACGCCAGTTTAAACTTAATTTTATTGAACGAAAATGTTCGAAAAAATAGATTATTAATTAGTTATTTAATAGATGTCACACTTACGTTGGGGAAACAGGAACTGCCTTTTCGGGGCCATGATGAAAGTTTAGAATCGTTAAATCGCGGAAATTTTAAAGAGATTTTTAAATGCCTAATTAAACGTAATCAAGACCTTACAGAACACTGTGAAAAATTTAGTAATATTTTTACTGGGCAGTCTAAAACAATACAAAACGACCTCATTTTTTGTATTCATCAATATTTAACAGATTTTATTAAAAATGAAGTTAATAATAAAGAATGTTTTTTTTTCGCTGTAATGGCAGATGACACCACGGATATAACAGAGCGTTCCCAATGCGCCATAACTATTCGATACGTCATAAAAGGGTGCCTCCATGAAAGATTTTTGGGTTTTTTCGATGTGAGCGAAAATCGAACTGCAGATGCTCTTTATAATTTATTAGAAAGTGTTTTGGAGTCATATAATTTTAGGGAAAGGTTAGTGGCTCAGTGTTATGACGGGGCCAGTGTCATGTCTGGTGAGTTAAATGGACTTCAAGCGAAGATTAAATCGTCTGCCCCCTTGGCTTTGTTTACTCATTGCTGTGCACATAGGTTAAACCTTGTGCTGCAGCAAGGCACCAAACAAATTGATAAAAGTAGAATTTTTTTTGTACTTTGTTAGGTATACCAACCTATTTTCATAATTCACCAAAGCGCGCCTTTGTTCTGGATCAAATAGTCGGGAAAAGGATACCACGTTCGGTCGAAACGCGCTGGTATACCCGTTCCAAAATTCTAAATTTGGTTGCCGTTGAATGGGATAACTTAATATTAGTTTTTCAAGCTATAATTGACGACAAAACTTCAGGTTCCGAATCGATTAATTCGGCAAAGGGATTTCTTAAACATTTTGAAGACTTTGACTTTGCTATTTTGACCAAGATCTATTACGAAATTTTTGCATGCACAGATTTACTTTTCCAAATTCTGCAAACTAAAGCCCTAGATATAAACTACTGCTCTAATCAAATCAAAATTGCGGCCCAAAGAATTTCTGAATTAAGAAACGAAGACAAATTTAAAGAGTTTTTTAATTGGGCAAAAAACAAAACTGAATTACCAAGAAAACGGGGCAAAAGTAACAATGAATTAGAAATATTTTCGAGCTATAAAATGTTGTATTATGAAATTATAGATTGTATTTCCCTTCAATTAAGTACTCGTTTTAATAATCTCCACGATTTAAATTTTCTTTCATTAGTAGATTCTTCAAAATTTACAGAATATGTTAAAAATTTTCCCGATAAATCATTTGAATGTTTATTAAAAATGTATCCAAATGTTTTTGAAATAGATCGGCTAAAAAACGAACTTAGTGTTTTATACAGAGACGAACAATTTTATAATCTAGATGTTCAACAAATATTAGAGATATTATACAAGGAATTTAAAATGATCTTTTCGGAAACATACAAGTTATTTTGCCTAGTATTAACTATCCCTGCAACTAGTGTGTCGGTAGAAAGAAATTTTTCGTGTCTTAAGCGCATTAAAACGTATTTACGAAATACAATGACACAAGAGCGCCTAACGGGTTTGTCAACATTGGCTATAGAAAAAAGAATTTTACAAAGTGTTAGTGAGGATCCCCAATTTTATGAAGACATTATAAATAAATTTGCAACTTTAAAGAACCGTCGAATAGACTTAATATATAAAAAGTAAAAAAAGGTACATAGAAAATGTTTATATTTTATTTATTATTTTGCCTTTACCAAAGCCCTTATTTATTAGTTATTATTTTTTGGTTTTTCCTAATAATAAGGAAATTATTTTGTGTTTTTTAGTTTTCTGGGAGTTTTTCATTCTACTCCAGAGAAGAAGAAAACGTTTTTTTTGTGGTTATAGAAATACATATTATGTTTTTTATTATTTTTTTGTATACTTATAAATATTTATATATAAAAATTTTAGAGTTTTTACGTTATTTTTTTATGGTTTTAGTAGGGCTATAGGCGATGACCTCCATAAAAAAAAAGGTCAACGCGTCAAGGAATAATACCTCAGGTGTCTAACCACCAAGGTGATGTGGAAATTTATTCCTTTTTTGGGCCTCACCTGTTTTAAGTATCACGAGCCGCCACTGGCATATTGCGAATTTCTAACTATTTTTGCATAGTTTTACACTTTTTTTTTAAAGCATCGACTTTTCCAGGAGTAGGTACTTACCTATTAGTTATATTAATTTTTTATTTAATTATTTGTAGACAATTTTTTAAAGTTGTTCCATTTTATTTATATATATTTAGCTGCGAGGGTAAAAACAAATAAAATAATTTCTCGATTACATATTTCCTATATTTTTCAAGGCAATGAGGAATCAAAAGTGTTTAATTTCAAAAGTTCCCAAATTGACATAAAATCCTATGAAACCACTATAACTTACCATTTAATTTTTACCAATTAGAAGCGACAATTATGATGCCAAATATATATTTTGTTAGAAGAAATTATTTATCCGTCAGCCATTTACTCAATTTTTCACTCGCAGCAAACGTTTGTACGCTAACATAAATAGATAATCAAGAATGCCAATCGATTTGAGTAATCTTTCTTTTTAAAAGTTGGTAATAAATTATTGGTAGTTACGCCACTGGCTCCCGTAAATTGCCGGCCATCCGCGATGCCTTTCCACGTCAGCCGGCCGCTGGCTTTCGTGAAGGTATCAGCATGAAATCTGTTAAAGCGGGTAGCTACGGCGTCCACTTAAGAATAACGATTACAAGAACAAACTAAAGCTTCATTTAAGAAAAATTGTTGGAACTTGAACTTTGCGTGTTAGAAACTAAGCGATATCTTGTTTACAAAGTAATTTTTTTATAGGAAACTTTGAAAGATAACGATATTCCTACTTAATCTGATTACTTCTGATGTGTAAGAATCGTATATAGACGATTGCACCATTTGTTAAGTCCTACTTAAGTTATTCTTTTCTATTGTCTAGGATAACTTAGGGGTAACCGGGGGAATGGTGGCCTTCGGGGTAATAGGAGCCACCCCAAATCTCACGATATAATTTTTATTTCACACATGGACACAGTTGCGCCATCTCCTTATGGGTAGCTCAACTAGTTAACCAAGAACAGGCCGGAGATTCCTTGAATTAGAGCGCCCAGCATGACATTTCAGTTTTGATGTCACAGTATGTAATGAACGGTTGAATTGAGAGGTTCGAAATCCAGATTATTGTTTTGATTTTTGTGAAACAGTTTATTGTATATTATTTTGTTATTAACAGACTTCGGAGAAAACAATCGTAAGTAGCAGTTTGTTTAATTTTAGTATTTTTTCATTGTTGTTATTATAACATGTGTTGTTTGGGGTTATCGTGGCCGGTCACTGTGGGGTAGTGGGAACCGGCCACCATTACCCCATTGCATTGAAAACATAAATTTTTGATTGGAAAATAAAAGAATTACTATTTTAAACATGCTGAAGGATACGTTAAGATACTGAACACATTTTCAGATGCCAAGGACCTATCGCAGACAAACTGAAAAAGGCACCTGGACATGTGACCAACTAAAGGCAGCCATCACTGCAGTTAGAAATGGTAGGAGTGTTAGGGAGGTATCCAAAGCTTTCGACATTCCTAGAAGTACCCTGCAAAAGAGATTGAAACAAAACAGCGATGTTGGGCCTTCTCTAGGACGCAAACCGGTATTTTCAGTAGATGAAGAAAATCTTTTAGCACAGCATGTTATTCATCTATCGAAACTTTTCTACGGAATTTCCAGACAGGAAATCAAAAAATGTGCTTATGAATATGCTATAAAAAAGCACCTACCTTGTCCTTTTAACAAAGATTCAAAAAGCGCGGGTGATGATTGGCTGTGGGGATTAATGAAAAGAAATCCCTCAATTGGTCTCCGTAAGCCTGAAGCAACATCAATAAATCGAATAACAGCTTTTAGTAAGAAAGAAGTCACCATATTTTTCAATAACTTAGAGCAAGTGCAAGCAAAGTATAATTTCAAGGCCCATAGAATTTTCAACACCGATGAAACAGGAATCTCTACAGTTCAGACGCCAGGGAAAATTTTAGCCAAGAAGGGGCTAAAACAAGTTGGGTTTGCCACAAGCTGGGAAAGAGGCCGAAACATTACAGTGGTGTGCGCTTTCAGCGCAAGCGGAATTTATATACCGCCAATGTTTATTTATGCGCGAAAACGAATGACGCCGCAACTCCAAAAAGGGGGTCCAGCAGGAACTCTCTATACTTGTTCCGACAAAGGGTGGATCACAGAAGACCTGTTTCTGCAGTATTTACAACATTTTCAAAAATTTGTAAAAGCGAGCCAGGAGGATCCGGTTCTTCTCATAATGGATAACCATTCGACTCACTCTACTCTACAAGCGTATGAATTCTGCAAAGCGAATGGCATTATTCTTCTGTCCATCCCTCCACACACCTCACATAGGATCCAGCCGCTTGATGTCACTTTTTACGGCCCATTGAAGACGGCGTACAATTCAGAATGCAGTAAGTATTTAAGAAATCACCCGCATGAAAAAATAAGCCCTTTTGAAGTTGCAGAGCTTTTTAATAATGCTTTTATCAGGGTTGCTACACCAGAAAAAGCTATAAAAGGGTTTCAAACTACAGGAATCTGTCCCTTGAATCCAGATGTTTTTACTGAGGAAGACTTTGAGCCAGCTGCACTTCAAGGAACCAATAGCACTGATGGTTGTGATGATCTTGCGAATGAACTTATCAACGACGTTTCTGGTATTCATGAACGTCAAGAAACCCCCGAAAGAGAGATAGTTCCAGCTCCTCAGCCGGGTCAACCCCCAGCATGCGAAAGACAATTGGAGGTAGTAGAGTTATCAGAATCTCAATATTCGGAGATTGAAAAGTCATTCCACGAAATTTTACCGTTACCGGGACCATCAAAATCTAAAACTGGGAGGAGTAGAAAGGCGACCGCAACACAGCATTCCCAAATAATTACGTCCACTCCAAACAAAGATGAACTCCAAGAAAAGGCTGATAAAAAAATATTAGCACAGCAAAAACATGCGAAACAGATTGCGAAACAGAGCTATAAAAGAAAAGTTTTTTCCTGCGACATTACTGACGATCACAAAGAAAACCTTGAAGTTAAGAAGAGAGTAAAGTTACCTAGAGGAAAGAATAAGGAAACTTACAGGGAAATAAGTTCAGAAGACGAGGACAATGATGACGAATACAAGGACACAGATGCGAATGGGACTGATATATGTTTAGTGTGCGGGGAATTCGGTAAAAACGGGGAGGTATGGTTAAGGTGTAATTCGTGTGGGAATTGGGCTCATAAAGCATGTACCGATGCCGAGAAAAATATATACCTATGCGATTATTGTGTTTAAAAAAACTTTGATTTGTTCATTGGGGTAATAGTGGCCGTATGTCACCATCACCCCAACTAGTTGGGGTAATGATAGCAATGTAGGGGTTTTCTTTTTTTGTTGTAAAACAAGTTTGGTTATTTTTTGGTTACTTTTGAATAAAGATTTAGGTGAAAGATGACCTCTTTCAATTATTCCCTTATTTTTGAAGATATTTATACAAAAATAACAAAAACAGATTAAATAAAGCTTAGGGGGCCACAATTCCCCCGGTCTCCCCTAAGCCTAACTTTATTGAACTTAATAGGGTATTTTTATTTTCAGGAAAGTTCTAACATATTTTTTGTAGACAGGAGTAAGCCGAAAATCGGAGAACAAAAAGAGTTTCAACAAACTAAATAATATTTTAGATAAGTTTCTTTTCATTTTTAAAAGTATACTCATATAAATTTTAAGCTCCTGAGCTTTTGTTCACGAGTTTCATAGATATACATTTTGTTATTTACTTGTATAATATTGAAAATTGTCTTTTATTAAAATTAAATTAGGACCTCATTTAAAGAACCTTCATTAAAATCCGGTTTTGTTAATTTTTTGTTTTTTTTAGTCATACACAAAAGGAAGAGTTTTTTAGAGATAACATTTTTAAACCCATATCAATCCCAAAAAAAAATTATCACAAGTACATACTCTAGGTCCAAAATTACTGTCAGTCACAAATTAAAGGCGTTAAATTCCACAGCAGCCACTTTTCAACCCCGGAGCCAGGCTGCCAACGAGGCACAATGGGACTAAAGAAAGGAATTAGGGTAGGGATATTTTCATGCTCCTAATGAAGATGGCTTTTTAGCATAACACAGAGAGAAAAATTAAAGAAATTATCAAATTATTGCCCCAAAACAAATTGTGCAAGAAATATTAAAAATATATCACAATTCAATATATGTATGCCATCTAGGGCAAAAAAAGACAATAGAACTAAAAGAAAGATATTTTTATTGGCCTACGCTCAAAAAGGACGTTATAAACTTTGTTGAAAAATGTCATTCGTGCAATATCCAAAAAACATATTATCAGCCTCCCGTGGCAATGCAAGAAACACCTGTGCACTACGTGTCATGAGGTAGAATCAGCATGGATATAGTTGGGCCATTAAATAAGAAAGACAAGAATAATGAATATATACTAACTTGTATAGACACGATATCCCGAGTGCATTCCACTACCTGATATTACAGCTCCAACAGTTGCAGTTTGTAGAAAACATCATCTGCAGATTTGGAACTCCCAGAGAACTCTTAACTGACTGTGAAACTCAATTTATGGGAAAACTATTTGTAGAAATCTGTAACTTATGGGGCATTAAGAAATTAAAAACCACTCCCTACCACCCTAGCGCAAACGGAATGAATGAAAGAATGCACAAAAGTTTAAAAACTATGATAAGCCATTGTTAATGATCATTACGCCAATTCGGATGAAATACTGCCTTACTCTCTAATGGCATATAGAAACTTACCACATGAGGCAACCAAAGATTAACCATTTTTCCTGATGTTTGGAAGGGATATGGAGTTACCAATTCACCTTACTATCATACAAAATAAAGTCAAATACGATATAGATGAAAATTATTTCAGTGAAATGTTAGCAAGAATGCCAGCAAAATATCCAAAAAAGTATTCATGTACGATGTGACAAACACAATTCAAAGAAAATAATTTCAATTATGCGACTTCGTGTGACACTCCAGCCATTCCAGGCAAATAAAATGTACATTGAAAAACAATTTCAAAATGTTTCGGATAACATTATTCATGACCTAAGTCGGTGTGATTGAAGATTTACAAACACGGGTTTTACTATACCAAATGGCCCTGTTTCATCTATACGAACTCCGTGCACATTATAACTGGGATCATCCCGATCACCCAGAATTATGGCCCGTGCGTGCAACCATAACAATGTGGTGTGAAATGATTCATGCCGCGTACCAAGGACTACGCGTCCAAATGAGAAAAAATCAAGGATAACCACATTGGAACCGTGCACATGTTTTTTGTGTATCACACCCACAAGTAGACTTTTTAGCCCAAAGGCATACTGGACCATTTCGCATGTGGTAAATATCAGAGGATGTACCTGTAGTGTATGCATCAATCAACCATTTGCACTACCGCACTGTTTTTCTTAAGAAAATGTAGAGTGCCAAACAGAAAATTATTCTAGAGACGCGAAGACACAAACCATACCACCCGGCAACAGAACAATGGTTCTTCCACCATTGAATTGAAGACGATAGTGGCATAGAAAACAATTAAAAGAGAAACCTTGTAACCAAGTGTAAAGTAAGTGAAAATGTACATTTTAACGCTTACCGAAGGAATTACTTGGGTGGCTTGCTATAAAATTTAAAAATTACTGTAACTGTTTTTAAACCAAGTGAATATAACATATAAAGAATTGCCGTGTATTTTACTAGGAGAACAGGATATATCAAAAAGAAAAACCAAGGTAAAGAGAAGTTAGGCCAACTTGACTTGCGGTGTTTTGCCCTAGAAATTTTGGGGTTAAATAGAAAACAACAATATATGGTCAAATTTGTTTTTGGTTATTTGTACAAAAATTAGTAGTTATCTAAAAAATGTGGGGTTTCTTCACGTCTCAAGCATAATATACACAGTAAAAAATACAGATCGGGTAAATTGCATTTCAGCATGGTAAAAATGTGAGTGTATATTTTTACACCCTTGCAAATATTATTCGCCGTTATTTAACACCCAAATAAACTTTTAGTACCATTAAATTCTAAGCTGGTAGTTATCATTAGTTGGGTGCTTTAACAATTCCATTAGTGTGAAACATATTCGTGCTACAATAAAAGAAACTTTCTGCATGTAAATAGTATTTCAGCAATGAAATTTACCCTTTTTGAGTGTAGGGGAAAATCGGGTAATACCGGTCAACCCTATATTTCCTTAAGGAAGATAGATCCGGCAACAGCGTTTGGTGCCGACGGCTGCTTTTAATACCCTAGCATTGAGGGCATTTGATCGTTTCAGTTACCATCAAGTGTTGACGTGGAACAGTCGGCTATTTGTTTTTCTTGTGTTTCTTCTAATTTCGCCATTATTGAAAATAAGCCGTAAGTACTTATATTTATTATTTCTTAAGAATGTGCTTAGTTTATCAGTTGGTTGGTACATCATAGAATAATCTTACGTATTGAATTGAGTGATAATCAAAATTTTAAGGTCCTAAATTATTTTTGAATGTATGCCTTCATATGAGGGCAATGTCGGTCGAGTGACCGGCATTGCCCTCATTAACAAAAATTAATTATTGTTGATTTTCTTTATTGCAGATGCCAAAGTCACGTGTAAGAAAAACCAACAGAGCAAAGTGGTCAGTTGAAAACCTGAATGCTGCCAAACGATTATATCAGCAAGGGGTTTCCATGCGAACTGCAGCTAAAAGATGTGATATTCCATTTTCAACCTTACAAGAAAGAATTCAGAAAGAAAACTTTGTCAGTCCTATTTTGGGTAGAAAAACTGTTTTCACTAGGGAGCAGTAAGTAGAAATGTCGAACCAGATAAAATATCTAGCATCTATATTTTATGGATGTACAGAAAAAGAAGTCAGACGCATGGCATTTCAGTTTGCCGAAAGAAATGGCATAAAACATAATTTTAACAACGAAATAAAAATGGCAGGTCGTGACTGGCTTGTAGGGTTTCAGAAGAGAAATCAAATTGCAGTACGAAAAGCAGAAGCAACCAGTTTAAACAGGGCTACTGCATTCAATAAAAAGGAAGTCGATCGCTTCTTCGAACTCTTACAGCAGGTTATGGAAAAACACAACGTTTCACCTAGAAATATCTACAATGTTGATGAAACGGGAATTTCCACAGTGCAAGAACCAGGGAAAGTTTTGGCGGCAAAAGGCCAGAAAAGGGTTGGCTCGATGACAAGCTGGGAAAGGGGTCGCAACATCACAGTTGTTTGTGCAATGAGTGCCGCTGGAGGTTTTATACCTCCAATGTTTATTTTCCCTCGTCAACGACATTCAGTTCTGTTGGAGAAAGATGGTCCTATTGCAGCAAAATATGAATGTTCCAAGAATGGTTGGATAACAGAGGAACTATTCGTCAAATGGCTTCAGCACTTTGTCGTCCATGTAAAACCATCAGAAAACGAAAAAGTGTTATTGATATTAGACAATCATTGCAGTCATGTCTCCCTGGCAGCCTATGATTTTTGCAGAACCAATAATATTATCATGTTATCTATTCCACCCCATACGTCTCATAGGACTCAGCCCTTAGACGTTGCATTCTATGGACCACTTAAATCATATTATAGGAATGAGTGCAATCTTTACATAAAATCCCATGCAGGAGAAAAAATATCTCCATATGAAATTGCCTCACTCTTTCGAAAAGCTTTTGCTTTTGCTGCATCAGTAGGTAAAGGAGAGTCAGGCTTCAGAGCAACAGGAATCTACCCGATTGACCCTTCTGTCTTCAAAGATGAAGATTTTTTGGCGGCTGATGCTTTAAATGACCCAGAAGAAATAGCAGTATTTGATGATGAACTTGAGATCACAGTTAACGAAGAAATGTCGTCAGCAGGTATTCCGAAATCTAACCAAGAACTTGTAGGAAGTTCCCAGCAATGTTGCTCTTCGAAAAATAAAGCTGCTGCAATTTCCGAGGCAATTCCGTCGACTTCCAAATCAGCACCTTCTCTCAATTGCAGCGTTGAAGACCTCCTTCCAAAGCCAAAGAAAAATACCAAAGTGACAAAGCCGAATAGGAGACCTAAACAGCACTCGAGTATTCTAACTTCTACACCACTGAAAGATGTATTGGAAGAAAAGAAAGAAAAAAAGAAAACAAAACTGGAGAAGACTAAGGTTGGAACAAATAAAATAAAAGATCTGAACAAAGCCAAGAGAAAAATACTAAATTCACCTGAGAGAACCAGCAGCCCCAGCGCCAAGAAACCAAAGATGAAGCGCGTCACTACCGAAAAGAAAATCAGAAAAAGAACCGATTCAACATCATCTGACTCTGATATTGAAATGGAAGATATCTGCAGTGATAATGAAAATAATGAGACAGATTTCACTTTATGTGTGATTTGTGGTGAATACGGAGCGAATAATGAGATGTGGTACAGGTGTGTCATATGTGGACAATGGGCACACTCCCTGTGTTCTGCAAGCCACTCTCCAACCGGATATATTTGTGATTTTTGTTTGTGACCGGTATTACCCATGCTATGACCGGTAATACCCAAATGTTACGACAATACCGGTCAAAGTAACTTTTTTAAATTTAAGAGTTTTTACTAAGAAATGTTAGATTTTCAGTTCGTTTTGTATTTGACAACTTAGAGTAACTTTTATGTTTCATTTTTCTTCTATCAGAATAAATATATATTTCATATTTTGACTTTTATGTCCAAATTTCGTTAACTGACCGCCATTACCCCATTTTACCCTATATTTACTCTTGCTCTGGTAAATTATACAGTTCTAGTGTGAATCGCGATCCTAGATGCAAGAAGCATTTCCGCGAATTCGTTTCCCTATGCGAAAACCGCCATTTGCGGATTTCGACGCACCACTTTACTGGGTGTGTTAGTGGTGTTCAGGTGTTCTGTAAGCGTTGTCAATAAAAATGTATATTTTTAAGTTAAAATTTAAAAATAAAACTAAATATGGTAAACTTGAGGACTCTGCTGTCTATGCAGATATTGTTGAACTAGGTAAGTTGACTATTATATACTTTTATTTCATGCGTGGGAGATTTTTCATAAGATTTAATAGGATAAAATTTGTCAAACATTCTGCTTTGTAAGGAACAGTAAAATTGTATGGCTATATTGTCTTTTTGGGTTGTAGGCCTCGTGATATTATGGCAAAATACTATAGAATAATTAGCTATAATATATTATGTTAAGTTGTTTTTATTTTTTATAACTTTGCTAAAGTTTAAATATGCGTAAGATAAGTTTTTTCTTGTGCTAGAATTGATATTATATACTAAACTATAAAATAGGACAAATCAGGCCACTGCCACTGGTTAATTTAAAGTCTATGTATTATCAGTTGTTTTTATTTTTTATAACTTATAACTTCGCAAAAGTTTAAATATGTTTACTTTTTTTCTTTTGCTAATTGTTAATATATTTTTTAAAGTATAAATAAAAAATTTTTAAATAGGATTTGTATTTTTTTTACTCCCTATTAGATTACTTTTACACTATTGGGTGTAACACCATCTATGAAATTATTTTAACACTCGTGGGTGTATTGAGAGACAATGCATTGGATTAGTTTTACACCTATTAAGTTACATTTACACTCTTGGGTGTATTAGAAATATTCTTTTTACACGATCATAAGTTACATTTACACTCTTGGGTGTATTGGAAATATTCTTTTTACACGATCATAAGTTACATTTACACTCTTGGGTGTATTAGAAATATTCTTTTTACGCGATCATAAGTTACTTTTACTCTCTTTAGTGTGTTAGAGGTGTATTAATTTTACACCCGAATTAGTAATTTTTACCCTCTAGTGTATATTAAAATTACCAAAATTTACTCTCACTGATAATGATGAAATTTACACTGAAAGTGCAGGACCTATATACACCACTCTGAGTGTGTATTGAGTGTAAAATTATACACTCAATTTTTTACTGTGTAGTTAGGTTATGCAGAAAGATTTTTATCAAAAATTAAATAACCAAGTAACTTTGCCAAAAATTATATTGACCCACATTATTTTCTCACAATCAAAGAAGCCTAGTTTGCGCAATTTATTAGCCATACGACTTTGATTGTCAGCCAGTTATTTTTGACAATGTTATTGTCCCCACAATCAAAATTATTATTTTTATCATTGTTTACAATCTTTGTGCAGCTCACGATCTACGATTTTTTATATTAGAGCGATAATAATATACCTATTTTAAAGTTTTGTCTTAAAAATTATTCGTTTTTGTAGTTTCGCACCTTAAAGGATAATGCAATAAAAGTTTAAATATACATTTTAAAAATGTATTTAATAAATCAATGCTATGTAATAAAGGTATAAACACATAACAATCTTTATAGGTACTCCAAACTAACGAACTTACACTTTATGTCACAGTATCTATATGAATAAGGTTTATCAAAATGCAATTATGAAACATATACATAAGTTTAAGTGCTTCGACTCAAATGGGTATATATGAAAAAAAGTTTTTCATATTGCGTTGGTTCTGACCATATAAATAATACTCATTATTCATTAAATAGGCACTTTCCATTGTAACTATCTTATCATCCTTTGATAAAAACCATTGATCTTTAGGACAAGCAACAAAAGTTAAGCCTTGTAAAATTAGGTGTTTAAAACCTTTTTTACACTGAGGAGGTTTATGCTTTTACACATTTCATACTTAGGTAAAGGCATTTTTTCTTGCAAAACTTCCTCCATACTTGATGTTTCCAATAAACGTAATAAAGGGCGATTCCCACTGCATAGCATATTTTTTTTTATGTGAGAATCGTTTTTCTATCGTAATCTTCCCACTGGGAAACAGCAACTCCGTTCGTGGCTGATTTTTTCGCAAAGCACTCAGTCTTTATATTGTGGAGTATGCAAATTATTTGGCAGAAAAACTACTTTTAATGAAGGATATAATGACTGGAGTAATGCGCAATAAGTTCTGGAGTCACATAAGAATTCCAAAGATCATAAAACGAGTTATCTGAGTTTTTTAAATATGAAAAATAGGGCTAGCATAAAGAACAATCTTGACCAACAGATGCATCATGAGATAGAGTACTGAAAGAAAATTCTACCTTATGTAGTGGCAGTGGTAAAAAAATTGGCTTCTAGGGGCTTACCTTTCAGAGGGAGTGATGAACGTTTTGGATCAAATCATAATAGGAACTACTGTATGGTTCTAGAGCTTATCGCAGAATTTGATCCATTTCTTCGGAATCATATTGAGACTTATGGCAATCAAGGTCGAGGATCTGTGTCATATTTATCGTCGACGATTTGTGATGAATTCATACAGATATTGGCCGAAGCGGTTTTAAAGAAAATTATAGACCAAGTCAAATCCTCTAAATATTACTCAGTCAGTATTGACTCGACACCAGACATTTCACACGTGGATCAGTTGACATTTATTATTAGACATGTCTTGGATTCTGGATACCCAAAAGAAAGCTTCATCAAATTCATTCCGAATTGTTGACATACAGGCGCCGAACTGGCCTAATGTATATTAACGGTGATTGGAGAGCTCGCAGTGGATATCCAGAACTGTCGCGGTCAGTCTTATGACAACGCCAGTAATATATCTGGGGCATACTCAGGCGTCCAGGCTATGATTAGGGAAGTTAACCCGCTGGCTGAATGGATTCCCTGTGCAGCCCATTCCCTCAATTTAGTGGGTAAATGTGGGGCTGAGTGCAGTTCTCTAGCCGTTCAATTTTTTTTTGAATCTGCAAGAACTTTACAATTTTTATTCTGGATCGACGTACAGATGGGAACGTCTGTCGGCGAAATTGGAAACTTTTACGGTAAAATCTTTGTCCCGAACACGTTGGTCAGCCCGTTTTAAAGCGTGCAGGAGCTTGTGTGATGCGTGGGCAATTATTTTCGAGGTTCTTGAATCATTTGCTGAAGACGAGACAGAGACTCCAACTACAAGAGCAGACGCCCGCGGTATTATTAATTCATTAAATAATTTAGAAATGTGTATCGTAGCTCTGACATGGAATGATATAATGCAACGTTCAATTCGGTTAGCAAGGTCCTTCAGTCCCCAAATACAGAATTATCAACAGTTGTGGAGCTTTTCGACTCTTTGGTTGAATTTTTGAGTAAATTGAGATATGACTTTAATGACTATGAAAAAAAGGCAATCGAAAATAATGGCTCAAACATCTATCAATCTACTGAAAAGAGGACAAGAAAAAGGAAACAATTTTTTGATGAAAGTCAAACTCCCGATTCTCAACAAGCTCGTTCTGGAGCGGATCACGTACGGATCGAGTTTAATTATAAGGTTATAGACACCCTTATCATGGATTTGAAAAGACGTTCTGAAGCCTATCAAAGAGTATATAATAGATTTGGATTTTTGACGAAACTCCACATGATGGATTCAGAAGAAATTTCGGATAAGGCCAATAATCTTATATCTCAATATCCTAATGATTTGGAAGGTTGTCTAGACATTGAATGCCAGCACCTAGCCGCGCACTTGAGAACTTTGGGGATTGAAAAGATTTCTGCGATAGATTTGAATGTAATGATCATAGAGAAGGATTTGCTAACTGTTTATCCCAACGTAAACACAGCTCTAACTTTATATTTGTGCATGATGGTGACCAACTGTTCTGGAGAAAGATCATTTTCCGTTTTGAAAAGAGTAAAAAATTATTTACGATCAACCCAAAAACAAGACCGCCTCAACGCGCTTTTGATTCTGTGTATTGAATCGGAAGCAACAGTTGCTCTAGATTGTAATAAGATCATTACAAAGTTTGCCGAACAGAAAGCGCGAAAGAAAAATCTTTAGACCTTTATATATGTAATGATGAGTTTTTTCGTTGTAAGTGTAAAAAAACATGTTAGTCGAGCATAGACAACAAAAACCAAAGAATGTCATTAGTCATTGACCTAAGCAAATTTGATGTATAAATAAATAAGTAGATTCAATAACAAAACATCTTGTTTCTTCAATGGAAATACACCTTTTCCCGTTCCTCGAATTAGCCAATCCGAAAAGAGAACACTCAGACATGATATACCAAGGCCTTGGTAACCTCAATATATCGATAAGGTAGATCAGAAATTCGGGAAAATGCCAGCCTTATGTGGGCGGCAAGCCCATTTTAGCGTATAGGCGTCACTCGGTATAATCCGGCACTATGCTGGTGCTTAACTTTTTTTTTTATAATAAAGGATATCAATTATCACCGAGATATCTAAATTGGTAAAATCAGTGTTTATTTATGTTATTTTTTTTGTAAACTTGTAGTGACTGGTTTGTTATTGTGGAATTACCTTTAATTAACGATAATTTATCTTCGGCGAGACGACGTTAGGCTTTGTTTATTTAAGTTATTTAATTGAAAATTACTTCACTTTCTTGTTATGATGGAGGATAAGATAAGATTCAAGTGCTGCGCTAACAAATTGTATAAGCACTTTGCTTGCATTGTTTGTTTTAATACTTTTTACCCTAGCTGTCTTGCTAAAAATTTTAAAGAACATACGAAACTGGAAAACCATAAAATTTACTGCTCGGAGGAGTGTAGAAATTTGAGCCTGGATAAGGATCCTCGACTTCTATCGATTCTCTCCGAATTGGAAAAAATACAGGAAACCCATCACAAACTGAAAAACCAGTATACTTTAAAAAACGAGGAGTTTAAGAGCCTTGCAGCCGAAAAAGATGATATTATCTCGACCCTTCGTAAAGAAATCGAAATTATTAAAAAGGAAATGAAGACTAGGGAAACATTATATAAGAAACAACGTCGAAAGACACAAGAGTTTGAGGATGAAGTGTTTGAATCTGAAAGGAAGAGGGTGGAAATTTTAAATGAAAAACGCGGTGAAATTCTCAATGTGCGAAATGAACATTATTTGATTCTCGCGTCGTTGGCTCCCTGACCCAAACATTACTGTTCTTTATATGACAAAATTTATTTATTAAAACCGACGCTGATCTGACGTTGGATGTTGTACCTCGGTACAACGTTATTAAATATGACCAAAACAAAGGTCGGCTTAACATCGTCTAGTAACGGTCAAGATGTGTGTATTATTTGTACTTAAAGTGACGTATAGCAAGTATCCCAAAATTAGTCGGACGGTGTGAAAATGCTGCTTGGGTAGCAGAATGTCATTTGTCTGTTTTTTAAAGGCCAAAAGTGAAGTTTTTCAATGTTTTAAAGAATTTAAGTCTATGGTGGAAAACCAGAAAAATAATACTTACAATAAAAGTTTTTAAAGGTGATCAAGGTGGTGCATTTTGCAGTACTGAATTTTCTTAAGGGGGAAGAAATAGTTAATAAAAAAAACAAATTTTTACACATGGCTTTGTTGAAAGACTAAACCGTACAGTTGTTGTTGAGAAAGCAAGATGCCTTATTTTTTATGCAGGATCTCCCCGATACTTTGTCCACGACTATGAAATAATTGTAGCTAGAATTACTTAACATCTTTAAGAAATTAAAATCTAGTAAATAATGATTCTATATTCACGAATCATTGAAACCACACAAACATATGAGGCGCTCAAAAGCAGCCCAGGTAGCAGACTGAAGTCTATCGACGTCGCTTAATGGTGATTCTGGACCTAATAGGTCAGTTAGTATCAGTTTGGTGAGTTAATGACGTTTAAAATGCGGCATTTTATGACGTTATATTAACTGACGTATTTTTAACGTCAAAATAACGTCGATCTAGAAACTTTACTGACATTTATTTGACATATTATCGAAAGCAATAAATGTTACTAATTTATACATACGACATTTATGAGTTCGGCCGTAGGTGATATTAACACCATGAGAACCAGATCTACCTAATTATTATTGGTTGCATTACGGTATAACGTCACAAAATAACATATGGAAGTATATATTTCGTGTGTAAATGTTGGCTTTACTTGGATAATTTACCTTTTATACTGTTGGTACTTTCTTTACTTTTTCGTGTCCGGAATTTATTCTGCATTTGGTGGCCCTTATTTATAAACGACGAACTGAATATCTTTTTATTTTTATTTAATGCATTACCAGTTAGAAAAAAGCCGCGGAGAAGTACGGTCCGACGTCCGACTCGTTTCTCGTTAGTTTTTAAGCTAACTTTTTGTTGGGTTTCGGCATGGTTGCGGTTTCGGAGCAGATATTGGCGGGTTTCGTAGTTGTTTCATGATAATCGCATCAACCAGTGATCAGACAGAGTAAGTATGCAAGTAGTTAATTTTCTTTGATATCTTCATTGATGTTAATTACTGCCTAAGTTATACGTTATCTTCCAAAGTCAGAGAGTGCTGCCAAGATTTTTGGGTTTAAATGGTTACCGGGATAATGTAAAAACTAATTAATAATAACAATCATTAATACTACACAAATTTATCTTTATCTACTGGCACAATTTTGCTATATAACTTATAAAAACCATTGGTATGCAGGTACACTGCAGAGTTGGTAGTATAAGGCCTCACTCACACGTACGCCTTTTCGACGACAACAGAACCGTAATAAAGTCGTCGTCGGTGGAGAGTAGCCATAAAGTATGGAAACTGCACGCAGCACTCACACGTCCGACGCATTGCCGACAATGCGGCGACAGTCGCAATGTGTTGACGGTATCATCCACTAAATTGTCGCAGGCGGTTGGCCAGCGCAACTCACATGTGCGATTCTCCAGCGGCACACCGACAACAGGCTGAACAGGTCGGTGCAGATATCAGTTTGAATTGTATTGGCACGCGGTAGTGTAGTGAAAATGGCTAACGAAAGTGAAACATTTGACACCGAATTGTTTATTGACGAAATCCAAAATCTATTGATTGATTGATTCAATTATGTATCTGTCAGTATGCACAAGACCACATATTACATTTCCCGTATCATATTTAAGTCAACTTAATAATGATCATTCAAACGAACAATGGTTAAGTGCTAAAATGTTACTTAAATATTTAAAAGGTACGAAAGATGTAGGGATCATTTATAGAAAATCAAGTGATCAATTGGTTTTGTGGACTCATGTTTTAGATAGGAAATATTTCGATGGTAATATTTATATATTAGCTAATGGACATGTATCGTGGAAGTTCTACAGAGGCTTAATACATTGGTATATATGAGGCAACACAGGATATACATTAAATCATTGTGTTCTGAAGTTTTCAATAATATAAATTACGTCAGTTTTCTAAAAAATAATATACATGTTACTATTTATACTGATAATAAAAGTGCGATTAAACTATTCGAAAATAAAGTTTTTCATAAACGCACTAAACATATCCATGTTAAATATATTTTTTTTTTCACGAAAAAATTTAAGACAAAAAAATTGAATTCTCATATATGCAAACTGTAAAGATGGTAACAGATATGCTGATAAAGTCTTAAGATTGCAAGAAACATAACATAATAGAAAGAAATATAACATAATACCATAAGGTAAATATGTTATAAAGATTATTTGTTGTATCTGACGTAGTTAATTTCTTTCCTAGCTTATGTTAGGATGATCCAAAATAATAGGCCTCGCCAGGAAGGCCTATATAGACAGTATCTATCATATATGGGACATGATAAGATTAATTGGGGAAGAACCAGGTTCGTGGAATATCTGGCCGCTCCAGGCCGAACTACTAATGTGGTGGCATATGCTACATTTCGAATACCAACATTTTTTTGCAAACTGGGCCGCTTCTATAAACAGGCCATTTGATTTGCGGCGATGCCAACGCGCCTTTTGTATGGCCCCAGAATAAAACTTTGGAATTTAGACCAGCATTTTTTGGATAGACATGGGTTGGCCAGAAAGTGAAGAATGCCAATGCTTATTACCGGAACAACCACCAACTGCACTTAACGAACCTCCCGCACCACAAGTACCAATAAAATAAGAACTACACTACAGTGCATGGTGTCAACAGCTCTCCTGTCCATGTTCAAAATGTCCTGAGTCACCCTACATGCCCATGCCTGAGTTACCTGTAGGACTACCTCCACTTGTGCCAATTAATGGGCAACGTACATTCTCAACAGCTTTTCATAGGTCCACTGACCACTCCAAGAAGGATGTGCACGCTGAAAACTGCATTCAGGAATCCGCACCCGTTCCAGAGTAACCCGCGGAAAATCAACCAGAGCCTATTGACAATGATATAAGCTACGAGCTGACCTTATTAGACGGATTACGGATGGTTTTGAGTGTCATGAGAGATTAATTCCAGGACGGAAACTTCCAGGACGAAAACGACGAGGCCCCCGAAGGAACTCCAAAATCCCCAACTGACAAGGATTATAAAGGTACCGGTAAATATTAATTATAAAGAATGAATTTTGTTTTACATTGGAATTTTTACATTAAATGAACATTTTTTTTTTGAAAAATAAATAAGTTCTTCTTTATCTTAAGTTAGATTTCAAGATTTTATAATAAATTGCTGTTGACAATTGACAAATTACTTTGTAATACGTGTGGTACTTTGTAGTTTCGAAGAACAGACGTTTCACTTTCTTATTTTATTGTTTACTACAACTCTGTTTAGTATGAATATTGTACAGTTTAAACTCAAACGTTGATACTAATTAATTTAAGTTTTATATTCTGAATGATAGACAATTCACTACAATAAAAATTAACTCAAAGACATTTAAGGGGGCTAAGGCTTATAATACTGTGGAGCTCATCTGCTTAAAGTGGCAATTAATGTTACCTTCACTGCCGGAAAATATCAAGGTTTGTTTTGGTTTTGTATGACTGTATGTACCAACCACAAACCTGCATGTAGGAGACTACAAATGTTATGCTATCCACAGCATACTTATAAACATCATGTTAAATAAAGAATGTTTATAGTAGGAGGTTGTAAAAACTGGGTATAAATCTGATCTGACTGTTTTTACACTGTGTTTTTTTTTTAAATTAATTGTTTTGTTGTAGTATGTATGCAGTAATTCAATTTACTCCCGAACTGGGTGGTGGCTTGGCTGTGGTGAACAAAGCATGGTTAACGCCAAGGAAAAAAGGAAACATTTTGGCCTCCACATAAGAATCAAAAACAGTACGAAAAAGCTTTAAGAGCATCAGATGAGATTAATGTAAAAACTTGAACGCTATATGATGTTCAGCGGATATTTTATGAGACGGGTAAGGTATAAGTACCAATAAAATAAACTTATTTTTCTAATTTCTTTGTTTATCATAGATGAATATGAAAAAGCCAAAGAAAAACTAAAAAAATCAGAAGATACATCAAACTTAAAAACCGAAACAGAAACGGAGGAAACAAGTTATGGTTCAAGAAAAAAAGGCGAGTAGTCAAGCCATTACGATTTGAGTCTAGTGATAGTGAAGTGGAAGATATACGCAACTTACCTCCCCCTCCCCCAATCAGGACTCCTTCGAAGATCCAAGGTAATATTTCTAAAAAGTTAAGGGTTAATGAAATTTGTTAATGGTATTTGTATATATAATAATTTGTCTTTCTTTTTAAACTATTTATCTAGATCTAGAATATCAATAAGATTTTTTTGAATTTCTAGTTATTGCTCAAGTACATAATCCTCATACTGAGCCAGTTTACTCCCAAGGTGCAGATCGTTCTGGCAAAGCTCCATCGTATACCCCATTCATACCCATTACTCCCGTTGATTCTCCAATAAGTAGGTACGAGTTCATCTATTAAAATAGACAATCCAACTAGAGCTTTTCAGACATTTTTAGGACCAGAAAAATCAGGTATATTTAATTACTTATTTTTAAAATTTGTTTATTTTTAAACCTGACAAATGTAGTATACTTATTAGGATACACTATTGAAGGATACGTGACTGTCTTATTTAAAAATATAATGTTCTTCAAATAATTTTGTTGTGTTTTTAGGGTTTCAAGTTCTTCTTGAAAATTTACTAGAAGTTCAAAATCAAAATAAAACTATATTGACCTACATTGCTAAACTATCTGAAGAGAAGCAAGGCCCGAGAAATTGCCCAGATTTGCCAGTGGAGTTTCCGTTAAAAACATTGTAGAATGTGGATGATATCGAAACATTTTTAGGGAATCCACAAAACTTTAAAGCATTGGTAGGTATTTGGAACTTGTTTAAAATACAATAAGATAGTTGCAATTTTAATAAAAAAGTTTTTTTATTATCCAATAAAATGAAATATAATTAAAGTTAAACAAACTGTTTTACTGACAAAATGTTAATACTGAGGTTAATATAAAAGTTTTCTGTAAATTTTGTTTCAGGTAGTTTATTATTCCAGTTTGGGAGGAAGTAATGTTCCCTCCAAAACCAACAAAATATTAAGGAGCAGCATACATGATACATTGAGTAGCAGATATAATTATTTTGAACGCAAGCAAAAGAGACCATTTAACAGTTGAAAGATTTGTGATTGTATAATAGGTATGTATAAAAAACTGGGTTAACAAATTTTTAAGAAAGTATAAACCACCACTTTTAAATATTTTTGACAAATAATAATAAATTAGGTAGGGAAAGTGTGCCTTTGATGGACTATTGCCTATGATGAACCACCATCGATATATTTCAAATTGGCGCGCGTAGGACGCCAGCGCCATGCTCGGCGGGTGAGCAAACTTCGTATATTAATGGTTGCGGAGTGTTCGACGTTTGTATGCTATTTTAGTGAAATTACATGACAAAATTAAATCTGGTCTAGTCCTGATGTAAGAAATTACGTTTTGGTTATTGCAATTTTTTCATAAAATATAGATATCTATTGGTTACTTCGAATGTCTAAGGTAGGGATGTGTGTTACTCATCCAATGTTATAAACTAATTTAGGTTTAAATTTACAAAACAAAATTATCGGTAGTCTACGTGAAACTGGGCACATTTGCCAATGATGGACCACCTAGCGTAATCTATTGATGGACCAGGGGTCCATCATAGGAAAGAAGATATTATAGCGTAGTATTTACTATTTTAATCTTAGTTTAATATAATTTAGATGTTGTTTTTTTTAGACCAGTTCACACATATTATGATCAAGAAATTCAATTATGGTTACCCAGAATTCAGGCAAGGCGGTAATGCTATTTAAAATTGCAAATCTGTTTAGCCAGACCTATTTAAAAAGTGCAGTACCTTTTAATGCTATCAATTCGTTTAAGAAAACGGGAATTCATCCTTTTAATCCGGATGTGTTTCGAGATTGGGAGTATTCACCATCCCTATCCACAGACAAGCCGATTACAGAAGAAAATACTGACATGCCTGAGGAGCAACCACAAGAAACAAAAACCAACCATCAATCACCAGAACATTCTGAAAGTTTATCACAAGAACCAACTACATCAGGGCCACCAGGTGTGCACAATTCTACATCCTCATCATCAGGCCTCAACGTATCTTTCGTAAGAATCACACTGAAGTTCCAACACACTTTTATTTAAAGAGTCTTGCGCGGAAACACACCCGATACACTTTTAGTCTTTTCAATCAGTTCTGTTAATTCTTCCCCATTGGCCCATCCTCTTTGAGCGTAAGATAGTACAGGGACGTTCCACGATTGCACATTATCCCATGGTTCCATATTTGCCCATTGGCTTATTCTCTTTAAGCGTAAGAGAGTACAGGGACGTTCCATGATTGCACATCATTCCATGGTTCCATTTTTGCCCATTGGCGTATTCTCTTTAAGTGTAAGAGAGTACAGGGACGTTTCATGATGACACAAACTTTAGAGATGTGGCTGATACTGGCGTTGGATGTAGCCAGGAGTTTTCCCCCCGTCCAGTGAGTTCGGCCTCCGTAACTTATATCAGGCTATTGGTGGAGCAATGTGGATTGCAGATAGCCAAGTTACAATTTTTTGCGATTTTAGAGTACCGTTGATAATGCTCTTTGGCTTTGCCACTGTTAGCCATATGGAATTTTTTGTCCATACCAGAAGGAAGTTGTGCCCTTGTAGTCGTGCTGAGAATGATTTATGGTCATATCACAGGTGTACACCTACAGTGCCTTTAGTTGCTATGCAGCATGGGGTGAAAACTGGTTTTGGGTGTGATCCGGCTTTTGGGTCGGCAGTGGTTGGACTCCGTGTGGTACATGTAACAAAGTTGAAAACCAGCAGTAACGAGAAAAAAAAATTACTGCCAGTCCATCTGGTCGTCTACCACAAGCCGATAATGTGTACATATATCGCTCCGTAGCCCTTGCTCAAAGAATTTTTTAAACCCCTCCATATCACAATTAGGATCGCATTCCCCATACATATGTATTTAGTAGGATCTAATTGATTCGTTTTCAGCTTGTCTTCGTGATTGTAACTGTCTTTCCAAGGTCAGTCTGGACTTACTCTCACTAAATTCTTTTATGAAATCTTCCTTAATGTCTGTCCATTTTTTGTTGTCGTTATTCTAAATTCTTTTATGAAATCTTCCTTAATGTCTGTCCATTTTTTGTTGTCGTTATTTTGATCGTCTTTGTATTTTGTTATCCACCTGTGAGCCGCGCCCTCCAAGAATGATTCCAAGTAAGACATTTTAAGTGCGTTATTCCAACCGTTAGCAGCGCTTGTTCGTTCGTATTGCTTCAGAAATGATGAAGCGTTTAAATTGCAAGGGTTAAATGTTGCTGGGCACAAAAAGCTCGGAATAGCTGGCGATTTTGGGGCTGCCAAACTGTCTGCAAAAGTAGTATTTGCCATTGCTACGTGTGGTCTGTCAGCAGTGTTTTCAAAAACTTCATTATCTATGCTTTCTTCGGAGTCTGAATGGCTTACTTCCTGGTTGGAAGTTAGGGGAGTGTCTTCTTTTTCCGTATGTCCAGAATTGTGGTTTTTATTGCCTGGTTCCTGTATCTCGGTTTGTATGTCTCTTTTGCAGGTTTTAGCTTTAATTTCACTGGAAGTTGTAGCTTTAGTCAAGTCGCCCTCTGATTTTCCTCTCTGAGGGGAGCGAGATACTCTTGTGGATTTGCCAAATGGGTCGGAAAAAAGTTCCGTACTACGGTGCTGCGGTTTAAAACTGTTTTCCGAGTTGACTACTAGCTTAAAAGTATTGCTAGTCGACCTGGTTATAGGGCGTGATGGGGGGACATTAGACATTAGGGGAAAACAATAATAATATGTATGTATAAAAATTAATGGTTAAAAATAGGGTATAAATTTACCAAAAAATAAATAAAATAAACCTGTACCCGTAATATTTGTTTAACGTTTTAATTGTAATTAAATAATAACCTCATTAATGCGTAATTATGTAAATAAACAAATAATTGCTTGCACTAAACTGGTTTATTCAGCAAAATATAAAAATAAATATAATATTACGAATGGTTTGTTTTTATTTAGTCATCATCGCCGAACAGTTTAAGAAACCTTTTTCTTAATTTGTCTGTTAGCTCAGCATTATTTTTTGTTTTGTGCAATTCTGCACTGGTTCCCTCAAAAAAATTGATATTATTTATTGTAGGCGTTACTGGAAAACCTGTCTCCTTGTGATATTTTATTTCTAGTTCTACGTTATCTTCCGTTAAAAGTTTAAATTTATTTTGCCGTTCTAGTTCTCTTTGGTTTTTGTTGAATTTTTTCCTGGCCATTAAAATTTAAAAAAAAATGTTATCTATAGATTCCTTTCGTAAAAAAAAAATTAAAATCGACAAAATGGAAAAGTGTTGAAAGGGTTAGTTAGTGCCTTAATTTTTACCAGCGTTAACGGGCACAAAATTAAGTACTAACTTATACTGTCGATAGTGACTTTAAAGCAAGCTCCGCCAGAGTAAAATCGCTACCAATCGTATGGGGTACAACAACCCTAACCTCGCCAGCGTTAACGGGCACAAGACGGGGTTATATCAGAACTCTCAGGGGTTAAAAAAATATCGTTTAGGAAAAAACACACAAAAAAAAATACCTATAATAATAATTCTAACCTCGCCAGCGTTAACGGGCACAAGGCGGACTTATTAATAATTTTCAGTCTGTCCAATACTAATCTCGCCAGCGTTAACGGGCACAAGATAGGATTAAAACAAACTTCGAATCGCCCTGTAAAAAAAACTGAAAATATCTCCAAAAAAATAAAAATAAACAACAATAATAAATTAATAAGTTTGGAAGAACTTACCAACGAGAACGAACAAGGCGCCTCCACCAAATGTCACGTAGCCTTTGTTTAAGGGGGCCAGATGGTAGTTTAGTAGGGTAAATAATGGTAGACAGGTTTTCGATACAAAAATATTATAAATATATTGACCAACAATAAACGAGCACCTTGGTGTAAACTTACTTACATTATATGACGTCGGGGGCTGCTCCCAAGGGCGACGGTATGCGCAGGTGACGAGTGATGACCCAGGTTATCAAATGTGTACGGGACGGGTACCTCCCGTCACTGTCTGTCCTAGCGCTGGCTCCACTATTTATATTACTTTAATGAGGTTGACTTATTGATTGTAATATAAACAGTGCAACAGTGGCATTTTTCTAGGACAGCATATTTTGCATGTTGAAAAACTGGGTCTTATAATAATAAAACCAAAAATTATTATTTTTATGGAAAGTTACTTTTTTCCATGACAGTATATTGATTCGGGCGCAAGTGTACATTTGACAGCCAACGAACACTGGATAAAAAACGAGTCTCCTTCAAATATTTAAGAAAGTATGGTCGCGAATACGACTGTATGGCCAGTAAAAGGTTGTGGTGATGTTGAAATCAAAACCAAAATTGACATTACTGGTTATGTTATTCCTGTTAAAAATGTTTAATGTCTGCCATCATTAACAACTAATTTATTATCAGTCAGTAAGCTAATTAAAAATGCAAATAATGTGCGCTTCAATACAAAAGATTGCAAGATATTCAATAAACAGGGCGAGCTGGTCGAAGAAGCTGATGTGGTACAAGAAGTGTACAGATTAAAGCAGATAAAAGATGATTTCTTGGAAGGCAAGTTTGCAGGTTTGGCTGTAAATACCAAAAATGTCTGGCACAGACGCTTTGGACATCTAAATAATGTATATTTAAATCAAATGAAAAGCAATGATTTGGTGTATGGACTTGACTACTCAGAAAGGCTTAAATCTTTAAACCAGACCTTCAAAATATGCTGCGAAGCAAAATAAACCAGAACATCTTTTAAGAACAGTAATTCAAGGGCAATGGCATTATTAGATCTGGTGCATACTGACGTTTGTGGCCCTATGGAGATTAAAGATATAGAAAGAGAAGCACGAAATTTCCAAATGCACTGTAGAAACGCATGTTATAAATATATTAAGAGAATAAGAGTTACAGATACAAAGGAAATGAATCAATGGTGGGACGAAGAGTTAAGTAATAAAAAGAGACAGGTAAAGGTAGCTAGAGGAAAATGGGTAAGAGGTAAGATACAAGGAGATAGGGAAATATATATAAAAATCAGAAATGAATACAAGAAAATGATAAATGAAAGGAGAGAAAAAGAGAAGAATACAAATTATGGACCAGGGAAGAAATTGAATGGGCGATAAATACCTTAAAGAAGAAAAAGGCCACGGCGGAAGATAAAATACCAAATGAAGCGGTCAAAACAATATGGCAGGCGAAAAAGGAGTTCATGACTAGTTTATATAACAAGTGTTTATTGAAGGGCTATTTCCCAAAGGTATGGAAGATTGCCAACATCACATGGATACCGAAAAGCACTGGAGGCCACAGACCAATCAGCCTATTGCCGACACTAGGGAAAATACTGGACAAATTGATAAACGAAAGATTGAAATCGTATTGTGAAAGAACGGGTGTTTTTAGTGAAAGGCAATATGGTTTTAGAATGAATAAAAGTACTATCGGGGCAATTGCATACTTTGGTGGTTACGTTAGATTTAGAAAATGCCTTCAATCGAGCGTGGGTGATAAGTTTAGATAAGAAGATGAGTAGACACATGGGAATCCCGTCAGAAATTAGGGACCTTTGTTGGGACTTCATGCAGGATAGAAAGGTCAAAAGTGGCGACGCAACTTACGATAGCGAAATGGGAGGGCCCCAGGGCTCAATTCTTGGACCAACACTTTGGCTAATCATAATGGAGAGTTGGCTTCAAGAAATTGCCGAGCTTAATGAGAAGAATCCAAGGATCGAGGGGCAGGCATTTGCGGATGATCAGATAATTATGATCAGCGGCAACTCGGTTAAGGAAATCGAAAGAGAGTGGGAAATGGTATGGAAAAGATTCCTACAGTGGGCAAAAAACAACAGGGCCGTGTATAATATAGAAAAAACAAGGACGATGTTTGTAGAAGCAAGGGGGAAAATACGTGGACCTGTAATCAGGCAAGAGGAAAATAGCAGATTAGAAATGGATGAAGCAATCAATTATCTGGGCGTGCATATAGACAAGAGTCTAAACTTCATCACACATGCAAAAGAGATAAGAGGCAAGGCGAAAGCGTTGGTCACAAAACTTATAGGTCTTGCAAGGCGGAAGAAGACAGTGGACAAAAACCTCTTAAGGCAGATTTATGAGGGAGTGGTGAAGCCAGCCCTGTTGTATGGAGCGGAAATTTGGGGCGAACGAGCATACGACACTAGAACAACTGGAGGCGGCCCAAAGAATCTTCCTTTTGGCCATCGGACGAGCCTACCGTACGACGCCATCAGCGGCCCTCCAAGTAGTGAATGGCATGGCCCCGTTGTACATTTTTGCACGCCAAATGTACAACAAAAAAGTGCTGAATGAAAGAGAAGCTTTGGAAGAGATTGTGGAAGAAGACGAAAGAAAAGTCCCAGAGGAAAGGGAAGACATCAAAGAAGACACGATCGAAGACAGGGATAAACGGAAGCTTTATGTAGATGCTGGTTTGGGTGGAGAAAAGATTGGGCTAGGTTGGGCATATTATAGAGAAGAAAGCGGAAACTGGTTTCAAGGAGGAATAACAATAAAAGGAGGGAAATCATCAAGCGAAGCAGAGCTTGCAGTAATCCAATTAGGGATAAAGATAATTAGGGACAACGATTGGCATAATGTAATAATTATTAGTCTAGACCTGACCAAGGCATTTGACTGTGTAGGGCACGGCATTCTTCTCCAAAAATTCTCATACTACAACATCAGTATAAAATCAATAAACCTCTTGAAGTCTTACTTGTCTGATCGCTTTCAATATGTATACTACAAACAAGAAACATCCAGTTTTAAGAGAATAGGATGCGGAGTTCCACAGGGTTTAGTACTGGGCCCTGTGTTATTCCTTATTTTCATAAATGACCTGCCCAATTTTCAGGATCTCGTAGAACTAATACTATTCGCCGATGACACCACCTGGCTGAGTAGATATCATCCATCCCAACCTCAAAATGCAGTCATTACAAATATATTGAGAAATATACAAGAGTGGTTTTTAGCCAACAAACTTTGCCTCAATGTAGCAAAAACTCAAAATATAAATTTTTCTCTCCGTCAAAATGACAATCGCATACAGGTTGATACAAATGATGAGGTCGTCTTTTTGGGTGTAACGCTCGATTCAAAGCTCACATGGGAGGCCCATATAAACAAATTATCAAAAGAATTGTCTAAATCTATATACTTAATAAGAAGTTTGGCTGGATGCGTCTCTACTGAGACATTGCTGTGTGCTTACCATGCGAGCTTCGGCTCCAGGGCCTCCTATGCTCTGTTGGGATGGGGACACTCCTCTCATTCTGGAAGGGTATTTGCGCTACAGCGGAAATGCATCAGAATTATCACCAATATCGGATATCGTAATGATTGCCGACAGCAATTCATTCAGCTAAGGGTGCTCACCTTCCCTTGTCTGTACATCCTCCAATGTCTCATGTTCGTGAAACAAAATCTCCATCTTTTTAATAATCACCAGTACTATTATGACCATGACACACGAAACAACCAGGACATACGACATGAATACCACAGACTTTTGAGATCCAGGGGTGGCACAAATTATCTCGGTATAACTTTTTTCAATGCGCTACCCCGAAATATCAGGGACATGGACGAAATAGCATTTAGGAGTACCGTTAGAGGGTATTTACTGAGGCATGCCTTTTACTCCTGCGAGGAGTACCTGGGCAGCGGCTTTGACTTCAGCCCTGCATAACTACTTTCATAGCGCCTTTATCTGGGACCTTCCTCGACATATACAAATGTTTTTAAAATGTTATTTTTATTACTTGTAAGTTTTATCTTTATATGTAAAATTGTTTTTATACTTTTTAAAAAAAATATCTTATCTTCTTGACGTGTAAAAGTACTAAATGTATATTATTATGAATAAATATGAATATGAATATGAATATTACGGATAATGAAGCCCTGTTAAACCTAATTGCAAACTATAAAACCAAACACAGAGGGATCGTTAAACTACAATTGGAATTGAACAGAGGTAAAAGGAAAATCAGGGTAGGTACAAGGGTAAGAACAAATGAAGGTATAAAAAAGGCGCACGAAGAAGCTTCCAGAAGGAAAAATGGCCAAATCGAAGAACTGGATTGGGAATTGGTCCTTAATAAAGATAAAACAAGAAGAAAGGAAATGTCAGGAATATCAGGGATGAATGGCAGATTGCATGGGATGAAGGGATGACAGGAAGAGATTTGTATGGGTTTTGTAGAGAGGTTGGAGATGAAAGGCTGGATCTCTCATTCAAAGGGACGCAACTGGTCACCGGACATGGAAATGTTAAGGGTTACCTGGTGCGTTTCCGGAGAATCGAGGGTGAAGGGCAGTGTGAATGCGAGAGTGGTGTGAAAAGTATGGAACATGTGAGAGAGCGTTGCTTAAAAGTAGAGAGGGTGAATGCTAGAAACCAGTTCCTAAATAGGATGAGAAATAGAGATGGCCAACTAAGAAGAAACCATAAAGTCGACGAAACAAATGTCTGTCTGTCTGACTGTTTAACGAATGGGCAGAAGAAATGTTGGAAACTGAAGAGCAGTAAGGCCCGAAGAATCATAAGAAAGGCACGACAAAGAGAAAATGCGAATCATAACACACACAGTTGTGAAGATATGAACAAGTTTTAAAGATAAAATGTAAGTCATGATTTGTGAAATTGTAAAATAAGAAGATGCGAGCCGTAAAATGACAAGTTGAACAAGTTAGGGTAAACATGAAATTGCGGAAAGAGAGTCATAAAATGCGAAGTTGTATCAGGGACGATATGAGTGAGAGTCATAGCTGTAGGCAGAACGTTTTTTGTGAGGGACGATTAATGCACTCTGAAAGAGAACTATATTAGATTAATTGTGTAATACTTACCTGAGTTCGGAGTGTTGGTGGGTCATGGCTTCATAAAGTGTGTCAGAATTGATTGTCCGTCATGTAGATAGACGGAGGATGTAGACAAACCTAAAAAAAAAATGTGAGTCATAGTTTGATAAGTGTGATAATATCGGAGTATATTTACCTGAGTCGGGGAAGAACTGATTGTTCGCTGGTAGTGTAGTGTATATAGTTAGGTGGAGAATGGTGTATATAATGTATATAGGGTATAGAGTAATAGTGTATATAGTTAGGTGGAAACCTGAAAGAAAGAGGAAAAAGTGGATCATAGATTGAAGAACTGAGTGAATACATGGTTGTGAAGAAATGGATAAGTTTTCATAGGCAAATGTAAGTCATGATTTGTGAAATTGTAAAATAAGAAGATGCGAGTCGTAAAATGACAAGTTGAACAAGATAGGGTAAATATGAAATTGTGGAAAGAGTACATGAGAGTCATAAAATGCAAAGTTGTATCAGGGAAGATATGAGTGAGAGTCATAGCTGTAGGTACGATGTTTTTTTTTGTAAGGGACGATAAATGTACCCTGAAAGAGAAGGCTGAAAGAGAATTATATTAGATTAATTGTGTTAATACTTACCTGAGTTCGGAGTGTTGGTGGGTCATGGCTTCATAAAATGTGTCAGAATTGATTGTCCGTCATGTAGATAGGCGGAAGATGGATAAACCTATAAAATAAAAAGGGAAATGTGAGTCATAGTTTGACAAGTGTGATAATATCGGGGGATACTTATCTGAATCGGGAATGAACCGATTGTTCGCTTGTAGTGTAGTGTTAGGAGGAGAATGGTGTATATAGGGTATATTGTGTATAGGGTAATAATGTAGGTGGAAATGGATAAGTTTTTTAAAGATAAACGTAGGTCATGATTTGTGAAATTGTAAAATAAGAAGATGCGACTCGTAAAACGATAAGTTGAATAAGTCAGGGTAGGAAATATGATAGATAAGATATGTCAGATTTGATATTTACCTGAGGTTGTAAGAGAAGGATAAAAGATGAGTTACGCCGATACTTACCTGGTCTGTTCGTCCTGTAGTGTAAAGTCAGGAAGGACGATTATCAGGCTCTAAGAAGCGATGATATGTAATTAGATAGTTAAGTTAGGGATTAGTTAAGAGATAAGGGTAGGATCGGAGAAGTGATGTAATATGGAATATTATAGGAAATCTTGTAAATAGGATTAAGTTTTGTTTTGGAATATATAAGTAAAAAAAAAAAAAAAAAAAAAAAAAAAAAAAAAAAGGTAGTTCAGTTATGGACAGGTTTGAGTTAAGAGCAGGATCTGAGAAGCGATGATATGTAAATAGATAGTTAAGTTAGGGATTAGGTCCTAGTTAAGAGATAAGGGTAGGATCGGAGAAGTGGTGTAATATGGAATATTATAGGAAGTCTTGTAAATAGGATTAAGTTTTGTTTTTGAAAAAAGCCAAAAAAAAAAGAAAAAGACCCAAGGCAAAAAAAAAAGAGAGGATAAAAGAAAGGAATAGGTCAAAAAGAAAGAAAGAAGAAAAAAGAACAACAGGGTCTTATTTCCCCCGCTGCGGCGCTGCAACCATTGACCGGAGGGCTTGCCCAATGGTCAATGGATGCGGTAAGGAGAAGCGGAGGAGTAGGGGTTCCCTTGAGAGCGTTTTTGCTAGATAGTCGGTATGGTTTTGGTTCGGAGACCGCGCGAGGCGTAAACCGTAAGGTAAAAGCTGCTTGAGCATCAAAATTCTACTGTATGGCCAGTAAAAGGTTGTGGTAATGTTGAAATCAATACCAAAATTGACATTACTGGTTATGTTATTCCTGTTAAAAATGTTCAATGTCTGCCATCATTAACAACTAATTTATTATCAGTCAGTAAGCTAACTAAAAATGCAAATAATGTGCGCTTCAATACAAAAGATTGCAAGATATTCAATAAACAGGGCGAGCTGGTCGAAGAAGCTGATTTGGTACAAGGAGTGTACAGATTAAAGCAAATAAAAGATGATTTCTTGGAAGGCAAGTTTGCAGGTTTGACTGTAAATACCAAAAATGTCTGGCACAGATGCTTTGGACATCTAAATAATGTATATTTAAATCAAATGAAAAGCAATGATTTGGTGTATGGACTTGACTACTCAGAAAGGCTTAAATGTTTAAACCAGACCTTTAAAATATGCTGCGAAGCAAAATAAACCAGAACATCTTTTAAGAACAGTAATTCAAGGGCAATACCATTATTAGATCTGGTGCATACTGACGTTTGTGGCCCTATGGAGATTAATTCATTAGGTAAGTCCAAATATTTTTTATTATTTGACGATGATTTCAGTCGCATGGGATTAGTATATTTTCTTAAGACAAAGGATAAAGTTTTTAAATATTTCAAATATTTTATGACCTAAGTTAAAGGCCAAAAAGGCCGAAAAATCAAAATTCTACGATCAGACAATGGCGGTGAATTTTGCAATATGGAGATGGAACGATTCTTATCGAAGAATGGCATTATTCATCAGAGAACCAATGCTTATACGCCAGAGCAAAATGGAATGAATGAAATTATTAGAACAATAGTCGAAAAGGCCCAGTGTTTGCTTTTCGATGCAAAACTTCAAAAGCAATTTTGTGCAGAAGTAGTTCATATTGCTGTGTATTTAAGAAATCGACGTATTGCTTCAGCCTTAGAGAAAACATCCTGTAGGGTAAAAATAAGGCTCTACCTTATTTTACCTATTTCTGTTATATTTATAATGTTATTGAAATAATCATTCCTGAACCTTGGTATCAATAACAAGGATATTGTCGAGGGTATAACCCTCTGCCAAAGGTGATGGTATATTATTTTATATTAACTATGAATAATAACATTTATTTAATCATAGGTTAAGCTTAGAGTTAAGGTTGAAAGTTAAGGTTAAGTTTAGTATATATAAAACCAAGACTGATTTTGTGCCTCTCACTCTTTGAACCAACCTTACATGGTGACCCTGCCAGAGGACTTTACACAAGTCTAAAAAAGTATTTTAAAAAGTGTAGTGTCCAGTGATAAATATTAGTGATGGGTACCAATCAAAGCAAGGAAGAGGTTATAATCGCCCAGGCAAGAAATGACAAGAAGTCAACAATTAGTATAGCCACAAGCAGCCCAGATTCAGCCAAGACCTACACTAGACCCAGCCCAGACCTACACTAGACTCAACCCAGACCTGCAACCAGCCTACCTAGTAAGCCGATAGTGAGAAATGCTATACCACGGCGCCAGGCGAAGATGTAGTTAGCAGCCACTAGCAGTCCAGCCTAGCAGCACGTACGTGTGAGGCCTTAATAAAAGGTGAGGCAAAAGCCGCTCGTACGCAACGGGGGACTAGCTCATGGGTCTTCAGGAGTCCCGCTATTTGTGGAGGCAACCACAGTACTACACAATCACTAGGAAGGACACACCAGTGAGGCACAGCTCGGTGAAAATTAGTAAGAATTTAGATAAGTTCAATTGATTATTTAAAAATTGTAGTTATTAGGGACATATTTTAACCATATTTTATTTTTGAAAATTTTAATTTTAAAAAGTGTTTGGCCACCATGAGTGGATATTTTGCTTTAAAAGCCGAAAATTCGTGCCAAATTTTAAGTATCAAAGAAATTTACCCGCAGGGAACTCGCGAAATAATGAAAATAATAATAGATTTTCGCAATATAGGAGTTCGTCAAATCGTGATAAAAAAATTTTTAGAGGACATAATAATAAAAATAATAGTACATATCTCATGTAAAGCAAGAATACTTGCGAGGGTAACATCATACAATCAACATTAGCCGATAAATTTTTAGGGCATAAAGGAAACTTAAAATCTGTAATTTTAAATTTAAATGGTCAAATTTTATTCAAGTCAATTATAGATGTTAAAATTATTAATTGACACAGCAGCTTCTATAAGTGTTATATTTAAAAATTTTATTACTAAACATGAATATATAAACACCGGAAAGGAAATAAAAATAATTAGTTCAACATTTTTACGAACTTGACATTGAAATTTATTTGATGACAATTTAAAACATACATTCATGTAATTGAAAATTTTGAAAATAAAATAAAATAAATGGAGTATTAGGCTCAGATTTTTTTTGGAAAATATAATGCCAAGATAAATTTTGAAAATTTTAAGTTTTCGTTTTTTACTAAATATAAAACTGTTTCATTTTTTTACTGAGAATAAAATTGTCTCAGTCCAATGTTGTCAAAACAAAAATCATATTTTAAAATTCTAGCCCGCTGTGAAATAATTAAATATTGCTATGTTGACAAATATGAAAATTGTACTATATTACCAGGAGATATAGCAAATAGTATTTATATAACAAGTATTTTAGCTCGTCCGCAAAGTAATATGGAATCAATAAAAATTTTTGAATACACGCGACGCGGAAGTAACATTAACAAACTTTTACTTACGAACGGATTGATCTCCCGGGCGTAGTAGAGTTAGTAAAACGGTCTAATAATAATTCTTGTGAACTCTGTCCTGTTTCGATTCTGAATTTCATTCCGGCTCGAGGAAATACTTTTTTCTGAATTTCAAATTAGGTGTTTATACACAAGAACTTTCCATCTTAAGATATATAATTAAGTGAACCTACAAAAAAAATCAAATATTTAGTGATATTAGATTTTTTCCCTCCCGCAGGGGATGTAGGGTAAAAATAAGGCTCTACCTTATTTTACCAACCAAGACTAATTTTGTAGAATAAGAAAAGAATAGATTGAATATACGTTTTATACGCATCTCAATGCCTCTCACTCGTCGAACCAACCAGTCCCCTTACAATCCCTTGAGCTTTGGACTGGTAATAAGCTAAACGTCAGCAATCTCAGAAGGCAGTGTTGTAATGGTACATGTGCCAAAAGAGAAGCGAAGAAAATGGGACAAGAAGGCAGAAAAGCAGATTTTAATTAGATATGTAGTGACACTACAAAAGGTTACAAAATTTATGATCCAATTAAAAAATATTTTTCTTTGTTGCCAATTCTATTAAACAACAGTTCAATGAAAATTTCCCCCTAAAAATTCAGTTGAAATTTAATTTTAATGGATTACCCATCCCAAAGAGTTTCGGAAGTCAGTTTTGACCTATTTTAGCCCAAATTCTTTCAAGTATTTATTATATGGAGCCTTATTATTGGTATATATCAAGGCACTTCCAAACCTTCAAGTCATAATGAAGCTATTTATTTGTAAATAATATGAATGAATTTCACCAAAATTTAAATAAAAATCGAAATATTGCCAAAACTAGTAAATTTAGGTATAGGCATGACTTAACAATAATAAAAGATACTTACAATATCTATCAGACGAGCCTAATAAAAATAGGGTGTTTCATTTTAAAAAACAGAGTTATTGTATTTTAAACTTTTGTATATTTGGATGTCAACAGAAAACACCCTGTACAAAATTTTCAGTACTTAAAGATTTAAGACAGTTTATCTATCCCTAAACTTAAAAGCTTACAAGAAATTTTCGATTTTCGATACTCTTATTGAGAAATACAGGTACTTTTTTACTATCATGTTTTTTCCAAAATTTTAAGAATTTTGCATTTTGTTTGGCAACGTTGCAAAAAATTAAAAAACTAAATATGGCGTCCTATGGAAAATTTTGTAAGGAAACAAAAAATGCTAAAATATATAGGGTGTTCCGTTTAAAAAAATGTATCTTTTTATTGTCCTACTTTTTTGGACCATCCTGTATGTTTAAAAATAATTTTAGAACATATATTTTTTTATACCTCACAACTTTTATAAAAACATTTTTTGTATATCTTTAATAGTAGAGAGGGTATATTACTTTGTCAGACAAATGGGCCACCCTGTATGTAAGCTTATTTATTGTAAAAATATTAATAACATTCCACGGTTGTTTAATTATACACGCAATGCGAATATAATGAAATCGTTGTATAAGTTTTTCTCCTCTAGGCGGCACGGGTTAATTTCAAATAATAGAACTGAACATGTATAGACATTATTTTTCCATTGTAGAGAACCATTCTAGAAGGAAGCATAAAAAAAATTATTTTTTTTGCTATAAAATAAGGACCACCCTAATGCTTAATCTCTTCTAGACTATATTGTTACTGATTAATCAATTTTGTATTTGGAAAAACATGTAAGTTACAATGTCCACGACTTAGTTCACCTTTGTGAAGATGTTAAAAATCATGAGCCATTAGATAAATTCAGCACATTTCCTTTTAAAAATTCTTTGGGTAAAATAAAATCTAAAACTAAGACCTCTTGCACACCTTTGCCTCAAATAGTCGATAGAATCAAAGACAAAATATTAATGCTGATAGAATCAATAAAAAAAAGTTGAATTGTCATCAAACCTGCATCTTACAGCAAAAACTCCTAATAATGTTTGCATTTTACAAAATTCAAAAGTAATGATATTTACCTCGAATGTAAAATCAGCACTGCCTATGAACCATTTTTTGAAGATTCAAAACTCCCTGATTTTATTTTCATCAAGAAAATAAAAAATTATTCCTTTTCATAGGGTAATAAAATTTCTATATCTAAGGTACAGTACCGTACTTCTGGTATAACCGGAAGTGATACAATTGTCAAAATATATTATTTTAAAAGTTCGAATTTAATTATGCCTGCTACCAAATTTTTAAGAAGATAACATTACTTGTCTCTGAGATCCTCTAATACGCCACTCAGTGTGAATCACCCTGTAGAATTTAGATCTGATAAATATTAATGTTTGTGTATTGTCTGTCATAGGTACGTATGCATGTCTAATGTGAAAGCCCTTTCTCTTACTTGTTAAAAGTGTTTGTAAGAGTATCTTTAAATAAAAAAAAATTAATGATGAATATTTGTTATAGTCGTCGCTTACATTTGACCTTTCTCGTCTAGTATCATAGCATATACTATTATTTAATTTTTATTAGATGAAGCCGTAGCAGAAATTCCTTCAACCTGGTTGGAAGGAAAGGACCAATGCTGGTAATTTATTTATTTATTTATTTATTTGCTTACAAACTCTACAGTAAATACAATTACAGAGTAGGATAGTTGACAAAGAGTAGAAAAAAAACTAAAATACTTCATTTAACATTTTCCTAAGCCTAACTTTACTAATATTAAACAAATCACATTGGTTTTGTATTTGATTGTATATATTGCACATTTGCGTAATGGGTGAATTCCTATAGTAATTTGTACGGGCTTTATCAATATACAATGTCAGAGGATTTCTTGTTCTGTAAGACGGTACATAAAAATTTAAACAAGATAATAGGCTAGTGTCATCAACTAAGTTATTTACTAGCTTGTGCAAAAAAGAACAGAAGCTATTTTCCTTCGGTTCTCTAATCTCTTAAGATTGAACGCTTTCATAACATCCATTTTGGGTATATGCATCTGATATACTCCATTTTCTTTATAATAGATATATCTTAAACATTTATTTTGAATCTTTTTTATGACATATGTATGGTTCTTATAGTATGAGCTCCATACAATTGAGCAATATTCTAAAACACTTCTTACATACGCAACATATAGAACTCTTATACATTTCATACTTGTAAACAGTCTGCAATTTCTAACCACAAATCCATACATTCTAGACGCTTTTTTGTTATTTCAAATAAATGAGTTTTAAAAGTTAATTGAGAATCAAAAATGACTCCAAGATCCCGCATCTCCGTAACCCGAGCCAATGCCGTTCCATCAATTAAATATTCATAATTTATTATGTTTTTTTTCCTTCCGTAGTTGAGAACATTACACTTGCTTATATTAAAATACAACCGATTTTTAATTGTCCATTGATAGAGTGTATTTAAATCTTCTTGTAGACGTTGACAATCATTGGTATCTTTAACCATTATATAAAGTTTTAAATCGTCAGCAAACATTAATACGTTGGAGTGTTTAATTTCTTTAACAAGGCTGTTGATGTATAAAAGAAACAGCAATGGCCCTAGGTTAGAGCCCTGCGGGATTCCAGAAGTAGCCAAAAAATAATTGGAATTATATCCTCTAACAACTACCCGTTGTTTCCTATTTTGCAAATAGGATTCGAAAAATTTCACCATGTTTTCATGAAATCCAAATTCAGACCGCAGCTTTTTGGTGGCCCTCAAATAACGATGTTAACAGCCTGATATCCAAAAGAACACCACCGAACAAAACCAATGGAAAATTGAAATTATATCTAATATCTATTATTAATGTATATGGTAAAGTTGTATATTTTTACAAATACAAAAAAAAATTTAATTCATGTTAATGATAATTTAAATACTTTACGATGCATAGACTAACTTTAAGGATTGATTAAATGTGTTATTATTTTTAGATGATTACAATCTAGCTCTAATGAGGGCTGACGAATTCGGCAGTTCGGAAAATGAAACAGAAAAGAAAAGGGGTTAAGAAAAAAAACAGACGCAGTACCGTCGTCTGACACTGACGACAATAGTGAGGTAGAACATACGAAAGGTAAAAAAGTTTCTTTAAATAAAAAGTACAATCTAATTTACACACTTTGTCATTGTTTAATAAAAGGCCAAGTTTGTTAAATGGACCTAAAGTAAATATAGACTAAATTACCCTGTTACTTCCACGTATTTTTACTTGTACGTTATTAAATGAAATGGAAATTTTCGATATTTTTGATAATATAGAAAATTAAGCCTTTTAGGATATACATTTATATGAACTATTTAAAATTATTCCAGCAGTTAACCATTAAAATAAGTGCATACCATTAAGTCACACCCTTTTGACTTTGGCTCTTAAATGCTTTGAATACATTTATCGAGGGCTGATGTTGCTTTAGTATGTCTTGTAAGTATTTATATAATGGCGGTTCTATATACCTCCTCCTCCTCTGTCAGGTAAGGATCCCATGTGTGGCGGTTGTAAATAATACTGTGTATGGCGGTTCTAGATAGTCATTAAAACCTCCGCGTCATCGGTCAAACCGGTTATAGATAGTCATTAAATAGATCAGTAAACTAGTGGGGGGTTCAAGCTTTATATGCGGCTACAATTCGTTACTAGAAGTATAATTTAAAATGCCCTTGATTCAATCCAAAACCCAAATTAAGTACTTAAACAAAGTTATCAGTCAATTAAGTGATGAAAAACAGTGTGATCTTCCTGAAGCCATTGCCGAAGCCAGCGAAGTTGGGGTGTCAACCAATCCAACAAATAAAGAAAAACTTGTAGGGTCGAAAAACAAAAATATTTCAAATCTCTTTGCAGTTTATTTAGGAAACACCTTACTTGACATAACGGCTGCTGTGAATTTGCCGACCGGTACTAGAAACAAATATATAGTAGCTCTGTACATTAATCGAGGTTGGGGAAACGTTAGAGTGAAAATTAGAGATGTCAGTTCCGATTTGGATATGATTAGTCTCTTTCGATTACTCTTATCAAAGGATAAATTTATAAATGTTCATTCGTTTGGGGGTATCGACGAATATGAAGTAATGGAAAGTCATAATGAAGTCAAAAAGGCACTCCGAAAGAACCCCAATCTAAACTGGAAGTATCATGATGGTCATCACAATGAATTCATCGAGGACCATGCATTCATATTTATAAAGGAAAAATTATCTGTTGATGAGAAATACGCCAACACCTACAATGGATATCTCAAATTTCTATATCGAAAACAAATATCTGAAGGATATGAAATATGACTAAGTAAAATAGAAATAGTGAAAAAACCAGTGCTACGAATTGTAATTAAAAAACATTATCATTAGTGCGAGACATAGAACTAGACATGTTTCGACGCATAATGGAAGTTGAACGGGAGGAAATCTATGGAACTCCTGTATCATTCGACTTTGAAGATAATCACCTGTGGTATAAGGACACCTATAAACGTTATAAAAAAATATTAAGATATTGTAAAAAAGTTAAAAAAGATATAAGACATGCAAAAGACCTAATTTACCTAATGGAAAAATTAAACTTAAAAACTAAACATTATTATAGACTAGATAAATTACTTTGTAGAATAAGAAAGGTGTAAATAAATATTAAAAACCGTCTACAGTGTTTTATTTCGATTATATAAGATAAATGTAAATGGAGATTATTGTTTTATTCTTAACCCGGTTATAATTACTAAGATAAATTTAAACAGAAAGCTACATTAACGGCAGGAGATTAATTTATATACTTCACATGGTTATATTTTATGAGATAAATGTAAACAGAAACCGACACTTAACAGCAGGATATCGATTTAAAAGGCTATTGGTATTTCAAGTCAGGGTAAACTCGTCTGCGAAATTAAAAAATGGAAAACCCAAACCTCAAAAGTATTAAGGTAAACCAGCGTTTCTATAAACGTCTGGGATACTCGTGTTGAATTCAAGAATTATTAATAGGATACTAAATGGAGGACGATTATTTTTAAATTTAGTCCAATTTTACTAATATCTAAAATCTGCTACATTAGAAACAGAGTCAAAGAAAAAGCTGTTCGGTATATTTAAATTGAAGTAAATTGTATGTCTAGTTTCGGAAAATTCAGTGACAGCGGACACCAAAGTGGGTTTACCTTACATGCGATGATGGACCCTTAAGGGGCTTGTGAGAAGATGGGGAGAGGGAAGTGGAAAGATGAATATGTATAAATACTTAAAGTGGGGAATCAAAGAAACATTCACAATTTGTGATCTAAACTTAACCGAAAATAGACATTTTCATTGTTATTGTTCTATATTGTGAAATGAATTCCAACGACGTAAGTACTCCATCAACTAGTAAAGGGTTAGGAAAGGGGAAAAAAGTGTCATTAAGTCTAAACAAAAAATATAAAAAAATTGAACTGCCTAGGACCAGTTCAGCTGACTGGAGCGACGCACTTTTAAATGCTGCAGCTGACAATATGTTAACCCCTTCAGACCCGGGGTACATGGGTATGTACATACATTTTATAAATTTATATATCAAAGAAATAATGAATTTATTCCCTTCGTGCGGTTTATCCGTTCCCAGCCATATATTTTACTTAAAATAAAGTAACATTTTCGCCATCTATCGTGCGTAACTAGAAGTTATTTAGATATTTCGGACTGTGGTCCTAACCTTCAATTGTCACTTAAGGTAAGTCATGTTTATTTACGAATTTTCTTTGCTTTGTTGGATTTTTTAAATTCGGAAACTAGTTGTAACGTGTTAAAAAATATTTTAAAAATAAGTTAAACTGCTGTTAATGCTGATTCTGTCCATTATTTACTTAGAAGTTGGGTTAAGACTTGATGTACATGGGCATGTACAAACAGTCTCAATTGTTGCTTATGCCTGTTCATCCACATGTACATGTGGTACGAAGTATTGTAATAGTATAACTCCTTATTTCTTACAGATTCAAAAAAGATTAAAAGTTATATATTGAGAAATGGTTAACACGAAGAAAATATATAATCTGGATAATCCAAAACATGTGGAAGAACTTATAGATTTAGTTGAAAATGGAGATTTGTCTGATATTGGGGAAATAGAAGAGGACCAGGAAGAAGAGGACGAGTTGCAACAAATAGAAGTTCCCTGTGTTTTGCGACCAGGGGCGGACATCATAACACAAAATGAGGAACGATCTCAGGAGACGTTTCAGAGTGAAGAAATACTAGAAGAAGATTCAGATGATTCCAGCGATGATCAGCCTCTAATATCACTAATAAAAAATAATAAAAAACCGGGTAAAAAACCAAATGTAAAGTGGAGGAAGCAACCATTTGAGACCATCGATAAGGAGTGGGAATGTGACACAAATACAAGCGTTACTGAACCTCTTTATCCTATTGAGTACTTCTTGAGATATATTCCGGAAACAATGTTTGAAGAAATAGCCACTTATACCAATATGTATGGTCTACAATCAGGGCTAAACAACTTTCGGCTTACATCTACATCTGAAATAAAAATTTTATTTGCCCTGCATATAATGATAGGAAGTCTAAACAAGTTTCCTCGAATTCGCATGTATTGGGAGCGATCTTTAAGAATTTATACATTTTTGGAAAATATGTCAAGGGACCGCTTCTTTCAACTCAGAACATGCCTTCATTTTGTTGATAATTTAGAAAAACCTACCAAATCCGCATCCAGAACTGCATCCACATTGGAAGATACATTCCCATCTACATCCAAAACTACATCAGAGTCTACACCCATTTCTTCATCTTCTACGTCCGAATTAAAAGATAAATTATTTAAAGTGAGACCACTTATTGAAAGTGTTAGAAAACGATGTTTGCAACTTGAAGTTGAAAGAGATTTATCAGTTGATGAACAAATAATTCCTTTCACTGGAAAGATAAGTATAAAACAATTTATACGAGGAAAACCATGTCCCTGGGGTGTTAAAGTTTATGTTTTGTGTGGAAAAAGTGGACAGGCCTATGATTTTCTATTTTACCAGGGCAAATCAACAGAAATAAACAAAGAACTTCTAACAATGTTTGGACATGGAGCTAGTGTAGTACTTCATCTTATAAAAAGAATTTCGAAATCTGGCCACCACTTATTTTTTGACAATTACTTTTCATCCTATTTGCTACTTACGGAGTTAAAAGACAAAGGGGTTCTCGCAGCTGGAACAATAAGGATAAATAGATTTTTCCAGCCGCCAATTATGAATGATAAGGAAATGAAAAAAAAGGAAAGGGGATTTTCAGAGGAAGTCATAAGTCAAGATGGAATAGTCGTTGTTAAATGGCTGGACAACAGAACGGTTTGCTTAGCATCAAACTATTTGGGAAAAGGAGAAGAGGATACAGCAAAGAGGTGGGACAAAAATACTTCAAAATATATTGAAATTACAAGACCAGCAGTTGTTAAAGAATACAATCATAGTATGGGCGGAGTGGATCTGTTGGATCAACTGATAAGCTTGTACCGAATTTTTATTAGATCAACAAAATGGACCTTAAGAGTAACCATGCATATGGTTGATTTTGCTCTTGTCAATAGTTGGATCGAATATAAAAGAGATTGCCAGAAAAATAACATTAAGGGTAAAAATGTTATTGACTTGCTGGAATTCAGAATGCGCGTAGCAGAAAGTTTGATAAAAATGGGTCAAAATGTTATTTTAAATAAAAGGGGTCGACCTTCTAAATCAAGCTCCCCATCCAATTCCCCTGTTCTGTCACGAAGAAGAATCGAAACAAGACCAATAAGAGAAATTCAGTCAGATAGGGTGGACCATATGCCCCAGTTTGATAATCAAAAAGAAGCTACCAGGTGCAAAAAAACAGGATGCAAAGGTAGAACTCACGTTTTTTGTGATAAATGTAAAGTTTATCTTTGTCTTTTAAAAATAAGAAATTGTTATTCAGACTTTCACAGACAATAAAAATGATAATGTTCAATATTAAAATAAAAAGTTTGATAAATGCTTGTGTTAGATTAGTTACCTACTCGGACCACATGTACATATACATGGACATAAAAAAAAATCAGGGGTAGAACTAAATACATAATATTATATATATGGGATATACTAAATTTACCCCCCTGATGACCAACAAACAAAAAAAAAATTTTTTTATTACGAAGAAATAAATCAGGTCTAAAGGGGTTAAATACTAATACTGGAAATTCTCGGGATATTATAATAGAGACAGGACTGACAAGGGAAGAATTGGAAATATTAATTCCTGACTTATTTCATGAAAATGTAGGAACAAATATTCCTATCAATAAACCTATCGTCATTAGTGACGAATATGATAGAGAACCAAGTTTTAATTTAGGTAATGATAGGGATCTTGAGGGTATAGACCCCCTACCATTGTCAATAAGTGAACCGAATGGTCAGTTGTGGGATATTCCTTTAACTAATGAAAGCGAAAAAAAGAAATATAAAAAAACACAGATTATTTTCAAATTAGCCAACCTAGCCAACGTCGGCCACAAGATCACATATTAAAAAGCGATGAAATAATGAAACACTTTGTAAAAATTCGAAAAGATCATGTCAGTGCCGCGCAGCAAAAGGTGGTGAAATTAAAAGGGATGTTAAAAAATCTAAAAGATAAAAATTATTACTTGAGGTTGAAACATTTGTGAAAATAAACCAAAAAATATATTTTTCACTTGATGAGCAGGAATCTCTTCAACAATACTTTTCCTTAGAAAATTAAATCGTTGAAATTCATAATAATAACCCCCTCTCTTTTTTCATTGTTACAATATAAGCTTAATACAGATTCAAAATTATCAAAATTACATATAAACATGAGGTGCAAAGGATGCTCTGCAAAGTTTACACGGCTCGACAATTTGAAAAGGCACCAGCAATATTTCTGTAAGCGTAAAAACTGGGGTAAGTATAATTTAATTACATTATTATGAACTTACTGAACACACAAAAACTGTGTAGTTAATTTTATTATGAATAATTAACTTGAACTTTATTGTGTTTTCAGGAAGCTGCTTACAAGATGCAATGAAACCAAAGACCGAATTGCTGAGCCTACAACACTCCACATCGTCTGCAGAGACGTTGCATGGACAATGTCTGAGTAACCCCAATCAAAGTGAACAGAAAGACCAGTTCACGATACCTGAAGCTAATAAACCTGATGGTGAGTATCTTGTACATATTTGCTAAAACAATTTAACTTTATCTATTCTAAAATACAAAAATGTTATTATTTATACTAAATTGTATTATTTTATAATTTAGGCACCACATTTATTGATGTGGCTGGACCATCGGGCATAAGCTAAGACAAGGATATACATCAACAACCTTGCGGGGATGACTCGAAAGATGTTAAGCACCACCATTATTGCACCACCTATGATTGCATAATTCCACAGTCCAGCTTTACAGGACATCAGCGCAGCAAAAAACACAAGGCCAATATATGGATTCCAACACACAATAGTCAAGTAAGAATTTGTCAATCTGCTTTTAAAAAAAGAATAATTAGTTACAAGATTTCTTCACAACATTATCACATATATGTAAAGGACTTCATGAATGAAATTAGAGATAATTTATATGAAATATTAGATAACGAAGTACACAAACATAATTCAATAAAAGTTAATTTGGAACTCTTTGGATCCTATATCTTATCGTCTCAGGACGTTCGCGACATAAAAGTCACACTTAACAAAAAATTATGTATTACAAATTTCTAGTAACCTGCATACATTTATTGAAGAAGCGATTTAAGTATTACATACCTCCTCGTTGGAGTTTTTAGAAAGGCAATCTGGTTGGAGTATAGAACATTTTTTATTTTTAGAAGTTAATATAAATAAATTTAATCCACTTAAGGCCTCTTCGTAAAGCTTCCAAAAGACATTGAAAATAAAAGGGCTGTATTGAGCTTGCGCAATGAGGACACAAAATGTTTCGCCTGGGCATTAACGGCGGCGTTTTTACTTCATCATCTAATGCTCGGTTAGTTTCCTCATATCCTCATTACTCAAGATACTTTAATTTTAAAGGCTTTTCATTTCCCATGGAATTAAAATCCATTTCAAAATTTGAGGAACTTAATAATATTTCAATAAATGTATATGGGATCGAACAAATTTTTAAAGATAATAAACTTAAACATGAAATATTAGGACCGCTTCATTACACGAAGAAAAGGTGTAACTTACACGTCAATCTCTTACTTATAGACGATTCAGAAGGAAATACACACTATTGCCTTATAAAAAACTTGTCTAGATTAGTATCGTCACAGATATCCAAACACGAACATAAAAAAGTATTTTGTGATTCTTGTTTGCAATATTTTTATGATAATCAAAAACTTCTCGCTCATCAAGAAAACGATTGTGATATAATTTGTGTGCGTTTACCTACGGAAAATCTTAAAATTGACAAGTGTGGAAACTATGTTAAGGAAAATTTATTAAAATTTCAAAACTTTGAAAAAAAACTTCGCGTACCCTTCGTGGTATACGGTACACTTTGAATGTGTGCTCAAGCCAATAATAGATGACAATGTTAACATACAAGAAAGGAACGTGTATACAATTAAAAAATGTCAACATATTCCTTGCTCCTTTGATTATTATATTAAATGCTCGTTTGATGACAAACTCTCTAAACTTGTACTGTATAGAGAAGATGCTCCACAAAAATTTATGAAAAAATTAGAAAAAGACTTAAAAACCATTTATTTGGACTATTTAAAATCGATTAAGCCATTACATTTAACCCCTGAAGAAGAGAAGTCATTTCAAAATTCAACACATTGCTTTACATGTGAACAACCATTTGATCAATCATCTATACGTATTCGAGAACTCTGCCATATCAGCTCAGCGTATCGAGGGGCGGCACACTCCGCACACTAACCTAAACTATAAACTACCCCTCTTTGTGCCTATCCTTTTTCATAATCTTAAATCGTACGACGCGCATCTGTTTATTCGAAATTTGACCTTAAAACAAGAAAAAATTGGCGTGATTGCACAAACAAAGGAAAAATATTTAACCTTTTTTAAACATTTACTTGTTGATCAAAAAATATTAGAAAATGGAAAAAAAAGAACGGATTTAAAAATGCAGTTTATAGATACCTATCAATTTTTACCATACGCTTTGGATAACCTAGCTTCCTCACTTTCTTCAGAACAATGCATTCACACCTCGAAATACTTTAAAGACGAAAACAAAATAAATCTTATGAGACAAAAAGGTGTATTTCCTTATTCGTATTTGACCGATATTGAAAAACTTAATAATACTCAACTACTTTCTAAAGAAATGTTTTTTAACGACCTCAAGGATGAACCACTTTCAGATAATCTGTAGGTACTTGTCAACCTTGTCGCTTTTACCATTTTAGAAATGGGAATACTATGGTATTACTTAAACTGGATACGGTATATACAGGCCTGGCAAAATACTTTTACAATCGAGCGCCTAAGCTATAAATTAAAAAGAAAACCTACTTTGCCCTGTCGATTCAACGGCTGCTGGTAGAGCAGGAAAACCAGGCCAGGAAAGTATTTCAGATAACATTTTTACGTTCCTACTAAAATACGCATAGACATAGGCGAAGAAACTGTTCTCTCTAAAATAAATATCCCGGCACCAAAAGAGTTTAACGCGATTAAACACGGAATAAAAACTACAGACGAAGTTCCGATTCATACAAAGTCGAATAGATATCCGTTCATTTATAAAAACGAGGTACAAAAACAAATAAATAAAATATTAAATGACAACAATCAAACCTAGCCTTCTCTAGTCCACTTTGGATCGTACGCAAAAAACTAGAAGCGAGCGGTAAACAAAAATGGTTTCATTGAGGGGTATCGTAAAATAAATGACAAGACGATCGATGACAGGTATCCTCTGCCCAACATTACAAAAATATTAGATAAACTAAGTAGCTACAAATAGTATTTAGTGTTGAGAACGGGCACTACGAGTACGTAAGGATGCCCCTTAGCCTTAAAATTGCCACCACAACCTTCCAAAGGGTCATGGACAATGTATTAAGAGGGTTGAAAAAAAACTATATGTCTCGTTTAGATGGATGACATAATTATTTTTTCAGCCCGCCTAGAAGAACATATAAAAAATCTAAAAGTAATTTTTAAACGCATACACGAAGCGCGATTTAAAATACAATATGACAAATGCGAATTTTTACGAAAATACGTCGAGTTTTTAGGGCATGTTATCACCTCAGCAGGAATCAAACCGAATCAAAAAAAAAATTATAGCTACTCAAAAATTTCCAATTCCAAAAACGGTTAAAGATATCCAATCCTTATTCCTCTTAGGATATTATCGCAAATTCATTAAAAACTTTGTAAAACTAACAAAACCGTTCACGAAATATCTAGAAAAAGGCGAAACTATACAACACACGCCCGAATTCATTAAAACCTTAGAAATTTGTAAAAATCGTAATGAAACGACCCATATCATACTCAGATTTTCAAAAACCATTTAATATGCGACGCATCCAACGTTGCTATAGGTTGCGTGCTTAGTCAAGGAAAAATAGGAAATTACCTTTCGATCGGATATTCATCACGCACTCTAAACCAGGCAGAAATGAACTATAGTACAATAGAGGAAGAGCTTTTGATAATTGTATGCAGAACGAAATATTTCCGCCCATACTTGGACGTAAATTTACTGTAGTTACAGATCACAAGCTACTTTAATGGTTGTTCAGTTTAAAAGAACCAAATTCTCGTTTGGTAAGATGGCGCCTCAAACTCGAAGAGTATAATTATTAAATAGTGTACAAAAAGGGTACACAAAATATAATCGATCAATACTCACAAACAGACACCGACCAACCACGAACAGTAGAAAACCCAAATAATCTAGATCAAATGTTTAATGTCAATGAGCCTAGTAGAAAATACCGAAACTCTTGAATTACCAAGAACACGAGAATCCGATGACAATAAGATAGTAAACTCCGCTATAGAAAACCCTATACTTAATATAACATTTACCAAAAACGCTGTAAACTATTATAGTAACCAAATAATTGTTAAATGCAAAAAGCTCGAGTCTTTTTGAAAATATGAAAACGCCTAAGGTTGTTAACCTAACCGAAAATCTCGAACAAGAAGTAAATTTTTCAAAGAACACGTTAACCCAAAAAACATGCACGCTTGTATTTAAAAAATTCAGATATTGACTTAATACCAAAAATAAGTACAGTCTGTCAAATATATTTAAATACCATTCTTATCGTTTATTAATTTTTAGACAATTACTAACGGACGTCACTGACGTACAAAGACGAAAAGACCTACTTAAATACTATCACGAAAAAACATGTCACCATTTATAAAGTATTGTCTGACTAAAAAACTTTATATTTTTGGCCCGGTATGAAAACAGAAATTACCGAATATATCAATAACTGCGAAATTTGTCAACAAGCAAAGTATGATAGACACGCTCCGCGGATAAAATTTGCATTAACACTAACACCCAAAGAACCAATGGAATCTATTCACATAGACATATTCCAAATTCTTAATACAAAATTTCTTGTAAAAAAGGGGGGAGGTCGGTTGTACGCCGTTTTTCAAAGAAATGAAAGGTATTTTTTTGTATTCAGCGTAGTTTATTAAATAATGCCAAAGGCAATATTTAATAAACTACGCTGAATACAAAAAAATACCTTTCACAAAATTTCTTACCATCATAGATGTATTTTAACGATATGCACCAGTATACCCCCTAGAACCTGCTTGTAACGCAGAAACTACTCTAGACAAACTTATCCATTTTATACCTCATTTTTGCATACCGCAACAAATCACTTGTGATAATGGCCCTAAATTTAAAACATCATTTTTAACAGACTTTGGTAAACTACAAAGGATAAATCTACATTTTACTACCCCAGGAAATTTCAACAATAACAGTTCTGTTGGAACGCCTTCATTCTACCCTCTTAGATAATTTCAGAGTAATGAAATTAAAAGACCCAAAAGTAAGTATAAAAAATACAATGTAATATTCAGTTTTAGGATATAATAATTCAGTACATAGTGTTACAAAACAAAATCCCTTTGACGTCGCGTCGCGTCAAAGCAATTGATCCATTCGACTTACGCAAAGTTGATAAATTTTATCAAACAGTAGAATTAAGCTTAAATGTATCTAGACCTAAGGTAAATAATAATAACCCGCTTTTACGCAATTTACTTGCGCATGCACAACATTTAATTTTAAGTGCTAAAAATAAACTTAACAATATTACCCCTCACAAATGCGAAAGACGCGGTTTACTAAATATTATAGGGAAAGCTAAAAAATGGCTTTATGGCACACTAGATAGTGATGACGGCGAATGATTTGACAACGTCATTTCTGTGTTACAAGAGATCCAAAACTCTATATACCATGAAAAACGATTTCGCTTCTTAATATAAACCATAATTAATTAAACAAAGGTTAGAAGTTTTTCAATATAACGTTAATCGATCAATAGATGATATTTCGGCTTACTTAAGAGCTCAAAATACATTAGATCAAATAATTCTAAATTGTCAAAATATAAGCACATTTTTGGACAATTTGGAAAACGCGCTTATATTTGCAAAATTGATCATTTTACATAGTGCAGTAATTTCGGCCACTGAATTGAACATTATTGTAACTTTTTTGACCGGACTATAAAGATGAAAAATTATGAATTTACGGTACCTTACAACAAGCTACAGGATTATTGAACTATTTAAACAACAGCAGTTTTTTGTATTGGCTTAATATTTTTCATTTAATTTAACCACAATCCGAAATATTATTTAAAGGATTACAGAAAAGAAAATTAGTTGCTACCGACGTATACGAACTGCTATTTAATTTTAAACGGACTATGCAAAAAATTCGAGAAAGATTTTTAAACGATGACCGAATGCACCAAATTGATAATTCCAATAAACGACAGAAGACAACAGTACTGGAATCAAAAAAAGAATATCTCTAGAAATATGTGATATTATTGTGGTAGAAATTAATAATCGGTTTAAATTTTGTGAACACCTTGTCCTATAATTATTTTGTAAAGAAAGTTTTATTGAGGTTAAGCAGCAAATTCCAGACGATAATTTTATTTAAAGTTAATTAAAAACACATACGTTAATATAGATTTCTCTAGACTAAAAAAAGAATTAAGCGTAATTTATGACACATATGACTTCAGTGAAAACGATGGCGCTGCAGCTCGTCTAAAGCTTTTTTACAACCTAAATTTAACCACTACTTTTTCAGAAACTATTAAAATTTTGAATATTTTATGCACTCTACCAATGACGACGGTAGAAAGTAAGCGAAGTTTTTCTACTTTAAAAAGAATTAAAAGTTTGTTAAGGAACACTATGACACAGGACAGAAAAATCTTTATAATAAAAAGCATTCCCAATTTTAAAGAGCTATTTCGCAAATTTCAAAGACAGAAAAATTGACTTATTGGTTTATAGTTTTGGGCAATCCAGTATTTTTTTGCCCTGTCATGCATTCGTCGTGTGCGAACGACTTTAAATGCTAAGCATGCGTCGTCAGCTTGCTGACGGTTTCTGACCGGCCTGTACGAAGCTATTTATACGAGTTACATAATATTAAAATATTATTTGCGGTCTAGCCGCGGTCTCGTGTTAAATATGTTTTGTTTCTTTTCGTAGGTATCTGAAATATGTAATGACAATAACGAATGTTACTTTTGGCATGAAGGCTTAGCGCACAGAGATGCTATAGAAATAGGTACTTGTGTTTTAAAATTTATTGAAGAACTGACTAATATCCGACCTGATATCATTTTTTATTCAGATAATTGTTGTAGCAAACAAAAAAAACAGATAAAAGAAAAACTAAAAAAAAATATTTTAAATTTAACTAATATTATTTTATACATTTAGAGTAGATTTTTTCTTGCAATGTATTTATAGGCAGTTGAGGGCTTGCCAATAAGCTCCAAGGATTTTGTCGATTTAAAAGCACTAAACAGTGAAATTGGTATTAACTGTCCAAGAAATATTAATGGCGAACAAATAGAGTTGACTGACATCAAATTAGTAAGGTTTGTTAAGGGAAGTGAAACTTTAAAAAAAAAGTTAGGTACAAAGAAACTTAGTGGAAAGAGGTTTATTAACTTAATGTTTCCAGTTTCGTCAGTATTAAATTGTCTCAGCAATAAAAAAAGGCTTTTTTGGTGGAACAATGACGCAATTGTCTTAAAAGGGCTGCACACCTTAACCTTTTCGTAAAAAGAAGAACTAGGTTATGTAATCTTATACAAGAGCGAATTTAGCAACTTTAGTTAACCAACAATTATTTCAAAACTATTTCTTTATACCTCAATCTAACGAAATGTATAATTATTTATTTAAAACGCATTTTCTAACGATTTATATGATTTACACTTACTTCAAGTCCACTAGAGCAGCGATATGCCAAAACCTATTAAAGCCGCTGTTTAACGTTTGCATCGTATCAATGATCCGCGACGCTAAAAATCAAAACTGCAACTTAATGCCATAGTAGCCATACCAGCAAATAAGCCCTTGAAGATTTTCAAAAAGAATATAGAAATACCAATCAATTGCGAGATCAAAATCCTGGACTTCCACTTGTACAACATAGAAGATAACATCAAAGAAAACCTACTCAACTTACCAGAAATTAAAGGCAATAAAGAAAACAAACAATACTGGATCAAGACCAATATACATTCGATCTCGAACTTCAAAGAAAAAGACAATCCATGAAGACCCCCGAAAAATAGGAAATCCATCCAGTTGGCTGGAGTTTCCTAAGTACCATAACTACACTAGCTGTTATGATAGTGATATGATACGTTCTAGTGAAAATATATATAAGAAGAAGAAGCCTAATCACCAATCAATAAAACCAAACCAATCTCAAGAAAACATATCAACCCTTATGTTTTCTTCCTAAGGAGGTAGGAGTTATTTGAAGATTACTACGCTTTCCACAGAAATCGGAAACACAGCATTTTCAGACGATGTTATAAATATATGTAAAATTGTATCATTATTTATTCTCGCTTAAATCTTTGCTTGTAACTAATAAATACTTTTTTGAAACTGAATTAAACTTAATTAAACAAATAGGTATTAACAATAACTTCCCTTTAAATTTGATCAATAAAATATATTATAAACATTTAAACAAATGCATTAACCAAAATCTCATATCTAAAGACACAACCCCTAAGAAATACTTTTCCCTCCCATTTTGGGGCCCCATTTCTTACAAACTTAAGAATGTTTTTAAGCCTTTCAATATTAATATAGCCTTTAAAACACAACACTCTTTAAAGCGTTTCCTTGGTAACACTAAGGACCCTATACCTTCCTCCGATAGGTCTGGTGTCTATAGCTTGCATTGTTCGACCGAGGGTTGTTCTGCTGTGTACATCGGCCAAACAGGATGTAAGTTCTCAATCCGAATTAAGGAGCACTGTAAAGAAATAGAGAAGGCTCAAAATCTTAATCTTTCACCTTCGAAAATTAAATCTAATTTCTCTAGACACATACATATCAATAAACACAATTTTATTCAGGACTCTCATACTGAATACATACATTTTTGTAATAAACGCAACAAACTTGATCTGTTAGAAATTCTTGAAATTAACAAAACCTTAAACAATAACAATATTATTTGCTTAAATGACCAACTTCAACATGGTGCCACTCAATTCTTTAACTCTCTCAATTTTGAATAATTAAACTTACCCTTCTCTAGGTCTAACGTTCCTTTTTCGGTCCTTTTACTTTATTTTATTTTTCAAAAATAATTTTTCTAACCATACTTCTAATTAATCCAGCCTTCAGCTATATTTTGTTTTACAGTTACCTCATATACCTATTTCAACCCTCCATTTGTAGATGTCGCGGTTGATATTTTAGATTTCTACCCTTCAGTGCTTCATATTATAGTATTCTTCTAACTTTAATTTATAAATAATTTTAAACTTTCCCAATAGAGGTCACCAAAATGAACAATGCTTTTGTTTGTGTAAGTGGTGACAGGGAATTTTTAATGTTTTTATTTTTTATTTTTCTTTCTTTTTAATATTTGCTATGAATTTTGGTGTTGAATTGTATTTCGCTTTGCTGTGGTATTTACCCTTTTTATCTTATTGAACCTCTATTGAGCTCTTCCCGTCATGTTATTATTTAATATATTCCTTCAAATTACCCGCTAAAATATATGTCATTTCCCCACCTTGAAGATCTGTGTCAAGTGGCGAATCACTGGGTCAAGTTCAAGTTCAAATTCCTTTCCGTTTTGACCTCGTGCCTAACAAAAGTTTTAAAAGTACTCCGACTCTCTAGTCTTTTTTAGTTCTTTTTTAAAGTCTAATTTTGGTTGTTATGTTAAAATTAACGCCCACTGGGGTTCCAGCCCTTTCGGGCTTGTTCCCCTAAATAAATTTTTTTAAAAATTTTTTAATTTTTCGGCTATGAACTAAGGTAAGTCCCCGTTTTCGTGCATATAAAAGAGATTTTTCGAGTGAATTGTTAAAATAATCATTTCAATGTATTTTACTCAACAATTTCTTTTATTCTTTACAGATTCTACATCAGTTCTATGCCTTTTACTTTTAACTAAAATATTTTCTTTTTTTCCCTTAAAAAGAGGGCTAAATTAACAAATTTTCTTTCTCTCCACGGTTCCCAGGATGAAGGTTCTTGACCTGTGAATCTCCATTTTTTACATTTCTTAATTTTTTTTTCTCTTTGCCCAAGCGGGCCCCTTCTTACCACTGTTACCTATTGCCCATGGTCAGTGTTAAGACTTAAATATGTCAATTTTCTCCTAATCACTATCCCATTTCTCAACATTTAATCTTCCATGGCTCGATGAGAGCTCCATCGAGGTTCATTATCACTCACCATTTACGTCTGTTCCTTTCTATGAATTTTTCTCTTTATATTTTGTTCCTGATGATGGGTGCTGCTACACCCGAAACATGTAGAATATCTACCACCTTCTAACTTTATTTTTAATAAACCAGTGGAGAAAGACTTTATGTTTTTTATTTTATTTCTAAATACTTTTTTTTTAAACAGTGCAACCCAAACATATATCATACACTGTCAGCCATAAAATCATGTGCAACTGATAAATCTTTAATTCTTCATTATATACTTAATGCACCCATCACCGCTGTGTTTTCTTTTTAAAGTATTCATATAAATTCTGAGCATTCTCCAGTCCAAAGGCTATTCTACAGGAGCAGCACCATATAGTTGTTCTATTTAGTTTCCGTACCTTTCTGTAGATGGCGCCCTGAGTTCACCTTACCTTTGATAGAACATATAGTGGTGTTTGGACTGGAGGTGTGAGTAAAACAGGTATCAGAGGTACACACCAGCAGGTACAAGAGGCCATGAATCCACGGCCATAGTGCCCCGAACTGACAAGGCTAGCCGAGGCGCTTGTCCTTCACTGTAACCACCCGTTAATATCTCTTAAAGAAAGGATAAATGGTTATACTGACGCCTGCAACTTGGGGCCTGACATTTCAGTAAAGTTTCATTGGTTTTTTTTATTTTTTTACTAGGTCAATGACCTCTAATCCTGCTGGTGTACTTTGTTATACGGGGTGTTCGAATTAATCATTTTTAAAATTTTGTTTTCTAAATTAAAATTTGATTTCTTTGTTTCAAGACATAGCTGTGTTGGTTGAATATTGAAGTTATATTTGCGTCTCTGAGTCAAGAGATTTTTGTATTTAGAAATATAGCCATAGAGAGTTTGGCATTATTTATGGTGTTACTTTATGCTGATAGAGTTCATAAAAAAAATTTTTTGTGATATTTTTATTTTCTTAAGCGACTAAATTTTTTTGAAAATGTGTTACATTGTGGGAGAGTTAGGTCCGTGGCTTTTGACAGAAAATGAACTTAGCTACGAGATCAAAATAAGAAATATTAAGCTATCGACTAGGTCACGTGACGATTTGGAATTGAAACGTAAAAATTTGGCAGGGCATTTAGTGCGCAATAAAAAATTTGACATTTTAGTTGATGAGGATTTCAATTTACAAATTTAAACTGATTTTATAAGAAATACCTTAGTGGTCTTGGCAAGATTGATTGACAGTTTTTCAGGTACAGAGTCAGATGTTATGTGTCGCTCATTAAGAGCGCGATTGAGTCGTCGGCAGTTAAGGCGGCGGCCTGGGTAGCGACTAAGGCCTTCTGGGTAGCGGCTAGGGCGGCTAGGGCGGCCATGGTGGTTGAGGTTGTGTCATCCCAGTAGTCATCCCAGTAGTCGGTGGTTGAGATGGCGGCCTGGGTGTCATCCCCCCAGTAGTCGGCCTGGACGTTGTTGTTGGTGGTCTGGGTGTCATCCCCCCCGTAGTCGGCCTGGAAGTTGTTGTTGGTGGTCTGGGTGGCGGCTAAGGCGGCCTGGGTGATGGCCTTGGTGACGGCTGGGGACTGGGTGGCGGCTAAGGCGACCTCGGTGGCGGCTAAGGTTCCTACGTTTTTTCTCCTGATTCCAGGCAACGAAGCGGATTATGTGCACTTTAAGCTAAGGTTTCACCTGATCAACGAAACCCTGTTGGAAAGTACTTCTTGGACTACTATTTCAAGGACCGCAAACATAACGGAGGTTACACCTAAGAACGATACTACCACTAAGCTGTAACAAGGGAGCATTTTTTCGGTCGTGGTCCCCCGCCAAGAGAATGACTCCGAAAACGTTGACGTCAGGATCAGTCAAAAATATATATTTACTCCAATGTCCAATGGGACATCGACTCCAATGCTCAATGTGACATCGACTCCAATGCCCAATGTGACAAGTATTAAAGCCGCCAACAAGGGAGCAATGCCCAATGTGACATCGACTCGAATGCCCAATGTGACCAGTATTAGTAAAATGCATTTTCGCAAACATTTTCAACAAGACAGTTTAGGGCTTGTACAGTACAGTTTTCCTTAAATGAAAACTATATAAAACTAGGTGAATCACTATCTACCGCTGTCAAACGCCCTAACTCTATGGAAAGGAAATTATCACGAGATGAAAGCTTGCGCAGTCAATACAATAACTTCTTACAGGAATATGAAGATCTAGGTCATATGGCAAAAATTAGCCGTGCCTTGGATAATAAGGATGACATTTATAATTACTTACCACATCACGCGATTATTAAGGATTCTAGCCTCACTACGAAAGTACGCGTTATGTTTGAAGCTTCCTCAAAAACATCCACTGGCATATCGTTAAACGATGCCTTAAAGATAGGTCCAACTATTCAAGAAGATCTATTCGAAATATTATTGCGAATGCGCACTTACAACGTAATTATTGCTGCCGACTTTACGAAAATGTATAGACAGTATAGATCAAGCCCCCTAAGAAGTGCACGGAGTAAAGCTGTAGTAAATAGTTTTGTTGTGGGACTAGTGGACTAATTTTTAAACATCAAATTACATGGGATAGCATTTTTCAAAAGTTAAAAATGTGAAAAACTGAAAAACGACAAATGACAAAGTTAGGTGTTTAATAAAATCGTAAATTATTGCTAAAGTAAGGGAAATATCGAAAAAAATTATAAAGGAAAGTTGATTAGCACATCAAATTACATGGGATAGCATTTTTCAAAAGTTAAAAATGTGAAAAACTGAAAAACGACAAATGACAAAGTTAGGTGTTTAATAAAATCGTAAATTATTGCTAAAGTAAGGGAAATATCGAAAAAAATTATAAAGGAAAGTTGATTAGCACATCAAATTACATGGGATAGCATTTTTCAAAAGTTAAAAATGTGAAAAACTGAAAAACGACAAATGACAAAGTTAGGTGTTTAATAAAATCGTAAATTATTGCTAAAGTAAGGGAAATATCGAAAAAAGTTATAAAGGAAAGTTGATTAGCACATCAAATTACATGGGATAGCATTTTTCAAAAGTTAAAAATGTGAAAAACTGAAAAACGGCAAATGACAAAGTTAGATGTTTAACGTAATTGGCAACTTTAAAAAATCATAGCTCCCTTATTATACGTCTGACAAAAAAAACATTGGAGTCAAAACTTGTTAGAATTTTCTGAAGAACATTTTAGTGAAAAAAGAAATAAAATCGGTTAAAAAATAAAAAAAATTATGATCAAAAAATGAAGTAAAAAGTTGATAAATCTCGTATCTATGCAGTCTGAGAGTGGGGAAATGGTGTGGACATGATTGGGAAGGGTCGATATACACGTTTTTTTTTTTTTTTTTTTTTTTTTTTTTTATAAGTCCAGTGTGTGTTAGATTTACTAACTTTTATTATTGTTTAACTTGTAAGTTAGATCCACAGGAAATTTGGCAACGATGCATCATCTGACGTGACTAGATGGTGAAAAAATCGTCTCTAAATAAAAAAGGACCATTTTCAAGCATATATCTAGGGTAAACTATCCAATCGTTGGCACTCAACCAATTATTGGCACGCCTTCACGTTTTTGTTAATTTAAAAAATCTTGCTAAAATAAAACCAAAATATAGAATATTAGAGTGATAGCGGCAACCCTGCCTAATGTTTGTCAGCCCTTACGCAGTTTGTGTCATTTGGCGCCAGTTTTGTGCATTGAAAAGTTTGTTCGATATCCTGAAAGTCCTGTAAGATTAGCGTTTAAGGTAAGAATGTTGTTAGTAATTATATGATATTTTTCAACTTTAAATAAAAAAATTGAGGTATGTAGCTGTTGTATGTTATAGATAAACCTTGTCTTAAAGATAAAAATTATGTAGACCTATTGTAACCTAACTTTTTATTAATATTTTTGGGGTGCCAATTATGGGGTATGTGAATTGCTTGATTTCTAATTGTTGGCACCCATGCCAACTATTAGAATTGTCAAATTATTTCTAGCACTAATTATTGGCACCCGCTTTTGATGAGCTTTTATTTGCCTAGGTACCTACCCATACCTACTTTTTTTTAATACCTAGGTAAATATCTAAATATATAAAGTATTTCCAAAATAACGCGTTACATCATTTAAAATTGTTTATTTCTCAGAGCATCAATTATCGTATTTTTTCTACAAATTACAAGTTAATAAAAAAAACAGCTAAGAATAAAACTTTCTAGTGCCTAGGTAATAACCAATAAAAACTTTTTTCGTATTGTTATATACGCCGTATAGGTACCTAACTTGGTCATGTACTTTCAGATGGGAAAAATTATAAAGAAAGCGAATAAAAAGTCAAATAAAAAATATAGTGAAGAATTAATTCAGAAAGCTCTTGGTGAAATAAAAAATGGAGCTCCAAAAAAGTCGATAGCCAAAAAATATCACATACCTAGATCTACTCTTCAATTCCGATTAGGGCAAAAATTTTCAAAAATTAGACCTGGACCAAATACTTACCTGACTGAAAATGAGGAACAGCTTCTTGTAGAATGGATATTAGAAAGTCAACAAAAGGGGTTTCCAAGACGAAAAGTTGACGTACAAATATCTGTTAAACAATTTTTAGATGCTGACAAGCGTCCAAACCCATTTAAACATAATATGCCAGGTAATTAATTGGATATCTTACTATAAAACGTATGAACGCGACATGTTCGTGCGCGCGACTCGTACATTATATCATTAATAGGTATTTGTTGATATAAAAAACATATAAGTATTTGATATTATTTTTTAGGTGACCACTGGTATAGGTCGTTTTTGAATCGTCATCCAGTTTTAACCCACCGAACACCAGAGGCGGTAACAAGCGCTTCATCTAATGTTTCTGAAAACGATATAAAAAAGTGGTTTGCTGATATCGAAACCTATTTAAAATCAAAGGGGTTCTATTCTATCTTAGAAGATCCCAGTAGGGTTTACAACGGCGATGAGACCTGTTTCCAGTTCTGCCCTAAACTTGGAAAAGTATTAGCAGCCAAAGCAGAGAGAAATGTATATGAAGTTGATAGAGGTCAGGCAAAACAAAATTTAACTGTTATGTTCAGTTTTTCTGCCTTAGGTGATGTGACTCCGCCATTAATAATATTTCCCAATAAAAGAATATCAAAAAATATATCAGACAGCGTTCCAGATCACTGGGGTATTGCATCTACTGAAAACGGTTGGATGAAATCCCAAGTTTTCGTAGATTACATCAAAGAAATATTTTATAAGAATCTCGTCAAAGAAAAAGTTTTATTTCCAGTCATACTTTTTGTTGACGGTCACCAAACACATCTCACATATGAGCTTAGTGCAGTGTGCACCAAGTTGCAAATAATTTTAGTGGCGTTATATCCCAACGCTACGCGAATCATTCAACCTGCAGATGTTTCTTGCTTTAAGCCACTTAAGACTTTTTGGAAATATGGCGTACTAACCTGGAGAAGGGAAAATCCATACTGTCAATTAGGTAAGCAACATTTTGCTCCAATTTTGGATAAAGCGTTAAAAAATTTAAAGATTGAAACTATTGTTAAAGGGTTTGAAAGTTGCGGGTTATTTCCATGGAACCCAAATGCCATTAACTTTACTAAATGTCTTGGCAAAAAACAACAGGCAACAGAGGCACTCATTAGTGATAAATCTGATTCTTTACCCCAGATAGGCTCTGAAAAAAACATTGATTATGATTTTTTTTGTAAAATGTTGGACAAAAACATCCTTCAAGAACTTCAAAGCGAGGATCCAGATCATAAGAATTGTAGATATTTTAATGTTTTATTAGATATCTACTCTAAGTTAAAACCATCCAATTTAAATAACTGTGCAGATGATAGAGAACTGGTGGAGATTGATACATACGAGATAGATGTCGCGGAAATTAAAGAAAACTTATCATTTTCCGAAGAAGAATTGTTAAACATGCCAGTTGTTTTTGAAATTTCCCAGATAGACAATAAAGAGAAACTTACGAAAACAGACTATGTTCAAAGAACTACAAATGAACAATTAGCAAATAATGATTTTAGCATTTTTAATGGTAATAAACAAAAGGAAAATACAAAACAACCTGAAATTGCTAGTAAAGACACTATTCCTTACTTTGGCACGCCTGAAAAGAAAAGAAAATTGAATATAATTCAAAATATAAAAATAAATCCAAATAGGCGGCCCAAAGAAGATGAAGCCGAAGAAAAAATAAACGACAGTGAAAACGATGAAATTTTAGGAATCAGCAACATGAAAACCGGTCACTATTTGGATACAAAACAACCTGAAATTATTGCTAGTAAAGACACTATTCCTTACTTTGGCACGCCTGAAAAGAAAAGAAAATTGAATATAATTCAAAATATAAAAATAAATCCAAATAGGCGGCCCAAAGAAGATGAAGCCGAAAAAAAAATAAACGACAGTGAAAACGATGAAATTTTAGGAATCAGCAACATGAAAACCGGTCACTATTTGGATACAAAACAACCTGAAATTATTGCTAGTAAAGACACTATTCCTTACTTTGGCACGCCTGAAAATAAACTAAAATTGAATATAATTCAAAATATAAAAATAAATCCAAATGGGCGGCCCAAAGAAGATGAAGGCGAGGAAAAAATAAACGACAGTAAAAACGATGAAATTTTAGGAATCAGCAACATGAAAACCGGTCACTATTTGGATCCTATCTCTCATCAGAAAAGTATATTTGATTACCTAGAAAAGATTAAAACACCCGAAAGAAGCGGCAAAAGAAATTCAACAAGAACATCATTTGTTTTGGTCTCATCCGATTATAAAAAATGCCTTCAGGAAAAAGAGGAAGCGAAAATTGAGAAGGAAAAGAAAAAAGATGAAAATAAGTTAAAAAGAGAAGCAAATAAAATAAAGAGGGAAAAAAAGCTGCAGGTTAATAAAGAAACTAAAAAAAAGAAGAATGAAGTTGCTGTAAAGAAATTACCTATTAAAAAAAAACATAGTTACGCGGATATATTTTTAGAGGCAACTGAAAGTATAGAAAATAGCAGAAACTAACAAAATCATGTAAGAAAATTGTTTGCGCCTGAATGTAAAGAGAAAGAGAAAGAAGAAACAATTACATTTGATGAATCCATTTTAAGTCAGAATATAATTGTTAAGAATGGATTGTGCTTTATCTGTACATATAACATTGGCTCGACTAATAATATAGGGGTAAAGTGCTCTAAGTGTACGAGGAATTACCATTATAAATGTTTGATAAAAGACCAGATTTACAGAAAATCATTTGTTTGCAAAAGTTGCTTATGTTCAAATACTTAGTACTTTGTTAATTAAATGTACGTTTTTGAGAAGTGTGTCTTAGTTATTTTTGTAAAATATTATGTTTTATGATATATCCTAAAGAGTTTTTCTAAATAAATGTTTAAAACCCATGCTGTGTTTAATTATTTTAGATTGCGAATATGGTGCCAATAATTGGACGTTTTAGTATGCCGACAATTGGTATAAGGGTGCCAACCATTGGAAATTCATGAAAATTTTACATTTTGCTAATTTACTTAATTTTTTTTCAAAAATATGCAAGTTTGTTGTTCTTATCAAACACTTTAATCACATTTTCAAACAAAAAATCAACTAACACTTTATTTTTACTTACATTTTTATTTTTATAAACAAAAACTTGGATATGTTTCCTTAAAGTGCCAACAATTGGGTAGTTTACCCTACATGTTGCATTTTATTTAAGTGTAGTAATCAATAAGTAAAAATAATGTTCACAATTTTACAGATATCTTGTGGAAGTTTTACAAATATTTGATAAACCCGTTAATAAAACTAAAAGGGGTTTGTATAGTGTTCAGGAGTTGTCAGACTTTGTTTCAAGTGTTTTATAAATTTACTGTGCCATTATTTTTGTTCATTTAAAATAACCTCAGATTGTAATAAACATATATTTCTTTATGAACTTCTTTGCTATTAATTCCATAAAATATTATAGCATTTAGTAAATGTATGTACTTAAATCTAATTTTATGTGCTTTAAGACTAGTTGTCGGTCAGTTTAAAAGTGTCTAATAGGGCACTGGGCTTTTTTATAAAAATTATTTAATAGAAAAAAACCGTGTGAGATATTATTCAAAGTGTATTCTACGTCGATGTATAGACATATTTTATAAACACTATTTCAACAATAAACTTAAATTGTAATTACAATTAAAATTTCTGTCAAATTTCGACATTCAAAAATCTCTTGAACTGTCGATATTCGCTACATTTATCTCAAATAATAGTTTCTTTAAAAAAAATAAGAATGAAAAATATTGACTTTTTTGTTTAAGTTGCAGTTTCTTTTTTCAAATACTTTTTGATACCTGTCTTTTGATTGGTCAGGTCTATCATCAGTGTACTAAAGTATTTCTTATTTACTTATTTTGCACTAACTTGCACTAAAGAAAATGAATCACACCTATTTTTTGGTGAAGTTTCAAAAATACCCAGCTTATGGACCATAATGGTGTATATTCTACTAATTGACACTGGAGGTTACCTGCCATATGGATATCTTAAACAAAAGGGGTGTTTACGCAAGAAAAATACCCCTACAGAAAAAAAGCAAACCCCGTATAAAACTACCACCCATCCGGATGTAGAAGGAGGAGTTATGTCACTGTTCAACCCGAGATTCTGCTGACTATGCCACTCCGCTGATAGTGCAACCAAGGATGAAGACACCAGTCAGTTAGAAGCCATTATTAAACTCATACATTTTTATTGTATATGTTTTATTCGATCAAAATTGTAATTTTTGAAAAATAAATGTTTTTTAAAAACGGTCTACGACGGTCTCAATAGGTAACTTACACCGATCGCACTACGGCAACTGAAGAAAATCTTAAGGAAAATAGAAATTAAAGGTAGAAAAAAATTCAATTCAATTCAAGTTGGAACACCTACTTCTATTAAATTCGGTTCACCTGTCTCGTTAATCTAAATTTTGATATATTTACAGCTACTAAAAATGTAATATGTTGTTTCTGTGGCTAACGACAAAGGTATTCCAGAAAAGTAGGTCACGCAAAAAAATTTATGACTAGTACAGAGTATTTTAAAATGCATATTTTCCCTATAAATACGAACCAATTTTAGTAAAAAAAGTCAGTCCGAAGAAGTGTCCCGCGTTGTTTAATAGTCGTCCTGCCGGAAGTTAGTCGTGAAGTACTCTGGAAAAGTCTTAGTGTCAATTAGTTACTCTGCCAATTTTGGGTTTTAATTGTGGTTCAATTAATGATAGTGCATTGATCTGTAGTACCTTAAATCAGTGACTGAAATTATTTTTATAGATTTCATTTTACCGTCAGTGTTGGATTCGTTTCGGAAAATGTATTCTCGAAACAAAATTAAAAGTAAGTGTTTGAGTTTTAAAGGAAATCTAAACGGAGACTCTCCTTAAATGTTCAAAAAATTTTAATTAATAAAAATAGTGTAAAAATTTAATCGAGTTTGACTTTCGATAAAAGCTCCCTTAAAAAAACCCAGAATTACAGAAAACCAAGTACAAAAAGCTTAAAGTAAAAGGGGTTCGCTCTTTAAAAAAAAAGAAAACTGCTCGCTTAGCTATTTCCCAGTAATTTCAAGGAGAAACCGTCGTAGAACACACTGGTACTACGAACCTACCATCAGAGAATTGTAACTACGCTTCAAGAAGATCAAAATAAATGAAAAATGACTGACCAACTACCACCGCAAGTGTAACAATACCAGCTCCTATAATCACCAACAATATTGTGCTAGGCATTGATTCTATCTCAACTTACAATGGAACCAGTAGTATAGAAGAATTCATTGCCTCAATCGATGAAACTGCTCTCATCGCAGATTGGACCGAACAATAAAAAGTTGCCATTGACCGGCTGAAACTTAAAAACAAAGCAAAACAGTTCATTGATTCTGAACCAACTCTAAAAACAACAACTACTTGGACGACTTTAAAAGATGCCTTGAAACAACATTTTACATTGCCTTGTATTAGAGGTTTCGCAATCAAAAATTTTGTGGAATGCCGACAAAGAATAGGAGAGCCCTGCCGACAATATTTGACACAAAAACAGTAACGTTTAAGGGAAATCAAGCAACGGACAAACCAATAGTGGATAAATTGGGACAGGACATTATTACGCAGTTCATTTTAGGTCTACTAATGCTCATTAAGCAACGAGTGCTTTTCAGAAATCCTTTCACTTTAGCAAAGGCTCTAGAGCTGGCAGAACGTGAAGAATCTGTAGAAAATTTGTTAAGGCCTTAACACAAAGAATGCAGAAGTGTAAATGCTAATACTTTAGGGTACCAAACTCAACGTAATGATTATAACAGACCAAGACAACCAAATTATCATAGATATCGAGAAAATACTGGTAATATTCACAAAGGAGGTGTAAATCATATGGAACAAAGGAATCATAATGTGTAGCAAAGAAAATTTACATGCAATAAATGTAAGAAACCAGGTTATTCAGCAGCAGTTTGTAGAGCACCTACCTATTTTGGATGCAACCAGCCAGGACATGTGATTAAATTATGTTCTCAAAGACATCCTTTTAACAGTACTTCACGACTACTTTGCTATCCATGTCAGCAGCCAGGATATTTTTCTAGCAGCTGCCCAGTTCGAAACAACGCACAGTACAGACCACGCAATGAACAACCAGCAAACGACGCTTTAAACTACAGTGCAGCCAGCCAACATCCCCGAGGTGTGGCTGTGGAAGCAAATTGGAACTAGAAGTAGATACGTGCTCTTTAAATGATACCTCAAGACTTCGTTATAGTATAGAAGTTAGTATTAATGGGAAGAAAGGTTCAGCTTTGATAGATTCAGGAGCGGTTGTATCTCTGGTATGTCCTGATATTGCAGAGGGGTTCAGGAAAACAAGTAATAACAATAATTTAGTGGATATTCAAGTTAACGCTATATCCACTTTAGGACAAGTGATTTTGCCACTGACATTTTCATGCGGTGTGGCACTAATTCAAAAATTTATGGTAATGGAGTCCGGATCTGTTAATGTAGATGTTCTATTGAGAATTTATTTTTTGTATGAAAATAATGAATGAATGAAATGCATGACGAGAAGCCTGATATACAAAATGATTGTATGGTTACTTCCACTGAAAAACTATTAGAAGAAAGAAGTTTCTAAATGAATGGAATGCTACAATGAAGGAAGTTAAAGAGATTTTGAAAGGAAAACATATTATGCCCTGGACTGATTCTTTTTTACATTGCCCGTCATCGTCACTGACAGTGGAATGCAGCTCTTAGATGAGTGACGATCGTCTAGAAACTGACGCACGCCAATATCATGTGAATAAAGCAAAATATACCGAGTCAACGTCCAGGAAAACTGCAGCTTTCAAAAAGGAGAAAAAGAAGGAAAGTAGCACTAAAAATAGAGATACTGAGAAAGAAGAAAAAATTAATTATGACTGTGAAGCAAGGCGTTTAGACAATTTCTTCAGTTATAATAGTAGTCAAGTATTTATTCCCCAAGATATACGGATTCCTTCCATGTATCACGCCATCTGTTTAGGTACCATAAGAAACTCATCAAGAGTTAAGACTTAGCACTTAGTTGTGGAACCTAGTGTTGATTTTATGTAAAACAGAAAAGCACATCCAGCTGAGACTAACAAATATTACTGAAAATGAGTTTAATATACCTTCAAAAGTTGTGTTAGCCAATGCTTTTGAAGCAGATGTTGATGAGGTTAGTACGAGCCTATACAGCCTATAAGGAGAATCACCAAGAATGATATAATTGAAATTAGTATGCAACTAAATCTTAACGATATTTCGACGACTGAAGAGACAAGGACAGAACTAAAACAAAGGGCACGAAGTAAAAAAAATTATAATCAAAAACAAAACTATTAAGAAACAACATACCAATAAAAGCAAAACACAATTTACACAAACAAGCCAAGAAATTATTTTATTAATAGTTCATTTAACCAACTAAGGAATTATTTCAGTGTTCAATTCTTAAATATACCAAATGTCGCCATCTACTATCATTCATAATAATTAAAGACTCAAGCAAAACAGACTCCAACAACCAACCAACCAGGAACATCCTAGCGTCACTACAGGAACCACAAAAATACAGCCTAACTTACACTAGAAAACATCTACCATCGATTTCTAAAAGAATGAGAATATCCAAACAAGTGAAGTATAAAGTCAAAATATACATTAGCTATTGCAATGATGGTACCCGAACCTAAATTGACTAAGACCATATAACATACCACTTGTCAAAACAAAATAAAGCGGTGTTCAATCAATGAAAATAGAGACTTACCGTGTTTTAACGTAACGCTAAGTTTAAAATGTGGAAAATAAATAATGACTGTTTATTTTCTATTAGAAAAAATAATTGACAAAATTTTGAAGACGAAAACCTATACTTTCGGCTAATATAAGCAAAACATGAAAATTAATAGGTTTTATGGACAACATAAAAGTATGAGGAATACTAGGAATGTTTATGTAACGACGGAGATTTCCAAAGCAATAAAAATTGTGAAAAAAAGAGAGATAATTACTGAACGATCAAGAAGGTAGAAGAAATAGAAAGCAAGATTTCTAAATAGAAAAGGATAAAACATTAATTCAGAAATAACCACCACTTCCTATTTAAAATAGATAAAAATTTAAACATTTTTCTGCTTCCTGTTAAATATAAAACTTCGATTCGTGTGTGACAAATAAAAAAATACAATGGGTGTTTTAATATACCCAAGTGCATTTTAACTTAGACTATGCAATCTTATACCAAGATAAAATAAATATGACGTGGTTAATTTCCTTCCTAGCTTATGTTAGGATGATACAAAATAATAGGCCTCGCCAGGAAGGACTATATCGACAGGGTCTCTATCATATATGGAACATGATGAGATTAACTGGGAAAGAACCACATTACAATTTTATCGAACGACAAACATTGCTTTTTTAATAACTTCCAGACATATAGTAATTATTGAACATGTTTTGGGCCCAGACAGGGTTTATTAAGGGCTGTTTGTCTGTCGGTAGTCCCGTTCAAGTCGTGTAGTATTCATTGTTTATTTTAATTATGTTCAAGTCGTATTATACTTAAAATAAACATTAGTGATGGCGTGCAGTGTCGCGATTAAATTAGACTGCGTTCGACCGGAATGTCACCCCAGGTTCGGGGTAACTGGACAGAAGAATCATTAAGATATGCCATCCATAGATGGAGTAAATCATGGGCCCACTTCAGTATATGCAGCCTCTATAACTTTTGCAATTCCCCGGAAGAGATTTGAACGACGCGTTACAAATAATGATTGCGAAAAAGGTCCTATGGGACCATCATCTATTTTTGGACAGGAGGACAATGATATAAAACTTGTTAACCACATTAAAATTATACAGGAACATGGTTTTCCGTTAACCATTGATGATGTGAGGTGCATTGCATTTCAATTTGCGAAACAACTCACAATTAATCACAAGTTTAATAAAGCGAAAGAAAAAGCTGAACACGATTGGCTGCAGTTGTTTGCTAGCAGAAATCGTGACAAAATATCACGAAAATCTGAAGAGGTTTCTCAAGCCAGGGCTGAAGCCACGAACAAAAAAGTGGTAAGCAGTTACTTTACTCTCTTAGATAAATTCCTAGATGAAAATGATCTATTTGATAAACCAAACTGTGTATTTGACATGGATGAGACAGGAATCCTGCTAAACAACCATCCTGGTCATGGTAATTACAGTTATTGCTTGTTGTAATGCTGAAGAAACATTCTTGCACCCAGCCTACATTATAACAGGAAGGAAGAAAAAGGCAGAATTCGAGGATCGAATGCCTCCAGGTTCTCTACTCTTTATGTCTCAAAAATCAGTTTAAATACCAAGAACATCTTCTTAGAATCATTGAAAACACACTTTCTGACACAGGAAAAGCTGCTGGTCCTTGAAATGCTAGAATTTGCCCTTTAAAATGATATTGTTCTGGTATTAATGCCCAGTCACAATCTACAACCTTTAGACAGAGCCATATGCAAATCCATGAAGAGTAATTTTTGAGATAAAGAGACTTTGGATAAAGTAAAATCATAGCAGGCGAATTACGCTACAGTTTAGTGCATTACTTAGTCAGGCCTGGGTAAAAGCAGCTTCTCTGGAAAATGCAGGAAAAGTATATACAGAAAGTACTCGATAAATTTCAAATGCTAGATTATCATATTATAGGTACTCTCTTGGAACAAAACCAATAGTAATCAAAGACTATTACAATGCTCTATATAAACAGTTAATTGATTCAATTATGTATCTGTCAGTATGCACAAGACCACATATTACATTTTCCGTATCATATTTAAGTTAACTGAATAATGATCATTCAAAAGAACAATGGTTAAGTGCTAAAATGGTACTTAAATATTTAAAAGGTACGAAAGATGTAGGAATCATATCTATGTTAAATATAATTTTTTTCATGAAAAAATTAAAGACAATAAAATTGAATTCTCATATATGCAAACTGTAAAGATGGTAACAGATATGCTGACTAAGTCTTAAGAATGCAAGAAACATAACATAATAGAAAGAAATACCATAAGGTAAATATGTTATAAAGATTATTTGTTGTATCTGACGTAGTTAATTTCTTTCCTAGCTTATGTTAGGATGATCCAAAATAATAAGCCTCGCCGGGAAGGCCTATATAGACAGTATCTATCATATATGGGACATGATAAGATTAATTGGGGAAGAACCAGGTTCGTGGAATATCTGGCCGCTCCAGGCCGAACTACTAATGTGGTGGAATATGCTACATTTCGAATACCAACATTTTATTGCAAACTGGGCCGCTTCTATAAACAGGCCATTTGAATTGCGGCGATGCCAACGCGCCTTTTGTATGGCCCCAGAACAAAACTTTGGAATTTAGACCAGCATTTTTTGGATAGACATGGGTTGGCCAGAAAGTGAAGAATGCCAATGCTTATTACCGGAACAACCACCAACTGCACTTAACGAACCTCCCGCACCACAAATACCAATAAAATAAGAACTACACTACAGTGCATGATGTCAACAGCTCTCCTGTCCATGTTCAAAATGTCCCGAGTCACCCTACATGCCCATGCCTGAGTTACCGGTAGGACTACCTCCACTTGTGCCAATTAATGGGCAACGTACATTCTCAACAGCCTTTCATACGTCCACTGACCACTCCAAGGAGGATGTGCACGCTGAAAACGGCATTCAGGAATCCGCACCCGTTTCAGAGTAACCCGCGGAAAATCAATCAGAGCCTATTGGCAATGATATAAGCTACGAGCTGACCTTATTAGGCGGATTACGGATGGTTTTGAGTGTCATGAGAGATTAATTCCAGGACGGAAACTTCCAGGACGAAAACGACGAGGCCCCCGAAGGAACTCCAAAATCCCCAACTGACAAGGATTATAAAGGTACTGGTAAATATTAATTTTAAAGAATGAATTTTGTTTTACATTGGAATTTTTACATTAAATGAACATTTTTTTTTGAAAAATAAATAAGTTCTTCTTTATCTTAAGTTAGATTTCAAGATTTTATAATAAATTGCTGTTGACAATTGACAAATTACTTTGTAATACCTGTGGTACCTTGTACTTTCGAGGAACAGACGTTTCACTTTCTTATTTTATTGTTTTATGACAACTCTGTTTAGTATGAATATTGTACAGTTTAAACTCAAACGTTGATACTAATTAATTTAGGTTTTATATCCGGAATGATAGACAATTCACTACAATAAAAATTAACTAAAAGACAGTTAAGAGGTCGCAGATTGAAGGTGCTCACAATTGTTTATTAATTTCAGACTAACCAGAATCATTTTAGACTACACCAGTGTCAGCAGGAGCTTGAGTCGCCTACCCACCTAGTTAACTGTTAAATGTTTTTTAAAAAGGGTCATTTTAATATATTTTATTATTATACAATTAATTAATATAAGATCAAAATATTATTTTCAAATTTTACTCGGTTTATCAGTGAAAAATTACCAATCCAATATACAATGAGTAGAGAACGAGCGCGTGACCCACTGACACCTTCAGATGAAGGGAATGTCGGTAGTACAGATACTTTTCAAAATGATCCACTTAATCGTTTAACCGCAGTATGTCAGATATTTTTTAAAATACATTTCGCAAACCCGACGCAACCATGGTCGGAGGAGATGTCGTTCCTATTTTTGATCCTGAAGATGAAAATCAGCTGGAGTGAGGAAGCAACGATTTACTTTGCCCTTGCTCGTCTACGAAGTTTAGCAGAAATCTGGTATAAGGGATTATCAAGTATAAAATTGAACTGGGATGAATGGAAAGAAAAATTGAAACAGGCGTTTCCATATCAAAAAGATTATTGTGAAATGTTAACTGAAATGCTCCGAAGATGCAAATAACCTGATGAAACATATACCAAATACTTTTACGAAAGGTGTGTATTATTAAATAACTGCAAGATAGAGGAGTTCAAGCAGAAATTGATAATAATGTGGTAAAAACTGGTGCTAAAGCAGGAACATATCAGATACCAGAGGCATTACATGAATTTCTTAATTCCATTGGAAATTCAATAGCGTCAACCAGAGTAAATAAATCTGGATGTAGTAGTTTTAAGAAGTTTTAATGAATATCTCAGAGACCAAGAAATAACTTTACATTTTCAGGAAAGGAAAGAGAAAGTTGTGGAAGTAATGTATGCCACAAATGCGGCAAAAGTGGTAATTTTGCCAAAGCATATACAACTTCAAGCAACATGAAAATTATTGCTCGATACACGCCTCGATGTGAAAAAAACCTAGATTATTAAAAAAACGGAGCATAAAATGTTATTACCAATACATTGGAGGCCTTTGAACTCAGGCCCGCGCCTAGCACTTTTGGCGCCCTTGTGCAAATTTAAAATAACGCCCCAAATTCGTTCAACGTTCATATGTGAGTACAGATACGGGTTAAGTTAGGTATTATTATCCACTATTGAATTGAACAATAATTTTAAAAAGTATATTCATAAATTTATTTTTATATTTTACAAGTACAAGCCATACAAGTATTTTCTCATTGAGATACATAACATAATTATAAACTTATAGAAAACAGAAATATATTCTAACAGTATTACAACTCAAAATTTTTGTATTTTAGTTTCAAATGTAATATATGATACAAAAGCACAAGAAATAAAAAAAATATTTAAAACATAAAAAATACTCGTTTATATATCACAGGACGAAACTGATCGACAAATAAAAACAAAACAATATATTATTTTAATAATGCAACATGTCACCTTTTTAAGGTTAATATCGAGGTATTAGGTATTGTTATTAATATTTTAGCTAAGTGAGTTGAGCTTTTCGTGCTTTAATTTTTGCAAATTATTTAATTAAATCTATATATCGGTGTCTAATTCTTTTAGCTGGTCCGATTCTATTGAAATGATAGCAAGATTACTTAGTCGGTTTTGCCCCATGGTCGATCTTAAATAATTTTTTATTATTTTGAGTTTTGAAAAAGATCGTTCTGCGGTAGCAACCGAAACCGGCATTCTTAATAAAATACGAAGTATTATGCTCGTATTAGGAAAAGAATCCGCTAAGTTGTTAATTGTTATATAATTTAAAGTTTCTTCTGGAGACGTAATAACTTTTTCATCAAAATTTTGTAAATATTGCAATTCTTTAACAAGTTCCACGGCAGTTATGTCTCGTTCATTGCGAGTTTTGTCATTTAATAAATTTTCTACTTTTTGACATAATTCTAATTGTTCGTTTTCAGAATAATTTTTAAATTTATCAATATTCCATAAAAACGCGAAATTATTAGAGTAAGAAGAAAGTAATTTGAATCTCTCATCCACTGATGTTATGATTACATCTAGAGCATTAAAAAAACAATCAACTTTGAACTTTAAAGTTTCGTCCTGGATCGGTTCATCGTCACATTCATAATCAAAATGTTTTTTTTTTTTCGCGGTTTTAGACCTCTTTGTTTTTTGAATGTAGGTTCTATGTCTAAGCTGGATGCTATTTATTTAGCATCAATCAAAAGATCATTAAAACCTTTATCAGAGCGGTAAGCTTTCAAAAAATTATTCAAATTATTTAAATGATTATAACACTGAGCAACATCAAAGTTCGGTTTTTGAATAATTTTACTAACAATGTTAACTTTACTTAAAATATTATACCACAATATAAGAATGCAAATGAACTCAAAATTTTGCAATTTTTTGGCCAACGATGCAGCCAAATTTTTTACGTTATTTTCAAAGTTTCCTTCGCTTATTTCAAACAGAGCATCATAAACCTCCCCAAGTTGATACCTTAAAGGAGTTATTGCGTCTATTCTACTAGACCATCGAGTATCCGATAAAGGTTTTAAAGTCAAATTTGTTACATTAGATAAATTAGATTTCAGAATTGACCAGCGTTTAGTAGAAGCTGAAAAAAATACAAACAGTTCTTGAACTAAAGAAAAAAAATTGATGCTCAAAGTATTCGATTTTGCGGCATCATTGACGACTAAATTTAGGCTATGATTGCAACAAGGAACAAAGAAAGCTCGCGGATTCAAATCCAAAATTTTTTTTTGTAAACCATTATGCCTACCACGCATATTTGCCCCATTGTCGTAACCCTGACCCCGCATGTCGTTGATATTTAAGCCTTCTTTCTCTAACGCCGACAAAAGAAACTTTGTTAGGCCTTCACCCGACACATCATCTATAGGACAAAATAATAAAAAATGTTCTTCTATACTAATTCCCGTGTTCTTTAAATTAACAAATCTTATACAAACTGAAATTTGTTCTTGGTGACTAGAGTCAGGAGTGCAGTCTAATAATATGGAATAATATTTTGCCTTTTTAGTTAGTTCTAAAATTTTGGATTTGATATTTTCACCGATCAAGTTGATTACTTCATTTTGTATTTTATCCCCGAGATAGTTTTTGTGATCTTTTATTTGAGAGCGTTTTGTATGTTCTGACATAATCGGGTCGAATTTGGAAATCATTTCTATGCATTTTAAAAAGTTACCATTATTTTTCTCAAACAACTTATTACTACTTCCACGAAAAGCTAAATTTTGCTCACCTAAAAACTGAATCACGTAGAAAATTCTTTCTATAACAGCTTGCCAGTATTTAGTTTCTCTGTTTATTACATTTTGAATTTCAGAATCAATTATTTCATTTTTATTCAAACGGTTAGAAAGATCTAGCAATTTTAGAACATTTTCGATATATAACTTGCTCTTTTCATGAATGTTTAAATGTTCACTTAAATGCTGCCAGTCATTGTAACCAGATTCATCACTAAGGCGAACAGATTTCAAATCGCTGTCATTAAAAATTTTACAACAGAAGCAGTAAAGTGAATTTTTTGTTTCGGAATACAACAACCAAAAACGCTCAATTTTTTCTTTGTTCGGTAAAATTCTAAAGAAGTAACTATTGGAAAACTTACGCCCCGACTCCGAACTATCTCTCGGATAAATATCCTTTTTGTTTTGATAATGAGCAGGGCCACGTTCTACTAATTCTTGAATATTATTAGGACGTAATTTCTTTGGCCATGGTGCTGCATCTTTCGAAAGTTGACTCATATTTTCCGTTCTGGTAATTTTTGAAGGTGTTGATTTCTCATTATCAGCGGAACTTGAAGATGTTGATGGTTTGCTTTCTAGATCAGTTTCTTGTCTGCTGCTGATACTTGTTTCAAGTACAGGTTCAGTATATTGGGATTCAGCTGTATTATTGTTGTTATTAATATTTGGCAAAGTAGACTCGGGTTTTGAAAAAAAATGCGTAATTTTGACATGTTTTTCCAGTTCTTCCTCTCTTTTTCTTTTATTCATCAAATTTTGGTATCCAGACAATTTCTTCTTTTTTTCTGACATCCTGTATACTGTAAAGAAATTAATACCTACGTAAGTAAACAACTTGACAAATTATTCATGAAAAATGGAAATGTTTCGACGTCTCAAACTCAAACTCGAAAATATTTTCTCAACATTACTTATTTCAAAATTTATAAATTTTTATAAATAGTTATATTAGTGCTTATCAATTATTCTGTTTAAATTTACTTCAATTAACAGTGATGTTTATATAATGAAATATAAAATGATTTTTGAGATGCAAGTTTTTGGCTTTTAATATTTTAATAAATCTAAAATAAAAAATAAATTTTAGATAAACTCACCTTAATTCACAACACAAAACACAAATCTGTAAAACTACAAAAAACTAAAGTTTCAAAAACATATATCTTTTACCCCATGCACCTTTTCACTTCGCTAAGTTAATTATCGATCGAGCATCTGGCAACAAATGAAATCGCGACCGATGCAGCGCTTAATATATAAAGTTTCGTACATTGCAAGCTCAGACAGGAAAAAAACGCTTGTCCGCTCGTTGGCTCGTTGCAAGCCAAATTTCAAGCTCAAACATGAATAAAATCAGATTTGTTTGAGTTTACACAATTTATGTTATCATGCTACGTATTCGATCGAATAAATGCTATTATTGCGTACTCTTATTTGGAAAATATATTATTTTCGAGAAATTCGGTTCCCTCGTCTCTAAGAGAAAAAATAAAATAATAAACAAATAAAAAAAAATGTAATAGCTAGTAATTCCTTACTGTTTTTTTTTTATCATTATAAATTTTGTTTTGACAATGTTGTTTGTTGCTTTATCTTTTTTTTACTTTTGAGTTTTAAGGCTTTTCGGCGCCTCGGCGCCGTCGTGCACCACACGACTTTGCCCTTATGTACGGCGCGGGCCTGTGTGAACTAAACAAAGTGACAAAGGTAGAGGAGGAGGAGTTCTTATCGCTGTTTCAAACAAATTCGTATCGAGGCAAATATCCGTGGCATGCAAAAAAATTGAACAAGTGTTTACAGAAATTAAATTTGGAAAAGAAAGATACATTATTGGAGGCATATACATTCCCCCAAACTCTGCTTAAACTTAAACTCTAATTAACATGTAACAACAAAGACTTTTACTTGTCAGGTAGTAGTAACCATTTTTAAAAATGCAAGAAAAATAACACTGGACAACAGCTAAAATGTTGCAGAAATAAAATCAACTAAATCTTACTATTTTAGGTGTGCTTAAATCGAAAACAAACTTTTTTTTAATATTAGTTCACGTTTAAGAGATACGTGACGTCATGTTCCCCTAATATATTAACACTGTAACCGCGAGAACGCACGTGGTATATTTGTATTGTAATAACAATATATGGATTTTATATTGCCAAATCTACATTTTCACCAAGTTAAGGAATGGTGGGTTCTCAGGGACGATCCCCTATATTCGAAATCCTAACCCCCTATTAATTAAAATAAGAGCGATGGCCATTTAAACCCATGTAAATCCACTTTCATGTCTGCCTTGTACTGAACAGTCCCTATATAATAAAAATCTGTTTACAAAATTAAGAGAGCGAACGTAATGAGTTTTACATAAATTTACCTAAATAGGGATATTAACACAATGCCGACTTAGCCGGGACCACCCTAAAACAGGGATAATATTGAAATATTTAATTAAGCGGCAAATAAATAATGCTTTACTACCAGATTTTAAATAAATAAAGGACTAAACGGATAAAAGGACCCTGGTTTATCCCCATTTCTATGGTTTACCTGAGCACAGTACTATAATGTAGGCCAATAAATCCATTAGTCGCATTGTGTCCTTTATCCTTATTTAGATAATAACAAATTGTAAATAGACTACTTATAAGTATAATTATAATGAAATGTTTTTAAAAATCTATAATCCATATCATCCATATGTCCAATCCATATGTCGTCATTTTTGAACTTACGCAAGTTAATAACATCTTGGAAAACACGCTTGCCCATCTTAACAGTCTGCTTGGTTTGAGTCTTGTTTCTGGTGATGTCAACAATATCTATCAGATAAAGGATAATAGTAATAACTCTCCTATTATCATAGAATTTGTTTCTTATTTAAAAAAGTCGACTCTGTTCCAAAACGTCTCCAAGTTAAAGGGTAAACAAATATCCATTGCCAATGATTTGTGTCCCGAAGACAGAGAAAATCACCGGATTCTAGTCAAATACTTAAAAGAAGCCCGAAGTAGAAATCTCAATGCTAAAATTAAGGGACACAAACTTTTGATTGACAATACGATCTACACTGCCAAGGAACTCTTAGAACTTAAGGAGAAATCGGGGAGTGAAACAGAATTATCAGAGGTGGAAGGTGAAGAATTTCCTTCACAGAACCTAAGGAAACATACAACAGCATTGGGCTCAAAACAAGTAGAAAAGAGCCCCAAGCAGCCAGAAAAAAAACGGAAACGTGATAAAGTTATTAAAAGTGGTAATATTAAAAATGTTGTAGATAGAATCGTGACACGCAATTCGGCTAAAAACACTATAAACAAATAAATAATTATATAAGTTTCTGCGGTGAAGTCTTACGACTATCTGTAGAAAGTAGAATCGTTACAGTAGCATTTGTTTGTTAAAATTATTATTTTCTTCCTTTATTATTATTGGAGTCTTTGCTTTATTTTTTCGTTATAAATTTAACCCATTAATTTAAATGTAAATTTTTGTCTACGTTTTACAATACATAACATGTCCCTAACTACTTGTCATATTAATGTTCGATCTTTAGTTGCCAACTTTGATGGATTTAGAGATGCTGTTTTTAATAAATATGACGTAATAAGTGTTTCAGAAACATGGCTTCACGCAGGTATTTCGGATGAGTTGGTAGGTCTTAATGGGTATAGACTATATCGCCGCGATAGGACTACTGGCCGAGGTGGAGGGGTCGCAGTTTACTGCAGAATTTCAGCCAAGACGCGCGCATTGGTGGTTCCTGAGGTCCGCAGCACCGAACAACTATGGATTTCGGTCAAACATTTTACGAGTCATTATATTATTGGTACGCTTTACCGGCCTCCGTGTTTTTCGGCTGCTGACTTCCTTGGCGAGCTCGAAAGCGTGCTATCAGTCTTGAATCCTAAATGTGATGCGCTAATTTGTATGGGTGATCTTAATATCGACTTACTCGATTTTAACAACAGTCAATCTAAAAATCTGATTAAAATATTTGATTCATTCGACCTTTCCCAAATTATTAAAGAGCCAACTAGGTATGGCCCGACAAGCTCCAAACTAATTGATATTATAGCAGTATCAAACACAATACCTAGATTAAATTCTAAAGTTATAAATACTGAGAATATATCTGACCATTGCCTTATAACTTGTCAAATTTTAAAAACAAAAATAAAAACTGAGCCATTTCTTTATACTTTTCGCGACATCAAGAACATTAATTTAGAACATTTTAATGCAGATCTTCATATTACTGACTTTTCCCGTGTCTATAGTGCCAGTGATATCAACACAAAGACAGATATTTTTAACACAATTATTTTAAGTTTATTTGATTTTCATGCTCCCATCAAAACTGTTCGTATAACAAAAAATCAAGCGCCGTGGTTAACTGGAGCTATCAAAATACTAAGGGTTAAAAGAGATAAAGCATTATTAAAATTTAAAAAATCCAAAAATATAGTTGATTGGAATTACTATAAAACTCTTCGTAATGAAACTAACTATGCTATCAAACGAGAGAAAAAGCCTATTTTGAATATAAGATTAATACCGGAAACCAAAATAATATGTGGAAGGAGCTAAAAAAACTCAATCTTACCTCTAAAAATAATGCAACTCTTCCAACACATTTCTCAGATCCCCAGTCGATAAATAGTTTTTTTCTAAATGTGCAAGGAAATAAGTTACCAGATCCGGAAACTCTGAACTTTCTAAAAACTAACAGGCTCTATGAGGATGTACAAGAATTTAAGTTAAAGCCCACAGACGAAAACGAAATTTTTAAATTACTACTGTCTATCAAATCTAAATCTGTTGGCCCAGATGGTATTAGTATCAGCATGCTGCTCTTGAGTTGTCCTCGTATACTCCCAGTTTTAAAACATTTATTCAATTTTTGTATTGCAAGCAATACATTTCCATCTATCTGGAGAAAATCGCATGTAGTACCCATACCTAAGACTGCTACGCCCTCTGAATTAAAAGATCTAAGACCAATAAGTATTTTATGCGTACTTTCAAAAACATTAGAAAAGATAGTTGAGGTACAAATGACAAAATTTACTGATGATAATAACATACTTCCAGAGCAACAGTCTGGTTTTCGAAAAGAACACAGCTGCGTTACTGCCTTAACAAAGGTTACTGATGATATCCTTACTGACATAGATAACAATAAACTGACAATATTAGTGCTCCTTGACTATACTAAGGCCTTTGACCTTATAAATCACCAACTGTTACTTGCTTTGTTAAGTTATTTGGGGTTTTCTAAGGATGCAATTAGCTTTTTTGCTGCTTACTTGACGGATAGATTTCAGGCAGTGAGAATTGGTGGAAAGTTATCCGATTTTGCTCGCGTTCTTAACGGAGTCCCTCAGGGCTCGGTCTTGGGGCCACGTCTATTTACCTTGTACACATCTCGATTTTATAAGGCACTTCGGTATTGTATGTCTCACTTTTATGCAGATGACGCGCAACTTTACTTATCATTTTTTTATTAATGAGATAGTTGCATCCTGTAACCTAATAAACCACGATCTCGAGGCTCTCTGCGATATATCAAACAAATACTGTCTATCGATGAATCCTTTAAAGTCACAAGTTATGCTGTTTGGTAGAGCTGCTGCCCGTTCTAGATACTTAGAAAATGTCAATATAATTCTTAATAACAAAAAGCTTACCCTTACAGATGAAGCGAAGAATTTAGGCGTTATTGTGGACTATAAACTTAAGTTCTCGAAACATGTTACTGCTATAACTAAACGAGCATTCTGCAATTTAAAGCTGATTTATTCAAAGCGCCATCTACTTAATAAAAAGTGCCGAATCACACTTTGTGAAATGTTAGTACTATCGCACCTTAATTACGGAGATGTAGTGTATGGCCCAAACTTACTTAATGTAGATGCACGCAAACTGCAGCTCGTTCAGAATTCCTGCGTTAGACTTGTGTGCGGTTTGAAAAGAAGGGACCATGTTACTTTTTCGATCAAAGATATAGGATGGCTGAATATGGAGAAGAGGAGACTTCTACACTGTTTAGTATTATATCATAAAATCATTACCATTCAAAAACCTGCTTATCTGTTTAAAAAACTAAAATTCAGAACCTCTGTTCATAATTTAAATGTCAGGTATCGGAATCTTCTAACTCCCCCACAATATAAAACCACCCAATTTCGAGGATCTTTTTCTTATAACGTCACCAAGCAATATAACAAACTTTCTGAATCTTTGAAGTCTTTAAATTTGGCCAACTTTAAATGCAAACTAAAACAAGTGCTACTGGAGTAAATTCTATGTCATGTCATAAATTAGAATTTAAGGTAATATTCAATTTTGTTACATGTTTTATGGTTTTTTTTTATTTATTTATGTACTAGAAATTTTGGTTTTTTGTTAAGATTTATTTAAAATATTTTATTTAGTAAAATATATTTTTTTTGGTTAGTATAATTTAGTTAATAAGTATTGCTGGGTTGAGTGTAAAAGCGCTGCTCACTGTCTCGACAGATGAGTGCGAACTCTGCCCTTGTTGGAAAATGTATGTGTTGTTGTAATTGCAATGATTAATTGTATTTTACTAATTTTTTCAACAATAAAAACAATTATTATTATTATTATTATTATATTTGGGGATATAAACAGATAGGTACAAAGCGGAGAGGTTAGTCAGTCGAAGTTAGTAAGTCGAAAAGTTAAGATTGTAAAATGCCTCGAAAGTGTGTAAACAATCCAGATCACTTCTGTTATGTTTGTGGTGAAGTGACTTTTGCGTCTCAGAAACGATCTATGACTCCATTGATGAAAAAAGCATATCATCTTTATTTCGGTTGCAGAATAGGAGATCAAGACAAACAGTGGGCGCCAAAAAGTAAGGCTGAGTGAGAGAGATTGCAGCAGTGGAACCTGTTAGAAGAAGATGTCTCTGTAAGTGTTTTTCGTAAACGCCATAAAGGTCTAGCGCCATTTTTTGACATGGAAAATAACTTAGTTTTCTGCAATAATATTGGCGGTTTATTGGAGGCTTTAAATATAAACTAAAAACCAGTGGAATGGAGATTGTTTATAGTCAGTTCAAAATTAAGTTTAAAGGCAGTACTATTACATATTGGCAATATTCTTTCGTCCATTCCTGTCGGATATGCAGTTCACATGAAAGAATCATACGACAATATAAAGTTCCTATTGACAACCATAAAATATGATGAGCACCAATGGCAGATCTGTGGTGACTTAAAGGTTATTGCACTTTTACTTGGGTTGCAGCTAGGCTACACCAAGTTTTGCTGTTTTTTGTGTGAATGGGACAGTCGGGCAATGTCACTTCATTACAATAGACGACACTGGCCCGTTCGACAATCATTAGAGCCAGGGCAAAAGAATGTACAACATATGCCATTGGTAGACTCCAAAAAGGTTTTGTTACCACCACTGCATATCAAATTGGGCCTAATGAAAAACTTTGTTAAGGCACTGAATCGAGATGGGCCAGCATTTCAGTACCTACGCCAGAAATTCCCGAGGCTAAGTGAGGCAAAAATTAAAGAAGGTATTTTTATTGGGCCACAAATTCGAAATATTCTGAAAGACGAACACTTTGACAGCACTCTAACAGATATTGAAAAAAACGCCTGGAATGACTTTAGCCTCGTGATAACTAATTTCTTGGGAAATAAAAAAGCCGACAATTACGTTACTCTGGTTGAAAATATGCTGTCGTCGTATCAAAAAATGGGCTGCAATATGTCTCTAAAGATCCATTTCCTACCTACACTCCCACCTGGACTTTTTTCCTGACAACTGCGGAGCTGTAAGTGATGAGCACGGCGAACGCTTCCATCAGGACATATCAACCATGGAGAACAGATACCAGGGACACTGGAATGCTTCCATGCTTGCCGACTACTGTTGGACTCTTGTTAGAGATGCTCCAGAAACAGTTCACAAAAGAGTAGCAAAGCGACAGCGCATTTAGTGACTCTTAAAGTGTAAAATTATGTAGTTTTTATTATTTTATCAAAAATAAAATATAACCACTTTTTTTTTAAAACGGCAACTAAGTTTTTAATTTCATTATCATTTTTGTATTCAGCATCCCAAAATTAACAAGAGAAATGCATTTTCATACACGATACCAATAACCTAAAATTTGTTGTCCAGTGTAATTTTCGATCAACCTGAAAGTTCCTTATACTATAAGGTGTATTTTATCTAACACTGGTAGATTTAAAATACAATCAGATTACATAGTAACCTACCCTGTACTGACGAGAACAAATGAGTTCGAAACAGGTCTGCAGGTGATGACATCTTACCAATAGAGAATCCTTATTCTTTGGTAATACTATGCAATCTGATTGTATTTTAAATTTAACAGTGTTAGATAAAGATTATTAAGATTAGATTGCCAAGAAAGTGGGTTTGGGCCCGAAAGTATAGCAAAAGAGTGGTTATACTCAGAAATATTTAATTATGAATATAATTTTTCATTTAAGAGTCCAGATAATAATAACTGTGATTTATGCGATCAACTTCAGCTTCAAATCCGTGAAGCGGAATGTCTTAAATCTAGACAGAATCTGCAGGCTGATTATGACAAACACCTTGCAGATTCTAACTCTAGATATAAAATGAAATCGGAAGATAAATTGAAATCTAGGGAGAATTTACTAAAAGAAAAAGTAATAATGATCGACCTCCAAAAATGTCTACCTACCCCAGATTTACATAATTCTCAAAGCTTCTATTCTCTTAAACTATGGACATATAACTTAACTATTCAAGATTCAACTATTGAAAAAAGTTTCTGCATGATGTGGGATGAAAGCCTAGCGGGTCGGGGGGGGAAACGAAGTAGCATCATGTTTAATAAAATGGGTTAAAGATCACGTATCAGATGACTTACAAGAAATAACAATTTGGTCTGATAAATTGTCCGAGTCAAAACCGAAACATCTCGATGGTTATGTGTTATTTTTTTATCCTTCATATCAAGCCAAATATTAAAGTTGTTAATCACAAGTTTTTGTCCAGAGGACACACACACTTAGAAGCTGACGCGCCGTGCATTCCGCGATAGAGCGCGAAAGGAAGAAACTTCCACAGTTTCAAATAATGACTCCCTGGGATTGGCAACAGATGATTCGATTGTGTGGTACAAAGAAACCGATTGTTGTAGTCAACATGGAAATCCCCAATTTTAAGGAATTTAAACAACTTTTTGATGGATCAGTTGCACCATATATCCACAAGAAAAAAGATATCGACGGAAATGATTTCCTTATATCTCAAGCAGTTGACATGCAAGTTAGAAAAAGTAACCCTGGACTTCTATATTACAAAAGAGATTTCCTTAAAGACATTTTGGAAGTTGACTTTAGCAGAAGAACCAGGAGAAATGACAGCATTCCTATATCGATTTCCCCGATTAGGGAGGGGCCCAAACCAATCTCAGCCAAAAAGTATATTCATTTACAGAAGCTTTTAAAATGGGTACCAAAAAGGTTCCATGATTATTATATCAAGTTAGAATATGGAAAGGACGTAGATTAAGAATAAAAAGAACATTTTTAAGTTTGTATTCATTATCAAAAGGACAAACCTTTTTGTGTTACATTTTTTAAAAATAATAATTATGTAATAATTTTTTAGGACTTACTATACATGTTATGTCACTTTTGAGATAAGTTAAGTCCACCTTCTTGGACTTAACATGCATATTAAATACAAAATTTCTTTTTTTTCTTATCTGTAAAACTATGTTAAGCCCCTAAAATCAAAAATAAAATGCAAAAGCTAAAATTGGTATTATGTTTCTTATTCCTATACTTAAAAATATTTTAAATACCGAATATTGACTGGATTCAAAAAAACAGTAAGTTACAGTGTTAAAAAGTCTTAAAAAACTGTTCTACTGAAAAATTTAGTTTTTGGACTTAATATAGTCTGGCTCTGGGGTACACAAAATGCGTTACTTTCTGCCTACTTGATCATACAGAGCAAAAACGATGATAGCGACCAGTAAAACGCATTTTAATGTTAGCCGTACAGGCGAAAAAAGATGAAGGTCCAGCACATGTACGAAAGAAAGATGAGAGTCCAACGTTATTAACGTAAATCCCCTTTTAGTTCGTTGCTAAAAGCAGTATTATTTTGTGAGTGTATAATTGCGGTTAGTACTTAATTATTTTCCGCAGAGATTAGACGTGTGTGTGTGTGTGATTTCATTTCTTCGAAAATGTCTCTTTCTAAGAAAAGGCCGAGGTTTGGAAGGATTTTTGCCGCTTTAAAAAAACTTAGGGTACAAAGCCATGAAACTGGTGAAAAGGCATCGAAAAAGGAAAGCCAACGATGAAGATGTAGACCATCACTCCTTGTCGTATAAATATAAGGTAAAAAAATACTTTATTTCATTAAAAGTCTCTTTTTAAAAAATAACCTTGTTTTTAAGGTTCAAGTTGTGCAAGAAACCGGCACAAAAGAAATACCTATTTGCTACATGGCGATGCTCTCATTGTATGGAATTTCTGCAAAGCGTCTTCAAAATATTCAAAAAGGGCTAGTAACAAGTGGACACGTCGGTCGAGATGGTCGAGGTCTACATACCAATCGACCAAATAGTCTACCACACGCAACAGCTGATGCGGTATACTCGCACATTCCGTCGTTTGAAGGTAGGCAATTACATTATAGCCTACATAAGTCTAAAAAGACTTACTTACCTGACGATCTTAATGTAAAAAAAATGTTTTACATGTTCAAGGAATTGCACCCTGAGAAAGTAGTTTCGTCCAATTTTTGTAAACAAATTCAATATAGGTTTTGGTTATCCGCGATGTGACACATGCAGTACTTGCGACGAATATAAAGCTAAAAAGGCAGATCCTGTACAAGCTTGTGACTCAGCCGAGTTAGATATAAACCACCAACTTCATCTTAAAAAGGCGGATACGTTTTATGACCGGAAACGTTCCGAACGCAAAATAGCTCAAAAAAACAAGCACATTGAAGCAATCGCAATGGACTATCAGAAAAATTTGGCATTACCTAATATTAGTACGAATGACGTTTACTTCAAGCGTCAGCTGTCATTTTATCTAATCAATATTCATGTGTTAGCCACTGGCGAAGCACTTTTTTACACCTATACACGTAAACACCAGCAAAAAAAGGATCGGACGAAGTTGCTTCACTTGTGTTTCCCTACATTCTAAATGAGTTAGATCAGGCGGTACAGGAACTAGTGGTCTTTTGTGATTCATGCTGCGGTCAAAATAAAAACTACACTTTATTTCGAATGCCGATGGTCGATTACAGTTTGTTAAAATGGTATTTCCAATAAGAGGACACAGTTATATGAAATGCGATAGAAATATGGGTTTAATCAATAGCAAAGCACTGGTGGAACTTCCTTCGGAATGGGATGAACAAATTCGCAACGCCCGCGTAAAACCCAGCCCTTTCAAGGTTGTAAGCTGCGAAGATCAGAGACTTTTTCTGAAATGGACTGATCATTTAAAAAATTATTATGTTTTAAAGTGTCCTTTTGAAAGTTGTCCTATTAGAAAATAAGTGATAAAAAAGGAAGACCCCCGAATGATACATCATCGACGTCAAGTATAGTTGTGCCACCAAGGAACAAAATAACTAAAACAAGGCAAACAATCGCAAACCGGGCAGTAATTCCTGTATTGCCTGACCTACTCCCTGGACAATTTGCACTGCCATATCTTAAATATGACCATAGAATTCCTGTTGCTACTGAGAAGTACCAAAACCTACAGGATCTGAAGCGCTTTTGCAGTGTAAATTTTCTGGGGCCTACATATTAATTAAAAAAAGTTTATGTTTCCAAGACTCGAGTCATCGACCTATGAATTAGAAGACCAACGCCGTAGCACCCTGGCATTATATGTTATAAAATCCTGCTAGTTTGATTAACGAGATCTGATAGATAGACGGGGCACGCGCGTATACAACATCCGAGGTCGCGCCGTGAACCTTCGACAGGGTAAATAAATAATATCATTATTTTGCAATGTTAATTTAGTTTAAATGCCATATTTGCCGGTTACATTTTCAATTGACACAATAGAGTATTGTTTTCCCAGTTCTAAATTAATAGGGGGGGGGGGGGGGCATTTTGAGCACTTGACTGTTTAAAAGACATTATTTTTTTATAAGATACTGCGCAACAACTGATTTTCACAACATATTTTATATCCTTTTATACTAATTTTTACGTATTCCGAATTATTCATTAGTCCCATCCTAACTTCCCTTTTTCCACTCCTAGCTCTATTTGGTTCATATAAATACTGAAATTATTTTTCACAACAATTCTTTCTTGAATATTATATGTGGTTATAATTTTAAACACGTAACTTTTACCATTGTTTATTGAGGTTAGTTATATTTGAAATTCTGTGGATGGTAGATAGAGTATTTCTTTGTGTTTTTATGATAAACATTTTTTTTGCATCAAATAATGTGAAGTGGTCAACCAACATGAAACCGGGGTTTGTAATTTTCTAGAGTTAGATTTTTGTAGATAATCAAATATTTTTTTTTTGTGCTAATGGTTTTTGCATTTTTTTAAAAGTTTTTTGGTACCGCGGGGTACAAAATATAATAATGATTATAAAAGAAGTAAATAGATAAAACATTAATCCATACAGGGGAATAAACCAACTAGATTTTTCTTATATTTTCTAGAGTTAGATTTTTATAGATAATCAAATATTATATTTTTTTGGTGCTAATAGTTTTTGTATTTTTTTAAAGTTTTTGGTACCGCGAGGTACAAAATATAATAATGATTATAAAAAAAGTAAATAGCTAAAACATTAGTCTATACAGAGGGGAATAAACCAACTAGATTTTTCTTATACTTTCAGGAGTTCGGCAAACCGTTTTCCAATCATGTTTAAGTGTTTTGGGTGTAATAAATTATTTCGATTTAGAAATAATAGTTTTAGTGAATTTGATTTTGATTTTTGGACGGATTTATGTGGTTTTTTTAAAATATTTATAACGATTCTGTACTATCAGGGATACGTAAACGGGAATTAGGGCATCGTACGGACAATGCAGACATCTGCAAAAATTATATGAGCTTAAATATTTCGCTAGAAAAGGTGATCATTGTGGGGATAGGGCCTTTTCAAGCACAAAATATAAAATATGCTTGTAAAACGTGCATTTTAATAATATCAGACTCTATATGCTAATATTTTTAAATTTCTTCATAGTAAATACCTAATAGACTTTATTTAAGAATAAGTCTTATTAGAGAATACCCATTTTTCACCCGAAACAGATATTCAACAAGAACAAAATTTAAGCGGCTCTTTTATCTCCGATAGTGCAATTGCTCACAATAATTTCGACGCTCAAGACAAAGCCACGTATTTGACTTGTATGATATTACAAGTCACATCCGTGGAAACTAGGAAAAAATCTGCTGATTATTCTGAGGTCACTACAATGAAAGAAGTTTCAAGAAGTTCCATTGTATAGGTGAAGAAGCCAGTAATTCTAGTTCCCCCAAACAGAAAAAACGAAATTCTGATTCTTGGGTGGCAAAAAGGTGCCGAGTATTATGGAAGCAAAAGAGGGGCTGACAAATGGAAATATAAAATTAAAAAATCATGATGAATGCAACTGTAAAATGTCTCTTAAAGAAAAAGGAATAAAACGTCATGTAGTATCCCAAAGTCAAAGAAAGGATGTTTATGCTTGCTATCAAAGAGAACTCAAATATTAACAATATTGATCACAAATTTCTTGTGCCCGGTCATACGCACATGGAGTGTGATAGCGACCACTCCATTATTGAAAAGAAAAAGAAAAAGTATCCTTGTCCCATAGAACATCCTAGGGACTGGATAAATCTTGTAAGGCTTTGTGGGTCAAAAAAAAAATTTGACGTTATTGAAATGAAAATCGCAGATTTCCCAGCATTGTTAAAAACTGTCTTTCAACACAGAAAACTAAGTGAAGATCATAAAAAAGTAGTCTGGAAAGACATAAAATGGTTAAGGTACACAAAAGTTCCTGGTCAAATCTTGTACAAAACTTCCTTGAATAATGAAGAGCCATTTCAAATTTTAAAATTTATACGTAAAGGCAAAACTTGGCATAAGCATAAGCAAGGAAAAAAAGAAAAACTTTGTTGAGCTGTTGCCCTATATAAGCGAAACATTCCATGACTTCTATAAAAATTTAGCAACTACTGAAGACATTAGGAATGTTTTACCTGACATATCTGATGATTCGGAAGACAACTAAAATTAGAAAACCCAATTGTTATACTCGAGGGAAGAATATATTTCTTATGTTATTACTTGCTCATACTTATTACTACTTACATTTAGCTTATTACTATTTATTTTATATTACTATTTTTTTACTTGTTCCTTTTATATTTGAAATAAAAATTTTGTGAAAAGAGGTATCACTCCATTTTTTGTTAAAAAAATCCAAATACGTTAATAGTATTTACTAAAATATTGTGCACGTTATTGAATATTTTTCTATGAAGACCATCGCTAAATAATAATTTGATTAAACTAAACCAAAGCAAGTTATGAGCGTGAAAGACAAAAATCGTTTTTGCTTAAAACCATTATTTTTGACATAATATATCCTTTTTTCCATAGACCCGCCAATTATAAAAATATAGTTGAAATAAGAAATGCACGCTCTCCATTTATGCACTGTATTTTAATATAAATAAGGGCAATCATTTTATGAATATTCAGTTCCAGTTTTAAACAGCAAGTGCAAATATATAAGTATATAAGAAAAAATGGCCGAAGGTAAGAAATTCGACAATAGGGGATTCGAGCATTTTCGGGGTAAATAAATAAATAAGCTTCGAGTTATTTTGGGCTCAGGTTCAGCTTCAGAACGCAGGCGTTCGCGGTCTTTATTTCTTTTTAATTAGGAATTACCTAAGTCGTGTTATAAGAATGAAATTGCTTATTTTTTATTAAACTTTTTTTGAAACCTGTCTTAGTCCCTTTATTATTTGTATTACCAACTCAAAAAAAAGAAACGAGTCTTCTTCTCAGTTGTGAGACTTCAAAAACACGGTACTAGACTGAAACTGAGTGGCGCCCTCCAAAAAGCATAAGCGTCGCTTGCAGACGACCACTTGTTCATCCGACGAAGAGCTGCAGTAAGCCGTAAATACCTTTTGAGGGTAAATTTAATTTACCCCTAGAAGGTACGCGACATAGTTTAAAACATTGTAGTGGATGAAGTTGCATCTACAAGTAATATAAACAGTATAGACAATTTTGACGTTAATACAGTTACTGAAAATCCAACATATTTGGCCGCGTCAAGTGAAGTTGATAAATCTTTGAGCGAGTATTTTGTCTGGCCGAAAACGCCTGAAAGAAAGGGCAAGAGACACACAGAAAAACTTCCGTTTGTTTTAACATCCATGGTTCGGAAAAATGCTGAGCAAGCAAAAGTAGAAAGAAAACAGTTTGAATTAGAAGAAAAGAAAAAGCGAAAAGAAGAACGTTTAAAAGTACAGGAACTAAAAAAGGAGTGTAAAGGAAAATCGAATAAAGGGAAAGTATAAAAAAAATTTCAAAATGCTAAGATACGAGAGTTAACAATACATTTTTAGAAGAGAATACCACTAATAAAAATAGAGACAAGAATGAAATAGCTTCATGTTCAGCAAATCAACTTCAAATGACGCAAGATAAGTTGACGTCAAATGTTAACTTAGATTTAAATGAAGCGACTAAGTAAAGTAACCCAAATATAAAAGTAACTCATTTAAAAACAAGGTAAAGGTACATTTTCCGGAAAGTGGTTCCCCATCTAAAAAAATTAAAAGTTCAGAGGGCCTAAAGATAACACTTCCCATACGTTTTAGCCCTTCTATTAAAAATGAAAACTTGTCTACCTTAGTCTCTCCACTTAAACCAATAATGCTTAATAGTACCCTAGAGGACTTCTCACCTGTAAATTATACTTGTCTGCCTGATTCAACTAAAAGAAAATTATTTATAAATGAAACACCAACAAAAATAAAGATCATTTCCGATATAGTCATTAATCCCCCAAATATTCCCAATTTTCTTACTAATGTTACGGTTTGTACAGGTTTATGCCACTGTTGTTTACTTAATATAACTGTAAGAAAAGCAGGTATACGTTGCTATAGTTGTACTCGGGTATTCCATGATATTTGTGTTAAAAAATCTTGTGATAATTCCCTGATAAGTTTATATGTTCAGCGTGTACCAAAGTAAAAAAAAACTACTAGTATTTAAGTATTGTACCTGCTTTTTGTTCTGATTTTATATTTTATACTAGGTATGTAATTACGTGCCACTGTATTTTTAGTTAAACGCAAATTATAAGATCGCTACCTAAGGTACCTATACCTAAGATGTACCTACAAATGTACCTATGTACCAGCTGGCCAATATCTGTGATCCCCCTAGCTAATCACTATAACACAATGGCCAATGACTGTATATTTCGTAAAGTTTACATTTATGTTTCAATTAAATTTTGTTAATTATGTTTGGTTTATTATTTTTATTGGGACTTACTTTATTACCTAATATTTCATGTATGTTATAAAACAAATAAAATTGTTTTTTTATAATGGGATTTATTTTTGACTACCTAACAGACAACATTGCTTAAGTGTCCTATAACTGTTCCCGTTACCCTATTGCGGTATAATTTATTATGGATATACTTTTTGAGGCTCAATTAGGAAATATAGATAGATACTCAACAATGAATATTACGCAAACGGTCCAAGTGCTACAACAATCACCTGTTTTCACAGTATTAACCGTGACACCCATTGAAAGAAATGTTCCTGAAGACCAACTGTTCAATACAGCTGCTTATTTATCTGAATTCAACCGGAATTATTCGCAAAATGCGTAATTAATTATACCTATAGTAAGTCGCAAAATAATATTGAGATTTTAAAACATTTTGAATTTTTCTATTTGCCTTTAGATATTCCCCGTTTAAAACAGAATAAATTACACTACAAGTCTCCGGTATAATCTGGCCCAAAGGTTGAGGTGAGATGATAACACAAAATTTTAAATCTTCGTAGCTTCTGCCTGTAGCCAGAAATCTTAAAGTCGCTCGTGAGGTGTAATGGCTTTTCTTAATTGGGTGTCTTGCTTAACAATCAGAGGGGCTACCAATGTCAATAGAGTACAATAGGTGTCATAATCAATTCTTAAATAACTGAACCAATCTCCAGGTTCTAGTTGTAGTTCTGCAAGTAAGTTAATATGAGAAAATCGGTTTCTCTTCAGCAACCATTTTTTCGACCGCAATCTTTGTTTTTTCTTTTTTGATTTTATGACTATTGCTGCCGCCACTGCACACAAATATATTGTCTTCATCACTAAGTGCATTATAATTCTTAAACTGTCAATTTTTATTATAAAAGTCTTAGTTATAATTTTTTTAAAGATAAACTTAGGTAGATACCTATTTCTTTCATAAACATTATAATGTTCAAATATTTATAAAAAATTTTGGGCTGTGAATAAGTAAAAAAAAGACACAGTAGTAAGGGTTGTTTTTATAGCAGAAATAAGGTAATTCTGGGGGAATGCCCCACCGGTATAGATGCCCCAGTACGTCTAAGTTAGTCACATGCCGATAGGTAGCGCGATTGCCGGGATTTAGTTATTGTTTACAAGCCGTAGCATCGAGTAGGTGGCATAATTTAACCGCGATAACCGTATTTTTTCTTGCAAATAAGATAACTTCGAAGATTGAATGAAGGAGAAATTGGAGTGAATGAAGCTGCACGCATTTATGGGATCCTATCCCGAACTTTGCGGCGAAGAAGGTGTACGGTAGTCATTGCAGAGTTGCCATTGGGTCCACAGGGGATATTGGGAGTAGGCAACGAAAAGAGGCTCGTTAAGCACATCCAAAAAATGGAAAAAGCCAGATTTGCGATTCATAGGGAAACACTACGATCGTTGGCGTTTCGGTTCGCTGATATGTTAGGAATTCAGCACCGCTTCAATTGTGAAACGCGCATGGCAGCTTACGACTGGGTGAATTCTTTCTTGAGAAGAAATAAGGAGTTGAGCATCAGACAGTCTCAAGGGATATTACTTGCCAGTGGCGGCTCGTCAGATGAGGCAAGTGAGGCGCCGCCTCACTAGCCTTTTGTTGAAATAAATATTAAAATAATAAAAAAAAGAATTTTATTAAGTCTCATTTTTCTATCAAAAAATAATTAATTATATTTTTTTTACGTCATAAAATTAATAAATTACACATGCATTTTATAGTTTACGTTAAAACGTTTTTGCGTATAACGTCGTCAGTGCGATGACACACTTCGGCGATCAAAATTTCGCCTCGAATACCATTGCGCCTAGCATGCATTTATCCTAAGAAGACGACGCCGACGTTAGTCTCTTTACATTTCCATCACATTTGTTCAAATCGTAGGTCGCGATTTACTTCGTTGCCGAGGCGACTGTAACCTCGCCTCTGATTTGCGATGTTGTCTGTTCAGCTAAGTTAAATAATATTTTTTGTAAATTATTTTGTTATGTACTTAATAACATATATCTTTTTCAATATAAATTTCAATTTTATGAAAATGTTGATATAGGGGTGAACTGATCAACTGAAGGAGTGAGGGCAACACGTAAATAAAAATATCCCTTGGTGTAGAATTCAGCATTTTTTTACCCATTCCGCAATTTCGTTGACTATGGCCAGTCGGCAACACTGCAAGAGCGACAATTGCAGTTCACGGTTTCTTAGGTCAGGTGTCAGGTCAGAGTTCGGGGAGTGCCAGAAGTAGGTACTGAGTGATTAGTGTTTTGGCGGTCGATTTTAACGATTTATTTTTATACTGTGTGTACAGGGCCTATTTTTCCAATAGGCCCTATAGGCCCGGGCCTGGAGCCCCCTGGGGTCAGGGGGCCCCAAGATTGACCTAACTGTTTTAAACAACAGTTTATTTTTTATATAACAATAAAAAATTATATTTAAAAATTATTTCAAAAATTTAGCTACCATTTATTATTATTATGATCGGAAATTCAAATTCAACGCGATAACTGTCCAATAGACGGCATTTCGGCATCACAAAAGGATCTTTTGGTGTTCGGCGCGTCAAAGCTTTGAACGGTACCGACAACATTCTTCGCCCCCGAAAAGCGGGAGTCGCCGCATGCTTTTGTCTTTATTTGGTTTATTCGGTTAAGTTCATGCAGTTAATGTTATATAACGTTCATGCAGTTAATGTTATATAACCATTGCAATTGTAAGCATTGAGCAAACGTAATTGTTAGTAATAATTAGTATTTTTCAATAGTGCTTTAACTGTTAATTTGACAAAATTGATATCTATTTTTGTGGGTAAGTAAATTATTTTTTCTTAAAAAAATATTTTCATAACTCTTTTTCTGATTAAACTTGTATGCAATATTGTAGTAAATTTAAGGATTATTTTTTTTTAGTTTTCTACATCGTCAGTCTGCAGAATAGATAATAATAACTACCATGCTTCCTAGACAACATTTAAGCGGCAGCAATAAACGCAAGAAGAAAAGAATGATAGAAAATGAACGAGAAAAGCAAAAAGATGCAATGTTGTCTTTTCTTGCGACTTCACGTGAAGAAGTTCAATGCGCAAATGCGAACCCTTTGCCTTCGACCAGTGGCGAAGAATGCGGAGAAACGTTGTGTGTCTCCACGGCTACAGAAAAAAACTTCAATGATTCTCTTAAGGTGTCTGACAATAGTGATAAATTTCACGAGATTTCACAACTAGAAAGATCGTATGACTTTGACAACCCGTTTCAACAAGAAATTGAAACTGTTACCATTGAAGCACAATTTCCCAACGACGTAATAGATTGGCCTGAGTTCCTAAGTGCAGAATTTCAGCAATATTTTATAACTAATCGACCAAATCAAAATATTGATAAAATTAGTGGATGTGTAAAGCAGAATGACAATAACAAAATTCGACAGCTACAAAGTTCCGCTTTTTATAAAGATAAGGTTAACGGCGAAAAAGTTCTTCGAGAATGGTTAGTATATAGTCCTAAATCCGGTCGTGTTTATTGTTATGTATGCAAACTGTTTAGTAAGAAATGTACACGTCTTACTCTTGAAGGTTTTAGTGATTGGAAAAATGTAAATGTATGTTTAAACCAACATGAACGATCTTCTGAACATATTTCATCTATTAGTATATTAGTTAGTAGAAGTTTTGCAGAGGGTCGAGTAGATACACACATGGAAAAAAGTTTTTTGCAGGAAAAAGATTATTGGAAAAACGTTCTTCAAAGAATAGTGGCTGCTGTAAAATTTTTGTCAAAAAATGGGTTAGCTTTTTATGGATCGACCACCAAAATATTTTCAAAGGGAAATGGAAACTTTTTAAGCTCTTTAGAGTTTCTAAGTGAATTTGATCCATTTTTGGCAACTCATTTGCATAAATATGGAAATCCAGGAAGCGGTAATGTCAGTTATCTCTCCCCATCTGTTTGTAATGAATTTATTACACTTCTAGCAAGAGAAGTTCTAAATTACATCCTAAAAGATTTGCGTGACGCAAAATACTTTTCTATAATTGTTGACTCGACTCCTGACATTTCACATATTGACCAACTCACATTAATCATTAGATATGTTTTACCGAACGGAAAACCAGTAGAAACATTTTTGGGCTTTGAGGCTATATTTTCTCATACTGCGGAGAATTTGGCAAATGTGATTTTGGATAAATTAAAAACTCTTGGCATAAATATTAATTATTGCCGGGGACAAAGTTATGATAACGCATCAAACATGTCTGGAAAATACAATGGTTTACAGACAAAAATAAAACATAAAGCAAAAAGTGCACATTTCGTACCATGTTCAAGCCATTCATTAAACTTGATCGGCAACAGTGCTGCAGAAAGTTGTTTAGAAGCAAGTACATATTTTGATCATGTCCAACATTTATTCAATTTTTTCTCAGCATCTACTTACAGATGGAGTGTTCTACAAAGATGTTTGGAAAAAACCAAACCTAAACCATTGGTTGTTAAAAAAATATGCGACACCAGATGGTCCGCTAGAGCCGATGCTGTTAAGTCTCTTGTAATTGGTTTTAATGAAATTAAAATGGCTTTATTACAATTGCATGAAGATACGAACCAAAAGAATTCCACCCGGTCAGAATCGAAAGACATTTTAAAGAAACTTAATTCATTTGAGTTTGCTCTTATGACAATTATTTGGAACAAACTATTAGAAAGGATCAATGCAACCAGTAAAAGTTTGCAAGAAATTAAAAGTAACCTCACTGTAGCTTGCGAACTTTATAAAAGTTTAATTCTTTTCGTTACAAATTTAAGAGAACTATATGGGGAAATTGAAGACGAGGCAAAAAAATTACATCCTGAGAACACTTTGTATAAAGATGAAACTACCAGAATACGGAAAAGAAAGAAATATTTTGAAGAAAGTTCTTCTGAGGAAATTGGTTTTGTTGGAAATGAAAACTTTAAGATAAACACTTTTTTTGTAATTTGCGACAAATTAGTCACAGAGTTAAAGCGAAGGCAAGAATCTTACAATTCAGTTAATGATATTTTCAATGTACTTTTTGTGGATATTTCCAAAGGGGATTTTAAAACCAGTCTAAAAAATATTGAACAATATTACCGTTATGATATAGATGTAACTGACCTACAAAATGAATTAATGCAATTTAAGGAAATATGTATATCAAACAACATTCAAAATCCTGAAAACATGTTAGCGTTTTTGATCGAAACTAAGACTGTATCAACATTTTCCAATGTTGAAACATTACTTAGGATATATTTGTCAATACCGATCAGCAACGCGTCGGGTGAACGATCATTTTCCACTTTAAAAAGGGTAAAATCATATCTGAGAAACTCTTTGAACGAAGATAATCTATCATCTTTGGCCCTTCTTAACGTGGAAAATGAGGTACTAGAAAAGATAGACTCGAATGAAATTATTAACAAATTTGCGGAAATGAAAATGCGCAAACGAAAAATTTAAATATTTTAATTTAATGACCATTTTTTATTATTTGGGTTCTATGTTTGTTGTATTATTTATTTTGTGTTACGTTTATTTTATGATGACAAAATATAAATGTTAGTTTTTGACAGTGCTACTTTTTTTATTGTTTTTTTGAAAAAAGGGCGTGGCACCCAAACATTTTTTGTCTGCGGCGCTATTTTTTTTACGTGTCCCTACAAAGGGCCCCCAGAGGATATATGGGCCTAGGGCCCACTTGAATCAAAAATAGGCCCTGTGTGTGTATTTTGTTTTTCGATATTTCTTTCGACGCGTTGATAAACAATAATGAATCCGTTGCATGATATCGTGATGTCCCTTGTGGAAACGCCTTTTTCAAGGCGTAATGAAGAGGAAAAGCGTGAAATTATTTGTTATGGTAGACCTATCCCTCAGATAAGTACTCTTACAAAAGATAAAAAAGACGGAAAACAATATAGCCGCAGTTTTCAAAGTTCTTGGTATCAAACTCATAACTGGATTTGTGGTAGCGTTCTTAAACAGCGTTTATATTGTTGGCCGTGCTTACTATTGGGAAAAACGAAAAACGTGTGGACTTCTGAAGGCTATGTCGATTTTAAAAATTTTTCCAGGTCAGTGAAAATACATAATGCATCCAAAGAGCATATTCAGAATTCCTTAGGTTTTGTACGTTTATCCCAAAATAGGTACACTATTAAAGATGCTTTACAAGAAAATGCCAAGCAATACAAATTATTATACAACGAGGATGTTAGGAAAAACCGTTTACTGATGACGTATCTTCTTGACACAACAATAATATTAGGAAAGCAAGAGCTTGCATTTAGGGGGCATGACGAAACTGAAAGTTCACTTAATAGGGGAAATTTTAAAGAAATTTTTAACTGTTTAATTAAAAGAAACAATGAGCTTGTTCATCATTTGAAAGATAAACATATTTTTACGGGACAATCGAAAACTATTCAAAACGAACTAATATTTTGTATTACCGACTATATGAAAGCTGCAATAACAAGGGAAATTACGGAAGCAATTTTTTTTTTCTGTGGTAGTAGATGATACAACTGACATTGTAGCGACAGCTCAGTGTTCTATTACAGTACGGTACGTCAGTAAATCAGCAGAAATTAAAGAACGGTTTTTAGGATTTTTTGATGTAAGTTTAGATACGAGGGCTTCTGCGTTATATAATTTACTAACAACCACCTTGCAGCCGTTTAATATCAAAGAAAAATTAGTAGCCCAATGTTACGATGGTGCTGCCGTTATGGCCGGAGAATTGACGGGACTACAGGCGCGAATTAAATCTGATGCCCCTCAGGCACTTTACACACATTGCGCAGCACACAGACTTAATTTAATTTTACAACAAGGCGTACAAAATATAAGAGAAACCAGGATCTTTTTTGCTACATTAAAAGGCTTGCCGTCATTTTTTCATAAGTCATATAAACGAACATCTACTTTAGATAAAATAATAAAAAAAAGAATACCGCTAGCCAATGACACTAGATGGTATTCTAGATCAAAAATTTTATTTTTTGTTGCCAATAACTGGGAAGGCCTTGTTTTGGTGTTTAATGATATGGTAGAAAACAGAGAATTAGACTCAGATACAATTCATATGACAAAGGGTTATTTAAAAGATTTATTTGATTTTGAATTTGCTTTTTTAACATTTACCTTTAAAAACATTTTTCAAATTACGGATATCCTCTTTCAAATCTTTCAAATGAGCAATCTAGACGTTAATTTTTGTAAATTGCAAATTAACATTGCTGTTAGTCGATTACAAGAAATTCGCCGCGAAAATATAGTACAGTCCATTATCGACCAAGTAAACAAACTTAACTGTGTAGTTTCTAATCGACAAAATAGCAAGCTGAGTGAAACAGATTTATTTCAAAAATACAAAATTTTGTATTACGAGATTTTGGATTGCATAATATTTCAAATTAATGTACGCTTTGAAGATCTGAACAAACTAGAATTTGTAAAACTTCTTAATAGTACTAACTATAAAAATTTTTCTGTTAACTTTCCCGATAACTTGTTAAACTCTTTAGAAAACACTTACCCTAAAATTTTTGATAAAGAACGTCTAAAAAATGAACTTAGCATAATTTATCGAGATGAGCAATTTTTAAGTATCTCCATACTTGAGACACTTAAACTAATAAACAAATTGAATTTGATATCAATATTTTCTGAAGTCTATAAACTAGCAGTATTAATTTTAACAATTCCAGTAACTAGCGTACAAGCAGAACGAGATTTTTCTTGTTTGAGGCGCATTAAAACTTATTTGCGAAATACCATCTCACAAGAAAGGCTGAACGCTTTGTCACTTATGTCAATCGAAAAAGAATTACTTGTAAATCTTAATGAAAATATTGGTCAATTTTATGATGACATAATTGACAGATTTGCTGTTCTTAAAGATAGGCGTATTAACTTAATTTATAAGAAATAATTAAAAAGAAAAAGTCCTATAATGAATTTCAAAATAAACTTTGATTTGGTAACATCTGAGGACCAACCCCCCCCCCCCCCCACCCCCTACAAAATAAAAGTAGAAATAAAATATCACGGGGTTTATAGATGAGTAGGCGCAAATATTCAAAAAACAATTGATAATGACATGCAACCAAAAATTCGCCTCACCGCATCAATACTTCACGAGCCGCCACTGTTACTTGCCCGATGTGAGGGAATGAACCGAGAGGAAGCTAATGCATTCTTCAATTTGCTTTCTGACGTTTATAGCGAATTCAACTTTTTTGACCACCACGAAAACTTTACTTGTTGACTACATTTTAAGGATTACAGATAATAGCTTGCCAAATTTAATCTACAGTGATGGGTGCACGTATCAAAATAGGAATAATATTATGGCAAATGCTCTTCTATTTTTATCTGTAACTAGAAAACAGACCATCGAACAAAAATACTTAGAACGTGGACATACCAGATGCAATGCGATTTTGTTCACAGCAAAATTGAAGTGAAAATAAAAGAAAGCAGAGAGATTTTTCTTCCTTCCACGTATTTGTCAATTGGCCAAGAGGCTCGAAAGAATATCTTTCCTTACAGTGCCCAATGGGTAAAGTATGACCTTTTTCGAGATTTCTCCAAAAAAGAGAATCAAATGTATGCAAGCATTAGACCTGGGAAAAATAACGTCACAGATATCCGAAACCTTAAATACACTTCCGATGGAACCATTTTCTGTAAGCTTACTTTTAATGACCCGTGGACTGAATTACCCCAACGACGATACCGAAAGGAAGTTTGCGTTATTTGGCCCCAATTGAACTTAGAATTTAGAAAAATAAAAGCGCAAAAGTATAAGCACCTACAGGAGCTTAAACCAGTTATTCCGGCAGATTGCCACTATTTTTATGATAGCTTAAGCCACATTTAAGTTGTATCTTTTATATTTTTACGTAATAAAAACCTACAATAACCCACTTTTGGATATTAAAATTATTGAAGCAAAACCTCGTAAGCCACAATATAGACCTAAATAACCATTAAATCATTTTTTTCTATAAAGAAGATATCAATAATACTGTACCATACTTATAAATAATTTTTAAGTTAAATAAAACATTTCCGTTTTTAATACAGTTATGTTTTTTGCTCCCCTGTAAAAAAAGAGTGGTGTGGGTTACGAGCTATTATACCTTAAACGACGATATACGCGCATCTGAGATGCTTGCATTTACAGCCTACTTTGGTATTCTTATAGGAGATTTAAAACTAGAAAATGAACGTTGTTGGGAATTTTATGTAATTATTTTTAAAATTTCAAACATTATTTTAAGCAGATCTTTTACAAATGGTACTTTACAATATTTAGATAGCTTAATTAAAAATCACCACACTTTATTTTCTGAATTATTTCAAGAAACTTTAAAGCCAAAATTCCACTTTTTGTCTCATTATCCTAGGCTAATATTAGAGGAACTTGTCCGAATATGGGCCAGGCATTTAATATGGGCCCCCTGTCCATCTACAAACCAAGTAGCTTTATCTGCCAGGTGATCCGTAAATTTACACTTACACATTGTCAATACTTAGTTTACAGACTCTCGGCGTGATCCCCCGTGTTTTTATTAAACGATTGTGATTGATGTGATTCGCTGATTCCCATAACTTTTTAATGTAAGTTTAATTAGCGTAATTTTCATATTTTTTCTTTCTTTAACACAAAATTCAATATCGGATTCTTTGCACCAAAAAAAGATCAAGGCGATTTTCGTGAAACATATAAAAATGCTACAGAGAGTGAAAAAATCGAATTGACACATAAGTATGAAGAAGACCTTAGTCGAAAGGAGAAAGAAAATGACAAGAAAAGAGCGCAAAACGGAGAAATTTCATTGGCTATTTATGATTTGCAGGCAGTGTTGCCCGTTCCTGTAGGACAATCATCGGCATTTTACTATAAATCCAGATTGAATTGCTACAATTTCACGGTAAGTTATAATTTTTTAAGCCAATTTTAAATTATTTGCACATTTTTGTTTAGATAACAGAAATAGCCAAAAATACCTCAAAAGCCTTCTTTTGGCATGAAGTTTTTGGAAATAGAGGTGTCGTAGAAATAGGAACTTGTGTTTTAATGTATTTAGTAGAGCTGTCAAAAAAAAAAGCCAGGATTAGATGTAGTTTTTTTCTCCGATAACTGCATGGGTCAACAAAAAAATAGGTATGTCAAGATATAATTAAGGAATTACTAATTACTAACTATTATTACTATTTTTGTAGGTTTCTCATTGCAGTGTATATTTACGCAGTAGAGCACTTTCAAATCAGCTCAATAACACACAAGTTCTTAATACGAGGTCACACGCAAAATGAAGCTGATGCAATCGACAGCGTTATTGAGAGAAACATTTTGCTGGCCAAGAAATCGGGACCTATCTATATTCCCGAACAGTATATTTCTATTATCAGGCCAAGAAAAACGGTGACAAAATAGAAGTTAAAGAAATGGGGTTTGACAGTTTTCTTGACGTCAAGGCATTATCGGATGATATGGGTCTTAGCATTAGTAAAAATACTGACGGTGATGATTTTAAAATTATTGGAGTTAAAATTTTACAATTTAGAAAGGAAAAAGAAGAATTTTGTTACAAAACGAGCTATAAACAAAAAGAATGGCATCGAGTGAATTTTAGACAAAGAAAAAGATCCAAGAAAGACCTGAGTGATGTAATTATTAAAAAAGCCTACAGCAAGCCGCTTCAGTTATCTGATAATAAGAAAAAGGATTTATTATCTTTACTTAAGGCTGGCCTTATTCCTGCATTCTATAAACCCTATTTTGAAAGTATTTTAGTATATATTATAATAGTTAGGAACAACCAAATCCTCTTATACTTATGTTGCGATAGTACGATGCTTAGATTTTATTGTTTTAGTGGCATTGTATTAGTTATGTTTTTGTGCGATATTATTAGATTTTAAGTATATAGCTAGTTTTTATTGTTAATCTCAGTTTTTTTTTTAAATTTAGAGCACTGTATTTAGTATGTAGTTACCAAAGTTCATCAAAAAAACTAAAATGTTCGCTGTCATTCGATAATATTAGATTTTAAGTATATAGCTAGGTTTTTATTGTTAATCCCAGTTTTTTTTTTTTTATTTAGAGCACGGTATTCAGAATGTAGTTACCAAAGTTCATCAAAAAAACTAAAATGTTCGCTGTCATTCGATATTATAAGATAGCTAGAGCTTTTTTATTGTAAATCTCAGCATTTTGTTTAAGTTTAGAGCACATTATTCTGTTTGTAGTTACCAAAGTTCAATAAAAAAGACAAAATGTACCTGACAAACTATTTTTTTTCGGTAAAACAAAGGCGTAACTTCAAAATTCACTTTAAATTTTAATACGAGAAAAACTATAATAACGCCACATTATAGTCTAATAACAAAAACTGATAATTATTGGTAAATTGGGCTCCTAGAAACGCACAAATTAAAGAAAACACAAATGTTTTTTGTGTCTCCTGCAAAATTTGTGTCGATATTCATCTGGACCGGCGATATGTACAATCAAATTATTGGTTCGGAACAATTATTGCTTCGTCTATTTTCTATCTTTTTAAAACGCGTTATTCCTTTAATTTTTTGACTAATATTCTATTGGTTTCTCTTTAATTCAAATTGTGTTCAAAAAGCCTAAATTCTTTACTAAACCAACCAAAACTTTTAACTTTGGCAATGACTAAATTTCAATAAAATAAAAACAGAACAAAATATTATTTAAAAAATTAGATGGCGAATGCGTTACTATTTTGGGTCTTTAATTATTCTTATTCAAAGTAACTTTGAGTTTTTAACAAATAAATATTTTGTTGCTCGTAGAGTGTCTAACTTCGACTATAGATGTCGCCCTATATTGGTAACATCATGCTGTAGCCGTATGCTAGATTCTGTTAATACAGATTTGAGAAGCTCCTTTCTTTCGTCAGATCCTATAGCCTTACTGATGAGCGAGATATGACGAAACGCGTCTGGGGATGGATGAGACGAAATGAAAGGAAAAACTTTATTTAAATAAATATTTGTTTGGGTCAGAACTATAGAATGTTTGATAATACCAAGGTTTTTTGACCCCAATGTCGGTAAATTTAAGTCAAAACTCATTTGTTTTGGATGAAGAATCATATGTATTAACGTAAAACGATTGAATAGTTACAAATATTTAAACTGCTTGTGTCAAGAAGTTAGTTATTTCACTGTGAAACCCTTTGTTGCCCACCGGTTTCACAGTGAAACCGCGAACAAACTAATTTTTCCCTAGACTCCTACCGGTTTTGCAGTAATACCAGTGGGCGTGTATATACATCACGCCACTATTTATGCGGCGGCCGATTGGTTTAGCATCATACCCTGTTTATTTATCACTTCATGCCTTATTTGCATGTGGTCAGCTGAGGACTATGTGTCTATTTGTGAATTTTGTTCAATAAAAGTGTTATTCATAATGGCTGGTAAGAAAAATTATGATTTTTTATTGTAAAAATAGTACACTTATACTTTTAGATTATTTCTGGAACAAACTATCATCTTTTTACAAGTTTTTTTTATGTAACAAGTTATTGGTTTCGCAGCGTAACCAGTAGGCTACAACATATTTTTTAATTTTAGGTAGAGAAAATTTGTTATATTTTCGCGACCTCGAGAAAATGCAATCCAATGATATTTTTACTTTATTGGATAAAATTCTCAGTGATAATGAGTCAGACGCAGGGGATACTAGTGAAGATGAGGGTGCTGACGAACAAGCAGTTTTAAATAATGATGATTTGTTTGACATAAATGAACTACCTATAGATTTTGCTGATGACGTGGCTGTGGCTCAGTGGGACAGTGATGATGAACTACCACTTGTTACAATAAGACAACGTGAGCTAGCAACAAATAAACCCATTTGGACAACTTCAAACGATTATTGTCTTAAAAATATGAAGACATTCAATGAAGATAGTGGACCCAATATACCTGTTGGGAAAGAAACGCCGACAGATGTATTTTTTTGTTTATTTCCTGAAAGGTTTATTGAAGATATAGTTTTTCAAACGAATCTTTATGCTGTTCAAAAATATGGTATCACTTCATTCAAACAGACATGTTCAAAAGAAGTAAGAGCATTTTTAGCTGTTAATATTATGATGGGGATCAAAAGACTGCCAAGCTATAAAGATTACTGGTCTTCTCGCCCAGAACTTAGGGACAATTTTATTAGCCGGGCTATCCCTAGGCTGTTAGGTAACCTACACCTAAATGACAATTATCTTATACCGCAAAAAGGTTCACCGAATTATGATAAACTTTATAAAATACGACCATTACTTGACACGCTGTCAGAAACATTCAGCGCCAATTACAAACCATCAAAAAATCAATCCATAGATGAATCTATGATAAGATTTAAAGGTCGAAGCAGTTTGAAACAGTTTATGCCGCTAAAACCTATAAAACGTGGTTACAAGGTTTGGGTTAGGGCGGATGAAACTGGGTATCTTTGTCAATTCCAGATATACACAGGAAAAATTGGAGATTACTCCGAAAAAGACTTGGGCGCTCGAGTGGTCACAGACCTAACTAGAACTCTAGTCGGGAAGGGACACCACGTGTACTTTGATAATTATTTTAACTCTGTTGCTCTTCAAAAACAACTTCAAAGTGAGAGGATTTATTCTTGTGGAACAGTAAGACGTGGCAGAAAGCATCTCCCGGAACACATAGAAGATGACAAAAATCTAATCAGAGGTCAATCAGACTGGCGGGTAAGCAAAGATAGTATAGTATACCTAAAGTGGAAAGATCAAAAGGGGGTCCATTTTCTGAACAACTACTCTGATCCATCTGAAGCTGGCACCACAAACAGAAAGCAGAAAGATGGTACTCTCAAAGAAATTCCGTGTCCACTTATTGTGGTCAACTATAATAGACACATCGGATACGTTGATAAGTTGGACATGTTCAAATCTATATATGAAATCGACAGAAAATCCAAAAAGTGGTGGCACAGGATTTTTTGGTACATGTTAGATATGGCTGTTGTTAACTCCTACCTTATTTTTAAAAATAGGGCCAATGATTCAGCAGCTTTACCACTGAAATCATTTAAAATCGCTGTAGTTCTAGGACTGATCGGAGCTGAAGAAAATTGTCCTAAAAAAGGAAGACCATCATCTACTACCAATTGTTTCAAGGTCCATGTTGCCCCGGAAATTAGATTTGATTCCTGTAGTCATATGCCTGTACACGGGAATTCAAGGCGGTGCGCCCTATGCAGTGAAAAGTCGGAGACTCGCCGTACCCGATGGATGTGTTCTAGGTAAACTATGACTTTTTTGCTAAAAAAATTATGCATTTTTTATTATTTTTGTTTTTTAGGTGCAACGTTGGTCTATGCCTGACAGACAAGAAAAACTGTTTTTTGAACTACCATAAAATTTAGTTTGTTATTTGTAGAAGTAGTATGTAGTTCAATAAAATTTGAGAAAACACTAGTTGCCTATCTAATTCCTACTGGTTTCATGGTGAAACCGCCCCCTAGGGGCTTTAAAAATAAACAGATATGTGAAAAACTTTAAAAAATTGCATTTTTATATAAATTTTAGTCCAAAAATACTAGTTTGCATCACGATTTAAACAATAAAATAAATCCGTACACAAAGGGTTAAACATATCGCTCTATTGGGTTAACCGAGTTAGATAATTAAAACATTTAACTTTCTTCTTTCAAGAAACTGTTTGATATACCTTTTAAGTAGATATTCAAAAAACTTAGAAAATAAATTTATATAAATATTTGGTTGGCCCTATTCAAATCTTCTATTTATTAGAATAAAATTGTATTTTTTTTATTCAATGCTTCTGTTTTATCAGTGCATTATTTTTTGTAAATTTTTTTACGATAATTACCTACACATTTGCTTTTATATTTTGGTATCTAATTGTCTAAAGTACCTATTCAGGATCCACCAAAAAGAAGAGTGACGCCGCACCAGAAGAGGAGTCTACACAAGTGTAAGGTTGGGTGCGGACGGAAGTTAGGTGCTCCGTCTAAATATTATAAATTAAATGTAAGGTTTTAAAATAAAGTGTTACAATTCCGCTTAAAGAAGATTATTATTCAATCCCCAACAGTACCTTTTTCCTAAATTTGGTGTTATTCTATTCGCTAAAGAAAAAAAAAATTATATACCAAACAAAATGGTATTCCATATTTGCACCTTCTCCTCTACTTGTTGAATCACCAACAGTTAACGAGCGAAGAAAAAGGCAGCAGAATTTTCCGAAAATAGACTCTAATTTAAAAAAAATTGTCAGGTGTAAGAACCGAAACTGCATTAATGCAGTTTTTTTAAAAAAACAAAATTTTTTTGTGATAATTGTGAACAGTTTTTATGTATAACAGGAAGCAGGAACTGTTTTAAAGAATATCACAATAAATAATTTTATTTTTAAACTTTTTATGTAAGATAATGTTAATATAAATGCTTTTTTTTTGTATGATTTGTCGATTTGTGCTTTCTTCCAAACCATGCTGGGGGCGAGTTGGCGAGTACTCGGTGGTTCTGTTTGTTGGTTCATAAATAAGTTTTCTGCTTCTCAGTGTATTTATTTTCTAACCCAATTTACACTGCACTTAACTTATCATTGAAAACCCGGGAACTGATTAGGTAATTAAAACACCGGGAAAAAACTTAACGTGAAATTTATCGAGAGGGTGTGTGGGTGCTGAGAGCGAAGCTACACACTTGAGTCGTGACTGCCTCCTCAAGAGGTCTTCCGCGGTGATATTAAAATGGCGGAGTTTGGAAGGGGTAGGTGGAAGACCAATCAACCATACCGGTTTATCGGCCATGCTTGGCTTGGGAGTAGGGCACGCACCGGGGGTCGTGGTCTTTAGTGGGAAGGAACACATGCATTGTGGGGGATTTGGTTTCTTGTAACTACAGTGGAAAAAGACCCCAAAAATCACCGGGCAAAATAAAGTTTCAACACTTTTATTTCTATTTGTTGTCGTAATAACGACCCAATGTCCATTTAAGTGGACGCCCATTTTTTCGTAAGTTTAATAAAAAAAATTAAAGAAAACATAACTTCGTTAAATTATACAAAACTTGCATCAGCGGGAATAATTAATAAATGACGTTCGGGAGAAACTGCGAAAATTACATTAACAGATTTCTTCTCTAGACCTAACTGGAAAGACATAATTACAGAGGAACTAAAAAATTCATTAACTCCTCTTGAAAACAAATTCGCGTCTGTTCTAACAATGGTAAAAATTATTAAGAAACGCGAAAGAATAGTTACTATTTCACTTACCAAAGATCTGAAGGAATCAGTTGATCTGATTATATTCAAATTATGAAAATATCTGGCCACTGTCTGTCAGATATTTAATATCAATGAAAATGAATATGATTGACTAGCTCGCCACCTGGGTCATGACATTCGTGTTCATAGGCAGTTTTACCGTTTACAAAAAAATGCAGTGGAGCTTACTAAAGTAAGTCGCTTACTTTTTGCAGTTGATCAAAGAGAAGTTCACATATTTGCTGGCAAGAAACTTAAAGACATTAATCTTAGAGGTAAGCAAAGTTAAATTCACATTCAATCAGATATTTTGAGCTAAAATATCAATAAAAATGTTCCTTTCTAAAAACGTTCGTTATGTAGATTTACCCTTTACTACCCCATGTTTATTTTTATTGTAGATTTAGAGGGAATAGATGAATATAAGAAAATGAGGAGAGAAGACAAAATAGATTGGCGAGGAAGATCAGAATTATAGTGATATAGTTGAGAATTCACTGGTGGAAAGTATTTATATTAATTAGGTAAATTTACTGAATAACTTCACTTTCTTAATTGTAGATAACCAATCGAAGAGTTATAGTAAGGGAATTAAAATTAAACCGAACTAAAAAGAGGCGCTTTGCATGGAAAAGAGCAATGCATCACACTAATGAAGGAGCACTTAGTTTTCAACAACCGAAAATGGACCGACCTCAAATATTTGTAAAAATATATATATATATATACGCACAGTGATAGATATTGTAAAATCATTTTTACCCTTTTTAAACAACAACATTACCGTTTCGGCAACCAGATGCATGCTTGTCAGGCGGCTGATTAATACCTATCGGTTCTTTTTCGTAAGAAAATCAAGTATGTATATATTTAAGATGGAAAGTTCTTGTGTATAAACACCTAATTTGAAATTCAGAAAAAAGTATTTCCTCGAGCCGGATTCGAACCGACAACCTCCGTATATCCAGTACAGAGCGCTAACCAATTGCGCCATCAAGGAAGTAGGTTCACAACGACATATCGGGAAACACTTTCGTCCGAAAATTTCAAATTTTTACTGAGATACGCACAGTGATAGATAGTGTAAAATCATTTTTACCCTTTTTAAACAACAACATTACCGGTAATGTATCTCAGTAAAAATTTGAAATTTTCGGACGAAAGTGTTTCCCGATTTGCCGTTGTGAACCTACTTCCTTGATGACGCAATTGGTTAGCGCTCTGTACTGGATATACGGAGGTTGTCGGTTCGAATCCGGCTCGAGGAAATACTTTTCCTGAATTTCAAATTAGGTGTTTATACACAAGAACTTTCCATCTTAAATATATCTGTGGCTTGGTACAAGAAGTGCATATGTCAGTTTTGTGAAATTTATAATATTTGCTTTTAAAGTTTAAAAGTTCATACTTTTAAATAGTTAATAAATGAAATAAACATTCATGATTTTGTAAAAAGGGGTTTAGATAATACTAGGGGCTTCGACATTTTGGCATCATAAAATTTACATTTTTTATTAGTACTTTGGCACATTTATCTCAAAAACGAAAAATAGTGACAGAGGCACTTCTTGTACCAAGCCACAGATATATATATATAAATTTTTAAAAAATAGTACAAAACTTAAAGAGAGTTTAAAAAGTAACTCCAATAAGGTTACATTAGTTTTGCAAAAATTTTATATTGCAGCAAGAAAAAAAATATGAATTATTGAACATTTTTTTTTTAATGTGACTTTCATCCTTTCAACAGGTTAATTATAATTTTAAAATAAAACCTATCATTTTAAACCTTAAATGCTATACTGAGTGAAATGCCTTAATACAACTGTTAGCCTGACACGAGTTTAATATTGGATATACAATATTGTATATTAATAATTACACATCTACTTACTGTTAGAACCTTGTCACATTGTAGCAGACAAACCCGTTGTGCTACAATGAGGAATATACCCGTCATACAATTTTTCTTCGGTAGTTAAATAGCTCGTACCCGTTATATACTGATCCTACTATTTTAATACAACTAGTTATATAAATAAAAACTTTCTAAAATGTATATATAGTAAGTATACAAATACTGTATAATGGTTATACACCAATTGAAAAACAATAAGTTACTGCGGTATCAAAAAGTTATATAACCCCAAAAATCAGTTGTATTGCTGTAGAACCCCTTGTTGCATAAATTGCCTACTTTTTCAAAAACCGCGCCAATCGCTAGCCAATCAACGTAGCTTCCGGACGACCTGTCGAGCAGCCGAGTTCCGCCGAGGCCCGCCATTTCCTTTGTTCTTTCTTGTTTTTTTCTTTCCTTTTCGTTCGGCTCGTCGCGTGTGCGCATGTTTTTTTCTTTGCTTAGACTTTTTAGTTTTTTGAAAGAGATTTTGTGGTCACGGAGTCCTTTGGACTAGCTGAGGATGTGTTAGAAAGGTTTCTAGGTAAGTACATTATTAAAAATCCTATTTTCAATAATTTAATTTGTTTTATTGGCATTTATACCGAGCTCCATCTAGCGTTCATCATATCATGGCGGCTTTTTAAAATCTTGCGTAGGTAATTGTTTTAATACTTATTGAAATTAATCGAAACTGATATATTTACCTTCTATAGTATTTTATAATTTTATTTGAGACTTACCTACGAACAAGGGCTAGGCGATGCGGGGCCCCCATTTTATGTCACTTTTTCGAAACTTTTATTGGGATTGGGAATACTGGACTGGGTAGTAGGATTGCCAGACGTCCCGTATTTCCCGGGACGTCCCGTATTTTAAGCTAATAAATAATTGTCCCACCGGGACAGCTTATGTTCCGTATTTAAACACCATGCACGTGAATTAAAATCAAAATTACGAAGCAATTCTCCCTAGATTCTTATAAAGTACATTTTAATTTTATAGAGTAGGTATTATAATATGTTAAAGGCAAAAAATAAATCATAAAACTTTCGCAATCTTCGACAAAATGTTCAAAATAATTGTAGGTACTTCTGAGTTTAAATAAAACTTTGGTAAAATATTTGTTTTATTTTATTTATTCTGGGCAAAAATACAAACAATCTGGCAACCCTAGTGGGTAGGTAATTTAAAAAATGTTGTCTACCTAATAGCTTTAAATTGATTAGATACTCAGTTTTTAATATACCCCTCCGTTAGGTAATCTTTAAAATTCAAAGCTCTTAATTTTAGTTCGGTAAAATAGACTTATTAGACCTATATCTGTATTAAGAGTGGATATTGCCATGATGAGGTTGTAGACCTAGTCGAGTAACCGTACAAGTGCTGTAGTGAGCCTTACCGTACGTGGGATATACAACATTTTATCTAAGACCCAGTATTTTAGCTTTTATGTGTTCAAAATGATTTTCATATTATGCAGACATTACACAAAAAAATGACAGTGACTGATGGAACAAAAAAAATCATAATTTGATTAAAAATGAGTAACGTAATAAGTTCATTACATCACTAAGTGATGTAATGAGTTGGTTGAGTGATGTAATGAGTTCATTACATCATTTAGTACAATGATACAGTATATTAGGTACATAACGCAAACAGGCTATAAAATAAAATTTCTAAACGTAAAGATAAAAAAAAACCTACCCATATGTTGCTCACTTATATGAGGAAGTATATTTGCCGGACACCCTGTATAAGCAATGGTCAAACTTACTTTTCAAAAAAAACATTAGGGTAATTCCGGGAGAGATGGCCCAACGGTTGAGATGGCCCAGTTCAATATTTACGGAATTTTTAGATCCACGTTAGTGGTACTTTAGCCTCCAGTTTTAAACGCGAAGTGTATAATATCGTACACCGTTTTTGGTTAATTTTTTTGCAATTTTGGGTAAGTTATGTTGAAACTATTATTTTATAGGCAAGGAAAATATTTAAGGTCTATAATAAAATTTTGTTTTACCATTGTATTTTTTTCTCGTAATTGTTGCTAATCTTTATTTTATGATTCTTCGAGGTTATGTCAATGACTCGAAAGTTTTAAAATTACATCGAACAGTGGATATATTTAGTGGGTTATCTCTCCCAGACTTTTGGGAGAGACGGCCTAACGTCTATTCGGGTTAGTTGGCTCACGGGCCATCTATCCCGGACTGTACTAGCTAAATTTAAATTTTACATTTTTTAGATCCAATAAAATATATGATTTTTAAAAAAGACCCTACCAATTTATTTCAAAAACAAATAAAAAATGTAATTAACAATTGTAAAAGCTTGTTTACAGATAGTGATTTAATGGGACTTACAATAATGAACCCACAACCACCTAAATTATATTCATTAATAAAATTACACAAAGGAAATCCTATTAGACCAGTAGTATCATTTTTTACCGCACCTTCTTATAAAATTTCAAAAAGTTAATAAATATTATTAAAGAAAATACCAAATTTGCAGCCAAATTTGCAATAAAAAATTCAGTCGATCTAGTAAACAAAATCGAGAATATTACGTTACCCAAGAATGCTAAATTAATTTCATTTGATGTTACTAATTTATTTCCTAGCATTCCCGTGAAAGACTCTTTGATTCTTATTGAAAAGCTTTTGGATACAAATCATATAAACACAATTAAAAAACAAGAAATAATACAGACCCTTAACGTATGTTTAAACAAAAATTATTTTGAATTTGACAATAAAATTTATAGCAGCAAAGAAGGTTTAATTATGGGTAACCCGCTAAGTCCCCTCTTAGCAGAGATTTTTATGGATTCTTTAGAGATAATTATTACTAATCATCCCCTCTTTTTTTTGTATTGGTATAGATATGTGGATGATGTTTTAACTTGTTTCATCGGTACAGAAAGACAATTAAATCAATTTACAGAATTTATCAATAATCTTCACCCAAATATTACATTTACAATTGAAAAAGAAACAAATAATTCCATAAATTTGTTAGATCTAACCATAAAGAAAGAAAATAATAAACATATATTCTCAATTTTTCATAAACCAACACACACCGATACAACAATACACAACACGTCTAATCATCCTATTCAACACAAAATGTCAGTCTTTTATAGTATGATCCATAGATGAATCTCAATCCCTCTCCAACCAATAGATTTTCAAAAAGAACTAGACCTAATTAAACAAATTGCTACAAATAACGGATACCAACCAGGTATTATTGATAAAATGTTAAAACAAAAACTGTACAAAAAAGCCATAACTATGGTATATCCAACGGTATTTTCCTCTTTCGGGCGTCCCGTTTCGTGCGCTCCAAAAATTATACCTGAAAATGGCCTGTTTCGGGCGTTGAGCTACGACAATTGCTAACCTTTTCCTGTTTCGTGCGCTAATGTATTAATGGCATTTTATTACCTAGGATCATCACCAGTGCTGTAAATCTTAATTAATTTATGGTTGGTATGACAATACAAATATAACAATATAAATATTTTTGTGGATAACGGATTATAATGCAAAGGTAGGTAGGTAAAATTTACTATAAATTGTTCTGAGCATATTCAAAAAAATATTCTTTAACGTACTGCGACTTATGCAATATGGACCTTCAAGTTGTGACGTCAAAGCGAGGAAAGCAAGTTATTCTTTATTCCGGCTATAGATTTAATTTAAAATCAACGAATAAAAACAACACCATTAGATGGATATGTGCCAACCGAACCTGTCCCGGAGCCATCATCACAGATAACGCGCCAGCAAGTGTAATTCAAAGCAAGCAGCACACCTGTGTTCCTGATGTTGCTAAGAATGAAGTAGAACTCTGCATCCAAAAAGCAAAGAAGAGGGCCCGAGAGGAACTCACGCCAGTACCACAGATATATCGCCAGGAGTTGGTAACTGCGAGGAATATGGGACTGGATTTCGTCACGCAGATTCCAGAACTTACATCAATTAAAACATCGCTCTACAGAGAAAGGCATAACTCACTGGGAGTCAAATTCTTACCCAAAAGCCGAGAACAAGTTATTATTCCAGAATCAATAAAGGAGAACCTTATAGTGGACGATGGCAACGAAGAAAGGATTCTAGCGTTCGGATACAAACTGGACAGTCTTCTCGCCGGCAATACCACATTTTTCCTGGATGGCACGTTTAAAAGTTGTTGTCCGCTTTTCGACCAACTATACACACTGCATGTAGATATCGGAAGCACCGAAGAGAGGACATGTATAGTTCCCGCCATATATGCTTTGTTACCCAACAGAAAGAAATCCACTTACAAAAGATTGTTTTCCTGTCTAAAAAAGCAACTTAAAAGTTTTCATCCATATAAGATACACATCGATTTTGAAGCCGCTGCGATAAGTGCCGTCAAAGAAGAATTTGTTACGGCTGATGTAAAGGGTTGTAATTTTCATTTCAACCAAGCCTTATGGAGAAAAGTGCAACAGTTAGGAATGACACAGGCTTACAGAGACAATAAAGAAATCAGAGACCATGTGAAGATGGTTGCTGCATTGGCACATGTGCCAATCGAATATGTTTCGGAGGGATGGCTCTCTATTATGGAATCTACACCACAAGACGAAGCACTAACCGAATTTTATGACTACTTTGTTGACAGTTGGATGGACAAGGAAGAAATATGGGTTTGCAGTGGAGAACGGCATCGCACTACCAATTCCGTAGAAGGCTGGCACAACCGCTTTAACAAAAAAATTGGAAAATCGCACCCGAATATATACGAACTGTTGAAAGGCCTACAAGAGGAAATGTTGTTCTACGACACCATATATGAAAGAAATAACGTACATATGCAGGTTCCTAAACGAGCCAAGAAGTACAGTGAACGAGACCATAGGTTAGAAACGATTATTGCAGACCTCACAGCAGGAAGAGCCACTATTTCACAAACCCTTAGAAAATTAGTTTATATAGTAAATTTTGTTTAATGTAATGACTGTAGTTGTCAATATACCATTTTTAAATAACATTTTGTGTCTTTAACAAACCCTTAGAAAATTAGTTTATATAGTAAATTTTGTTTAATGTAATGACTGTAGTTGTCAATATACCATTTTTAAATAACATTTTGTGTCTTTAACAAACCCTTAGAAAATTAGTTTATATAGTAAATTTTGTTTAATGTAATGACTGTAGTTGTCAATATACCATTTTTAAATAACATTTTGTGTCTTTATTTAATTGTGAAAACGAGCAGAATAAGTAACGCCCGAAACAGGTATTTTGTAGGGTTATATTTTATTAGAATATTCTCTACCTGGGGTGCCAGCACGAAACAGGAAGTTTTTGGGTTTACGCACGAAACAGGACGCCCGAAACGCCCCTAAACCATATCCAACAGTAACAGAAAAACCAACTTCATATAGGATAATTACATATATAGGAAACATAAGCACAAAAATTAGTAAATTTTTAAAAAAACTTAATATACACACAGCTTTTAAAACTCAAAATACAATAGGCAAACTAATAAAAAACAGCAAAACTAAAACCAATAAAAATGACAAATCAGGAGTATACAAATTAAATTGCGGAGACTGCTCAAAAACCTATATAGGTCAAACAGGTAGAAGCTTTTCAAAAAGAATTAAAGAACATTTTAATAGCTTTATCAATGGTAAAAATGATTCAAATTACGCAAATCATCTTATAGAATCAAAACACTCGTTTATAGTAGAGTGCTCGCGGAAATAAAAGATGCTTATTTCTTGAGCCCGTGGGCACTTTAAGGCTAAAAAGGTTTGACCTTGGCATGTAGTAGAGGGTGTCCTGTAGTTCATAAAACTGCTTGTCGTAAAAAAATCGTTGGGTCCCTAAGGGCTTAAATCAAAATTTTGTAGTTAATTGCACCATAAAATAGTTTTATTCAATACGCACCACTCTGTAAAAAATAGTAATATTTTCTATTCAAATTATATTTTTCATTAATTTATAAAAATTAGGATCAACACGGGCCCTTATGGAGTCTCCAACCACAAAAATGTATTTTTCTCGGTTTCACTGTGACTGAAATTTAATTATTTTTAAGTGAAATTTGTCTTAACCTCGCGATATCTTGGAAAGTATTGCAAATACGAAAAAAAGTCATTCTTGATAAAAGATTGAGCAGTGTTTTTTCTGTATGATAGAAGTTATTGCATAATTTTACAGCAAGTAGTAAACTAAATATTTAAATACTTCTCTAATTATGCCACTTTGTCGTCGATTTCGCCGTCTTCCCGTTCGAGCGTCCGCCGGGTGACGTGCTTAGAGCTCCTTACAAAAAAGAGTTCGTATCGCCCGGAATTCCTTGTTTTCTTTATTTGTTCCGTGCTAGTTTAAATGAACCCAATGTGGTACTGAGCGTTCGTAGTGCCCATTGATCAGCTGAGTCAGCTCATTACAGCAAGTTGGAATTTGACTGGGAATTTCGACAATAATTCTGTGGCTGTATGGCTTAAGGGCATAACTTGAATTTTGGCGAAAATGAGTTATCTATGGTAAGATACTTATAAAAACAAGATTTACACTATGGCAAAAGGATATACCTTAATTCTCAAAAATAACGAACTTATTTTACTAAAATTGGGCATAACACATGATATTGAAAATATTCAATCTAGTAGAAGGTTATAACTACATATGTTTATAAAAAACATATAATCATTTGCAAGAAAAAGGACATAACTGTAGATACTTTGGAGCAAAATAAAAACATGTTAAAACAGAATGGTATAAATTGACTTAATCAATAATTTAACACATTTATAGCCAGGCATGAAGGTATAACTTGACATATTTCCCTTTGCCTAAATGAAAATATTCATTCGTCTAAGGATAAGTGGCTAGTTATACCCTTTTGCCTGCTTGAAATTTCGGAATTTCGCGCGATCCCTGTTAAAAACGTGGTTTAATCGTGCAGTTCAGTACCTTTTTAGCAACGGTCAGAGAAGGTTCATTGTTCACCCTTGTTCGAATTTTACGATGCATCAGCGAACCCGAAAAATACTTATTGCTTGTAGTAAAGAAAATACTGAAAGAGGATCTGCAAATCAGTATATAGGAAATAGAAGCGAAGGTAAGAAATACTAATTATTGTTAAACTATCTATAAATAATAGTCCTAAGAACCTCAATTAAAATATGTTTTTTTTTATTGTTTCTCTAAGGCATCAGTGGGGTTGTCTGTGCAGATGGCTGCGAGATAAAGGGATCAACAAATAATATTTCAGGTGATCTTAAGCTACCAAAACCTGGTGAAGGTACTTATTATTTATTCTTAGAATTTTTTTTTATTAATTTCGTTAAAATTATTTTCTAGTTTTCAATCCCATTGTAGCCAATGAAACGCAGACTTCCGGCAATATGCAGTATGCCACTAAATTCAAAGACCTTTATAATGCATTTTGGCCGACAAAAGAAGATTATGAAAATAAGCAATATGAAGACTTACATAATGGTAAGAAAAGACACTATATTATATTATATTATATTATATTATATTATATTGAAAAAAAAAAAAAAGTTGATGATGGTCGCATAGTGATGAAACGTACGATTTAAATTTTGAGGACATCAATTTATAGACCAAAAAATGTTGTCAAGCCGAAGTGTAACTTATTTTAATATGAAGTTAAAGGTTTGGTCGTTCCCTCCCCCAGACCCATCCCCAGACCGGTTTCGCCGTATCACGGCTCATCAGTGAAGCTGTTGCAGCTCACCAATCACCATTTATTTCAATATATCTCTTCAAATAAACTCGGGAGGAAATAAAACGTATTTTGGCCAATTTCGGATTTGTTCGGATATTTCCGGAAGTAGTCGGAATTTTTAAATTTTCTTGAAGTCATTTTACTAAGCACTAAATTGCGCAACTTTTAACCAAATCTGACCGACCTTGGACCTTACGGTTTACAACGCACACACTCAAATTTGTGGCACCCTGTATTTAAACAATGTTCCGTACGTCATAGACACGTGCAAACTTGTATAGCTTATATTTTCATCAAACAAAACGTCAAGTCAAATTTCGAATTGTTTGCAAGTATTGTTAATTCATAAACTCCAATGACTGGCCTATTAGGGTGGTAACGATATATCGATATTTTTTAAATATCGATAATATATATTTATTTCGATATTATTATCAGTATTTAACCTACGTTTTCTTTTAAGGATCAGGAACTAACAGTGAACATTTTAGATATCGTTTCTCATCATTTCTTGGGGGGTCTGGAAGGCACTGGGGGTTCTGGGGGACGGCTTCCCCAGGATCCCCTGGAGTTACGGCGATGCAATATATCTATTTTATTAAATATATCGATATAAATAAATTTTTAGACAAGGGCCTACAATACATGTCAGATTTGATTTTTTTGCTCGTTATGTTAAAAGAACGCACTTCAACTGATTTTTGTCTCTTGATTTGTTAAGCCTAGATCTTTGTTCTGTCACCAGCGACACCAGCTGTAACCAATAGAAATTCAGAATTAATTATTAATCATTATTAATTTCAAAAAATTCCGAAATTCTATTGAACTACAGAACAAAGCTCCGGCTTTTCGTGCATTCTTCACCTCTATGCGGGCTACTTTGCTTACGTTGCGTACCACTTCAACTGTCTATCAAGATATAAGTTGAACTTTGTTGTAAAATATGTTTTTTTTTAGTTCAAAATTCATCAAATGTTGAAATTAAAAATCAGGAAAACCAATCTGAACTAGCCTTAGGTGGACATATCGATATGAGGAATAATGAGAATAAAGAAAATACAGATGGAAATTTGGTGTATGAAAAGTACTTTTCCAACGGTAATAAGAATATAACTATTATTTTTAAACGTTGTCGTAGACACAAGCTTATTAAGAACCGTCTAAACGTAAAAATCATTTTTATGACGTTTATTATATCGATTCCGTCAACATTTTACTCATTTACATTTTTTAGAAAATGAAGAAATCGCAGAAAAAAATATTCTAGCTGAACAGCTGACACACAAGAATACATCAATCGAAAACATTATGATATCCGAGAATAATGAAGACATTGTAGAAAATCAATTATTATTACTATCTGCAAACTTATCTGAAGGTAATATATTTTTTTAATAGATGCACTTATTTTTAATATAACATACATTTTGATTAGGTGCGTCTTTACATGATCCGTACAGCACAGATGATAGTTTAACCGATCCCGATTATGAGCAAGAAACAGACAGTGATGCCGATATTGCTGAAGAAGATACCCTGCTAGAGAACGATAATACAAACAAGAAGGGCAAGTTGAAAAGCAAGTCAAAGATTGATGGAGACGGTGCTGATAGTGCGGAAATGGGCCTTCTAGAAAACCAAGATAAAAAGAAGCGTATAACAAAAGTAAATGATAGAAAAAAAGAACAATTAAACAAAAATCTGGGAAAAGAGCATAAGACAAGGAAAGGTAAAATAGTCACCAAAAAAGAATCTCGATCACTAAAGAATTGTAGGCGCGATTGCAATAAAAAAATAAATGATGAAACTAGAATGTCGCTTTTTAGGGATTATTGGGAAATGGGAAATTATGATAGAAGAGTAACCTATATTGCCTCACTAATATCAATAGTTGAAAAAAAAGCAGATACAAATTTAAATTGTCCCAAAAAGAATCGACAAAAAACGTTTTGTTACTTTATTGACGTAAAAGGAGAACGGGTTCAAATATGTAAAGGGTGCTTTTGTGACATATTTGGAGAGACAGCAAAGCTTGTCTTTTCAGTAACAAATAAAAAAATATCGGCCGCAAGTGGAATCCCATTTTCTGATAAACGGGGAAAACATGTCCCTAGCAATAAAATATCCGACGAAAAAGTGCAAGAGGTTTACACTCATATAAAGAAATTCCCTTCATATGAGTCCCACTATTCGCGTCGACACACTGACAAAAGATACCTACCATCTAATTTAAATAAAACTATTATGTACAAACTATATAAGCAAGAACATTCAAAACCCGTTTCCTTTAGCATCTATTCAAGAGCTATTGATGACTTAGACTTAAAATTTAAAAAGCCTGCCAATGATACGTGTCAAACATGCGACATCTTGTCAATGAAAATAGCTTCTGAAAAGCAAGAGGAACAACGAGAAATACATAAAAGTGCTTTAGAAGTTCATCACCAAGAAGCAGACATGGCATATAAATCCAAGCAGCTGGATAAAGAATTAAGTAAGTCAGACCCTCATTTAAAAATGATAACTTTCGATCTGCAGCAGATTTTACCTACTCCTTATCTAACGACTGGATCGGTATTTTACAAACGGCAACTCCATACATATAATCTGACTGTACATGATTGCAACACCAATCAATCTAAACATTTTATGTGGCATGAAGCAATAGCTGGACGAGGAGCTAACGAAATAGCCTCTTGTTTATACAAATATCTACTAGATCTTGACGATAATATTAAACGAGTAATTTGTTACAGCGACACCTGCGGTGGTCAAAATAAGAACTCCCATGTGACTGCTATGTTTACGTATTTAATGTCCATAAATAAATCTATTAAAACCATAGACCATAAATTTTTAATTCCTGGTCACACTCATATGGAGTGTGACTCAGATCATGCCACGATTGAGAAATATAAGAAAAAAGCACCTTTTCCTATTCATCTCCCTAGAGATTGGTTCAATTTGGTCAGGATGGCGGGTAAATCAGGTTCAACCAATAATCCCAAGTTTCAGGTAGTGGAAATGGCAATGCAAGACTTTTTCGAATTTTCAAATTTATATAGAGGACCTTTAATAATTAAAAAGATTACAACAAATAAGCAAAAATTTGCCTGGAGACCACAGAAGTGGATAAGGTATGAAAATGAATTTGGTTTAATTAAGTTTAAGGATTCGCTTCTTGAAGCGGATACCTTTATTTTAATCGATTTTAAACGGAAAGCACACGACATAGGTATTACATTAAAAGCTCTATGTGCGAAGCCACGGACGATAGACTCCAAGAAAAAAGCTAATCTAATGGAAATGTTGGACTTAATTGACTGTAGTGCAAGAAAATTCTATATAGACTTAAACGCAACGACACAAAATTCACTAGATTTAACTGATAAAGATCCTGATATTGACCGGGTAATGAGCGATGTTGAGTTTTAAGAAATAGGTACAGTATTTTTTCATTCAATTTCGTTTCATTTCCTATTAATTATTAATATTTCATGTTATAATAGTTAAAGGATAAGTCGAATTATACTTTTTAATAATAATAAACATTATACTAATCTTTAAGCAAAAAGGCATAACTCGACTTATTTCTTTGTGACTTATTACAGCATGAAAAAACAGAGTATATATTTAGTTATGCCCTTATACCTGGTTGCTTGGCAACACATAATTCAGTTATGTCTAACAATTTTTCAAAAACAACTGTTTTTTCAAAACCAGAAAAAGTAACTAAATTAAAAAACATTAAATTTACTTTCTACCAACCAAACATACTCATAGTCAACGTTTAAAATGGCTTTGTCGATTGTTTATCCGAAATTTTAAACAATTTAGGTTTATTGGCTCTCCTGAAAAGTGATAAAAATTGAGTTATGCCCTTTAGCCATACAGCCACAGAATTAATACGTCGATTATTCGATGGTGAATTAGCAGTAATTGCAGTGTGTTATAGGGATTACCTAGTACAACATTATTATTTTATTCTTGATCGTTTAGGTGTCGAAGAATTTAGTGACCAACATTTTGAAGATATACATGCATTTGTAATCAAATTATACACTAAAAACCAAACCGTCAAATCTGTTAACGAACTCAGAGCTTCCCTATCATTTTCTCGGCCTATAGACAAACTTCCTCCAACCAAAGATAGTATTTTTCAACACTGCCTTCGAGTGCATTACCAAACTATTATTTGGTTAAATAGTTTAAACCCCATACCTAACCTACCAGATATTTCAAAGCATGGCTGGAAAATTGAAGAAGATACCATAACACCCATTTTACAAACATTGGAGTCCATACCAGAAGACAAAAGTATCTTAACAACTTGCAAGTGTAAAAAAGGTAAAGTTCTTTTAGCATGCGCATTGCGCACAGCTATTTTCCTAAATATTGTCCATTTTCAGATTGTTCTAGTAAGCTGTGTTCATGCAAAAAAAATAATTTAACATGCATTGTATCCTGCGGGTGCCTAGGAAAAATATCTTGCAAAAACAGTTTCGAATATAAAAAAATAAAGAACGAAGAAAATTTACGTGGATACGAGGAAACTCTTCTCGATGACAGTGATTAGGTAAATAACAACAGCTATTTTTTACCTATTTTTATATCTGTATTTACGATGTTTATATAAATTGTTTTTATAATACATTCATACATACCATCAAAAACACAAACCCCCAATCATATTGATTTTGTAAACAGTGAATAGTGTGAAATTAAACACCGCTTACGGTTAATAACTTTTGCACTACCCGCACTCCGACACATATTTTTTTTCTTCCCACCGTCACTAGATAAAAAGAGAACGAACAAGCGCCGAGCGATCGATTGATTATTTTCTCAAGCACTTTCACCGGTACCAGCCGCCCGATGGTCGACCGTAAAGATTGTTGATTCGTTCAAAGATTAGCATTGCGCCAGAATTATTAAAATACTTTGTTTACTACTTACCGTAAAAATATGAAACAACTTCTATCATACAGAAAAAACACTGCCCCATATTTTATCAAGAATGACTTTTTTTCGTATTTGCAATACTTTCCAAGATATCGCGAGGTTAAGACAAAATTCACTTGAAAATAATTAAATTTTAGTCACAGTGAAACCGAGAAAAATGCATTTTTGTGTTTAGGGACTCCATAAGGGCCCGTGTTGAACCTAATTTTAATAAATTAATAAAAAATATAATTTGTATAGAAAATATAACCATTTTTTACAGAGTGGTGTGTAATGAATGGGACTATTTTGTGGTGCAATTAACTACAAAATTTTGATTAGAGCCCTTAGGGACCCAACGATTTTTTTACGACAAGCAGTTTTATGAACTACAGGACACCCTTTACTAAATGCCAAGGTCAAACCTTTTTAGCCCTAAAGTGCCCACGGGCTGAAAGATACAGTTCGATGTGCACTCTACTATTAATGACGATTTTAAAATATTACATTTAGAAAATAAAGGAACAAAATTAAATCTCCTTGAATCATTAGAAATAAACAAGCTTAAAAATACAAATATGTTATTACATAATCAACTGGACCTAAACAATTCACCTTTATTAAACTTATTTCAATCCTCTTATAATAGGACAAATTTAAATCCTCATAATATTTGTAAATAAGATTTTATTAAGTGAGGAAAAAACCCAATCCCCCTTTTTCCATATTATTTAAAACCTATTCTATTGTATACTAATTTAGCAGATAATTTACTAAATTACGACGTAAAATCCCATTCGTTATACCACAATAAAATTGTATTGTTAAGCCATACCTTTATATAGCATAAATTTGAAATTAAATGTACATTACCTGACGAAGTTGCAATGCAATAAAACATGTCGTAGTATTGTCAAATAAAGTGGAAAAGTTTAGTAAAAAAGTGTTTACTTTACAAAAATAATATAACAAAAGTTCTTGTTATGACTGCATATCTTTAATTTTAGAGTCATGCCAACAAAATATAATAGAAAAGGTACGGTGCAAAGAGGAAAGTGGACTGAGGAAGATATGGTTAGTGCTGCAGAAGTAGTCAGAAATGGTATAATGGGCGTTAGAGAAGCGTGTCGCACTTTTAATAACATCCCTCCTCCAACCTTTCGAAGGAGATATAAAAATAATGATTTTAAAAAGATATCTCTCGGGCCACCCTCTGTTTTTGGCAGCCACAATGAATCAAAACTAAAATTCCATATACAAAAACTACAAAAACACGGGTTTGCACCAACTCGTGAATGTGTCAGAGCAATGGCGTACAACTTAGCAGAACAGCTTAAAATTAAACACACATTTAATAAAGACAAAAAGCTTGCTGGCTACGACTGGTTAAATATGTTTTTAAAACGAAACCCTGACTTGAGTGTTAGAAAAGCTGAGGGGGTATCATTAGCTCGGTGCAAAGAAATGAATAAAACAGAAGTCACGACGTACTTTAATTTATTGGAAACAACATTAATGGAAGCTGGTTTAATGAACAAGCTTGGTCACATATTTAATATGGATGAGACGGGTCTGCAATTAAACAATAAGCCGGGTTATGTTATTACAGAGAAAGGGTCTAAAAATGTTGCTGCCATTACATCATCAGAAAAGGGAGAAACAATAACAGTGATTTCGTGTTGTAACGCAGAAGGTTTTTACATACCACCAGCTTGTATATTTAAGGGTAAGAATAAAAAAGCTGAGTTTGAAGACGGTATGCCTCCGGGGTCAGTTGTATATATGAATGAAAAGTCAGCTTATATTAGCACTGATTTAATGTTTACTTGGTTAAAGGATCAGTTTATTCCACGTGAACCTGAAGGAAAAGTTTTACTCCTACTGGATGGTCATGCCAGCCATTGTAATTCTGCAGAAATGCTTGAATATGCAGATGATCACGGTGTAATTCTCTTTTGTTTACCTTGTCATACTACGCAGTTTCTTCAACCCTTAGACAGGTGTTTCTTTAAGAGCCTTAAAGCATACTTTAATAAAGCCTGTAATACATTTGTAAGAGCAAATCCTACTAGAAAGATTTCTCGTTTGCAATTTGGACTACTGTTGTCGGAGGCGTGGTCGAAAGCAGCAACGGTTGATAATGCTGTTTCGACTTTCAAATCAACAGGAATCTGCCCTTTCAATCCTGGGGCCATACCAGACTATGCCTACTTAGGGTCTGAAGAGGAAGATATGAATAATACAGGTAAGTCTAAATTTATAGATATAAATCTAAACTTATTGTATTTTTACTTTCAGTTAACGCACTGGAAGCTGACCAATCCAATAATGAAGCGAACCAAAATGTAGATAAAAATGCCAAAAAAACTCCTCAAATAGAAATCCAAGAAATTCCATCTACGTCAGCCTTAGATTTGAAGAACATTGAACCTGAACCAGAAAATAATCCTGACGATCAAGACACTCCCGGGACATTGCTTAATAAATTTTTTCCTGTGCCAAGTACATCATCAGCGAACATCCAGAAAGTAAGAAAAAGGGCAAAACAAGTAGCTGCTGTTTTAATGTCTTCAGACCATATTGAAAAAAAAGGCCGCTATTGAACGCAAGAAAGTACAAGAACAGAAAAAAATATTAAAGCGAAAGTTCTTAATAATAAAAAAGAATAAAGGAAAAATACAAAAAATGAATGAAATAGAATCATCTACGGATGAAGATGTGTCAGATGAGTTGGAGACTCACTCTGACGATAGATGAAGAAGACGCGACCGAATGCCTTGGGTGTGGTGAGAAATATAATGCTACCACGAAAAACGATGATTGGATCCACTGCATACACTGCCAAAGGTGGTTCCACGAAAGCTGTTCAAAGTATTTAAACCTTTGCGACCGGTGTGGAAAAATATTGTCAAAAAAAAGGTGTTGAATGATAAAATTTACCATGAGTCATCTCACCCTACATGCCTGGGCCAACTAACCCGCAGTATGTGGAAGAGTTGGCCCAGAGGGCTATTTTAAAAAAACAAGTTTTATAAGTTAGTTGTTTGAGTTTTTTCTTATATAATATTTATAACCTAATATTATATTATTCCTTTAGTTAAATAAATATTTTGCTTTCATTTATCCTTCTGGATTTCAATTTTATTCCATTTTTAAAAAAGGTGAGCCAACTCTCCCGGACTTACCCTACTTGTTTATTTAATGACGCCAAACGCTTTCGGCCTTATTTACTTAAGGCCATCATCAGGGCTTAACCCTAAAAGTAAGCATAAGGTTTAGAAGTTGTAAAATAACAATAAAAGAGTGTACTTACTAGTCAAAAAGAGTTTTAAAAGCAATGCTTAAAGAGCTTTTGTGGTACATAACTTATGTTTATACACTAACCTAAACTTGGACAAATGACATTTCAAACAATAAACACATTGACGTCGTGAACTGAACTTGAATAGATAAATAATTAAAATATAAATATAACATTTTACAAACAGAAAGATACGAACAAAGGTCATGAAAATTAAAATAACAGACTTAAAATCAAATATCTGACAAGGCCAGGTAATTTAAGTAGTAAATGCTTACAAATTTAAAAATTTTTTGTTTAAAATAATTAAAAATGAGGTAAGGTTAATTTTTTGCCTGCTGCGCACACCCTACGATAAATATCACGAGCCGCCACTGCACGGTTGTATGGACTAATGAATCATAGAATGAATTATTTCACTCTCCAAATTTAAATGATGATATCATTTTAAATGCAACTCTCAAGAAAAATGTTGAGGAAGCTGATAACTTAAATTCTACACCCAAACGTCGAAGGACTATAGAAATTGTTAATATATTTGACAGGGTGAGTTTATTTCTTTTTAGGTTTGTATGTATGTATAAGTTATCTATAAAATAGTATTGGACATATATGAATATTTTATTTTATCCAAAATTCAATTTTATTATTTAAAAAGTTATTATTAAATATACCTACTGACCCAATTATTTGTTATCAAAACAAGCAAACTACAAGGATGCTATCTTAGCATATTGCCGAGCTTGCATTTTGTTGCCAATCAATAACTGGGTTAGTTTATTGATACTGATTGGTATAAATAGCAGGCCGGTACTATGCAAAAGACACCGCTCGGTCGACACCAGTTTGGTCAAGACCATTCAAGCCACGATCATTTGATTAGAAACCACTCGGTCGACACCATTTTGGGCAGATACGACTCGGTCCAGATAAGTAATATTGGGTCAGTAGCAGCGCAGAGTCCTGTTCCAATTATCAGCCCTTTGCCCTAGAGAGCTCGTCCCTAGCCAATAATGTTGTTGTAAGTAAAACCTAATTTTATGTAACCGTTTTAACTGCCGTTCCATTATATAATAAAGTAGGTGTTATGGAGACTTGTGACATTTGGTGGAGGCGCCGTGTTTGTTCTCGTTGGTAAGTTCTTCCTAACTTACCAAGTGTTTTAATATTATTTTTTTTGAGCTTTTACCTTCATAGTGCCCATATTTTTTATTTTTTTATAATGACATTATTTTATTTTTTATAAAATTAATACATATTAAGTGACGTTGACGTTGATTATGCTTTAACTTAGAATATCAATTACAATTCCATGTCCTACAAACACAGTATTTGAAGTTACTTGATATTTTTAAAAAATCTTAAATAAATTTTAATGTAAAACATAGTATCTGTAATAACTGTGTTTTAAATTGAAAACTGTGAGAATAATTGGCCATTGGTCAAGGGCGGATCCAGGGGGGGGGGGCACTAGGGGCAAGTGCCCCCCCCGAGCGCCCTAAGAACCGAAGAAATACAGAAGAAATAACACTGATCGATTGCATTCATGGATTCGCCGATGCGCCGAAATACCTCCCTACAACATAAATAGTGCACATCCCTACTTCTGATCTCGAATCAAATTCACGCGTGCCGACGGTGCCGCACTCCCGTATCTAATATTTAATATTATTCTTCTACGCCGTATTCGCAGCGTCCACCATTACAGCTGCGCAGTACACGACGACTAGCCGAGTTTTGCGAGCTATATAAGTCTTTTTGATTTCTAGTTAGTATAACAAAGAGTTTTACTGTGTTTTGCGTTAAGAACCAAGCAACTATGGTAAGTAAAGTAAGAAAATGGAGGCATATTTATAAAACGAATTTAATAATTAAATATAAAATATATAGGTACGTCGTATTTGCAAATATTAATGTAGGTATTATACCTAAAGAAACTGCGTGGTGCGAGTACTGCATGCTTTTAACACTTAGGTATTTCATAATTAACTATTTTAGGAGGGTAAAGGTGATAAACGAGGCACGATATTCTCCTATTTCCAGCCATTGGCGAAAAAATCGAGGGGCGAAATAACTGAAATTACTCCAGGTAAATTAAAATTTTTTAATTTAAGTACCTAAGTAATATTATATTATACTAAGTATATGACTATATATTATGTATATATTTCTTTTTAGGACCAACAGAGGCCAGTGCTAGTTGTGGCGTTAGTTGTTTTCCTGGTACATCAGTTGAAAATAAAATTGAAGTTATAGACCTGCGGACAGATGCAAGCGAAAATCCTAGGCCACATTTTCAAAACGACATTGGATTCTACGTAAATAGGCAAATCGACGATTATAAAAGAAGTATTCTTTTAAAAAATCCATGGATACCTGAAGATGGTTATAAATACCCATATTCTGTGCATTCCAAAGGAAAAGAACAAGTTGTTAAAAGGTTTGTGAGCAAAGAACATCTCAGAAAATATCACTGGCTTGTTTTGTCAGACTACAAGCAAGGATTGCTGTGCAAATATTGTGTTTTATTCGCAGGAACTCTAGCTGGTCACAATAAAGGTGCTAAATTAAAAAATCTTGTAACAACCCCGCTAATAGTGTTTAAGGATTTGACTGGCAAAGATGGATTTCTTGAAACACATGACAGAAGTTTATATCACCGAAACTCTGTTGAAGCTGGAAAAAACTTTTTAAAATGTTATAATAAACCACAGCAAGAAGTAATTAACATCTTATCCTCCCAGAGGTTGAAGCAAATACAAGAAAATCGAGCTAGATTGATTCCTATAATTGAATCAATTATTTTCCTTGGAAGGCAAAATATTCCCCTAAGAGGTCATAGGGATGACGGTCAGAATTTGGAAATATCAATGCATAATGAAGGCAATTTCCGAGCTCTTTTAAATTTTAGAATTCAGTCAGGAGACAAGCAATTAGAAACACATCTAAATACTGCATCCTCGCGAGCTACCTACATAAGCAAGACTACCCAAAACACACTTATAAATTGTTGTGGGGAAGAAATAACTAATATTATTATAGAAAATATTCAAAAAGCAAGATATTATTCAATATTATTCGACGAAACAACAGATCAAGCTCATATCGAACAGATGGTTTTGGTTATACGATATTTAGATGGAAACGTTATAAAAGAGCAGTTTTTACGATTTATTGATGCTTATAGATATGTTGCCAATTTGGATTCTGAAAACTCCAAGAATGATAGCGAAGCAGCTTCCGAAAGAGCCAGTATCGAACATAAATTAACAGGTAAAATGCTAGCTAAAATAGTCTGCGAATATTTGACTAATCTGGGGTTGGACCTACAATATTGTGTTGGCATTGGAACAGATGGCTGTTCTGTAATGACTTCAGATGCAAAAGGTGCTGTGTCGGAATTGCTTAAGTCTGCTGTCAATGCAAAACATGTGTCTTGCTACAATCACGTATTAAACAATTCGATAGCACAAAGCTCAAAAGTTCAGAGTGTCCGCAACATAACAGGTGTCATAAAAGAAGTACTCGCATTTTTTAACCAATCATCAAAAAGAAATTTCGTTATTAAATCTCTTATGGGTAGACAGCTTATCAGTCTCTGTGAGACGAGATGGGTAGAGCGGCATGACTCATTTATTCTTTTCGATGAAAGTTTACCACATATCATAAAATCTTTAGCGGAGATTTCAGGTTGGAGCGACAATAACTCATCTAAAAAGGCCACAATATTTATCAGCACATTATGTAGCACTGAATTTGTTACAGCTTTAAAATCGACGATTGACATTTTAAAAATTACTTAGAGGTAAAGTAAAGTAAGTAAAGTCGTTTTTTACAAACTGTTTCCCTGGATTTAAATAGGGCTTCTGAGGCAGTGACTAATACCATCTCTCTTTTAAAAGAAAGGCGTAACGATTGTGACAAATATTTTTCGGACATAATAATATGTTGAGGCCACGGCCTTAGAATTGGAATTTGATTTAAGAATGCCACGTCTTACTAGCAGACAAACTCATCGAGATAATTATGAAGGAAGCAGTATACAAATTTATTACCAAAGATGTTTATACATTCCTCTGTTAGATCATATTATTAATGACTTGGAAAGTAGATTTTCCAATCATACTTTGGAATGCTATGACCTGCGCTTTATTCTTCCAGCCGTTATTATAAAAGACGAAGAATATATGACTCGCATTAAAAGGGTGGCAGAAAGATATCATAATATTTTGCCAAATAATTTATCAGGAAGCATTGATGGGGAACTGGCACTGTGGAGACAAAAATGGCAGAAAGTAGAAGAAAATGATTTACCTAGGGATGTTTTTGAAGTATTTTTGATATGTGATGGTGAACTTTTTCATACCATTAAAGAAATATTAAAAATCCTGCTAACTCTTCCAGTAAGCACTGCAAGTGCCGAACGCTCATTTAGTACTTTAAATCGAGCAAAAACTTGGTTGCGTTCGCGGATGGGTGATGAAAGGCTAAATGGCCTATGTCTATTGTATATCCATCGAGAAATTATTGTCGATGTTAAAAAAATTATCGAGCGTTTTGCAAAAGGCGGGGAACATAGACTAGAGTTTGTTGTTTGAGTTTGTTTGGTTGTATTATGTGTGTGTATTGTGTTATTATTGTATTACTTTTTGCATCCACAAAAATAAACACATAAACTTATTAATATAATTTTTTGTGGTCGACCTTCTAACCCTCAATAATATAAAATTTAAACTTTATGTATCAACCTAATAATAATAAACACATCGAAAGGTAAGTTTTTGACAACTAAAATTTCAATTTTGTAGGAGGCAAACACATGAGATCCTGACCCCTCCCCCAATGGAGCATGAGAAAGGTGAATTCATTCTTGACATTTGGGCGTGGTCCAAAAAAAAATCGCCTGCGGCGCTATTTTTGCGCCTTCGGCGCTATTTACCCTGCACGTTATCTAACCTCTTGTATAATTCAACTAAATAGTGCCCCCCCCCCCGAAACTTCTCCCTGGATCCGCCCTTGCCATTGGTAACCGAAAATGCCACGTAAACTTTTAGTGGTTTTAAAGGATATGAATATTTCCATGCTTCCACCAAAATCCGACATTTGTGATGACTGTGAAACTCTAAAAGATACCTACACTGAGTGGGCAATTGCAAGACTAAACGCTCACAAACAAAAAGCAGTAAAAGCTAATTTGCAGTTTAAAAAAGATGCGGAAGAAGCGGCTTCCAGTAACGTCGATAAGCCCACATTTTCAATGGATTTACAGAAAGTTATGATGTTACCCATGATGCCTCAGTGCAAAGCTTTTTTTTATGTAGATTGGTGGTATTTAACGAAACGTTTGCCACGCTGAATAAAAATAGCAAAAACAAGAGCTACTGTGTTTTATAACATGAATCACTCGCTGGTAGATAAGCTGAGGCAGTTGTAGATTCCATATTGAAGGTAATCTATGAAGAGCCGTTACTGAATTTTTGTTTTGGGCAGACAATTGCGCTGGCCAAAACAAGAATTGGGTCCTATTTACCAGCCTCACTAATCTTGTTAATTTATCGACTAAATAAAAGAACAATTAGATATTGAACTAAAGAACACACTCATATAAGTGCTGATGGAGTACATGGCAATATAGGAAAACAAATTGGGAGGAAGCGGACTATTTACGACTATCAAGAACTTTCAGTACTTATTCAATCGTGTCGAAAAAACTTAGATGTTCTACAGCTTACTGAATTTTATTTGTGGAATTTTACGAATTAACAAAAAATTAACGATCCTCTAAAATTTTTGTTGTCAACGATTAAGTTTTACGAAAGGTAGTCGAAAACTAAGATACAACGTAGATTTTGATGCTGAGGAAATGAAACTTCTTTAAAAAAAAAGTAACTTTGTAACACCACCCCTACATAGTACAGAAACTCCCCGTACTACCCTTGTCGGTGCCGCCACCGTCGCCACGGCCCGCTCGAGACCCGTACCAGCGAGCACCCCCACCCTCTGACGTCACGGATCCAGCCGCCTGAGCGAACAAAAAGCCAACCCCGAGACCTGAAACGGCAGTTCCTCTCGAGCTCCTCTTCTTAGCCTCTGCTTGGCATCCTTGCGTGGATCCTTGCTCTGCACTTAGAAGTAAACCGAATCCAACAGGAACCTTTGGATCTCATTGCCGTCTACACCCCACACCAGTAAAATTCCAGTCACACGACAGCAAGCGGCGATGGCGCAACAAGCGGCTATAGCGCTGACTGCGAAAGCCCTGCAGGATTTAATAACGCAACTTCAGCCTCCAGCAGCCCCAGCCAAGCATTTTACCCATTGCCCAGCCCGCTTCAATGGAACCAGAACGCAGGAAGCCGTCGATGATTTTCTTGACAGTGCGGATTTCTTTAAACAAAGCGAAGGAATCTCAGATGCAAACGCAATTCGAGGCCTAGCTCTACTATTGGAAGGTTTTGCTCACACCTGGTGGACCGGTGTCAAGTCAGCAGCACAAACCTGGGAAGACGCCAAAAACCTCATACGAAACGAGTTTGCACCCCGGCCACCAGCCTACCAAGTCTACCAAAACCTGTTTGGAAGTAGACAAGGGTCAAACACACATGTAGGACAATTCATAGCAGAAAAACGCGCCTTGCTCTCATACATTGATCCACCCTTACTGGAATCAATGCAGTTGGATATGATATACGGACTACTTGCAAAAGAAATTCGGGACAGAGTCCCACGAGAAAGCATCGATACCTTTGCTGCCCTGCTGACTCGCACCCGCTTGATTGATATTCCGGAAGACACAACAGAGGAGACCAAGACTAGGAAACCGAAAACTCGCTGTCAGTTCTGCAGAAACATCGGACACGACATCTCTGTGTGTCGAAAGAAACAAGCCAGTCAAGCCAATAAAGAGAGCCTCGCATCTCAACCGGCAAACACAAATTCCCAAGGAAATGGCATCAAGCGCTTCGGGTGCCAACGTCCTGGTGTTTTCCGACACAGGAGCACGCGCTCCTGTGTCCCTACAACGAATATCGCAGAAACAAGGATACCCCATTCAGGAACGAGCAATGGATATAACAATGGCCGATGGTAACACACGATCACAGATAGTACAAATGGTTACGGTACCTGTCTCACTTCAAGGACGAACTATCCAGACATCATTCTGTGCAATCCCGGACGCTCCATTCGCCCAGACGTTACTAGGCATCGATTTTATTACCGCCGCCGGACTTGTACTTAACTTTGGGAAAAAGCACTGGTACTTTGAGGATGCTCCACATGCTCCACATCTCTTTACGCCAAAAGAAGATTCTGCGACAAACCATACTCTTGGTCGTATGGAAACCGACCAAGATGGACTAGTGAAAACTATCCTACAGGAGTACGCCGCCCCATCTCTGTTATCACCACTGCCGCCTTCCCCGACGCACCAAGTAAGGAGACCAATACCCCAATTGCCCCCTGCAGTGACACCCTAATGGAATGCGACGACCACTCGAAGTTAGCTGACCACTACGGCCCAGATCTAAGCATTCCTGCAGCCGCCGCTCACGCATACAATCCCTATTCCCGCCAAGGATATATGTACCAAGACGCTATGGATAATATCGACGCTATATGGGACGATCTCCCTGCGATGCAAGATTCAGGCATCACCTTTGCCGGCTTAGATCTAAGAGAGGACGAAGCATGCGAGTTCGAGCCACTACAACGTCAGACTCTAAATCAGCTCCTGCACCAGAACGACGCTTACAGGACCCGACTCCGTTTGCGGAACACCAAATCGATACAGGAACCCAAGCTCCGATAAGTGTGCCTCCATACCAGCTTACGCCACAACGACGAGAAGCCTTATGACTAGAAGTGCAAGGCCTACTACAGGCCAATATCATCGAAGAATGCGACAGTGCCTGGGCCGCTCCTATCGTACTCGTTCCTAAATCCGGAGGAGGTATTCGTACTATTATAGATTATATCAGATTTATTCATTTAATAAGAGCTACATTTATTCGAATAATATTTTTTTCTTATGTATTTTAACTTTGTGGCATATTATTTGGTAAACACAGTAATTGTTATTTTTTTATTTTTTTTTATAATTCTACATTTTAACGAAGACAAAACATAGCAGGTGACTTTACTTGAAAATGGCAAAATTTTCAGTTTAGTATTACAGTAAAATCAGTTATTGTCATTTTATATTTTTTTTTCTTGAGAAACAAAACCTTATCCCACAGTATAGGATAAATTTAAAAATTCTACTTTCATTTTCTAAATTGGCTCATTTTTATTAAGATAATCCAACTTCTGTATTAAATTTAAACATATGGTCCAAATCTCAAACTTGTACAACAATTAGATTTGTGAGGCTAATCCATTTCACTAAACGTCAATTTTCTACGAATAATGTTTTAAACAGTTACTGCAGTTTTACTGGGGACAGCCGCTCTATGGTGCCAAGTAAAATTTATAAAGTTGTCGGCAGGAAAGGGAAACGTCAGATTGCTGCAATTACGTCAGCTGAACGTGGCTCCCTGAAAACCATGATTGCAGCTATGAGTGCAGGGGGGTCAGTACGTCCCACCTATGTTAATATATCCCCGCAAAAACAAAAATGATCAGCTCATACGTGGTGCACCACCTGGTACAATATAGTATGCTGTTCACCCCAGTGGCTGGGTTCAACAGAACCTGTTTACAGAATGGTTCAACCATTTTATTCAATGTACAAAACCAACAGAGAATGATCCAGTTTTACTTCTGTTAGTTACTCTTAATCTCGAACTTATTAGGATAGCCAGGCAAAATAACGTGTTAATTATATCGCTTCCACCCCACTCAACACACAAATTACAGCCGCTTGACAAAACATTCATCGGAACTCTTAAGATACATTATAGCGAAGAAATCAGACAATGGATCAGGATTAATGATCGCCCTTTAAGTCAGTTTGATTTAGAAGAATTATTAGGTTAGGCAATAATTGTTAAATGCCGAACTGTTAAAATACCAATAAACGGCCTTAAGGCCACGGGCATATGGCCTTTGAATCGAGACGTTCCCTCAAAAGCCGATTTTATCAATGCTACAACTGAAACTGAATTAGCCAGTAACTCAAACAATTCGTCTAATTGTGGGCTGGAACCAAAACCCCTAGCAAGCACTTCCAAATATTTTAATGAGCCACACGTAGGTTATTCTAACGGCCCTGCCAACTAACCAACCTGCGTCAATTATAAAATCCTGTATTGCTCCATCTGACATATTACCTATTCCTGCTGTAAAAGCACGAAATTACATTCGTGGTCGCAGTCCTCAAAATCGCAATAACTACATTGCCACCTTATAGATAAAAAGAGATAGTAGATACAAAGGGGACAGGCAAGAAACAGGTTTTTGCAGAAGAGATACCTAAAACAGTAAAGGTAAAGAAGAAACAAAAAACTATTGAAGCGGAGCAGTCTAGTTCAGAGGAAGAAACAGAAGATGCGGAATTTGTCCCAACAGATGATGATATAGACGTAGACCTAATCGGACCATATGGGCCTATGAAGACTGACTAGTTCTTTATTTTGTAATGGCAAATTTTCGAACGACTCGCGCGGTAAACTATGGGTGCAGTGCTTAATGTGTCAACTATGGGCTCACGTGGAATGTTCTGGGGCCGAGAAAGACGCTTACGTTTGTGATTTTTGTTCTAAAACTAATAATTTTATTCTTTTATTACGTCGTCGTTTTAGTTATTCGATAGGTTTTGTGTTTTTGTTGTCTAAATGTTTATTGGTTAGCTTAAAATGTGATTTTGTATATATGGCCCATATTTTACACCGTCTGGTTCCGTTTACTAAAAATTAATTTTTTTTTTATTTTGTCTAGTAAAATGTGTTTATTTTTAAATAAAGCAAAAATGTTTTTTTAAATCTTTTGCTTAATGTTGTTGCAAGATTTTTTCCTACTTTAATCCTTATTTTAGTCAAAACACGTCGAAAATTTTAGAAAATAAAATTGGAGGTCCTTTTTCGGACCAGTTTCATATTATAAGTTAACCACTCTGTATATGAGGCTATGAGTGCAATAGTGGACTAACCCCCAAAAACTAGATTTCTGTTTTATTGCAGTTTGTAAACCACAATATGATAATCTTTCAAATGTATAGTGGACCAAACCACCTTTAACATTTTCCTAATAGATGGCAGCACATACACAGTTTTGCTGTTTTAGGATTTGCCTATTACATCAGAAGCAAAGTGGACTGAGTGCGGTTGGTCCATTTTGCTTCTTACCAATCGCGTTATTAGTTGTAGTTGACAGTTGTTGTTGTTTATGTACATATGCCGCCTTTATTCAGTGCTAAAATTGTGCAAATATTGCCATTATCTTTTGTAAAATGGATAATCAGGACACCACAATGGAATGTAAGTATTATAGAACTTTGTTAGTAAAGATTAAATACATTTTTTAATTAAATTGGGATCAAAAAGTAAATTTTAATTGACTAAAGTAACAGAGGTGTTACTTTTATAATTCTCTTAAAGTAACATCTACTACGTGTACGGTGCTTCACATATTTTTATTTTATTTTTCCAGGTACGTTAGACTCGGATCAGTCTGATCCTTATCAAGATTCAGGATCAGAATATGTTCCATCAGAAGAAGGTGGAGTAAATGAGGCAATAGAAACAAGTAGCGAGGAAACGCAAGAGGAAGAAACAAAGGAATTTAAGCCAAAAAAACGTATTCGTCGTGAACAGAATTGGAGGCGAGCTGTAAATAAAAAGAAAAGATGTGCCGGAGAAGAATATATAACAAAATCTGGAAAAACAGTGCCTTCAAAACCTTTCCAACCATTCGTTTGTGTCTGCAAAAATAAATGCCATCTTTTACTACCCGAAGAACGGCAAAGGGAACTGCACACAAGTTTTTATGGTTTACAAAGTTTCAATTTACAGACTTCTTATCTGTTTTCATTAGTTAAGGTTGTAAACAAACTACGGAAGTACACCGAAAACCAAAACTCTCAGAGAGATAAAACAAGAATCTACTATATACCTGATGCCACAGGAGAAGAAAAAAAGGTCTGCAAATCATTTTTCCAGGCTGTGTTTCAAGTTTCATCTGGAAGACTGGATAGACTACTAAAGACTAAACCAATCGGCGCACCATCACCATGCGATAAAAGGGGGAAACACCCACCAGCTAATAAAACTAATGAAGCGCAGAAAAACAAAGTTAGGGATTTTATTAAGCAATTCCCAAACTACGAATCTCACTACTGTAGACCAAAGAGCAATCACAGGAGATACCTTGCTCCAGATTTAAGTATTGGAAAAATGTACAATTTGTACAAAAATGAATCAAACAATTCGGTTTCTTATTTCGTTTTTAGAGAAATCTTTAATAAAGAGTTTAACTTACATTTTCATCCACCCATATTAGATTCCTGCAAGAAATGTGATCTATTCAACATAAAAATTAAATCAACAGTTGATGAAGTAATAAAGAGACAACTTAAGATCGAGCGTGAACTTCACCAAAGAAAAGCTCAAAGTGCAAGGGACAGCTTACAACAAGACGCTCAGTTATCGAAAGAAGGAGACATTACAGTCATATGTTTTGACTTGATGAAGACCTTGCCCACACCTGTTTTGACAACAGGAATCTGTTATTATAAGCGGCAGCTTTGGACTTACTGCTTTTCGATTCATAACATGGCAACCAATGATTCCTACATGTTTGTATGGAATGAATCAGTGGCTTCAAGAGGTCCTCAAGAGGTCGGATCTTGTATCCTATACTATATCAAAAATTTTGTTGCTACAAAAAAACTTGTTATGTATTCTGACCAGTGTGGGGGTCAGAATCGAAATATAAAAATGTCTGTACTATGTAATTACATAGTTTCATCAACTGAATTTGAAGTTGAAGAAATAGATCACAAATTTTTGCTAAGTGGTCATTCCTACTTACCTTGTGATCAAGATTTTGGGGTTATTGAGAAAGAAAAGAAATTCCATCCCAATATTTTTATTCCCGATGACTGGAATAAGGTTATAACAAATGCAAGAAAAAAAAATCCATTCAAATTGGTAGAAATGAAAAGTTCTAATTTTTTTTCTACAAAACCATTGGAAAATAATATCACCAATAGAAAAATATCCAAAGATAATGTCAAAGTAGAATGGCTAAAGATTCAACGGTTGCGTTTTCAATCTCATTGCCCATTCGATATTCAGTTCAAGTACTCTAATAACAATGTTGTTCCCTTTAAAACTGTGGATATAAGAAAGAGAAAATCACTTTTGCCGGAATCGAAACTTCCCTTATTATACCCTAACGGTAACGTCATTAACGATGCCAAAAAGAAAGATCTCCTTCAACAAAAGGAATTTATTCCTCCGATGTATTACGCGTTTTATGAAAATCTTCGATCTACAGCACAAGGAACTGGCGGCGAACTGTTACATGGTCCTGAAGAAGATGAAGATTAAATTTTTGTCGCCCGTTTTGATGGTAGTTTTGTATTTGAAAAATATATCTTTTAAGGCTCTACCACGCGCAAATTTAGAGGATGAAAAACACCGTTTCGCTACTGCAGGATTCTGCAAAGGCTATTTGAAATATTTGTCGGGACAATTTAAAATTTAATAAAGGAATGTTTGTATTTCTAAGGTACAAAGCCCTTTTTTGAAAAAAATAAGAATATGTATAAGAAAATGCCCACTAAAGGTGCGTATTTTTAGGCACTTTTCCAAGGTTAATATCGTAGCTAAGAATTTTTTTTTCAAAAAAATAGCCATGTACCTTAGAACTTCCATGTCTTATCTTTAAGACTTCAAAAATTGAGACAAAACAATGTCGTAATAAGTCCGTTATCTTGCAGCGCGCAACTCATGTTTTAGGTAAATTTTGTTGTCATGTTATAGAAGTTGCCTATATACAGCTGAATTTATTCTCGGCTGACGTGAAACAATTTACATCCAGAGAGAATAATGATACACTGAAAAAAATTATAGGTGGTCAAACAAGAAGTAATTTCGGGGGTAATTTTGGGCTAAATTTTATGTTTTCCTTTTTGGATTGTCTGTGCCAATAACAGAATATCTAAGCGTTAATATTAAAAAGACGTAACTAGTAGTTGTGCTATTAACTCCGGGTTACCATACATTTTTCGGCTTAGACCGGGATGGTTTATAATGCGCCGCAGGGCAAAATGTTCAAGGCGCGTTCACCATTTTGTCAAAACGGGTGTTTGGGCTTTCAAAATTTCTTATTCATGTTAGGTAAGGATAAGAATTGAACGAAATCCAGTCGATTTGTTGCAACCAAAAATGGGCTATATTGAATTTTTTGTTTCGTTTTTATCGAAATGGGTTATTCTCTTGATAGTGAACAAAATATACTAAGGTAAATAGCTTATCGGTATTAGAGGCCCAAACTGGGCCACCGGGAACTTACGACAAATCCCAGGATATATGGTAACCCTGGTATATTAATTCTTAGATCTAAAATTAAAGTTTAATTTGTCTTGGTAAAGGGTGATAGGTGCAATAAAATAAAGCCATTTATGAAGGTTCTTAGTTAGTAAAGAAACCAACTGTTGCATAATGAATCTATTTCTATTCGATTGTTTTTATATTTTATGCTTATTATACATTGTTTATATATATTGTTTATATAGTGAGCTTCTGTCTAAACCTGTTAAAATATAAATTCATTTTAAAGGTGAAATGTGTTTATTATTTTATCCATGGTTTAACGATTTAAAAGTAGTTGTCAGGCACGAATTTGGCGTTGGTCACATGACATTTATCTGTTCATGTTATTGGCTCGCAGCTACAATTTGGTGCAGCGAGACTACTGTATAGTGACAATGCTTCTAAGAAGCTAGGTAGGTAATAAATAAAAATTGGACAGTATGCCACGCAGAGTAACAAAATACAATTTTTTGTTAGGCATGGGCGTCCATAAAGAGGGCAGTTGCCCCTGTCTCTTGACCAAGGGGGAGCGGGGGGGGGGGGGGGGTAAATATACTTTTTACTAACTTTTGTTAGGGGGAGTTTATGAAACGACTGCAACATTTTTTTTTGTAGGAATCACTTTTGATAGAAGTTCTTGAAAACGCAAAGTTTTGTTTTTTTTGTAGCCACTTTTGAACGGTGGAGAAAATGTAGAAAAGGCTGCGAAGTATTTTATTTTATAGAATTAACTTTTGAGAACTTACACGTTTTTTTGGCTACCCCCCTATCACTTTATGTTTATAAGAAACATTAATACCGTGATTTTGTATCGAATTGGCGCGACGATACGGACTACCTCCTGTTGTTTCTGTGTTACTAAAAAAAAATCTAGGTACTTACTTTTTTTTCTTTTGAAGGTGCAGCGCAACTAATCATCAAAAACATACCACTTTTTAAAAAAATTAATTATAATGGCACGGAACGCGACGGATAAAATACTGCGCGAGTTAGTAACCACAGTCAACAAATCCTGGAACCAGCGGGACTTATCTAATAAACATGGTAAAAAATTTGTAATATAAGAAAATTTTGATCGAAAAACCATTGACCTTACGAAGTATTTGATAACCAATGCTGAAAACCTTTAGTTTCAGGGTAGGCCTGTGCCTCCCAATTTTGAAAATTTGACAGTATGCTAGTGCTGATGGGGGCGATCGGGCTAAAATATATTTATAATGGTGGCACTTCCCGTTATACCGAAAGTAAGTGTCAACTTGCTTATTTTAAATAGAATACTCTATATATTACTACATTTTTGCATTCTACGCAAGAATTTAAGCATATCTTGTATACCATGTCCTATACTATACCTATGTCTAAGCGTTTTAGATATTTTTAATAGATTTTTCATAATATTTTGATAACTATTAATACAGGGTGTTTAAACAATACGATTAAAAATTAAATTGAAAAACTGCAAAAGGACTAGATTTTCAAATGGAAATACACAAATTTTATAATTATTTCTTATTTAGCATTAAAAATAAGGGGAAGTTTGTATATTCCAAAAAATTTTAGTTTTAGAAACATTGTCAACTTAATATTTTTATATGGCAATTTTGCTGCAGATTTTAAGTTTAGTTACTTTTAGTTGGCTATAACGGCGTTGAAAAACAATCAAATGCGAGAAAAATTTATGAAGCTGTCACTTACCATTTAAACATCATTAATTATCATGCCCGTGCGCTTAAATTGTACATACAAATGAAGATTATTTAAATTTATTTATTATTTATGGAGAATGTGTTAAAGTTATATCAAGAACATGGGACACATTTGCCAATCGATATCCGCAAAACAGAAGTCATCACAATGTGCTTATTAATAATGTTCAACAGTTTTGGGATATACAAACTTACCCTTTTTTAATGCTAAACTAAAAGTAATTATAAAATTTGGGTGTTTCCCTTTGAAAATTTAGACTTTTTGCAGTTTTTTCAATCTTATTGTTTAAACACCCTGAAATAATAGTTATCAAAATATTATAAAAAATCTAATAAAGCAGGTCCTTTATAACAAGGAATCCCGCTTAAATTAAATAAATATAAGGCTTCTTTATAGAAAAAATTGATAATTATTTTAAGGCTTGCAAACGTCATTCTTAACAGAAAAATTCAAATATGTCAAAAACGCTTAGATACTTATAGGTATAGGCCAACAGGGTAGGGACTTTAACTGGAATAAATTCGATATTAAACCTGCTGAAGTTGCGCCTACAAAATTTGGTATGTGGGGGTTTTAGAGCATGCGGAATTGGATTATGATGTCGGCGCAGTTGCCAGATTTCTCAGCATTGCGCTACACGTAGTAATTTTGTTATTTTAAATAGAATGCCCTATTTATTTTTATTGCAGTGAATTGGTAGTGTCAAATTTAGTAAGATCTCAAATTTACAAAATTCTATCTTAGTAGTATATATATGTACGTCCTGGCGCACTAAAAAAGAAAAGTGATAAAACCTTAAATATTCTATCACTCTCATAAAAAATAGGCGCTTTTTTACCAAAATAACCCTCAAAATAGAGAAAATCACAAAAATTTCAAAAATTTTAAAAATTTTAGGCTTCAACCCTCTTTACCCTATATTTTACACAACCATTTCACAAAAATCATGATAAAAGTCATAATATTTGGAGTTCTCTGATAATTTCTCTGAGCACTTCAAAACATATACATTTCTTCTACTAGTAAAAATCTAATTTATTATATAAATATAAATTATTTATACTCATACCGAAATGGTATGGGTGATAAGAATTCTTAATAATAATAAAATTTAATAATATTAATAATCATTAAATTTTTGTATATTTTATTAATTTTTATTGATATAAGTTATAAAAAAATTATATCAAACAGAAATATTATTATCAGTATAAAAATTATATATCAGGTATATTTCCAATGTTATCACCCCTATTTCTAGTATCCTCCTCATTTGTTGTGATTAAGCTAGTATTTTCAAGATAAATTTTAATACTTGGCAATCTTTCCTGTCCACTTACAAAACCTGAATCAAGAGTTCCAAACCTTATTAATGAAGTATGTTGGGTTATATTACTTCTTACTCCAATTCTAATTTCCTTAGCAGTATTTGTTAACGAAAAATAGGTAACTTTTTGAGTTAAATTTTTGTTTAAGTGGCAAAGCTGAATTGAGTCTTGATCTAATACCCATTCATTATCATTTTTTGTTTCCAACCAAAAAAATAATCGAGGTAATTGTAAATTTTCTACCCATTCATTGGTTAGTAAAAATAAACATCCTATTAACGAAAGTTTCTTTATTTTTCCATCTCGATTAGTAATTATAACTGGAAGATACGATTTAGCCTCATTTACATCGATGTAAACGTTCTTTGTTATTTTATAAACCTCCATTTATAAAGAAAAAAACTACAAAAACATTTCACCAAAAATTCAATCATACCACTAGTACCATCTATAAATTAATAATTAAAATATTAATTCTATTCATTACAGGAACTTCACCAAATAAAAAAGTTGTCACCACTGTAAATATAAATACATTAAAATTATGCTAAATAAAAGTTTGGTTACAAAATTTGCACAGTCACTCATAATCATGTGCAGTGTGCAGCAGCAACGTGAGATTTCTAAATTATTAAAGTATCATAATGACAGTGCAACTATATTACTAGATATTAGAAAAAATTACAGTAATATTAAAAATAAAATTATTAATGGAGAAGTTATTGTGCCAAATACACCAAAAAAGAACATCTACAATTTACTTAACATAAAGAAACCAAAAAAGAAAAACAAAATGAATATTGAAGAATTTAATGACTATTTGAAATTGAAAATCAGTGAAGAAAAAATTGTGGATTTGAGTAGTAATTTTGAGAACAATTTCGATAATTTGTACAATCATTTGAGTGAGATAAAAAATAATTTAGTGTGTCAAACTCGAGAGAACTTTGAACTAAGTGCAAGATTTGGATATTACTTAAATCTTTTTTATATTGAATATTTTATTAAACAAAATACATCAGGATTTAATGAAACTTGGAAGAATTTTATAAAAACACATTTTAATATTTCAGACACTCATGGAAGAACGCTACGCTTTATTGGAAAATTGTGTGCACAATTCCCAAAGTTATTAAAACTATCAATATCCATTAGTGAATGTTATAATCATAAGGACTATTTAAACATTTTGTTTTATAGTGATAAGTATGAAAGTTTAAAACTATTTTGGAAATGAAATATATTCTATACCATATTATGAGTCACACAAAAGTGTAGTTCTGCATCTGTCAATCAGCCATATTATGAGTCACACAAAAGTGTAGTTCTGTATCTGTCAATCGACATCATTTGACATAAGCAGAAGTGTGCTTCTGTTCGTTTTATTTTCCTTTCCTAATTCCCATATATTAGTAATATTATGAGTCACACAAAAGTGTAGTTCTGTATCTGTCAATCGACATCATTTGACATAAGCAGAAGTGTGCTTCTGTTCGTTTTATTTTCCTTTCCTAATTCCCATATATTAGTAATATTATGAGTCGCATGGAAGTGTGTTAATAATTAGATTTTAAACATACTGACGACACATTGTGCTTATCTTTTCAACATCCTGTTTCTCGGGTACAGGAAACATATCAAGAAACATGTGTCGCAAATAATGCATTTTATTCAAATTATGTTATTATATTATAGAGGGATATACTTGTACGTTTTTAATGAATATAAGTTAAAAATTTTCTTTAATTGTGTTATTTATAATATCATATGAATACTCTGACAAAGAAACCATACAAATATATGCAATAGTTCCTTCATTTCCACTAGGTGGAGTAATATTTTTGTTAAAATCTACATGTAAAATAATATTATTTCTAGACTCTGAGATATTTTCTGGTTGTCTAGTTAGGTCGATTACGTAAATAGGTCTGCTATTTTTAAATTGATCAGGGTTTGTATATATTAAAGGTAATTCCAAATGTGATTTATAAAATACCCTTTTATAGTCCATATACATATCATAAGCAATTGAAAATTTTTCATTATCATAATCTAAGTTTTCCAGTTCTTCAGGGTATCTTTTACCATTAATTTCAAACCAAATGTTCCTCACATTACAGTGATCAAATGCACTTGTTTCCTTATCTTGGTTATCGAATCTATTTGTCTGAAAAGCAACCATACCAAATAAAGGATTTCTAATATTTCTATAAGTATTTGTAATATCCAAATTTAAAGTTTTTCCGGATATATTTTTTTGCTGGATGCATTGCCATGATTTAAAAATAAAATTATAGTGATTTTGTTGCGATAACGTTTTCAATTCGTTTATTAGCTGAACCTTACTTATATCATCATACTCAATTATTGGAATTCGTATTATAAAGTCTTCAATTATAATTTTTCCATTATGTGGTCTCGTAGATTCATCAAAAGTACCATCATCTTTTTTTTTAGCCCATCTATACAGCGCGTCATTATCTCCATTTCTAGTAAAAGTAATTTCAAATCCGCCCTTATATATTGGACATTTTATATCTTTAAAAAATCCTAATCCAAGGTTAGATAAATTGCCTAAAACTTGAAAATTACCACCTCCTACAAATTTTGATTGAAATCCTGAGTTAATTGTTATACCATTATTATCTAAAGAGAAACTAACAGTGCCTTTTATTGTACTAGCTTGTCCAGGATACTCAATTTCATCTAAAAGTTTATTATGCTTTTTAACTTCAATTTGTGAGAATAAATGGCCTACAAAGTTGTCAATTAATTTTATATTAGTATTGTCGCCAAAATTTTTACTATCATCTGCGTGGATATATCTTCCAGAGATGTCATATTTAGCGTTTCTAACATTTAGAAAACCATCCCCTTCATCAATTTTAAAAACAGTTTTTTTGTTAACTATATTAAAATGAAGATTAGAAATAGGTAAATAATTATGATACTCTGATCTTACAATTGCGTTTGAATATTTCTCAAAAACGTTCTCCATTTAATAGAGGAAAATTTATTAAAAACGTAATTTTTCAATTACTTCTTCTATGAAGGGTTTAAATAAGTCTGTTTTCTTCATTTTATCTACATTTTCCAATAATTTTAAACATAAATGACCACATATTGGCGGATCGTTATAATTTTGAATTTTATCATCACTATAATAAAGATTATCTTCCCCCAAATATTTTACTAACTCTTCTGGAGGATTAGCATCACCATATGAATCAAAATAAACTTTAAAATTATTTCTTTTCACCCAACAAACCCAATGAGATCCGTTTTGATAAGAATTTTCTAAATTTAACACTCCGGATTCATTTTTATTAGGTTTCTTAGGTAATTCATCTTTCATAAAACAACCTCTAAAATTTTTAATATTTTTTCCAAATTTTTCGATGTCATAGTTAGTTAAAGGTATTATTTTTTTGGTTTTTTGGCTTTTTTTAAACCCTTTCCCTCCATGACTTTATTATGTCTTTGTTGTTCTTCCAATTCTTTATCTTGTGCTTGTTTATCTAAAACTTTACCTGCCACAGCTGCAGCTCCACCAACCAAAGTTGCTAATGCTGTTATCCCACCAAAGAGTAGTGGTAAAAATCCACCAGAATGATTTTTCTTAAGTTGATCATGAGTTAAAGTAATTCTACAACCTTTATTTTCTTTTTTACATTTTTCAATTTTATTAATTTGTCTTTGAGTTAATAATATTTTATCATTTCCTTTTTGATCTGATCTTACTTGAATAGTAACTGGTGTTTTCTTTTTATAACCAGTTTTAATTTTATTTTTATGATTATCTGAAAGATTAATTTGATACTCCATTTATTACATAAAAAAATTATAAAAAAAAGTTATTTTAAACCCATTCCTAAATGTCTTTTAATTTTCATAACATTTGTAGTGACCCAAGCTGCTGTTTTTTCACCTAAATTTGCATTAGGATCTAAAACTCTGTCCCAAGCTTTATATTCTAAAACTTCATCAGCTTTATTTCTTGTTTTTGTATCTTTATGATTTTTATAAAATATATCATGTTCTTGGGCAGCTTCATCTAATTTATTTATAGGTTTATCTCCTCTTTTTAATCGCTCGTCTAATTTTGTACCAGGTCCTAAATAATTATAACCAGGCCAATGCATTTCAAAAGGTAAGTTATTTATAAAATCATTACTTAATCCAGATCCAACAACTTTTTTAGGTAATCTAGATATATACGAAATTAAAATCTCTGTACCGTTTTCATTATCTAAAAGTTTCTCTAGTTGTCTTGTAAAAAAATGTAAAATACCGAGTTTTTCATTATGAAAATTATTATTTCCAGCCTTTTCTTCAGCAGCAATAAAATATAATCTTTTTAACAATATATCTAAATTTTCTATAAATTTATATTGTACAGGATTTTCTGAATATTTTTTTAAACCACCACCTCGTTTTGGAGTAAATAATGGTGAATGTGGGTCTAGATATCCATCATCCCATTCTAAAGTTTTATTAGGAGTTGATTCTTGTTGAATTTCAGAAATTCTTCGATTAATTGCACTAGCAGAATTAGGTCCATATTTGATGTCATTCCATAAAGGTTTTATTAAAACTGCATATTTTTTACCAACACTAGATTTTGGTTTTCCAGTACTTTTATCATTATTTTGATAAATTGATTCAGTTTCAAGTAAAATTTTGTGATACATTTTTAAATCTTCATCTGTATAATCATTTTTGTTAGGTGGTTCTGAGGCTGATGAAGTTATTAAATCCCACAATCCTTGTGTTCCTGTTATCCATTCACCTTTTAGACGTATGTCATTATCCTGAATTTTTATAAACTCTTTTCCAATCTTATATTTTTTGTTTTTCTCATCATAATAGACACCGAAAGATTTATCAAATTTTCTATGTAAAAACATAGAAGCTATCTCTCCAAAACTAATAACAGGTGGTGTTTGAGTTCCAGATTCTTGAGTTTTTGGTGTATAATCTATATCTAATGGAGATAAACCAATAGAAAGTTTAGATTTTTTAGTTGAATAGGGGACTAATGCTTTAATATCATGATTTGTTTTTTCTTGACCTTCTTTAACTGTTGTTTCAAGATGTTTTACTGCGTCAGTAATAGGTTTAAATTGCATTTCTCGATTTTCTTCACCTGAAATTTCACTCATAATTGATCTTTTAAAATCATTATTCATTATTTTTTTAATATCTTTTAATTTTTGAAGATCTTCTTTAGTGAATTCTCTTTTTTTCGGATAAATATTTTCAACAACATCTTTCTCCACTATTTTTTCTAAATCATTATCTGGAATTTTTTTATCTACAAATGTTTTTTTTAAATCTTTCTTTATTTTTTGAATCTTTTCAATTTTATTAACATCCACATTTTCAATAACTTTTTCTTGTGAAACTTTCTTCATTTTTTGAGTCTTCGCAATCTCCTTATTTAAGTAGTTTTGAATTTTTTTAACATCCATTTATAAATAAAATTTTTATTAAGAAGTAACTTTCGGTGTTAGATGTTATACAGCATGTTTGTTAGACGTATGTTTGTTAGACGTATGTTTGTTAGACGTATGTTTGTTAGACGTATGTTTGTTAGACGTATGTTATAAATCCAACATGTTAAAATAGCGTCTATTTTGTAAATTGATCGATAAAAATCCATGTTTCTTTTTCCAACATTTATTACACAATTCTTGAAACTCTTTTAATGTTTTATCACTACCAATAAGATCTTCCCAAATTTTTTTAATATAATGAGAACCTTGCTCAAACATAATTAAATAATTTAAATTTGTTCTTATGACTTGTAAATCGACTAAACTATAATTTTGACTTAAATAAATACAAGAAATATTTTTTGGTCTAGATCTAACGAAATATTCTTTAATATTGTTTTGTTTTTCTAATAAACAGTCATCAAAAACTACTAAGCTATTGGGTTTACATTCGTCTACAGATATTATATCATCACAATTATCATAAAAATGTGTTTCTATCTTATTTACATTTTTAAAAATTTCTTTCAAATTATCATAAATTGGTTGATCTATTGATTTTGTAAAAATATACAAATTCTCATAAGGCACCCAATATTTCGTTATAATATTCCATAGTACAGTTGTTTTTCCTGATCCTGATTTTCCTAGAATTAAACATCTCAAAGGTGAAGGAAATAATGATTTTGAATCTTCATCTCCACATTTAAATGGTGTTATTTTATATTTGTTATTCATTTATAACAGATAAAAAATTATAACCATTTAATCTTGTTTGTTTAATATACTTTTCTCTAGGAAAAAACTGAATATTTTCCATGAAATCGTTTTCACGTAACTTAATTTCTTCCATGGTTATTTTTTTAACTTGGTAAAGATTTAACAAAGAATTATAAAATTTATAAGTTAATTTGTATTCCACGATTCTTTCATTTTGTTTCATAGATTTTTCAATTACTTCTATTATCCCTGATACAAGAGATAATAAAGATAATGGTAAATAATAATAGCTAGAAATGCCTGAAACACTAAATAACACTTTTAAGATTAAAATTATGAGACTAATTTTATAATAAAAATTATAACTCTTTCTAAAAACATATAATTTTTTTTCTAGATATTCTTCCATTTAAGCAAATAAAAATTAATTAGCTGGTCCAAATTGATCTATGGGTAAACTATTTAATTTTTCTTCCATGCTATTTATTTTATTTTCTAATATATCTGATAATGTATATGATTGTTTTACTGTGGTAGCATCAGTCTCATCTGTGCCCCAATTTAGATCAACAATTCTTCTATTATTTACAGAAATAGAATCATCTTTAATAGTAAACACGTTTAATTTGTTCTCGATTTTTTCAATTTTGTTTTCAATCACATCATTATCAGCGGATCGTTTCTGAATGGTTTTATCCAACTGAGATTTTGTTACAAGATCTTTTAATTTTTCTTCTAGATCATCTATTCTTTTTGAAAGTTGATTGAGTGTGTTATTCACCATTTTAATTTCATTATTTTTTAATGTTGCAATTTTCGCCAGGAAACTAATTTTCAATTTTTCTATATCGCTTTTATCAACCAAATTCTGAATTTTTTCATCCATATTCTGTGAGATTAAATTAGGAAGACTGTCCTGTGATTTTTTTAGGTTGGAGTTTACTTGGTTAACAATATTATTATGTTCGGTATTTACTTGGTTAAGAATATCATTTTTAAAGGTTTCATGATTTTTAATGATGCAGGCATTTACTTGATTAAGAATATTTTTTTCATAATTTGATAATTCTTTTAATTTTTTATTTATTTCAATCTGGCTTGTTTTGGTTTGTTTAGAACAACATTCAACTCTTCCATAAATGTCCATTTATTAGTAATTTTTTTTCTATAAATGATTATAGATCTAACTAGCAATAAATCTACCTTATACCATCATTTTGAACATCATTTCCAGAACGATGGATTTAATGTTGGTCTCGTTGCATTTTATAGTACACATTTAATTCCTAATTTTACAGAAGAAAATAATAAAATTGGTGATATAACTATTCCACCTGGACAATACACATTTAATGATCTTAAGAAAGTTGTTAAAGATTTAGAATTAAATGAAGTAACAAACACATTTAATTTCTCAAATGATGTGTTAGACAGACCAAGAAAATTGTATCCTGTAGAAACTATAAACATTCATTGTAATTTAGCAGATGGTATGAGAGTAGGGAGGTATGAGACCGATATTATATCAAAATTTAAAATAACATCACCATTCAAACAACCAATAGTTTATGAACCTTTAGGAAATGCAATTTTTTTCCCAGTTCAACATAGTTCTATGAATACAATAATAGTTAAGATTTGTGATCAAGATAATAAATTAATTGATTTTGGTGGAGCAAATATTACTGTTCTTTTGGAAATCAAATAATGTTTTTATGTTCAAATTCTCTTTTAAAGTCTTCTGATAAATTTTGATGATAAAAAATATTAAACCAATCAACCTTATCTTGGAATTCTCTAATAAATTCTTCTGATAATATTTGATATTGAGAAATGTAATACCAATCAACTTTATTTTGGAATTCTCTAATAAAATTTTCTGATAATTTTTGAAATTTAGAAATATTTCCCCAATAAACTTTATTTTGGAATTCTCTAATGAATTCTTCGGATAATTCTATATTCATAGAAATTTTGAGCCATTCAGATCTTAAATAAGGCAACACATTTTTATTTTTTGTTGTATTATAAAGGTTAAATATATTTCCTATGTTTAAATATTTTGATATGTTTGAATATATGGGATAATTATTTATTAAATAATTGATGTTCATTTTTATGTCTCTTTATTTAAAATGAATTTTTATTAAGAAAGTGTAATTTCAGATTTTTTTATTTATATATAAAAAATTTATTGTATATGATTACTGTGAAATGATGAAAAGTAAATTTTCTGAATATAAACATTTCTTATAAAATTTCGTTTTTAATAAAGATACAATTTTTTCTATATAAATAAAAAATGAATTCTCTTATAGATATTGAAAATAAAATATGTGTATTCAATAATCATAATATATTTTTTATTTTGGATAATGAAAATAAACCATGGTTTAAAGCTAAAGATATTTGTAATGTTTTTAAATATGAAAATTCAAGAAAGTCCTTAAAAAATAATGTGAGACCGAAATTTATTAATAAATATAAAGGTCTAGTAAAGGGTAACCACCGGTTACACTTACACCCGGATACAAATTTTATTAATGAACCAGGTTTGTATGCATTAATTATGAAATCTAAAATGAAAATAGCTGAAAATTTTCAAGATTGGGTTTATGAAGAAGTTTTACCATCAATTAGAAAATATGGTGAATATAAAATTGAAGAAAAATATTTACCTATTATTAATAATCTTAATAATCGAATTAATAAACAATGTGAGCATATTACAAATTTAGGAAACATAATTAAAACTATGAAACCAGATATTGCACCAAAAACTCAAAATGCTCAATTATTATCCAAATTTATTTTATTAAAGTTATTTGATAATGAAACTTTTGATTATTATGTTATTAGATGTCAACAAAGAAATTATAGAAAACAACTAAATATTATTCAAGATAGACATTTAAATGCTGAAATTGTATATAGTGTAGAATATAATCCAAATTCAATAAATTTATATAATAGAATGAAAGAACAATTACATGATAAAATTGAATTTTCTAGAAATTATTTTGATAGATTAAATCATTATACAGAAAATGAATTAATAGAAGATATAAAAAGAATTCACCATAACTATTAAATTTTTCCTATATAAATGGAATCAAAATCATATTGTGTCAAATGTAAAAAGAAAACTGATAATGTTAATCCACATAAAGAAAAAACTAAAAATAATAGAAATATTTTAAAATCAAAATGTAAAATTTGTGGAACTAATAAAACTTCTTTTATTAAATAATTCTATAAAACTTCTTTTATAAAATAATTCTATATAAATGGAAGGCACACAACCTTGTTATATTTGTAATATGTTTTTCTGTTTCTGTGAAAACTCAATCAAGCTTCATAAATTATTAAATAACTTAACATTAGAAGAAAAGTTATATTGTGATGAAAAATTAGAAGATAGTCCTCCAACAAAGAAAAGAAAAATTGAAAATTCTAATAAACCTCAAGGAAAGAAAAGGAAACATACTCAATAAAAATTGTTTTATAAATGGATTATTGTAGAACATGTAAAAAACAAACTAAAAGTATAGGTATTCCAAAATTTATTAAAAAGAACAAACGTTGGAGAAGAATATCATTTTGTAAAATTTGTAATTCTGAAAAAAATAATATTTCCAAGTCTCCTGAAGATATTGAAATACAAGAATTATTTAAACCAGTTAGAAAAAATTTTGTAACAAGACATTTTGTTCAAAAAGGAATTGATAATACATGGCAAGCTGATTTATATTCTTTTTATAGACCGAAAGGAAAAATAGAAGATAATTCTTATAATTTGAGAACTAAACATGAACCAATAGATAATGACTATAAGCAATTATTGAGAGCAAATGATGGATATAAATATATTTTAAATGTGATTGATACATTCTCTAAATTTGCATGGGCCATTCCATTAAAAACAAAAACAGGATTAGAAGTTTCTAATGCGTTTAAATCAATTTTAAAAGATAGAATACCTAAATTATTACATGTAGACAAAGGGAAAGAATTCTATAACAAAGATATGAAACAAATTTTAGATAAACATAATATAAAAATGTATAGTACTGGAACTGATAATAAAGCTTCTATTGTTGAAAGATTCAATAGAACATTAGGAGATAAATTGAAACCAATTATTTATAAAAATTTGAGATGGCTTAATGTATTACCAAATATTATTAAAACATATAATAACACTATTCATAGAACTATTAAAATGAAACCTATTGAAGTAAATAAGAAAAATGAAAATGAATTATTGTTAACTGTATATAAGTTTCCCATTTCAAAATCTGTTCCAAAATTTGATCTTGGTGATAGAGTTAGATTATCATCATATGTAGATCAATTCAAAAATAAATTAAAAACTAATTGGACTAAAGAAATATTTACAATTAATAAAATTTATCAATCCAATGTAAATTATTTTAAAGTTAATGATGTAGATGAAGGCATTTATGAAGAAGAATTACAATTATCTAAATTATAAATTTTTTTCCCATTTTTCATATTCTTTTTTATTATGTTTCAAATGATCTATAAAATTATCTCTTTCAACATTTATTTTATAATGACCCCAAGCTAATGTATTCTTTCCATCTTCTAAAATATATCTTTTATCATCATATGCGCTTAACGTTTTTTTATTCATTTCTATAGTATATATATCATGTTTATTGCTCCTAATTAAACTTTGTTTTTTATATATTGGTTTTTTATTCTCTAAACAATTTGTAAAATCTTCAAATTTTATTTCTTTTTTAACAACACATCTTTTAATACCTTTTGCTTTTTTAATTATGTTATCATCATCGTCAGGTTTTATTGCGTATAATTTTGATCTCAATCCTACAAATTCTTTTATAATGTTACCATTCATTTCATCTTTAAATTTTCCCAAGACTTTTTTATTTATTCTTGGTAGATTATAAATATTATTTTCAGGATACTCAGATGTATCAAGTTCATTTATATAATCTTTCATATCTTTATAAAAATCTTCAGTTTTGACTGAACATATTAATGAATCAGTGTCTTCATATAAAAGTTTAATTTTATCTTCATATTTATTTTTTAATACATCATAATAAAATCCATATAAACATATTTTTGAAGTATCTAAAATACTCATTCCAATATATATTGGTTTGTTAAATAATATTTTCGCTTTCTCCATATGTACTGCAACTAAATCTTCTGAAAATATTTTTCTATCTTTAAAATTTGGTTTTGCAACTAATTTTTCAATTTGTCTATCGTTTGTGCATAATTTTATATCAACACGATTTCTTAAATTTTCCATTGTTTTCCCGAACACTGCGTTGTTCATTAATTTAAAGAAATCCTTCTCAAAATCATTCTTAGCATTTGTTCTTAGTTTTGTATTTAAATCGATGTATGATTTCAGCCAATCTGATTGTTGAAATGAAATAACTCTATGAACTTTTTTCAATTTTAATCCTAATTGTAAATATTTTTTCAATGTCATATAATGAATTACATATTTACTTTTATCATATAATGTTGTCATCAATTTTGGAAGTTTAATATCATTAATACTATTTTCTGGAGCTAATGGAAAATCTGAATGTTTATCATGTAATTCTGTTGGATATTCTAAATCAACTTCTAGAATATATCCAGTGTTGGAATCATCACAAGTATTCATTATTTTTTTGTTCCAATCAATATTATCAATTTCTTCCCATCTAAAATCTTTGTATGGTAAATATTTACACATACTCCATCCATATTCATTATTAGCATCTAAATAACATATATATTCTGATTGTTTTTTAGAGTTATATGATTTCATATATTTATTATTTGCCTTAGCATATCTATTACAACATTGTGAAATCCCACCCCTAATTCCTTTTTCAACCATCAATAACATATCATAATCTGTTAATAATTCTAATTTTTGATTAGTTTTTCGCAACATTACATCCCAAGCATATCCAGGTAAACTAAAATACCATGCTGGATCTAATTTATATGTCTTCAATGATATTTCCCTAAAATTTTCAACAATATCTGCTAATAATAAAACGTCTATTTTATTATATAGTTGTGTATATTCTTTTAAATTTTGAATATTAAATTTATTCCAAACATCTTTAGCATGTTTATAATCTTTATCAGAAATATTTTCATCATTAAGTTTACTATAAAATTTACTTTTGGGTGGTAATTTTGTTTCGTTTAGTTTATCTTCTGAATCCATATATTCGTATGGATAAACACCTTTTTTAATAGCTAAATCAAGTAAATCTTCTGGAATAAATTTTTTCATTTCTTTAAATTGATCTTTAGTTAAATTATTTGCTAATTTTTCTATACTGCTTGATAAAAATTTAAACGAATCAATAAATCTTAATTCTATAGTTCTCATTATTGGTTTATCTTCTGCATCAATATAACCTGTATCATATTTAATTTTTTTCGATAATGAAATATAATTTTCATCAGTTTTTGGAATTAATTTTATATCTCCACCAAGTTCTTTTATGAATAAATGTAAATCATAACCAGCTAAATTATGAAAGAAGACTGGAATGAATTTTGGATTTTGATATCTTAAATTACAATCTGAATGAGCTGCTCCTCTAAATTTTCCAGTTAAATGATCATGATCAATAACTTTTGTTTTACCTTCATCTAATATATCTAAGTCATATTGATATTCAAGAACTTTAGCTTCATCATCTTGAAAATACTCAATCTTATTATTTAAAATTCTTTTACGTCTTTCAATTATTGGAGGTGTTTCGTTTAGATCAAGTTCACAAATATGACATATTTTTGAATTTTTATAAATTATTTCCTCATCATCAGATAATTTATATCCAATATTTCCACTATAAATTTTATCAATTTCTATTGCTTCTCTAGTTAAATTTTCACAAAATACTTTAGCAGCATCATTACCATTATAATTGATTGGATCTTTATAATTTCCATTTTGATATTTAACATAATATGAAAAATTATTTGGTAAATGTTTCTGATATTTTGTTGTATAAGATTTATTAGGATTAGGCTGACATGTATTTATTTTTTGTAAAAGACATTCGAAATCTGCATAAATTGTAAATGGAACTTTTAATGATCTATTATAATTTTCAAATTCAATTATATTATCATATTTTTCTGGTAATTCAATTTTTACAGCCTTATTCGTATTGCAATATATTTTATGCTCCATTAATTTATCATCATTTGGAAAATTATTTAAACATCTTTTACATAATGCTCTTTTACTATGATGATTTGTAATATTAGAGCCAACTAATTTCCATAAATCTTTTATCCAACAATAATGATTAGTTTCATTATTAGTTAAAAATAATAAATCAATATGTTTTTGTTTTTCATTATTAGTTATTTTTAATGGACGAATAGTATTTGATTCGTGCCAATATACATTTATAGAGAAATCAACTCGTTTCTCAAATTTTTCAATATCTGTTAATTTCACTGGGAATTCAATATTTTTAAATTCATTATCAAATTCATGTTCATATTCTTTATATTTTGAAACTCTTTGAGGATCTTTATTAGGAGTATGTAAAGCTGATAAAATAGACCAGAGGAAACATTTGTTATCATCATTTTTAACATTAATACATGCTTTTTTATTATTGATATTGTTTGGAAGTTTTATATATGATGCACCTACTAATGGCATAAATCTATTAATTCTTATTTCTAGAGCATCAATTCTATTTAATTTCCAATTTGATCCTTTTGCTTCAAATTCGCCCATTTCTCTAATAATTTTGTTAGAAGCATTTGAATAGTATTCATTCAAATTTGTTGTTGGTGTTATAACTTCATGTTGAGTTTTAAAATTAAATGTACTTTCTTCATAATTATCTCTTTCACCTCTAGAATATATTGCTGTCATAAATAAGTTTGTTACAAGGTTATTTCTTTTTACATTTTGTTTAATTTTTCCCAATACACGATTTTTATTATTCTCTAAAAATATAGTAGGGTCAATATCATTTTTATTTTCAATATATAAATTTTTTATTCTGGAATTAAAAGCTGTACCCTTTTCGATTGGAATTACTCTTTCTTTTGGTTTTTCAAAAATAGAGTTATCAAAAGTATTTAATATATTAGCATTATGTATTTTAGTTTTAATATGTTCTTTATAATATGATCTTCGAATATCCTTTTTACAAGTACCACAATATTTTTGAGGAATATTTCTTTGAGGTCTTGATGTATTTTCTCGAATATTTTTTCTATCATTTTTATTATGTGATTTTGTTGATATATGTTTATCCCATAATCTTTCTGGTATATCATTGTCACAAACATTACAATAAAGTTTTATTTTATTTTGATGATTTGCACTATGAATATGTTTAATCCAATTACGATTTAAAATATCTTTATTACAAGTGTTACAGTAGCTCGTAGACATTTCTATTTATAGAGGAAAAAATTTATACAAAATAATTTTTTTAAAAACTTACAATTTTATATTATTTTATAAAAACAAATTTTTATTAAGAAAGTACAATTTTAGAATTTTTTTTAATGAGGTACATTTTTGCTCTACAACTTTTACAACAATAAGAATAATCATCTTTATTTTTATGAAATTCTTCATAAGATTTTTCTTCTTGACAATAACTACATTTTCTAACATTATTTATTTTTCGTCTATGACTATCACTATTTAAATGTTTCTTATAAGAATGATTAATAATTTGTTTACCACACACGCAATCTATTATAGTTTTGGTATTTTCATATTTGTCAATTGAGAAGTCACTTACACATGATTTACAACCATATGATAAACCAGATTTATGTTTATAAAATTGAACATATGATTTTTCTTCTTTACAAAAAGTACACTTTCTAATCTGGTTAATTAATCTTCGATGTATATCACTTTCTAAATGTTTTTTATAAATATTATTTCTACAAAATGTTTTTCCACATACGCACTCTATTCTCCCCATTTTTTTTTTTTTTTTTATTTATATAAAATAATTTACACCTTTATTAAAAACGAATTTTTATTAGCAAGTGGTTATTTTGTATTCACATTTATTTTTATAATGAAATATACTACTTAAGTGTCTGATTTTTTATGATTATATTAAATTATATATTAAAGACGGTCGGGGGCCGTCTTTAATATATAACTGATTAGAAAAACTATCAGTTAATTCTTTTATTTCTTTTTGTAATTTATATTCACTATATTTTCTAATTGATGGTAGTACTTTTTTAGTTACCCAATTTTTAAATTGTTTAGCTTCAGTTTTCTTAGATGATAAAATTAATGAATATAATCCCGATTCATTGATAAATATTGTAGTAGGTTGTATATTTTTAGGGGTGAACGTTTCGTTCACCCCTAAATCTTTATATTTTTTAATATCAATTTTATTAACATTATCATAAATAGCGTCTCTGGGTCTTTTATTTTTACTATTTCTAAAAAATATTTAAAAAACACAAGTGTTGATAAAAATTCATTTTAAATAAAGAGTTAAATTTTTTCTATATAAATAAAGATGAATCCTGCACGAGATCTTAACACATGTATGAAAATTTTACCAACTAAAAAACTAGATGAACTTGAAGAGGGAAAAAAATATAAAACTTCGAATTTCAAATTTGTTACTACAAAATATGGTGATCAAGTTGTTGTATGTTTAGATAACACTTTTAATGTATTTCTACCTGAACGTATTAAAAGTTTAATAAATAAAAAAAATTTAGACAAATTTAATTCAGCTGATATGTCATTAATTTATAAAGGAAAACTTGATAATGCGCATAATATTGAGTTTGAATAATTTTTATTAGAATATTTAGATGGTCCCATTTTAGGATCCCCTAATTTTTCATAACCTTTAATATCTAAAATAGAATTCATTTTTTAATTTTTATTTCAAATTATATTTTATTAACATAATTTAATTTTTATAGAAAAATTATTAGAGAACTCCAAATATTATGACTTTTATCATGATTTTTGTGAAATGGTTGTGTAAAATGTAGGGTAAAGAGGGTTGAAGCCTAAAATTTTTAAAATTTTTGAAATTTTTGTGATTTTCTCTATTTTGAGGGTTATTTTGGTAAAAAAGCGCCTATTTTTTATGAGAGTGATAGAATATTTAAGGTTTTATCACTTTTCTTTTTTAGTGCGCCAGGACGTACATATATATACTACTTATCTTCACTAGTTTCTGAGCTATGGTAGCACTGAAGTTCCCTTAAAAAGTACCGAGACGCTTGTCTACCTCCATAGTTACTATAAGTTATTGAAAAGATTCAAGAAAAGTTCTTGTCTTTTCAAAATGGCCTATTTAACTTAAACTTTAAAAATAGAAATTCTCATGGTACTTTTTAATGGAATTACAGTATTGCCATAGCTCGGCAATTAGTGAAGATAGAATTTTGTTAATTTGGCATCTTATTAAATTGGACACGCTCAATGCACTGCAATAAAAATAAGTAGGGCATTCCATTTAAAATAGTAAAATTACTACGTGTAGCGCAAAGCTGAGAAATCTGGCAACTGTGCCGACATTATAATTTAATTCCGCATGCTTCAAAACCATACATAGGTACTAAATTTTGTAGGCGTAGCTTCAGCAGTTTTAATAATATCGAATTTATTCCAATTAAAGTCCCCACCCTGTACAAAATCTGCCTAGAATCTTACGTAGAATGCAAAAATGTAATAATATATAGGATGTTCTATTTAAAATAAACACGCTGACACTAGGGTTGCCAACCCTCCCGATTTAGTCAGGAGGCTCCCGCTTTTTTACTTAACCTCCCGCCTACCACGCACTTAAACAAAACTCCCGCTTTTCCAATAACACGACGGACGCCTAATAACTGTACAGCTGCCTTAGAGAGGGGCGACCTTTTTTTTTTAGAAAGCACGTTTGATGATAGGAGGAAGAAATATAAAAGGCACGCCACAGCGTAAGGTCAACGGGGTATCGACCTTTTTTTTTAGAAATCATCAATATAATTATTTTAAGCAAGTAGTGTAGAAATGGGAAATGACCTTCTCCCCCCACTCCTTCCATTGACCTTGACCGCGAAGGTGGGCAGGTGTTTATTTGACCTTGACCTTGAATGGGTGCAGGTGTTTTTTTGTGTGATGTCATATGACCTTGACCATGTACGTTTGCAGGTGTTTATTTATGACCTTGACCTTGGGTGCCGTTTTGTGTCTAGCATGACATTATCCATAGTCGAGGTCACTTGTTATATTGATGACCTTGACCATGTACGTTTGCAGGTGTTTATTTATGACCTTGACCATGATGGTATGTTTTTCCCATGAAGTGGTTACTCCCCCTGCCATTAATTTTTTTATTTCATCGACCTTGAAAACTCCAATAAAAGATGGTTCAGTTAGCAAGATATTCATAGTCACACAAGCATAGCAGCCCATAAACTGTTACCTTGAAAAGTGGTGAATAGTAATATTTCGTTTGTGGTGTGTATTCCAACAGTGTCTATTGAAGGTATTTTAAATTATTTTATTACATATTTCAATAATGAACATTTCACAGCAGACCTTGAGTGAAATTAATAATATGATAAACAAAGAAATGGAGTTTCCTGAACGTAAAAGACTTTCAACTTTGGATGTGGGAAAAGTTTACACCATTAAAAAAATGATTCCAGCGACAACACGCTTTGGTAAAAGTATTGTTGTCACACTATTTGATTCGCTAAACAATGTGATATTTCAAACATTTTTACCAAAACGTGTAGCTGAAACTTTTACCGAGGATATTATAGAGGGCATAAATATGTCTGATAATAAATATACTTTAACATATTTGGGGCTAAGTTCAAATGTTACTTCTGGGGGTAATGCACGAGCATTAATTAATTTTGGGTCTTTGGAATAAACTTTTTTCTTTTTTAATTTTTTTATATTGTTTATCATATTAGTTAAGTACTTATTGCTTGAATATGTAAAAAAATAGTTGTACACTTGTGGGGAAGCACCTCCACAATCGCTTAAAATATTATCTATTTAAGATGTGTGACGATAAAGATACGGTCAGAGTTGCCCAAGATGCATATTTTACTGAACTATCGTTGAAATTACGAAAAATGGCTCAAGATGCTCTAGATGACTCAACACATGACAAACCCGGTTTGGGTTTGAGTTTAACGGAGTACAAGAAAAACATGATGGATGCAATTCGTTTTCGAGTTGGAGCTCATCTTTGCGAACAATTCCTATATGGGTCCATTGGTTTAGATGAAATTTGTTCCGGTATGTACCTTGAACGACTGGAAGAGTTCTTTATCAAAATACCACATATTTCCAAAGAAATATTGCTAAATTATGGTTTAATCGCCGATGACGACACCGACGACGATGACGACGACGACGACGAGGATGAGGATTCTAGTTTTGGAGGAAGAAAAGAAGAAGAAGAAGAAACTAAAGAAGACGAAGAAGATGAAAAAGACAAAGAATACATTTTCTCGTATGCGTGTTGTGGTGGCGGTGGTAGTAATGTAACAGTAATCAATGATTGGTGCCCCAAATGTTTTTAACCAATTTATTGTAATGTTTAAAAATATAAAATTGTAAATAAATTGTATGTAGCAAAATTATTGTTTGTTTTTTCTCAACATATATAAGCGGATATCATAAGAAAAATGACTTAGTTGAAAATAAAAATGGGTCGTGTTAACAACACAATCGACAAATTTGGTCGTCAAAGAGTGAATGAAAAAGTTCAACTACTCCGCGGTATACCAGGTAATGGTTTTAAACTAACCTCTGACGGACAATATGATATCGAAGGAAAATGTTTATCAAATGTTGCTCAACCAACTAAAGATAATGATGCAGCAACTCGACTATATGTTTTTGAAGAACTGTACAAATCACGAAAACAGCTTTTTGATATAATCAATAAAGATTTCTTTGGGCTCTTTGATAGAAAGCAAGAAGATTTTGAAGAAAAAAATAATAAGCTTCTGGCAGCTCTTGAACATCGAGTTGATAACCTTGAGAAGAGTCAGACAAAGATGCCCATCCACTTGGTATTTGATAAAGATCACTCAAAAAAGAAAGGTCATAAGTGAGGGACATCTGTATTGTATAAAAACTAGAACCCAAAATCCGATAACTCAGTTTACTTCTACCATTCATACATCGAGTTTAATAAATTTTGCTCAAAAATGACTTCTAAATCACAAACAACGCTGGTCTATCCATTTTCTGTAAATGGACGTCAAATGTGTGTCAACTGTGAACATTTCGAAATTATCGGAGGAAAAAGGGGTTTTTGTGATTGGTGTGAAAAGGAGTTTCCTCCGAAACAGCAGGAAGAACAATCTCCAGCAAGACCAGAACAAGAGCGGCAAGAACAAGAACAACAACAACAACACCAGCAACAAGATCATTCACCATCAACACCTGCAATACCGAATGCTTCACTCGAGCCATCAACTGACGAATTTTGCGATGCTCCGCTCGACACATCAGACGAGGAATTTTGGGATAGTGATAGTGATCACACTGATGATGAGGAGGAGGAACAACGTATCCGCAGTATATGTTTATCCAAGGATGAGCTTCGCCAATTTGGTTATAACCCCTAGGTTAACTTATTAATATTTTTCTTTTTTGTTCTTTTTGTAAAAATATTATTATATAATAAAAAATATATTACTTTTATATCTGTTTTTTATTTTAAATATTATCAGTTACAAATCGTTCCTGATATATTTTATTTCTATAGTACATGTAAAATAAAATACAATTTTGCAAATTATATGTTTATTTTTTACTAGTGTTACACAATATATTTAAATATTTTTTATACAATATCAGACTTATCTATCCAAGAGTTAGCTTGGTCTGAAAATCCTAACCATTTTACAAACAATTGATCAGTGTGATTTTTCTTACGTTTTCTTAGAATTTTTTCCACTAAATAAACACCTGGACTATTTGTTTTTTGCAATTCTGGTTCGTAAAAACACCCTTTAATCGGTTGACCTTCTTCTAACGACTTCAATAGGTATGTTGGTGGGTTAGTTACATTAACTTTGGATATTTTAAATAGTTCAGTTGACCATGAGGGGGTATATCCTTTATCAAATATGCTCTTATACTTGCTAATGCGAACAATATCACCCAAACGATATTTTCTTTTCTTCGGAACAATTTTCAAATAATTGTATGCATTAATTTGTGTATTTTCTTTCACATCTTTCGGTTTCATTCCAATCGTACGATGTTTGGCGTTGTTATAGGCTTTCGTTATAGATGGTAAAATTTGTAACCATCTGTACGATCCTCTTGCTGAAAATTGCTTATATAACTTGTTTTTTAAAGTTCGTATAACACGTTCTACAATGGCTGCTTTCTTCGTGCTATAGGTAGAATAATGGTTTATGTTATATTTTCTCATAAGAGCTTGAAAGTTGCTATTGTAAAACTCTTTTCCTTGATCGCTTTGTAAATTAGTTGGAGTAAATGAAGCCTCTTCAATAATGCTTTTCATTGCATTAGTAACTTCAACACCGGTCTTATTTTTAACAGCTCTCGTGTACACAAATTTTGAATAACAATTTATGCAGACGACAATATAACGATAACCGTCGTTTTCATTAGCATATTGTTGCATTTCTGCCAAATCAATTTGCCACAAATCCTTATACCCTTTTATTATGGTGTGTCTTCTGGCGAAGTTTTTTCTTGCATTTCGATGTAGTTCATTTACAATTTTAAGCTTGTCGGGGCTAGGATCCATAGTATAGTATGTCTCATTCATCACTGATCAATATAACTGATTGCAATTACTTAATATATAATTCCTTCCTCTCGAAGCTCCTCAATAATTGACATAATTTCATTATCATGCCCAGTATGTCCTGCTACTTTTGAACTCCACAATAATCGTAATCGATCCACCAACTCACTGGGTTTATTCCAATAGACATATTGAGATGACTTTGAAGATAATATCTTATTTACTGGCAAGTAAATTTTAGATTTTTTCTTTTGTCGCACTCCAGCACCAAGTTTAGTTCCCTGCATTAGCGGTTTTATAATTTGTCTATATTTTGGCCATCGAGTTTACCGTAAACCATTACTTTTGTCGTAATGATTGTATGCTGCATTTGTCATATCCAAAATATCTTTGTATGTTTGCAGAGTGTCTTTATTCAAATCGTCTTCATGGCCCAGTAGTGGTGGTGATTTTAGGAAAATCAAATCATAAAGCTCTTTTGTTCCATTAAATATAGCAATATTTCTCTCCTTTTTATATAAACTAATGTTCCCATTGGAGAAACGTACTTCGACATTTCCGATATATGTTTTGTCTTTATTTGTTTTTGTTTTTGAGTCATAATGAACACCGTAAATGTTGTCATAATAGGATGGATGCCTTTGTAACCCTGTTAGATAGGTGCGAATACTTTTAAAAGATGTCCTCTCAATAGAACTAGTTTCATTAGATGTTGGTGTGGATTGCCTTGATGGAGATGGTGTTGCAAATACTGACGACTCATACAATTTATGTTTTGGGGTAGATGTTTCAACTGGCGCCATGAGTAATTCATCAAATATTTCTGTATTTGGATTAATTGATATATCTGCATTATCCATTGTTGTGTTTAAACCGTAACGACTTCCAGGTTTACTTGTAGAAATTGAGTTTTGGGTTAATGTTGGCTGTGGTGACTGTTTCTGCTGCTGCTGCGGATACGGTTGCTGTTGTTTTAGTGACTGTTTTTGTGGTTGTTGTTTCTGCTTCACTGCATTTGATATTGATGTCAACGGTTTAGTAATCGGTTCATAAAACTTTTCTAAATCGACATGATATTCAGATTTAGCTGCTTTGATTTGCTTAAATTTTTTCTTTACAGCATTGGTTGTTTCAACCAGTTTACGTTTTAAATCGATTTCTTCACTCATGGTGTCTTCAAATTAACGGACAATGATGGAATGAGGGTTTATTGCTATTTCTATAAATATATATAGCTATCAAATCCCTTGCGATATCTTCCCGAATTAACATCACTATCTTTATCGATAACTAAAAAACCATACTTATTGTCCCAACATTTAAAACACATGTCTTGAAATTGCGGAAACGTTAGATCAGGTGAAACATGATCAGAAAATATGTGTCGCATATTCAGCTCGTCCTGTTTAAACATTATAATGAAGTTTGCATTATCACGTACAAGTTGTTTTGGAACACGTGAATATGTTTGGGCTAAGTAAAAAGCATCCACATTTTTGTGTCGTCCCATACTAAAATATGATCTTATAACATCCTGTTTTTCACACATGACATCATCAAAAATAAATACAGAGTTTGGCTTTGCATCTGACGGTTGCACTATATTATTTCCATCGCTGAAAGTGTAGTAGCCAAGACCTTTAATTGGTGATAGGATTTTTCTCAAATACTCATATTTGGGTTGATACAGCGACTTTGAGAAAATATACACATTTTCAAAACGCAATCCCAACGGGTGTGTTAACAGCGATATCATAACATTGGTTTTTCCACAATTCGACGGTCCAATTAGCAACCCACGTATAGATGATGGAAGCAGCGGTCCATGTCTTCTTAAACATTTCTGATCGTGTCCTGACCCAACCTTGACATCAAGATTATCAACTGGTAGTTTTTGCTTAAGCTTGACAATTCTCATTTTAACTATATTTTATAGTGATTTTCACGTATGCAATCATTTAGATGTCATCAGTCAAGCGAAGTGGTCGCTATCGGTTATCAAGTAAGACTGGAGCTGGTATTGTTAATTCAGCAATTAATAGGTTACCAATTGAGTTACATATACCCGGTTATCAGTATTGTGGACCTGGGACCAAAGTAATAAAACGTGTTCAACGTGGTGATCAGGGAATTAATCCATTAGATGCTGCTTGCAAAAAACACGATTTAGCATATTTGCATAACAGTGAGGATTTAAGTGCACGACACCAAGCCGATTACGAACTCGAACAAAGTGCTTGGAAAAGAGTAAAATCTAAGGAGGCTAGTTTACGGGAAAAGGCTGCAGCTTGGTTAGTAACTAACGTCATGAAAGCAAAACAACGTTTTGGTATGGGAGTGCCATCGACTAAACAAAATAAACGCCGTTCAAAGGTTTCCAAAGGAAAAAAGAGGGGCAATAAGCGTCGTCGTCGTCATCATCAACAAAAACCCAAGAAAGCATTTGGATCAGCTATTAGACAACCAATTCGATCGCAATTAATGAAATCTGGAGAAAAGAAGAGCCTTGAAAAAAATCTTATGAAAACATCAAAAATAGCTATTACAGCTGCACGTAAATCCTTAAAAGCAGCTGGTGGTAAACGAAAAATTCGCACCCCTAGAATTATACCAATCCCCAAAACTGGTGGGATATTACCTCTAATACCGATATTTGCAGGGCTATCAGCTTTGGGTTCCTTAGCTGGTGGAGCAGCTGGTATTGTGCGTGCTTTAAAGACTGTAAAAAATGCAGGCACAGAAAAAACCGGTGCTACCTTGCGTTTGTGTTCAAAAGGAAATGGTTTGTTTCTTAAGCCATATCGTACAGGTATGGGATTATTTCCAAGCAATAGCAATGGAAAATCAAAAAACTAATTGAATCCCTGCCTCGAAGACCACTATCCAATATTGATATAGAAAAGTTTGCTGCAAAGATGAAAATACCACATTTTAGAGGGGTTTATATGAGAGATTCACTGCCAGTGCGAGGACCCAAACGTTATGAAGCTGCAATTATTAATTTGGATAGTATATTGGGAGGCGGGACGCATTGGGTAGCATATAGAAAAAAAAATATAAATGTAAAATATTTTGATAGCTTTGGTGATTTACCACCACCTACCGAATTGGTGCGCTATCTACAACGGGGATCCGAAGCATCAAGGAAAATCTACTATACATATGACCGCCAACAAGAATTCGGTACAGTCTGGTGTGGACATTTGTGTTTGAAGTTTCTTTCTCACAATTAAAAAAAAATATAATGGCAGCAGCGTGTGTGACACCAAAAGTGGATCGTGATAACTACACAAAAATGCTATTGTCGCTTAAAGCATATAGTCAAGTAGGTGGGCTGAGAAACATGTCAGCAAGACAGTTAGAAAATATGCCAAAGGAAGTGATGATTGCGTTAGCCTCAGATGAAATCGCACTCGTTTGGAATAAGCTACCTGAACATATGAAAAGTGACAAAGAATTGTTAAAATATCAATACTGTAACGAACATTATAACAACGAAAATAAATCAGATGTGGATGAAGGAGATGGACCAGCACCAAAAAAGTTATTTTGTTGTTATTGTAAAATCAAGGATGTAAAAATAACATATGAAACAGCTAAAGATGGATTGATGCATAGTCTAAACCCAATTAATTGCTGTAAACAACAATAAATAAGCCCGCATACTATGCTTCGATAGCAGTCATGTCTTACACATTCACGTTAACAGGACACAGAAGTGTTATAAGTGCGGATTTTTATCCACCCGTCGAATTGAATTCAACGCATAAGTATGGTCTTGCATTGTTGGGATTTTACACTTATAATTCAATTTTTAACGTTGATGAAAGTAACAATTTGTTTGCATACATAAAAAATGACGGTCAAAAACCAATACAATTATGGATTCCACCAGGAGCTTACGAAATTAATGAAATTTCCAAAGCGATGCACACAAGTTTAAAGCAATCCTGCAAACAAGACAAATGTGATATATTATTTTCATTGGAGGCCAACAATAATACATTAAAATGTGAACTCAAGTCGTCGCTCAACATTGATTTCAGAGGAAAAAACAGTATTGGTGGATTATTAGGCTTTGGACCGGTTGTGTTAAAAAGTGGAAAACTACATGAATCAACTAGTAATGTGGACATAATGAAAGTGCGTATTATAAGGGTGGATTGTAACATAACTTCAGGAGCATATTTGAACTCAAGACAAAGCCACACATTATTCGAATTCGATGTTGATGTCGAGCCAGGTTACAAAATTTCAAAAGAACCTCAAAATATTATTTATATGCCGATAATGCCCGAGGGACGTCAGTCAATAGACAACATTACTCTACGCATCTTGAATGATAACGGTGATCTGATAAATTTTCAAGGTGAAAAAATTATAGTTAAAGTGGAATTGAAAAAAATATTATAAATATGGGTTTTTGCTTCAATCGTCCACTGAATATGCTGTCCAACACTCAAGCACAACATAAAAGAAAACATATTACACAGACCAAGATCATTCACAATCCAGACGTTAGATTGAAAAGACGTTTAGCTCGTAAGCAGCTCTCTGCAAAAGACCGTAAATTTCTACAATCCATTGGTTTAAGAGTACGAAATTAAAATATGGCCAGTACCAGTGACAAAATTGAGGTTTTTACCGAACCCATTTTTGATAATTCCATTGTCAGCTTACAAGAGCACACATATAAGCCGTATGGTTCTCCGACGTTTAGCAACTCTGATGAAATTCGCATTCCAGTACACTTTCAAGACATTATTTTGGATATATCAGACAGCTACATATACATCGAAGGAACTTTCAAATCTAGTGATGTTACTAAACACTGTTACTTATCAAATAATGCAATCGCTTTCCTCTTCGACGAAATACGTTATGAAATGGCTGGGGAACAAGTTGCTGTTGTTCGAAAACCTGGAATTACTTCAACGTTGAAAACTATGGCATCATTGGGTGCAACCCAACAAAAAAGTCTTATGGCCTGTGGATGGGGTTTGGATGAAAAAAACCAAGGTATATTTGATTCTACAAGTAAAGTGTTCTCTGGAAAGCTACCTCTAAAATATCTGATGGGATTTGCTGAAGATTATTCGAAGGGCATATTTAATATTAAGCAAGAGTTGATTTTAATTATCGCCCGCACTTTTTCCAACTGCTACATTGGTGAAGTTGATGCTGATATTACTATTGAAAAGATTGAGTGGAAAATCCGTCATATTATTCCAGATGACCGACAAAAATTGAAAATATTGTCCCGTATCAATAAAGGTGGAAGTAATGTAAACATTCCAATGGCATATCGCAAATGGGATCTTTACGAATTACCTGCTTTGCGACAAACATCATCCGACGTATGGGCCTTAAGAACAAGTGCGAGCTTGGAAAGGCCGAGATATTTGATTATTGGATTCCAGACAAGCACTTTTTCTGACAATAGAGAAAAGAATGCCACTGAATTTACTACAGCCGATATCAGTGACATTCGACTCTACCTTAACTCGACAGTATTTCCTTATGAAAGATGGAATTTGGATTTTACGAAAAAACTATATGCGCCAGCATATTACAGTTACGAAAATTTCCAAATGAGCTACTATCGACGAGAACTTAATGACCCGATGATGAGTTTTTCCGAATATATCAAAAATCCTGTATTCATCATAGATTGTAATCATCAGGCAGAGGCGTTGAAATCATCTACTGTGGACGTGAAGTTGGAGTTTGAAACACGCAAAAGCAAATTTCCAAAAGACACTAAAGTGTATGCATTAGTTATTCACGATGCATATTTTAGCTACAATATACTAAATGGCTCTGTTAGCAATAAGTCAATGTATTAATTATTATTTATGTAATAGTAAAAATAAACTGGTTAACTAGATACTCTGTGTTTTATTCATGTTACTATGCATAGAAAGTATTTTCAAGGCTACAACGCTCAGGGTCAACGGTTGCAAGGATTCGAGAGAGAGAATTTGTAGTGTTGGTGGTGGTGAAGGTCGAAAACTTGTATTTAAGCAGGGGATAATGGGTGAAAAATTCATTCTACTTTACGATGTCGTCTAATTCACATCAGGGATATTCGACGAACAGTTCTGACGATGACATGCCTGCTCCACGGGTCCAACAAAGAAGGGTACGCCGGCGACGTAGGTTAAGGCCGCGGTTCTGCATTGTGCAGTCATATGTGAAATGGGGCGAGCACGTCTCATTATGTATGCATTGCCACATAACGAGATTTGGTGGTTTGATGAACGTAGATTTCATTCAAAGCCATCTTACGACAGCGATGATACACAACGCGCGAAGTCATTCACGCTGTGTTTTGTGTCGCGAAAGACTTTTTACAGTCTTTCACCAAGACTTTTGCATTATCTGCAATAGAATTGAGTAAATTATATTGCAGATAATACAATATATCGGCCTTCCCTACCGACCGCTACGAACCCAGACATTCCCTGGTCCATTGTAGGACAACTGCCACCCCCGGTCCTACTTAGGACCACAAAAGACTTTTATGTAGATTAGTTGTATGTCACAGAGTGACATAGTTATTCTTGGTTAAGAAAACCTTTCTTGGCTAAGAAGAATTATGTTACTCTGGTAAATACATAATAAGCTGTCGCGGTGAATGTAAAAAATTCTTTTTGACCATCTTTTATTTTACCAAACCCCATTCCCTTTCCTGTGGCAAGAGAGAACATAGTAAAAATATGTGGTCTTTACCTAGTCGTAAGAAAAAACATGATATGATCAAAACGCTCATTTAGAATTACAAAAATCATATATTCTTTGCTAATACATCCCGAGTGACATAATTTTCAAACAAGAAATGTATTCTTGAAGAAAATATATTGTCACATACTTGGTGACCATCTAACTACAATGAAAGTATTTTGTAGCCCTGAAAAGGGCTGATTTTTGGTGATGGAGAGGGAAACCTAGAGTGGTTGGTGTCCTCTCGCCACCTGGACCGATCGCGGCGCAGGACGCCTATGCGGCGCCGGGCGTCGTTGCCGTCGTTGTTGACGACGCTCTTCCATTTCCCTAAGGAGAGCATCTCTCTCCTCAGGGCCAAGCTGCCACGGTGGTTCCTCCACCACCTCTATCGGTTCAGCCATTACCACCACCGGTTCAGGTTCTGGTGGCGGCCTGGGAGTCGGTGGTACTGCAAGTACCGGCTTTTTGGCGTTTTTTACGCCCCAATCCTCCCAATACTTCGCTATTTTCTCGTCCCTGCTAGAGTTCGTCATCAAGCGACACTTTGTGCAACGGTAGGACGACATGTCGAAGAGAGTGAAGAAATATTTTTGTTGTGTTATTAAGTTCCTACATTTAGGTGGAACGTCGGCTGGTTATTACACCTAACGCCATCTATTAAAACTTTTTTTGTGTGTAAACTTTTATTTCACAAAATATTTTTTGGGGTATTAAAATCGATTTATTTATTATATATTTTTATCAATAGATGGCGCTGAGGGTACTATTAAATAAATCGATTTTAATACGAAAGATATTTTGTGAAATAAAAGTTTACACACAAAAAAAGTTTTAATAGATGGCGTTAGGTGTAATAACCAGCCGACGTTCCACCTAAATGTAGGAACTTAATAACACAATAAAAATATTTCTTTATACTCATCATGGCTGATGAAAGACCACCATCCCGAGGTTTATCCGTCTATAGCGACGAAACAGAGCGTTTCCGACCCATGAGTCCGGGGCTATGGGATCAGCTAAACCAAGCTGATGGTGAGTGGGTGGAATTTGAACCTAATGAGCCAGCTGCTGCCGAAGCGGATGACGATTCACCGGTCGAGCCAGATTCCTCGACAGATTGGGAAGTTGGCAACGCCGCTGACGATTTCAGCGGTCCCGCTGACTCAAGCTCATGGTGGGACTATGAGGACGACGTGAGCGAGGGGCCTGCGGATTCAACAACTCCGTAAGGCATTCTCCCCTCGCTCACTAACGATGACGACCGCTACGAACCCTGACCGCCCCCTCGGGGGCACAAAAAGAATTCATTGTAGTTTAGCTAAATATATAATTTACAAGTTTTGATAAACATTTTCTAACGATGACGAACGCTACGAACCAAAGGTCAAACAGGACAGGGTCACTAAGTGGTTAAATGGTTTTCACTCTACTTAAAATCCAACAATTTTGTATGCAAAACCGTATGCCAGAATTCGATAATTTTTAAATCTATTTCTAACCCGATTCAGACAAAATTATATAGCACTGAAAAAAAGCCGGATAATTTACTGTATACACGGCAAATTTTACATTAACAAAAGTTTTTTTACTAATTTTTTAATCAAAATTAAAAAATCGATATTTTTTCTATTTTTCTGCCAAGTTTTTAAATGTGTTAAAAATGCTTGGAGAAATTTTTTTTTTATTTGGCCCTTTATGTTTAAAAAAACACTTAGCGAAATTTTTAGCTATTTATATATACCTACAAGCACTCTTAGACAGAAAATGTGCTCGTTCTTAAAATGAAATTAAAATAATAAATTTTAAGCAATATTAGTAACTTTACAAAAAATTTTATAGAACATAAAAGATTCGTATGAAAATCAACAATTTATTCCCGACATAAAATTTGTAAAATTTATTTAAAAGAAAAGAGTAATAAAATCGTAAATTATTGCTAAAGTAAGGGAAATATCGAAAAAAGTTATAAAGGAAAGTTGATTAGCACATCAAATTACATGGGATAGCACTTTTCAAAAGTTAAAAATGTGAAAAACTGAAAAACGGCAAATGACAAAGTTAGGTGTTTAACGTAATTGGCAACTTTAAAAATTCATAGCTCCCTTATTATACGTCTGACAAAAAAAACATTGGAGTCAAAACTTGTTAGAATTTTCTGAAGAACATTTTAGTGAAAAAAGAAATAAAATCGGTTAAAAAATAAAAAAGTTTATGATCAAAAAATGAAGTAAAAAGTTGATAAATCTCGTATCTATGCAGTCTGAGAGTGGGGAAATGGTGTGGACATGATTGGGAAGGGTCGATATACACTTTTTTTTTTTTTTTTTTTTTTTTTTCCAGTGTTGTTTTTTGGAAGTGACTACCAAACTATACCTAAATTCTAACCTAATAAACATTTCAGAAAAGGAATTTCCTTTCGTTTCGTCAGATCCATCCCTAGACGCGTTTCGCCATATCGTGGCTCATCAGTAGAGCTAGGATCTGAAGAACGAAAGGAGACCTACTAAACATTACTATTATACAAATCTAATTTATTTTTATACTTGCTAATATTCTTTTTAACTAAACCTAACTGTTCCTGTAACTGTCTTATCTTTGTTTCTATGTCCACCACTTCTTTTTCACCGCACACTATCTTGTCCTTCCACATATTCCGCACATTAACAATTGTTTTTATGGCCTCCCGCTCCTGCTCCTGGCTGTAGGCCATCAACCACTCCGGTGTATTTGATGGCGGCGGCGATGGCGATGCTGCGGGTGATGATACTGGCGTTACATCCTCAAATATTTTTTTCGACCGGCCCTTACCCGCTCGTCTACCTGACTTGCAGATAATTGGAGACAGCGGACGCTCCATGGATGCCGGCGATGGTAGTCGTTTAGGAATTGAAGGTTCCGCAACTATTGGTTTTATTTGACTGTTTTTTTTCTTTTCTAGCCAGTCTGGCAACACTGCGCATTTCGCTGGTTTTCGAAATGTAAATTTCTTCCTCTTGCAGCTGCTGCCAGACGATGTTGTTGGCTGTGGCTCCACCATCTCTTGCCTAGTTCGCTTACTCGCATAAAACGTCTTGGCCTCCTTTGTTACATCCCCCGATGGCAACGTAAGCAACGTATGGAGTTTGCTGGGAACCTTCGCTTCCTTTACCACTATATCGCTTACAATATTTACTTTGGGTTCTTGCTGTTTAAACCCGCCCTCCAATAGCTTGTCAATTGCTTCGGACGCTAGCCGGTCTAGGTCCTCATCACCCCACACATCTTCACATTCTCTATTTAACTCTTCTTGGGTATTCTTCCCAAACATATCGCTCACATCTAAACTCGGTAAACTCATTTTAATAAACTGACTTAACACAAACTACTCGAACGACTTGAAAATTTATACTGAAGAAATAGGATTGGTGTATATTCTTTTATGCGCACCTCCCCATTACATACCCACCCCCACCCCTGTTCTCTCTCTCTTACAATACAACTCCCTCTCAAGGTTCAGATCCGTCCTTGTGTTATAATATATTTTTCTTGAAATATGTATTTATTTTCAAGACTTATGTGAACCAATGTATTTTACACAATATATTTCCAAGGTTAAAATGTGTCCTCGATGTAATTTTAAAGGTTACAATGCTATTGGGATAATATTTAATAAAACAATGTTTTTTACGGCAAATTTTGGTTTTATTAATATCTTTAGTCTCTTCTGTCTCTCTTTCAAGGGTATAATACATCCTTGTAAATGCAATGTTCTCAAGGTTCAGATATAACCTTGTGTTATATTAGACTTTTCTTTAAAATATATATATTTGGTTTCAAGGTTTACGTGAATAGGTGTATTATGCACATTATATTGTCAGGGCTGAAATGTGTCCTCGAAGTAATTTTTAAGGTTACAAATTCTGTATATAGATGCAGACATTTAGCACGGAATTATTAGATATTTCTTTACCATTTCATTACAAACATCGTAGACATTATGCTGCCAATCGACCAAGAACCAAACTTTTCATCAAACAAGTATGAACAACCGCAAAAGGGGTTTCACGCTATATGTGTAAGGTGTAAACGAAACGATTTGTATTGGCATCATAACAGCCGTATTAGTTATGTTGACTTTCTTAGAATACAAATAATTCGATGTGCTGTTTGTGGTATGCAGATGTACCAACATCCCCGTCCAGTAAGACAATCAGATATGGAGAGAAGAAGATGGGTGTTGAAAGAAGTGTATAATAAATTGTCCAATTAATTTTGTATATATATTAAATAAAACTAAATTGTTTGCTGCAACGTTGTGTTTTATTATTATTTTTAGTTCTTTAATATAACATATTATGTAAAAATGTTATTGTATAAATATTAACAATTTGTAAATATAAAATAAAATCTCAACAAATAATACAAATAAATGAGCTGCTTAATATTACGTTATATAAGGTATGAATTTTCCAGTTTATTATTTAAATGCCTCAATGACACGCAGTAAATTTTCTAAATTACTTTCCGGATCTGAATTATAAAAGTCAATGTCGGCGTGACCCCAAGGTAGAGTTTTTGTTGTTAACGGAATAACATAACGTTTATCGTCGTTGTGGGACAGGGCGATTTTATTTATTACTTGTGTGTATACATCATGTAACACACTGCGAAAAGTTTTCATTTTTCTAAAAATTAAACCGCCCTGTTCCACAACTTTTCGATAATCTTCTAGATGAAGTTCCTTTTCGATAACTGATTTTTTTATACCTTTTGCCTTTTTTAATTCCGCATTCTTAGACTTCACATAGTAAGCCTTGGCTCCGGTACCATAAAAACCAATTATCGGGTCACATGGAAATTCATCTTTCATCTTACCCGGCACCGAAATACTTTTTGTAATATTAAATTCATTGTTTTCAGGAAAATTTGAAGTATCGAATCTCTCAGGATTTTCGGCTATCACGCGATAAAAGTCATCACAAAATACTTTTAATATTAGCGAATCCGTGTCGGTGTACAGTAAAGAAGCATCATTACCAAACTTTTTTTAATAAAATTGTAAAAAAAATCATAAATGACTGTTTTTGAAATGTCTAAAATGGAAAACCCAATATATATTGGTTTGTTGTAAATAATTTTTAATTTATCCATGTGAATAGCAACAAAATCTTTTGAAAATATTGATCGACTATTGAAGTTAGGTCGAGCAATTAATGCTCTAGCCCCAACTTTCCCTCTAGCATTGTCCCAATGAGTTATTAGTTTAATATCTTTTCGTTTTTCAACGTTTTCCATGGTTTTTCCGAAAATCGCATTAATAATTAGTTTAAACAAATCTTTACCAAATTTTGATTTTGCAGAGTTTCGTAAACTAGTATTAAAATCAATATATGTTTTAAGCCACGTTGATTGATTAAATTTCAAAATTCTGTGGGTCCGCATTACCATAAGGCCGTTGTTAATGGCTTGTTTTAGGGTTCTGTAATGAACAATATACTTTTTTTTATCATTTAAATTCGGAATTAATTTTGGTAACTTTGCTGTCTCCGTTGGTGGTACGATGTTTTCCACCAAAAATGGAAGATCTGAATGTGTATCATGCAATTCTTCTGGATAATGCACATCCACTTCCAAAACGTAGCCTTGTGGGCTATTATCATCTATATTCATAATATTTAGATCTAAAATTTCGCGTTCAGATAACCATCTAAAACCACCAAATGGTAATGCTTGGGACATACTATGACCGTACAAATTTGTCGCATCTAAGTAAGTGATATAAGATGATGGTTGAGTTGGGTCAAAGTTTGGTAAATGAGAATTATTGGCAATATGTTTTCTTTCTGTACACTGACTTATACCACCGCGAATACTTTTTTGAAAAAAATGAACCTTGTCTATATCGGTCAAAAGCTCTAACTCTACCTTAGTCATGCGCAACATACAGTCAAAACTTAAACTTGGTAAAGTGTAGTATTGCGCAGAATCTAATTTATAAACTTTTAAGCATGTATCGCGAAACTGTTCGAAAACATCACATAACAATAGAACGTCTGATTTTAAATACAAATCGGAATATTCACCCAAATTTTTACACTTAAACACTTGCCATACTTCTCTTGCTCTATCATAGCATTCATCGCTGATGTGTTCTCCGCGTAATTGGTCATAAAACTGATTTTTCGTTGGAAGATTTGGGTTATTCATCTTTTCAATATTATCAACGTAACTATAAGGAAAAACCCCTTTCTGTCGCATTAAGTTAAATTCCTTGTTATTGACAAAATATTTACGGGTTTCCCTAAACTCATCATTGCTAAGACCATTACCTAAATTCTCCAACGATGTCGATAAAAATTTAAAGCTATCAATAAAGCGGAGCTTTAAATTTTTTCTTTTTGTTTGACCCGTTTTTTGATCGACATAATCGTGCATGTAAATGCTCTTTGTAAATGATATATATTTCTCCTTACTTTGAGCTATAACATCAATTTTATCCCCATATCTGCATAATTCCTTGATGAACATGTGACTATCATAACCACTTAAATTATGAAATATTATGGGGATGAAATTGGGTATTTTATAATTTAAATTACAAACGGAATGTGCAGCACCAAATCTTTTTTTACCCGTTATATGGCAATGATCTTTAACTTTCTCTTTAACGTCTTGGAATGGCATTTCGCAAATACTACAAATGGTAGCATTTTCAAAATCCTCTCTCTCCTCACGCGTCAATTTAGCCATAGGAACGATATCTTTTAAATATGTATTGTAAAGGTGTCTTAAATCGGTTTCGATACGATCAACGAAAACTTTCGCTGCATCGTCTCCACGGTATAGCTCAAATTTCGAAATAGAATCATCAAAAGAACATTTAATAAGATAGGCAAAAGAATAAGGTTCATGCTTTAGATTTTCAACTGTGTAAGATTTTTGGGGGTTTGGTTCTACTGTTTCAACGGGTTTTAGAACAGATTCAAAATCCGCGTAAACAACAAATGGAACTCTCATTTGCTTCTCAATACCCTCAAATTTTAAAATATTTTCCGGAATACTTTTACCAAATTTATCGACTTTTACATCTGTTGAAGGTGTCAGCGTAAAGATATGCTTACAATCATTTTGTTGGTGTAACATTAAAGTTGATGGTGAAATAAAGTGAATAAGGCAGCCATCGCAAAAGTATAATTTATCGTGATGTTTGGAAATTTGACTGGAAACTAAGCGAGACAAATCAGTTATCCAGCAGTAGTGGTTTTTAACACAGTTGTCGTCACAAACATGTTCACTGTCACCTACACCATCATCTTTAACATTACAATCTTTAGTAATAAGCAACAAATTTACATGTTTTTGTAGTTTCTTTGGTGCATATCTTAACGGACCGACAACTTCGTATTTAATTTCATTATTTTCAAACCGCGACTCTAATCCATATACGTTGACTGAAATATTATTTAATTCCTCAAATTTTGAAATATCGCGCAATTTAACTGGAAAATTCATACCTGTAAAATTTAACACTGTTGAGAAATGGGGGTATGAAGTAACCTGTGCCCGCATCATGGCTGCTGGAAACAAAGCTGACGTTATGGCCCAGGCAAAACAGCACTCATCCCTATTCATAATGTTCACAACAGCCCTTTTAAGTTCAATAAACCTCGGCAACTTCACATACGAGGAACCACCCAACGGTGAGAACTTGTTAATGTTTACCTCAAGATATAAAATTTTTTCCAATGCCCATCCTGAAATCCAAACAAAAAAAAATATAAGTAAATTTTCTAATGGATTGCTACGTTTTATTTAATTTTGGTTTAAAATGTTTTTTATTCTTTTAACATACCTGAATCTTTCTCCTGAAATTCCGTAGACTGAACTTTCATTGCCTCCACAAAAGATTGGTAAACATCATCCAAGTCGCTTCCTTCATTTACAATTTCATTACACGTATTGAAGGATTTCTCACTGAAAACGTCCTGTGATGGTAGAAAATATCGTCCGACGACAACCATATTTATTTTAAGAGACCGGTGAACATGCAAAATCTTACTGATTAATTGCATTACTTTTGGTTTAAGTTCTTCAAAAAAGACGGAATAGTCCACATGCTCATTATCACTGCTGATGTGATAAGATGCTATTCTGTTTTTAAAACTGCTTTGCACCAACTGAACACCCGGACACACTGCTACACTTGCCTTACTTTTATGTTGTATTGTTCTTTGATGAGCTGCAACACAATTCTTTGGTATGCTAATATTGCATAGCTCACACGTTTGCATAGCAGATGTTGATGCGGCACCATCAACTTTTCTCCGCTTTTCCGCACCCACACAATCATTAAATCTTGCCACACATGACTCCTTTTGATGACGTGATAAATTATATGTGCGAGTAAACGCAGCACCACATTTTTCACACACATAAGACATTTTACTAAATATATTATAATCAAGAGAGAGAATGAACTTGCACTGTTGAAGAAAAAATGTACACTGATAAATTTTGCTCCCCCCACCTATTTATAGAGCACACACGACGAAGGTTAGACCACACCTCAAGGTCATCAATATAACCAGTGACCTCGAATATGGTCAAGGTCATAAATAAACACCTGCAAACGTACATGGTCAAGGTCATATGACATCACACAAAAAAACACCTGCACCCATTCAAGGTCAAGGTCAAATAAACACCTGCCCACCTTCGCGGTCAAGGTCAATGGAAGGAGTGGGGGGAGAAGGTCATTTCCCATTTCTACACTACTTAAGCACCTCAAAAAAAACTTGTCCTCCAGACACTATCCACTTCCCGCTTTTCAATTTTTAAAATCTGGCTACCCTAGCTGACACTAACTTCCACCACCATTATGAAATTTTTTTAGTCCGGTCGTCCCCATCAGCATTACCACTATGGCAAATTGAAAATTTTCCTATGTATAGTTTTCCATATATAGTTCGAAGCGGTTCCCGGTGGAACACGAACACCCTGTTTGCAGGTGCTTTTATACCTATTATTAATTAACACTTCAAACTTTCTGCTCTACCTAATTTTATTTTTTGTAAATATTCTATAGCTTTAATAATAAAATAAGACAAAATTTAAAAGATATATCCGTATAACGATTAGATACCTACATTATTTTAACTAATACAATAACAAGTAAAATACTTATTTTCCACAAAACAAATTTCTCATCTTCGAAATAAAATCAATCGAAACTCATTAGCATAAGAAAGAACCTGCCGCCTTGTCTCGTAGTTTCAGTGTGTGTCGATGTTTACGGAATATTTTTCACCACGTCATAAGCTCGCTAGTATGCCCACTTCGGGTGAGACTCTCTTGCAAATAAATTTCTTGCTGCACAAAGTTCCGCCTTAATAAACGTTATTCATTGATTTGTTTTTACTAAACCTTTATGAATAATAATAGAATGTTTTTAATCAAAATGGACTAAACTGATAAATTAATTTACTTACTTAGAAGAAAAGTGGACTAACTAACATCTAACTCCTAAAAAAAAATATTTAGGTAAAATGTAAAATTTGTTTATAAATCTATGCTGATTCATATTATAAACCAATTTAAATAAAACCTTAAACTGTATTTAAAATAAATTTAATTTAAATTGCAATATTCAGACAATTTTTAAATTCGTTTTTTTGCGTTTATGCAATTTGGGGATAGTCCACTATTGCACTCATAGCCTCATATAAAATACCGTTTTCCCTTTTCAGATGAAGGCATTGATGGTCAAAGCTTTCATCTAATTGACTCCGAAACTATAAATACCATCTTTAATAAAAACGGACCAAGGCTAGTGTTTAAGAGCCACTGTAACGAATTTTTACAACCAATGAACCTCAGAAAGCATACTTAAAATCTGGTATGTCCCATTTTTTATTTCATGAATAATATTAGGTTCACTGATAAACCTAATGCCATTAGAGGTAAAGGGGGCCATAAACTTGTAAAATAATGAATACATAGTACAGTCGCGGATCCAGAAATTTTTTTGGGGGGAAAATTAAAATAGGCAATTCAAACTTTTTTTTCTAAATTTAATCAGTTTCGAGAGATTGATAAAAATATATATAAAGCATATTTCAGTCATCCTAATACTCAATATTTGTGAGAGATATCTACATAAAATGTATAAAATGTTATCTCGTAGAACTCATTGTAATAAAACTGTTTTAAGTATACATTTTGCCGTAAAGGTTAAACTTTTTAAGGAAAATTGAATTTATGAAATATTCACGATTTTACATAAAATGTAATAATATCGGAGTAAATATACAATATAATTTTTTTACAAATTTGTTAAAACTTTTATACACATGGTATGCTTCTTCAAAATTGTTAATATATAAATACCTTGTTCTGTCCTCGTTTGCTGCTTATATATAAGTATAAATAAAATGTACAGTATGTTAATAAACAAGCGCTTTAAAGTTACTGGAGTAATTCTAATTACTCAAAATGGGTTTCCTTAAATAAATAATTTAAAACAACAATTTTTCAATTTAATGTTAAAACAATTTTATTTCAATAGGTTTTAAATAAAATAATAATGACACACGTATCGTTAGGCTATCATAAAACTAAAAAGATATAAAAAATACTTTTATTATAATCATAGCAGCATTATAAACATTACCATTATAATTAGGTATAGAATACAAAGAAAAGAAAAATAAATAATGTCAATACTGTATACAAAAATATCTTCAACAAGATGTGTGATACCAATAGTTTCAGGTATGCAATTAAACCAAGGAAGGAAGAAATAAGAAACTCTGGTCAGGAGCTAGCCATCCCTGTCACAGAAATTTTTAAATTTTTTAAAAAAACTTCCATTTTTACATTTCTCTTTCACACATTCCAAGCTTTAAACTAAAATTTAAATACAAATTGTAACAAAAATATACACTGGAAATACTTGAGCATAAAAACCTTCTACTACTGTCTTCTGAAAATAAAGTTATGGCACAGATTTAGTGCATCGAAATATAAAATATTTCAATTAAATTTTTCCAATAAGGGTTAGTATGCCCGACCCATATTGCAAATATTTAATATATTAGTCAGTGTTTCACTTCGTTATTTACGCCAAGACTATGCGCAAAGTGTTTTGGATAAATATCATCGTAATTCACAATGACTTATTCTCGGGACATCAAGATTTCGCAATTTGAAATTTTGACATTATGAAAAGTTGATAATCGATATAGATTGAATATATGAAATAATGATTTTAAATATGGCAGCTAAACAAAGCAAGCAATTATAAAATATATGTGAAAAGCTGAAATAAGCTATTTTTATAAGTAGGTACTTTTATTATGTATGTTTATATTATATAAAGAAAATATGAATCCTGCAAAAGGCAGAAGTAAGATTATAAAATATTATTGCGTGGGTAGAAGATAGGGGTATACAAATCGGTAGAAGGCTTTTTCAAGTATTATCCAAAATCCTACGCAAGGAAAAATATCAATGCAAAAATAAATGCATTCATAAATATTAATTTCAGAAAATTATACAATCGAGAATACAATTTTTATAGGTAGATCAATCTAACCTCAAATCTTTAGGTATAAGTACCAAAACTTTGACATTTTAATTTTACAGCAATTCAAAATGCAATGCTAATAAATAATATTATTTCTACAAAAATTCAGTAGCAGACGAGATAGAATACAAAAGAATTCATCAATCAAGATTTAATTAGCAAATTATCAATTAAGTACTTAATTTAATAATCTAAATACAATAAATAAACCTCAAACTCTGCATTGCCTGCTATTTCTTTATTTTTCTATTGATAGTTGTTGAACAAAGATAGTCTAATGTAAATGTTCTAGTAATCATGTCATTTAACTAACGCTATAAGTTTTAATTCTGAATTTTCTTTTAACAAAAGTATAGGATATTCAAAATATCAAAAAACCCAAATGCAAATGTAAAATAAGATTTTAATTATTTAAGCTTTTTAGCGCTAGAAAGTGCAATATTCTAGCATTAATAAAAAATATAAAAAAAAATTATTGAAAACATGCAGAGATTTTAGATAAAATATTAGGCAAAAATAGGAGCATATACTTACTCTTTGTTTCCTTCTTTTCATGTAAACACTGTTGTACTACCACAAAGCCACCTGGTCGGACATCTGTTCCATCCTCAATCAGTATTGCTGTCGGCCCAAACACTAGAGACCATAGCATAACAGCCACTGTAACTGTACAGCAAGCATGCCTCAGTATTGTTGGTATCCAGCCTTCACTGCCAAGACACATCGATGCCTGCTGACTAAGCTACACTAGGCCAATCCAATCAAAGAAGTCTTCACCAATCCATACTTAAGTAGACGAAACACTAAAACCGCCATTCATCGACACTAACTACGTATTACGACCGAGAGGAGAAAACAACGCTGCAAACAACGAAACAATTGGCAAATCAAGAAGATCCACACAGCATCACACTGCAGCACTTCACAAACACTATTGATTGCCAATGTAGATGATTTTCTTTAAGAAAAGCCATTAATCAAGCCGTTTCCCGAAGCCTTGCATCGAAATACTGGAATTTGCAACATCTGCAAATTTTAAATAAACCGAAATTATCCAATTATTAAGGGTAGCTTACAAAAATGACTCTTGTAGCAACAAAACAGACATCTAGCAACAACTAAGGATCACAGAAGAAAAAAGGGCTTTATGGGATAACAACCACAGAGGAAGGACCCCACGATATAGAACCAAAGTTAGCATCCCAAGCAGCAAGTTAGAAAATAAAGGGCTACCAAAAATCAGTATGGCATCGGCTGTCTACGCAATAGGCCTTGGCACCAGCATCGGCGATGCAGTCCGTCGAATGGAGCACCCACAGCTACGGCGTGCTTCAACCACCCGGCCAATGGACCCAACCGCGCGTTGGCCCACCATCTAACCATTGACGACACGACAGGACCGTACCCAGGCATGGACTTCATTTTGGTGTAGTGACCAAGTGTAAGCGAAAAGTGTTTAGGGACAGTTAAGATATTTCCTTTTATATAAAGTTTGTTACCATTTGATATTCAATGATATTTTTTTCTTTATAAATACATTTATTCATAAAAGAAGGGAAGTGGAGCCAACTTTTGACTCAATATTAGAATTTTTTTTCAAACACTTACGTTCAATTTTTTAAAGTAAATAATGTAACCTCTACTTCCTTTCTGCCATCGCTGGGGGCCAGCTCTTTTAAGACCGGGGGATGTGTCACGATAGGGAACTATAAGATCATAACATTTCATAAACTATTATATTTTTCACTTTAATATTCTAATCATTATTCGCGTTTGACACAGGCCATTCAACGCAACATGAAACCGGCGCCAAGTTTATTAAACAATTCTAATAAAGTTGCAATTATGAAATGTTATACGTACATCCCGATCTAACAATTATTGTGGTGTCATCAAGTCGACAGAAACAAGGTATACGACCTAAGCCCGTTGTCTCCCTAAAGTGGGAAAAATCGCTGACTTGATGGAACTACACATCGTTGGTAGAAAAATATCGAAGGGCACTAGTGCTCCGGTCCGTGACATATCCACGTCTAAAAATGTGAAATTTTGTTGGTCCTCAAGACACCCAGACGCCAGCGATGAGCCCAAAATTTATGTAAGTATAATTTTATTTTTAACTGTTGACAAAGGTTTAAATCCAGGTTTTAATTAATTTTGATTCTTTTTGTAAACCCTTCAGGTAATTATTATTTTTATCATTTTAATAGATTTGTTTTCGGAATCACGTTGTTTTTCTTATAGTCGCCAAGGTTCCGGGCTACCTTACGTCCCTCGTCACACCCTAAAATCTGGGCGTGACATATGGTGGAGGCGCGCCGGTCTTATTTTTTTTTACGAAATTTTATTTTCTTTTTTAATCATTGAAAGATAGAGGCGCAGCACTCTTTATCTTAAAAAAATAAATTCAGTTTTCTTTTGTAACATTTTGCGATAAACACAATTTTTTTCATAAGTTAATGTTCATTTTTTTCTTTCAAAATTTTAGTAAATTTATTTTAATATAATAAGCCAGGACCTTACACTATTATTGAACAACATATAAGCGTGTAACAAGGATTTAGACCTTTGAAATATTTATTTGTGGTTCAGATTTAGGTTTTTTTTTCAGGAAAACATTTATTTAGGTATTTTTTTGCATATTTATCCACTTATTTACTTACATTTTGAAATTTTTTTTGCGTTATAAAACCTATAAATATGCGGAAAGGCAAAAAATATTTAGGAATAAGTTTGAAAACAGCCTACTTGCATCATATTACGAAACATATTATTTAATGTCTTATTAAAAAATCCTTGGTCTTGAAATTAAACAAAATTAGAGCACTAGTCAAACATCATTACTGTCAATCACGGACCTACCACCATCACAAGCAAGGGGACCTAATTTCAGACCAAGTCATCAAATTTAACCTTACGTACTTACTTAACTTCTTTATTTCAGATTATGTTACATTATTTAATTTCAATTAAGTACAAACACAAAGTGAAATTACGTCATAAAACAAAAGTAAGGACAAAAACGAAATGTTACTTAAAGTTTCACAAAAATTATATATATAAAAATCCTCGAGTTTACACGACTCCAGTAGTTTCTATTTTAAATCGTTTTTCGGTGTTAATTCCTTTTAATTTTTCGGGCAGTTTATTATAATATGTGTAGTCTCAAGTACATATAATTCGGTGATCTTTCGGGTAGAATTAGCAGGGATAACTGATATTACAAGTTCTTGAATTATGTTGATAACTAACTTGATTTTGAAGTCCCAGTTCTTCAAAACAGTTTCTATTCTTAAAGAAAAAACACTAAACACTCATAGATATATATTGCATCTACAGCATCCTTGTATTTTTAAACACAGGTCGGTATGTTTCATTATAATCTAATTTTTTTTGTTTTTAAATTACAAAAATATCTCGAATTTGACTATCCCTTCCCGAAAAAATGATTACATACTTCAAACAGGATTCAAAGTTAACAAAACACAATATTTTTTTAAAAATATATTATTCCTAACAATATTAAGTAATTAAAATATTCATTAAAACATTTCCAAACAATTTGTTACGCAATACACAAATATTCATTAATTTGTACCAAACAATTGCTGTATTATTACTTATCATGTAATTTTAAACAAAAAGTTCTCTGTCATCTTTTTCTTAAAATTTACCGTTTGAAAGAAAATAATTAAAATAATAATCATTACAGAATCGACAACAGACGCCAGCGATGAGCCCAAAATTTATGTAAGTATAATTTTATTTCTAACTGTTGACAAAGGTTTAAATCCAGGTTTTAATTAATTTTGATTCTTTTTGTAAACCCTTCAGGTAATTATTATTTTTATCATTTTAATAGATTTGTTTTCGGAATCACGTTGTTTTTCTTATAGTCGCCAAGGTTCCGTGCTACCTTACGTCCCTCGTCACACCCTAAAATCTGGGTGTGACAATATTTGGAAATTTTAAGGTACATTGTAAAAAATGTCAAGAATGAATCCCGACTATTTGTGGAAGGATGAACTGATGTTCCAACTCAACGTTAGAAGAGTCGATGTTGAACCAAGTTGTAATGTCAAAACCTTAAAGTCACTCCTGCGAGAAGTAATGAACGCGGAAAGAGATAATTCTATCGTCACTCATCTAGAATCACCCTTGGATTTCCAGCAGAACGCCGATATCTGTCGTCGGAAACTGGTAATCTTTCAAGGACTGGTAAACGTTTTTAATTTTGATAAACGTCATATTGATTTCAAGAGAACTCTGACGAGGTTATTACATGTTCAACATAAATTAGATTGTGTTACTCCCAGCAATGACGAGGAACAGAATCTAAAAATTGTTTATTAACCCAGACTATGTCTCTTATTACCGATTTAAAACTTAAAGCTCAAAGAAATGATATAAATTTAGTGCAATTGCAAAATTCTGATGGAGGTTCTTCAGAAAGTTCTAATGGAAGCGAGTCTGAAAGGTCTGATAAAGCCAACCCACCTCGTAGAGTATCTTTTGCTGAGAATGAACAACTGATTCAGAGCTCTCGAAGCCCTAGAGTAGTGATTCAAACAGAAGCATTTGTTCATCGATCGGCAGAAGGATCTTTACCTCATAATACACCCCAAGACCAAGATTCTCGACGTACCGATGACCCTTGACCGTTGACAGAACATAAACGACCAAACGTAAATCAAACCCCGCGTACTAATAGCCAATCACCCTTTTCAGAAGAAATTATTAGAAATAACGATAGAATATTTAATCCATCCCAAAATAATGACCTATTATCCGTCTCCATTAAAACCGACTGATTTGGAACCCCAAAATCTGGCATTTCCACTTTCTAATCAAGTACCTTGTACTACCCCCTTAAATTTTGTAGATAATTATTCTCGCACTGCTATGCAGGGCTCAGCAATTCAAGATATTGATGATTTTCTGGGACCTTTTCCACCTAATTCGACATTTCCTTATGTAAGTCACGATACTTCACACTTTCCCCAACCCCTATTTGCTAATCTTGTTCCTTCGTTAGAGCCTGTCTCGCTTCTGAACAATGGCCACCAAAATTTTTATAGAGACCCCTCGATTAATCGAATAAGTAATCCCAGATATCACAATTTCCGTTATAATTTTCAAAATACCCCGATTCCCCCTAATGTAACTCAAAGCACTGGAATAGCCAATAGTCTAGCTGCTAGCTTAAATTCCAATATTCCTCCACCATTCTCAAAACGCAAATAATCATTCGCCCCAATTTTTAAGTCAAAATTTTCATTTGCCACACAATTCGACCAGTTTTTCCCATCCAGACAATTATAAGTCACCCCCTTTAAATCGACTCAACTTTAGGTTCAACGGTAAAAACCAAAGCTTGCATAGTTTTCTGGAGAAAGTTGAAGAGTACTGCTCCGCTTATAAAATCTCTAACGAAAATCTATTAAATTTTGCTCATGAGCTCTTTGAGGATGACGCCTTGATATGGTATCGGTCCATTAGAAGTACTGTAAATACTTGGAACGAGCTAGTTTTCCACCTAAGACTTAATTTTTTACCAATCAATTACGAGGTAGCTTTATGGGACGAGATCAGAACTCGAACCCAGGGCGCCACCACTTATTTATATAGCACTTATTTATATAGCTGTCATGGAAAATCTATTCCGAAGATTTTTAAATCCTATTGACCCCACTGTTCAATTAAGACTAGTAATGCGAAATTTATTGCCTTATTATCAGCAGCAATTAGCTCTAAGACAACCTTTATCCTTGTTTGAACTCAAAAACTTGTGTAGAATGTTAGAAGACACTAAATTGAGAACCGAAAATTTCAGCAATCTAACCTGTTACAATTGTGACAAGGTTGGACATAGTTTCCAAAATTGTTCTGAAAAAAGAAATATCTTTTGTTACCGCTGTGGGCAAAAGAATGTTACTATGCCAAAATGCAATAAATGTAGTTCAAAAAACGTAGGAGACACTCTTCCACGCTCGGCAGGAAGAGGTTCCAGTTAAAAGTAAAGTCCTAAACAATTAATAAAATAGATAATTGGGCAACTTGGCTTAACCGTGTTCGACACTTTCTTAAATTCAATGAAATTTCACCATTATTTGCAAAAGAGTCCAGTTGTGACCAAAGACCTTATTTAGATATCTCTATTGAAAATAAATTTGTTACTGCCATGGTAGATACCGGGGCAATGCAAAGCGTATTAGGTGGACGAGGACACAAGCTCATATCCGAGATGGGATATCTGGAAAAAATAAAACCCTGTTCTAATTCAATTACCACTGCCGATGGCAAATGTCAAGAAGTGATAGGTGTAGTAAACATTTCTATTAATTTGAATAATAAATCTATAAACGTGAACCTTGCCGAGTATTCGGCAAACTGTAATTTTAGGCGTCGATTTCTGTAAAAAAGCCCATTTAAAATTGAACTTTAAAAATAATTCATATGAACTTCCTAGTAACTTAAATTTAAATGAAATTATAGTCAAAGAAAAATTTGAAAATATCTCAATTCAGTCCGAAGGTGACCTAACAGCTGATCAAAAAAGTAAATTAGATAAAATTATACTTAAATTTCAAGAATTAGTATCCGAAACCTTGGGATTCACAAATTTAGTTGAGCATAAAATTGAATTGACCAATGATACACCCTTCCGCAAAAGACCTTTCCTTCTTTCCCCCTATATGCAAAAGAATATGAACGACGAGATAGATCGATTATTAAAGCTAGGTGTAATTAGACCTTCAACCAGCCCTTATTCTGCTAACGTTTTACTTGTTAACGATGCCTACCCCTAGTCTAGTAATGGATTTTCAATCATTCAAGATAGAAAATAATAGACTAATCCCGAAAGAACTTGCCGCATACGATGGACATAGAATTAGTCACTACGTATTTAAGCCCCCCTTTTCCTCGGCATTTTTGGGGCCAGAAGCCTATCAGCAAACAAAATGGCTAGTAAAACACTATCATTGCATTGATTGGGATGCAGGATTTACACATTTTACAAATTTGCAGATATTGTAAAGAACCTAACCAAAAAGCCTACTACCATTTACGTTAAGGGCAAGGAAAATGCCGATTATTTAAGAAAATACTCAATCAATCCTATTGTGGAGCTGGACGAGCAGCCAGCCCTTAGAAAAGATGTCCCCAAGTGTTTCTACCATTTAAATGATGATAATTGAGCATTTTCTTTATTTAATGTATTTTTATTATATGACCAATTTGTAATGTAATCCTAACTCTTTTTTATAATAAAGCAATAAACACTTTATTTTATTTTACTGGTTTATATTTAATTTATTCATATTATACAAATTATACGACATACATTCATCTACATCCTCATAATAGTCTGTAATATCTCCTGCAAATTCCAATACTAACACTGCGCCTGCCAATGGTAATAGATCATACTCGAATGTTTTTTCATCAGTTGCACATTCCCACAGTTTTGGAAATACCGCTTTAATTCTAATTTCTACCTCATGTGCACAAAAGTCTTTCCGCGTATAGTTAATTAATAAATTGCTGTGCGTGGTGGAGTGAATATTAATTGTTTGCCATACATAACTTCCAGATTTAATAAAACACTATCCGGAACCCAGCTCCTTTGAAAATTATCCACAAATAGCTATACGATTTATATACGATGGCACACCAACAATTCTTGCTTCACCATCTGATATTAAGTCCACAAGGGGTGTCGATACCATAATTATATATGGATACTGCTTGTCGGCTAACCCAACTTTAATTTGAAAATAATACTCTTCCATTTTAACAGAACGACTGTATACATTTTTTATGCTCACATTATTTATAAGTATAAGATGTCACTGCGCATGTTTAATTAACTACCTCGTCATTCCCCACATGTTCATAATGATCAGGTAACTCACAGACTCCATTCAAATCCTTAAACCTAATTGCGTATTTCTCTCCTCGATATTCATAAGTGCACACTTTGGGAAACCATATTTTAATGTGAATGTCTATTTTGCTATGTAAAAATGATGCTCTCGTGCTGTAAATAAATAAATTTTTTATTTGATGCGATATTGCATGTGTCTCCCATTCATCATTTCCATATTTTATAAAACATAATCCTGGACCCAATTCTTCTAATATCGATCCACATACTTTCAGACAAGTTACTGAATTTGGGACATTCTGTATGCAAACTGCATTATTAGAAATTAATTCTAATACATTCGTAGATAAGTTATTTAATTGACAATAACGATGATCTGTTAATATAATTTTAACTGGGCAGCTCAAGCTGTTATTTAATAATCCACAGCACGATAAAATGTTGTTATGCATAATTACGTTCTTCAACGATACAAGGTAAAATAACAACCAGTTTTTTATACCTGAGGTTGCGAATTGAAAATGCTCTGTAAAAATGACGTAATATTTCTAAAACCGAAATTCATGTGTTGATTCACCACAACATTATAACCAGTTTTATTTAGTTACGGTATGCATATAAAATCATATGGGTCTCGCCACAAGGCTCCACCACGAAAATATACAGGACCGACATGTATAAGGGAATATACAGGACCTGTATCCATATGCTTATCCATGGGCCGTGCTGGTGGCGTAGCCAGGACCGGCCTTATACTATTACATAAATATTCAGGCAGGAAAAAGTATCTCACTTGAAGATGTTCAAGAGGTCGGACCATCAACAAGCGTAACCTTGAAACCCACGAAAGGTACTGCTAAAAACAAGGCAAAGAAACAACAGAGAAAACAGAAAAATAACGAAGATAAGAAATGCCCGTGGTCCAGGCGTTTTAGTGACACGGGATCAGAAGACGAACCTTCCCTTTACTCAAATGATGAAAATTCGCAAACGGAGACTACTGGTGAACACCAAGAATTAATACAGACGAACGAAGTTGAAAACGTCGATCCATTTTCAAAGATTGATGGGGATGAAATACAGGAAAAAGATTTTGTGATTGTCGAGCTCAAGACTGTAAAAAATATTCCCAAAAACTTTGTAGCCCAAATTGTTAGTAAGGAAGGCAGTTCCTACATGTGCTCCTATTTGAAACAGCATTCTAAAATTCCGATTGCCTTTGTTTTTCCTTGGATTAAGGAGGAATATCCAGTGGAAAAAAATGATATTAAAAGAAAATTGATAAACCTGATCTTTCTAAGAAGAGGAGCAATAAAATTATCAGGTTTAAAGTTGTTAAGAATACCGACTTACCGAGTTTCTTTTGTTCGTATTAACATGTTTAGTTTTACATAGAATGTATTTTTTTGTTTTCTTAGTTGGTATCTTTTGTATGTTAATATATAATGTTGTTAATTATTCCGAAGATACATAAATAAAGACTGTTTAATAGAAATATGGCTATATCTTATTAAAAAATGTATTTTTTACAAAAACTATAGATATATTTAAAATGTAGGCGTGAATAATAGAGGTACTGCTATAATATACAGGAATAATCTAACACTAAAAGACACGTTACGTGATAATGATGGTAGGGTAATATCAGCAACAATTAATAATTATCGATTTATAAATATATATGCCCCCTCAGGGTAACAAAATTACAAAGAATGAAATAACTTTTTTAGAAATAAGCTACTAAACCACTTTAATTTTAATATACCCATTGTATTGCTGGGTGATTTCAACTGCATTATCAAAGAAAAGACTTAAAAAACAATACTAATCAAAGTTCAAAGTTTAAAAAATGTAATTCAAAATCTTAAATTAACCGACCTATGGGAATATAGTAACGGTAATGCGTTCTAAAACACGAAACACTTGTCATGTTGACAATATACAAGTGAAAATTATAAACCATTAATGTTTTATTTCATCATATGGATTTTCATCAAGTAAAGGCTGACACAATCCTAAAAATTGATAGAGTAACAACCAAACTAATATACTCTCAGGTACTTTCAAACCCAAAAATAGAAGAAAAATTTGTTAATGTAAATTGGAAAAATTTATGGAGTTTATTTACAATTCAAATTATACCCATCATGATGTGTACCCTACCGGAAAAAAACTAGAGAAGCATAAACTGACCGACAATCCACTTTGTAAAAAGTGTAAAATCGATGTAGATACACCAATACATAGAATTAAGAATTATGTTAAAGTAAGGAATTGGATAGAAAACTTTATAATTAAAAAATGTAAAATAAATTTAGCTGGAAACGATACAATCTATGAACTGTTAAAAGATATAGTGACTGTGATATAATAAAATGGTTTGTGTCGGCCGTGATTTATTACAATTTAGTATAAAAAAATTGTCTAAATGAACTCAAAAATATTTTAATAATAAGCAAATATAAGCTCTTAAGAGAAAATAAGAATTTAAATAAAAAATATTTTGCTTTTGAAATAGAATTTAATATTAGTTAACCCACTGATTTTATTGTGTCTTGACTGCCCAATTAAATTGATAGAATAGATAAAAAAAACACTGAGGGAAGTAGAAATAGTTAAAAAACTATGGATCATATTTGATTAATAAAGATTTTAATAAAAAAAAACCAACACGATAGCTGTGCCCTATTGTACTAAAGCTGTCCCCAGTTGGTAAAAATCTTAAAAAATGTTTTAGTTGAAGAAGCCAAAAAAAGATGGAAAAATTTACGCGATACATATGTCAGATTTATAAGGACAAACAAAACAAAAACGGGACGAGTTGCAAAACAAAGCAAAAAATGGCAATTGTCAGGGCACATGGAGATTTTCCGACCTTTTCTGACTTTTGCAAAAACGTCTACAAACGTGCCTGAGTCTACAGCAGCACTAAACGTGAATGATAATACACAGGACACAAATATAAATCAACAAACGGAAACTTTCGATTTTTCTGACCCGGAAAATAATGATGTTACACGTACTGATAGGATAGGGGTGATGAAAAACACCCTCTAGAACAGCAAAAAAAAACAAAAGACCACAAATTCATCGACTACGAAACCAACAACTTCAGTGGGATCAGTAATTAGCTATTTTGAAAACAAAAAAAAAACATCTGAAAAAGGATGATGTCGATTTATTGTTTTTATCATACGCACGTACCTTTAAGAAGTTTTTAGGTAAGTGTCGGGCCGAGACAAAATTACAAAATGCGCAAATTATTTCGTAACCAGAAATAATGCATTATGAAGAGCAGTCCTCACAGCAGTCACAGTAACCAGTTTTAAAATCGTACGATATGTCCAGACTATAAACGTCCATCAGTTACAACTCTGATTTCAACTCGTATGTCAGTACTTCACTTACTTCTCCAAGTTCCTGTGACCAAAACCATCAAATTCCACCGCTAATTACTTAACACTTTTTAATCCTTATGACTCTTAGATTTTTTTAAAACAAAAATATACATTTTACCTTAAAGTAATGGCTAGTCTTTCTTTTGTTTAAATAGGTTCTCGTAAATTGATATATTTTTTATTGAATTGAATCACATATTTTAGGGACCCGACATGTCCCGGACATGTGGGGACATACTTTGAACATTAACCACATCTATTTTGTAATGATGATTGACAATGGTTTTATAATTAAACCATATTGTCCTTAAGGTGTCCTTATTTGGTACATGTACCTTAGTCGCAGTTGTGGCATAGTGTATGGAATTCGCATTTTTTTTCTTTTTCCAAATTTATGTCATGTGTCCAGAGCTTTTTTCTAAAAAAAAAACAACTTCAGCGCAAAATGTTACTTTTTATTATTAAATAGACGGTTTTTGTCATCAACATTTAAAAATTTCCTACAGGCGCTACGGACTTTAAAGTCTCCATCTTAAGTTCATAAAATTATATTTAACAAAAATGCCTTACCGTTCAATTTCCTCATCTTCTGAGGCTGCCAATAATAGTATTGCTTCTTCTTCAGAGCTTGAAGAATCCATCTTTCCATATATCAAGAGAAGAAATATATCTTGTGAAATTTTCGCGCAAATGTGATAGGAGAGACGAATTTTGTGACCGCCCATGTCGCGAAATAGTCGCTTCGTTATCGCGGCGAATTAATTTGCGTTAATGTGTGCAAGCCTTAATACGTATACAGTCCGATAAATATGTGTATTTAAAATAATAGTGCGAAGGTTAAAAAACAAGGAATGTCCTTGCGTAAAAGATAAGAACAGGAAAGGTCCACAGAAACGCATCAATATGAGTTCGATTTGAACCGTTTAGCTTGTTTATTTATGTGTGTCAGAGCTGTATAGGCAACGTTTTTTGTGTATTTTTTAGTATTTGTTGGTAATTATAAAGGTTTAAAATGTCTTCTAATAGTGATCAGTAGAAATGACGGTGATAGTACGAAAAAGAGGAAGAATGGTTGAAGTTATGAAAAAATTACGACTACAGTCTCACGAAGAAGAGCCACCATGCAATTGCAAGAAACCAAAGTGTTTTGAAACTGTAATCAGTATAGAGAGAAAAGAAGTGTTAACATATTGTCATGAAAAAAGTAACTTTCCCTAGAAATAATAATTTTTGTAGTCTTATTATAAGACAAAGTTTTTCAACATGCAAAATATGCTGTCCTAGAAAAATGCCAAGCTTACACTGTTTATATTACAATCAATAACTCAGCCTAGTTAAAGTAATATAAATAGCAGAGCCGGCGCTAGGACAGGGAGGTAGAAGTGTAGGTACCAGTGGTACAGACACGACCACCACGCATCTGATAACCTGGGTCTTCACTCGTCACCCGCTCATACCGTCGCCTTTGGAAGCAGCCCTCAACTTGTGGGAAAGACAAGCGTGGAAAATATAGTTTCAACCACCGAAAATTGTGTTTCGAATCATTTGAAGCTATACGTAACCACATTACTTCTTTTAAAACTCGATTATCTCATTGCCGCTTGCACGATTCTAAGAAAAAGTATTTGCCAGAGAGTTTAAACATTACAAAAATGTTTAACTTGTTTAAAGAAAAATATCTGACCATTAAAGTTTCTTACGTGACATATAGGCAAATTTTTAACACAAGGTTTCATTTGTCTTTTGGTTACCCAATAACAAATGAGACACCCTATATTTATTAGGCTCGTCTGATAGATATTGTAAGTATCTTTTATTAATGTTAAGTCATACCTATACCTAAATTTACTAGTTTTGGCAATATTTCGATTTTTATTTAAATTTTGGTGAAAAAAACTCTACTTTTTATTTTTCTAGTTAAGCCATGACCAGCAAAGTCAAAACAAATGTAATTAAATATAATGTCATATTTATAATTATTATATTTATATTTATAATGTTTGTGAACTTATTTTCAATATCAAGTTGCGTAATAAAAAAGAAGTTTTGTTTAATTAAATAAATACGTAACTAACTATGGTTATCAATTTATTATAATATGACATTATATTCAATTACATTTGTTTTTACTTAGCTGGTCATGGCCTACTAGAAAAAAAACTATAGTTTTTTCCACCAAAATTTAAATAAAAATCGAAATATTGCCAAAACTAGTAAATTTAGGTATAGGTATGATTTAACTTTAATAAAAGATACTTACAATATCTATCAGACGAGCCTAATAAATATAGGTCTCATTTGAAAAAACAGAGTTATTGTATTTCAAAGTTTTGTATACTTGGATGTCAACAGAAAACACCCTGTTCAAAATTTTAGGTACTTAAACATTTAAGACAGTTTTTCTATCCCTAAACTTAAGAGCTGACAAAAAAATTTCGATTTTCGATACTCTTATTGAGAAATACAGGTAATTTTTTACTATAATGTTTTTTCCAAAATTTTAAGAATTTTGCATTTTATTTGGCAACGTTGCAAAAAATTAAAAAACTAAATATGGCTTCATATGGATAATTTTGTAAGGAAACAAAAAATGCTAAAATATATAGGGTGTTCCATTTAAAAAAATGTATCTTTTTATTGTCCTACTTTTTCCTACTTTTCTGGACCATTCTGTATGTTTAAAAATAATTTTAGAACATATGTTTTTTTATACCTCACAACTTTTATAGAAACTTTTTCTTGATATCTTTAATAGTAGAGACGGTAAATTACTTTGTCAGACAAATGGGCCACCCTGTATGTTCAGAAGCATGGCGAAATTATTTTATTAAGAAAGAAGAAAAATAAAATATGAAAAAAAGAACAAGAGAGGAATCTGAAAAATCGTCGAAAAATACAAAGAAACAAAAAAACAAAGAAAACGCCGAATTGTCCCAAGAAGTGGAAGTGGTTTGGAAGAAACAAAAGTGCGGTGTTTGTGAAGATGAATTGGACAGTGATGCTTAAGAAGAGGGGGAGAAAAATGTTGGTTGCCACCTGTGCCCAAGATGATTTCATCTTAATTGTACTAAATTGTTGGGCCAGGCATATCGTTGCCCGTCTCACGAAGTGACCTAACTAACATATTTGTAAAAACTGAGATATTTTGGGGTCTAACTGTTCTGATGTAACTCTTTTGTCTCACAAAGTGGCATATCTCCATGTCTGATGGTAGGACCTGCACAAATTAAAATATATATGGGACATCTGCATAAACCCAACATAATATTCACACGTATTTACCTATCTCTTCGTGTGTTAGGTTCCTCCTAAAATATCATAATTTAATAATAACACGAACAGATCAATCTTTAGACCGGTCTATTCCTGATCAAAACTATTCACTATACACGAATGTACGAAGATACGCACGCTTTAAGACATCAGTTTCATGTGGATTTTCAGCAAGTAGTTCCAATTTCGTGGTTCGGTCAGTTTGATCAGGATAAGTTGAGAATACAATATCCAAAAATGGAAATCGTAAAGAGGTCATTGAATTTCAGAAATGCAAATTCTTGCGAAATGCGAATTATTCGGTAAAAAGATTGATAATATTCAGGATATAAGAAAAATGGCGCTACAGACAGGAACTAAGGATCTTTCTCTTTCACAGATCTGCAGTAGGAGAGCAATTGTAAAAAAAAAAGTAAGAGAGCAGTGTTTTTTTCTTTTCTGCAGTGTTTAATTATTGGTATTGGTATTTGATTTTATTCTGTCGTGTAGCGGAATCCAAAGGTATGTATGTATAATGTTATTTGATTTTTGTATTACGTGTTTAAGAGTGTGTTAGTTATATAAAGAGGTTAGGGCTGTATAGTAACGCATTAAAAACGTATCTTAAAAAACAATATGTTTATTACCGTAGAACGGGGCTAATCTAGAAATAGGGGCAATTTTGGATATCATGTTTCGTTTGTAGATGTGGCAACCCCGTCTATCCGTGACCTTCCTGAGCGACCACTGTTCGGCGGTTCCTTCAGAAGATCTTGGCCGTTAGTTTGGTACGCGGTGAGTCTAGCAACAGTTTGTTTATGTGTGATGTCGGCTGCTCGAAAATTTGGGTGAAAATTGGCGTCAAATTTTATGTGGTCAAACTTTGTCGTCCACACGGCAACCCAAGTGAGTTATCGCAGGTATGTGTTTGTAAAATAATTGGTGTGGGTGTTGTTAATCTTGACAAGTAAAATTGTAGGGATTAGTTTAACAGAATATTTTTTATGGGCTATTTTGCTAAACCGTCCAAAAGAACCCCGCGTTTCTAAAATAACCCCGGGTCTTTTAAAATAACGCCGTTTTCCCTATATTACTGACCATTTACAAAATACTTAATACTTAATAAGCGTAGTAGGCATACTGATCGACAATGTTTTTTTACAGACAAAATGGTTCGCAACTATATCAAAACTATGAGCCATACAAGAGATGGAAAACATTTTCGTCCTTACAAAAATTATACCAAAGAAAATTTGCAGCAAGCAATAATAGCAGTTCAGACAAAGGTTTTAAACCTTGATGATGCAGCTAAAAGATATCGGGTGCCAAGGTCTACATTAGCATTACGATCTAAAAAGAGGGGCATGTTTCCTACAGCAGAAAGACCCTGTCTTTTATCTACTGATGAAGAGAAAATATTGGTAGATCATTTGAATCTGGTTCCCTCCTGGGGCTTTCCGTTCGATCTTATGGATTTAAGGTTGCTAGTCAAGTCCTATTTTGATAAAAAAGGACACAACGAACCGAGATTAAAAAATAATCTACCTGGCAAAGATTGGGCACCAACTTTTTAATAAGAAAGGACAAAATATCGGATCGATTTTCATCAAATATTTCTACTAAGCAGGCAATGATCAATAGACAAAACTTAGATATATTTTTTAATAATGCCCGTGATGTATTCATAGGAGTACAATGAGTACATCCATCGCTTATCATAAATTTCGACGAAACCAACTTAATGGACAGCCCAGAGGAAAAAAGTTTATTTTTAAGAGAGGTAGTAAATATCCGGAGATAATAGTAGATTCTACGAAGACTGCAATTAGTATATTGTACGCTAGTACGGCCGATGGACAACTTTTACCAGAATAGATAGTCTACAAGGCTGATCATATGTGGAACAGCTGGACCCAAGGCAGACCTGAAGGAGCACGTTACAATTGTTCCGGGAGCGGCTGGTTTGTTTCAATATGGTTTGAAGATTGGTTTTACACCATTATTGTTCCTTATTTTAAAAATAAAGATGGAGTTAAGGTTTGTTTTTATTCTAAATAGATACTGGTAGTAAGTACTAACAACAATATTTTATTGCAGGTTTTAGTCGGAGACAACCTTTCATCCCCCAGACGTATTGAAAACATGCCAGGAAATGAACATACTTATCTTTTGTCTGCCTACCCCCTAACTCCAGTCACCTCATGCAGCCCCTTGATGTGGCATTTTACGCTCCCCTGAAGAAATACTGGCGAGAAATACTTACTGACTGGAAGAAAAGGGGGGGGGGGGGCGTATAATGTCCACTTTGTTAAAAGACGTATTTTCTCAACTGTTAAAGAAGCTCGAGGGAAATTATATGAAAATAATAAAGCATCGGAAAATCTAATTTCAGGTTTTCGAAAAACTGGCTTATTTCCGTTTCAACCTGACGAGCCAAAGCAAAGATTACCTCCCGAAGAAACAGCTGATCAACATACTCCAACTATTATTTCTACTGTTGTGGTAGACATGTTGAAAGACATGCGTTATGGTCCAGAGTCAGCAGGACTGCAAAAGCAGAGAAGGAAAAAAATCACAGTGGAACCTGGAAAGAGTATTTCAGCCGCTGATGTGCCTTCAACTAGTATAACACCCCGAAAAATAACAAAAAAAGTAAATCCACCTAAAAGGAATATAATATTACCTACTGCATTATCAAATTCATCTGATAGTGAATCTAGTATATCATTTGAATGTAATAACGGGGGCAGTAGCCTTGAAACTTTTGACAATGACGACTTACCAATATTTTCAAAATATGTTCAGTCACAACAAGCTTCATCGGAAAAAATCAAGAAGCATCTGACTCTTTAGAAGTTACTACTAACAGTGAGGGCATACCACTCATGCAGCTAAGGAAAAAAATCAACATTCCTCTGAATGATTTAGGTGAAGTTAGGAAACCGATTGAAAATGAGTGGGTATTGGTTGAATATAAGAGAAAAAATATCCCATGCCACTTTGTTGGTAAAGTCATTTCAGTTTTAAACGATTCAATATGCCCATACACAGTAGATTTTTTACAAAAATTGACTAAAACTGATCGTTATTTAATGCCGTTAAAGAAAGATGTAGACGATATTTCTGCCGATAGTATCCAGAGGATGCTACGGCCTCCAAAATTAGATGGCACAGGGAAAAGAATTTTTTTTGTTTTTAACGAGGATTTAACCTCATATAAATGTGAGTAGGTAGTAATCTGCCTAGATTTTCTTGACTGTAAAGAAACCAAAAAATATGTTATTTTTGGGATTTTTTATGATCTTATGTTTTTTTTTGTTTTTGTGTTTATTGTCCATTTATTGTGTTTTACACTTTAATATTTGCATTGTTATTTAGCTGATAAAATAAGTTTCAGTTTTTATTTCAATTTTCCAAATTCAGGGGCTTAAATTAATTTTTTAGGGCTCCCAGAGAGAAAAACATTTATTTAGCGAGGCAATTCTATATATTGCGAGCAATTCCAAAATATCCCCGAACTATGGGGTTAATTTGGACAAGCCTATAAAAAAATTTTTTGGGCCCCCTATGAATTTTGCAAATCGAAATATTTACTTACACCATAGACCTTTCCAAAGCAATTCTTACAATAATTCATCCTTCGCTATATTTTATAATATTGACGAAAAAGTCCAAAAAAGACTAGAATAACTCCGTTCTACAGTATATTAATAATAATGATAATAATATTTTTTTTACAGAAGCCCTAAGCGTTACGTCATAAGGTGTTTTTTAACAAAATATGAAAATGGCTTCTATGTTTTCAGATATTGCCATAAAAATGGATGTTTTGGTTATGTGGTAGGAAGGAATAAAAAATATTGTTGATTCGAGAGAACTAAAACTGAATGGAAGTAAATCTTTTTCTGCTGGTTGTCACGTAAATATCCTTTATGATGGAATATGGTATAAGGGAAAGGTAATCGCTGTGAAAGACAAGGAAAACTAAACATTAAACTGGACTCTACTACTGATTCTGACGACCATCCATTAGGCAAACTTAATAAAATACATAATAATCGACTAGATAGTGACGGAGAATGCGGTTCTACAAGTTCAAATGATTTGCCAATAGCTAAGTATATTAAACCAACCCCTACTGCAGCTTCCTACACCATTAAAAAACTGAAAGATCAAGATCCTTTCTTTGGCCAATGTGAATTACCTTTTTGCAAGGACGACGTAGGGGAAGGGGGAGGGGGGGGGGCACAGTGTTACACGGGGTACAGTATTATAATCGGATTTATAAAATTACGAGAAGGAACTCGCCGCTGGAATATTTGCCACTTCCACTTAAATGAAGAAAAGAGACTTTGTATTAAGTGTAAATATTTTTATTTTATTAAAATCGTAGCAGAGCGCTTTCGGCTTTCGCCATCTTCAATGCTATTCGTCAATATACAATGATATCCTTAATTAGGTGGGATGGCATTTCGTCCACTTAGTATTTTAAAACAATATTAAAATGGTAAAAAGGACAACACGAAACAAAACATAAAACATCCTTGATTTAAAAAAAAAACATGCTGACAGTGGTAAAAGTAACGAACCACTGTCAGCATGTTTTTTTAAAAATCAAGGATGTTTTATGTTTTGTTTCGTGTTGTCGTTTTTACCATTTAATATTAATATTGTTTTAAAATACTGGTGGACGAAATGCCATCCCACCTAATTGAGGATATCATTGTATAATCAATCGGCCTATTCACCCAAAAATTAATATACCACTGCACTCATTTAGGAATTTAGGAACCCATTAATATTAAATTATTGGGTTTGTAAAATAAACATAACGATTAGAAATAGAATGAAGAAAAGGAGGAAGGCACTCTGGCTTAACGACGCGCTCTATAACATAGCCCTTGTTTTGTTCCCGATTTCTTTACGTATTTTATTTTATTCTAATTATTTACGAATATATTGTTTAATAGACTTTTCGGCGTTTTATTAATTTTAGTAGTTTACAGTTCAGGTGTGGGGTGAAAAATTTAAATTTAGTGCATAGTGTGAGTGTCAGAAACAATTAAAACGATGTGAAAGATATCTTAATATTTTTTTACGTATCTGCATAGTGTTCTGGTGTTACGTAGAGATGGGTCGTTCAAGAAAACGTTCAAGTAGCCCATCCTCGAGTTCGTCCAGTGGCGGCTCTTCAGAAGGGAGGTACAAGAATAAATCATCTAGGACGCAAAGCCACAAGAGGACAATAGACAATCCCTTAGACGGGGGTAAGTCGAAGAAAAGGGGTAATGTCACTGCAATTGAGAGGCAGTTACGTATATCTCCATGTAATAAAACGCCAATTCGTACAGGTTCCTTGACTTCCCCATCAGCTAGAATGAGCCCTGCACGTATGACTGACCAAGCCTCCACGTCCTCAATGGAATCCCGAGTGGAACGACTACAATTACTTGAAATCATTGCAAAACAGGGAACTTTATCAGAAAACCGACGGTTTTCTCTAAAAAGTGACTGTATTCCGGAGTTTAACCCGGAAAACGAAAACTTGTCGGCTGCAAAATGGCTGGAGAAAATAAATCAGTTAAAAGTCATTAATAATTGGGATGACATTACCACCATATATAATATGCAATCACGTTTGGCAGGTATGGAACGAACCTGGTATCATAGCCTGACAACATACCCTAGTTCTTGGGCTGAGTGGATGGCACTTATTTCAAAGAGTTTTCCGGATCATGTTGACTATGCCACTGTGTTAAGAAAAATGCTTGGACGAATCAAAGAAAGGCATGAAACGATGACCAACTACTACTTTAGTAAGATGGAGCTCCTGAGAACGTGCCAAATTACAGGTCGCCACGCGGTTTCATGTTTAATTGACGGTATAGTTAACGTAACTATCCAAAATGGTGCTAGAGCGGGGCGTTACGTAACCCCAGAGGCTCTATATGAAGAATACTTGTCAAATCTACGGGATGAGAAATCAATCGAAAATAGTCACGTGTACTAGGGGAGTAGTGGACGCCGAAACACAAGACCATAATTCAAGTTTTACGAGCAACAACAACAGGACCTGAAAAATGTCCATTGCTACAATTGCAAATCTAAGGGACATTTTCAGTACAACTGCCCAAAACAAAGGATTGTGTGCTCAAAATGTAATTTATTGGGTCACGAAGCCAATAAATGTATAGTGGGGATACAATAAGCGCCTTTACGATGACGCTATGAAGTATCATCCACAGGTGAGTCAGTAAATATTTGTCGGATTCCGCAATTTTTTTATATTATTCCAACGGTACAGACGGTCTTATACCCATCGCATTTAAATGCGTCCGATAAGGACATTTATTACGAAAAAGGTAGGGTTGTAGTAAAGGGGACTTATTTGTCACGAAGAAGTAAATGCTTTATCTATACCCGTGATGCTGAAGTTACGATATTCGAACCTTTAACGTCCATGAATATTGAAGCACAATTAAATGCTTATTTAAATATGTCTGTTAAAATGACTTATTAACGAGTACCGCGACTGTTTTGTTTTAAATCAAATATTAGGGCCACTGCGGTTTGAAACTGCTTTAACTTATCTTGACGATATATTGATACCCTCTGTGTCGGCACAAAAAGAAATTTAAAAAAAAAACCTTAAGCGTGTGTTGACATTATTTAGGGATGTTGGGCTTACGTTCAGAGTGTTACTTCCTTTAAGAACATATTAATTATCTGGGTCACGAAATTTCTAGTCATGGCGTCAGGCCCGGATTAGATAAAATTAAAGCAGTTTCTGAATTCCCAGTACCTAAGAACGTACATGACGTCAGACGCTTTCTAGGGTTAACAAGTTATTTAAAAAAAAAAATTTATAGAGTTTTCTAGTATTGCAAAACCAATATCTTTCCTTACGAAGAAAGATGTTGTTTTTTTTACGTGAGATAACGAGGGATAATGTTTGATGAGAAACAAAATTAGCTTAACGACCAATGTTGGTATTGTATGATAGAAAAGCAAAAACTATTAAGTTCGAAGCATATTATAGGTAGTCAGCAAACCGATGTTTCGTCATCTAGTGTTATTGTTAGTTGTTATCTTAATGTTTTGTTGCACCAAATATTTATTTATTTAATTCACACGTTTAAACTTAAAGGATTTTATTAAACTTATTAAAATTTATATCAATAAAATATTATTCATTGTTAATAACTTTACAAATGGTAGGTTAATAAATACATATTCGAAAAAATTCAAAAATATCTTTACTTTAAGTAAATAGTTCAGATAATAATAAATAAATATTTGGTTCGGAAAACTCAATTTTTAGTCAGATTAAATAATTTCTCTTTCAGTGCGCTTATTTAACATCAGAGGTCATAATATGCGATTAAACGGCAAGACCTAGAGGTTTTGAGAAATAACGTTTCTCAAGAGGTAGATAAACGATAAAAGGCATGCCCCATTGACGAGTTTTACGGTTGGCCAACACGTGCTGGTTCAAGGACCTAGAGGTTTTGAGAAATAACGTTTCTTAAGAGGTAGATAAACGATAAAAGGCATGCCCCATTGACGAGTTTTACGGTTGGCCAACACGTGCTGGTTCAAGGTAATGATGACGGTCGGAGTCGCAAGCTTGAACCTCGATATAAGGGACCCTTTATAGTGACGAAAGTACTGGATAACGACCGGTACGTGGTTAACGAACTTCCAGGGTCCAGACGTTGTAGGACTGCTTATACGGGCATCTGTCCTTCTGACAAAATGAAAAGATTTGTTACGGTAGTTTCGTAAAGCGAGAGTAGTAACGACGAGGACAAGTAACGTGTCCTTCAATTTTACTCTTCTTACAATTACCTAATAATGTTGTGTTTTTGTTTCAGTTACGAAGCCACCCTTCACGAGGTCGTGTCAGGTTGGCCGACTATAATCAATGGGCCTATCACACCAAAATTAATATACCACTGCACTCATTTAGGAATTTAGGAACCCATTAATATTAAATTATTGGGTTTGTAAAATAAACATAACGATTAGGATGAAGAAAAGGAGGAAGGCAGTCTGGCTTGACGACGCGTTCTATAACATAGCCCTTGTTTTGTTCCCGATTTCTTTACGTATTTTATTTTATTTTATTCTAATTATTTACGAATATATTGTTTAATAGACTTTTCGGCGTTTTATTAATTTTAGTAGTTTACAATTGTATATTGATGAATAGCACTGAAGATGACGAAAGCCGAAAGCGCTCTGCTGCGATTTTAATAAAATAAAAGTATTTACACGTACTACAAACTCTCTTTTCTATAATTCTACTCTACGTGTACACAGCCACAGCTAACTTTCTACTTCCACTTAAGCCTATGACCTTCTTATATCCGGACGTGTTGTGAAATGTGAAGTGTTTATACAGCCAAAGTAAGTTTTTTTCTACTTTGGTAGTTTGAAAGTAAATTATTTAAACATATTTAAAATTGTCTACTGCTTTTTTAGAGTAATATATCGTGAATTTTATAATAAGAGGTTTGAGGGACATATTTTCAGAGGTTTGAGGGGCATATTTTCAGATACGCATGCCGAATGAAACATAACCTCATTGATTATTCTTTTAATGAATTCCTAAATTGATTATATTGTTCCAGAAATGGCGCGAAATAGAAAAGAAAAGAGAAAGATCGCAACTTTCAATGAGGAAAATATAAAAAGAGCAGTGCTTAATGGAGTTATTAACGGCGCATCTACTAGACAAGCGGCCCAAAATGAAGGTTTAACACATATGCACCTATGACATTAAAACGTTGAAATGTTGATAAATACAAATATGCTTCTGACGTAGACCGTATAAACTATCGTTTTACACCTATCAGCACCTGAATTAGGTTTTTTCAAAGGAACTCGAAGAAGAACTAAGGGACTATCTGCTTACCGCCTGTCGAATGAACCACGGTTTGACAAGAAAAAATGTTATGTCCTTAGCTTATGAACTGGCATAAAAAAATAGTTTAAAATATTCGGCAAATTGGGACAAAAATCAGGAAGCTGGTTTTGATTGGTTAAGTGGATTTATGAAGCGAAATCCGACATTGGCAATAAGAAAACCCGAAGCTACCAGTTTAGGTCGCGCAACAAGCTTCAATCGTACAACTGTTAACGAATTCTTTGATAATTTGGTCAGAGTTTACACAAAATTTCCAGAAGGTCCCGTTTCCAAACTATTTATAAACTTGAAGAAACTGCATTAACCACTGTCCATAATCCACCAAATATTATTGGACAAAAGGGTCTTAAACAGATTGGACAAGTAACATCGGGTGAGAGGGGTGTGCTTGTGACCGCGTGTTGCTTTATAAATACAATGGGAAATTCTGTACCGACATATTTAATTTTCCCAAAAGTGCACTTTAAAGATCGTATGCTGACAGGCGGACCACCCGGAATTGGTGGTGGTGCATCAAAAAGTGAATGGGTTAACAGTTAACACACATTTTAAAGCATTTTTACAAATTCGTAAAAAGTACAGCTAAGTCACCGGTTCTCCTGATATTTGATAATCACGAATCTAATATTTCAATTGGCTCTGTTGAATTTTGCAAAAGTCATGGAATTATACTTCTAACACTTATACCAGTGGAAAACCCCAGCCACTCGATAAGACTGTTTACAAATCTTTTAAAAACAATTTTAACATTGCTTGTAATGATTGGATGATCATGCACCCAGCTAAAGTAATAACTATATATGAAATAGCTGCCCTACTTGGAATTGCTTATCCAAAAGCTTTCACACCGAATACCGTCATTAATGGACATTTGGCTTTTAAATAGAGGCATTTTCGATAAAGATGATTTTTTGTGTTCTGCAGTAACAGATAGACCAGAAACGAATACGCAACATTCACCAAAGCCTCGACTTCACAAGAGCCTTCAACTCCACAACATTCACGAAAGCCCTCAACTTCCCAAAATTCACCACAGCCTTCAACTTCAACTTCAACTAAAACTTCAACTGCACATCCTTCACTAAAGCGTTCACCTATACTGAGAACACCTAAACATTCATCACACCATTTGTCTCAGCCATCACAACAATCAGAGAAGACTCTCCCACATCTTATGAATGAATCCATGGCTCCTACCAAAACAATGATAACACCAGTTGAAATTCGGCCTTTTCCAAAGGCTGCCCCAAAAAAAAGCAACGTTCAGAAGAACAAGAAAAAGTCAGATTCTCACAGAAACTTCAATTAAGGATCTGATTATAGAAGATATACATAATCAACAAACCGTCAAACGCGACGTATTTAAAGGAAAAAGAAAGCAGAAATTAGCTAAACGCATTAAACAGGACACTAGTTCAGAATCGGAAAATGAGTCGGTGTCTGTGGCAGACAGTTGTGACAACGTTGTACCTATGAGTGATGAAGATATAGATATCAATTTTCATGGCATTGATATTGGAGACTATGTTCTGATAAACGAAGGTAAAACTAAGGGTCACAATATTATGTCAATAGGAAAAATCCTGTCAAAATTTGACTCCGAAATTAACGTTCAGTAGGGGAGTGCGGGGTAGGTTCGGACATGGGGCAGATTCGGACAATTCAAATTTGGCGGCTTGAGCCGGTAGTAGAGAGGGGAAATAGCTTCAGTCAGTCCGCCATTATTATATGGAACAGCTAAAAGCGTTTGCCAGTAGAATAAACAAGAGTGCTTGATTTTATGTGAAAATTTGTGTTTTGTTGCTCAGGTTGGTAAGTTTTAATGTACATTACATAAGCTATAAACTATTGTGTTTGTGATTATTGCATGATTTTATTACGGGAACAACAAATAACCTCCAATTTCCCACAATGTGGAGTTTCAATTATGACCACAAAAATTTATAACGATTTTAGTAGTTAAAGGTATTACTAGGGGCACGTTCGAACATTTATTTGGGGTTAGGATCGGACTGTCCTGATGTGCCCCCACTTGGTGTCCGAATGTACCCCATTACATTATAACTTTACTTTACAGAATGGTTGGCACTTACAAAAAGAAGACAGCCCGTGGTGAAACTGCAGAAAGAACCATAACTTTAGCAGTTAAAGCTGTAATAAAAAGACAGTAGTCAATAAGACAAGCTGCATCTGACTACAACATAAAAAAGTCAACTTTATTCGATAGGGTAAAGTTCAAAGCGAACTTTGAAATACTATGTTGTATTGGCAGTAGAAACTAATGATCAAAATGACGAATACGAAGTAAAGTTTCCTCGTAAGAAAAATACTTACGGATTCTGTTTTTTAGTTGTTGAGGATCTTGCTGCAGTTCTACGAATCGACGTAGTTTTAAAACTTCCGAAGCCAATCAGTATAAAAGCAACATCACGTCTCTCATCCTACATCAAATTTGATGCCAAGTTTGCAAATTACAATATACAATAACTTTTTTTACTGTGACGAAGTATTATTAGTTGAATAAAAGTGTTTAATTTGTATTTGAAAATTTCTTGTTTTAAACTGACCTTACGTCCAAAACTGCCCCAAGGCTTGTCCGTAAATGCCCCCACATGGGGCACTTTCGGACAAATGTAATTTTTTTTTAAACAACAATAATGTCCAAACTTATAAATAAAACTGTTATATTTATTCCCTCCTGTAAACTTTTATTTTATAAAGAAACAGGAAAAGCATAAACCAAGGTTCTTTTTTGCCCATTTGTGAAAATACAGGTATTTTGACTTAGGTGTCCGAACCTACCCCGCACTCCCCTACGTTAAAAGACCGTATCCCGCCTTCAAATTCATTTATACCAATGAAGAATACAGGTTTGATATGACAAAAGTTATTGGCAAATTACCTTCTCCAAAACTATTTGGGGGCACAAATAGACGAGCAGAAATGTTAGTTTTTCCTGTAGTTTTGTAGTAAAATAATGTTGATTTATTTGAAGCGTAACTTTGTTCACCACCCTAAGTAACACTGTGCCCCGCTAGAGGGGTACAGTGTTGCATTCAACATGCATTTATAAGAAAACTAATTTACTTGGGGAAGTAAACATTTCAGAAATATGTTTCCGTGTTTAAGTTAATTTAAAAAAAAGGAATACCAAATAAACTGGCGTGTTACACGAAAAAAAAGCGTGAGGTATATATACCTATACGAGAAAAAAGTTTATGTTTTTACATATTATTTTTCAGCTAATTAATTTTATTTAGCAATTTTTCTGCTATCAAAATTATTTATTGGAATTTTAGCACTATGCGTAGACTTTCTATCCCATGATTTATTGGTAAAGTTTTTCGATATCTTGCACTATAATTTTGCAGGGGGGGGGGGGTTAGTTCTTCTATTGTAAAAATGTGGTGGTTATATTATCAGAATAAATTACTAAGTTATTCGTTTCTTTTCAGAAAAAATGTCTGCCCGGAGCAAGAATTTGGTTAAATTAGCTATTGCAAAACAGTCCGTTAAATCGTTTATATTTTCTGAAACTCAAAATACGAAAGACCAAGAAAACCACAACCCTAATGAATATGACGTAGAGCAGTTAGTAGATGCGGGACTTATTTTTGAGAATGAACCTTATCAACCTGATTCTATTTTGTCTTTGAATAAGAAGCCGGTTTATCCTACTACGGAGGATTTCGAGAAAAATGTTGTTTTGGTAATAAATGACGTACAAGATAATGTAACTACAAAACCTCATTGTTTTGATGTTGCTAATATTCACGACTTATTAAGTCCTAAAACGAATGCCGAAAATAACACTTCTGCAACAGTTCATACAACCGTCAGTTTATCAAATTATAATGATCAGTTGGACTCTGAAGAATCATATAATACTTTTGATCCTGACTACGTTGCAAACCCTGATGAAATTGAGGATGAAGAATCTGAGGACGAAGATGAAGAGATTGAAGAAATACATAATAATTATTTACAAGAAGATACTGAAATTATACAAGAGGAGTTAACTGAAGGTACTAGAAATAATTTAAAAAATAAAAGATTTAAAAGAGTACATCTGAAAACCTGAAAACGAAACGAAAATAACATGAAAAGAAGGGCAGGCTTATTTGGGATTTACTCGCAACAATGATGGAAAAGTGAGTCATAACCAACAACGCCCGTCCAGAAACTTGGTTGTTTGTGATTCGGATCAATGTTTAAAAAATCAAAGATATTGTTCTACTAAATCTAAAGAGACGTTGGAAAAAATGTTTTCAAAATTTTGGAGTTTATCTTGGCCCGAAAAGAAAGGTTATGTTATGTCCCTGGTCGAAAAAATTCCAAAAAAACGTGGTTACACAGCAGGTCCGTCTAGTCTAGAAGATCATTTACATTTGTTTACCAGTTAAATATAAATGGTGTCAAGGTTCAAGTATGCAAACGAATGTTTTTGGGTACCTTGGGGCTTAAGGAGAAGATGATACATTCGTGGTTAAAAGATCTTAGTTCAAACACTATAGAAAACGTACCTGGAGTTGCAGACAAAATAGCAGGTAGGCAATATAGTGAGAAAAACGATCTACGAAGAAATCATTTAAAATCATTTTTTGATGTATTGCCAAAGCAACCATCACATTATTGTAGGAAAGACAGTTCTAAAGTGTATCTTGAGCAGTCCTTTAAAACAAAATCTCAGCTTTATGACCTCTACAAGGAAAAATGCCAGTTAGATAAAATAGACCCCTATACACTTTATCCATTCAGCTGCATGTTCGACGAACTAAACTTGTCAATTTTTCAACCCAGAAAAGACGAATGCGATGTGTGCTACTCATTCAAGATCAACCAAATTACCGAAGAAATTTTCAATGTGCATGTACAAAGAAAGAACGCGGCAAGAGCTGAAAAAACAAAAAATAAAGAAGAGGCTATGCAGAATACCGTGTACACGTTCACAATGGATACACAGGCAGTAAAATTATGTCCAGTGCTAAATGTGGGTGCGTTTTATTATAAAACTAAACTGCAATTGCATAATTTTACTGTCTATAATCTGGCGTCTCATCAATGTGTAAACTATCTATGGAATGAAACAGAGGGAGATTTGAGTGTTTCTGTGTTTACCACCTGTATAACAAAGCACATTCAAGAAAATTGTCTTACTGATATAAAACCATCATTTTATTTTCTGATGGCTGTTGCTACCAAAATCGCAATGCCATACTTTCCAATGCTTTATTACATTTGTCAGTAGAGCACAAAGTTGTTATTGAGCAAAAGTATGTGGAAAAGGGTCACACTCAAATGGAGTGTGACTCTGTCCATGCTTTGATTGAAAGAAAATTAAAAAATAGAATTATTCAGCTTCCAAGTGAATATATGAATGATTCGCGAGTCGCGCAAAAAGCTTACACCTTTAGATGTCTGTTACCTAACTCACGAAGATTTTCTTAATTTTGATGAAAAACGTTTACATATTTACAATTCAATTAGACCAGGGAGAGGTGTAAATGAACCGAAAGTTACTCAACTGAGAGCTTTAAAGTATACGCCAGAGGGCAAAATATTTTATAAGATTAATTTTGATAGCGATTATGAAAAATTGCCTCAGAGAAACAAGCAAGCTAATATACAAACATTTAAATATGAAAAATTATTTAAAGAAAGACTAAAAATAAAACACTCCAAATGGCTACACTTACAGCAACTTAAAGATTACTTAACTACTGATACACACGGATTTTATAATTCCCTTCCGCACCAGACTAATTAGCGATTATTGTTTGTTATTTCAATTTGTTCTAGTTTTTTTATGATAATGCATTTAAAATAAAATACTATGTGTTAACTAAAAATATCTATTTTTTACTAGTAATATTATCAGACTGATTTTTAAAGCCTGTATCGTGTTTGACGTAATGACGTAACCCACAAAAAATATAATTTTTAATAAAACAATATGCCGTATTACACACCTTCTAAAAATTGAAATTATAAAATTAACAAACTTATCAACCCACCGTATATTCACAGTTTCAAATTGTTGAAATATACCATTTTCTATAATACTTTTATAGTTTTTCTCATTTCCTCAACAATTACCAAAGTGGGGTTACGTCCTATTGCATATAAGCCATCGATATATACTATTTGTTTCCTTCTTTTCATGTAAACACTGCTGCACTACCACGAAGCCACCTAGTCGGAAACCTGTTCCATCCTCAATCAGTATTGCTGTCGTCCCCAACACTAGAGACAGAACAGCCATTGTACAGCAAGCATGCCTCAGTATTGTTGGTATCCAGCCTTTACTGCCAAGACACATCGATGCCTGCTGACTAAGCTACACTAGCCCAATCCATCCAATCCAATCAAAAGAAGTCTTTATCAATCCATACTCAAGTAGATGAAACACTAATACCGCCATTAATCGACACTAACTACGCAAGAATTTTATATAATGGCGGTTCTAGATACCTCCTCCTCCTCTGTCAGGTAAGGATCCCATGTGTGGCGGTTGTAAATAATACTGTGTATGGCGGTTCTAGATAGTCATTAAAACCTCCGCGTCATCGGTCAAACCGGTTATAGATAGTCATTAAATAGATCAGTAAACTAGTGGGGGGTTCAAGCTTTATATGCGGCTACAATTCGTTATTACAAGTATAATTTAAAATGCCCTTGATTCAATCCAAAACCCAAATTAAGTACTTAAACAAAGTTATCAGTAAATTAAGTGATGAAAAACAGTGTGATCTTCCTGAAGCCATTGCCGAAGCCAGCGAAGTTGGGGTGTCAACCAATCCAACAAATAAAGAGAAACTTGTAGGGCCGAAAAACAAAAATATTTCAAATCTCTTTGCAGTTTATTTAGGAAACACCTTACTTGACATAACGGCTGCTGTGAATTTGCCGACCGGTACTAGAAACAAATATATGTATAGTAGCTCTGTACATTAATCGAGGTTGGGGAAACGTTAGAGTGAAAATTAGAGATGTCAGTTCCGATTTGGATATGATTAGTCTCTTTCGATTACTCTTATCAAAGGGTAAATTTATAAATGTTCATTCGTTTGGGGGTATCGACGAATATGAAGTAATGGAAAGTCATAATGAAGTCAAAAAGGCACTCCGAAAGAACCCCAATCTAAACTGGAAGTATCATGATGGTCATCACAATGAATTCATCGAGGACCATGCATTCATATTTATAAAGGAAAAATTACCTGTTGCTGAGAAATACACCTACAATGCACGGGAGGAAATCTATGGAACTCCTGTATCATTCGACTTTGAAGATAATCACCTGTGGTATAAGGACACCTATAAACGTTATAAAAAAATATTAAGATATTGTTAAAAAGTTAAAAAAGATATAAGACATGCAAAAGACCTAATTTACTTAATGGAAAAATTAAACTTAAAAACTAAATATTATTATAGACTAGATAAATTACTTTGTAGAATAAGAAAGGTGTAAATAAATAGTAAAAACTGTCTACAGTGTTTTATTTCGATTATATAAGTTGAATGTAAATGGAGATTATTGTTTTATTCTTAACCCGGTTATAATTAATAAGATAAATTTAAACAGAAAGCTACATTAACGGCAGGAGATTGCTGTTTTAAAAAGTAATTTATATACTTCACATGGTTATATTTTATGAGATAAATGTAAACAGAAAGCGACACTTAACAGCAGGATGTCGATTTAAAAGGCTATTGTTATTTCAAGTCAGGGTATACTCGTCTGCGAAATTAAAAAAAGAAAACCCAAACCTCAAAAGTATTAAGGTAAACCAGCGTTTCTATAAACGTCTGGGATACTCGTGTTGAATTCAAGAATTATTAATAGGATACTAAATGGAGGACGATTATTTTTAAATTTAGTCCAATTTTACTAATATCTAAAATCTACTACATGAGAAACAGAGTCAAAGAAAAAGCTGTTCGGTATATTTAAATTAAAGCAAATTGTATGTCTAGTTTCGGAAAATTCAGTGACAGAGGACACCAAAGTGGGTTTACCTTACATGCGATGATGGACCCTTAAGGGGCTTGTAAGAAGGTGGGGAGAGAGAAGTGGAAAGATGAATATGTATAAATACTTAAAGTGGGGAATTAAAGAAACATTCACAATTTGTGATCTAAACTTAACCGAATATAGTCATTTTTATTATAAATTGTTGTTATATATTGTGAAATGAATTCCAACGACGTAAGTACTCCATCAACTAGTAAAGGGTTAGGAAAGGGGAGAAAAGTGTCATTAAGTCTAAACAAAAAATATAAAAAAATTGAACTGCCTAGGACCAGTTCAGCTGACTGGAGCGACGCACTTTTAAATGCTGCAGCTGACAATATGTTAAATACTAATACTGGAAATTCTCGGGATATTATAATAGAGACAGGACTGACAAGGTAAGAATTGGAAATATTAACTCCTGACTTATTTCATGAAAATGTAGAAACAAATATTCCTAAAAATAATTTAAATAAAGACAAGTCAAAAATTAATATTTTTAGTGATTACACTATCAATAAACATATCGTCATTAGTGACGAATATAATAGAGAACCAAGTTTTAATTTAGGTAATTGAGGATCTTGAGGGTATAGACCCCCTACCATTGTCAATAAGTGAACCGAATGGTCAGTTGTGGGATATTCCTTTAACTAATGAAAGCGAAAAAAAGAAATATAAAAAAAACACAAATTAGCCAACCTAGCCAACGTCGGCCACAAGATCACATATTAAAAAGCGATGAAATAATGAAACACTTTGTAAAAATTCGAAAAGATCATGTCAGTGCAGCGCAGCAAAAGGTGGTAAAATTAAAAGAGATGTTAAAAAATCTAAAAGATAAAAAATTATTACTTGAGGTTGAAACATTTGTGAAAATAAACCAAAAAATATATTTTTCACTTGATGAGGAGGAATCTCTTCAACAATACTTTTCCTTAGAAAATTAAATTAAATCGTTGGAATTCATAATATTAACCCCCTCTCTTTTTCATTGTTACAATATAAGCTTAATACAGATTCAAAATTATCAAAATTACATATAAACATGAGGTGCAAAGGATGATCTGCAAAGTTTACACGGCTCGACAATTTGAAAAGCAATATTCCTGTAAGCGTAAAAACTGGGGTAAGTATAATTTAATTACATTATTATGAACTTACTGAACACATAAAAACTGTGTACTTAACTTTATTATGAATAATTAACTTAAACTTTATTGTGTTTTTAGAAAGCTGCTTACAAGATGTAAAGAGACCAAAGACCGAATTGCTGAGCCTACAACACTCCACATCGTCTGCAGAGACGTTGCATGGACAGTGTCTGAGTTACCCCAATCAAAGTGAACAGAAATACCAGTTCACGATACCTGAAGATAATAAACCTGAAGGTGAGTATCTTGTACATATTTGCTAAAACAATTTAACTTTATCTATTCTAAAATACAAAAATGTTATTATTTATACTAAATTGTATTATTTTATAATTTAGGCACCACATTTATTGATGTGGCTGGACCATCGGGCATAAGCTATGACAAGGATATACATCAACAACCTTGCGGGGATGACTCGAAAGATGCTAAGCACCACCATTATTGCACCACCTGTGATTGCATAATTCCACAGTCCAGCTTTACAGGACATCAGCGCAGCAAAAAACACAAGGCCAATATATGGATTCCAACACACAATAGTCAAGTAAGAATTTGTCAATCTGCTTTTAAAAAAAGAATAATTAGTTACAAGATTTCTTCACAACATTATCACATATATGTAAAGGACTTCATGAATGAAATTAGAGATAATTTATATGAAATATTAGATAACGAAGTACACAAACATAATTCAATAAAAGTTAATTTGGAACTCTTTGGATCCTATATCTTACCGTCTCAGGACGTTCGCGACATAAAGTCACACTCAACAAAAAATTATGTATTACATACCTCCTCATTGGAGTTTTTAGAAAGACAATCTGGTTGGAGTATAAAACATTTTTTATTTTAAGAAGTTAATATAAATAAATGTAATCCACTTAAGGCCTCTTATAAAGCTTCCAAAAGACATTGAAAATAAAAGGGCTGTATTGAGCTTGCGCAATGAGGACACAAAATGTTTCGCCTGGGCATTAACGGCGGCGGTTTTTACTCCAACATCTAATGCTTGGTTAGTTTCCTCATATCCTCATTACTCAAGATACTTTAATTTTGAAGGCTTTTCATTTCCCATGGAATTAAAATCCATTTCAAAATTTGAGGAACTTAATAATATTTCAATAAATGTATATGGGATCGAACCAATTCTTAAAGATAATAAACTTAAACATGAAATAGTAGGACCGCTTCATTACACGAAGAAAAGGTGTAACTTACACGTCAATCTCTTACTTATAGACGATTCAGAAGGAAATACACACTATTGCCTTATAAAAAACTTGTCTAGCTTAGTATCGTCACAGATATTCAAACACGAACATAAAAAAGTGTTTTGTGATGCTTGTTTGCAATATTTTCATGATAATCAAAAACTTCTCACTCATCAAGAAAACGATTGTGATATAATTTGTGTGGGTTTACCTACGGAAAATCTTAAAATTGACAAGTGTGGAAACTATGTTAAGGAAAATATATTAAAATTTCAAAACTTTGAAAAAAAACTTCGCGTACCCTTCGTGGTATACGGTGACTTTGAATGTGTGCTCAAGCCAATAATAGATGACAATGTTAACATACAAAAAAGGAACGTGTATACAATTAAAAAATGTCAACATATTCCTTGCTCCTTTGCTTATTATATTAAATGCTCGTTCATCAAACTCTCTAAACTTGTACTGTATAGAGGAGAAGATGCTCCACAAAAATTTATGGAAAAATTAGAAAAATACTTAAAAACCATTTATTTGAACTATTTAAAATCGATTAAGCCATTACATTTAACCCCTGAAGAAGAGAAGTCATTTCAAAATTCAACACATTGCTTTATATGTGAACAACCATTTGATCAATCATCTATACGTATTCGAGAACACTGCCATATCAGCTCAGCGTATCGAGGGGCGGCACACTCCGTTTGTAACCTAAACTATAAACCACCCCTCTTTGTGCCTACCCTTTTTCATAATCTTAAATCGTACGACGCGCATCTGTTTATTTAAAATTTGACCTTAAAACAAGAAAAAATTGGCGTCATTGCACAAACAAAGAAAAAATATTTAACCTTTTTTAAACATTTACTTGTTGATCAAAAAATATTAGAAAATGGAAAAAAAAGAACGTATTTAAAAATGCAGTTTATAGATACCTATCAATTTTTACCATACGCTTTGGATAACCTAGCTTCCTCACTTTCTTCAGAACAATGCATTCACACCTCGAAATACTTTAAAGACGAAAACAAAATAAATCTTATGAGACAAAAAGGTGTATTTCCTTATTCGTATTTGACCGATATTGAAAAACTTAATAATACTCAACTACCTTCTAAAGAAATGTTTTTTAACGACCTCAAGGACGAACCGCTTTCGGACGTAGATTATCAGCGAGCGAGAGACGTGTGGAATTTATTTAAATGTAAAAGTCTGGGAGAGTATTTTGATCTTTATTTAACTAGTGACACCCTTATTCTGGCCGATGTATTTGAAAACTACCGAAATATTTGTTTAAATATTTATAGTCTTGATCCATGTAATTTTATAAGTAGTCCATCATTATCATTTTCCGCTGGATTGCTTAAGAGTAAAATTCAATTACAGTTGCTAACCGATGTTGACATGCTACATTTTTTTACAAATAATATTCGCGGGGGTGTTAGCACTTGTGTCAAAAAAAAGGCAATTGCAAATAATAAATATCTTCCAAATTATAACGAAAGCAAGCCCTCAATATTTATAATGAATCTCGATGCTGTAAGCCTTTACGCAAGCTCGATGAAGTTTTTTTTACCTATGAAAGACTTTATATGGTTAACGCCAGAAGAAATTGCAGTTTTATCAAAAAATATATTAAGTTTATCTCCCACATCATCTGAAGGTTTTGTTTTTATGGTCGATTTAGAATATCCTCCGTATTTACATTCAGCACATAACGACTTGCCCTTTTGTCCGGAAACAGTTATACCGCCCGGTAGCGATATGCCAAAATTAATCCCAAACCTAACTAATAAAGAATGCTATGTAATACATTATCTCGCGTTGCAAGAAGTAATTCGTTATGGTCTAATTTAAAAAAAAATCATAAAGGAATAAAGTTTTACCAAGCTCCATGGTTACAGTCATACATAGATTTAAATACTGACATGCGTCGCAAGGCAAAAACCAAAGCCGATAGCGATACATTTAAATTAAGTATTAATAGCTTATTTGGTAAAACCATGGAAAATGTAGAAAATAGACACGATAATAAATTAGTAAGTCAATGAAAAAAAGAAAAATAAAAATAAAAATGGCGCTTCAAATCTAACATGCAAACCTAATTATAAAAACTCTACTATATTTTCCGAAAATCTAATAGCAATTCAAATGCAAAAAGTAAGCATATATTATAACAAACCCCTATATGTCGGTTTTGCAATTTTAGACATAGCAAAAACTATAATTTATGAATTCTATTATGGATATCTTAAACAAATGTATGGAAAAAAGTTAATTTACTATATACGGATACGGACAGTCTTATCATTGAAGTAATTACCCCAGATTTTTATAACGACATGAGGTTAAATTTAGATAAATTCGACACTTCAAATTATAAAGCTAATAACATCTATGACATTCCCGTCAATGCCTCCATCATCGGTAAAATGAAGGATGAATATGGAGGTAAAGTCATCGAAAGTTTCTATGGAACAGGCGCAAAAGCTTATTGTATTAAAGTTAGTACTTTAAAATTAAAATAAATACTTTGTGAAAACGTTATCCCTATAGTGTTTCAGCCATGATGCTGTCCATTGGACATTCACTGGACTAACCACTGCCAAATCAGGATGTCTATTGGATATTTGTCCGCTCTAAAAATAATATCCACTGGGCGAAGTTGTGTTATCAGGAAACCGCAAAGTCCCCCTTTGTCCGCCTGTTAGAATCACTAACGGCAAACAAACGTCTATTCAGAATAGTAGTGGGCGAATCGGATCAGAGCCGGTTCTATGAGTCGGATTTAGGGGAAGATTGGGACTGATCCGACTCCCAAAATCAAACAGACGGTTAATACCTAACTAAAATATTAATTACAGTCTACTTAACTAAATGACATTCAGATGGCGACACACGGAGCAAAACGACTTCAAATTATTAGATTAGGTAGCAACAACCCGAGTGGGAAATGTCGCGATAATTAACAGTTTGGAGACTTGAAATTAAACAAAAGTGCGAACCAAATAAAAATGTTTATCGGTTGGAATGAACTTAAAACGCGATCTGTTGAAAGGGGCCTTGCAGACGGTCTATACAGGATAACAATATAATAATACATTTTCTTGAGAAAGAGACTCTTAAAAAGTAAATGTGCAAATACGCTGAATAACCCTTTGCGTCCCACTGGTCAGTACACATGATCACCAATTTAAAAATGTATAAGTACACTCTTACCGGCCCTGTGATCTAACCACCTCGTAAATATATTAATTGAGGAGTGTCTTTTCAAAAGGGCTTATTTCTCATTTTCAAATATATTGTTTTTTTAATGCCGATCGATTCTTACCAAACTATTCTCGAAGTTGGTGTATAATATTCCGTGTCAAAACTGCTTAATTCCTATTAAAACTCGACACAAAAAGTGCCTTCCCTTTCAAACTGGCTTATTTCTAACAAATTATTGCCTTGCAAAAAGATTAAAAGCAGTACTTTTCAAAATAGCTTATTTTTCGTATATAAGTAGTGATGTCCTATATTTTCCGTGACAAAAAGGTTTATTTCTATTTTCTTGCATTTTATGCCAGGCAAATCAGTTTGTTTAATTTGTGTTGTGCCTTTAGACTCAAGAAACCCTTGCTTTTACTCTTGGGATGAAACTACTGCCAAGAGAGGGTCTTCTGAAGTTGGATCTGCCCTTTATGACTAGTTATCCTCCATGGACCTAGCAGATGATGTAAAAATCATTCGTTTATTTTGTGATGGGTGCGGAGGACAAAATAAAAATAACCATATTCTACAAATATTGATTCAATGGTTATTTTCTAAATCTCATGCACATGTGGAGGCAATACATCTCCACTTCCCAGTGCGTGGTCACAGTTTCTTACCAGCTGAGTATTTGGACGTTTAGAAAAGGACATCCGAAAAAAAAACATTATTACTACAAGAGATGATTATGATGAGATTTTTAAAAGGCATGGAAATTTGAAATTATTGTGGCAGGATTGGCAGCTGCTGGAAATAAAAGATTTGCAACAACATTTTAATAAGCTAAAGGGATTACAAAAAATTAAAAGAATCACCATACAAAAAACAGTAAAGAGAAGGAAGAGAGTGGGTTCTGAATTACGAGCTTATGAAAACTTTAGATTTCGATGTGCGACCGACTACACATTATTGAAACGTGGTAAAAGGATTCCAATGGAAATATCTGCAACTCAAAATATTGCACAGCCCATTTCAGCAAACAAGAAAAAAGATGTAACAAATTTACTTAAAAAGCAATTTGGGGATGAGTGGATGGACCTACCCGAGTTGAGTTGGTACAAAAATATTATATTAGAAGCAGTTACGGTTCAAACAGTAGATGACGAACAAGACGAATGTATGTGATTGCAACGACAATGACGTTGGGGAAATTCGTGTTTAGTATTGTATATTATTGTGTTTTAAAAGTTGTCATTAAAATGTGAAAAGAAACAGCCCTAATTAGTTTTTATGTACAGATCAAAATGGCTTATTTTTTACAAGTACTGATCAAAACATCTTAATTCCAACAGATCCAGTCAAAAGGGCCTATTCTAAGTTATCAACCTAAAAATAGCCTTTTGTAAGTGGTTTAAAAAAAAATGACAGTGCTTTAACATTGAGGTTAACCCAAAAACACATTATTAAAATTTAAAACAAACCTTCATAATTGTTCACCTTTGTTTGGAGTTATATTCGTTTCCTGAAAAAAACGTTAGAGTGGAAATAAGCCCTTTTGAAAAGACACTCCTTAATTGTAGTGCTATCTATTAGAAAAAAAAATCGCTTTATTTAGGCGTATTGTGTATTGGACCTTGCATTATTTTAGCAGTTTTTGAGAGATACACGTGTTGCTCTTGTTATTTGTTTTAAATTTGGTTAAAAGTGACTAAAATTTCAAAATGGCCGGTAAGTAATACACCAATTGTCACATGATTACATATTATAACAGACAATTAATTATTTTATGTTTTTTCTGGCTTTCACATCGTCTTAAAAATGGTGGTTACATAAACTAACCACTAGGAATATGCGGGGTATTGATAACTGTGTGATTTTGTCATTTATGTTTACAGAAAGAAGTAAATGGTCGTTTGTAGAGCTCGAAGCAATGAATGAGAACGATGTGAATAATATCTTTGCTTAAATTCCGTCCGATGCAGAATCTTTGGCAGGCGACTATTTGTCAGGAGATGACAATAAGGTTGACCGCGTCCTTGAAAATGTGAATGAAAATTTGCTGGCTGAACAGGATAAGGTCAACAGATTGATTGGTTCTGGGTATCTAAACAAGAAAAGGGGACCAAAATCTAAACAAATAGTAAATGCTTATAAGAAATATGTTCCCATCGAAAACAGATTTGACAAGGCCGCTAATATGCCTATACACAGTACATCCAGACGTTGTGCAGTATGTAGTACAAAAAAAGAAGCACATAGAAGTATGTGGATCTGTACCATATGTGAAGTTGTACCATAAATAGTGGCAGAAAATGGACAAAACATTTAGTGTTCATTCGAAAAAATACGGTGTGCGTCGTTTTATTAATATGGAATTTGTATCATTTTCACGGTATATCCGACATCTGAGTTTTGATGAACAACGTCCACTTCTGTGGACAACGTTGTCGGACCTCCGAGAAGAGTTTTTTTTGTTAGGGAAAGATGCGGCGTGTCACCCTTTAATCAGTTAGGAGCGCGAAACCGGCTACTAACAGTGCGGGTCCATGAAGACCTCCGGCGGGTCGATACTTACCAGATCATTTATGATGGGGAGGTGAAAGTGCGTCCATGTGATTGCGTTCTTTGCAATCTAACTGATCGCGTGTTCCCGCCGCTAGAGGAATTCTATGAGATCGCCGAAATTAGAAGAAATTATCCCTTACTCTCGGCTGCCGCGGCTCAGGCAAACGTGAACCTACAATAGTAAGCAATTAACATCAGCAAAACATCGATTGGCAACCCAAATAAAAAACCCAATTCAGCAATGAATTAAATATAAATAGCGGGTTTTTAGATTAGGATAGTTAATTTTAATTATTATTATTGTTTGTGATTACAAGTAATAAAGTTATTTTTAAAAAGAACCCGTTGTGTAAACAACCCTTAACTCGTGCCTTATCCGCCGCCTCCAAGGTCTCCGATTAACCGGTCGCCGCGCTCACTAGTTGCAGCCCCAGAAGCTGCCCTACCACAGGCCGCTGTTCCAGAAGCCATCCTACCAGAAGCCGCCATCCTCGAAGTTATTGCTCCACCGGAAGCGATTCCACTGGCTGCCGCGACCGAGCACGACCCCTAGCTAGACAGCTAGTCACTGAGCTTCCACCCTTAGTCCCGCTGAAACGCCCGCAACCAAAGGGCTTGCAGGAAATGGAAGCAGACCACCTAGGAAGGATAGGGGAGCTCATTATGGCTAGATGATGCCCTCTAGACTCACCACCCACAAGAGCAAGATCTATCCAATCGCATAATAGGGCTTTCTAGAATGATGGGAGTGCCACTTACGTAGTAAAGTAAAAGTAGTAGAAATACTCGTAAACCAACATGAGGTAAGATTTTTCTATAATTGGTCACTTGATGTATCCTAAAAAGATGTCTTTTTCTTTTTTCAGGTTTACTTTTTATTAAATTTTTAATAGTCATCTCCTCACACTTACATCCACTTCTTCTCCATTTTTTCTCAAATGACTAGCCAACAATTTTCTTTTGCTTAAATGATTATTCCTATTCACTTCAGTTTTATCGTTCGACAGTTCTTTCAAACAAAGATGAGAAACTTTTCATTCTACCTTTAAATTTTTCACAGTACCTTAAGCCTCAAACCCGCATATTTTTCTTTCTCACAATGCAACGTGTGTACCTGTTTTCTCACCGTTTCCACTCATTTTTACATCGAACCTGCAATTGTGTTGCTCAGTTAGGGTAATATCTACTGGTTTTTCTTCTTTATTTATTCTCCTGAAGATATTGTCGTTTAGAATATAGTTTTTTTGTTATGCTGGTTAATGCAAAATATAATTTTCTTTTGCAGCTGACGCATTATGTCTACCTTGTAACTAAAAATCAAATTTCTGAGAAGCATACTGACTTAGGTGGGGGGTATTACCCTAAGGCACCGTAGATACATTTTTCGATTGAAAATTTATACTTTTATGTACTTGGGCTGGAGGAGGAAGAAATAATCAAGAAAAAATTGGTTTAAAGTTTTACAAGAAAACCATTCGTCTGTTTTTTAAAATAGTTCATCTGGCAGATAATGCTTTTACCCTGGCGGAATGTGAAACATTTTTCAAAAATGTTATAGGAAATCTAGTCAAGAGAAATGAAAGTCAAAATATAAGTGCCTCAAAGAGCAAAAAACAAAGAAACAAACTTTTATACAAAAAGGATTCACATCAAGAAAATGATAAAATAATAAAGGGGAAGCCGGAGCATCATGAGCACAGGGGCCTAATGAACATCTCCTATAATTTGGAGACATTTCAACGCAGCCTGGCAACACCGATCGGAAATATTGCAAAAAGCGAGTGGAGTCTCCTCACATTAGTCGAGTCCACCGCTCGCGGCGGTTGTTATTACTAGAGGACATAAATTTGTGCACGTGATATAATTTTATACTATTTTGAGTAGCCTACTACGCCAACCAGTGTCTTGTTTTTTGACTTGTTATAGTTTTAAGTAACCTAATTTTTTTTAGTGATAACTGTGTGGCCCAAAACAAAAATAGATTCTTATTTGCCATGTACCTTTATTGCTTGGAACATTTTGAAATTGATAGCATAACCCATAAGTATCTGATGGTTGGCCACACAGAAAATGAGTGAGATTCCATGCATGCTGCATAAGAGAGGGAAAAAAGTAGAATTTTAAAAAGTGGCCCTATTTATATACCATCGCACTGGCAACAATAATTAGCTGTGCCAAAAAAACAGAAAAACCGTACAAAGTCGAGGAAATGCACTCTCAAGATTTTATAGACTGGAAGGAGGTGGCTGATAAAATGGGAAAAAATTATAACTTGAACACAGACAACGAAAAGGTGAAGTGGGGCGAGGTAAAAATTGCGAAGTTCGTTAAAGGAGAAATTGATATTATCAATTACAAAACAACCTATTTGAAAGAAGAAAGCTTTAAGAAAATTTTTATAAGACACAAATGTAGAGGAAACAGACCACAGATAAACCTAAATTTTTGCTTAAAGGTCCGCAAGCAATCTCTGAAAGGAAGAAATCCGATTTATTGCAGTTATGCACGGAAAATCAAATATTGAAAATACATCATGAGTTTTTTCAAAGTTTAAAGTCTGCAAGAAAAAATAACGCATCAGAGAACAATACTGGATCAGACGAAGAAAACTAAAAATAAAATGGGTTCTCAGAAAAAAACACTACATAATTTTTTTTTACTTGGTTCTTGATGTTTGTACAGCACTAAGATAATAATATCCCTGGTGTTTTTATATGTTTTATATATACATTTTTGTGCAACACTAAGATATCTCGTGTTTTTTTAACTTGTTTCATAAATAAAGTTTTGCAACACTGAGATATCTCGTGTTTCTTTACTTGTTTCATCAATAAAGTTTTTGCAACACTGAGTTATGTTGTTTTTTTGCTAAAATATTGGACAATAAATTAAAATCATAGCACACTTGTATCCTCTTTAATACCCTTAATCGGAACCTGTAATTATATTGTAATTATTTTTATTGGAATAGGGTAAACCACACAGTGATTGGACAGGGGTCAAAATTTCCTTAAAAATAAGGATACGGTCCTATTGTATTGGCTGTATTATATAAAGTTTCCTTTATTTCAATACCATCCTTATAACTAAATCGGTCAAAATGTCACTAGATGTCGCTAGTTCACTTCAATCATAGGTTAAAATTTGGCGGTGCATGTGCTTTGTTCCATAAATATTTTGTTAAGCAGAAGGTGAATTTTGTGGTAATATTTCAAGGTAAGCAAACTTATTTTTAATTGTTTTTCTGACGTAGGCAACTAGCTTTGTGTCAGTCTTGATAGTTTCTTTTTATTTAGCATCCAGATTATTTAACATTTTGAGGTTAACTATTGTCCAATAACTGTACTTATAAAATAGAACCTATTTAGTTATTGGACAGGGTGTCCAAAATTAAAAATTTTAGTATATACTAAATATACACATTATATTGTACTAAATTGTAGAGAATTGTACAATGTATAAGCCTACAAATTTCTGTTAACGTTTCGGTTACCTATACAGTTATTGTCCACATGTTCCAGAACTAAGTTAAATTTGTCCAATAACTGTTTTTCATTGTTTTTAAACCGAATATTTCATAAAATAGCATTATTATATTTCAGAACACAATCTACAATGTCTAAAAAGCAGTATAATGAAGCTGCCATAAGAGCAGCAGTATCAGAAATTCAACAACATGGAGGAAAATTGCGATCTACAGCACAGAAATATGAAGTTCCAAAATCAACCCTATCTTTTAAATTAAAAAATCCAGGCCACAAAGATACATTTAGCCCTTGTCCAATTCTTAGTACTGAAGAGGAAACTTTTCTAGTAAACTGGATTATCGAATTAGCAAGAAAAGGATTTCCACCAAAGAAAGAAGATCTCCAGACAAGCGTACAAACGTTTTTAAATAATAATCCGCGCCCTAATCCATTCAAGGATAATAGACCAGGAGATGGGTGGGTAAAGGCATTTTTAAAACGCCATCCTCATGTGGAAAGAACCAGTGAAGCCGTTTCTTCAACCAGTTCTTGTGTTAGTGAAAGCGACATAAGGAAATGGTTTCAGGAAATTTCAGAATACATTATAGCAAAAGATCTGCAATCTATTATTAAAGAACCATCAAGGGTATTTAACGGGGACGAGACCGCTTTTCAAATTTGTCCTAACACTGGAAAGGTGCTAGCGTTTACGGGTGAAAAAAATGTTTATTCAGTAGAACATGGAGCCTCAAAGGAAAATCTGACAGTTATATTTAGTTTTTCGGCCAGTGGAAAATCATGCCCGCCGATGATAATTTATGGATATAAAAGGGTCCCTGAAAAAGTTGCATTAAGTGTACCAGCAGAATTGGGAATTGCAAAGAGCGATAATGGCTGGATGACCTCGGAAGTATTTTTTGAATATATTGCAAACATATTCCATCTATACTTAATTAAAGAAAATATAGAATTGCCAGTTATATATTTTTTAGACGGCCATAAAACACATTTGACTTATGAAGTAAGCAAGCTTTGCTCTGAACTAAAAATAGAATTGATCGCATTATACCCAAATGCCACCAGAATACTGCAACCTGCAGATGTTTCTGTTTTTCGTCCAATTAAACTTGCCTGGAAGAAAGCTGTTAGAAAGTGGTGTAATGAGCATATAAATGAAGTCGGAACTAAATTAAACTTTGCATCTATATTGCAAAATGTGGTAAACACCGCTATAATTCCTGAAACCCTTATAAATGGTTTCCGAGTATGCGGACTTTGTCCTTTTAATGCCGAAAATGTTGATTTTTCAAAATGCATTGGCAAAGTTAAAAAACTCCCTGAATCTACACCTATAGAAAACCAAACCACCTCCACTATAATTTATGAGAATTTTGCAAATGTTGTCGGTAAAGAAAAAATAAACGAATTTTGTAGGGTGAATTCTGAGGTGAATTCCGATGAAATGTCTGAAAAAAATCAAGATTTTTACCTTTTGTACAAAGTTTGGAAATCTTTTCAAAACTCAAATGAACACAATAGTCTAGCTGCAGCAATTGCAGAAAATCCAAAAGGGTCAAATTTACCAGAAATAATTGTTAACACATCTAACGAAAAACCAGCTCTAAATAAAGAATTAGTAGAAGTTGCAAGTCAAGAGCAAGTGGCCATTGAAAATGAAGTACAGGATAATGACGTGCACTTGAACCTAGCTGAAGATGCACAAGTTAGTGCAGGTAAACATTTAAGTAAGAAGAAATGTATATCCGAACTTGTCCCGGAAAAGCTATCCGAAATTAGTCCAATATTTAAAGTAGTCAGTAATTCAGGATTCGGAAAGTATTTAGTCTTACCCAAAACACCTGAACGTAAAGGAAAACGTGAAACGGAACGCTTTCCATTTGCAATTACTTCAGACAAATACAAACAAATGTTTAAAGAAAAAAATGATAAAAAGAGAAAGTTAGAGGAAGAGAAAGCTGAAAGGAAACAGAAGAGGGACGAAAAAAAGCTATGTCAAGAAAAAGTGAAAACGAAAAACAAAGGAAAAAAGAAACAAGAAAATGTTAAAGTATCAGCATCTACTTCAAGCTCTTTAATACCAAAAAATCTACAGTCTGCAACTCGCGCTTTATTTGTTAACAGTCAAGATATGACCTCCACAAATTCTTGTGGAATTTGCAAACAGTGCGTCCATTCCGAAACCCGCTTGATTTGTGCCGAATGTACAAAAATGTTTCATAAGAGATGCATTCCTAAACGACATCAGGTACATATTCCTGATGACATAGATGACGATTTGTTCTTATGCCATATGTGTTATCGTGAGAGTAACTCTTCGGAAGACGAAGACAGTGAAGATCATCTTCAAGATTCAGAAGATGACGATGTACTCTTAGCAAAATACCAAGAATATTATAAAACTAATTAGACCTTAAGTTTTCTAAAAATTGTCCAGTAACTGTGTATTCTGTGTCCCATAACTATATCTCATGTCCAATAACTATGAATTTTTACATACTTTTCATTAAAAAATAATAAAAACAAAACAAAATGTTTAAATGTATCGGACGTAACGTTCTCCTCTGGGGAAGAACGATTATTAAATGCTAACCTCAAATTTAACTTTTCTCATTCTGTCAATTTTAATATAAAAGAATCACTTGCAATAGAGGCGTAACACATTATTCATACAACTGATATTCCTAACAAAAATATTTTGAGAGCGTGAATAATTAATTTTCTTAATCATGGTATACCAAATAACAGACTTTCTAACAACTACAACTCCATTCACCTTAGGACCTTAATGAATACGATTGTAAGCAATGACCTTGTCATCACTAAAGCAGATAAAGGTTCTTGTTTGGTAATTATGAAAATAACGGATTATATTGAAAGGGTTGAGAGTTTCCTGGGCTCTGAAGATTTTCAGGTCATCAATCGTGATCCTACTAACGGGTTTTTCAAAAAAGTGAAGGGAGTATTAGATAAAACTTTAATAACCTTAGAATATTTTAAAACAACTAAAAATAAACTGTATCCAATGAATCCTAAGACACCCTTGCTCTATGGTTTACCAAAAGTACACAAAGAAGGTATTCCAATTAGACCCGTCGTTTCTTTTGTGAACTCACCTTGTTATAACCTCTCATCTTGGCTTAATAAAATTTTGAGGGAAGTATCGGGTTTTTTAAGTACATACTCTGTTCGGAATTCTGTAGATTTCGCGGCCTATCTGAAGAATATTTATGTGCCAGACGGTGCCATTTTAATATCACTAGATGTCAAAAATTTGTTTCCCAGCATTCCACCGGCTGAATGTATCGACCTAGTAAGAGGTTTGTTGGAGAGCAAAAATCTTCCTAAAATGGTGATCGATAATCTGACTTTGCTCCTCTCTACAGTACTTGACCAAAATTTTTTTCAATTTAATGATAAATTTTTTAGACAGATTACGGGTTTGGCCATGGGTTCATGTCTCTCCCCTTTCTTGAGCGAGGTGTTTATGAATAACTTGGAAAGTAAAATTATGAATAGTCCCTTTGCAGGCTATCTTAAAGCATATAAAAGGTATGTAGATGACATTTGTTTAATGTGGGACGGCAGCGAGGTTGAATTAAATAATTTTTTAAAATTTGCAAATACCTTACATGATAAGATTGAGTTCACACTAGAAAGGGAAACACAGGGGAAACTACCGTTCTTAGATCTTTTACTTAAGAAATAACAACAACATCAATTTTGAAGTATTCAGAAAACCAACATCTACCGATAACATCATTCAGTTCACATCCAATTCACCGTTTTCACATAAATTTGCTGCTTTTAATTCTTTCTTTTATAGACTATTTAATTTGCCGTTATCTAAAGAGGCGTTTACTAAAGAACTAAACATAATTAATCAAATGGCACTTAATAATGGTTTCCCAATTAAGTCTATAAATAAACTTTATTACAAATTCGTTAACAAATACAAGTTCTCTTACCATATTATACATGCAAAACCCACAGATGTTAAAAACAAGTTTAAATGTCTTACATTTTTTGGTAGCATATCCTTACAACTAGCTAAGTTTTTTAAAAACCTAAATATTTCAATTGCATTTAAGACAGTTAACACTTTAAAACAACACTTGGTTAAGATCAAGGACAGAACGGACCGTTTTGCCAAGTCTGGTGTTTATGCCTTAAATTGTGATGATTGCTCAGCGGTTTATGTCGGCCAATCAGGTAGAAGGATATCCACTAGAGTACAGGAACATCTCAGCCTTGTCAATAAGTATAAATATTCGGATTTCACCGAGACTAAGTCTGCATTCGCTAATCACCTGTTAACTTCTGGACACCAGTTCTCTTCCCCTACAAATATCAAGGTTTTACACGAATGTTCTAAGGGTGTGAAGTTGGATCTGTTGGAGAAAATGGAGATTACTAAGGCCAAAAAAAGTCCCATACTTACTTGTGTCAACGACGTGTTTAATTTTGAACCTAATTTGATTTTTAACAATATTAGTAAATGAATTGGTTATGATTTGTTTTGTTTATAACCCGATGTTGATATCGGGACGGTCACCTTTCGCTAATTTTTAATGCACAGAACAGATTGGCTACGCTCTCATCTTCTTTCATATTTTCAGGCATTTGAACATAGTTAGATCCCGTCGCATTCGTTTCACTGGATTTATTGATCCAATTGACCCGACTGCTCTCTGACATTTGATTTTTTGTTTTTGTTATTTACATTTTTAAATTTTAATATGTTATAACTGTTTCTTTTCTGTTTTAAATTCTGGATAATTAGTGGTTTTTAATTATTCGTGTATCTGTTAGTTAGGTCTCTTGTTTTAGGTCTGATGATGCCCGAAAGGGTGAAACACGTGTAACCACACAATTATATTTGCTGAGACCGAGACTTTGTTGTCTTTCCTTTTTTCCTTTAAAACAAAATGTATTTTGTTCAAAATAATTACAAAACCTAATCACATGCACTTTTTGCTATCAATAAATAGATACATATAATTTTTTGCATAAATTTTAAGCGGATTTCGGCAATTTAACTAATTATATTCCCTTAAGTGTCCAACGACTATGTAGTTTACCCTAGAAACAATGTTTATTTATATTTCAACAAAATCTTTAAATGCAATTATCTCAATATTGTGTTTTTCAATATATCTCACTGTTACTTTCATGTATCGATATCATGTTTAGGAAAAGATGGCGGCTGTCGTCTGTCAATTAAGATATCGATACCTGAGAGCAACAGTGAGATAATCCTCAAAAAATCAGTTTTAGGTTATTTATGTCAATCGGTGGCTAAAGCCAACTTTAATACAACGCAACACTGGGATAAGGCAACAAAAATTCTTAAAATACTGTAACGAGCCAAAACTCAGTGTTGCAATTTTCTTCATTTCCCTATTGTTTTATTGCAACACTGAGATTTTATAAATGACTCAATGTTGTCTTAAATGAATTTTCAGCCGCGTGAAAAAATAATAATGCAACACTGAGATAAGCCAAATATCTCACTGTTGCGTTATGTGTTTTTAAGCGTTACCTGCCGTTGCCTCGTGTTTCTACAATATCCACTGATAGTATTGTTCATAGTGTTCGTGAAGTTTTGTGTTACTGTCTACATTATTATAAAATTGATATTGTTATTACTATAAAAAGCAAGTATGCCTTCAAGGGGACAACGACTCTGTACTCTAGCACTAAAACAATTACAAACAGGTTAGTAGGTAGGACTCATTTATTCGTATATTTTGTTTAATATACCAAAGTAAGGTTATGTAATTATACTTACTTCTTGCAAAATTGATAACCTGGAGCCGGAATCTTGCCCAGAAATAAATAGTAATGTTAAATTTATTTAAGGTTCTAGTTTTTTAAAAATTTGATCTGATACACATTTAAATAATAGTTATCGTTATTAACTTTGTAGCTACAGAACAGCCAACACTGAATAGTGGAACACTAGAGGAATCTAGTGTCCTATTGCCAGAATACGAACCGCAATCTTTTCCCGTGTCAGTGATGGAAAATGTTATTATTATCGACAACATGGAAAACAATATTACTGAAATTTTACCGGGTAGTCTGCTTTTGTATTTATTGTGTCAACTCATAATACTTTTAAATAATATTGTTCTTAAAATATATTGATTTTGCCTGTCTATTTACTCTATTAGTCAGTTCATTATACTTTATCCTAGGCCTTAAGGTAGAGGTAGGGTAGGTGTGAGTTTAAAATTAGATTTATTGTGTGATCTAATATTAAAATAAAATTTTAATGTTTGATATACATTACAATTATTATACTTATTATACGAAAGTTCGCATCTTATAAATTACATTTTTAGTTTTAGAAAAACATCAAAAAATAACTATACTTGGTGATTATAAGGACTTTTTACCACCAAGTGAAGAAGAGGCTATGGATTTGCATGAATTACAAAATGAAGCTCGGCCAGTATTTTTACAGAATGGTGGTATACAAGAATTAGAGAATGTAGCTGTGCAACAGGACATTAATTATTTAGCTCACTTCAATGATGAAGCCTCTGAACTTGACCCTCAAGTAGAATTTTTACAGAATGGTGGTATACAAGAATTAGAGAATGTAGCTGTACAACAGGACACGATAATTAAGAACCTACAAAAAAGAAAACAAGAAAGCGAACCATAAAAGAAAATACGTGGCAAAGAACTATAAAAAAGTATAAGATAAACACAGGCCAAGAGTACACGTCACGCCTGGGAAAGATACATAGGGCAAAAATACCTAAGCCGCCCTGTGATGAACATTGTATACACAAATGTATTGAAAACATTTCAAATGAAAAAAGATTGTCCATTTTTCAACAGTTTTATAACTTGGCTGACAAAACAAGACAGCGTGCTTATATTTTGAACTGTACGAAATCAATAGTGTCAAAAGCGACATTATTAAATGTCATACAAGACGCAAGACGTAGGCAAACAAATAACGCTTATTGTTTTGAAGTTAACGGAATATATGTTCGAGTCTGTAAATTATTTTTTATGGCCACATTGGATATTTGCAATAATACCATAAATACTGCATTAAAGAAGGCACCAGAAGGGTTTTTTAAAAATGATTTAAGAGGAACAGGGCCAAGTAGCAACAAGACCTCTAATGATCTGGTTAAGACCACATCAATAGCTTTTCTAGAGTGCAGTCTTATTACTGTCGCGCTTAACTTTAATTTTTCAAAATTAATTTAGTTATAGAATAATGCCGTTTTTTATAAAAAGTTAAAAGTGCTGTAATGACAATCTATAATATTCAGAACTCTATTGCACTATTTTTAATAAAAATAAAATCTAAAAAGTCTCTAACACCCCTGTATAACTCATAATTAAACAGTTTTAGTTTTCTGATGTTACCAATACGCTGGAAGGAAATGCAGACGTGTTATTTTTTAAAATATAGGTAGTTCATCAAGTAATTTAATATATTTCTATTATTGAAATAAAAAACCCTTTACGATGTTTTTATAATAATTAATGTGTGACTTTTTATTTTTCAACTTTTTCTACACGTTTTAAGAATTTTAAAAATAAAATAAAAAGAAACTGGTAAATACAGTATCGCCCGAAATAAACAGTACTGAACTTGTAATCGTATTATAGATTTAAAAAATACATATTATTGACACTTTATTATATGTTCTAAATGTGCACCTCCTCGTTCAAGACAGACTTCATAACGATGTTCTAAGTTTCTGGTCATGTTATTGAATAAGGGTTGTCTCAGAGCTGCGAAGAAGACTCTAACGGCATCCTTTAATTCATCGATGGTTTGTGGTGCCCGTTTGAAAACGGCCTTTTTAGCCATGCCCCAAATGTATGCGTCTGGAGGTGTGAGGTCTGGAGAATGTGAAGGATAAGGGAAGTCAGTAAATCGTGAAATGAATTTGCTTGGAAAATGTTCTTGAATAAATTGACGAATTGCGGCAGCAGTATGGCAAGTTGCCCCGTCCTGCTGAAAAAATTGGTTTCGAAATGCCAAGTTACGTGCACGACAGAATTGACGTAGATCAGGGATAAATCGTGTTAAAATGTGTCTGTACCTCTGTTGATTAAGTGTGACTTGCCTACCATTCTCTTCGATGAAGTACGGACCAATGATTCCGTGTCCGGACACAGCACACCAGACACTCACTTTTGCACTATGTAAAGGAACCTCTTGAACCTCATCGGGTCTAGCAAAGCCCAGAAATCGATTTGTGCGACGATTCACATAGCCTGACAAGTGAAAGTGTGCTTCGTCTGAAAACCAAACATTTTTCAAAAATTCAGAATTTTTCATACTGTAACGCGAGAATTCTGGCGCAATATTCCACTCTACTGCGATAATCCCGAGGATGTAGTTGTTGATGTACCTGAATCACATACGAACATGCACCCAGCTCCTTCAGGATTCTTTGAAAGGAAGTTCTTTTTAAATCAAGTTGTAACGCTGTCCTTGCCTGGCTGACTTTCGGATTGATTTGCTCAAAAACACGTTCATGGTTATTGTTGTTGTTAACTGTCCTGGGACGCCCCGAGTTTCCTTTTCGTTGGCACAATACACTACCCGTATTTCTGAACTTTTCAATAACCTTCAAAATTACAGCATTACTTGGAGAACGTTTATTAAACCGTTGTGTGAATTGATCAGACACGTATAGCAAACTTGCACCATTATGTCGGCCCATTCCGTATGAGCGAAAATAATGCTCTACCAGAAACACTTTCTCCTCTGTACTTAACACCATTTTTAACAATTAGGCCCTACTAATTACTTGTTTGAGGTTTACTTGACAGGTCTATACTAGCTAACTTGAGTGTGACAGCGCACGCATAAAAACACCGCCAACTTAGTTTCAGTACTGTTTGTTTCGGGCATATCTCTACTTAATAACATTTTATCATCCTTATGGTGAAAAGGTTCTGAATTATATCGAAGTGTCCAGACCATTCGGCCCCTTTAAAGTATATAATAACTTCTTTGAGTTCGGTCTCTGGATAAAACTAATAAAAAAGATACAGGTCTCGTCCTGTTTGCAAATATTAACAGTAGTTTAAAAATAATTAGAAAAAACCGCTATTTCAAAATCTGTTCCAAAATTGCCGTCCCTCCCCATATACTCTAAATAGTTCTCCGCCGTTTCATTTTTTACTTCGACACTTATGGCAGCTAGACACCCCCTGTCACCAACCACTTCCCTGTCATTAGTTGAACATTTACCCTTTGACTACAAGAAACAGTTTGGGTGATTTAAACCAGTTTGATATCTGTCTGGTTTAAGTAACCCAACTACTACTAACGTCTGCTTCAGAAGGCGGGTGGAACTGCTGATGCTGAGTGGTGGTGGGCCCAAAAGAGAGTGAGGTCGGTGGTATGGTGTACAAAGGAGAATAAGGCCGTTGTTGTACTGAAGTTTAAGTTGGCGGAACTGCTGAATGGAACTGGTGATGGTTCCACCGGAGAACGAGGCTGGTGGTGTGCCGAAGGTAAAACAGGGCTGGTTTGCGAATCTGTTTCAGCGGAAGACCGGTGGGCCTGCTAAAGTGAAGAAGATGATGCCGTGTTGGTCGCCGGAACTGTAGAACTCGACGGTATGTGGTCCTGTTGAAGATATAGGATACGGTCCCGTAACATTTAAGTGGCCGAGATTCTTCGGGCGACCGGAACTATTTCTCCAACAATTTAATTTAAAATATCACGTTCTATTTTTACTAGTAATGTAATCGAAATTGTACCTAATCTATTTAATTTACCTAATCTACATAATCTACATAATCTACCTAATCTACCTAATCTACCTAATCTACCTAATCTACCTAATCTACCTAATCTACCTAATCTACCTAATCTACCTATTCCACCCAATCTACTTATCTACCTAATCTACCTAATCTACCTAATCTACCTAATCTACCTAAACTACCTAATCTACCTAATCTACCTAATCTACCTAATCTACCTAATCTACCTAATCTACCTAATCTACCTAATCTACCTAATCTACCTAATCTACCTAATCTACCTAATCTACCTAATCTACCTAGTCTACCTAATCTACTTAATCTACCTAATAAACCTGACCTACCTAAGTGCTGTCGGGATGACATCAGTCAAAAGGCAAATAAATCGGGTTTTTATCAATAAAATAAGCTTATTTAATAAAAAAGGATCAAATCCGGTAATAGTGACTGTTTCAAAGCAAGGAACTTCACTGCAATTAACCTAAAACCAGTAATAGTCTAAATTTATATTAGTGTATTGCTCGCAAGAACTGCTGATGGCCATGATAAAATAAACAACTGTTCATATCAGTGGCGGCTCTACCATAAGATCATTTGAGAAATGACCTCCCATGTCACGGCCACGTTACCACCTAACACACTAATCTTGTTAATATTTAACTTTAAAATTAAAATCGATTCAATCAACCAAACTTTACCTGTGCTCGGGTACTATTACCTCTAAAATATCCCTCGTATTTAATGTAAGGGCGCGCACTATTAAACAAACTAGAGTAACGCTACTTTTGTGCGGCCCCGAGAGGTCAAATTTTCAGAATGCCCACGATCTTTCGCGTCACGCAACAAATACTGTGGGAGTAAGGAGAGTAATAAATAGCATGCTATTTCTCTCGCACTTGTATTAAATACGCAGAAAAAGAGGTTTTTTCGGCTGTCAACCGGGTTTCTTTTTATTGAACTCGGACGCACGTTGCAATTTTTAGGATGCGTGGGAAGAAGACAGAAGATGCGTCGAGGATTCGTGGATTTTGAAGTCGTCAGTTTAAAACTTTGTAGGGATGTTGATTCTGATATCGAAAAAAATATTACATCGTTACAGATTTCACGTCATGCGTCACTGCGCGGGCCGTGCCATTGACGAACATACATCCATCAATAAAATTATATTATTAATTCGTTAATATAGTTATTTTTTTCTATTGATACTCTGATATATCGGAATAAATTTTTTTTAAATATTACGTCGAAAGAAAAATATCATGCATTTAAAATTATCGACATTACGCCTGTGGTCTGTCGTTCTGAATAAGTGCCGCGATTTTATTAATTTCTTATATTTTAGGTGTTTTTTTAGTAAGCAAAACTGTAAAAAAGGTTTTGTTGTTCTGTGCTGTAAAAGTGTGTTTTAGTTCTATCACTTCTATCGTCGTATGCTAACGTTTTTGTTAAAAAGGCGGCGGTTCACCGCATTAAAGATTTTAAAAATAGTAATAGTTTGGACTTCCAGAAACGTTTAGAATTTAAAGCTAGTAGGCGTCCAAACCCGAATTTAGTTATTATACAGGCTAGTATGGACAAAACTAAGAAGGTTCGTCGCTATTTTAAAAAGTGCATGTATGAGTATTGTCAGTGGATTTGTGATTGTGATTAGACCAACTTGTTTTATTGTTATGAATGTTTGCTGTTTTCTAATGAGCAAACGCTGTGGTGTACAAACGGTGTGATTGATCTAAAACATTTAAAAGATAAAATTAAGAAACATTCTCCATCGGCAGAACACATAAAATGTTCAGTGAATTTTGCTACTATCGGCACCTAATCTACCTAATCTACATAATCTACTTAATCTACCTAATAAACCTGATCTACCTAAGTGCTGTCGGGATGATATCAGTGAAAATATCAAGAAGACGTGAGCCGAATTTAACGAAATTGAATAAAAGTCAAATAAATCGGGTTTTTATCAATAAAATAAGCTTATTTAATAAAAAAGGATCAAATCCGGTAATAGTGACTGTTTCAAAGCGAGGAACTTCACTGCAATTAACCTAAAACCAGTAATAGACTAAATTTATATTAGTTGTTTTTCCCCAGGCGTGTTTAAAAAATTGGGGACATTCGGTTGGCCCTATTAAATACCTAAAACTAATTAGCGTATGACACCCGTATTATTCCCTGAGGTAGATTAGACTAGGTATGATCAATGGTTGGGTACACCGATACTACCTACCTAATAACTAAATAACTAATAACTAATTAAAATAATGACTAGACTGTAACTTAAAATTAATAGGAACTACTATCTTTGGTATACTCTAGACAGGCACGTAACAGGGTACCAGTCGTGAACTGAGCCCCCGTCGCATCCTATTCGGTTTTTAGGGGGAACGAAATTTCAAAGCAAACCCCAAGCCTTCTTTTAACTGCATAGTAAAATATGATATAAAGTAATAATTAATTGAAATACAATGCATTCAATTAGAACGTAGGCTTCATGCATGGTGGGGGCGAATTTATTTATACTAGTACAGGAAACACAGTTCTTTTCCGATCTTTGTTTAATTTGAAGTGATAAAATATATCAACCGGTAAGTTTTTAAATAATTTCATAATATGGTTTATACAGGATTTTTTTTTCTTTACAGTAACGGATATACTGAATTTTATTAGCGATATTTTAGGTGATAATTTTCCGGCTCAGCTTGTAAGTTTTATGCAGATATAAATGATAGATTTACATAATTCGGGAATAATTTTTTAGTTTGATATGGTTTATACACAGGGCGAAGCGCCCTACCCAATACCCATAGATATAATAGAGGTTTGGGCAGATGACGTTTTTGACAAATGGGTTGTAGCATGGGCCGACCCAACACAACACGTTGTATATATATATTTTATAAAAATCTTTAGAAAATAAATGTTTTTAATAATTATGTATTATTTGAAATGGAAACCCGTACGCAAAGCAATTAAAAAACGGTTTAAATATATAGAATTTTATACAAGGGGTACACAAATTGTTAAAAGGTCGGTCTGCATAAAAATTATTTTGGTCATCTTTTAGGGTTGGTATTTAATTGAACTAAAAAATAAAACACACATTCATATTCGCTAAAGCAGTATAAATTTAAAACTGTTATAATTTAGTAAAAAGGGCTTAAGGGGTATTATAACTTTTAGTATGTATTATATTTTATTATGTTTGTTTTATTGAAAAGATATAAAGTAATCTTGTTAGAACGTTTGTGTTATTAACGAGCACCAAGAAAAATTACTCAAAATTAGTTGTAGCGATATTAGACTATTATCAAATAAAATCAAGTTATTTTAAAATATTAGGATGATCTCTATATATATTTAGACGCATTACCATTAATACATATAAACTAGCAACAATAAAAAAATTAATCTGTTCTCCTCAGGACAAAAAAAGCACAATGTAAACATCTCTCTAAGTGATTTGCCCTTAACTATTAAGATAAACAAAATTTGTAAACTATATATTTGAAATTGAATATAAATAAAAGTATCTTCCGAAATTGGTCCAGTGGCTGTGTATGATTGATTAAATATCACGTTTTAATCTTTGTTTACATCACAGTTCAGTCGATTTGGTTTATTCATTTTCTAGCATGCTAGTATCTAAATAGTTGGTTGTTTCTTTTTTTTTATAAGCCATCCTCACATCATGTGTTTTATAACTATATTTTAGATCAACATGCTGTTAATAGATATTTGTACGAGTGTGATCCAGAAACGTATCATTGTTCCAGTTCTCCATCAACATCTGGTAAGATCTAATTTTATTTATATAAATGTAAACCCAGAACCCACATTATTTTTTAAATAACAGTACAAAATGTCAATATTAACTACATTGAGATGTATGTAGCCATCTGGAGAAAAGTACAAGAACTTGTATTGGTCCCACAACACAAAAAAAAATAAAGAAGTTCGAGATCACATACGTATGTGTGCCGCGTTGGAATACCTACCAGAAGATCATATCAGTAACGCTTGACTCCACATAATGACGAACGCACCAAACGAGGAAGCTGTTGTTAAATTCAACGATTATTTTGTCGAACAATGGCCGGAAAACAAGTTGTTATGGATATGCTATAACAAAAACTTGAAGGCTGGCATAACAGCTGCATTGGCAAGTGTCAACCTATTATATTTGAGCACTTCAACGTATTTACAAAATAAATGCATTACTATGACATCGTACAGCAGCGATGCGACCTACACATCTGTACAGCGAAACGTTCTAAGAAATACAGTGATTTGGACAGCCGCTTAAGCAAAATATTAAGTGAATATTTTCTTCAAAAAATTGAAAATCGTGAGACATTAAATCGTTTAATATATACTGTACAATTTGATTAGGTAGCTTATGTAACTTATAATAATATATACAGTGTCCGCAAGAAAGTCCGCATCAAATGGCATATTTTTTTTATTATTAGGTACCTATAGGTAAAAATTGAAAAAGTAGTTAGTTTTTGGTCTCGTCCTGTTTGCAAATATTAACAGTAGTTTGAAAATAATTAGAAAAAACCGCTATTTCAAAATCTGTTCCAAAATTGCCGTCCCTCCCCATATACTCTAAATAGTTCTCCGCCGTTTCATTTTTTATTTCGACACTTATGGCAGCTAGACACCCCCTGTCACCAACCACTTCCCTGTCATTAGTTGAACATTTACCCTTTGACTACAAGAAACAGTTTGGGTGGTTTAAACCAGTTTGATGTCTGTCTGGTTTAAGTAACCCAACTACTACTAACGTCTGCTTCAGAAGGCGGGTGGAACTGCTGATGCTGAGTGGTGGTGGGCCCAAAAGAGAGTGAGGTCGTTGGTGTGGTGTACAAAGGAGAATAAAGCCGTTGTTGTACTGAAGGTGAAGCCGGTCTGGTTGGCGGAACTGCTGAATGGAACTGGTAATGGTTCCACCGGAGAACGAGGCTGGTGGTGTGCCGAAGGTAAAACAGGGCTGGTTTGCGAATCTGTTTCAGCGGAAGACTGGTGGGCCTGCTAAAGTGAAGAAGATGATGCCGTGTTGGTCGCCGGAACTGTAGAACTCGACGGTATGTGGTCCTGTTGAAGATATAGGATACGGTCCCGTAACATTTAAGTGGCCGAGATTCTTCGGGCGACCGGAACTATTTCTCCAACAATTTAATTTAAAATATCACGTTCTATTTTTACTAGTAATGTAATCGAAATTGTACCTAATCTATCTAATCTACCTAATCGACATAATCTACCTAATCTACCTAATCTACCTAATCTACCTACTCTACCTAATCTACCTACTCTACCTAATCTACCTACTCTACCTAATCTACCTAATCGACATAATCTACCTAATCTACCTACTCTACCTAATCTACCTACTCTACCTAATCTACCTACTCTACCTAATCTACCTAACCTACCTAATCGACATAATCTACCTAATCTACCTAATTTACCTACTCTACCTAATCTACCTACTCTACCTAATCTACCTAATCTACCTAATCTACCTAATAAACCTGATCTACCTAAGTGCTGTCGGGATGACATCAGTCAAAAGTCAAATAAATCGGGTTTTTATCAATAAAATAAGCTTATTTACTAAAAAAGGATCAAATCCCGTAATAGTGACTGTTTCAAAGCAAGGAACTTCACTGCAATTAACCTAAAACCAGTAATAGACTAAATTTATATTAGTGCATTGCTCGCAAGAACTGCAAAAAAGCACAATGTAAACATCTCTCTAAGTGATTTACCCTTAACTATTAAGATAAACAAAATTTGTAAACTATATATTTGAAATTGAATATAAATAAAAGTATCTTCCGAAATTGGTCCAGTGGCTGTGTATGATTGATTAAATATCACGTTTTAATCTTTGTTTACATCACAGCTCAGTCGATTTGGTTTATTCATTGTCTAGCATGCTAGTATCTAAATAGTTGGTTGTTTCTTTTTTTTTATAAACCATCCTCACATCATGTGTTTTATAACTATATTTTAGATCAACATGCTGTTAATAGATATTTGTACGAGTGTGATCCAGAAACGTATCATTGTTCCAGTTCTCCATCAACATCTGGTAAGATCTAATTTTATTTATATAAATGTAAACCCAGAACCCACATTATTTTTTAAATAACAGTACAAAATGTCAATATTAACTACATTGAGATGTATGTAGCCATCTGGAGAAAAGTACAAGAACTTGGATTGGTCCCACAACACAAAAAAAAATAAAGAAGTTCGAGATCACATACGTATGTGTGCCGCGTTGGAATACCTACCAGAAGATCATATCAGTAACGCTTGACTCCACATAATGACGAACGCACCAAACGAGGAAGCTGTTGTTAAATTCAACGATTATTTTGTCGAACAATGGCCGGAAAACAAGTTGTTATGGATATGCTATAACAAAAACTTGAAGGCTGGCATAACAGCTGCATTGGCAAGTGTCAACCTATTATATTTGAGCTCTTCAACGTATTTACAAAATAAATGCATTACTATGACATCGTACAGCAGCGATGCGACCTACACATCTGTACAGCGAAACGTTCTAAGAAATACAGTGATTTGGACAGCCGCTTAAGCAAAATATTAAGTGAATATTTTCTTCAAAAAATTGAAAATCGTGAGACATTAAATCGTTTAATATATACTGTACAATTTGATTAGGTAGCTTATGTAACTTATAATAATATATACAGTGTCCGCAAGAAAGTCCGCATCAAATGGCATATTTTTTTTATTATTAGGTACCTATAGGTAAAAATTGAAAAAGTAGTTAGTTTTTGCTTGCCTAAAAACCAAAAATGACGTATACTAAAGCCGCTGCACTACTTGCGGTACCTGTCAAATTTAACATTTTTAATAAAATAGGTTCAAAAATGCCCTTATTTATCAAAATATAAAAAACTTTATTCGAGAAAATTGTTTATTTAGGCATTCTAAGCCTCTGTACGAAATTTTGACAGTCTAATACAATTTTTATTTTTTGCAAGTTTCTTGAAAATTTTGATCCACCCTCGTAGATTAAGTTTTATACATCGATGTAAAACCATTTGCCTTTACTTCATTTGTTATCTTAATGCAATTTTGTGTAAAATTTTTGTTTCCAAACTGAAATTGTTATTGATCAGTATGTAATGTTTGATGCAAAGTTTATCTAATTACATCAGTTTTGCCAAAAACGATGTTTCTTATTTTTCTTAAGTTAGTAAACAGATGTACAACAAAAAAATATTAGGAATCTTTTGTTGAAATTTTACTTAATTAATATTGGATCAAAAAGAATAAATGTTAGTTGCTCGAAACATTTTATTTAACAAAAATATAGTTTACAAGTAGGCGATGCATTCGTTGCTAAGGAACATTACATTTATTTGTTGTTTATTTAATTTCTGAAGCAAAAGTCTGAAATAAGACCTAATTGATTAGACCGAATTGTAATCAACAATACAACTTTTAAATAATGTTAACAATAGAAGAAAGAATTGAGATTTTTTGATCCAATATTAATTAAGTAAAATTTCAACAAAAGCTTCCTAATATTTTCGTTTTGTACATGGTTACTAACTTAAGAAAAATAAGAAATGTCGTTTTTGGTAAAACTGATGTAATAAGATAAACTTTGCATCAAACATTACATACTTATCAATACCAATTTCAGTTTTTGAAGCAAAATATATAATTGGAAACAAAAATTTTACACAAAATTGCATTAAGATAACAAATGAAGTAAAGGCAAATGGTTTTACATCGATCGAAAAAATGAAAATTGTATTAGACTGTCAAAATTTCATACAGAGGCTTAAAATGCCTAAATAAACAATTTTCTGGAATAAAGTTTTTCGATATTTTGATAAATAAGGGCATTTTTGAACCTATTTTATTAAAAATGTCCAACTTGACAGGTACCGTAAGTCGTGCAGCGGCTTCAGTAAACGTTATTTTTGGTTTTTAGGCAAGCAAAAACTAACTGCTTTTTCAATTTTTGCCTATACCTAATAATAAAAAAATATGCCATTTGATGCGGACTTTCATGCGGACACTGTATACAGGGTGCTATGGAAATGACTTATTATCTTCAAACCCGTAAATCTAAAAAAAATCAATCAAGAGATTTCGCCTTCCCACATTTGGAATTACGATGAAACAAACCTAAGCGACGATCCAGAAACAAAAAAATTATTACAATACGTGGGTGTAAATATCCAGAAAGGATCATTCATTTTTCTAAGCAATCTACGTCTCTCATGTTAGTAGATAGGTTTGACTGGTTTCAAATATATCCATATCTATGGATTTATCCTTCCACCATGGATATATCCCCCTACCATACCTCTCCACACATATACCCCCCCCCCCCTCCACACTCTTCACCCTACTACTATCCCCACTCTTCACCCCACTACAACCCCACTTCACCTTACTTCTCTCCCCACTCCTTTACACTACCAATCTCCCGCAACTCTTCAGCACTATTTAAAGTGTTATGACTAATTCCACAATCGGTCAACAAACTTTAGTATTTTATCAAGGTGTCGTTGTCTCGTATTGCAAAAAACTGTAAGTTAATAAATCAAGTGCTTGTATACAGTATTGCTCAAACTGTTGTCAACTAAGACCAGTTAAAACAGCGGATTAATGTGTGAATTTTTATAAAAAAGGCATGAAACCAGAATGTTAAAACCTAAACATAAAACAAAAGTGTCATCGTCAAATCATTCGATAAATCGCGATATAGATTGTTACAATTAGAGAGACGCGATCTACTTAGGTGGATTAAAGAAGTTATAAATTTATGTGATAAAGTTCTTATAGGAACCGTTAAAGCTAAATATTTTAACGACCATATAAGGCTTATTAGTTTAGGTTTGGATGTGTATGCTTACTTTGTTAGGGTTAGGTATCAATCAAATGTTTATAGACACAAAAAGAATCGTGTCTTTCTAGACCATCTGGTGTAAAAAGAAAAGCTAAATACCAACTATGCGTTGTGCCTGCAAAAAAACTTAAAACAGAAGAACCTCAAAAACAAAGTGTAGTACATCCCCCTATACCTAAAATTCCTTTACCGCGCTGTAAAGACTGCGATACATGGTATTTTAAAAATAAAATCAGTGCGCATTTACTCTCAAACCTACATAAAAGCAGACTTAACAGTGATAAGGATGTGAAAATTTTAACTTCAGCATTTAAAAACAGAGTTGTGTCTTATATGCTGTAATCATCGAAGAAGTATGTAGACAATAATGAATTTTTTGATGAAGTTAAACAAAAGTTTGTATAGTTTAATTTCTGAACAATTAGTTAAACATAGATGTGTAAAAATTATTGTGGAATTATTTGGACATTATATTTTACAAACAAAAGAGACATTCGAAACTAAATCATTTAATACTAAAAACAAGATTATAACACCAACAACAGATTTACACGATATTTATAACCAATTTTTGTTGGAAATAAAAGAGAAAATGTCAATATTTGCTGAAAATGGTTCAGGTTGGGCTTTAGAAAAAATATTACATTTAGAACTCAACATTAACAAATATAATCCAATCAGAGCAGCGCAACAAAAAGTAGTGAAATTAAAAGGGATGCTAAAGAATCTCCAAGATAAAAAATTATTACTTGAGGTGGAAACATTTGTGAAAATAAATCAAAAAATATATTTTTCACTTGGGAATCTCTTCAACAATACTTTTTATTAGAAAATTAAATTAAATCGTTGGAATTCATAATATTAACCCCCCTCTATTTTTTATTGTTAAAATATAAGCTTAATACACATTTAAAATTACATATAAATATGAGGTGCAAAGGATGCTCTGCAAAGTTTACACGGCGCAACAATTTGAAAAGACACCAGCAATATTCCTGTAAGCGCAAAAACTGGGGTAAGTTTAATTTAATTACATTATTATGAACTTACTGAACCCATAAGAATTGTATATTTATATTTATTACAGACAATTAACTTAACCTTCATTGTATTTTCAGAAGACTGCTTAAAAGATGTTGTTCGGGTAATGCAAGAAATCGGTCCGGCATCTCGTCCAAGAAAAAAATGCAGAAACCGGTTGGCATTCGAACAACTTTAAGGAGTCAATACTAAAATTCTTTATAAGGTACACTTCTGCTTGATGCCTTAGTATAGTTCGTTTACAAGTTGCTTACAATAGTTATTACGAATGTGAACATTTCCGTCATCGAGGCACCAAACAAAAACTACGAATTCACGGGTATCGGTGACGAATATTTAACACAAGCGGGTAGATGATACAGAGGACGATAAATATACGAAAAAGGGAATTCGAAACAAGACGGTCGACGAATGCATATATATGCTAAAGATTGATTTTGTGTTTATTATTAATAAATAAAATAGTTGGTTTATATTATTATTACGAATTAATATAAATCTAGAACGAGAATATCGCGCACTAAAAAAAATAAGTTAATACAAGTGGAGGTGAAAAGTATGGCCAGTTTATTGACAGGGTCGTCAATTTATACAATATTATACATAGATTTGTGTTACGATTGAACATATTTTCCTGGATGTTCAATTCAGTGTATGGTGTTAATCCAAAATTATTTGATTATGTCGTGCGAAGAAAAATAGAACAAGATGCACTTATTACTCGAATTATGGACGCTCTAAATGAGTGTAATCTTGTGTGATAAACATTAACTATTTAGACTTTATATTAATTGCTATAGTGTGCAAAAACGAATTCCGAACGAGTTCCTATTTATGAACTCTTAATTGGCGCCAGTTACGCTTCAAATGGTGACAGGGAAATAGTTTATGGTATAAAAAATATTCGTTAAAGCTATCGTACCCTTGAGGTTGAACTTGGGCAAGGTGCTTACGAGGTTGGTTTTAATGCAGATCATAAACTTTTAGAAATGATTCTTGACCAATTGTATAAACATAAAATACCGTTTATTTTCGATCCAAGTAGTAACATTGATCATTCTTATGTATATTCTTGGACAAAGAAAAATGTTTTAAAGGGTTGTAATAATACAATGCTTGGAAAAAACGTCATCACAAAAGTTTGAGGACTATCTATATACCTTAATTATGTTTAGTATTTCATAAATATGTAATATTCCTTCTGTTGAGAATAGTAACTGTGTTGGTTTAGTTAGATCACAGACTGTATCTCAATAAATAATTAATTAATTAATTGTGTTTTATTGTGTAAGGGTGGGGATAGCAAATATATCAAGGTAGTGCTTAGCATCGCATAGGTTTAGTTAGCTAATTATATACCCAACTAAACAACTTAACAGTTAGCTCATAGTAGCATTTTAAAGTCTTTTGCGAATCATTACTATTGATCTTAAAGAGGAGAAATATCTTTACAAGTAAGGTAATTGTCTCTTTTGCGCGTTTTAAATAACCTTATAACTATATCTGCTGTCATTTTCAAAATTTTTATTTGCCCGATCTATAAAAACAACCATGTCAAATGATTATTAATATATTTTTAAAATACCTTTTTAGTTTATTTGCAGCGCCAAAGAAAAGTATATCAGAGGGCGGCATTTACGAGTAAAAATTTTAAAGATTTTACACCGACCTCGTTTGGTTTGACGCCGCGTACTACATATGATGTCATTACACACGGTACTTGCTCTATTCGCTCCACGAAGCTTTAAACCAGACATACCCTTAAAATATTGATTTAAAATTTCATGAATAAAACAATTGGTGTTTTAATTATAGCTTAGTAATACAGGGTTAAAAATAATTATTAGAAATTACATGCAGAAAAACACTTTACCCTTATCTGGTTCACCGAAAGACTACTAAATGGGTTTCTAGGTCACAACAGTATTCTTTAATACATTTTAATAATATTTATCCTTACAATTAAGGTGGATCTAATATTAGATACGTTCACAACGACCCTCATGTCCTATGTCTCGCTTAACGATGCAACACCCAGTATGTATGGATAGCTAAAATAAATGTGGAATTATTATTGTGATACATTTATATTATGTATTTTTTTTAATAATCACAGGCTCAACATCAAGGATATTCTTATAGGATATTCCGGCATGTACATAACGCAAGGGTTTTCCTATATCCACCATTGTATGAATCCTTTAGCTGAGAAGTGTCTAGATGACCATATGTTGGGGGACAGTGCCTATTCACTTTCACAGATAGATGACTTTTGCAGATAGAGGACTTTAAACTGATCGGCAAATTAATTATAATATAAAATTAGAATTGAGCACTGTAATGGAGTCTTAAAGCAAAAATGACTTAATAATTCCACGTAAAATTTAAAAAAAAATAGGAACATTGTTCACTTTATACGAGCTTGTTGTGTTATCCACAACTTATCTTTAGAAGTAATGAAAATAATAGAGTAGACAACGACGTAGACAATGAAGACCTAAATCACAACCCTCAAAATGCTGGAGATCCAGAAATGTCTATGCAAGAGGACTTAAATGGCGGGGATAAAAAAAATGTTATAGTAAATATTCTTGGCCTTGTCAATGGGTCAAGATTGTTACTGAAAAGTATGCTATAGAGTCCTATAGACTAACAAAAGGATTACCTTAAAATAGAGGGACCAATTCTGAGCATTTACTGCTATTTCTCTGTCGTTAGATCGTCGACATTTTTTTCTGTCTGCTGTTCAAAAGAGAAATAATCACCTTAAAATCGATATTCTGGTGCTGTTTGTGCATTTGTGTGTGATCGGTTGTTAAGAAGCCCGGTGAGACTTTTATGGAAGATATAGAAATATGACACGTAGCGTTCACTACGGTCAAAATTGCAATTTTTTAACATTTAATTGTTCCTGGACATTGAGCATTATCATTGTTAATGTGCTAAAGGTATATAATTCAAACATCTTTTTAATACACGTTATCTTTTATTTTATTTTATTTATTTTTAGTTTATAATTATACAAATCATCACATATTCATATTAGAAGTTTGACAAGACATTACTATAATTCTTATAATTAACAACAAAATTAGTACTGGAAACCAACATACAGGTAGTTTGCTAATGATAAAAGTGACTAGTCCCCAATGTCGGAATCGGTCTTTCCTCTTAAGGATATTTTAACAAACTTTTCATGTCACGAAAAATTCTGTTATGGTATATTAAGCCAGTTTTTAGTGTGTAACCCAAATAACTGTAGTAATAACAAAATGTCATTATTGACTCTTGAAAAATCGATGTACAGTACAGGCTTCATATATACATATAAATCTATCAACATACGCTACTGTCAAAAAATACCATATCGACCGAAATGCAGTTGAAATACCTAACGAACCTGTGTCATTGATATTTACCGACAAAATGAATAAACCAAATGCGTTTTTGAAATTATCAGCCAACAATAACTCTAAGGAACACTCAATCAATCCTAATAAACTTAAAATCCCTACAGAAAATATTCCAATAATTACAAAAATTAATGTTCCGGCGGCTTTTTTAAATTTATCAATAAACAATAATTCAAAAATTATTCCAGTCGGTTCTGTAAATGAACAACTACTACCACCATCGAAGTTTAAAAATTGTACTTTTCAATTGAAAAAACAATGCTGGACCAAATAATGCCAAATAATCAGGTGAGCAATGTTTCCTGCTCTTATTTATAAGGTATAATAACAACACTTGCGTTATTGTAATTAAATATAAAAAATATAACGAAAAAAAAAACAGAGTATACATTTTATGCTCTCTGCAAACATAATCAATGTAGAAAGTTTAAAATTGTACTGCAGAATTTATTTCTAAAAGTGTTCAGTACAACTTTGAATTTTTTCCATCAACAATCAATTACATCCAATGTAAGACGAGTTGAAAGAGATTTAATATAATAACAAAACTAAACCTTCCGCATTTAAGAGGCAATGTATTTTAAATGCAAACACATTTATCTGCATCTGGAAAGCTTCAGGACATAAAATCGGACGGCACTATTAGACAAATAAAATCGGAAAGTGTAAGTTCTTGGGATTGCGATAAAGATGATATATCGTCGGTCCAGTGCCAAAACCATGAATGTGCAAAATTGGTCAATTTGACCTATGTGCATCATCTTACTAATAAAGACAGCTTTCTTCCTATGCCAAAGTCGCGAATCCGTTTACGCGTCATAAGTTGTGGTGGGGGTCGATTCATAATTCACGTAAGTTAGTTTGCTTACGATCGTACAACAGCAAGGTCGCGAATGTGCAAGTTTCGTGTTTATGGCATTGTAAATATTGACACAATTATTTCGGAAGTGGTACTTTCGTGAATTTGGTTTTGCAAACATTGGCAAGAATAACCTGAATGTAACAGTTTCGTGTATTTGACTTTGTGAGATGTGCTACTAGTTTCTCGAATGTGACAGTTTAGTGTTTTTCTCTTTGCATAGCTTTCTAAAAATAATCTGAGTGTGACACTTTCGTAATTTTGTTATTTTGAATGGTAATGTAAATACACTGAATGTGCCGTTTTTCTAATTTTGCCTTTAGAAAACTTAGTACCTACTATAGCTTTAAATCGTGTAATACTGAGAGTTATACAAAACGCAGTTTTTGTTAGGATACGTTATCTCTTTATGCGCTTAAAATTAGCGAATACTAGAATTTTGAAGAATGACATCTAGAATAAAAAGGATAATGGAATTGGCTAGCCAATCAAAGAGTACAAATGGCACATCTAATAAAAAGAAAAAGGTAAAATATACATTAATTGGTCGATTTCACCAATATTTAATTAAGAATTTGTCACTTCATTGTTCCCTAACAAGCCCCCAGAAAAGTTAATTAAGGTTGGTGGAACCGGCAAATTGTCACTTTATTTTTTTTGTAGATACTTTACTTAAAATTTGTTTTTTACAGCTAAGTGAAGCTGCGCCTACTTATCCTTCTGAAAATATTCCAGGTAATAGATAGTGTAAAAATAAACTTTTTAAATCAATATTATTAACTTAATTTTTTTAGGAAATGACGCGGTAACTGCGGAGGATACTAATAATAAAAAGAATGAGGTAATACATATACTTAGTGAATTTTTTTATCTTATTTACTTTTGATTTTTACAGCCATGTAAAGTTACGCCAGTATTTGACACGACTTATCCAACTGAAAATATTCCAGGTAATAGCAAAATGTAATGAAGAATCTTCCAAATCAATCTTAGCATGTTTTTTTAGATAATGTCGCCTTTGATAATGTCAGTGATCAGCTTGACAAAAACAATCAGGCTTTTGAAATGGAACAAAACACCAACGTTACACCATCAGTAATAGCACAAGGTACTAGCTGGTGACTTTTACCAAATAAATAAAAACATCAGTCGGCAACTAAAGTACTTTTAAAATCCTCTTACTTTTTTTAGATGAAATCCAGTGCGATGATGTGGCGGATCTTTGTAATGAAATTAAACCATCAGTCTATAGAAAGCCACAACAATTTCCATCAGTTGAAGATAATGCATCTTCATCAGATAATTACGACCCAGAAGAGGATTCTGATAGTTCCAGTTCAAGTTGCTCAACCTGTTCGACCTCTTCATCTTCTTCAGATTCTACTACTGGAACGCCACAAATAAATCAACCCGGTAAGTCTCAGAAATATGTAGAATTAAATTTTTTTATGTATATTGTTTATTTTTAAGGGCATCCATTGAAGAAAACAAGAAATGAGTCGATGTGGAAGAAAAATATAAGAAAGAACAAAAGACGCAGAGGCAAGTCATACATCGGTGCAAAAAACATAACAAAAGCCGCACGTCCTTTATTACCCTCACCATGTTTCGAAAAACCAAACCATAAATGCATCACGTTTGTAAAAGAAGAAAACCGTCGAGAAATTTACACCCAGTTTCGCAAACTGCCATCCTTAGATGATCAAAGAGTTTTTGTGGTAAATCACGTTGAACAAGGGTTTAAGAGCAGAGTAACAAGAAAAATCGAAAATTCTAGAAGAAGTTTCACTTATAAGTATACGTTGACTGTTGAAGGCCAAAAAAGAAAAGTCTGTCGTGATTTCTTTATGGCTACTCTGAATGTCACTGATTCATTTATACGTACAGCATGTCAAAAACGTTCTGATAGTGGAATAATTGAGGGAGATTTGCGTGGTAAACACGCTCCATTTAACAAGCTCAGAGATCAGGATGATAAATTGATTCGGGATCACATAATGTCATTCCCGGCAGTAGAGTCGCATTATTGCAGATCGTCCACACAAAAAAGTATTTGGATGCGTCTCTAAATATTTCAATTATGCACAGATTGTATAAAACCATGTGCATGGAAAAAAACGTAAAACCAGTATGCTTAGAGAAATACAGAAATGTTTTCAGTGAATACAATTTAGGATTCTTTCGACCCAAAAAGGATCAATGTAAGCAATGTTTAGCTCAAAAGAACATGACAGAATCTGAGAAAATAGAACATGAACATAGCTTCCAACAACACTTGGCCCGAAAAACACAAGCCCGTGAAGCTCGCGACAATGACAAACAAACCGCAAAAGAAAATCCAGAAGTACTGTCTTTTAATTTTGATCTTGAATCTGTACTTACTACGCCCAAAGGTCCCGCGGGCCAAATATTATATTTAAGAAAATTAGCAATATACAACTTAACAATCTATAACTTAGCAAATCAAGATGTAGATTGTTACCTGTGGGAGGAAACTCAGGGGAAAAGAGGCGCAATCGAAGTAGCTTCTTCCATTCGTGATTACTTGCTAGCCCATCCGAACATCAAAGAAGTTCGAATGATGTCTGATGGGTGCGGGGGTCAACAAAAAAATTCCATTTTTGGTGCTATGTGCCTTAAGGTTTTTTCAGTTCACCCTAGTTTGGTTCAAATTGATCATAAATTTTTTGAGACCGGCCACACAGAGATGGAGTGTGACTCGGTACATTCAAAAATTGAACAAAAATCGAAATATGTACCTGTATATTCTTGTGAAGGCTGGGCACAAATCATTAGAAGCGCTCGTGTAAAACCACGACCTTTTGTAGTTAAAAATTTAACACATGAAGATTTTTTAGACTTTAAAACATTTGGCGTTCAATCATTTAAACTCAGCCAAATTTCCTGGCGTAAAGTTTTTTGGATTCGCTATCTCAAAGCTGATCAAACAAAAATACTTTACAAATTTAATTATAACGATGAATTCGAGGTGGCAAATATAACTAAATCTAAAGGAAGACCGAAGAAGGTAGAGTTAAATAAAGCTTACCGAGATGAGTTACCAATTAATGCTGCAAAGTTTCAAGATCTACAAAAAATGTGTAGCGACCTAACCATACCAAAAATGTATCATCCATTTTATAATTCACTAAAGGTCAGTGATAAAGTCAGAGACAGATTGCCTGGACCTGATGTTGATGAAGACCCTGTAAATAGTGATGCAGAGGAAGATTGTTAGGTTAAGTCAAGTCAAGTTAACACTCGATATTTTCTGTTACCTCATAGTTAATAATTATCTAAAATAAATGACTGAATAATAATTAATATTATCATAATTAAACAATTTAAAATAATGTTTTTGTTTACTTTGTTAAACCTAGCCCAACTGCCTATTCATTTATTTTAAAGGTGCACTGACATAAAAATGAATATCAATTTTTTAGAAACCACAAGTATACCGTGAATCTGACATATTCGGGTTTTTGACATTTCAATAACAACATAAGCTTATCTGAATGTGGTACATTCGCTGGTTTGGTTTTGCGAAAATAGGGACCAAATCCTCGAATGTGACATTTTCGAAAAAATTGACTAAAAAGAAAAAAAAATATTAGGCGGGTTTTGAACTGTTTAATTAAACCCTAAAAGTATAAAAAAATAAGATAGATAAGTTCATAAACTGATTTTTCACAGCAAACTGAAACTTTAAAACGCTTATTTCTCATAATCACGATTTTGCACATTCATGGTTTTGGCACTTGACCGACGATATATTTAATAAAAATTAAACGTTAATATTTAGCCGTGAACACAAGCTTTAATTTTACAAAGACAAAACTTGGGATGTTTACCGAATATACACTTTGAAGTAACGGGTACCGTGGTACGAAAACCATTTGAAACCCTATTAATGAAGCAAATTTATTTATACTTCGCGGTAGTATCAACCAGTACCTACAACGCAGAGAATAGTTTCTGTTTTTGAAATGGCGTCAGAATCTCATTATGCAGAAGCTATATATAAAATATTTTATGATTTTCGAGTCTTTGATGAAGAAAATGCCAAATGGCCAATTTTTGGAGGACTTCTGTTTGGCCAATATTCAAGCTATTTTTAAGGCTTATAATCAATGTTGATATATATTTACACACGTTGGATATTTCCCTGGGAAAAGCGGAACATTACGCTAATGCTATGATCATTAATGATCTTATTGGGATGTGCATAACTCTATAAAAGATATTTCAAAATGGTTCTTTTATATTATATTTATTTTATTGTTGTCTCCATATTATCATGCAACTGTTCAAGTAGCCTATTCTGGTTTGTCACAGTAACAACCACGAGTTTCATACACTTTATTAAATAATTATATGTCCTATTCACCGTTGTGGACAGTGCTAATGATAAGAATGTTATAAAAGATATCGATTCAGCAATGCCTACATCGAAAATTATTTTCTTAATTTAAAATAAATATTTTAGAGGGTGAAAAAAAATTAAAAAGGTCAGGGTTTTTAAGAAAATGTCGGTAACATGTTTTAAGTGTTTTTAAAGGGTTCGAGCTCAGGTCAAGTCCAATTTAACAAAACAGGAGTACTTGCCCGAATGTAATGAAAGGTGTAAGACAGTAAATAATTGTTTTACTGGACATTTTTTGAAACATCTATAGAGCCGGTAATAGATGAAGATGACCTTTTCGGTTTGGAATATTACCTTTATTGTCATTGTAGTAGACTTAAGACCTACTTCGTGGGTTCAATGCGACATGTGCCATGGTTGGATTCATCAAAACTGCGCCAATAATAGGCAAAACAAAAATTATTTTAGTGGAACTTTCCTGTGCAAATTATGCTTTGATATTTTACCAAAATTATAAAGACAAGAAATTTAATTGAAAAAAAAATGTGAAGTGTTTTTTAAAATTAAATTCAGATAAACGAAAACAGCGAAAACAGTTGCAGGATACTAAGTGTCAAAGGATATCTAAAAAGTGGAAACCCGAACGAAAAAAAACGCATAATTTCGTCTAATTTAAGTCGCATTTTTAAAGCTAAGTCTAACAAAGGAAAAGAAAATGTACGGAAAGATGTATCTTCTGAAAAAGATAAATCAAATATTCCAGCTACAAAATGTAGTATAGAGAATAAAAAAGTTGCTGTAAATTTGTATGCAAATAAAAAACAAACTTTACTTTAGATGCGAATTAATTGTTTATAACTTATATACATACATACATATAATATCATATACAATAATCTGTCTAATAGCCACAGCGCAATTAACAAAGATGAAATAATGGCGCTCATCAATCTTTGCATAAACCAAAGTTATTTTAGGTTTAACGACAAATTTTACTTACAAAAGGAAGGACTGCCAATGGGCTCTCCTTTATCGCCATTGTTAACAGAACTTTTTATGGCATATTTCGAAAACAAATTATTTAATTTAAAAAATCCATTAAATTAAAATATACATTTCTGGCGTAGATATGTGGATGATATATTTTGCGTATGGACTGGTACGGATCGACAATTACATCAATTTCTTAATCTACTCAATAGCCTAAATATTAAAATTCAATTCACATTAGAAAAAGAAACTGACCACACAATTAACTTCCTAGACCTTAAAATAAAAAATACAAATAACCAATTAACCTATCAAATTTACAGAAAACCTACTACCACAGACATAGTTATACCCGCGGACTCAAAACACCCCCAACAAACAAAACTAGCTGCGTTTAATAGCATGATATATAGATTAGTTAATATTCCCCTATCAGACTACGAATATAAAAAAGAATTAGACATTATAAAAACAATAGCTATAAACAACGGATATTCAACAGAAATGATAGACAAAATATTAAAGAAAAAACTAAGACAAAAAACACAAAAACTTATCTACCGGGGCCACCCCATTCTCAAAGACCGAATATACAGCTCAATCACATACACTGGAAACACTAGCCAAAAAATCTGTAAAAAACTTAAAAACCATAATATCATTCCTATACAAGTTAACAAAAACAACTTAAACAAACACATATCTAATCCAAAAATAGAAACTAAAGACAAACTTTCACAATGTGGAGTTTACCAAATACAATGTGACAACTGCAATGCTATCTATATCGGACAAACAGGACGAAATTTTAACACCAGACTTAAAGAACATAAAACATTTATTCTAAAAAATCAAAACAAAACAGGAATATCAGAGCATTGCATAAATCAAAATCATACTATTTCTAATAAAATAAAACCTTTATACATACACAATAAAAGCAAAAAATTAAATCTATTAGAAACATTAGCAATCAAAAAAGCTATAAAAAACAAATGTAATGTTGTCAATAATCATATTGAAATTCCTTCAGGTGTCCATCCCATTCTTAATAGTACACTAATTTAAGATATTAATATTCATTGGTACCTTAAAATTTGTAAAAACCCACCGGTGACCATCAAATTTTGTAACCCTTATTTTAATTTTATTACATGTTTAGATTTACCATAATTTAAGATATAAATACCATTGTTAAAGCACGTAGAATTTAGTATCTTCTTGTACTCCTTTGATAATGACCTGAGAAGGTTGAAACACGTGTCAGGAAACTGATTAAATTGTTGAAACATAACAAGTAGTTATTTTTTATTTTCCACACAATGGAATTAATTGTTCATAAGGATATACTATATATGTGGCAAGTTCATCCGATGTAATAATTGGAGAGGATGGCATAATAGAAATCAAATGCCCAATTAAAGCACGAAAGCTCACACTTGACAAAGTAAAATTAGACTGTTTTATTGCCGATGGAAAACTAAAAGTATCTCATAACTATTATTTTCAGGTACAAGGTTTACTAGAAATAACAAACATGGCACTTGACAGACACCACACAGACTTTGTAATTTATGGATTAAATAATAATCAAATTTCAAATAATAAAATATTTTGAGTTAATATTTTCATCAAACTCAAAGTTTTATTGGTTTTATTACCTCCCCTGTAAGTTACTAAAAAGTGACAGAAAAACAAAGTAGATGGACAATATTAAAACAAATTAAATTATTATAAAAAGTTCTTGTCAACAACCATCACTTTTACAGACCATTTCTATATATGGTAGGGATTATGTAGTGGCAGTAATTGAATTTAACTGTCATATTAATAAAATAAGGCAAAGCGTATTTGATGCTCTTACGGGATAAAATTGGCTGACGGATTTATCGTTTCAATTTTATTTAATATTTCAAATGGTTCGTCAGTGCAAATTATCGAAGAATTGATTGGAAATCACACTTAGCGATTATTTCGTCGAATAAATGATTTTTCATTGAATTCAACTTTTAGTATTAGTATTTCCTGCAAAAGGTTTGGCTACCTCCTAGGGTGCCGCACGTTGGAGGTATAGGTGTACTAACCAATTGCCTTTATTAAAAATACGACTATGGCCTGCAAACTAAGGTCACCCTTGATAACGGGGGTGTCGTTTTTCTACCAAAACGGATGACGCCTACGGAGGAGCGTCTAGAGCAAATATGCTCTAAGCAGTTGGCTATAGTAAAACGGGGCGAGTACATTAGCCAAACACATAAAACATAATTATATGTGTTTGGTACCAAGAGCGTTATTATGTTATTTTATAATTTCTGGAGGGGATCCGAGTAACCCGAGAAATTTGTATAATAACACTGGGTGGTATTAATAACTATATAAAGCCAAAAACCCTTCTAAAAAAATATCTATTTGAGAATAATAAATCTATCAAAAAAGCGTAAAATGAGTTCTCCCGCATCTATGCATTCTTGCATAGAAAAAGAAAAGAACAGTATTTTGAAAAGCGGACCCATTTACGTATCTAGTGAACTCATATTGATTGTGAAATCTGTCAAGAAAACGGGCACACCTTATTTTGTGAATGATTTGTCTACAGAAGATTTTATAGATTGGAAGAAGATAAATACAATGATAGGAAAAATTTTTAATATAAATGAAAATGGAGAAAAAATATCTTGAAACGAAATTAAAGTAATAATGATCAAGAAGACAGAATCTAACAACATTTTTTACAAAACATCTTACAACGATAAGGAATACAATGTTATCGATATAAACAAAAAGAAGACACGAACAAAATCAGCAGAAATATCTTTATTTCCTGCTTATACTAAAGCACCGACTATTCCACTGAATAAACGGAATGACCTTATCAGTTTATGCAACGATAATTTAATTCCTAAAAAACATCACCATCTATTTATGTCCCTTAAGGCATCTACCAATAACAATGCGTATGATAGTGAATCGGATTAAAGAACTTTTGGATGTGTGGGAAAAATTGCTGACTTGATGAAATGGCACATTATTGGTAAAAGAAATATCTATCGGCACTAGTGCTCAGGTCCGTGACACGTTCAGGTCGAAAATTTCTAAAACTTGTTAGTCCCCAAATTCTCAAGACGCCAGCGATGAGCCGATTAATGTAAGTACAATTTTATTTTAAAATCATTGATAAAGTTGTAAATCCGAATTATTCATTATTTTTGATTTTCTTTGTAAACCCTTCAGGTAATTATTATTTTGATCTTTTTAATAAATTTGTTTTCAAAATCACTTTGTTTTTCTAATAGTCGCTAAGGTTCCGCACGTCCCTCGTCACACCCAAAAAACCTGGGCGTGACATATGGTGGAGGCGCCGGGTATTGATCGTTCAATTAAGATAGTCTAATGTAAATTTTCAGACACTCAAGTCATTTAACTAAGTAATGTTACAAGTTTCAAATCAAAATTTTCTTTCAACAAAAGTACTTATATGATATTTAAAATATCAAGAAACCCATGTGCAAATGTATATAAAATTTTAATTAATTAAGGATTTTAGCTCTAGAAAGTGCAATATCTTAGCATAAATAAAAAATATTAAGCAAAAAATAGGAGCATGTACTTATTCTTTGTTTCCTTCTTTTTATGTAAACACTGTTGCACTACCACGAAGCCACCTGCTCGGACACCAACACTAGAGACCATAGCATAACAGACACTGTACAGCAAGCGTGTCTCAATATTGTTGGTATCCAGCCTTTATTGCCAAGACACATTTATGCCTACTGACAAGCCACACTCGCCAAATCCAATCAAAGAAGTCTTCATCAATCAATATTCAAGTAGATGCAAATAACACCGCCAACTACGTGTTACCACTACAGAACGTGTACAGAACGCCCGACCAAGGAAAAAGCAAGACGGCAAACACGGAAACAATTGGCAAATTGAATGATAGAATAGTTTTGGACTTGCATTGTCTTTAATTTGTTTTACATCACAACGTTTCAACTGGTCAGTATCTCCAGTCGTCTTCAGGTGAATACTAAATAAGTAAAGTAAATACAGCTCTTTACTTATTTAGTATTCACCTGAAGACGACTGGAGATACTTACCAGTTGAAACGTTGTGATGTAAAACAAATTAAAGACAATGCAAGTCCAAAACTATTCTATCATTCAAGAAACATCTTTGTCTCCAACCTTCAAACAGACAATTGGCAAATTAACTTGAACTATCACTATAACACTTCACAAACACTAGTGATTGCTCATGTAGACGATCTTCTTTAAGAAAAGCCACTAATCACGCCGTTTCCCGAAGCCTTGCATGTAAAAACTGCAAACTGCAACATTTGCAAATTTTAAACAAACGGAAATTTATCCCAACCAAATATTAAGGTTAGCTTTCCGAGACCCACTGGCAACAACAATATAGGATCACAGAAGAAAAAAGGGTTTTTGGAATAACACCCACAGAGGAACGACACCAAAGTTAGCAGCCTGACCCAAGCAGCAGGTTAAAAAATGAACATCGGCGAATCAATCCCATCTGGCCAATGGACCTAACCGCGCGTTGGCCCAACACACGACAGGACCGTGCCCAGGCATGGACTTCATTATGGTGTAGTGAACAAGTGTAAGTAAAAAGTTTTTAGGGACACTTAAGATATTCCTTTTGTATACATTTTGTTACTCAATGATATTTTTTCTTTATTAATATATATTCACTTATAAAAGAAGGGAAGTGGAGACAACTTTTGATTCAATATTAGAATTTTCTTTCACATACGTTCAATTTTTTACAAGTAAATGATGCAACCTCTACTTCCTTTCTGCCATCGCTCGGGGTCAGCTCTTTTAAGACCGGGGGATGTGTCACGAAAGGTAACAATATATAATATTTCATAAATCAATATTTTCCATTTTAATAATTATTCGCGTTAAACACAGGTCATTCATCGCAACAAAGTTTAATAAAAAAATCTAATAAAGTTACAATTATGAAATGTTATACGGGCCTCCCGATCTATCAATTATTGTCGACTCATCAAGTCAGCAGAAATGAGGTTTACGATCTAAGTTCGTTGTTTCCCTAAAGTGGGAAAAATTGCTGACTTGACGAAACGGCACATTATTTGTAGAAGAAATATCTATCGACACTAGTGCTCCGGTCCGTGACAAGTTCAGGTCGAAAATTTGTGAAACTTGTTGGTCCCCAAATTTTCAAGACGCCAGCGATGAGCCGATTAATGTAAGTACAATTTTATTTTAAAATCATTGATAAAGTTGTAAATCCGAGTTATTCATTATTTTTGATTTTCTTTGCAAACCCTTTAGGTAATTATTATTTTGATCTTTTTAATAAATTTGTTTTCGAAATCACTTTGTTTTTCTTTCAGTCGCTAAGGTCCACAAAAACCTGGGCGTGACAATACTAAATTGTTATTTATTATCTGAATGTATCTGTAATATAATTATATAAATATGTATTTTAAATTCAAAAGCACATGAGTCAAATAAAATTTATGATTATCTTAACAACAGATCGATCATAATTCGTCAATAAAGTCTAAAAGATTTAAAGTTACCAGCGAAGTGTCAACAAGGGTCAATCCTAGGAGGCCTTGGAGGTGATACCGAAGCGGTTATGCTGAAAAGAGGAAAGGGTTTGGTCGGCAGGCATGACCCTCACAAGGGCATGATTTCGACACAAGCAGGTACATACGATTCCATACCGTCTGCTAAGGTCTTTTCGAAGATTTCTAATTCTCTATACTCTATAAAAAAAAACACCTTTAGTGCCTAGATCTAGAGATACTGTCTATCAAAAACTACGCAATCTGATGTGAAAAAGCCGACCCGTCGCCCGTTCAATGGACGAAGCCTTGGAGGAAGAACCCTTGGAACTCTAGTCTATCCATGGACGTTAAAAGTCACTGCAAAGCACCTACTTTTTTTTATTAAAGGGGGAGTTGTTATATGCTTATATGTCCACGTGCCGACTTTGATCACGAGTATCCCGGTGTCATGTTAGAATATTGCAACAAACCTGAGATGCTTTGTAATCAGTTACCTCATGTCGCAATTCTCACGACTTAAAGTTGCTGATTAAGCATTTATCTCTTTATAAATACCTCGACATTTCATAGTATTGTATTCATTAATTAACGACTCTTACTATGTCCATTTGAATTTTGATGTTGCGTTAAATTGTAAAGTTATTATGTTTTGTAACTAATAAAATCATCGGAAAAGTGTTTCTGTTAAATAGGTGAATGCCGGTGGTAGCAAACCCTTTCATTATATTTTGCCAGGATTTGTTAACATCCATGCGTTCATAGCTGCCTTATATCTTGTTTTAAAAAGCCAGAAAAAAGAAACATCAGCTGGTTATAGTCTATGAATATACAATGGTGGAGAAATGGGTCAGTGGAGATTTTGAAGATAATAATGGGGGGGGGGGGGGGGGAGCATCGTTTGTAATTTTAGTTTTTCAAAAATGTCAAAATGGTGTGGCTATATTTCTCTGTAGTAGACGACGTGAAAAAAATCGCTAATGTGATTTCTGTAAAGAAAAATTTAGTTACAAATATTCAGTCTCAAATCTAAAAAAACATTTTAAAAGAAATCATCCTACTATAAATATTGTACCAAAAAATGCAAATAAAATCTTTCTAAGGACGATGATCATCAGGATGACAGTGAAAATGAAAGACAGGTGGGTGGCCAGATTACGAGGCAAAACACCAAAGCTAGTAGTAGGAAATTACGAAAATTCAAGACAATATTTCGTCTTATTTATCAAAAAAAAATATATAAGTGTAAAAAATAAGTTTGATGCTGACTGTTTAGGCCTTTTTATTTATGATTACCAATTATTTAGTATTGCAGAAGATAAAGGACTTAAAAACTTTGTAACGAGATTAAATCTTTCATACCAATTGCCTAAACGTCAAACTATTTCTGGTAGTACCTATAATTCCTCTAGAATATGAAAAAGTCTTTAAGAAGCCAAGGAAGAAATTAAAGATATTTTAAATATATGGTTAACCACAGACAGCTGAACTTCGGTAAAAAATGAAAGTTTTATCGTAATACCTGGTCATTTTATTGATAAACCATTTAAAATTAATTCAGTGTTGTTAGGTTGTGAAAAATTAAAGAAAACCATACCTCAGTAAATTTAGCAGCAAAAAAGAAAAGTGGAAAGGAATGGAGCTTGGAAAATAAAATTATTTTTTGTGTGTCTGACAATGCAAACCATATTAAAAATGCAATAGCCAATGAACTGGGTTGAAAATACTGTCACGATAGGGAATCATAAGATCATAACATTTCATAAATCAATATATTTTCCATTTTAATATTCTAATCATTATTCGCGTTTATCGCCGGCCGTTCAACGCAACATGAAACCGACGCCGAGTTTATTAAATAAATCAAAACAGTTGCAATTATGAAATGTTATATTATTGTGGCGTCATCAAGTCGGTATAGAAACAAGGTACATGACCTAAGTCCATTGTCTCCCTAAAGTGGGAAAAATCGCTGACTTGATGAAACTACACATCGCGCTAGAAAAATATCGGACGGCACTAGTGTTCCGGTCGGTGACAGATCCACGTCGAAATTAGTGAAATTTGGTTGGTCCCCCAGACGTCAGAGATGAGCATAAAATTTATGTAAGTATCATTTTATTGTCAACTGTGTAAAGGTCTAAATCCAAGTTTATTATTTTGAATTTCTTGTAAGCCCTTCAGGAATTTATTATTTTATATTTTCAATAAATTTGTTTTCAAAACCGCTTTGTTTTTCTGATAGTCGCCAAGGTCCCGTGCTACCTTACGTCCCTCGTCATACCCTAAAATCTGGGCGTGACATATGGTGGAGGCGCCGGTTCTCCTTTTTTTTCACAAAATTTTAATTTTTTTAACCATATTTTCTCTTTTCACCATTGACATATGGTGGAGGTACGCCGGTTCTCTTTTTTATGTGCCGGTCCCCTTTTTTTTTCACAAAATTTTAATTTTTTTAACCATATATATTGATATATGGTGGAGGCGCTTGGTCCTTTTTTTAAGAAATCGCCGGTTTTCTCCTTTTTTTCTACAAAGTTTTAATTTCTTTTTTAACCATTGACATATGATAATCGCGCCGTCTTCTTTTTTTTTTTACGAAATTTTACTTCTTTTTTAATCATCGACATAGAGTGGAGGTGTTACGAAATTTTATCTGCCTTTTTAACCATTGAAAGATAGAGGCGCAGCACTCCTTATCTTTAAAAAAATAAATTCATTTTTCTTTCGTAACACTTCGCGATAAACACAATTTTGTTCATACGTTAATGCAATTTTTTTTTCAAAATTTTAGTAAACTTTATTTTTATACAATAAGCCAGGACCTTACACTATTATCAAACATAATATAAGAGCATAACAAGGATTTAGGCCTTTAAAATATTTATTTGTGGTGAAGATTTAGGTTTTTTTTTCAGGGAAATATTTATTTACTTATTGTTTACTTATTGTTTTGCATATTTATCCACTGATTTATACTTTGAATTTTGTTGCGTAATAACATAAATATATATGACAGCCTTTAAAACAATTTTCTACTATAAATGAGCGGTGACGATAGGGTAACAAGAAGCAAGGCCAAAGATTTAAAATTAAATACAGCGGCTGCAAAATTGGTTTCAAACTTTCGGCCAACGCACAGAAGTACCGAAATCAATCCGTTTAGAGCGAATACAAGTTTAAGCAGAAGTCCTTCGCGTTCGGCCTCACCCTCAGTAGGGAACATATTCACATTTGAATTACCGTATAACAAATCTGAGACAGAAGTAAACCCAGACATCGAGAAGTTACAATTACCAACAACAAGACAAGACAAAAACCCCGACCACCCATTATCCGTTATCCATCAAACCGACCTAACCCCACTTCTTCTCCCATCACCCCTTAACGGCCCAGACGACAAAACTCCAGTACAGACGGACACCGTCAAAACTAAAAACAAACAAATACAGGCTCAGACAGGGACAGTAACGAGTGTAACTGACGTACATACAAATATATATAACCCACGACAAGGTAATTCAAATCTAAATACAATGGCCAATACGACAATTGAAAACGCATTCGCAGAAGCAAAAAATCCCGCCACCCCAAAATTTATATCGCCACCCACATTTGACCCTAGCCTGGACTCCCCAGTAACTTTCCTATCAAAATATGAAAAGATCGCAAATTGCAATGGCTGGAGCGACTCATTTAAAATCGCATATTTAGGAAACTTCCTGGAGGGCCCCGCAAGCTATTGGTACGCGGAATATACGGGAAAACGGCAAAACAAAGATAACGATTGGCTCAAAATAAAAAAGGACCTAATTAATGAATTTAGCGGCGAACAACCCATGCGTAAATTAAAATTTAGATTTAACACGCGAAAACAGAACGACAACGAGGATATTAAAAAATATTATTATGATTTGCTAACCCTAGCACGGGAAATTGATCCCACAATAAATTTCGAAACGTTTAGAGATCACTTTGAAAACGGCTTACATTCGTCTTATTATGAAACATATTATTTAATGAGCACAGCGAACATGGGATTCGAAGAACTAAAAACCTTAATTTTAAAATTGAGTGAAATTAGAGAAAGAGCACTAGTCGAAAGAATGACAGCGCAAACATCATTGCTGTCAATCACAGACTCACCACCATCACAACAAAGAGGACCTAATTTCAGCTCAAGTCATCCACGTGGTAGAGGGGGATATAGATATACCAATAATCCTCCGCCACAAAATTATAACAATCCAAGATTCGACCAAGCCCAAGGAAGAGGACAAGGTTTAGAAAGGAGCCTCACAAATTACAGAGGAGCACCAAGGGGATACAGGGGTTCCCAAAGGGGAAACCAACAACGAAACCAATTTGGCAGGCAAAGAGATAACTATTATAGCCCTCAAAGAAACTACTATGACAGAGAAAGAAACTATAGCCGAGATAGAAACTATAATAGAGAGAGAAATAATAGTAGAGAGAGAAACAATAGCAGAGAAAGAAATACGAGCTATGGTAACAGCTATAATAGAAACAGAGGCAACAGCCAGCAAAGGGATGAAAATTACCTGCCAAATACAAGGTGCCACGATGGAAGGCCACGATGCAATGATTGCAATAGATGTGGGCACTACGCATGTGATCGAGATGAGAATAGACAAGAGAGAAGAGTCTCATTCTCACGATCAAACTCCCCAAACGCCAGCGGACGACTCAATTAGAGGGCCCAAAAGAAGTCGTCCTGCACTCAATGGGCAACAGTCAAAATATTTTATTAGTATTAGGATGTGGATATAACAATTTAAATATAAACATAGTTTTAGACACGGGTTCAAGTCAATGTGTGGTAAATAAGAATTTAGCGGGAGACATAGAGCCCTTAGAAACAAATTTAAATTTAGTCACAGCAGGAGGTAATAAAATTGTACCTTTAGGTACAACCAATGTAAAAATAAACTTAGGTAAATTATCAGGGTATGTTACAGCATTAGTAGTAGAAAAATTGTCAAAACCACTAATACTGGGTACGGACTTCCTAATAAAAAATAAAGCAAAAATCGATTTCGATCAAAAAACCGTACGACTTCAAAATGGAAATGTACAGACCACTTTATTTTTTCAAAAGTCAACCGAAACAAATTGTGGAAAAACCGAAAAACCCTCGGAAGGATTCGAGATATACGAGCAGCTCTCAACAATAGAAGAAGAAGATAGCGAAGAAAAAATGTATAAAGTAACAGTTGATGAGGACTATATTCTCAAACCAAATGTAAATGTGAAAATTAAATTGGACACCAAAATGAATCCATTAAACATTGAGACGATAAAAAATATGATATTTGAAGAAAACGAAAAATTTTTAAGGCCACGGGGTATGATTCTAGAAACTTCCCCATATTTTTCAGAGAATAAATTGATAATAAATATAATAACTAAGAGTCATCAACCCACAAAAATTTTCAAAGGAACAACACTTGGATATCTAAGAAATACCACCCTATATAATCTCCAAGAAGCACCTTTATTATATGTTGAAGAAACCGATGACGACGAGAAGGTTACCATGAGTGACCATAAAATAGACCATATCGAAAACAAAAACATAAAAATGGACCTGAAAAAACTACTTGTAAAATATAATGACGTTTTTTCCAAAACGCCAAAATACATGGGAAAAACAGACCTAGTGGAACACAGCATAGATGTAGGAGATGCCCAGCCAATAAAAACTAGAGCCTACAGAGTGTCCCAAAAAGAAAGGGAACTAATAGACCAACAAATAAAGGAGATGGCAAAATATAACATTATAAGGCCTAGTAATTCCCCATGGGCAAGTCCAGTCGTGCTAGTGAAAAAGAAATCAGGCGAAACAAGATTTTGCGTGGACTATAGGCGACTTAATGACGTCACTAGAAAATCGGCCTATAATATCCCAAACATAGATGACATTTTAACCTATTTGGGCAACGCAAAATACTTTTCTTCCCTAGACATGTTTTCTGGATTTTGGCAAGTTAAAATTAAAGAAGAATCAAAACCATATACTGCTTTCCAGGCACAAGGTCATGGACTTTGGGAATTTAATTATATGAGTTTCGGACTATGCAACGCGCCTGCGTCGTTCCAATTATTGGCAGATTTGGTATTTAGAGATTTAAAATGGAAAGAAGTACTTATTTACATGGACGACATAATATTATTTTCAGAAACAATGGAAGAACACATAGAAAAACTCGAAAAAGTCTTCGCACGTCTTCGTGAGGCGGGTCTCACACTAAAACCCAGTAAATGCGAATATCTTAAAGAAAAAATCAACATTTTGGGATATACAATCTCAAAAGATGGCATTCTCCCGGATGACAGAAAACTAGTCGCAATAAAAAATTTTCCAACACCAAAATCAATTAAAGACATTCAAAGTTTTGTGGGTTTGTGCAATTATTACAGGAAGTTTATAAAAAATTTCTCAATTATTGCTCACCCGTTACATCATGCAACAAAGAAAGACACTGGTTTCATATGGGAAGAAGATCAAGAGAAAGCATTTGAAACGCTCAAACAAAAGCTATGTACCGCACCAGTCCTAGCTCACTACAACCCAACAAAAAGTTGCGAGCTACGAGTGGATGGAAGCCTAGTCGGAATTGGAGCAATACTTCTACAGGAAGGAGAATACCAACAACTACATCCAATAGCATATGCAAGCAGAAGTCTCTCAAAGTCAGAGAAAAACTATACAATAACAGAAATAGAAGGCCTAGCAGCCATATGGGGATTGACATATTTAAGACACCTGATATACGGAAAACCAGTACGGATAGTGACTGACCATCACGCGCTCTGTTGGCTGAAAACGTTGAAAGATCCAACGGGTAGACTAGCTAGATGGTCTATAAAACTATCAGAATTCGACTACACAGTTGTGCATAAAAGTGGCATAGCTCACCGAGATGCTGACTGCATAAGCCGATATCCTGTACTAGGACCCGAAGAAGACCAAGAGATAAATGAAGTACCTACGTTTCTCATGGAGTCAGAGGACATAGCTAAACTGCAGCTCGAGGACTCAGATTTAAAAGAATTAATACAAGCCCTCGATGACCCAGACAGTGCACCAATAGGTACCCGAAGAAGAACAAAAAACTTCAGACTAATAGATGGCGTACTATATAAAATAAACCCAAGTAATGAGGGTAAGGAGAACTTACTTGCTATCCCAAAAAGTCTGATAGGAGAAATAATTTTTAGTCATCATTCAGAACCATTAAGCGGACACCTAGGAACAGCTAAAACCTTATACAAAATTAAAAACAGATATTATTGGGAAGGACTACAGAAAGATGTAGAAAAATTTATCAAGGGATGCCCAGATTGTCAGGCGAGAAAAGGACAACAAAATCGAAAGCCAATTGGACTCTTGCAACCTATTCCTGTAGGAACACCTTTTGAAAGGATAGGCATCGACCTTTTAGGCCCATTTAGAAAAAGTAATGCCAACAACACAGTTATTGTAGTAGCCACAGACTACGCTACACGTTGGGCAGAAACAAAGGCGTTACCAAATGGAAAAGCCGGCCCAATGGCAAAATTTATTGTTGAAAATATAATAACTAGACACGGAGCACCAAAATATCTACTTAGTGACAAAGGAAAAGTTTTTCAATCGGAACTAGTAAATGAACTCTTGAAACAAATGGGAACAATAAAACAATTCACAACAGCATATCACCCTAGCACGAATGGTTTGACTGAACGGTTCAATAAAACATTAGCTGACATGCTGTCAATGTACACCAATTCAAACCAAACCAATTGGGACGAATTTTTAAATCATGTCACATTCGCTTACAATACTAGCAGGCAAGACACAACGCATTTTTCGCCATTCATGCTTGTTTATGGCAGAGAAGCAATCTTACCGACAGAGGCCAACATGATCAGTTCAACAGAACCATCAAGCAGCCACAATATGCGAGAGAAAGCCTTGGCAGTTAGAAATATGGCTGTAGAAAACATTGAAAGAAAACAAAAAATAGATAAACTAAGGTACGACACCAGACACAGACATGTGGAATACCAAGAAGGTGATCAAGTAAAAGTTTTCACACCCATAAGAAAAGTGGGTAGAAGTGAAAAACTTCTATTAAGATGGTTCGGCCCATATTACATTGTGAGAAAGCTCTCAGATGTGGACTATGAAATCCAAAAAGGCATATCAAAAAATTCGAAAAAGGACATAGTTCACATTAGTCGCATTCTACCTTATTATGACCCTTGGACACCAGTTCCTACCCCTGAAGTTCAATAACTGTAAATACAAATAATGTACATAATATCCCCACCCCTCAGAAAAGTGTAACATAATTCTTCATCAGAATAATGAAAAAGTTACCAACCCCAATTCATACCCACCTCGACTTGTAAATAATACTTGTACAGTGTAATCAATAATTTAACCCTGATACTACTACTAATGAAAATACCCTGGTACAAATTTCAATGAAATTACCTCACTACGATAGAAAAGTAATAAAAATATATTATATCGATAAATATAGATCAATATTATGATCATACAAAATAAAATAGATAATAGATATGGGCTATAGGTATATTAAAAATAAAAAACAAAAAACAAAAAAAAATATATAAGTATAAATAAAATGTATACTATGTAAATATACAAGCGCTCTAAAGTTACAAGAGTTATTTCAATTACTCAAAATGGGTTTACTTAAATAGATAACTTAAAACAACAATTTTTCAATCTAATGTTAAAACATTGATTTGATTTGATTGATTGATGAAAAGTAATAAAAATATATTATATCGATAAATATAGATCAATATTATGATCATACAAAATAAAATAGATAATAGATATGGGCTATAGGTATATTAAAAATAAAAAACAAAAAACAAAAAAAAATATATAAGTATAAATAAAATGTATACTATGTAAATATACAAGCGCTCTAAAGTTACAAGAGTTATTTCAATTACTCAAAATGGGTTTACTTAAATAGATAACTTAAAACAACAATTTTTCAATCTAATGTTAAAACATTGATTTGATTTGATTTAATTTGATTTCAATAAGTTTTAAATAAAATAATAAAGACATACGTATCGTTAGGCTATCATGAAACTAAAAAATATAAAAAAAATACTTTTATTATAATCATAGCAGCATCATAAACAATACCATTATAATTAGGTAAAGAATACAGAGAAAAGATACAAATAATCTCAATATTATCCCATATAAAAATATCTTCTTCAACAGATTTATGTTACCAATAGTTTGAGGAATGCGGTGAAACCAAGAAAATAAGAAAAAAAAAACTGTGGTCAGGAGTTAGCCATCCCTGTCACAGAAATTTTCAAATATTTTAAACTTCCATTTGCAGATTGCTCTTTTGCACATTCCAAACTCTTTATTCACATAAAAATTCTCACAATTCAAAGCAGACAGCAATGGAAACTTTACGAACGAGTAACCACGCCACAGCAGTAAGCTACTTGTGATTCCTAATATCGGGACCGAGAAGGGCGTCATGGACCTCTCGGGGCGTAAAAAATGAGAACAAGTGCATACACGTGGTTCGGATCCCACGTTAAGCTGCAGGTCCCGTCTGGCTGACATTACCCAGACGATAGGGGATACAATGGACCCTATAGGCCTAAGTATAATGGCTATTACGCCACGCCAATTGCATGGTATAACCAGACCTATCCATACCTCATCAAACATTACTCCTAGCAGCAACAATACCCTCTGCCCGCGCAGAATCGCCAAATTCCTTTGTGAGTCATGATATTCTTTTTCTCAGTGTATTGTGCACATGTCTAATAATCTTCTTGTCCTATTTAACCTATCGAACCTTCCTCTGCTACCTCGGAAAACCTACAATTAATAGAAAAATCAACCTCGACAATCAAACCGAACATGTAGAAAAAATTGAACTCTCAAAAATGTCATCTACTCATTCTTCGACAACCTCAAAACCAAATTATAATAAAAAGATATACACTGGAAATACTTGAGCATAAAACCTTCTACTACTATCTTCCGAAAATAAATATGGCACAGATTTAGTGCATCGAAATATAAGATATTTCAATTAAATTTTTCCAATAAGGGTTAGTAGGCCCGACCCATATTGCAAATATTTAATACATTAGTCGGTGTTTCACTTTGTTATTTACGCCAAGACTATGCGTAAAGGTTTTGGATAAATATCATCGTAATTCACAATGACTTAGTCTCGGGACATCAAAATTTCACATGAAGAAATTTTGACATTATGAAAAGTTGATAATCAATATAGATTGAATATATGAAATAAGGATTTTAAATATGGCAGCTAAATAAAGCAAGCAATTATGAAATATATATGAAAAGCTGAAATAAGCTATTTTTATAAGTAGGTACTTTAATTATGTATGTTTATATTATATAAAGAAAATATGAATCCTGCAAAAGGCAGAAGTAAGATTATTGCGTAGGTGGAAAATAGGGGTTTACAAATCGGTAGAAGGCTTTTTCAAGTATTATCCAAAATCCTACGCAAGGAAAAAAAAAAAAGGAAAAATAGCAATGAAAAAATAAATGCATCTATAAATAGTAATTTCAGAAAATGATACAATCGAGGATACAATTTTATAGGTAGATCAATCTAACCTCAAATCTTTAGGTATAAGTACCAAAACTTTGACATTTCAATTTTACAGCAACTCAAAATGCAATGCTAATAAATAATATTATTTCTACAAAAATTCAGTAGCAGACGAGATAGAATACAAAAGAATTTATCAATCAAAGATTTAATTAGCAAATTATCAATTTAAGTAGGTACTTGATTTAATAATCCAAATACAATAAATAAACCTCAAACTCTGCATTGCCTGCTATTTCTTTAATTTTTCTATTGATAGTTGTTGAATATGAATATGAATAATATGAATTAAGATAGTCTAATGTAAATTTTCAAGTAATCAAGTCATTCAACTAACGCTATAAGTTTTAATTCTGAATTTTCTTTTAACAAAAGTATAGGATATTCAAAATATCAAAAAACCCAAATGCAAATGTAAATAAGATTTTAATTATCTAAGCATTTTAGCGCTAGAAAGTGCAATATTCTGGCATTAATAAATAAAAAATATAAAAAATAATTGAAAACATTCAGAGATTTCAAATAAAATATTAAGCAAAAAATAGGAGCATATACTTACTCTTTGTTTCATTCTTTTCATGTAAACACTGCTGCACTACCACGAAGCCACCTGGTCGGACACCTGTTCCATCCTCAATCAGTATTGCTGTCGGCCCCAACACTAGAGACAGAACAGCCATTGTACAGCAAACATGACTCAGTATTGTTGGTATCCAGCCTTTACTGCCAAGACACATCGATGCCTGCTGACTAAGCCACATAGCCCAACCCATCAGCCTCATGTCGATATGGAACAAGATCAATGAAGTCTTCATCAATCCATAATCAAGCAGATGAAACACTAAAACCGCCACTACTCGACACTAGCTACGTATTACAGAACCGACGAAAAAGCAAGGCTGCTAACAACGAAACAATTGGCAAATCAAGAAGCTGTACACTGCATCACTTGAACTAGCACTATAACACTTCACAAACACTATTGATTGCCAATTTAGACGATTTTCTTCAAGAAAAGCTATTAATCGCGCCGTTTCCCGAAGCCTTGCATCGCAACACTGGAATTTGCAACGTTTGCAAATTTCAAATAAACCGAAATTATCCAACAATCTTCCAATTTGAGGTTAGCTTACAAAAAACGACTCTTGTAGCAACAGAACAGACGTCCAGCACAGAGGAAGGATAGGTGATCACTGTCGCGTCTAGCAACAACTAAGGATCACAGAAGAAAAAAGGGCTTTATAGGGCAACAACCACAGAGGAAGGACCCAGTATGGCATCGGCTGTCTACGCAGTAGGCCTTGGCACCAACATCGACGATGCATTCCGTCGATAGAGCACCCACAGCTACGGCGTGCTTCAACCATTCGGCCAATGGACCCAACCGCGCGTTGGCCCACCATCTAACCATTGACGACACGACAGGACCGTACCCAGGCATGGACTTCATTTTGGTGTAGTGACCAAGTGCAAGCGAAAAGTGTTTAGGGACAATTAAGATGTTTCATTTTATATAAAGTTTGTTTGTTTTGTTGTTGTTTGATATTCAATTATATTTTTTTTCTTTATAAATATAATACATTTACTCATAAAAGAAGGGAAGTGGAGCCAACTTTTGAGTCAATATTAAAATTTTTTTTCATACACTTCAATTTTTTAAAGTAAATAATGTAACCTCTACTTCCTTTCGGCCATCGCTGGGGGCCAGCTCTTTTAAGACCGGGGGATGTGTCACGATAGGGAATCATAAGATCATAACATTTCATAAATCAATATATTTTCCATTTTAATATTCTAATCATTATTCGCGTTTATCGCCGGCCGTTCAACGCAACATGAAACCGACGCCGAGTTTATTAAATAAATCAAAACAGTTGCAATTATGAAATGTTATATTATTGTGGCGTCATCAAGTCGGTATAGAAACAAGGTACATGACCTAAGTCCATTGTCTCCCTAAAGTGGGAAAAATCGCTGACTTGATGAAACTACACATCGCGCTAGAAAAATATCGGACGGCACTAGTGTTCCGGTCGGTGACAGATCCACGTCGAAATTAGTGAAATTTGGTTGGTCCCCCAGACGTCAGAGATGAGCATAAAATTTATGTAAGTATCATTTTATTGTCAACTGTGTAAAGGTCTAAATCCAAGTTTATTATTTTGAATTTCTTGTAAGCCCTTCAGGAATTTATTATTTTATATTTTCAATAAATTTGTTTTCAAAACCGCTTTGTTTTTCTGATAGTCGCCAAGGTCCCGTGCTACCTTACGTCCCTCGTCATACCCTAAAATCTGGGCGTGACAATACTTTGGGTGTTTAAACCGTTGCTCCTCATTTTCATAGAAACACAGTAGCTAATTTTCAAAAACAATTGGGAAACGATGAAACAAAGATATTAATTCTGGACGTAGCTATAGAAGGTAGAATTACACTTTCTATACGTTTGAAAGATTCATTGAACTAAAAAACCCAGTACGGTCAGTTGTAGGTCTCCTGGACTTCCGCTTGCCGATTCTTTCATCTGATGAGTGGCAATTAATAAAAGAGCTTTGTGAAGTTTTAAAGCAGAAAACTTAAAATATATATAAGTTATGGGTCCAATGACACATAAACATTTCAACAATCATGGGTTCCTGCTATACCTGAGCAACGACCGCCAAGTTACCCCGTCAGCAAGTCTGCTGACCTACATTAATAATTACAATCAATTGCATAGTAATTATATTTTTGTACGACATTCAGTCTTGAATTAATTCTTTACTTTGTAACTTGTATTTTTGGAAATAAAATTAATTTTTTAAAAACCCTTTTTCAATAGTTAAATACTTAACTTATATGGATCCTTGGTCACTGTATTACAAAGCGGACTTTTAAACGTTTGTGAGAAATTAAAGCTTAGTTCTGAAAAAGACAATCACAGTAATCGAGTGCCTTGAAAATGGTTTCAGTACGCGAGCTGGAAATGTTGAATACAGCACTCTTGCACTCAAAAATCAGGACGATGCGAAAAATATAAAAAAACTTGTAATTAATGTTCTAACTGCAACAGTCCGAAAGGATTCAGAAAAAAAAAACAAAACACACGAAATCCAATGCAAATATTTTTAATAAAAATAAGTGGCAATTAACATTATCTTTTAGCCCAGCGCGATCATACGTGTGGTGGCTATCATTAAATAGTGAAATTGAAGAGCACAGTCGCACGTGTGAAGCGTGTGGTACGAATCGGTCGTCATTCTTTGTAGGCCAAAAGGTGCGGGTTAAGGACTTGATGAGTAATCAGGCAAAATCTCACCGATGTTCAACGATAAAATTTCATAAAACTTGTAAAAATAAGAATGTAAAAGTTAACTTCCCTGGACGCAGGCTTTATTAAAGGCCGTGCCGGGAATAGCCAACTACTTGTTCAGGGGGGTTCAGAATATTCTTTTCAAAAATAAGATTAAATAAAGTATAGCGTTAAGCTGGCAATAAATGCATATTAAGATAATAAATGAGGGGAATATTTTAAAGTAAGGAGGATTTCTCTCTGGAATTATTAGAGTAATGAATAAGAGGGCCGAAGAACTGTGGGACAGGGGACCCGATGGTTTAATAGGGCCAAGTGAGTAATTAAGGGAGAAAAGGGAGTTTCTTCTACAAAGGGTAGAATTGTTATTCTGTTAATTTATTGTAAGAAGTGCAGCAGTGCTGGCTTAACGTCGTTGTTTTCTTTTTTAAAGAGTAAAGTCCATTTGGGAAAAGTAATCTTTGAGTTATAAGTATTATGAGATTTATTTGAGTGATTTTAGAGTTTATAATTTTTTAAAGTTTTATTATTGTGGCAATAAAATTGTCTATCTTTGAAGTATTTGTTATCTTTTATTTAATAAAATATATATTTTATTTAATAAGACATTGGAAGACGAAGCGAACAACGATAAGTTAATCGACCCTAATACGGGTATAGATGATAGGCGTTCCAATAGAGATGAACGCAGAAGAAGCCTTTCGGTGGATGCTTCGGTTTCTGATCGTCCTAGGCGAGTTAGCGCCCCTCCCGAGCGGTTTTATTTTTAAATGTGAATTGTTTCTTAAGCGTGGGAGGGTGTAATGTATTAGTGTTTTCGGTGGTATTTACCTTGTTAGCATTGTAGCATGCGCAAGCATAGTGGCTACATATGTGAGTATCGGTACCGAGGCGATCGGGACCGGCAGTACGATATAGCATATGGCATGTGCTTGATGCTGACAGACATCTTGACTAGGTGTACGACTTACGCGCGGCCCGTGCTCCGGGGACACCTTATTGTTACCATCACAGTGTTACCTCGATAGTTAATAAATGTGTACCACCAAGTGATACGTAGTTTTATCGATAAAAGGGCGCGATCTCGAATCATTACAACTTTCTATACGTTAGAAAGATTCATTAAACTAGAAAACCCAGTACGGTCAGTTGTAGGTCTCCTGGACATCCGCTTGCCGAGTCTTTCATCTGATGAGTGGCAATCAATAAAAGAACTTTGTGAAGTTTTAAAGCAGAAAACTTAAAGAATATATATATGGATCCTGGGTCACTGTATTACAAACGTTTGTGAGAAATTAAAGCTTAGTTCTAAAAAAGACAATCACAGTAATCGAGTGCCTTAAAAATGGTTTCAGCACGCTAGCTGGAAATTTTGAATATAACACGCTTGCTTTCAAAAATCAGGACGCTGCGAAAAATATAAAAAAACTTGTAATTAATGTTGTTACTGAAACAGTCCGAAAGGATTCAGAAAAAAAAACATACGAAATCCAATGCAAATGTTTTTAATGAAAATAAGTGGTAATTAACAATATCTTTGTGGACTTGTTTACAAACAAATCAAAATCTTCATTTTTAAATCGGGCAATTATTAAGGTAGCTATCGATCTGAGAAAACTAGCATTTGACTTTGTTACTGGAAAAAATATTGAACACCAATTTAATAGTAAAAATAAAATGGCATCTAAGCAATGGCTGTATAGATTTTTATCTACACATCCTGAATACAGCTTGCGAACGCCAGAATCTACATCGTATGCCAGAGATTCAGGCTGCAACGAGTATAAGCTCACACCAGACAGAATTTGGAACATTGACAAAAGTGGGGTGTCTACGATTCAAAAAAGGTTAATTAAAAGGTTATCTAAAATTTTAGCCAAAGATAAGTGCAGAGAGGCGAACAAGCATACCAATTTTGTATTCGATGAATGCAGCTGATAAGCATATATATCTAATGGAAGTCCTGCCATATCCACAAGATAAAGATTGGATGGACCGTGACGCGTTTTTAAAATGTATTAATTATTTTGCTCAACAAACTCGTCCTTCTAATGAAAAGCTTGTGCTTATAATTTTGGACGGTCATGTTTTACATACAAAAAGTTTGTCATTATTAAATTATGCATGAAAATAATTTTATAATATTAAATTTATCCCCTCATTGCACTCACAATCTCCAACCTCTCGACGTTTCCTACTTTAAGTCTTTTATGACATATCGCGACCGACATCTTAATTTGCGGAGGAGAAGTACCCTGGCCGAATGTTTGATCTATGTCAGGTATAGGAGTCACTGTTAGAGAAGCTTTGGGTCTGTCTGCAAGGGTGCAAACCACCCCTAATAGTTTTACAAAAACATGAATTTAGTCATTTAACCCAAATATTTTTGAAGATCATGAATTTGCTCCTTCCAAAACAACCAAACGCTCATTGGAAAACAAGTGTGACGTAAATACATTATACGGATATATCAACACCTCAAATCCTGGAACAAAGTGAAAATTCGGACACTCCAAGCGAAAGCATGGACATCGTTCCCAAAAATACTGAAAATATTGATTTGATTAGGACTTCAAAAAAAAAAAAAGAAAAGCCGGACAACAGGGACATTAAATTATGTGGCATTATAATAATTAATTTAGCGGATATATTTCCTCTTCTTCTCTTCTGTAGAAAAAATGAAGCTAAATGCCAACAAAAGATTTCTACCATCCACGATTTTAACTGAATCTCCGTATAGAAATGAACAAAAATACGTTGAAAAAGATAATATCAATAAGAAATTAAAGAAAAGTAGAAAGAGTTAAAGAGAGACCGACTGTCCAGCTAGCAAATAAAATTTTGTGATACAAATGAAGACTGGTATCGTTACAAAGATTGTGTAAAATAGACCCACGAGAACTGTGGAGTCTTAGACAACTTATATTTTACTTGTAACTTGTATAAAAAATAGTTGTCCCTTTTTGGGCAACCCCGTGTCCTATTTAAGGTAACGGGATAGCGTAAGGCTTTTAAAATTTAGGTACATTAAAAGAGTTTAAAGTTTTTGCAAGGGTTTTATTATGTGCTAAAATACCTATCATGTTGTATTTTCAACTAACTTTTTGCTTTATTTACCACGTTAAAAAAAATGTTGAATCAAAAGTGTCCCGTTTCGGGTTACTCTCTCCTACTTGCAAAATACAACTATTAGTAATTTCCTTGAAAATATAAATAAGTAGGCCTCAGGCCTGATAAATGTAAATTAAAATCGATTAATTTTGTAAAGATTTGACTCTAACCTTATTATTATGATTTTCTATCTCACGTAAATCATCTAGCGGAGAGATCAACTTGTGCAGGAAAGTGTGTTTAAGCCTTAATAAAAAACCAAAAAAAAAAATTGAAATACCAAGTGAAAATATTACAGTATGCGAAGATAGCATTCTACATACTGCGGCAGATGAATTGTTAAGTAAACATTCTAATAAACAAAAAGTAAATTCACGTGATATTATTACAGAAATTGGGTTTACAAGGGAGGAATTTGATCTTTTAACTCCAGATATAGATTTTAATGAAGTTTCTAATATAAAAAATAATAGTGATGATGTGTTTATAGTTGATGACTGACTACATCGCACCAGAAAAAAAAATGATTTGAAGGGAATAAACATCATTCCATTAAGTTCAAAGCAAAATGCTCAAAGGTGGGATGCCCCTTCAAGTCAAGGGTCTTATAGGAAAAAAAAATAAAAGAAGTAATGTTCCACAATAAATATTTTTTTAAAATGAGAAAAGAGCATGTGGATATTTCACAGCAAAAATCAATTAAAATAAATACTTTGTTAAAAAATGTAAAAGAAAAAAAAATATCAGCAGAGTTGGAAAGCTATTTTAATGTAAATCAAAACATATATTTTTCAATAAATCAGGAGGATTCCTTGCACAAGTATTTTTCATTTAAAACTTAAAATAACATCGTTTGAATTCCTTTATTTTTAATTTCTCATTAAAATATTTATGTATATAAGTTAATGTCAATCATAAAGTTTTTAAATAACTCTGCAACCATGTACACAGGATGCACAGTAAAGTTTACTCATTCCGACAATTTGGCAAGACACATACGTTATTCTTGTAAGCGAAAAAACTTGAGTATAAATGAAATTTATAGCAGTAGTATTCTCATATTTATAAAATTTGTAATATTGTAGAAGAGCTTGCAATAAAAAAATGTTAAAACTGAATTATTGGAACCAGAATACTCCTCTTCGTCTTCAGAGACATCGCACGGACAATGTTCAAAAACCAAACCCGTTTTTTGTGCCGCCGTCAGTCATTAAGCAAACAAACCAGTCTGCAGTGCCCGGAGAAAATCATCTTGATGTATACACCGTAAATGATATTGTCAGTTTATTTGTTGTTTATTATTTCCAGGTCTATATATTAGGTTCACATGATTTACTAATTTAATTTTTTTCTAATTTAGACCCTACCTTTGTCAATAAGACCATCTGGAATAAACAGCTCCAAGGGCAACAAAAACCATGAGCTTATACAACCACCACCTATCGACATTGGAGGACAGAACTTTTGCAGTACATGTGATTGCTTTGTACCACGATCTGGTCTAACAGGCCATCAACGCAGCAATAAGCATATTTATGGTTGCTTTAAGGCAATGCGTCGATAATTATGGGAAGATATACTCATCGACTGAACATCTAAATCGTGTCGATGATTTAATTAGAGGAGCACAAGACATTCCAGGACGAATTGAAGAACCATAAAGAAGGATATTAAAGAAAGGTACTTAAAAATTGAATCTATTCTTAATTCTGCTCCACGACAACTACGTGAATGTAGTACTGCCAAGGACTTCTGTAAGAAAGCTGCACAAATTGCCAATGAATCTACGGACGATGGTGTGTTAAATCTGAACCAACTTAAAGTTGCTGCTCTTGAAGAAAAAATATTGCAAGATTTAATGTATTATCTTCCCCTGTGGACGGCTAGAATGTAACCTGTTTTGGAAATCGATAAGGCCTTCTTCTGCTGTTGAAGATCAATTTTCAAACACCAAAACAATTGGCTTTAATAAGCAGCCGTTGAGAGCGGACAAATTTGTTTTGAAACACCTTAATTAGTTGAGAGGCGAATTAAAATTATTAGCTCACCTATGGTTGAACGCGGAAGATAAAAACGAAATCAAAGAGCAGCGTAAACGGAAATATGATCAAGACCTTACCAAGAGTTCATTGAACGAAGAGGAAAACTGGAGAGGAAAAATAAAAAATACATGAGTTGCTTCATTAGATTCTTCTGTATATGACCAGTTCCAATAGTGAAATCGTCTCCCAAAAAAGATCACCAACATTATCGGCCCGATTACCCTACTTGGGTCTTAAATATAGAATAATATAAAAATAAAGTTTTGAAGAAGTAGTCCATTCTTAAATATTTATTTTTTATTAAAAAATGTACCCTTTTTATCTTATTGAACCTCTATTGAGCTCTTCCCGTCATGTTATTATTTAATATATTCCTTCAAATTACCCGCTAAAATATATGTCATTTCCCCACCTTGAAGATCTGTGTCAAGTGACGAATCACTGGGTCAAGTTCAAGTTCAAATTCTTTTCCGTTTTGACCTCGTGCCTAATAAAAGTTTTAAAAGTACTCCGACTCTCTAGTCTTTTTTAGTTCTTTTTTAAAGTCTAATTTTGGTTGTTATGTTAAAATTAACGCCCACTGGGGTTCCAGCCCTTTCGGGCTTGTTCCCCTAAATAAATTTTTTTAAAATTTTTTTAATTTTTCGGCTATGAACTAAGGTAAGTCCCCGTTTTCGTGCATATAAAAGAGATTTTTCGAGTGAATTGTTAAAATAATCATTTCAATGTATTTTACTCAACAATTTCTTTTATTCTTTACAGATTCTACATCAGTTCTATGCCTTTTACTTTTCTTAACTAAAATATTTTCTTTTTTTCCCTTAAAAAGAGGGCTAAATTAACAAATTTTCTTTCTCTCCACGGTTCCCAGGATGAAGGTTCTTGACCTGTGAATCTCCATTTTTTACATTTCTTAAATTTTTTTTTTCTCTTTGCCCAAGCGGGCCCCTTCTTACCACTGTTACCTGTTGCCCATGGTCAGTGTTAAGATTTAAATATGTCAATTTTCTTCTAATCACTATCCCATTTCTCAACATTTAATCTTCCATGGCTCGATGAGAGCTCCATCGAGGTTCATTATCACTCACCATTTACGTCTGTTCCTTTCTATGAATTTTTCTCTTTATATTTTGTTCCTGATGATGGGTGTTGCTACACCCGAAACATGTAGAATATCTACCACCTTCTAACTTTATTTTTAATAAACCAGTGGAGAAAGACTTTATGTTTTTTATTTTATTTCTATAAAAATAAAGGTTTTAAGGTGGTATTTCTATAGTATTGCCACTTCTCTTGCCACGTTAACAGTGTTACTAGTTTGTAAATTTATTACTTTTCTTAATGCAAATTATGGGAAAATTATCTTAATTTAATCATAAAACTTCTCTTTAGGACTAAGTTCACATTTAAATATTTGGCGCGCTGATAAACATTAATATTAAGAAAGTTAGACGCAAACTGAAAATCGACACATGGCAACACTGGCGCAAAACAGCTGTCAGCGGACGCTTGAGGTTATAGTTTACCGGTTAATCTTGCAGTGAGAATATTCGTTTATGCAAAAACATGTAAGTAAGTATTTGTTACTATTTGTTAAGCATTATTAACTACCAAAGGCCATTTTGTTAGATTGTTGCACTCGCGATATCAAAGATATAAAAGATTGGTTTTGTTGCCTTTTGACACTTTATAAAAGTAAGAATGAATAAAACGAATCCTTAAATCAATCGTAATTAGAAATATGTTATAAATTGAAGAGAAATAAACCTCGACTCAAATTTATATTTCATATTAAAAATTCGCAAGTGCGTGTGCGCGAGTGCAACGTTTTTGACTCTTTACATTATCACATGTCATTTATCGTATTTTATTAATTTATTAATTATTATGCTGTGTAATTCGCGATTTATATTATAGAAATATTGGCTATAATATCAAAAGAACCACGAAATGGACTGCTTCATAGAAATATAGAAACAAAAACTAAAAGAAAATGCTGAACTTCACGCAGACCATGTTCGTCGAGAATGGGTAGAGGCAGATAAAGATTTCAAATTACTGGCCAAAATCAGATCAAGAGAAATAATGCAAGCGACTAGAACGCGTCGTAAAGAAAAACAAATTCAAATCACAGAGGCTAGATATGCAGTCCTCGCACATGGGGAAAGGCAGTGACAAAAGTGAAGCGTAATCTTCCTGCTAGTTCCAGTAAATCAAGTGAAGTTATAAAAAAATAGCTTCTGACTTTCTGCTCTATCTGACAAAAATGACTTTGCTAAAGCAATGCCTCGGAAACTAATAGATAAGGTCAAAAAACATGTGAAATCGATCCGAAGTCCAATACAGGAACGAAGTTGAGAATCCAAAACAGAACAATGATTTTGAGCATCCGTGAAGTATTCGAGCTTGTGAAACAGTCGAAATTTTGAAACAACTTGTTGGTCCTCAAATGACACGAACTCTACCTTAATCGGGGGAATACCTTCTTTTCCTTTTAGTTTATCAATATTATTCACCTCCAATTTTGTGATATTGATGTTAAGCAATACGTTAAATTGCTCAATAATAAAACCTATAAGATCTTCTGTTTCAGTTGACAAACCAAAAATAATAATGTTATTTTTGCGATTAAGGTTTTCACTCTGAACGAGTCTTAGTTCTAAGGCCTTATACTTATCTTCCAGTACTTCGATCCTCCTGTGCTGTTTGTCCAAACTTTGAATTATCTTCTCATTTTTATTTTTAAATTTTTCCTCCAGGCTTTTAATTGTACGAATTTCACTGTCTTTAATAGCGTTCAAAAGTTTGGAATAAAGTTCAGCATAAGATATATCCTGCATATTTTGTTCTCTGCGACTTGGCAACTATGCTTGAAAATTCCAGCAGCAACGGTTTATTTGTCAAAAATATTTATGATGTTAGGAATTTGTATCAACAAAAAGGCAGATTGCAACAGTATCTACACTTACCAGGTGTGTACTCACACGGTTCTTTAGAACGCACAAGAAAGTGATATCACACATAGAGCTCTAGGCAGTCGTATTTACGTCACAAAGCTAACTATTTGTAGGATTTGTTCTATAATTATAGCAACTTGGTGATTAATTACCTCATTTTAATTCTAGGTTATAAAAAGTCTAACTTTTTATGACCATATAAAAATCAATATTTATTATTCTTTTCGTGATAATGTATAAGAAGACACTTCTGTTTCTATCATACGCTATAGAAAAGAAGAAGGATGGAAGTACGGTAATACCAAAAGATGTTTATTTGTAAAAAAGGAGATGTTTGAAATGTGCTTTCCCTCGTTTTTTTAAGACGAGCCTATTTGACTTGGACGAAACCATTAATAATAGAAAATTTCATTCGACGAACTAGTGAGCACTGAGCCTATTTTTATCTCTTACTAACTTCTGTAGTTAGTAAGAGATAAAGATGCACTGCACTGTCGATTGGAAATACTCACGATCACGAGTGGACTTATTGAAGGTTATAATTCGATTCGCGTTTTTTATTCTCTTTCTTTGCTTTCAGTTCTTGGTTAAATGCGAAGTTTAATTGTTCGTTTATTTTCTTTTGCTTTTATTGTCGGTTTCTGGATTTTCTCAGTGAACAGATTTATCAACAGTGTTTTGTGAACAGATTTCTCAACAGATAAGTATATTTAGGTATATATATTATTTTTACTATCTATATTTATTGCTAATTCTGTTTGTGTTTGAGACGGTGGAGTGTAACATTGGTAAGAGACGCACAAAAAAAGTCTTTATGGCTCTTTCTAAAAGACATCAGAGGAGAAGGGCCCAGTTATTTGTGGAAACATATAGTAATTCTGTTAGCTCTGTTACACTTTATCACCAAGCCTCAGACAGGAATGTTCTAATAAGCAGAACGCCACTCAGACTCAGAGTGTTCAAAACTCAGATGTTGGTCTGGCAACAGATATATGCGAGCCGGAGCCCCTGTCCCATATAACTACACCTGATGACCCTGCTTCATCTTACAGTACTGGTGGGGATAGTTTTAGTGATAATTGCATACATTTTAATGATAACGTGAATTTATATAATATTTTGACGAATAATAATGTTTCCAGCGAGTTTGAGGTAATTCAAGGCAACTCTGATGCTCCTTATAAACAAAAACCTTTTACGTTAAAAGATGAGTTGTGTTCATGGGCTATAAAATCTTCTTTAAGTAGAGATGTGTTAAATAAACTTCTTCGCATTTTAATTAAATATGGTCATAAAGACCTTCCAACCGATGCAAGGACATTACTTCAAACTCCTCGTGCTGAAAATGCTCTTACTTTTATAAGCCCATGTTATTATTATCATTTTGGCGTGAAGTATTCGCTAATCAATTCTATTAAATAACATTCAATGGCAATTTCCCCCCAAAATTTCAGTTGAAATTTAATTTTGATGGATTACCCACCGCAAAGAGTTCCGGAAGTCAGTTTTGACCTATTTTAGCTCAAATTCATTTAAGTATTTATTATATGGAGCCTTTTATTATTGGTATTTATCAAGGTACTTTTAAACCTTCGAGTCATAATGAATATTTGAAGCCATTTGTAGATGATATGAAAATTATTTTAACAGATGGAATGATGACAAAAGGATAAGCGTTGAAATTAAATGCATTATTTGTGATGCTCCTGCTCGTGCTTTTGTTTCTGAAGTCAAGGGTCACAATGCTTATTTTGGTTGCTCAAAGTGTTGACTTCAGCGTGTAACAAGAAAACTCGAATTCGGAGAACGCTCGGAAGACCAAAATAAAAAAAAAAGATATACAGATAGATTTTCAAGAAATTTATAAAGATGTAGATAGTGTAGATCAAAAAATTCAAGAAGATTGTATTTTTGTTCAGAATAATTTAAATAAGGGAATTTGTTTTTCTTGTACACAAAATATTACTTTTTTGATGTTAGGTGTAAGATATCAAACATGTACCAGGTCTTATCACTTAATTTGTATTAAAAACACAGCTTGCATAAATCAAATTCCAATATTTTTACATGTTTACCTTGTTTGAAACGTCGTTAAAGTTGTATTTTGCTGTTTTTTAGCTAGGAACTATTGTCCTTAATAGCGGGCCAATAACTATATAAGTTAGGGCCAATAAGTGTAAGGAAACGGCCAATAACTATCATTTTGGGTATTTTTGCCATTTATTGCAGTTTTTTCTATAAATTGTATACTTATACCCGAAAACGCTTAATTGTTGTTAAGAAATCCTTTTGTTTTAGTATTTTTAGAAATAAAAATTTAAATACATCAATCAGATTTTTTTTAATTAACACTAAACCGCAAATAATTCTTAAAGGGCCAATAACTGTATCGCTTACCCTATTACAGTTTTGCATGTTAATATTAATTTAAAATCCCGCCTTTCAATAAATTCGTTTATTACTTCATCTTATATTACAATTGGTTTATCTTAAGTTTCATTAAAATGTTATTATTTGTCAGAGCTATTAGGTAGTAAAAGAGAGCGTCGAATCGGCTGTAAGCTTATTCAAATAACTTAACCTCATGTCTCTAGTTTTCGGATACTTGCGGAGCACAAAATCGCAATCAATTTGTTTCTGCTGCGATGTTGTATGCCGTCAATAAGATTGAATACTTACAAATTGTGGATCTAAAATTTATTGAATCTGGCCATTCCTACCTAGAGGCAGATTCAATTCACGCCACTATTGAACGAGCCCGTAAACATCGAAAAAAATTTACAACCGAAGAATGGGGGTTATTAATAGAAATGGCAAGAAAAAAACCTGCTCCCTACCAGGTCAATAAAGTTACCCATTTAGATTTTTATGACTTGCAGACATTGTCATCTATTAGCATGCAAAACACCAAAGTCAGTACATTAAAGGAACAAGTGAAATGGCTTCACATTAAATGGCTAAGATTTGACAAATCTAAGCCATTTATTATTCAATATAAATATTCATTATCTGACAATGAATTCTTAGAATTTGATGTTTTGCAAGCGAAAAAAAAAAGGAAATTATATCGTGAAAGACGCTGGCCTTGACAAAAAATATGAAAAAAGATTGCCAATATCAGAGGCGAAAAAAAAAAGATTTGCTTTATTTGCTAAGAAAGCATATTATTCCTCACGCATACAAAAATTATTTCGAAAGTTTGCCTAGCTCAAAGAAAATCAAAGATCTTGTTCCATACGCAACCGTTGAGGATAAACTTTATGAAGAAGACATTTAATTTTAATTTAATGTTACAATCTTTTGTATTTATTTTAATAATTATAATATAATAAATAATATTAATAAAGTCTGTTTGTTTGATTTTTTACAAAATGCTTGTTTTTTTTTTAATAAACACTTGAAAAATGTACATTTTTTTATCAAGCCCTTATATACACTGTGGCTCAAATTAAAGGAGTACACTTTTTAATTGTGAATATTTTTCTAGATTTTGCACTGATTTAATTTATTTTTGGAGTGATGATGAACTGAAATCGTCTTAGTAAAATGTGCAATTTTTATCAAAATATTTTGAACAGGGCCGGATTGACAGTTTTTTTTCAACAAACGTGCACTTATGCTCGTTGCAAACGAAAACTGATTTATTCATAATTCAGAAAATACGTTCTTTGGTAGATTAACTATCTAAACTTCTTCAGTATACGTCTCACTCTGAAAGATTCTTAAATTCAAGAAATACAATTTATTTTGTTCATTGATGTATTAAAACATTCCGGATATCATTTTGGAAATTTGAAGTCGTTTGAACGATGATAGCAGCATCCATGACCGTTATTAAAAATCAAAGTTTCCATGACTATTATTAAAATAATAAACAATGTTATTTTTGACGTTTTGTGCGCTTCATGACAGCTAATCCGTACACAATGGCAGTTTTAAGTGAAGAGGATCGAATTCTTATCAAATATTTTCGACAAACACATAATTACGGCGCAAGAAAAATTGTAAAGGAGTTTCCTGAAAAAAATTGGTATGTTGGAACAGTTGGCAAGTTTTTAAGACATCTTACAGAAAATAATGGATCGATAAAAATAAAATTTGGAAGGGGAAGGAAAAAAACTTCAAGAACTCAAGGAAATATTACCATGGTAAGAAATATTATAGGAGAAACGATTAGAAAGATGTAATCTATTACTACGAAGATTCCGTTCTCGGCAAAATATCGCAAAGATATGGTTTTCAGATGAGAAGATGTTTACTTGAGACCGCCAAAGAATACTTACACAAAATAATCGGGTATACGCAAATGTGCGAGTAAAGAGGGAAATCCCATTGGAAAATCTTTTAATCGAGAGAAGTCACTTTTCACCTGGCGTAATGGTCGCGGTGGCAGTTTCCAAATTGGGGAAGTCAAGTCTCATTGTTGTAGATGCCGGAGTAAAACTCAACTCGGACGCGTATCAACAATAATATAGTATGTCAACTCGAGGAAATTCACAATATTGTATGTCCATGCAAATTTACAATTATAACGACTTTTAGTGAAAAAACTTATAACAATTTACAATTCGCATATATATATTTGTGTTACAGATACATACACTTTCTCACAAAAAGCCAAATCGTTTATGAAATGATCATGAATTTTACTTAAAAGCGAAATAAAAACTATTTTTAGCATTTCTGAAAAATTTATAGAATCGGACATACAATGTTTGCGCTTTAAACCATCGAAATATAATGATGTTTTTTCCAAATCACCAAACTACATGGGAAAAACAAATGTAGTTGAACACAGCATAGACCTAAGTGATGTCCAGCCACTAAAAACTAGAGCTTACAGAGTATCTCAAAAAGAAAGGGAACTAATAGACCAACAAATAAAGGAAATTGTAAAATACAATATTAGACGGCCTAGTGATTCTCCGTGGGCAAACCCAGTCGTGCTAGTAAAAAAGAAATCAGGATAAACAAGATTTTGTATGAATTATAGGCGACGTAATGACGTCACTAGAGAATCGGCCTATAACATTCCAAATATAGATGATATTTTAACCTATTTGGGCAACGCAAAATAATTCTCTGCCCTAGACATGTTTTCTGCATTTTGGCAAGTCAAAATTAAAGAAGAGTCAAAACCATACATCGCTTTTCAGGCAAAAGGTCATGAACTTTGGGAATTTAATTACATGAGTTTCGAGTTATATAAGGCACCTGCGTCGTTCCAATAATTGGCAGATTTAGTATTCAGAGATGATCATATCTGTAATTTATTATGAACTTCACATCTTCACTCACCCAAAAGGAGATCGTTCAGTCACTCACAAAATACCGATGAGTCATAAACATCCAATCTCAATTAAAATCCATCTACCCCGTAATTGCAAACTTCACTCCGAAAATGAAACCATAACTCCGAAAAGATTCCCTTGCCCTGATAAAATTACAACTACAGCAAAGGTCATACATATAATCCCAGAAACTTGGTCCACCTTAAAAACTTTCATACTCAATCCAAAAATACAAAATAGTTTACCCACATATGAAGATATTTATGAATGATTAAATACAAATTGGACGCTAAAAATTCCCCACCTAAATTTAACCTCAACTGACACTACAATTAAAAATATTTAGGTTCCATAAATAACAGATATCCCCAAATCAGTTCATATCGTGAAAGTTACGGTATACACAGTGACTCACTATTCTTAATTTGGAAGTTATTTCCGTTGTAGTAGCACAGCGGTTCCCAAACTGTGCTCCGCGGAGCACTAGGTGCTCCGCGGTACGTTTTCAAGTGCTCCGCGGATTTAATCAGAGAAATATCGTAATCAAATAATATCTACGTGTTAAATTAGATTTTCCTTGATATTACATCAAGCCCCTTACCAATGCAAAGATTTGCCGCGCCGCACTTTGATCTACTGTGCGCCGGAACATCTCGGAAACGATCGTATTTTTTCGTACGATGCTATGATATGTTTTGTTCTATCTGGAACATACGATTTACGTTCGTTAAATGTGTGTCGGTTGCGCCGTAAAGAGATTACAGTCATTACACAGTTTTTATTTATTTTTTGTGATTGTGCCTTTGAATTTCACTAATTAAATTGAAGTTGGGACAAGTTATCACTCGTAAGTACGTTACTCCAAAATCCAGTAAAATATAATTTAATTTTTAATATGTTTTACCCGCATATCCCGTTTAAGGCATATTTGCGATACTACAAAAGCACTTTTTTGTGCAGTTTTTTGGGAACGGAGAGGTGCCAGATTTTTCAAATCTTCTTTTTAATAGCTATTTTCCTAACAAGTGCAGAAAATCGATTTTTCAAGCATTTAAGTGCGGAAAAATAGGTTTCTGCACGTGTTAGGAACAATAGATTTTCTACTAGCGTGAGGAAACAAATTGAAAATAATTTAAAAAACGGAGTTTTTTTTTAAATTTTTATTACAATGAACAAAATTTTACAATATTAATTTACTTATTTATATTGTAATTAATTGTAAACGTACAATTACTAGCACTACTTAAATTAATAGCAGAAGCCAGTTGGTTGCGGTTCTCCAGTAAAGATTGGGGTGCAGGAATAATTGATATTTCAGTAGGTTGCAGCTCGTTTTCCTGAGTCCTGAAGCCCATCAGTTTTTTCATGTTGTAATATGATGAACAGGGACTTCAAATCGTACAGCATTTAATTTAATTAAATTTAATTTCAAAATATAACAGTGCGGAAAAATCTTTGCCGCACGGTGCGGAAAAGTGGATTTTCCGCACTAAAACATGTGCGGAAAATGCGTTTTTCCGCACTAAAACATGTGCGGAAAATGCGTTTTTCCGCACGCTAGTAGAAAAAAGTATTTGTCTGAATCAAGTGTTGTTTTTAGCAATATGGAAAAAGAAACTGAAACTGAAGAAACAGAATTGCAGATTTTGAGAAAATCCGAGTTTGTTGCGAGTGTACTAACATCAACTGAAGTACTTGATTGTCAAACAGCTGGTCCATAAAAGATATATATTTGTGAGAGAAAAATTGCAAAACGAAAATACCATGATTCTTACCTGGATATAGGATTCATTGAAACCAACGACAATAAACCACAATGTGTAATATGCGGTAAAGTATTACCCAACAGTGCTATGTTTCCAGCAAAAATGCGACATTTGGAAGGAGTTCACCCTGAATGTAAAGACAAACCGAATGATTTTTCTCAAAGAAAGTCCGGTGAATTAAAAAATACACAAAAAAGTATAACTTTTCACGCACAGACACTCAACGAAAAGTCGTTAAAAGCATCCTACTTAGTTACCGAAGCGCTAAAGCGGGCAAGTCTCATATTATTGCTGAAACTTTAATCAAGCTTTGCGTCAAAGATATTGTTGAAACTATGATGGATGAAAAGGATGTGAAACTAGTTACTACAGTTCCACTATCAAATAATACTATTTCTAGGCGCATTGTAGAAATGGCTGATGACGTAAAAAACACTTTAATTTCTCGAATAAAAGATACTTTCTTTTCACTACAGCTTGATGAATCGACAGATGTGGCTGGATTGGCAGTATTGATAGTTTTTGTTCGCTACCAATTTGGCAACTCTTTTCAAGAAGATTTGCTCTTTTGCAAGCCACTACCAACTAATACTACTGGGGTTGAGATTTTTAAATTGCTTGACGAATTTTTTATTGCACATGATATACCTTGGAATAATTGCATTGATGTATGCACAGATGGCGTAAAAGCTATAACTGGAATAACAAGTGGTGTGTGTAGCTAGAATTAAAGAAAAAAATAGTAACTGCAATAATAGTCATTGTGTTTTGTTTTTGGATGTATGTTTTATGTACGACCACCAACTCTGGTGCTCCGCGTTAAATTTTCCTGTCGAAAAATGCTCCGCGACTTAAAAAGTTTGGGAACCGCTGAAGTAGCATATTTTTCCTTTAGCCGTAACAGGTTAAAAATATTAATGCAAAATAAATGCATTCATCTTTAGTAAGTATTATTTCCAGACAATGATACATTTTCTTACAGGTAGATAGGTATGTTATATCCCAAATATCCTTAGATTATAAAGAATTAGTCTAAGTCACTTATCTGTAAAGGATGCAGGTGTTTATCACAATATTAAATTATATTTTATCATATTCAATTTCGCCACTGCAACAGGTTGCAGGTGCTTATCAAAATAGAGTATTATATTCTTTATATTCAATTTCAATGTTATCTTTACTTTTGCTGACCAAGATGGGAACCATTCTAGCACTGTCCTAGAACTTTTCCATGACGTCAACAGAACACATAAATACCTCCATCCAAATACAAAATGTTCAGTTTAGACAAGACTAGATGCTAGTATCTTTATCAAGTAAACGTTAACCTTTGTAACATTAATTGTTAGTCGTGAATAAAAATAAGTGCTTTTTTAAAAAGTGTCTTTAATCGGCCACGATATAACAATTTGGCGCAGTCGTTCGGATGTTTTGATCGCGAAAAACGCGAGTGAATTCCAATTCTTAGCAAAACAAGAATCTACCCTCAAGAAAAAGTGAATTTTAAAACGTCCCACGAGACATTAAAATTAAACCGTCCAAAAAGGACACAACAAGAGAAGAATTACGAAGAAAAGTTCTCAAAGAACTCAAACAAAGAAAACCCACCCTGATCGACGAACTACTTTGTAGAACAAGTGGCCTGCGGGCAAGATCTAACTACTTGGTGGTCATCGAATTTCTAACTGTAATTGAAGTTGACGTGAAGCTACCAAACGTCGTGTGGATTAGGAGCACCTAGTGGAACCCCTGGCACGTCGCAGCTTTCACAACGCCGTGTGGATTAGGAGCACGTAGTGGAACCCCTGACACGTCGCAGCATCAATACCACGTGTGGATTAGGAGCACTCAGTGGAACCCCTGACACGTTGGACAGTTAACCCCTTCTGTACCTCATCGAGATGTTTTTTCAACTGATGTAAGTTGATTTATTGTAACATTGTTTACCAATTGTTGATTTATTTTTATATTTCGCAAATATTTGTTCATCATATTTACCAACTGATTTGAATTACCCTCGTAACTTTTAACAATTTTATATTTCCCCTCTAAACTTGTCTAAACTCACCGATTATTTTAGTAACGAATACATAAATAATCAATAAACAAAAATGGCTCAAAACGACGTTCCCCAAAACAACGTTCCTCAAAACGAAGAAATTGAACCATATAAATTATCAGAAATTTTCTCTCTCGTACCGGAATATGACGGAGATCAAATTTCGCTTAATACTTTTATTAACGCGTGTAACCGAGCTCACGATATGTGTACAGACAATCAAGAAATACTGCTAGTGATAAAAATTAAAAATCAATTACGCGGCAAAGCTGCTCAATTAATAAACTCTAGAGATCTAGATACGTGGAATGACATTTCTCAACTTTTAACGGTACATTTTGGAGATCCAAGAGATCTGACTTCTCTAATACAAGATTTACAACGCGTACATCAATTGTCAAACGAAAGTCCTTTAACTTTTGCAGGTCGAATACAAACGCATAATGCAAAAATGCATTCAGCCGTGGCAAAACAAATTTTAACCCAAGCGCAAAAGAACGCACAAATTTTACTAATTGACAATATGTGTTTAAATACCCTTTTAACCGGCTTAGAACCAAAATTAGGTCAACTCATTAGGGCAGGAAACCCCAATACGATGTTAGATGCTATAAACAGAGTAAAACGGGAATTACAATTGTCTTATTTCGAAAATCAAAAATTTCAAAAAATTCAAAAGCCTCAAACACCAATTCCAAAATTTTGCTCTTTTTGTAAAAGAAATGGACATAATGTAAATGAATGCAGAACAAAACAATCGCAAAGGACGCAGTCCACACAGCCCCAAAATCAATTCAGAACGCAGTTCGCGTACCCTCAAAATCAATACAGGACGCAGTCCACATACCCCCAAAACAATCAACAAAGGACGCAGTCCGCATATCCTCAAAACAATCAATTCAGAACGCAATCTGCATACCCCCAAAATAACCAACAAAGGACGCAGTCCGCAAACCCACAAAATTACACAAGACCAAATTTTCAACCCTCTTCATCAAACCAAACAAGATTTCAAAATTTTCAACAAAGAAATAACGTTACTCCAAACCAACAAAAGACACATCATATAAATACAAATAACCCCGAATACAACCCTGATCATTTCGAAAATGCAAATTTTGAAAATGACCAGTGTTACGAATCTCAAAACGAATATGATTACGTCGAAGAATATTATGATGATTTTTCTGATAACGATAATTTTCGTCCCAATTCAGAAAACGAAACAAAGTACACCGAAACTCAAAATTTTTCTCAGTGTAACAACACTAATTATTCTTCTCAGTGTAGCAGCAATGAAAATTTTTCTCAAACAAATGTAAATTTTCAAAACGAAGCCTCGGGAATGTTAGAACTGACGGACCAGTTCCAAACGATGACAGTTCAAGACGATTTCAACCCCAATCTCAATTTCTCAGAACAAAATTTTCTCTAAATACCGTTTCATCTCAAAACCTTTATTACATTTTTGACAGAACAAAATCATTTAAATTATTAATAGATACCGGTGCAGGAATTTCCATTTTTAAACCCAAAACATGTGAAAATTTTAAAACAAGAAATCCAGAAAATTTATTAGTTAAAGGTATTACAAATGAAAACGTTTTAATTACACAATCGACACTGATACCCTTTGTTAACAATGACCCACATAAAGTTTTTATTTATAATCTTGACATTGAATTCGACGGTCTACTAGGATCAGATTTCTTAGAGCATTATCATTGTATTGTTGACTTAAAAAATAAACAACTGATTACGAACTTTAAAATAATACCGATGTATAAAGTAGAAGATTTTAAGGAAAACACTGCAATGGAAAATGAGGAAATGTTTAATAATGTTATAAACATGGAACCACGTACAGAAAAAATTTGTAAATTGAAAACAAATAAATTGAAAAATACCGAAGCCATCTTATTAGCCCAATGCCTCGATAAGGTTCGATTACCGAACGCAATAGTTAAAATAAACGAGAATGGAGAATTTTTGACGTCAGTCTTAAACATAAATATGATTCCAAAAACAGTCAATTTTTCTAATTTAAATTTTGAACCCCTCATTAAGAGAAGTACTTCAGTACAAAATTTTAATAAGGGAAACACTTCATATCCACAAATAATTAATAGAGAAGAAGAAATAATAAACCAGTTACGAACGGAGCATATGAACAACGAGGAAAAAGAAATGATTTCACAAATTTGCTTAGAATTTTCTGATATATTCTACCTAGAAGGAGATGATCTGACTTTTACAAGCGAAATCAAACACTCAATCAAAACAAAAGAATCCAGACCAATTCATACCAAGTCATATAGGTATCCACATGTCCACAAAGAAGAAGTGAAGACACAGATAAACAAAATGCTAGACCAAAGAATTATACAGCCTTCAATATCACCATGGTCAAGTCCAGTATGGGTTGTACCAAAGAAAATGGACGCATCAGGAAAACAGAAATACAGACTTGTGATAGACTACAGGAAATTAAACGATATCAGTATAGATGATAGGTATCCGTTACCAAACATATCCGACCTTTTAGATCAGTTAGGACACTGCCAATACTTTACAACATTGGATTTAGCCTCAGGATTTCACCAAATCGAAATTGACCCTAGCGATATAGAAAAAACAGCTTTCTCTGTAGACAATGGACACTACGAATTCCTACGAATGCCATTTGGACTAAAGAACGCACCATCAACGTTCCAGAGAGTCATGGATAACATTTTAATGGGAATACAGAACGAAAAATGTGCAGTCTACATGGACGACATCATAATTTATAGTAGTACAATTCACGAACACGTAAATAGACTTCGAGAAGTATTTTCAAGACTCAGAAAAGCCAACCTAAAAATACAGCCAGACAAATGCGAATTTTTGAGAAAAGAAGTAGCTTATCTTGGACATCTGATAACAAAAGATGGAGTTAAACCAAATCCAAATAAAATCGCAGCAATCAAAGAATTTCCAATCCCAATCAATACAAAGGACATTAAATCATTTTTAGGACTTTCCGGATATTATAGAAGATTTATTCCTGACTATGCCAAAGTCTCAAAACCATTGACAACATTGTTAAAGAAAGATATTCCTTTTATATTCGATGTATACTGTCAAAAAGCATTCGACACATTGAAAGACTACTTGACGAGAGAACCTATTCTAATCTATCCAAATTTTGAAGAACCATTTGTATTAACCACAGACGCTTCTATGTTTGCAATCGGAGCAATTTTATCTCAAGGCCCAATTGGAAAAGACTTACCAATAGCTTTTGCATCTAGAACGCTATGCCCAGCTGAAACCAAATACAGCGTTATCGAAAGAGAACTATTAGCGATTGTATGGGCAGTAAAACACTTCAGACCATATTTGTATGGAAGAAAATTCAAACTTGTAACCGACCATAGACCATTAACGTGGCTATTTTCAATAAGAGATCCAGGTTCAAGACTTGCCAGATGGAGACTCAAATTAGAGGAATATGACTATGAAATTATGTACAAACCAGGAAGGATAAATAAAAATGCTGATGCCTTAAGCAGGATAAAGATTAACCATTTTAAACAAGTGACCGCATTTAATAAGAAAACTCAGGAAGAACCAGAATCCTCTTCTACTGAGATAGATGAAAATGAAACTCAACTAATGTCGCCCCAAACTATGGAAAATGAATTCAAAAGATTTTGGGAACTATATCAAGTAAAATCCTTGATTGATTATTCAAAAATCAGATACACTAATAACCAACTTCTAGATAAAGATCACAAGAACATAATCACTATTTTTCAAAAGGATAAACTAACTGATTTACATTACAAGATTATAGAAGACTTTCATGAAGAACATCCAACGTTTGAAGACGATAAAATAAACATTCTAAATTCCAAAACTTCAAATAAAAGAAAATATTTAATTATAACTTTACCCTTTATAATTGACGACGCTATAGCTACATTATTTAAGGCTTTAGTTAGTTCACAACATGAAATAGACGAATCAAAAACATATTATGTCGAAAATAATGTTGATTTACCATTTTTGGAAATGTTATGTTTTATTTTTGCTGACAAAGATTTAAAAATCGTTATCTGCCAAAATATAGTAACTACTCCGGAACAAGATCAAGTCCCAATAATAATGGATCAATACCACTCTGGAAAAAGAAACTTTCACAGAGGAGTCAACGAAACAATACGGAGAATAAAAGAAAAATATAACTGGACAGGACTCAGTAAAGATGTAGAGAATTTCATAAAAAAATGTGAAATATGCCAGAAAAATAAAGTTATGAGAAAAAACATGGATAATCCATTAGTCGTTACAGAAACACCAAAAACTGCATTTGAAAGGATAAATATTGATATTTTAGAAATTCCAGAAAAGAATTATATCCTGACCATAAGAGACGAACTTACAAAATTTATTCAAGCATACCCACTTATGGATAAAACCTCAAAATCTGTAGTTAACACCTTATTACTATATTTTCAACATTATGGAACACCTTTAAGGATACATTGTGATTTTGGAAGAGAGTTTAACAACCAACTAATGAAAGATCTTTGTAACCTTTATAACATAAAGTTAACATTTTCCAGTGTAAACCACCCCCAATCAAATGGCTCATTGGAAAGATTCCATGCCACCCTTTTAGAAATGATAAGAGTAATGACTACTGAAGATCCAAATGAACACCCTATGCAACTATTACCATACGCTTGTATATGTTATAATAATTCTGTGAACAAAACAACTGGATTTACACCATATGAATTAATATTCGGACACACATCTACAAGACCTCCAGAAACCCTCTATAATGAAAAAGAACTTGTTTCAAAATACATGAGAGATCTTAATGCCAGAATTAAACACTATTATAACCTTGCCAGAAAAAGAACAATCCAATCAAAAGAAAAAGCCAAGGAAAGATTCGACGAGCATGTAAAAAGAGATAACACAGACTATAAAGTTGGTGATAAAGTCTATGTAAAAGAGTCACAAATTAAAGGAAAACTTGCAAATAAGTTTAATGGCCCTTTTATGATTAAAGAAATCCATTTAAACTCAGCAACTTTAGAAAACTTACAAACAAAACAAACAACTAAAGTAAATTTTGACAGACTAAAACCATACTATGAAGATGTAATAATTAAGCCAGATGATAAGAATGCTATAGAAGAAGATACTGATTAGAATTTTTATTTCAGATTTCTCTTCCTATTCTCAAACACGCTTGCGCTATCAAGACAGAGGAATGATAATTATCGATACACACTAAAACCTGTTGATACCAATGTTGGACTATATTTCCAAAGAGAAACAAAATTAAAGGTTTCAAATGATAAATGGACACTCTTAGTCTACAAAGATACCAGACGACTAAAAGAACTATACGATAATAATAACAATATCTTACATAGCTTAGGCGATATGTTAATTAAAAGAGATAGCAACATGCAAAAGGTATACGTTGATTTAAAAACACATGTTAGTCTACTCGGACAAATTTCACAAGATTTAGAAAATAAATTCGAAGAACTTGAATTGGACGTTTCTACGAGACCAAAACGTGGATTAATTAACGCTGCAGGAAGCATTTGGAAATTTATTACTGGAAACTTAGACGCATCAGATGGAGAATACTATAATAACTGTATAAACAAAATTGAAAAAGACGAACATGAACTTGAAACTCTTATGAAAAAACAAATAACGGTAACTACGTCCGTGATAAAAAGTTTTAATGAAACCCTAAGAAAACTTCAAATCGATGAAGAAACTTTCAATAAAGATTTAAAGCAAATAGAAAAAAGTATTTTAGATATATGGAATGAAGTCGAATTATTAGAACACAAGCTACAGCTTATAAATATCTGCCAGCATTTAATGGAATCCTATACCTTTATAGAAGAACAATTAAACGATATCTTAAACGCCGTTACCTTCGCTAGGTTAAATATAATTCACACATCAATTATTACTCCAAAGGATTTAGTATCCTCATTGGAAAAAGTAGCTCAAAGCCTCCAAAAGAATAACTTACCCCTTTCTCCTAGAGAAGCAAAAGTCGCCACATATTTGGATATCATAGAGCTAGCAGCGTATCAAACATTTGATAAGTTAATTTTTGTCCTAGACATCCCTCTAGTCGAACCCGAACTCTATACGGTTTATCGATTATATCCTATACCTACTAAGGATAATCGGACCGGAATCCATTATATATTGCCAACTATTCAAAAATATATCGCGAAAGGTGATGATTCAGATCAGTTCATTCCATTATCAGATATTGACCATTGTAAAGAAGTTATGATTAATATTAAGCTTTGTAAAAATTTGTATTCTTACCCAATTGATTCAAACGCTATTTGCGAAGCGCAGCTTCTAAAAACACAACAATTTACTAGTCTTCCCAAAAATTGTGAAGTAATTTCAATGTATATGCAAGATTATAAGATACAATTGTTAAAAGCAAATGTATGGTTATTGGTAATAACTGATCAAACTCCAGTAACAATTAAGTGTGAAAATATTGATCCAATATCGGAAATAATTAATACCAATACTATTTTGACTTTACAACCGGGTTGTTCAGCATTTATTGGAAATACAAGAATTCAAGCCTCAATGATAAAAGTTTCGGAATGGCATTATAATTATTCCAACACAATTCAAATACCTTTTAATTGTTGTTTAAATTTGCCAAACAACGCTCATAAAAATTTAGATTTAAAACCGCTTAAAATTGGTGAACTAAATCTAGATGATTTAGAAATTGCTAAACATAAATTGGATCAATATTCTAAAGATATCGATGACTTAATTAAGGAACCTTTAATAGAAAAATATACGTCTTGGTTCACTTATGTCTCTATAACTTTAATAATACTTTTCATAACTATTTACGTTTTTCGAAAATATCAAAGACGTAGGCGAATGATTGGAATCAGTACCGATCGATCTGATCCTCCAGATCCACCTTCTCCAAAAACTGGAATATCCTTATTAGGAAGACGAATTTCCAGAATGTTACCGCGAAGACGTCCAAGCATTCGTCTCGGTGAACCAATCGAAGAAGGTGAAACCTTCGAAATTCTTGAGAATCGTAATACAAGAAGTATTGATAAAACGTACGCATAAATAAATAATAATTGTCATTTCTCGTTATTGCTTCACGCTTATTGGATTTATTTTATACATTTTTTTTGCTTATTGTATAACTTTCAAAAGTTACTGCATTGTATAGCACTAACTTTTTTTTATAAAGGGGAGCTGTTATATCCCAAATATCCTTAGATTATAAAGAATTAGTCTAAGTCACTTATCTGTAAAGGATGCAGGTGTTTATCACAATATTAAATTATATTTTATCATATTCAATTTCGCCACTGCAACAGGTTGCAGGTGCTTATCAAAATAGAGTATTATATTCTTTATATTCAATTTCAATGTTATCTTTACTTTTGCTGACCAAGATGGGAACCATTCTAGCACTGTCCTAGAACTTTTCCATGACGTCAACAGAACACATAAATACCTCCATCCAAATACAAAATGTTCAGTTTAGACAAGACTAGATGCTAGTATCTTTATCAAGTAAACGTTAACCTTTGTAACATTAATTGTTAGTCGTGAATAAAAATAAGTGCTTTTTTAAAAAGTGTCTTTAATCGGCCACGATATAACAGGTATATCATGACAATACTACTGTAATATGAGCGTAATAATTCTGTATTAGTATATTATTATTGTATTTAGTTGTTCTAATGAATTATTATGATTAGCTGTTATAACAACACTGTCAATATACCAATTGTGTAATATAAACATTATCGTAAGTGGAACACCGATGTATGTGGTGACACCGAATAACAGAGAAAATATAGTTTGACTTTGAATATGAAAGACCGTTTTCTTTAAACTCTTTACGCGTAGCAATCCATCTATCAGAACATGAAATTATTACATGGCGATCCTGCTAGCTGCTAATCCTTAAGAAGAGAAGCATTCGTATAAAGTAAAATGGGTAATACCAAGTCGAAAGAGGAAATAGTTATTAACCAGGTCTCGAATGGAGACGCAAGAAATGAAATACGAACAGCGGATTTTAGCTATCAGAGTACCTTTTGATAACACTTGTAGTAGCCGTTATCCTTTTTGTTACATATAGTGGGGCTCTACGTTATCGCAAAGCATTACGAGAAACGATTCGACGAGATATTAACATGAACGAGCTGGGCAAATCAAGGCATGAATTGACGTCGTGGCAAGAAGTATAACATTTTGTATTAGGTTCGTTTTAGGGTAATTATAAAGATGTAGTTTTGGAACTTGAAATTTTTACACTTATGGAAAAATGACGGAATATGGACAACGGAAACAAGGAAATATGAAAAAAAAAAACTCAGTTATATTTAAAATTAGCAAATTAGTGATTAAAAAAAAGTACTAAGTAAGGGACCTATTTAACCAGTACTTTTATCATAAATAATTATATTTGCATGTTTTTCATGGGAGTTAACCTAAACATTATTTTAAGTTTTCTAGCGGATGTCAAAACTTATCTAGTAAAATTAAATTACGATAGACGAAAAACATCCATTGTTTCAACCAAAGTTAGGGAAGCAAAGACTATTTACTATCAACTAGGTGATGAGGTTTCTGCTATTAATCAAAAAATAGAAAATTCTGAACTAGACAAAGCAGACATTGCATATTCTAAGAGTGCTATAGAAAAAATTTAAAAAGTGTATTAGGAAATTATAAATTTTGATAAACAAATCACGGAAGGTTTAAAACGCGAAAAGTATAAATCGGGATAACCAAGACGCGAAAAGTATACATTTAAATATGTCGGCTTTTGACTTAAAAGTGTCCACGAGCCATTACCTGTAATGGATGACTCGGAGGCTATTACCCATAAATTAATCGATGCGGCAAAATTTTATGATTCTATGCATAACGATGAGGGTAAGCCTGTTTTAATTAAAACACGAATTTCAAATAATGCAAAATTAAGATTAAAGTCTAGTTACGATTCTATGGATTCCTTATTAGGAGACATAAAAAACATACCGATACCGCCCTTTAGGCAAAATTGTTTCCGTCAAACAAGGCGATAATTCTATTTCTGAGTTTGGTAAGAATTTTGAATATATTTTAGTAAATCTAACAATATCTCACACAGACGGTGATTCAAGAGCTTTTAATATCCCAAGACCCATAAATGAAAAAGTCGCTGTAAAAAGGTTTACAGGTGGCCTTAGAAATGATAAACTCGACACAGTCACACTGCTAGACGTTATAAATTTTTAAAAGATGCCATTAGAGCGGCACAAGAAGAAATTTCCTCTTAAACAATAATCAGCAGATGTTTAATATGTTTAGAGCAAGGGGAAACAACAGCAATTTTTCTACAGGTTTTACCAGCAAAAAGCTCTGAAATATATTTTAATCACAGTCAATAGAAACGTAACTAATAGAAATAATAATCATGTTTCCAATTTTCAACAAAGTAATTTTCGCCTAGGTGGTAATAGCAATGACGTTCGTTTACTCGCGATCGTAGAAATTCGCGGAGAAAAGACAAGGTTAGTAAACGTTGCCGTATGGTAGTTCTAGAGAGCAAACATTTTTTGTCGACCCTAAAGAGGAAAACATTCATAATAATATTTTTACTTATTCCGAAAGATGTCCGAAAACTGGTGAGAAATTATAAGAGAACATCAACTAGGAAAACCGCATATAGGTACTGCAGATATACTGGAGAGGGTCCTGAATGAAATTAAAAGAGAAATTATAAGTCAATACAGTGCTCATAAAACATACCTACAATACCTGTTGCAGAACGACTGCAACCTGTCTTCTTTTATTATTTAACTTACAATAAACTAAAATAAACTAATTATATTGTTTTGGTAAAAATTTAAAGTCAATGTATAAATCTATCTATCTGCTTAATTTTGTATTTCTTCATTACTTACCCTACGTGTACGCACCCGTATTGCACCAAGTCAAAATCAACTAATACCACACCCCTTTTTGCAATTTGCAATGTGACCGCAAAACGATTCGGTGCGAGAGGTGCTTACTCTCTTCTCATGGAGCTGCGAAAGAAGCAAAAGTGCTGCGTTTGTTTTATCTCACAAAATGTGAGGTTTTGAGTTTTGAAATTGCTAATTTAAAGTAAATTATCCGTCTTTACGGTAATAAAGTGTAGTTCACTTGAAAACGGCCTTTTCTACGTTGTGTGCCCACAAGGGCAAATCACTCATCGTGATTCTATTGTAAAATGTAAAATTTCTTTCTTACCGTCTCGTTGTGGATACAGGTATAATCTACCGTGTTGTTTTTCTTTAAGCACTAATATCGCTATATTAATCGACCAAACGCAGAGTTTTGTTTATCTCATGTAATTATTGCTGGACGACCAGTTAAACAATATTTTTGTTTATGCACTAATGTAGCCTTATTAATTAACTAAAATCAGAATTTGCTGAGTGCACTGATAGTGGTGCTGTGACTGCCTATCAAATACGCAGCCAGTTATTTGTTGGATTCATGTTTTGAATTATAAATTCATTTCTGTTTTATTGAAGTAAAAAATATTTCACGCCTTACAATCTCCAAATGGTATAGTTTGTTCCATGTGTCTAAACCTTTATGATAAACTAACTTAAGTTGTAAAAATGTAAGTGTTTAATTTAGTGTTGTAGCATAACTTTTCTTTTCAAATACTACAAAGTAAGAACGTGATTCATTTAAATCGATTTATTAAAAAGCCTGTGACTAATGAAAGTTAACGAACATACGTTGCGCCAAGACAACTAATTCAGGCTATGTTGTAATGATTAAATGAATCAAGTTTACAGCTATAGAATTTATGTCAGTATGATTATTAATTGTTATAAATCTTTCATGTAGAACACCTGTATTTTGTTCTAAAAATTTGTCTTAATTTAACTTTGAATAAAAATATCCATTCATGTATTAACTCAAACAAACGTATTTTAATAAACCCCCATGAACCAGAACCTAAGAAAAAACAGTATTTCTTGAATTTAATTTTTGCTAGCCTTCGACAAATACACGAAGGCTACCCTATAGATATGTTTTATGTACTAAATAGTTTCTAAACAATACCCAATCTTCCTGGAATATTTTTCAAATAAAATAATTCTTCTTTCATTATCGAACTTGAAAATCCTCTGAAATTAATAAATTTAAGCCAGGAACAATGACCAATTTGTATTAAAATTAGTTATGTATGTCCATGAATATAGGCTGAAAAATAAAAAATAATCATAAATGTTATTAAAAATTAATTTATCCATTATGGGAATTTCGTAGCAGGTTCCATTTATATTTACATATTATTGACAGTGAATAACGCCAATCTAAAAATAAATACACATTAGTAATCATTAAAGACACTGTAGGTTCATAATAAGTATAACTGCTAAATACACCTTTTTCTATTTACCTCTATTATTTACTCTGTATTGTAATATTGCGAATCTGCGGAAATGAACAATAATTATCTCCAATGATTCGTGTCGGTATCATTTTTCACGTCGCGAAAATGGGCTTGAAATTAAAAGTGCTTTGACGCGAGGGTTAATAAACATTTTATATTTTTTATATTGATATTTTGATTCTTTAAAAAAAAAATTATTGGATTGTGTCTATTTCTTATTTAAAAATAATGGTTTTGTTATTTAACTATCGTTTTTAAAACTTTATTAGTATTTAGGAAAAATTTAAATTTTGGCGACCAACACCTTGTGTTCCTCCACAATGCATCATGCATCAAATGTTGATGAGCTTTTAATTAGGGCTGCACGAGAAAATGAAGTATCCAATATGAAGTTGTGTCCGCGCTCATCGCATCCCAACATTAGATTTGATCGTCTTCAAATCGCGCAAAGTTAAATGGAATCAGGCTTTGATTGAATGGCAAATAAATAACGAAGGTAGAAAAATTCCAAAGAAGAAAATTAGTTCATTAATAGGCAAAGTATGGAAGGAAACAAGTCCAAATATTATATATAATGGTTTTCGGAAAGAGGGTATTTTTCAATACAATCACGATAGTAGATACTGTATGACAGTTCTAACTCAATAAGGGTTGTTTTCCCATGTTAATCGCCATAAGAGAATTTCAGGTCTGTTCTGCATTTTTATATGGTTTCTAGGGCGTGGTCACTTATTCCCAGGCGACAGCTACAGAGCCTCTACTACAGGCGCCGAAGGTACACGGTGATAGAAGCCGCTGTCGCGGGACCCTTCACATATTTCGCGAGGTTAGCTCAGACAGGGCAGCGACCTAGAGCGCTACCCGCGACGCTCGACCATTTGAGATGTAAGTTGAACAAGGATAGCGATAATTAAGAACCCGGGACTTCATTCATGTTACAGCACGCCAAGCCGCAGCTCATTAGCGATGATGTCACAAACGATTAAAAATGGAACTATTATTATTACGAATATTAAAATCCCTTTATTTATTTAACAGAAAAAAAAGTCCATGTTTTTACCAAGACTCGAACCACCGACCTATGGATTAGAAGCCAACGCCTTAGTTCACCACACCGGCGAGCTATTGTAGAAAAATTCGCTTTTAACTTGAAGGTTATCTAGGTATACGGTTGTCCCGCCTACGAGAGTCATGCATCATGACGCACCATGATAAGTAGTTTTTATAGGGGACGTAAGATTAATAATAATATATTTGTTAAAGTGTAGAGGGAACATAAGTAGAAAATAAAATTAGCTGTAACCATAATTAAATTTGCTTAACACGATAAAGTCGTGCAAAGCACTGACACTATTTATTCCTTAACGGATCAGCAAAATGAACCGTAGAACCACAAAATGAACCACTTAATGAACCGAAGAACCACTAGATGAACCACTAAATGATCCGCAGAACCACTAAATGAACCACTTAATGAACCGAAGAACCACTAAATGAACCACTTAATGATCCGTAGAACCACTAAATGAACCACTTAATGATCCGTAGAACCACTAAATGAACCACTTAATGATCCGTAGAACCACTAAATGAACCACTTAATGATCCGTAGAACCACTAAATGAACCACTTAATGAACCGTAGAACCACTAAATGAACCACTTAATGATCCGTAGAACCACTAAATGAAACACTTAATGAACCGAAGAACCACTAAATGAACCACTTAATGAACCGCGGAACCACTAAATGAACCGTGAATCAGGTTAATAAACAGCGGATCACTGCGAGTTCTTCCTATGGCAGCAGGGAAGAGGAGGGGGAGGAGGAAAATCAATGATAGACGATAATTTTAGTAAAAACCTTTATTTTTCCCACTAATATTACAATAACTAATATATAACCTAATTAATATCTAACCTAATTAATATCTAAACTACTTATTTAAGAATAATCGGTCATATTTAATCACTGTCCTCGTCCGAATTATCAATGCCATTTTTACTGTATTCACCAAAATTCTCAATGCTACATTCTGCTAAACGAATTAGCTCCAACGCATCCGTTTGATCCTCAGGCACAAATTTTTTTAAAGATATCATCTGCTTAAAAAACTCATTATCTAAAAGTCCTTCTAATAATTTGAGCAAATCTTTTCCTTCGTAATAATCTTTACACAACTTTGCACCTTGTTTATAATACATTATTTCTTCATTATAATATATAGCCCAAGATGAACTACTTGCCATAACAGACTTTGTATTTAAATTAATTTCTTTATTAAAATCATTTTCAATTTTTCTAACAGCTCGTAATAAACTGTTCTGCCAATTTTCTGTCGTTAGTTTTAATGCCATGATTGTTAGGCGTTTCTAATAAAAGTGAACGTTAATGAATCGCTATCAGTCACTTTTAAACCCTATTCCCCCCCCCCCCCCCCCCCTCTACAATAGTTAAGTGGTGAGAGGAAGAGGAAGTAAATAAGAATTATTATACTCACTAATAATATTTTTAATTATTCAATTGGATACTTTATTAAAAATTCTATAAACAGCACGGTAGAATTTGATTTGGTTGAAAATGATATTTTATCAGAAAATTTGAGTTTCTTAAGCAGTAACATCGTATATGGTTGCTTGTTGATTGTAGTGCGTACATCTTGAGGATGAACATTTACATATTCAATAGTTCCACTTTTGAGAGGAAATTTGTAAAATGGCTGGCCATGAATCATACAATTACCCGATGAATCGACGCTACCAGACAGAGTCATATGCATAAAACCATACAACTGCTTTGTTTGTACTTCTCGTACCACTTCTGGCCCATCCGTATCACTTGTCTAGGAAGCTAAAGAAGAGTCCAGAAGTGGTACGAGAAGTACAAACAAAGCAGTTGTATGGTTTTATGCATATGACTCTGTCTGGTAGCGTCGATTCATCGGGTAATTGTATGATTCATGGCCAGCCATTTTACAAATTTCCTCTCAAAAGTGGAACTATTGAATATGTAAATGTTCATCCTCAAGATGTACGCACTACAATCAACAAGCAACCATATACGATGTTACTGCTTAAGAAACTCAAATTTTCTGATAAAATATCATTTTCAACCAAATCAAATTCTACCGTGCTGTTTATAGAATTTTTAATAAAGTATCCAATTGAATAATTAAAAATATTATTAGTGAGTATAATAATTCTTATTTACTTCCTCTTCCTCTCACCACTTAACTATTGTAGAGGGGGGGGGGGGGGGGGAATAGGGTTTAAAAGTGACTGATAGCGATTCATTAACGTTCACTTTTATTAGAAACGCCTAACAATCATGGCATTAAAACTAACGACAGAAAATTGGCAGAACAGTTTATTACGAGCTGTTAGAAAAATTGAAAATGATTTTAATAAAGAAATTAATTTAAATACAAAGTCTGTTATGGCAAGTAGTTCATCTTGGGCTATATATTATAATGAAGAAATAATGTATTATAAACAAGGTGCAAAGTTGTGTAAAGATTATTACGAAGGAAAAGATTTGCTCAAATTATTAGAAGGACTTTTAGATAATGAGTTTTTTAAGCAGATGATATCTTTAAAAAAATTTGTGCCTGAGGATCAAACGGATGCGTTGGAGCTAATTCGTTTAGCAGAATGTAGCATTGAGAATTTTGGTGAATACAGTAAAAATGGCATTGATAATTCGGACGAGGACAGTGATTAAATATGACCGATTATTCTTAAATAAGTAGTTTAGATATTAATTAGGTTAGATATTAATTAGGTTATATATTAGTTATTGTAATATTAGTGGGAAAAATAAAGGTTTTTACTAAAATTATCGTCTATCATTGATTTTCCTCCTCCCCCTCCTCTTCCCTGCTGCCATAGGAAGAACTCGCAGTGATCCGCTGTTTATTAACCTGATTCACGGTTCATTTAGTGGTTCCGCGGTTCATTAAGTGGTTCATTTAGTGGTTCTTCGGTTCATTAAGTGTTTCATTTAGTGGTTCTACGGATCATTAAGTGGTTCATTTAGTGGTTCTACGGTTCATTAAGTGGTTCATTTAGTGGTTCTACGGATCATTAAGTGGTTCATTTAGTGGTTCTACGGATCATTAAGTGGTTCATTTAGTGGTTCTACGGATCATTAAGTGGTTCATTTAGTGGTTCTACGGATCATTAAGTGGTTCATTTAGTGGTTCTTCGGTTCATTAAGTGGTTCATTTAGTGGTTCTGCGGATCATTTAGTGGTTCATCTAGTGGTTCTTCGGTTCATTAAGTGGTTCATTTTGTGGTTCTACGGTTCATTTTGCTGATCCGTTAAGGAATAAATAGTGTCAGTGCTTTGCACGACTTTATCGTGTTAAGCAAATTTAATTATGGTTACAGCTAATTTTATTTTCTACTTATGTTCCCTCTACACTTTAACAAATATATTATTATTAATCTTACGTCCCCTATAAAAACTACTTATCATGGTGCGTCATGATGCATGACTCTCGTAGGCGGGACAACCGTATACCTAGATAACCTTCAAGTTAAAAGCGAATTTTTCTACAATAGCTCGCCGGTGTGGTGAACTAAGGCGTTGGCTTCTAATCCATAGGTCGGTGGTTCGAGTCTTGGTAAAAACATGGACTTTTTTTTCTGTTAAATAAATAAAGGGATTTTAATATTCGTAATAATAATAGTTCCATTTTTAATCGTTTGTGACATCATCGCTAATGAGCTGCGGCTTGGCGTGCTGTAACATGAATGAAGTCCCGGGTTCTTAATTATCGCTATCCTTGTTCAACTTACATCTCAAATGGTCGAGCGTCGCGGGTAGCGCTCTAGGTCGCTGCCCTGTCTGAGCTAACCTCGCGAAATATGTGAAGGGTCCCGCGACAGCGGCTTCTATCACCGTGTACCTTCGGCGCCTGTAGTAGAGGCTCTGTAGCTGTCGCCTGGGAATAAGTGACCACGCCCTAGAAACCATATAAAAATGCAGAACAGACCTGAAATTCTCTTATGGCGATTAACATGGGAAAACAACCCTTATTGAGTTAGAACTGTCATACAGTATCTACTCACGATGTGATCACTAAATTACAGAATAGCGTAATAACTCAAAAACACTATAAATTAGGTTTTGTCACAAACGACTAGTGAACACAACAATCTATCTCCGAAAAAAACTGTAACAAAGGTAATTTTTAAATTTAAGGACACTATTTGTAGATAGAACAGTTTTCTTCCTAAATGTAATGTACTATTAATAATAATAATAATGCGTTTATTTTCCAAATAATTCATATACACAATTTCATAAATAATTGAAACTTAAATAATATTGTATAATTAAGAAAAGCTAAAAACTAACACTGATTTTGCAAAATAAACGAAGAAAGCCCACAAAGCTATATGAAGCTGCGCGCGGGTAACGACTATTTTCGATCACATATTAGTTTCCATTTTCCAAATGCAACAACAGTACATCTAAATTACTGCATAATGAGACCCTATCATTACTTTCCTAAGGATACAAAGTACGAATCCTAACACTATACATAATATTTACCAAACACATTTACATAGTATTCACAAACTAGATGCTCTACTTAGGGTTATTTATTTTTAATAGAATTCAGTATCAAATTAATCATGGGAATCCTTTTATTAAATCCTCACCTCAACCAAATTATGAACAAAAGATATCTCCTTGCCAAGAATAAATAATTTTAGTCTCTTTTTAAAAAGTGGTATTGAGTTCAGAACTTTAATGTCATTTGGAAGTTGATTAAAAAGACGTGGTGCCATAAATTCGTAGGTTCTTTGGCCCACTGACTTAACTGCCATGGGAGTACGACTTTGGGTGAGTTTAATTCGGGTGTTATATTCGTGGTTTATTTTAACTAGTTTTGAGCTATGTCTTTTTTGGAAACTTATAACAGAGAAAAAATATAATTGTCGAACATCCAACAGTCTTGATTCCGCATAGAAAGCATCGCTCGAGTAAAGATAGTTCTTGCCATAAATAATTTTTATAAATCGTTTTTGTGTTATACAAACCATATCTGTATATTTTTTGTGCGCACTTCCCCAGGCTAATATTCCATATGTAATCCTGGATTCGATAAGAGAAAAATAGATCATCCTGAGGGAACGCAATGGAAATACATTTTTCAAGAACCTAATCCTATACAAGAAAGATCGCATTGTCTTTAAAACATAGTTGGTGTGCTCATCCCACCTTAGATGCGAATCCAATATAACGCCTAGATACTTTACTGAGTTTGTTTTTGCTATTTTAAAACTTTGATCATTCATAACGCAAGTCAAATGATGAAATTCTGGGAGTCCTCTGACATCGCAACTAAAAGGAATATATTTTGTTTGTGTCCCTACATTTTTTTGGCTTATACTCAAGATTGTTGGATAGTGGTCTGTAAGATTTGTATTTAATACAGCCGATACTATATCATTTGTCTCTTTAGTTTTGAGAAATATATGATCGATACAAGATTGGCTTAGGCCCTGTACACGTGTTAATGTATTAATCATTGATTGAAAATTATACTCTGCCAATGTAGCCAAGTAATCAACAGTAACATTATTCATGATATTTATGTCAATGTTCATATCGCCCAAAAAAACAAATAAGTCAACTTTTTTGTTCTTAATAGAGTCCAAATATTTCTTTAGTGAATCAAGAAACAAAAGTTCATTCGAAGAAGGCGATCTATAGACAGCAGACGAATGATATTTTTTGTTTCTGTATTCAAATTCAATTCGGATATGTTTTTGTTCGCCAAAATCTACCACTTGGTGATTATAGTTAATAGTATTTCTAATAAGAATAACAACACCGTCGTTTTTATTTAAGTTACTGTTATTATAAACAACATTAAAATTTTGGCATTGAAAGTAGTTAATATCATCTATGGCCCAAGTCTCGGTCAACACAACAAAATCAAATAAACAATCAAAGTTTTTTAAATACACCAGTAATTGATCAAAGTTTTTGTAAATACTTCTAATATTTAAGTGGAAAAAATTTAGAGAATCTTTTTTTAGGTTTCTAGTTAAATCCTGAGTTTTCAAAAATAGGGTTTTTTTTTGGTTGAGGGTATATTGTCTTATAAAAGGATCCATCCTCAAGCCCAACAATTAAATCGTTACTTATAATAAAATTATTTTTTAAATATAATGGAATACAAAAATAGACACAAATTATAAACTACAAACTATGTAAAATTTTTATAAAGGTAATCAATAACGGATCAGTTAAATTTGTGATGGTTTCCTTTGGCGGGTAGACCTCTTTGTAGGATTTTCTTCAGTTTCCTGAGGGTTTTTTCTTTTTTTGTCAGATGGGTTCTGATAAAACAAAACTGGTTCCTTTTCCTTAGTTTGGTTGTTGGTAGGTATTAATGCTTCATCTTTATGACCACCATTTTCCCCTGGTATTTTCTCGCATATTTCTATCTCTGTCTCTATTTCATGAGGTTTTTTTGTTTGGGACTGCCCTTCAATTAGATTTTGTTTCTTTAAGAACTCATAGGTAAATATTTTACCGTTAACGTACAAATCGTTTTTCTTTATTTTAGCATCATGTCCATTTTGTTTTGCTATTTTTAATTGTGTTCTTAGTAGTTTTTGTTTCTCATAATCTTCATATGTCAGATCAATTGCTAAGAATACTCCACTGCCCACCAATTTTTTGGAGGATTTTAACAGATCGAGTTTAAGCTTGTAGCTGACAAATTCCACTAAGAGCGGACGTTTCCTATTGTTGTTTGCTGTTCCAAGTGTAAAAATATCTCTTATATCTCCAAAACGACAATCAACTTGAAGTTTTTGGTTTATTAAGTCCAACAGGTTCTGTATATCTTCGATGTCAGAATTTTTTTCTTGTATATTATAAAAAACCAGATTGTATTTTCTTAGTTTCTAATTCGGATACTTTTCCCTTTAGCGTGGCATTTTCTTGTTTTATACAATGATTTTCTTGTCAGAGTTGATCAAATTCCTTTGCAAAGTCTGTTTTAATATTCTGTATTTCACTCTTGATCTCTCTATTCTGTTTCTGTATTTCGTCTGTCTTCGTAACTAAGTTTTGTATAAGGATATAAAGATCATCGGTAGTAACTTTTGAGTTCATTACAATATTATTTTCTTTTACTAAATAAAATTGTTTTAAGTTCGGCCCTGGCTATCTTTATTTATCCTTCGTGAGATTAGACCTTTAAAGGAGTTTGCATTGACCTTGTAAATACTACTTTAAAACCCAAACAAAACACATCCAAATCAGTGTATACTATCAAATTTTGCCCATATAAAAACATTTACTCACTGGTTGCTCTTACATACTCGTTCTTCAATGTGAAATGGTCTTCCCAGCATAAAACACATATTTTAAATTAGTCTCATTCTTATAAAAATTTGATTTTGAATGGGACCACTATTTATCGACCTCTGTTTTCAAGCACAGATCCGAACTTGAATCAATTTATCATCAATTAATGCCTTATGTTGGAGGAACTGTGTATCATCTGGTGTTGATGCTATTTTGATCGGACATTCCGTAAAAATTTTAACATTAATTTTCATTATCCAGGTTAAATAACAACGAAGTGAATCCAAATAGAAACAACACTGGAAAGCCAGCCAACCGAAAATTATTTAAATACAAGCGTACTTCTTTTTCCTGAATATAAACAAGCTGGACCTAGCAATTATCTAAATAAAAGTAAAAGAAAATAAGGATTTTGATAATGAATCACACTTTGGTGAAGACGATGATGATAGTATAAAAGATCCTGATTACGACTTAAGTTGATCATCGTCTTCAAACTCTGCAGGCTCGTCAGGGACATCTTTTTCTTCATCGAGTTCTGCAAGTCTTTTAAATCCAGTCATAAATAATCTAATTATTCCAACATAATCTGAAAGTGTAATCGAAAAAGAAGCAGAGAGAACAGAACTAAAGAAGACTAGGAAAAGGTTGCGTAGGGGGTCAAAAAAGAATACAAATCTTGTGCAAAATCTCAAAAAAAAAATGCCGGCAAAATCGATTCAACTACCTTGTACTGTACTTGTACTTATTTATAATGATAATTACAGTTTAACACGTTGATGGACAAAACTGCTTTAGCAGTAATCTAAAATTCATATCATAGGACACTTACTGCTATAACAGTAAAATAAAGTCTTCCTTACATACACTTCTGCTATAGCAGTAATACTTTGCATCTGAACATATATACATATATCTCTAAGTATTCACTGTCCTACGGCAACACCTTACAATTTGGGGCACTGTCATATTTACAGCGTAAATCGGTTCTTTCCGCTAAGATGTTTAAAGGTCGGGTGGTGGGATGAATAGGCGCGCTTACTGCTATGGCAGTAATGGTTGCATTAGTTTATACCCAGTCGTTTGATTACTGTCCTCTAAGAAGCACGTGTTTTTTAGTATGTATTAATTATTTATATTGTGAATAATGGATCGTAAAGAAGAGGAGAGACTATTGAGACTTTATGATGAAGTATCAAGTGGTGACTACAGCGAAGGTGACTCAACTAATTCAGACAAATCTGAACCATATGCAGACAGAAACGGTGATTTTGATGTAAACTGCCCAACTTATCGACCTAGGGACAGCGACAAAAGCAGTGACTCTGAACGTGAAAGTTCGGAGGCCGGAAACCTTGAAGTAGAGTCTGATATGAACGAACGGGCTGATCCAGAATCTAAGACAAATGAAAGCGATGAAGGTAAGATATTTTCATTGTTCCGTATTGAGTATATAATTATTGCAACAACTATATTTCTTTTCTCGGAAATCTAGATTCCTTAAATTGGTGGTCACCAAATTCTTCAAAACAAGACTGTAGTTAGGATAGGTTAGGTAATATAAGGTATTGGTTTTGGGTGATAAAATTCGTCTTAGACGACAAATTGAAATGCTGACTCAAGAGGTAAGAAAACGGTAAAATATGTGTTTACTCTATATTTATACCTAGTAACCCACTCAGTACTCTATGTTAAGAAAATTAAGTAAATTAAGATTTTTATTTTAGTAATATTAGTAAAAAATATTACAAAGCAGTGATATTGTGACAAACAGCGATATACTTATTTCAAATGGAGATAAACTACAAAGTTCAGTCAACTTCAGAAACTCCATTAGCAACCCCAATTTAACCCGGCACCATTGTGTCAGTTGTTTTCGTTTTTATTGATACCTAATAGAAATTTAAAGATATTTTTGGGCATCTGAAACCTACTTAATGTAAAACAACTTTTATTATTAAAAGATTTCAACACAAAATATCAAACATAAATACATAATGTAACGTATGTAAGCATTTTTGAATTTTGTTTACAGACAATTATGGCCCGATGAAAAAAAAAAGTACTCAAAATGGTACTAAAACAAAGACAAAAAGAAAACTCTTTCAATAATCCCCAGAAGCCTTAAAATGTGCTCTTAATGAAATAGTAGCTGGTCGAATGAACATTACAAATGCTGCAAAACAATTTAATGTCCCAAAAACCACGTTAATTGACAGAATGAAAGGGAAATCTAAACAAGGTAAAGGTAAAACCAAGCCAGGACCGCAGCCATTATTTGGAGATGAAGTAGAAGAAAAACTGGAACTATGGATTGTAAATATTGCCAAGTGTGGCTTTTTTTTAAAAACTTATTCGATACCGTCGAGAAGATAGCTAAAGATTTGGAAAAAGAGCATTTATATAGAGAAGGAAAGCCAGGGGAAATACGGTACAAAAATTTTATTTATTAGCAGAATCTTTAATGCCGATGCATCGGGGTTTTCGCTGTGTTCCAAAACTGGAAAAGTTTTAGCTTTAACAGGAATATCTATAGGATTAAGCTCGGGAATGAAAAGGAAGTAATACCTAACCGTTGTAATCCTATTTTCAGCAGACGGAAAAAATGCCCCACCATTGGTATTTCCTTACGTACAGCCACTCAAAGCTTTAGTATAGAAAGCATGCCAGAAAACTGGGCGCTTGGAAAATCGAAAAGTGGTTGGATGAGAGGGGAAGTCTTTTTTGAATTTATCGCTAATGATTTACTAAGTGGCTGCAACAAAATGAGGTTGAAAACCCTATTTTATTATTTTCAGATGGTCTTACCTTACTTTGCCGCTTAGCGAAGTTTGCGATAAATTATTCTGCGATTTTTCTTCATTCCGAGGGAGAGGACGGTACCTGAAATAACATTATTATTAGTCCGATTTGTTAAACAAATATTTCTATGCTAAATTTTATGTGAATGATATCAATCCTTGCATAACCTAGAATAATAAAGGCTTTGGTTTTCGTTTCAGTATAATACTTAATTTAAAAAGCTGTGAAACGCCACTGCTATCGCCAGCACAGTCAACTGCGTCAACGCAATCCTCTACAACCACACCGTCAACCAGGCTTCAAAGCCGCTCGTCAAAGGTACCTACTTAAATTGTCTAGAAAAAATAACAGTTTTTGCAAGCAAATTTCTACAGAGAAGTGATTCGAATGAGTTTATCTATGGCAAAAGTATTAAGTTACAGATGAGAGACACGGATACAAAACAGAGAATAGTAGCTGGAGCCGATACAATATTTCATGTTAAATAAGGCAACTTATGTGAGAACTTACCTGTGCTAACAAATTCTCACAGTAATAGTAATTATTCTCAAAATGTACACCCTGTAATTTCCAATCCATATTAACCACAGCCATATACGTTTGGGCAACCATATCAACACTTATCTTCACGGGTGCAAACAGCAACTGTCCATATTGTACTCAAAGGCGCAAATCAAGTTGAACGAAGTAATGAAGGTGATTTACGTTTTGATATAAGCGATATAATCGTTATTAACAACTAACAATAATTAATTTTAATTTCTTATTTAAAAAAATGTAATGTTGGGAAGTAAAAAAACACTTACTTACCCTAAAATCCTCTTTTCTTAAAACATTCAAAATTTTGACGGCTAGTCTCCGAAATCATTTGTCCCAGTAACTGTGGAGTAAATTTGAGAACCTCAAAATTCCTTCCTGTTGCCAGAAACCTCAAAGTTTTCACTAACCGTTATTCTGCTCTAAGAGCTTCTCTCATTATAGTATTTTGTTTTTCAATCTTGGGTCCTACAAGATTCAGAAGTATGGAAAATGCATTGTTATCCATTCGGAAATGGTTTTGAAAGTCTCTTGGTTCGGTGGATTTGAATTCTCGTACAAGGTTCATAATGTGTGTATATTCGACGTTCTAATAGTCACGGTTTCGTCCAAACTCTTCTTTTATTTTTTTAATTGTTATTTCTAATCCCATAATAAGAGTAAGTTTCTGTTTTTTTGATAATGGCACCATGGTAAATATTTCTGCTATGGCTTTTTAGATGGTATTGATGCTCGCCAGTATATGCTCAGTTGGTAACAAGTTGTGAAGTATGTTGCTCAACATACTCCCTAGTGAGTGGCCCGCTTTAGACATTACTTTACCTGACGAATCATTTTATATACCCGGCAACATAGACTTATTATTAGATGCAGACATTTTTGAGTTAATGTGCAGTGGCCAAATTAAAATGAGCAAAAACCAGCCATATTTAGTGGAAACTAAACTTGGCTGGTTCAGGTAAGTATGATTTTTATACACCAAATAACATTTTAAGGTCAAACTTAAGTCCATATTGTAATTTATTGACTTCGTATGTTCAATTAGATTAAGGTGAATGTAATTTAAGTGATCAATAGGAAAAATTCTGGACAATTGAAGAGCCACCTTTTACAAGAACATATACACGGGAAGAACAAGAATGCGAAGAGTAAATTATTAAAACCACAATACAAAATAATGACGGTAATTTTATAGTCACTCTACCTGTCAAAGAAGGTATAAATGAGTTAGGTGAAAACAGAGATATAGTATTAAAATGTTTTTTATAATTTATAAAAAAAAACTTTGACAAGAATCCAGAAATTAAAAAACTTTATGTTGAATTTATGGAATCTTAGGACACAATAATGAAATTATACACAGTTCGCAACCAATATATTACTTGCCTCATCATCCTGTCATCAAGAATTCCAATATCACAAATTATGTAAACTTGACGCAAGTTGCAAAATCAATGCAGGTATCAGTCTGAACGATAAGTTAAAAACCTTTCAAGATGATTTATTTTTGATTTTCGTACGTTTCAGAAAACACAATTATGTCTTGGGCGCAGATGTCGCCAAGATGTATAGAATGGTTTGGATAGATCTTACAGTGACCTTCAGGGAATAGTATGGAGGTCATCACCAGAACAAGAATTACAACACTTCCGGCTCAACACAGTGACGTATGGCACAGCACCAGCAAGTTTATTGGCAATAAGATGTTTTCATCAGGCAGCAAAACAATTTGAACAAGTATATCCATCCTCAAGTCAATCCATTTTGTAAGATTTTTACGTCGACGATTATTTATCAGGTTTAGATACACAGGAAGGGGCGGCTAAGAAATTTAAAAACAAAGTTTTCAAAATTTTTATCTCAATCAGGACTCAACTTAAGAAAGTGGACATCAAATGATTGGTCAATTTCTGATCCATCCGATCAACCTGCTGGAAATATTGAACATTACAGACAGACAGACATTACAGGAAACACTCTAATTAAAACTTTAGGAGATTTATGGCAAGTTGACCAAGAAGTTGACCAAGATTTATAAAAATAAACTGTTTTACTTGAAACAGAGATCAAACATTCAATACTATGGAACATCTTCCAAAACTAATTTCTGTTATTGGACCAAATCCTAAGGTAGCATAAGGTCTATCCTACGGAAGGACAAAAACAGCAGCAATTTTTAAAAATGTTCTAGGACAGCAAAGATTCCATTATATTAGATGCAGTTAGAATATGACATTCCTTATAAAACAAACATGATAGATTTTGCATTTGAGGGTGCTAATCTAATGATGGACACTTATCAATTATTAATGACATTATTAAAAAATGATATAGCTCATTTGTTTGGTATGAAGTGTATATGCCACTTTTTCACTTAGCTGCATCATATACTTCTGAAAAACTACCAAGGTTTGTGGAGGATTTTACCAGGAACATTTACAACTACTTCAGTTCGAGCCCAAAAATAACTACCGAATTGCGTGAATTGCAATTATTTTGTGATGTAAAAATTCATAAAATTCTACATCCGGCACAATCTAGGTAGCTTTCTGTTCACAGTGTAGTTCGTAGCATTATGAAACAATATGGAGCATTGCAATTATTTTTTAAAAATGATGTCGCCAGTAAGGATATTCTATCAGCGGAAAATATATTGATCCAACCACAAAAAAATTTTTGTAATTTTTAGATTTTGCATTGTCTTTTTTTACTAATTTAAATAAGAAAAAGCAATCATAAACTGTAAAAATACATATTGTGTACAAAAATATTTCAAACATTATAAGAACAATTTCTGACTGTTTTATTAAAAGTAATTAAGTATTTGTTGGCGACGCCACTAGAGGACGTTGAATATAATAATCCAAAAAACTATTTAGCAGTTGAGGATGTGTACTTTGGAGCAAATGTTGCAAAGTCTTTGTCAGATCTTTGCAAAGTCTTTGTCAGATCTTCAACTGACCATCGATCACCTGCAATGACTTAGGTTAAGGTGTATGGATTTTTATATTGAGGCTTGTACCCAAATAATTTCTCGCTTTCCTTTAAAAATAATTATTTGAAGCATTTTAATTTTATAGTCCCCTTTATTGTTAAAAATGGTACCATATGCAACAGTTGATTTAGAATGGCGCCCACTTAGAAATACTACAGAAATACAATCTTTTACGGTGGAAATGATAGGCTTTTGGAAGGAAGTCAAATTTAAGTCAATATTTAAGTAAGAGAGATCCCATATTTCCTAATCTAATAGAATTTATTTTAAAACTTTTCTGCTTGCCACATTCATCGGCGATCGTTGAGAGGAAATTCTCACAAATAAATTTATTGAAAACCGAACAAAGAAATGTATTGGATACCAAAACAATCATTGGTTTGATGCATACAGAGGAGTATATGAAGGATGTTAGTTATTTTTGCCAAACTGATATAAATAAAAAAATCAAAGAACCGTGTATATTTCTTAAATTATTTATCTACCGATTTTTTTTTGAAGTCTACCGATTTTTGCCGATTAAAACTACGAACTTTAATGCTGGATGGTTGGCAACACTGCCAGGCAGTCATGTCAGGGACGGAGTAAGGGGGGGGGGGGAGCGTCTCCCAAAGTTACCTTAAACATTAAAAGTTGGGAAAATCATAGTGAATGTCCTAGAGAAAGACTCTTGGGTGTTACTGTTGTAAATGATAAGACTGGCGAAGGTACAACCAACAAAATATTAAAAATGTTATCAGATAATAATATTGATACATCTAAATTGTTAATATGTTTCAGTCTTACGACTTTGCAGCCTCCATGTCAGGATGTTTTAATGGTACCCAACTAGCAATATCTGATAAGGTTGGTCACAATGTTATATTTATTCCTTGCTAAGCACATCGGACCAATACAGAAGAAATTTAGAACATAGCTATAGAGCTAGCACTACATAGCGGCAGAGTCCACTAAGAACTACGGAGTACGGAGACAGATGCAGTGAAGAAGACGATTTTGACCCAACCGAAGAAGCGGAAAAAATGCTCACATTTACTGCTCTAAAAATAGACAATGTGTCCAGTGTTTGAAATGTGCATTTTCTGTTCTGTTTGAACTTACTCAATCTGGACTGTTTACCAACCTGTAGGATATTGCATATAAATTTGTTCTTACCATACCTTCTACCCAAGTCACATGTCAACGAGTTGTTTCTAAACTTAAAATAGTTAAAAATTGACTTTGGTCGTCTTTAGGCCAAGACCTTATGTCCAGTCTGCGTTTTATTAATGTTGAGAGGGATTTATTTTATGATTTGGACAAAAATAAAATAATAGATGCGAAGTAGCTTTAACAAGTGAGTTGCTTACATACTTTTGACATTTTAGAAGAGCTCTATGTATTTTTTTCATTTAGCACAAAAAAATTTCAACGTTTAAAAGCAAAATTGGAGGGGGTTGAAAATTCAATACCCTTGCCCGTGCTGAGACCCTAAATGCAGTAAATATTTCTTTTGAGGCTATTCTTGAAGTGTTAGATGATATATTTACAGATCAAACCATAGATAAGAAGAGTAAAGCAAAAGCTCCAGGTTTGTATAAATGGCTACTCTCATTTGACTTTATTTGCTCCTTATTTTTTCCAAAAAATATATTTTACAATTTGAAAATTGTAACGGAAATATTAGAAAAAGGCTATCTTAATATCATAGACGCAGTTCAAATTATATCGAGTACAACTAATTTCCTTAATAATATTCGAATTGACGATAACTATATCAATAACTTGATTGAAGGCGCCATTATTTCTTGTACACAATTAGGATTTTTGCCTGAAGAAGAATTTAAAAAACATCACAGGCGACGACTTAAACTAAAAGAATCTATAGTGTTGCTAATAATGCTGCAGATCTAGATCTAAAAATGTTTTATCGTAAATAATTTTCGGCCGTCTTGGATACACTAATAGATTTTTTTTAAATAACTCATCCTGTGTACTAGTAGATTTATCAGGAATAAATAATATTTTTAAATTTCCCTTATCCGAGAAAAAGTTGGACATTTCTAGTGTACAAAAAATAGTGGCGCTATTTCCCCCTAATTTGAGACCAGATGAGCATGCACTTTAAGCAAAGCTTGAAGGTAATTTTAATATTTGTAAAGATTACAGTGTTAACATAATGCAAGGCGTTATGGATACAGCTGTTCAATACCAAGCATCCCTTAAGCACGCATTTATGTTATGTCATTTAATATTTACGACCGGACATTCCACGGCAACTAATGAAAGAAAATTTAGTTTGCTAAAATTTGTTAAAAATACTAATAGATCAAATATGACCTCAGAGAGATTGGATTCTGTAATGATCATTAAAAGTAAAAAAGACCTTGTTAATGCAGATCTTACCGAGGCCATAAGTCAATGGACAGAACTGAAACAAAGGCGTATTAAGTTGAAGAAATAGTTTTTTCATCCATTTCTCTTATAATATAATATATATCATTTATTAAACCATTACACTGAAATACAACGTTTTTCCTTTCTTCAAAACACAGTGTACAACCAACTCCACACATTTACTTTCATAATATATATGTTTTTTATGCAGTTTATCTGATAATTATGGTTAGGTCTGAAATAAATACTTTTTGAATTGTGTTATTTTTTTTATATAATAAAGTTGGGAAATTTCACTCCTCCCAAACCAAAGGCCTTCGCTACGTCCCTGAGTCAAGCCCAGGTAATTCAAAGGGGTAGCACGCTGGTCTCGCGGCCCTTGAAATTCGTCCGCACTCCGCGCGGCACTGTATTCACACGGTTTGTTTCATATTATTTAAGCAAGTGTTTAGGTTTACATTTATTTGGTTATCAACATAAAAATTTGTTTTTACCGTCGCAAATATATTGTTAATAATAATAGAATTGCGGGTGTTTCATTTACCAAAACCATCGACCTAGCAGCAAACGGCACAGTGTCATTGTGGTATGTAATATTAAATTTATATTTCATTATAGCAGTAATTAGTAATACTATATTAGAGCAGCGATACTGTAAGTTCAATCCAGTTACGTCATTATTTTCTCCCGTACTGAAATGCATCGTGAATATCTAGTGACATATACAATATGGTTCCTTTATTATTATGATTTAATTCATATCTTATACGAATACGATAACAAAACTGGTGGTGGCTGCTCTACATGCCTTAAGCAGTTTACCGAGGCTAATTCATAATATATTCAGTTCAAAATGTTAAATATATTATATAACTTAGGAAAATACGATTTTTTTTTGTTTTGTCTTTGGATGACTTTAGTAATTCTTAAATATTTTATAGATTTATTAGAAGGGGCAAGAAGTAAGGCAATCAATATTTCAGCTAGTAAAAGTGAAGTTGAATCGTTTGGACGTAGTCTCAGGCGAAAAAGTAGTAAACTACACAAGTAAGTCATCGGTGTCTCTAAAATTAACTTCTGCATCCACAATTACAAGCTACAATAGTTATAAACCCAAAAATTTACCTGCTAATGGTTACGCAGTCGCTATATTTCATGAAGAAAAGAAAGTGTCTTAGATACCGGTGTCTTGATTATTCCAAGATAGGGTCATGTGTTATTATTAGAGTCTGCAGCCGAACCAAATCATCGATATACTGGTAATTGGTACCCAATTCAACTGGAATGTATATGATAAGGTATGTAAAAAAAACTTTTTATTTGGCATAATAAATTCTATTAAGCAATTCAATTTAGGCTATGTCATGGACTATTTAGTCCATGACACACATACATAGGGTAGCCTTCGTGTTTTATCGAAGGCTAGCAAAAGTTACGTTACTGTGTTTCCCTAGGTGATGGTTCATGGGGTTAATAAAAAATACGCAAGTTTGAGTTACTACAAAAAATGGAATTTTTTTATTTAATTAATACTTAACAGGTACAGATATTGACACAACACAGGTGTTTGACATAAATGTTAATCAATAAAATAGTTACTTAAATTTAGATTTACCACACAAGATAATTCAGGAGACTAGCTACACGCGATTCATCCGATCATTACAAGATAGCCTGGATCTGTTGCATTGACTCAACGTAGGTTCGCTAACTCTAATCTGTCACAGGCTATCCAATAATGTGATCTGAATAAATCCCGTTTTTACCTAGTACCTGAGAGGAAATTTAGTACATTACCGAACATTAACAATCAATGTTTTTTACAACTAAAATGAGTCCAGACACATGGAATAATTTAGATTCTACGTCAGTAGAAAATGACTATATTTATAATTAAAAAACGAATAAGCCAATTAGCTGTTAACTGGATGAACAGCTGATTGGTAGTCACACACCACTACTATAAGTGAAATGTATGCATTAAAAAAACATAGTGCTTAACTGGTGTCCAGCAAAGTATCCGTGACAAATAAAGGGGTAAATTATACCTGTGGTCCACAAATTAGGAGGGATTAAACCAATTTTAAATCAGTGATTTTTCACAATAGATAGAGCGTCAACAAAATGCCTTTTCTTAACAACACACAGTATATTGGCACCGTAAACAACGGGTTTATTTCAATTTAAAAATTGATACTAAATTCGCATTTTTTCACGATGACAGATCTGCTGTCTATCTAAAATTTTAATGACAATCGCGCCACCCGTAAAATCACGCGTGGCCGTATGGAAGATTTGATTATTATTTTACTTTAAATAATTAATGAGGACAGGTTGCAGTCGTTCTGCAACAGGCTATAATACACACTTTTTCTTACTAATTACTTATTTTGTTGTTGTTTAATCACTTTTAAATTCCTTACAGATGTAATAAAAGAAGCGAGAAGTAAAGCACTTAATATGTCAGCCAGTGAAGATGAACTTGAATATTTGGGACGTGGTCTTAGGAAAAAGAAAATGATATTGCCTTTTTCACCGCCCGTAACACCAGGATTCCGAAAGGAAATACTTTGCGCATGTCACCACTAAACTATTAGTTAACTACTAAAACTAAAGTTAACTTCTGCATCCGGAACCATTCATAGTCATAGTAGCTATAAAATCAAAAATGCACCTGCTAATGGTTATAGTAATAGTATCCACAACCCATTTAAATAGAGTTCGAATATCACTGGAATGTCAGGTACTTATTGACTGTGCCAATAATTTGTTCTATTTTATAGGACAGTAGTAGTATGTGTGTTAAAAAATGTTCTTCGTGCTGTTTTTAGGTAACGGTATTTATTTATTTTATCTTTTAGGACAGTAGCAGTATACCATGAAAATATTAATAGCATGCCTAAGAAAGAATATGTGCTATCTTTGGAAAATTACCATTTTGACATCTATAACAGTGGAAGGTGAGGGTGAGACAAATTATCAATGTTAAATTGCTATGGAATCTACTTTTCAACTTATAGCAGATCATAAAATGTACCAAGGGCTGTCGACGCTCATAAAATAGCCTTAGGAAGCAGTACTTCAAGTTTGGACCACACATTACAATCAAGCGCTGTCAAGTCTCAAGAAATAGCATCGGGAACTGGTGCCTCAAGTTTTTACTTGCAAAATGGTAGATTACGGTCATTTGATTTCTGTACATACAAGTTATTTTTCTGTGCTTTTTTAAAAAAATGAAATAATGTTCTGAATTTTTTGTTACAGATAACCTAGAACCGCTACCACACAGCTTCAAAGATAACAACTATCTGATATAAACGAAATTTTTTTATATTAAAATGTTTTAGATTGGTTATGTTCCGAATTTAATTAGATCGCTAATAGACTAGATAACCATAAGATACGCAGAGTGATAGATAATTTAAATCATGTTTACCCTTCTAAACAGCAACATTACCGTTTCGGCAACTAGTTGCATGCTTGTCAGGAGGGTGATTAATACCTATCGGTTCGTTTCGTAAGAAAATCAAGTATGTAATATATCTTAAGATAACCATAAGTTTATATAATATATAATATATTTAGTAAATTAATAATTGGCATGGAATCAATCATGTCGTTAAGAATTTTGTGGGCAAATTTAATGTTGCCTTCTATCCTCGAGTGATAATAACTTAGAATTTCGTTTATTTAAGTCAAGTTGTCGTTTAAATAAAATTTATAGCAAATGATACGGAATCAGATAATAATTCACCGTCGAGTTACGACAATTTTTCATAAAACTTGGAGAATGAAGGTAAAAAGGTTGACTTCCCTGGTCGCAGGCTTAATATCCTAGCCGTGCCGGAAGGAGCCAATTAAAGTCAATCTTGTTTCATGTTTAAATTCACGGGTTAAATATTTTCACGCGGTTCAAGCGCTAAACTGGTTATCATAGTGTTTGGAATACGGGGCTGGTGGAATTGGGTCTTTTGGAATACGGGGTCATTTGAAGTTGGGATCACCAAGTGGGTTTTCTTTCTATAAGGGATAATTACGGGTTAAGGAACCTGGAAAGAAGGGGCCAAGGGGCCAAGGGGCCAAGGTGGATAATATAGGGGAAGGAAAACGGGTTGTATAAATCCTTATTGAAATTAAGGAAGGCTTTGACGTTAGTCAATTATTCGTTTACTAGAACGCCAGTTTAGTGTGGTTTCGTCGATATTAAAGGGGCAAAAAAGTTCTCCTTGTTATTTATTCTCGTTGTTGTTATTCCAAAGAATAAGTATATCTTGTTTGTTGTTATTCTAAAGAATAAGTATATTTTATGTCATTTGTTTGTCTTGTTGAAATCTTTATGAGTAAAGTAATTCAAAGTTTGTAAAATTTAAGATAATAAATTATCTTTGTTTTTATATTTAATTTATCGTTTGATTTGATTATCATGAGTAAGATTTTGGTTGGCGGGGGAGTCCACTCTGTCGGCGGGTTAAGCGGCCAAAGGCCGCGGCACCCGGCCGTCGGAGTTAAAGCGGACAAAGAAATTGTGAAATATCCATCGACAAAATTATATCGTACTAGATCTGAGCGACGTCGCCTTCAGCGCCGTCGGTGTGAAAATAAGTTTAAAGAAAATGTATGTGTATCTTCATTAGTTGATAATCAGGGGTTAAAGCAGTATTTTACTCGGGAAGGGGAAGAATGTATTCGTAATAAATTAAGGGAAGATGGAATATCGAAAGATTTGGGGTTAAGGGTAGATTCAGGGTTCAATTCATCTTTAAAGGGAGACGCCGTCCATGTAAAAGAAAAGCGAGGGCAGGGTTGTAATCAGGGGGTAATTTCCTATGGGAGACCATCGGATTTGAGGAGGGCTGATGCCCCTATGGAAAATCAGGGGTCATTAAAGATTAGCGAAATTTCAGGTATTCCTTGCTCTTTGTCAGGGGAAGATGTTTTAAATTGTAAAGCATGCGGATTATTAGCATGTCAGGATGAAATTGAGAATCGTCCGTCTCTATTAAGCATAGAGGATCGGGCGATATAAGGACGCGCGCGGATTAAAGGGGTTATTGATACTATTGGCATACCAAGTACTGGTATAGAGAAATTGGTAGAAGAAGTACGAGACCCAGTACCCACGTGTAGCCTGTATAAAGTAAGGCGACCCAGAGATCCGGTGTCACGATTCCGTAAAGCGACCCTGAGAGGAGCCGAGGCAAAGTACCCGGGGTTGAAGTCGCCGCCCGGGGAACACAAAGGTATTTTATAGACTATTCTTGGACTCTTTCGATTTTACCAATATATACATCCTATTGATTCCAGATCGTCGATTCAAATGAAAGTACACTATTAACATATGACATGTTTAATGTACGAATAGATTATATTTGTTTAAAACCCATACAAGTTCTTATAATAAAACCATGTGGTTTTTTAGCTTTGGTAGTAATTTGCTGGATATGCACTGTTAAAAATAGGGTGAAAATTACATTAAACTTGCCTAAGAAAAAATTATTATTTTTAAAGGATTTTTAAGTAATGAATTAAAATACGTTATATTAAACGATATTTTACTAAAATATTGTATTTTTACTCAATAGTATTGTAAATTATCCTACCGTATAGTGCAGCGATTCCTAAAGTGGGTTCCGCGGAACCCAGGGGATCCGTGAAAAAGTCACCAGGGTTCCGCGCGAAATTATTTATTTTTTAGCTGTTAAATAATACCACATTTAAGTACAAATATTATTCTGAAATAGAAAAAGTGTAATGAGAACTTATTACTGTTAGTAATTCAAATTAGGTAGGTAGTTAGCAAGAATTCAGCCCGGACTATGGCAGAGTTCGCGCGGATGCAGCGCGACGGGTTGCAGAAAACGCGAGAAAGGGGCAGCCAGAGGCAACGCGCGATGGACGCAAGCAGCGTCTTCCAACACACCCCGCTTGTCAGTCGTGTCTTAAGTCTTTCAATTGTTTCATTTTATTCGTTTGACAACGACGTTAAATAGTGGATCGCGTTATCGTGACTCAAAAAATTTGATTTAAGTACAAATGCTTATTCTATTTGCTATAATGTTATATTCGTATTAGTAGGTATTTAAAATTGTATTATTTTATAGTTAGTTTATCATGAAGAACTGGCTAAAAACTGGACGGCTATCACATGCTATTTCAAGCTCAAACGCAGTAACCGATAATGAAGAAAATATACCCGAGAATATTGTTGCTGGTTGTTCGGTAAGCTCTATTTGATTTGTTTTTGAAGATACTTATAATTTAATTGTCCTAGGGTTGTGGTTAGGAAAAAAATGATATTTTAAAAAAACTGTTTCATAATTGGTATTCTGTTCAATTAAATGTTAAGTTGAATTTTAAATTTATAATTTAATTTCTCATAGGAATGAAAAGGTCTAACAAAAAATCGATTTCCTACTTTATGATCGACCTTATCCACTTTGACTTTCGAAGTCGACTAATCATAATTAAACTTCGACTTTTTGAGTTTTTAAAGTTTTGTAATATAGTTGCTGTATATTTTTTTGTTTAAATTTTTATGAGTATAAATTCTAAAAATCAAATAGTTCATTTTCATTTATTAAAAGATATTAAAATGTCTTCAAATAAAGTAAATGTAGTCATTTTTTAAAATCTAAAACATTTATTTTTGAATAAAGTATTAAGAAGCTCAAAAACGTTTTTATTTTTTAAAAAGTACGAATTTTGAATATTTTTTTATTTTGCCAGTTAATATTATTTTTCCACTTCATTCCTTTCTTATTTTTAGGGTGCGGAAAAAACGGCATTAAAATCAACAAGAGATAGATAAGAAAATGAAGGAGCAAAATCTTCAAAAAAAAAGAAGATACGACGACTCTTACTTGTCTTTTGGATTTATACCTGTTGGGAGTACTGAGCCACCAGATGGATTTTGCCTTATTTGTAAAAAAATATTAGTAAATAGTTTTCTGGCGCCAGCAAAGCTAAAACGACACTTTGATTCAAACCACGAAAATCTTAAGGACAAAGATATCAGTTTGCAGCAGTGCAATGTTCAAACAATACTATTTTCGATAGGATTCACAAAATATCCGACTATATTGAAGATGAACTCATACACCGATTAAATGCCTCCGATATGTTTGCAATGCAACTTAATGAAAGTACAGATGTAGCTGGTCTATCAGTATTACATACTTGTATTCGTGAGATATATTTTTGTTACGTCTATCGAAGAAAATTTACTGCTCTGCACGCCTTTGAAAATCCATACAACTGGGGAAGAAATATTTAGGGTAATAGATTGTTACATGAATAAACACAATATTGATTGGAAGAAATGTATTGACGTATGTAGCGACGGGGCCGCAGCAATGGTAGGAAAGATAAAAGGCACGGTATCAAAAATCAAAAATATCGCGCCGGGGTGTAAAAGCAGTCATTGCATTTTGCATCGTTATGCCCTTGTAGTAAAAAAAATGACAACTGATTTAAAGAAAGTTCTTGATGAAGCTGTAAAGATTGTCAATTACGTGAAAAGTCGTCCCCTCCAGTCAAGATTGTTCAAAAAGGTGTGCGAAGAAATGGGTAGTCAATACGAATCACTCCTCTTGCACACAAAAATCCGATGGCTTTCAAGAGGCAAAGTTCTAGCCAGGTTATATGAACTTCGTGACGAGCTGAAAGTTTTCCAAATGAAGCAAACGAAGTCCGAGGCTTCAACCGTTTTCGATGACGTCAAAATATTAGAATTTAAATGTAATTTTCATGTGTAATTTTACGACTACGAATGTAATTTTCCGGCATGATTATGTAGAAATACAATCGATGTAGTAATTTTACGTTAAGTCTAAGTATTTGTGGTATACATTGCTATTGTGGTATACATGCACGCGTATGCCACAATTTTTTAACAACATATCGGGATTCCTTAGTCTAAATTTAGTTTAATCGTCTTCATTCGGAAATATCGGTATGTAAGTCGCCACAATTCAGTATTTTTAATGGTATCACACACTTTCATAATTGTGGCATGTCAACTACATTTTTATACTCTGCCATATTAGTGACCACTTTAGTTCATTTATTTTCGGGATCCGATTCCGCTCGACATTGTCACGCAGTATTTTTATTTTATTATCTAGTTTCCCGCTTAGATGATATTATTTTGTGTCTGTAGTCTGTAGTGTTGTGTTTGTGAATATTACTGGCACCCTAAGAAGTAAGTACATATTATTATACACTAATAAGAATAGTTTTGATTGATAGATACCTTATTTTATAGCTATAATCGTTATGATAACAATTAAATGACTTGTTTAACACCAACGTAGTAACGTCACTGGTGGAAATAAAATGAAATGTGGTACATGAAAAATGTCTCTTGATGCGTAAAACCTGTATAAGAAATTTCATTAAAATATAGTATAACAAACTAATTTATTTTTAAAATCTACCACCATGTATCTCACAAGTTAAGTCATTTAGGACATAGGTTCTTATGAAGTTTCCTTCTTAGAATGAACCCAAAAATCACCCCCTTAAATATTAACATTTAATTGGAAAACACCCTGTATAAAGATGCCGTTTATGTTTGAATAATAGCGAACTTGAACACATTTTGGAAATTTATAGGGAGTTAATGTTGATTTTATTTTAATTATTTAAAGTTTAATTTTTATAATTTAAATTATGGTTTCTGAATCAATATGAATGAACAATATTAATAAATAAATTAAAATTTATTATGTTTATAAAAAGCCATAATAAATCTTAAGAAATTAAAAATATTACGTTATTTCATTTTTATTAAAAAAAGCTGAAAAATGATGTAGGTCCGTACCCTGAAAATTTCATAAAGATGGGTGAAAAGGCTCGAAAGGTAATTAAACGATAGTGGGACATCATTGAGGTAATAATAAAACTACACTAAAAATTTGACAATAAAAAATCAGGGCCGTATTTAAAAAAATAAGATGCTGATTGCTTGAAAACGAGACGTCGTATAAACGAATTGAGATGCAATATTTAGGTCCATAACAACATGATGTGAGAATGTTTTGTCCGTGTTGTTCTAACTTTAATAATGACGCCAAAGAAAAATAACATCTAAAATTTTAGTTTTTGTTTAATATCTCAAACCTTAAACATCTTACAAAAACTTTTTATATCGTCGTTTAAGAAACAATACCGCCTAAGTAACATTTTTGTTAAAATTGATATTTTACACTAAATGTCCTAATAGCGCTCATATGCATAGTCTAACTCCGCCCAACTGTAATTTAAACCAATGGATTTGCCTCCCCATCCATTTTAAAAATACCGCCTATTGAAAATCGTTTGAAAATACCGCCGATCTCTCCGTCAACACGTTATATTTTGAGGTTATACGAAGCACCGGCCGTTTGTGAGAGTTTTTTAAAATAAATCAGGTGAGTAATACTTTTTAATGTGGTTTTTATTGTACTGCATGTGTATACCAATTAAAGTAAAGTATAAATTATACTTGGAATTATAAACTTGTTCCATTAAAATTAAATTAAAGGCGGTTATGGAGTTAGGCGGTATTAAATGAAATACATTTATATTTCTTTAAAGCAAACATGCGACATATGCGGAATTAATTTTCATGGATTATTATTTTTTTATCTTAAATATGTTTTGTCCAATAGGTATTATGGACTGGGAAGACAGTCAGTCATCCACCGAGGAAACGACAGAACAGAATAGCAACCTTTTTAGTGACTCGGAACTTTTCGCCGCACTTGACGAATACAAAACAAATTCAAGAACTATAAAAGTAGACCAACATGTTACACCGTCCCCTAGCGGTCTGATTTCGGTAGAAGCAGGTCCTAAAGCGGCACATTTTTCGCTGGAAAAGGGAATGCTTATTTTACCAGATGAAAATACTAAAACTCAAGATGATTGTCAGAGACTAAAAGGAGCTCGAAATTCAAACTTCCCTTCGACAATGGTGAAGATTCATGATATCTCTTCGGCTTCCAACGTGATTTCGTTAGAGAAAGTGCCTTTCTTAGTTTTACCACTTAAGGAGCAGTTACCAGAGAAAATTCAAAGTTCGATATTAGGTATGGCAGTGTCTGAACCGCAAAGCCCAATTAACATCGAACTTGAAGCAAGTACTGCTGAGGATAGTGCTTATGAACCTGGATCAGATTTAGAATCAGATAGCGCAATAGATGATGAAATAAATTTAGCTGAAGCAGAATCGGACAGTGTGCCTCTGGATAAAGCCCCAAACATTCCATTTGATGGTGATGCACATCAAGAAAAAAAGCGCAAGAAGCGAAATCAGGCTAAATAGAAAACTACTAAAAATAAAAAACTAAGAATGGAAGGAGAAGCCTATTTAGGCTACCGTAGAACTCGACAAGGACAGATTTTTCATGATGTTGAGAAAACTGAACGCCAAATGGGGCCACCCTGTCATTCTGAAATGTGCCAAAAATCGAAGGTCAGATCATGCAATGAATTGCTAGAAGAAAAGAGGAAAGAACTTTTTAATGCTTTCTGGAAAACTATGACCTGGGACCAGAGGAGAACGTTCATACTAAATACTGTAGAAAAGCAACCTGTTAAACGTCGCAAAAATCAAAGTGAGAATTCTAGGCGCCAAGCAACCCTTCATTATTTCTTAAATATAAATAACACAAGAAAACAGGTTTGCTGTAATATGTATCTCAATACGTTTGGTATTAAAAAATGGACTGTACGTTATTGGATAGATAATAATCATAAGGAGGGAACTATTGCTTCAAGTTCTTTAATAACTCATTCACGGACTGCTGATGTAGCGTCAAGTAGACGAAAAGTTGACAAGGAATTTCTTAAAACGTTTTTCGATTCTTTACCTAAAATGCCTTCTCATTATTGTAGGCAATCTACCACTCGAAAATATCTAGAGCCTATAGTTACGTCAATTTCTCAGCTTTATAACTTATATCTAGAAAAATGCCAACAGGAAAATAATATCGTAAAGGTGAGCAGATTTACTTTCGATTCAATTTTTCAAGAACAGAATCTATCCCTTTTTTCTCCGAGAAAAGATCAGTGTGATTTGTGCTGTGCGCACCAAACAGGAAATCTTGCTGAGGAAGAATACGTTAAACATATAAAAGGAAAGGACAGGGCTAGAAGTGAAAAAAGCCAGGACAAGGAAGAGGCAGAAAATAATTTAGCACACGTTTTCACCAAAGATCTTCAGGCTGTTAAGCTAGCTCCTCTTACTAAAGCTAGCGCATTTTATTATAAGAAGAAACTTAACATACATAATTTTACCATGTATAATCTTCAAACACATGAAGTTGCTTGCTACTGGTTTGATGAAACCGCCACGGATCTTGTAGCATCTTCATTTGCATCATGCATTATTCACACATTATCCAGCATTTTACAAAAAAATCCTTTACCGGTTATCCTTTGGTCAGACGGGTGTCATTATCAAAATCGAAACGCCGTCTTATCTAATGCATTGTTACATTTAAGCAAAGAGTTTAATGTTGATATAGAACAGAAATTTCTGACCAAAGGACATACGCAAATGGAGTGCGATTCTGTGCACAGTGCTATCGAAACAAAATTGAAAAACAAGGACATATATCTACCTGGACAATACTGTACTACTACAAGAGAAGCTAGACGAAAGCCTTTTCCATATGAAAGCCATTTTCTAGATTATACTTTTTTTAAAGACTATTCTGGAAAAGACTTTTTGATATATGACTCAATCAGACCAGGAAGAACGACTGGCGATCCAACAGTTGTAGATATCAAGGCGATTAAGTACAGTAATGGTGAGACTATTATCAAAACCAATTTTGATCACCAGTATTCAACATTACCCAGAAGACCGAAAAAAACTGCTGATAGTTTCTCTTTACTTGCAAGTGCCCCACCGTTAAGCAAAGAAAGACGAAAGATTTCATATTCTAAATGGAAAGACCTCCAGGAACTGAAGACAGTCTTAACTCAAGATTGTCACTCATTTTATAACGAGATTCCCCATGATGGACCAAACTAACAAGTTATGTGCCTTTATTATTACACTCTATTAGAGGCATATATCGAATTTTTTCTTTGTTATTTTTTAATTAGCTACTTAATAAAGGATTTGTTTTGGAATTAATTCGTACTAACCCTATTTTGTTTCGCCTCTTTCATATAGACATAATACCGCCTAAATCACAGTTGTATAAATTGTTGTTCAACCAATACCGCCTAAGTAACAAAAAACTTTTTTAACTCCACTTTTTAAAACAAAAATGTATTTCAATAATAAATTGTTCATTATTTTGATGTTGAGATCTTAAAATTAACGCAAGTTTTCATTAACTCTAGTTACCAGGTAGTTTTTTTCGTCTCCTGAAAAGTTTGTCCTTTTGTACTTGGGCGGTATTGTTTCTTAAACGACGATATGCCACATTATTACCCCTTTATTATTATAATATAATAATTTAGTTTGGCTGTTTTATATCTTTAGAATGTTGACAAGAGGCTGCAAGTTCGTTTTACTAGCCGACCAAGAAAACAAAGAAATAACCGATCGCCTTCTGCATCTTCCTCGATATGAGTTTGAAAAATGAAATGTTACTTTATACAAATTTTTTTTTAGAAAAGTGATTTCTCGTCCAAAAAAGTATTAAAATGTATTGATTCTGCGGATATCCCGTACGAGGCTCCCAAAGTACTATCTCCAAAATCAAATGATACATTTCAATCTCAAATTATATCACACGAATCTATTGCTCGTGGGCTTAAAGCTAAAACTGACCAGGTCCAGAATTGCCATTTTTGTGTTTTTTGACCAAGTAACTTTGCCTGGAAAAACTGACCAAGTCCCAACGCCACGAAAATAGGTGCCTTCCTATATGTTTTTAATGACCAAGTTCCCAAAAAGATAAATTAACGTCAGCTTAAATTGGCCATCTCTACTTAGTCACTTTTAGTTATAACACATCGGATTTACATCTGACCAAGTATACATGATCACTTTTGGCAGACGAGGATTGAAAGTTTTGACAGATGACATTGCTATACTTAGTCACTCATGTACTGTTTGCAGTTCTTATTTATTTTTATTTAAAATAGGCTTATTATAATAAGTGCAAGATCTCGATATATCGGAAATTTGGCATTAAAAAAATCAACGAGTGCAGTTCATATTGATGACGGTAAGTTTTAAATCGGTATAATAAGTTACTTATAAAGTAGGTTTCTATATTTTATAGGTTAGGTTACTTAATAAATTTTATGTTTGTTGTTGTTTATGGTACACGTAACCTAAGTTTTTAATGGTTTTTATGAAATTTTAAACTACTTCTACTTTGGTTTCCTTACAGTTATGAAATGTGACCTCATGGTAAAAAAGACAAATGGGTTTTGCAGCACTCTAGTTACTAATAATCTACCCTCGACTTCGGGCATACAACGTATTCCCCACCCTAAAAATCCCAATGTAAACCATCTTGAGAATCCGCACTTACCAACAAGCGGAGTAGATATTGAAGGAGGTAGTTTAGATGAGTAAAATCCTAGTGACGAAGAGGACGATGATATCAACAATGCACTTACCACTACAACTACTACAACTAAACAAAAAGCCACATGGAGAAAATCTTGCCCTAATCAGTGGAAAAAAGGCATAAATAAAAAAAAAGGGCTTTGGGCGAACCTTATCAAATCCACAAAAAATGAGGCCGGCGAAAATTCCTAAAGATATCGATTGCGACCTCTGCATGTTTAAATGTACACACAAATTTAGTTTAGAAGATAGAAGAAAATTGTGTGCCAACTACTGGCAATTAAATTGTTATAGACAAAAAGACTTCATATTGGCTTGTGTGAAATCAGAAGAGAAGAAATGTGGTATCGATGTGTTGGCTGTGGAGGTTGGGTTCATAAGCTGTGCAGTGGAGCAAAAACACCAGAAAATTATATTTGTGATTTTTGTGTATAATATTAATGTTGTACTACCAATTTTATTATAACTTTTCATTTTGTTCGGGATTACCCATCACCTGTATCCGATTACCCGCAGCTTTCGGATAATCCTTTTTAAAACAGGTTTTGTGTTTTTCTATTATTTGGATAAAAAAATGTGTCTCAATTTATTTTCAAAATTTTTTATAAAATACAACATATCCCATGACCATAAATCTACTATTTTCAGAGTTAGTAATACTTTTCCTTAGGTGTTCGCAGTTACCCGTCTCTCCCCTACTTCGAACCTTTAGAACCCAATTTCTCAGGCAAATTGAATGCGTTTAAAATAAACATGATTGTATTTTCTTGTCACCCCGAAATAGACCGGAAGATTAAGGAAATTGAATCAATTGGTATTAGAGCCAAAATAAGAATCATTCTAAAAGACCAGAAATCTGCAAATACTTTAATTAATTTAAAACATTTAAGAAATTAACATAAATTAAACCTTTATATACTTAGTATACCACATAAAACTAACGACTTTAAAAACTGCCCAGAATTTAAAAGACAACAAACTATTAAAAAAACAATGGCTTTGAAAAATCTGTCCAACCTGGATGCAAATAAAGAAGTTCCCAAATAAACATACGCTGATGTACTTAGTATGGTCACTGAGAGGGCAAAAACTTGGAGGAAAATTGCTCCAATTCATCTGTGTCTTGACTTAGGAACATTAGAAACAAATTCAAATCTTACTTCTTTTAGGAAAACTTCTTTCTATACAAAAAATAATAAAAGACCACGTCCTTCGGAACCAAACTAGACACCAGCAATTACTAATACCTCTCACTTTTCCTAATCAAAAGGGATGCGTAATTAATGATACTTTATACACATCGCATTTAAGAAACTCCCTTGAGGAGAATATTTTTACTCTCCAAATACTTGATATTGTCATGACAGTTGTTAACAATCTTAAAGAAAAAAAATCTTTTGATATAAATACACTACTTAGTAGAAGTTATAAAAAATAAACTTGACCTTGATTCAATTATTAGAAATGGATACGTTAATTATTGCTCAATGGAATTGCAGCTTAACAAATCACTCACAACACCATAATATTATATTCACAGACTGCTTGCGTGTCATACAGAAGCTTAAGTACGTCTCGCCAATAACAGATATAAACCTCTTAGTTGCTAAAATTTTAAAACTAACGTATGAAATTATAGATCAGGGATAAACGGTAAAATTAATTTGGACCAAAGCACACATCGGAATTAAGGAAACGAAATAGTGGATAAAATGGCAAAAGAGGCCACCGTCACTGGCTGGGTAGATGTTAACTACAAAACGCCGAAAACTGATTTTTTTGAAAAATGAAACGAAAAATGCAACAAGAGTGGCAAATTTACTATGAATCGATCTCCAAAGGCATGTATTTTAGAAGCATTAAACCTAATTTAAGCAACAAACCGTGGTATTTTAATGTAAATAACAAAAAAATAGTTAAAATTCTGTTAAAACTACGAACGAACCATATTATTTGCCCTAGCTATAAATATAAAATTGTCCTATTAGATAACCCAAATTGTAACGTATGCGATGAAATAGGTGATCCATAACATATATTACTGCAATGTACATTAAAAATATAAACAATATCAACCAATTTTTTACTGAACTATATGATGTAAAACCTATCCGTTTAACCTTCCAAATCTATTACCTTAAGAAAAAATATTTAAAATTATTTATAAGCATTAAGTCCGAGACATTTTTTTAATGAATGTATCTAGCTTTAGAAAAAAAAATTAAAAAAAAAGATCAACTAATTCGATTTGATTTTTTGCATTTTTCCTAAATATTTTAAACAAAGGTACCCTTCTCTTTGTCTATTATCAATTTTTTTTAAATTGGATGAGAAACATAGAAGAATCAAAAGCAATTAAGAATTTTTTTTTTTTGAAAATGTGATGAAGGTTTTTTCTTTTGTCCATCCGTGGATATACTGCCTAAAAACATTTTTTCTAAAAAAAACTCACGTGAAAATCTGTAAAAATACAGGCCACCGTATCACATATTTTTTGTTTTTGTATAACACCAGAAATATTAAGGAGAGTGTCCTCCGAAATTGAGAATATATTTTACAATGTACGAAGTGATACCCAGTATGCATCATATGATTCAGAAAATAGAAGTGGACCGAACGGAAAACTCTATTCAAAATATGTGAATACCAGATCATCTTTAAAATTAGTTAATAGTCAATCGGTTAAACCATTGAATAAAGAAAACTTATGTGTGGGTACGGAACCCATGAATAAAATGTTTGAAGCATGACAGGAAACGTATCGGCTTCGAAAGAAATAGTATGTAAACGAAGAATGATCAAAGATTTATGGAGATTTTCCATGTTTACGTTTAAACTGTGGCAGTAAATTGGTAAGTATCTCTGATAAGTCAAAATCAATAATGCTTTATTACCAACATATATTATTGATTTTCTCTAAGAGAAAAATGTCTGTCAATATAACTCATTAGTTAGTATTTATAGTTCCCGGTTAGCTAATTCTTGATTAAATTGCTTAACATTTTTTAAAACCAAAGTTTTTTAAGAAATTAAGTAAGTAGGAAGTTACAAAAAATAACAAGATATTTATCGACAAAGCATGATACATTCTTAGCCAAACCAAATGTCAAAATTAAATCAATGTAATTTTTTTTTTTTTTTTGAGATATCACATTGTTATAATTATTTTTCCTGTAAAAATATACATATTTTAAATAATTTAATAATATGAAAGAAGTTACATAATATAAATATTTTGGTGGGCATATAAAAAAAGTTTGAAATATACATTCTGATTTATAGTATTGTCCCTTTTTGAATTTAAATTATACCTAATATACATAATTAAATTTTGAGATTGAAACCAACTTCAATAAAAAAAAAATCCCAATCTTTAGCTATTCTGGCTGAAGCTGAAGAAAGGAAGGTAATGAATAATTGGGATATCGCTGGTAAGTGACGCATTTTCTGTTATGGGTTCCTGAGCCATAAATGTTTAAAGTAATAAATTTGGAACATATACTTAATGTTCGACTCCCTCTTGTAACGCCAGTTAGGAGATATTCGACGACAACGGTATAGTTCTTATATGCTTACCACCGCACTGTATGCATAGGCTACAGCCGCTAGACGTCTCATTTTTTGGTCCACTGAAGATATTTTATGATCAAGAAATTTTAAACTGGCTACAGGGACATCCTGCCTCTATTAAAACCAGATGGTCAACAGGTCTTAGAAAAACCAGCAACAAGAGAGAATGTCAACTGCCCTATTCGTTCCATCAAGCCTGAACAAAAATCTTCTACTAAACATAGTCCCAATTCATGTATCATGAAGACGGTCCTTCAACGTACTACATTCCAGAACAACTTTTTACTAAAACTAGATATTTAAAGTGACTCATCACTTTAAATATCTAAAATGACACAAGTAATTCTTCCCAAAAAAAAAGCTCCTCGCTGCTACCGACAACAGCTTCTTCTTCTACAAGAGTAATGTCAGGTTGCACAAAGAATTTTAATAATTTAACCGGCAAGTTTGACTGTGACATAAATGACTTTGACAGGCATTATATATACTCACATTCAAAGGTGCGTGATTAGTAAATTAAAAATTAAGGTAACCGGGCCAGTATGATTGTGAGAAAATTATTTCTGTCAATGTTACGTCTATCACAGTCAAACTTGCCGGTTAAATAATTATTATTAAAATTCTTTGTGCAACCAGACATTAAGTCGACGGGTGCAACGAAAACTATAGTAACTCATTTTTTTACCATTTTGAGATACGGGTGTTAAATGTTAGTTTTATATTATATTTTTCGAAGAATAAAGTCGTAAATCATATTATCCTTAAGTTATGTGACCAGTAAAACATCCAAAATATACAGTAACTCTAACCTGAGCAAAGCCTTCTACGAAAACTATAGTAATTCGAGTTACTGTAGTTTTCGTAGGAAAAAATTGCGGAAGGGCCAGAGTAAGTTGAGTTACTATAGTTTTGGCTGTTGTAAGTGTAGTGCTCTAACCTAAGTTTTCTGAATGTTTGTTATCAGTTTACTATACGATCAAGCAGAACATTCGCCAAAATGAGTAAAAGAACTAAATTAATATTAGAAAGGGCCTTGAATATATCTTAGGAAAGTCAAGGTATGTTATAAAATAAGTGAAATTTTAGGCAGGGTTAGTTTATGCTTATTTTATTTTAGAAAGGGAATCCTTACCCGAACAAAGTAAAATATCGAATCCGGTTTCGTGCAACATAGAGGGCAAGATTCAATCCAATATTAACGGTAAGTTATTACAATATTAATGTTAGTTGTGGGTCATTATTTTTTGTTTGTTTTAGTTTTGGAATGTTCAGCTGTAAAACCATTTTACGCCATGGAAAATACTTCTACAGTAAATCCTACCCTTTTATACAGCTCTTCAGTTAACGATAATGCTGAAATCGAACCTGAACCTGATCAAAGCCCGAAGTGGGTACTTAATGAACAACCATCTTCTGTAGGTTTATCTTCATACGCAACTCATCCAATTCAGATAAGCCTAAGTAATACCTCTTTAACTAGAGAGAGCGATAAACTTCCATTCGATGATAACTCTGATTCTGATCCAAATTTTAACCCCTCAGAAAATGAACAGTCAGAGAGTGAAAGTTCTGATTACGAACCAACTACTTCAAATAAACGTAATGAAAGAAACGACAATAATACAAAAATTAAAAGAAAAAGAAAGAGTGCTACTAGAAGCAATGTAAGAAAAAGATCCAGAAATATATCCATAGATACAAAATCCAAAACATTATTAAACTTAGGTATGGAGCATACGAATAGGAAAGGAAATATAATTCCAGAAAGAAAAATAGGTGCAGCATGCGAAGAAAAGTGTAGAATTCAGTGTCAAAAAAAATTTAATGAAGAAGCAAGAAAATCAATTTTTAAAGAGTTTTGGGATCTTGCTGATCATACGAGGCAATGGGATTTTATAGCAAAATATGTTAAAGAAATTTAAAAAAAAACAAGTTACTGTTGGTGCTGGTTCAGTATCTAGACGATCCAACTCCAGATATTACGTGTTTAAAAGTGGGGAAGAAGATAAAAGGGTATGTAAAACTATGTTTTTAAATACTCTTGGGGTGTCAGAAACTTGGGTGACAACCGCTCTGAAAAAAATAAAAGGTTCAAGTACTATTATTGCAGACCAACGTGGAAAACACAACAACAGGCCAGAGAAAATTAAAGAAACCATTAAAGACAGTGTACGTAACCACATTAAACTATTCCCAGCTGTTCCTTCCCACTACGTACGTAAGGATTCACATAAAATGTATTATGAAGAAGGTCTTAGTATACAAAAAATGTACGGTCTCTACAATGATTATTGCATAGAAGCTCAAATTGATGAAAAGGCCACAGTAAGACAATATCGCAATATATTTAATGGAGAGTTTAATATAAGTTTTTTTAAACCAAAAAAAGACCAATGTGACTTCTGTTCGATTTATAGCCTATCCGATGAGACCAAAAAATTAGAAATAAAAAATGAATACGACATCCACATAAAAAATAAAATCCTAGCTAGAGAATTAAAAGATGGTGACAAAATTACTGCTATTGATGACAAAACAGTGTGTGTGGCATGTTTTGATTTACAGAAGGTTCTGGCTACCCCTCAGTCTAATGTCAGTGATTTTTACTACAAAAGTAAATATTCAACTTACAATTTTACCGTCTACGATATAGGAAATAATCATGGTTTTTGTTATGTATGGCACGAGAAAATATCGAAAAGGGGTCCTTGTGAAATTGCTAGCTGCTTGTTAAAATTTATAAGGACACAAAAGGAAAAGGGTGTAAAAGATATAATTTTGTATTCGGATAATTGTGGAGGTCAGAATCGAAATAAATTTCTTTTTACTATGTTATCAATGGCATCAACTATGTTTCAGCTTAACATTGTCCATAGGTTCCTTGAAAAAGGACACACCCAAAACGAGGGTGATAGTATGCATGCTGTAATTGAAAATGCCAAAAAGCGTCAGTCAGTTCTTTACGTTCCTGAACAATGGATAACTTTAATAAGAATGGCAAAAACTACAGGGCGAATTTATGATGTCACCGAGATGTCTCAAAACGATTTTTATAACTTTAAAGACGTCACGGATATTCAAAGCTGGAAAAAAGACGAAAATAAAAAACCCTTTAAAATAAGCAAGATAAGGGAAATTTTGGTAAAATATGCAGAGCCTAAGACTATTTTCTTTAAATACGAATATGATGCAGATAATAGTCAAATTTTAAAAATAAATATTCTGGAATCCGAGAAAAAAAAAAGGAAGACCACTTAAAACTGATACTACTAGTAATATTATACCAGTAAACTTAAAGAGACTTTACAAAGCTGAACTTCCAGTAGATGCAAAGAAATTGAAAGGTCTATTATGGCTATGCGATAAAAACAAAATCCCTCAGATGTACCATCAATTCTACAAAAGTCTAAAAGGCAAAACCATAACAAGCAGTGAAGATTCGGATGAAGATCTTGACGATAATAATGAATAGGTTGAAAAAAAAAATGTTTTTTATTGTATTCATGTTACTCATAGGTACTTAGTTATTATATTTTTTTAAATAATCATTTGTTTAACCATTTTGAGTGTTAGATTTATAATTTAAAAATAAAGACAAAATGTTGTATGTCATTTCATTTTGGATTTTTTTTCATGAAAACTGTAGTAACTCACTAAAAAATTATTTTGGCTATTTGAACAAAAAAACTTTTTTGTCAAATAATCCTTCCACTAATTACCATCCTTTTAATAAATAAATATCAACTGAAATTTTAAAATCAACATTTTGCCACCAAATTTAACACTAAAACTCAATTAGCTCGAAACTTTAAATAATGAGTTACTATAGTTTTCGTTGCACCCGTCGAAGTGTAGCCGTAATATCACCTGTTCCAGTAGCGACTTGTCAAAGCGGAGTCAAAAGAAAAAATACTCAAGGAGCTGCTGACATGACGAGTAGTCCATATCCTTTGGAGGTTCGAAAAAGAACGGAGAAAGTCAGCCAGAAGTGTTAAACAGCGAGTAATTTTTGATATACAAGATGCCTACGAAGAACCTGACCCATTTGATTATGAAAGCGATGAGGATGATGCATCTTGCCTTTATTGCACACTTGCACAGAGCTTTATTCTAAATTAAAAAGAACGGATACATTGATAAAGTGCTTAAAATGCAAACAGTGGGCTCATTGTGACTGTGCCGACGTAACAAAAAAAAACAGAGTAATTTGTTTGTGATGTATGCAAGTAAGATAATAAGAAATTAACAGTTTTGTCCTTGTAAATTAGGTTTTCATAAATAAAACAGTTAAAAAAAGCATTTGGCACTAAGTATGTCATTTTACCCGAATATGAGCCTAAAATGACATACTGTTCATTTTATTATCGCCAATTTTTTCAATGCATTAAAAGAGTTAAAATACTTAATTTCGTTACATATCCTACACAATGTATATTCCAACGTATCTATTTTACTTCTTGAAAAGTTATATTTTTCTTTACCAGTTCTTAGCCAAGCAAAAAATAAAATGGTATGTCATTTTAGACCAAAGTCTCCTACCCAGTAATCTTTTATTTTGTTTTAGAATGTAAATAAACTACACGAGAACATAGAAGAAAGGAAGGAGAAGTTGAAAAAATTTGGCCTTACAGTGCAAGCATTTGGAGTTGTAGTTGGGAACTTAGACAAACCATCATTTGTAATAGTTGTTGACGATGTTCAGTACACGTTGGATACTTGTATCAGGGCACTTGAGCTGCTTTTTAAGCTATTTCATGCTTTAGACGTCGCATATCCTCCTGAAAGTGAATATGTATGATATTTCATTGAACAATTAGTTTTTAAAATGAAACCGAAAAAAACGTGCCCATCAGCAGCTACGGTAATATCAGATATTACATATTATCATCTTTCAAAAGAAAAATAATACCTACATAACAATTATAGTAGTTAGTCAGTTAATAGTATTATTAGTTGAGTCTACGTTCATCAGCCAAACAGTGAAGAACGAAAAACGAAAAATCTTCAGATCACCCGAACAACCAAGGAATAGTAGTGAAGAAAACATATTTTTTTACTTCTAAAAGATTACGGTTCCACGGTGAAACCCCTAGGCCATGTGTTACCGTTAGGTGCTCAACGAATATTTTTAATCGCCGAATTAAAAAATATGCCTCCTGATGACTTGTTTACCATGCTAGAAGAGATTCCTTCGGACGTTGAGTCGGAAATAGATGAGGATGACGATGAAAATAAGAACAGAGCCGAACTACATGACGATCCCAGTTTAGAAAACCAAATTTTCGACATAAATAATGTCCCAATAATTTTTGAAGATGAGCTAAATGAGTTAGAATATGATGGAATGTGGGAGAGTGAAGATGAACTGCCTCTTTCAGAAATACGTAGACGAGAAATAGCGAAAACCACTGTATGTAGCAACTCTATCAGTACCTGTCTAAAAAACCAGAAAAAGTTTCGAGAAGATTCTGGTCCAAATATTGCTGATGCCGCAGAAACCCCATTCGATGTCTTTCTCCAAATGTTTCCTATGAATCTAATTGAAGATTTAATTTTTCAGACGAATTTGTATGCCATTCAAAAAAAAGGTAATTATTTTTTCGTTTCTACAAACGCCAAAGAAATGATGACTTTTCTTGGAATAAATCTGTTGATGGGAATAAAAAAATTACCGATTTACCTAGATTATTGGTCGTCTCGTCCAGAACTGCGAGATCAATTTAAATCATCTTACATGTCCAGGGATCGACTCAAGTGGATTTTAGGAAACATTCACGCAAACGATAACACACTCATTTCACGTAGAGACTCTCCAGAATATGAAAAACTATATAAATTACGCCCTGTTATCCAGAAATAATCCCAGACATTTTTAGATTGCATCAAAAAATCAAGCAGTAGACGAATCCATTATACGATTCAAGGGACGTAGCAGTCTAAAACAATATATGCCGCAAAAGCTCATAAAGAGAGGGTACAAGGGTACATACGAGCTGATTCTTCTGGATACGTATGTAAGCATCAAATATACATATACCGGACGTGTAGCAGAGGCATCTGAAAAAGACCTAGGAGGAAGAGTTGTTAGAGATATGACTCGAATTTTGCAGTGGAAAAGGTTATCATGTAGGGTCAAGGGGGGTAAAAATGAGACACGCAATATTTGGGTGAAAAATAAGAAACTCAAAGAAAATTGCTAATTATTTAATTCCAATCGGTTTCTTGTTATAAATGTATAGCAACACTTGTAAAGACATCATCTCAATAATTTATTTATTTTTTTGGTAACAAATGACGCCAAAATTCAAATTACAAAATCTAACGCGTCATTTGCGATTTATATCTTTTAAAACCGGCTTTTAAACTTTTGTCGTGCAAGTTCGTATGTGAGTGGTTCGGATAAAGTCGCTTCGCGCTAAGATCCTATTGCCGTGGCAGCGTGTACAATTGCTTTTCAGTTCAAATTGATCAGTTATCGAGTGAGCACGTTTTTCTTGGAGGGGTAAATTTGAGACACACGTGGAGGTAAATATGAGACACCACAGGTCCAAATATGAGACAAAACATTTTGATTATTTTTTAGCAAAGTTAGTGAGAATTGTGGGTTTTTCTGTAAGAACTGCAGCCAAAACCTTCTATATCGACAAGTCAAAACTAAGGCGCTATATGAATAAGAAAAATTCAACAAAACAAGGGCGAAAAACGTCATTATCTTTAGAGATCGAACAAGATTTAGCTTCAAAATTAATAACAATGTGTAGGGTAAAAATAAGACTTTGCCTTATTTTACCTAATTGTACAATTTAATGGTATGTATAATATTATTGTTACCAAACCCTGATATCAATAACGAGGATATAGTCGAGGGTATAACCCTCTATTAAAGGTAACAATATATTATTGTATATTATATATAACAATAACATTTATATAATCATAGGTTAAGCTTAGAGGTAAGGTTACGAGTTTAAGGTTAAGTTTAGTATATAAGTAACTATGACTGATTTGTAAAATAGAATAGAAATATATACATTTTATACGCGTCTTGATGACTCTCTCTTATCGAACCAAGTAGTTACCTTACATGGCGATCCTGCCAGAGGACTTTATACAAGTCTTGAAAAAAAAAAATTAAAGTGTAGTGTCCAGTGAAAAATATTAGTGATGGGGAAGAATCAGAGCAAGGAAGAAATTATAATCGCCCAGGCGGGAAATAGCGGCGGAGTAACAAATAGTATAACAGTAAAGGACACGGTTGGAATAGCCCTTTGTGTGTTGGCATGCTTTTGCATAATAGCATATATAATCAACCGATGCAAAAAGACGCTACAGAAGAAAATAAGGCAAGAGATAGCAAGAAGCCAAGATATAGTTTAGCAACAATCCAGCCCAGGCCCGCACTAGATCCAGTCCAGATCTATACTAAACCCAGCTCAGACCTATACTAGACTCAAGCCAGGCCTGCAGACAGCCCACTACAGACCCATAGCCAGCCCGAAGGAATAATATATGGACATTAAGGAATTCCGCTATCTATTGGAAGAAGCAAAGGTGTTCCACAGAAATATTGGCAAAGATTCCGTAAAGAGGCGCAGCTCAACGAGAGTAATAGAGAGTGAGTTGGAAGATTTAGATAGGCTTATTAGGGAATTTGAAAATTTAAAGAGTACATTTAATAGGTCACAAAACAAAGCTGAATTAATAGCCGATGTTAAAGAATATGCTAATTGTTTAGATCAGTATTTTAGGGCTATTAATGAGGTTTTGAATAATAGGTTAAAAGAGGCCAGAGCAAAAGAAACAGAATTACCGGGCGTATGTGACTCCGATTCTGATTGTTTTGAAGAAGCCAAAATGGGTGAAAAATTTGATTTAAAAACGGCCGCATCTCTGATGCCACGCATGGATGGTACGGAGAAAACGACAAAAGAACTTATTGACGGTATCGAATTATACGACTCACTACTGGACGATGCCGGAAAAAAGAGTTAAACTAATTACGTTTTAAAAGCAAGATTGACGGGTAATTCAAAAATAAGAATGCGTACTGAATACGCATCAAATCAAGCCCTTATTAATGATTTAAAAACTCTTTTTCTCTGCAAAAAGTCTGCTAGTGCACTTTCTGTCAAATTGAACGGTGCTAGGCAAGCAGGTAAATCCATTGAAGAGTTTGGAAAAACTATAGAGGATTTACTGCTGGACCTAACCATCGCCCAATCGGACGGAAATGACGAAGCCTTAAGGGTACTGAGTAGTGTCAATGAAAAACTTGCCATAGTAGAGGGAGAAGGGGGTTTCAACGCCAATTTACGCACACCCTTCTGCGCATGCCCAGGCAGTGCGCAGGCGCGTGTCATATGTCATACATCATCTGTCATGTCACACTCTTGGGCGTGAGCTATTTGGGCATTAGCTACTTGGGCGTTAGCTACTTTGGCCTTAGCTACTTGGGCGTTAGCTACTTGGGCAAAAGTATTTGGGGCGTTAGCTACTTGGGCAATAGTATTCATTATAGGCTCCGTGTTAAGGATGACGTCATATTATGTTTAGGAAAAGATGGTAGCTGTCACCTGTCAATTAAGATATGTCAATGACACCTGTCACTTGTCAAATGCTAAAATTAAAATCTAACACGTGGAATGTATTCAGGGTGACGTAATAAGTCGTTTAGAGAAAACCCGAACACGATCGGTCAACTGGTTCGGAAGATATAGTATTTTGCGATTAGGGCTCTAATGCATAAAGGTGGAAAGGAGAAATTTGATAAGCAGGTATAAGATAAGTATACCTATCGACTAGTGAAGAAATATTTCAAAAATCCCAAGTAATAACGAAACTAGATGTATAAAACCATCAAGTCCTTATCATTATTCATAGACACCGCTCATCTATATTAACAAGTTAATAGAATAATTATTATCTCAGATTATTACATAATCGGCTAAATATGTCAAAGTTAGCAAAAAACCACTCGCCTACAGCTCATTAGATATATCATCAGATGTGTCTTTAACTCGTTAGAAAAACCCAAGATCCTTAGAACGATTAGCTATAGAAAAAATACCCCTAAAACGCGATGTTTGAGTTATACTTTTTTATCTACTCTGTATACTGCAAATTATTTCCTATTCTCCTATTTAATTATACATCGCAAGAAAACTGAAAGCGACTGCATACAATAGATAAGTGCATGGCAAACAACTCTCGCTTGGAACATTAATTATAGCCGTACAACAGATAAGTGCATGACAAACAACTCTCGCTTGAAACATTAATTATAGCCGCATCTAACGACTACAATTTAGGTCAAGGAAAAAATATCTAATGATATTTCTAGAAGCGAAAGCAACTATCGCAGTTTCGGAAAAAGATATAAAAACAGTGGCAGAATAGAAGTTTATTCAGTTATTATTTGACAGCCGTTGAAAACAGTCCACCTAAAGTGATAAAATCGTAAGTACCCATATTCTCTATAATTGTGTGTTTTAATTTTTATTTAATTTGAAACAAAAAAATCAAGCGTTAAATAAATCAGAGATAAATGTAAAATTGGTTAGGTATAATTGCTTATATTTTTAATAAATTATTTTTTTATTAACTATGCTTGAATACATATTTGTATGGTAATAATTGATTAAAAAAGGCTTTAACTGATATTTATACTATTTTTAAAGTGACCATTATACAGTATAAAACATTATTTGAGTTAATTTTTATTTAATTTGAAACAAAAAAAAATAAAGTGCTAATTAAATCAGAGTAAATCAGGGAGGTTAAGATGTCTATTTAAAAAATTATTTTTATTAACTATGCTAAACTATATGTTTGACCGTTGATAATTTAAAGAAAAATAGTTTTAAAGTGAATATTAGAGGTTATATGAGTTATTTAGATGTACAGTGGGATGCTAATGTAAATCATTAAAGTTATTTAAATATTGCAAAAATTATCTTTTACAGAAAATGTTCGTATGCAAATTTTGTTCCCGCTCCTTCGCCAGAAAGACTGATCTCAAACGTCATGGGGATTGCAGACTTACTGTTCAAGTCTGTCAAACTTGCAAAGACAGCTTTGCGTCAAGAAGAGCTCTCCAACAACACCAACAGGAGAAACATAGAGCTCCCAAAAGGCAAGCTACGTCTCAGCAAGTAGCCATGGCTAAGAAGGCTAGACTCGTTTCGACCGATGGTAAGTTATTGCATCATATTGTGTAAGATTAGGTATTGCATCATACTGTTTAAGATTAGAATATATTGCAGCATAATTTAAAAAACGATAATAAGGCATTGACAGCTTGTATAATTTATTTGCTATAACCTATGTTTGGCCATATATGAACAGCATCAGTCAACAGGAAAAAATTAAAACGACGTTGCCATTACAGTGCGGTAATAATTGTATAAAAAGTATTATAAGTGAATTTTAATTTATTTCAGAACCATCAACATCAGCGCAGCAGCATTGCAGCGATTGCAAGCTAGATGTAGCTGTCTCCCGTTGGTCCAACCATATAAGGACCTTAAGCCATCGGGAGAACTGCTGTGCAGTGCAGGAGGAGGGTGTAGAACTAATTAAAACATCATTCCGGAGCCGAATTGCTACCTACCGACTTTCTTCAAGCCAGGACCCCACCAACGTATCCTTGTTCTTAGAACACCTACGGGAAAAGTTCTTAAGGTTGGTGGGAGCCGTACTACAAAAATATGATCAACTGAAAGTCGGGGTAGAGCTTTTTGGCCGCTTCCTCCTGCAGACGAACGAGTCGACTGAGGTGAAGTCTTTCAACACACGATACGTGATGGTGAATGGATCGACAGACTTGGAGGAGCTGTTTGGACAGTTTACTACTATCCTAGACCGAAAATATTCAGAGTTTTCGGAAAAGGACAGTGGTAAGTAATATTACAAGCGTTTAAAAAATATTAACTAACACATTTTTAAATCATAATACTTAACAATGTTTCTATTGTTACAGGGTGGACTCTTCAGCAGCTCCTGCACTTAGAATTAGGAATTAATAAAATCAACCCTCTAAAGGCATCATCATACATCCCGCTACCAAAGGAGATTGAAGCAAAGAGAGCTGTTTTAAACATTCAAAACACGGACCTAAAGTGTTTTATGTGGAGTGTCTTGGCAGCCTTGCATCCGGTTCATTGGACTCAACATGCAAATAGAGTCGCGAACTATATGCCTTTTGAGAACGAACTGGACTTTACAGGTATGGAATTTCCGATTAAACTTAGTGTTATATCTAAATTTGAACGCCTCAATAATATTTCTATCAATGTATATGGACTTGAAAAAGTATACGACAATGGTAAAAATAGTATGGAGGTTGTAGGTCCCTTATACTTTACTACATCTCGCAAGGAGAGACATGTAAATTTGTTATTAATCAGTGATGATTATGAAAATAGCCATTACTGTTTAATAAGAAACATGTCTCGACTGGTCTCAAGTCAATTATCTAAACATAAAGAAGCTAAATATTTATGTGATGGTTGCTTGTCGTATTTTTATTCAGAGCAAAAATTAAAAGCTCATCAAGAACATGATTGCGGACACGTTTTGGCTAAAGTACCGACAACAGATTTAAAAAAGAATAAATACGGAGAAGAGGTCCCCGAGAATATTTTGAAATTTACAAATTTTGAAAAGAAATTAAAGGTACCATTTGTTGTTTATGCCGATTTCGAGACAATCCTTGAACCTATACCTACAGAGGAAAATGAATTGGACCCTGATACATCCTATACTATGAGGACGCATAAACATGTGCCCTATTCATTTGCTTACTATATTAAATGTGACTTTGATGATGCCTATTCAAAGTACCAAAGTTATAGAGGACAGGACGCACACAAAGAATTTGTAAAACGGTTAGATGTTGATTGTAAATCAATATACAACCATTTTATGAAGGAAGTGGTGCCTATGTTACCTATGACGGCGGAACAAGAGAATGAGCATCGACAAGCAACAACCTGTCATATTTGCGAAAAACCATTTGACGTAGAAGCAAACGATAGAGTTCATGATCACGATCATTTAACGGGGCTGTATCGCGGGCCAAGTCACTCTGTATGTAATCTAAATTACAAACTTCCCAATTTTATTCCTATCTTTTTCCATAATATGTCCAATTTTGATTCCCATCTGTTTGTCAAGGAATTGGCTTGCGATGAAGAAAAGTTGGACGTTATCCCCCAAAATAAGGAAAAGTATATTTCCTTTACTAAACATATCTTGGTGGATAACGTCGAAAACAAGGAGGGAAAACAACGACAGGTATTTTTAAAATTGCGTTTTTTGGATAGTTTTCGATTCATGGCTAGTGGGCTAGATAAATTAAGTCAAAATTTAAAATCAGAGCAATGTAAAACGGTGCGAAAATATTTCGAGGATGATAATAAATTTGAACTTATTCGACAGAAGGGTGTCTTCCCGTATAATTACGTAGATTCATTTTCAAAATTAGACGAAAACAGGTTACCATCGCATAAAGACTTTTATAATCAACTCAAAAAAGAGGACATCTCCTCCGATGATTATAAGCGTGCTTGGAAAGTATGGAATTTATTTGAATGTAAAACTTTAGGCGAATATTCTGATATTTATTTAAAATCCGACGTATTAATTTTGACAGATGTCTTTGAAAGTTTTAGAGACGTGTGCCTGGCTACTTATGGCCTTGATCCTGCGCAGTACTTTACTGCGCCGGGTCTTTCGATGGATTCCGCCCTCAAGGCCACGTCCATACAATTGGAGATATTAACCGATCTAGACATGGTACACTTCTTTAAACACGGTATTCGCGGGGGAGTCAGTCAGTGTAGTATAAGAAAAGCTTTTGCGAATAATAAATTTATGCCACATTATGACGTTAACAAACCCACCTCTTACATAGCATATTTAGACGCTACAAACCTCTACGGGGCCAGCATGTCTAAATTTTTACCAACAGGAGGCTTTAAGTTTTTAAACGAAACCGAAATTCAAAATTTGGATTATATGAATATAGCGCCTGAATCACCGACAGGATACATTTTAGAAGTCGATTTGGAATACCCGGACAGTTTGCATTATTTACATAATGAACTACCCTTTTGCCCACAATCCATTGCGCCGCCAGGGTCTAAATTCCCGAAAATAACAAAATTAATTCCAAATTTCATGAAAAAAGAGAAATATATTATTCACATTCAAAATTTACAACAAGCTTTAAATTATGGCCTTCAGCTTACAAAAATTCACCGCGCTATATCCTTTGACCAATCACCCTGGCTTAAGAAGTATATCGATCTAAACACAGCGTTGAGAAATCAGGCCAAAAATAAATTTGAAAAAGACTTTTTTAAACTTATGAACAATGCTGTGTTTGGCAAGACAATGGAAAACGTGGAGAAACGGGTAGATGTAAAGCTCGTTACCCATTGGGAAAATATTGGTAGGAGGTTGGGGGCCGGAGCGTTAATCGCGAAACCTCATTTTAAAGATCGAACCATTTATAGCGAAAACCTGGTAGCAATCCAGATGAAAAAACAAAAAGTGGTGTATAATAAACCCATTTACGTGGGTTTTTCAATCTTGGAGATATCCAAAACCATTATGTATGACTTTTTGTACGGGTACATTAAGCCGAAATATGGCAACAGCGCGGAATTGTTATACACTGACACCGACTCCCTAATTCTAAAAGTAACAACAGATAATTTTTATGATGATATGACGACAAATTTAAGTAGATTCGATACTTCCAACTACTCACAAGATAACCCACATAATGTTCCTGTAAACCAATCTATACTTGGTAAAATGAAAGATGAGTATGCAGGAAAGATTATTTGGGATTTCTATGGAACCGGGGCGAAAGCATATTGCGTTAATGTAGAGGGAAAGTTGACTAAAAAAGCTAAAGGGGTTCCTGACTACATCACCCAAAAAGAACTGACTCTTGACGATTATAGAGAAGCGGCTGACGTAGAAGGAACTCAGATTCATCGTAGAATGAACACTTTCCGTTCGCATGAACACGATATGTATGTCGAACTTAAAAATAAGGTAGCGCTGTCATACGCGGACGACAAGCGCTTCATTATACCCGGGTTCGAGCACACGCTTGCTTGGGGTCATAGAGATATAGTATTGTATAAGGAATCATCGGAAATTCCATAAGCTAAGACTGACCATAGCTATCTTTGTTTCAATCTTCTTGGATAGCTGATGGTTTTAGAGGGTTGTGATATTAGGCTAGGTATTTATTATATTATTATTTAATTTGTTTATTGTATTATTATTATTATTTATTATTATTTATTGTATTAATATTTATTGTATTATTATTTATTATATACATAGATGAAAATGTTAATTTTTTGTATTAAAATGTGTATCATATATACAAATAAACACAGGATTTCTTTGTATTCAAATTTTTTGTCTTATTTTACCCCCTCTCCCTCTTCCCTACTAAGGAAAAAAAAAACAGATGTAAATTTTTAACATTTATTTTACAACAGTATAATAATCAATGTTTAGTTTAAACAATGTAGGTATATGTCTTGCAAATAAGCGAATTAGCTTGTCAGTCCATCGAAACAAATATTTGTCTGTCATGGCATCTTCAAACTTGAGGCTTCGCTTTTCGTCATTACGATGAAACACCAAAGTGTACTGTCCAATAATCATAAAGATGTCAACCCAGTGAGTGTTGAAACAATCAAACGTACTTATGAATTCTTCAAATTCATCACTAGAAAAATAAATCTTGCCATATCCAATAGTGTCTATGATTACTTGTTTACGCTCTTTTTCTGTAGTGTTAAATATAATTGTTATGTAATCATCAATTTCATAAACTCTGCTTGGCTTGATCTTGCGTACAATATCATCATTATCCTGCTGACATCGAGAAGAAGATTCAAACACTTTATCCCAAGCGGATGATGAAGAGGAGGTCGCCATTGATAAGTATTAGAGGTTAAGTTTTAACAACTGTCTAACCAAATATTTATGATCTTCGTAACACTTGATATCTTTTTTCAGCCTACGTATTTTTCGCAGATGTTCTTGGAGTTTAACTCTAAGATCGACTGTCTTGGCCATGAGCTGGACATTAAATGACTAAATTCTCATAGAACTCTTATTAATATAAATAAAAAAACAATGCATACATTTTTAATCTTTATTTAGGTAAAAAATTATAAATATAGTCATACAAAATATAAGCATTCTTAATACTACAGCTACATACATCTAAACTATGATAAGGACAATCAGTAATACCTCTAGATAATTTGGGTACGTTAACACTATCTTTAATAAATTCTAAATTAATAATATATGGTAAATTATGTTCTATATCTAAAAATGTCTTTGTTAAAAATGGCTCTTTAACATGTCCCTTGAGATAAATAATGTCCGCATCTCCCAGGTCGTTGCGAATAATTGTATAAAGTTGGCTGTAGTCGGTTTCTCCATAATTGTAGTAGAGACCATGATGATTCCCATATAAAAATAATGCTTGTTTTTGACAATCCTCTGGCAACATGTAAAACGGCTTAGCTGGTTTAAACAGATAACTCTTCATTTGCTTCCCATCATAAATAGCCAGCTCCTTGGCGCAAAAGTCTGGGATGCAAAATCCTTGAACATCTACTATAACCACCTTCATCTTGCTGGGTCTAAAGAACAACTGACTACAACATGTCTCGTACTTGGCCAGTTAAAGCCTGATACTCAAGAACACGATCATGCACAATAATACAAAAGGCTCGTGAATCCGCAGAAAAGTTTTCAGAACTTTGAAATTCCAACTTGACATCAATGGTGTTGCTCTTGATGGACTCATTTTGCTTTGTGCAATCAATAACAAAGAGGGCTCTGCTTGCAAAAGTAGTAAAGTCTAAAAGTGGTTCACTCTGCTGTTTTCCTAAATATGTTTTTTGAAAATCCGTATACATCTGATAAGCCTCGGTAAATTGGCGGTTTTCAAAATTTAAGTTTAACGCTTCGTAGGGATAAACCTCTGAATTAAGATGCAATTTGACATCAGTCACCTTTAAATTGTCAAAATAAGTACAATCGGCTTTATAGTTGTCTTTACGTTTCTTCATAAAAAATACAATAACATATCTTGCTCTCTCAGACATGGTCTTAACAGTCCAAATATCTCTCTTTGTTGTTCGTAGAGCAGGAAGCTCATGTATCTCCCAGTTTCTAAACGGAATAAATATCGATTTGTTCTTTGCAATTTCATCCAAAAGACGTAATTTAACTGCATCGCTAGGATAGATGTGTTTAACTTTTAACTCGACAGTTTTTAATTTAATTTCAGCCTTCTTATCCCCACTGGACTTGTAGCAGTTGTCATCATGTCTGGCTCGAACCAGTTTAATTTTTTGTTTGCCCATTAAAACATTCTTATAATCGGCAAACACTCCAAACAGCATAGAAAGGGGAATGCGAAAATTAAACTCCTTGGAGGTTTCGTCCAAGGTCTTGATTGCTACACTAGGCCAGTTCCAACCAGCAATATCTAATGCGCGGCTCTCTTGATCGTTTAGGCACAGCAAATTCTTAACCGTACAAACTATTCCAGGATCTCGAATCTTTTCAATTTCTTTACCATTCACTTCATATGATATGTTGTCAAACAAAAATGCTCCAGCATTGTTGGTTAGGTTACAATCACCAGTTTTACCAGCTGTTGTTTCCTCCTTAAATGTTCCCTCTATGTAGAGTTGAGCTTCGCTCATATCCAAAAACACATCTTGTTGATTAATAACAATCTCAATTTCATCATTATTATTAAATGAGGTGGTGAATGGGTGATAAGTATGCCATTCTTCGCGAATGACCGACTCATCACTCTTAACTTGATTAAATATTTGAAGTTTTTCTGACATGATAGCGATAGTGTGGACCTATAGACTGTAAATAAGCTATATTTGAAAACGTGAGTGATCCCTTTGACTTCTGACTGCAGACTGATTGATCAGCTGATGCGTTGGTGTTTAAATAACTTTTACTATTAAACACTAACCCCATCTCGTCTAAGTTCTAATCTGATTACAACTTCTTCACCTCTAAAATTAACTGCTTTCGATTCTTGGTCCAGTAAAGATAACGTAATGTTATATATTCTCCTCTGGTTCACTGGTAAATAAATTAAGTTTCTTGGTTCAATATTTATGCTATAACCAGGATCCACTGTTGGTGAAAATTCGTAGAGAGTGTGTGATGGATTATTTGTATAGTACGAACCGGAAATAATGTTACACTCTACTCTGATGGTAGCAACTTGTATAATTTCAACTGGTAGATCTGACTCATACAGCTTACCAGCTGTTAGAACTTGTGGTGAGAATCCCAATAACTTTGCAATGCTATCCTTTGGTTCAAAGTTTATGTGGTATACGCTCTTCAACTCACACCGTAACGTATTGTTGTTGGGTTTAAGTGATATAATAAGGTTCCGCTCTGGAGCAGTTGCCTTAGAATCAGCAAGATGTTTCTGCAAAAATTGTTCAATATCTTCCAACTCGTAGGATCCAGTTGGTATTTCCACTACTTGTTCTTCTTGTTTATCAACTTTGTAATAAAACTTGTTACGACCTTCTTCAATATTTGGGATAGTATTCCAAGTATTTAGCGAAATCAATGCTAAAGAGTAATCGTATCTCGAATCTAGTTCTATTGGAGGTACAAAATAAGATTCAAGCCGACTAGTACGACCCTTTAACGTGAACGTTTGAGACATGACTGATGTGAGACAATAACATTCCTATATTTTATAAAGTTTTATTATTATAGAGAAATGATAATGCCAAGTGACCGCAATTTGATGTTTTATAATCCTGATATTGGTCATAGTTGAAATAAATTTTCGTTTTTTTCATATACTTGACAAATTCTTTTGGTGGTTTCAAGTTGCCAAAACTATCGAAATAAACAACTTTATCACCATTCTTCTTATAAGCTACCCAATGTGTGCCGTCTCCTATATTTCGATCCAAATTAACAACACCGCACTCTATTTTTCGGGGTGTATTCGGTAATGTATCTCGCATAAATACACCTCGAAAATTAGGTATCTTTAAGCGAGTCGCATATAATTTAATATCTTGATCGGTCAAAGGACGTTCAGGTAGCTTTATTGGTAGTTTTTTGGCATTTTACGTAAAAACAAACCATAGCCTGTCTTGTGTTTTTTCAAATACAAACCACTACCCTTCTTCCCCAATGCAATAGCCTCCATTGTCTCGTTGTGTCGTTGTGATTCTTTTAGTTTGTCTTTGGCACTCTGAGCATCATTAACTGCCTTGGCAATACCAGCAGCTCCACCACTTAATGCCCCGAGCGCGCTAAGTCCAGCAAATATCGGAATAAGTGGTAGAATACCACCTTGTTTTGGTAGTGGAATTACTCGAGGAACCTTGATTCTTTTGGAGCCGCCAATTTTCTTCACTGTTACTCGTGCTGCCTTTAGTAAGTTACTTAAAGTCTTCTTTCTACCAACATTCCCCGAACCTGAATGTTTAAGTTGTTTCTTAATCTGTCTTACAACCGAAGACAAGCATACAGATCTCTTTGTCTTCTTGCTGCCAGCACCTAACTTGCGTTTGACCTTCATAGCGTTTGTTACTAGCCAAGCTGATGTCTTTTCACCTAAACTAGAATCCTTGGCCTTGACACGTTCCCAAGCTTTGTTTTCTAGTACTTTATCTGCTTTATGTCTGTGTTCCAAGTCGGTGGACTTTGAGTATTCAATGTCGTGATCGCGGCAATAACTATCCAATTTATTCTTTGGCTGATCTCCTCGAGCTAATCGTTTTTGCAGCTTTGTACCAGGACCACAATAGGAATAGCTAGGCAGGTGGAGTTCTACTGGTAATGTGCTTATAACGCTATTTAACACACCTGCACCCTGTGACGTCTGCATTAGTAATGATGTCATTGAAGAGTGCAGACTTATACTTATAGAGATGCGGAAAGAGAAACAGAACATTTGTATTAAAGTACATAATTTTGATATGCAGAAAAAATCGGAAAATAGGAAACATGGCCGGCTTCTACCGTCCACCATAAGAGCTTTAATATGTGGCCCAAGCAATTGTGGCAAGACTGCTGTAATGATAAGTTTATTAATTAATGAAAACGGCTTAAGATTTGAGCATGTATATGTGTATTCCAAATCACTGCAACAAGACAAGTACGAATTTCTGCGAAAGGCCTTACAGCATTCACGTCTTAGATATTTCGGCTATAGCGATAATGATGATGTTCTAGATCCTTCCAGTGCCCTGCCTCATTCTGTGTTTATATTTGACGATGTAGCCTGCGAGAAGCAAGATAAAATACGTAATTATTTCTGTATGGGACGTCATAATGATATCGATTCATTCTACCTCTCTCAAACATACTCCAAGATTCCGAAACAGCTGGTTCGTGATAATGCTAATGTACTGATATTATTCAAACAGGATGATTTAAACCTGAAACATATCTACGATGATCATGTAAATACAGACATGTCCTTTGATACTTTTAAGCGTGTATGTTCGGAATGTTGGAAAGATAGGTATGGATTTTTAGTTATTGTTAAAGATAATGATATTAATAAGGGACGGTATCGTAGCAAGTTTGATACTTATTTATTACCCTAAGTCATAACACATCAGTCCAACACATGACGTCATTGAGTATAGACGTGTATTAACAAATCGAATCAATAACACAACATAGCTGTTTAGCTGTTTTTAAACAGGGTTGTTTTAGCTGTTTTTAAACAGGGCTGTTTTAGCTGTTTTTAAACAGGGCTGTTTTAGCTGTTTTTAAACAGGGCTGTTTTAGCTGTTTTTAAACAGGGCTGTTTTAGCTGTTTTTAAACAGGGCTGTTTTAGCTGTTTTTAAACAGGGCTGTTTTAGCTGTTTTTAAACAGGGCTGTTTTAGCTGTTTTTAAACAGGGCTGTTTTTAAACAGGGGCTGTTTTAGCTGTTTTTATCGGCGTTTTTAGCTGTTTAGCAATTATGGCTTCTTATTTGAAAAATCTCGATAAGGATGTTAAGCGAAGAATTATTCAGGCGGGTAATACCATACGAAAGAAATATTTAGCGCTAAAGTTGGAACGTGGTGAGGAGGATGATTCGCTTAATAGATTCTTAACGCCCATTACAAACCCATTAAATAAACTGGTTGAAGCATCGATTGATAAGAAAAACTCTACAAAACGTAAAATAAAAATCGAAACTTCTGATGATGTCAAACCTCCCCCCTTGAAAAAAATCGAACTAAAACCACAAGTGCAATTTCTAACTGATGAAGCACAGTATGGTGATGTTGATCATTCTGATGATGTGTTTGAAGAAGCCTTTCAAGACCCTGCAGAAGCATCGTTGCAAAGTATGAAAGATGCTTTTGAAACTTCTCTTCGAAATTCGGAAGTGTTTCATAAGTTTATCGAGCAATACCCTGAGATCACTCGTGAATATGTAGAGAAATATTGGCATGACTCTCCTGAAATAGATGCAAAGGGAATAAAATACAATGTTGAAAATGATTCTTGGCAAATAGGATCAGAGCCTGTAAACTTTTTAGCAGATGGAAGCATTCAAGTAGGTAGCATCAAGTATAAAGGAACTCTGGGCTTATATGACTTGTTGTTTTTAAAAGATCCTAAATTTCACACTAAAGCTGATGAACAAGAATATGGGGATATTCTTAAACGCACCGGACTATACATGAAACAAACTGGTCAGCTAAAGGGTAATAGATCTAATAAATATACATCTATTGTTAGACCGCTCTTGTCATCAACATCTAAGTTGCCTTCGCCCAATATTACAACCAGGCAAATACACACAAGATCCAAATCGGAGAGAGGAAATAAATCAGGATCCTCCCTAATGCAATATAATGAAAAACCTAAGGAGTTTGTATACTACGACGACGTGAACGAGTTGGTTGAAAGATTGAAAAAGTTGGAAGCTTCTGAGGTAGTTGGCAATAATAATAACAGAAACGAAATCTTTAGTATATTACACGAATTGGAACGACTTGGAGTAATTGAATTTTATTAATACAGCGGTTTATTTATTCAACGTCATTATAGTACTAGCCATGAATAAGTTCGGACGTTCGTTACCCTCCTCATCTCAGCAAAAAATGATTCGAGTGCTACAAGCACCAAATCTAATTGCTGTTACTGGGGATGGCGATTATAATTTTTCAGATCATCGACTTTGTAACGTTAAATCGCCAACAGATGCCTCTGATGCTGTAAATAAAAAATTTGTAGATGATTTGGTGGTTTCACTTTCAGCTAAAATTGATAGATCTGTGAGTGATTGCATTATACAAACACAGAAGCAAATGGATAATTTTACAAATACAAACAAGGACTATTCGGAATCTGTAGCCAAGCAAATGCGAGAACATATGACTATTTTGAATAAAGAACTATCTAGTCATAATGATTCACTTAAGCTTGTTGATGACAAGTTAAAAGATAGAGTTTTAAAATTAGATAATCAAGTTAAAAAACAGCTAAAGGACATACAATCTGCTCATCAGCAAGCTGTAGAACGGTTATCAGCACAATTTGATACCCTAGAAAATATCTTGAAGGGGTACATAGATATATCTCTTAAAAATTCTCTTAAACCCGTTATTGAAGAGGTAAAAACTGTTAGTAATAATATATTGAAGTTAAAGCAGCGGGTCGACTTGTTGAAATAATATTATTCAGTATAAATTTAGCTACACACTAAAAAATATTTATTAAGTTTGTAAAAATGGCGAAGAGCATTACCAAAGCGAGAGAGCAGGTTGTTAATGAGTTACATAGGCCAGCTAGAACTAAATTTAAACGTCGTAGATTTCTACAGTATGGATTAGATGATACTTTTGCATCCGATCTGGCTCAACTCGATCAGTATGCTCGAGAGAACCGCGGATTTAAGTACATATTGGTTGTAATTGACTGTTTTTCGAAATTTTTGTGGACACGCCCTCTCAAGTCCAAAACTGCTCAGGAGGTAACTACTGCTATGGAACATATACTTAAACATTCAAAGAGAATACCGAAAAAATTAGTCACCGATAATGGGAAAGAATATTACAACTCTAATTTTCAGAATCTTTTGAAGAAACATAATATACATCATTATAGCACCTTTAGCATTTTAAAGGCTTCCATTGCCGAACGTGTAATTCGAACAATAAAGGAAAAGTTGTTTAAGTTGTTTACCTTGAATGGCAATCATAAATGGATCGACTTGTTGGAACAAGTTACAGATACTTATAATAATACAAAGCATCGCACTATTGGTATGAAGCCTAAAGATGTGGCTAAAAACAATGAGTCAGAATTATTAAATTCTGTTTATAATAATCTCAAGGTTGTAGGGAAACAGAAATTTAAAGTCGGTGATGTTGTTCGTATAAGTAAAGCTAAGCATGTTTTTGAAAAAGGATATGTACCTAACTGGACTACTGAGCTGTTTAAAATTATCAAAGTACAGATTACCAATCCAACGACGTATTTAATAGAAGATATGCAAGGGCATCCTATAAGTGGTGGTTTCTACGAATACGAATTGCAAAAGACGAAACAACCTGATGTGTTTCTTATAGAACAAATTTTACGCAAAAAAGGCAAGAAAATGTATGTCAAATGGCTTGGTTTTGATAAATCTCACAACAGTTGGGTTGATATGTCCAAGGATGTGGTTTAAATTTATTCATGTCACGTGTTTTTAGAATAAACAGGTTTCAACAGGTTTGTTTGTTCTCGTTACTGATTGGTTAAATATATCTATAAATACCGTTTTTCCCTCGGTTGTTTCTTCAGTTACAAATCAACAAGCATAGTATGTCGTCTAAAGTGACTAAAAAGCGTGGGTTTGTTCTCTCATCGGAGGCGGTAATGAGTACCATCACCGCAGAAGCTCTTGCAACAGATGTATCTGTTGTGCTGTTGAAAAAGTTTGATAACTACATAGATTGGGTCCAAGTTATAAATTGTGAGAGGTTAAATGAAGCATCAACGTTTCTTCCTGCGTTTCTACACTTTATCAGCAAGGTGAAATTGGTGAAACCATGGTTGAACAGAAAGCTTAAACATCATACAAAAAAAGATCAATTACTCAAGTGTTTTCAAGGACCACTTCAATTTTCATTAGAAGAGAATAATGATGATAGTCAAACCACATCTATACCCACTTATCTCTTCATGTATGGTCGTCGTTATAAACGAGATGAGTTATTACACGATACTCTGTACATTGAAATAATTTTTGCTGCTTACCTATCACTTCGAATAAAAGATGCATCAAGACGAAAAAAAGTGTTGTATCTAGCAGTACATCCTAAATTTAAAAAAATCTTAAATTATTTGCAAAATACCGATGTAAAAGTTTATATTTCTGATGTTGTCTGTACTTGGAAGTTTGAAGAATCATATATTGGAGGAATTTTATCCATTTGTATAACGGAAATACCTGGAGATAATACGGCAAAGTTGGAAGGGCTCCACTTGTACTATTTACTTGAGCACAAATATTTACCCATATGGGCTAACAATGCTTCTCTATTAGCAAGTCAAGCTTATGCAAAAGAAAGACGAGATCTGTGTGATGCACCATCCTCCAACTGTAGCATCTGTCTATTGCACAAGTCGTTATTTGTTGATAGGCGTATCAAATATAGTGATTACGAGGACGTTCATTTCCGAGAAAAATGTTTTTATAATCTGACATTTCATGGATACTGGGATATGCTTAGTATGCTAAAACCGCTGGGTACATGGTTACAAACACAATTATTACAGTCTAATATCCTCCCAACCCAATTTCAAACTGTAGAAATTACAACACAGAAAATTATAGAAGTCGAGGGCATGATTCCACATTTACATGGATGTATTAAACTATTTGAAAGCATCGATGGAGAATGGAGTATTGTGCTTGATGTTAAAAATACAAATTCATCACCTAATTACGGTACCCCAGAATTGCTTAATCAAACATTTGAATAAAAACAACGTCTCTTGTGCAATCTCATCATTTGAGAACATTATGCCGTTTTGTTACGTCTGCAGCAGCGAAGTCGTATCGCTTAGCAGCCATAATCGTACGACAAAACACAAACAGAATTGTTGTGTGGACTTTGACTCTGATGTAAAACTTGTTCAAACAGCTTTTAAGAACCGGCTTGTTACTTATCATGTATCCGGTGATTCACACTCGACCGATGTCAAGCTTTATTTAGAATCATTGAAAGATAAAATTATTTCATTGTTAAAACAGGTTGTGAATTCAAATCAAAAAATAAAAGTCAATATGGAGCTATATGGCCGTTATCTGTTGAGTTCAACAAAAGAACAGGAAACCAAATCTTTTAACTCCAAGTATAGTGTTATTGATCAACACACTAATTTGGAAGATTTGTATACTCTTTATCAAAATATTTTATTAACCAAAGCTTCAGAATTTAGGGAGGTGGGTAGCGGTTGGGCCTTGTCTAAGCTACTGTTTCTAGAACTCAACATAAATAAATTCAATCGAGCAGTGGGGGGTATAATATAAACAGCTTTATGTTTGTCAAACCCAGTTTAATTCCAATCATGTTTGACGATAGTTGTCTTTCTGACTACTCTGCAGACTTTAGTGAAATGGTTGAAGATGATGATGATACCTCTCGAAGTTCGACGCCGTATTGGAAGTATCTCGATAGTATGATTTTAAGAAGCAAGGAAGAAATTAGAAGTGAAAAGAAGTTTTTAAATGAAGTGTGTTATCCTGCTGGCCATTTCAAGGTAGTGGTAGGCCTCAGTGTCGCCAGAGGAATGCTGCCAAGTGTAAAGTTAACAAATACACTTTTAAATCTACCTGAAGAACAAGTTTCAATCTCTCTGGCTAACTTTGACTGGTATGAATTTCTCAAAATGGCTTCCAAGATGCTTGAAGATAATGGATCCGGCGAAACCGTAGCAACCTCCGTATCTGAAACTGAAAATTTTACCATGTCCACAGCAGTTCTGTTGGGAGAAAAAATAATTAATATTAAATGTGATAATGTTACATTATGTTTTTGCTGTAAAGACATGCATGATATTTTATGTATTAAATATTTAGTTAATTATAGGTTAGAATTAGTAAAAAACTTAGACTTTAGAACCGCTTATGATGATTTATTGAGATATGCTTGTTATTATGTTAATATGGATAACACCATTATTGATGTTGTTAAAAGTATTTGTAATTTAAACATGTCTGAACAGAATTATTATATTTTAGAGTTATTGCATTATAATCCGCAGAAGGTGATGGATGATTTTGATAAAATATATATGTGTACTGATGTTTAATAAATGAATAAATAAACAATTTCATGTTTTATTTCTTAGTATAGTTACAACTCTCTAGATAGAAACATGTACCTAATGGATAGTGTAGATCGTCTAGATTGCGGTGATGATGGCCTTGGGCTGATTCGAAATTTTGAAGACAGATTAATCACATTTACTGGGTGGCGCAATAAAGTTAATCCAGAAGCCCTAGCATATGCAGGTTTTTATTTTACACAACATTCTGATGTGGTTAAATGTGCTTTTTGCCACTGCGAATTTGATAATTGGAAAGAAGGAGACGATCCTCTAGCAGATCATTACAAGTACGCTAAACACTGTAAATTGGCAAAGATGTTATGGAAGTGCAGACAACTTAAAGCAAATAAACCATCCAGACCTGTTAAAGAGAAAAAGATGCAAAAACTAGAACCATCCTGCTATAAACGAAGTGGTTTTTACTTAATAGTTTTACTGATAATATTTATAACGGGTCTGTTTAATAGTTATGAAGCTATAAGTATCTTTAAGAAGAAAATTTAACTCATTTATATTCCAACCATGGCTGCGTTAAGTTCGTCATATGTACTCCTGGTGGCGCTGGTGCAAAATGTGTTTTACGTATACACTCCTTTTAACGTTCGGAACGTGTCAGTAATGATTGAAACCAATGACTTTCCATCTAATAATACATGGTTAAAGATGCCTTTTGAGATGATTGATAAGAAAATTACTCCTGCCTCTTACATAACAGTCCCATCAGCAGCTAACGAACTGTTTCGCTATAAGGTTAAGCTCTTGTTCCGAGATCACACTATTGGCGAGACAGATTGGAAGACTTTAATCAGCGTATACAAGAACACCACTTTCCCCCAATGTGACAACTCTACATCAACCGAGGATTTAGATGACTCATCCAGCAATTATAGTTTAATTGTATTTATAGCTGTAACCTGCTTCTTATTGCTAGCAATTAATTTATATAGAATTACTAAAACTCTGTATGTAATATGGCTAAATAAATAATTATTTTATTACTTGAGTGTTTTATTTCGCTAAATAATAGTTAATTGATTCCTGGTACAAGATGAATATTATGCTACTAGGAAATAAAGATGACGCAATCTTAACAACATATCAACAGTACCGTATTATACGAGGTATATAAATATAATTAATATACGAGGTATATTCCTACTAAGAAATAAACATTACCAATGCTTTGCACGACTTTATCGTGTTAAGGCCCTAATGGTTTAATACATCTAGCTCTGTTATTAGTTGAGATATTTGAAAAATTCCTTCACTGTTAGATTGGTTCTATATTCCTCTGCCTGCAACCAGAATTTCAGCACTCCACTGATAGGCATAAGGGCACTAATCGCAAAATACTATATCTTTCAAACCAGTTGACCGATCGTGTTCGGGTTTTCTCTAAACGACTTATTACGTCACCCTGAACCCGACCCCCGTGTTAGATTTTAATTTTGACATTTGACAAGTCACAGGTGACCTTGACATATCTTATTTGACAGGTGACAGCCGCCATCTTTTCCTAAACATAATATGACGTCATCCTTAACACGGAGCCTATAATGAATACTATTGCCCAAGTAGCTAACGCCCAAGTAGCTAATGCCAAAGTAGCTAACGCCCAAGTAGCTAATGCCCAAGTAGCTCACGCCCAAGAGTGTGACATGACAGATGACGTATGACATATGACCCGCGCCTGCGCACTGCCTGGGCATGCGCAGAAGGGTGTGCGTAAATTGGCGTTGAAACCCCCTTCTCCCTCTACTTGCCATTAATGTGTTTGCAAACGGGTTACAGAGTAATGATATGCGCACTATTGTTAAAGCACGAAATTATAATAGATTGGGTGACGCAATAAGGGGAGCTATGGATGAGGAACTTGAAAAAAGAGATAAAACTCATTCGGTATTCCATATGCAAAATAAACGCGGTTCTAATAGATTCCAAAGGGACTACAAAAATCAAATAAATAGGTCATTCAACAATAATCAACGCCAAAAATTCGTGCCAAATTTTAAATATCAAAAAAGTTTACCCGCAGGGAACTTGCGAAATAGTAATAATAATAATAGATTTTCGCAATATAGGAGTTTGTCAAATCGTGGCCAAAATTTTAGAGGAAATAATAAAAATAATAGGGCATATTACATGCAAAAGGAGGATGAGAATACGTGCGAGGATAACATTAGACAGTCAACATTAGCCGATCAGTTTTTTCGAGCCTAAAGAAAACTTAGAATCTGTAATTTTAAATTTAAATGGTCTAAATTTTATTCAAGTCAATTATAAAGGCACTATATTAAAATTATTAACCGACACAGGAGCTTCTATAAGTGTTATATTTAAAAAATGTAGTAATAAACATGAATATATAAACAAAGGAAATCAAATAAAAATAAATGGGGTGGCCGGTTCAACGCTTTCACATGGTATCGCGAACTTGGCATTGGAATTTATTAATAACAATATCAAATTAAAACATACATTTCATGTAATTGAAAGTTTTGAAAATAAAATAAATGGAGTTTTAGGCTCAGATTTTTTTGAAAAATATAATGCCAAGATAAATTTTGAAAATTTTAAGTTTTCGTTTTCTACTAAATATGGAACTGTTTTATTGCCAATGTTGTCAAATCAAAAAACATATTTTAAAATACCGGCTCGTTGTGAAATGATTAAATATTGCTATGTTAACAAAAATGATGACTGTCTAGTATTACCACAACAATTAGCAGATGGTATTTATATAGCAAGTGTTTTAGCTCGACCGCAAAGTAATATGATACCAGTAAAAATTTTAAATACACGCGACGCGGAAGTAACATTAACAAACTTTTATCCAAAAGTTGAAAATGTCAGCGATTATGAAACTTGTTGTTTTCTTGGAACGGAACATAATTCGGTTAAACGAGTAGACGAATTGCTAAAATTAATCGATACAAAACATTTAAATAGAGAGGAAAAATTTTCAATTCAAAAAATTTATGCTAAATATTCGGACATTTTTTATTTGGCGAACGACCCACTTTCTACGACAAACATTTATAAACAAACGTTGCGACGTAAACCTGACGCATCACCATCATACGTGAAACCATATAGACTACCTCATGCACAAAAGAAAGAAATATAGTCCGTCTAGAAAGTATCCGGAATTTTATGTTTTTCCAAATTTTAATATATTTCCTTTTTGTAACATTCGAAGGCAAGAGCAATGCATCAAGTAGGTTGTGCCGATAGTAGGCTATGGCTAAAATCGCATGACAACACGATCTGTAAAATATTGTTGATTGTAAACAGGTTTATGATATGTGAAATAATGTCGCAAGTAGAAAAAAGAAAGAAGGTGGAATTTTTGTATAGAAAAGGTGTTCGAGACGTTAAAAAATTAGTGCAATTGACTGAACTCGGAAAAAGTGCAGTATATGAGACAATAAAGAGGATAAAAAATGGTGCAGATATGAGGCATAGACCAGTTTCGGGAAGACCGCGTAAGATTCGTGGAAACAATTTAAACGCTTTAGTGAACTTAGGACGGCAAAATCCACGTCTAGGATTTCGAAAATTGGCTAATAGATTTGGAAATACACGAAGAATAAAAGTGTGTCCAGAAACTGTTCGCATGTCACTGAAAAGACAAGGCTACATAGCAAGAAAACCAAAAAAAAATCCGGCAATGACACCTCTACAAAGGCAAAGAAGAATATATTTTTGTCAACGTTTTCGAGAAGATAATTTTAGGAATGTTTTTATATCTGACGAAAGTTGTTTTCAGCTTGGTTCAAATCAACTAAAAATACTATCAAGAGAAAATGTTACCGTTCAAATTTCCAAATTTCCCACTAAAATAATGGTGTGGGGAGCAATATCTCAGCGTGGTGCTACCCCTCTTTGTATAGTTGATAGCACCGTTAATAGTGCAAAGTATTGTGACATTCTAAATGGTTTCCTTCTTGAAACGGTTCATGCTTTATATCCAGACCGGTGGCGTTTTCAGCAGGATAATGCAACATGCCACACTTCTGCCTATACTCAAGCTTAGATGCATGAACACCAATTGGCAACAATTCCATGGCCAGCAGCTTCACCAGATCTTAGTCCTATTGAAAACATATGGGGACTAATGAAGATTGAAGTGGAACGAGCAGCGCCACGAAATAAACCAGATTTGATTCGGTCGGTTTTACAGGCCTGGACCACCATCACCGAACATTATGGCGGTGACCTAGTTGCGGGTGTACCTGCACGTTTAGTTAAGTGTTTGGAGTTAAACGGAGGTTGTATAAGTAAATGAGAAGAATTATTTGTTGTAATTTTATGATTCAAGCAATAAAAATATATACCGAAAAATTATAATTGTGCTTTCTTTTTTCCGGATACTTTCTAGACGGACTATACATGCGCAGATTGACAAAATGTTAAAAGATGGAATTATTGAAGAGACCAAGTCAGAATGGTCTGCACCCTTATTGATAGTTCCTAAAAAAGCTGATCAAACAGGTGTTAAACGTTTTAGAGTGGTAATCGACTTTCGTCTTCTTAATAAAAAGTTAAGGGATGATGAAAAATTTCCACTTCCATCAATTACTGAAATTTTAGACTCATTGTCAGGAGCAATGTATTTCTCTCATTTAGACCTTTCACAAGGATACTATCAAGTGTCCTTGGACGAGGCTAGTCGACCGTACACAGCGTTTACGACAGAAAGGGGACAGTACCAAATGACACGTCTTCCGATGGGGTTGAAATCATCCCCTACTTCCTTTAGTCGGGTAATGGCTATTGCTATGACAGGTTTAAATTACGACAGCTGTTTTGTTTACCTTGATGATTTAATTGAGTATGGAAATAGTTTGGGGAAACCATAATAAAAATTTGGTTAAAATATTTCAAAGGCTTAGAGAAGTGAATCTAAAACTAAATCCTAATACATGTGAATTTTTTAAAAAAGAAATTTTGTATCTTGGGCATGTGATATCGGCAGAAGGTGTTTTTCCTGACAAAGAAAAAATCGAAGTCCTGCAAAAATATCCCGTACCCAAAGATGCAAACGAAACTAAACGATTTGTTGCATTTGCTAATTATTATAGAAAATTCAGTCCAAATTTCGCAAAAATTTCACTTCCGTTAAATAACTTGACTAGGAAAAAGGTTCAATTTCGTTGGACACCCGAGTGTCAACAATCCTTTGAAATATTAAAGACCGCACTAATAAACCACCAGTTTTGCAGTACCCAAATTTTTCTGAAGACAATATTTTCATTTTGAGAACAGACGCATCAGGCAGTGCCATCGGGGCAGTTCTTTTAAACATGAATGATAAGCCGGTTGCTTACGCAAGTAGGTCATTAAATAAAGCAGAACATAATTATTGTACAGTCGAGAAAGAACTGTTAGCAGTTGTATGGGCAGTTAAGCACTTTAGACCTTATTTATATGGAAGAAAATTTTCGCTAGAAACTGATTGCAAACCTCTCATTTCTCTTTTTGGTATGACGAATCCGTCAAGTAGACTCACAAAGTTTCGGTTAGTATTAGAAGAATACGATTTTGTTATTAAGCACGTAAAAGGAAAGGAAAACGTAATAGCGGATGCCTTATCTCGTATCGAATTAAGTAAAAATGAACCTAAAAATATAGAAAATACTGTAGGCACCTCATTGCTTGCCATGACAAGAGCAGCATCAAAACGACAGACAGACAAAACAAGTAACGTAGGTTGTTCGAATACTTACGAACGGATTGATCACCCGGGCGTGGTAGAGTTAGTAAAACGGCCTAATAATTCTTGTGAACTCTGTCCTGTTTCAAATTCTGAATTTATTAAAATGTGTAAAAGTAAAAAAATATGACTGCAGCATAGGGAATTTCGTCTATTTTAAAGATAAAAATATTGTTTATATGAATCAGGAGCCTCGGCCGAAAGCCCTGCAATTCAGGAGCAATAATTGTACGGAACATAAAGTTCAAAAATCTCGATTGACGTTAGCTTTTAGTGTATCGTTAAGGGAATTGAATGCCGTATGTAATAAATATAATATTCGCGAATTAATTATTAAAAAAGACGAAAAGAGCGCTCAAATGTTAAAAAACATTTAAAAAAATAAAAAGGTAATAATAGAAACCGGTATAAAAATATCTGTTATTAAAAATATAAAAAGGATATCCGATCGTGAGACAAAGCAAATAGTTCCTAACGATTTCCATTTATTGCCGACAGGAGGTCACGCAGGGATAAATAGAATGTATAATAATATAAAAAAGTATTATTCGTGGATAGGCTTACGACAAGATGTCGAGGAATACGTAAGAAAATGTGACGATTGTCAAAGATATAAATATTCAAAGCAAAATATAGAACCAATGACAATAACTCATACTGCTACTTCAGCATTCCAGAGAATTTATTTAGATCTTGTAGGTCCTTTAGAGCCAGATGTACATAGTAATAAATATATTTTGACCTTACAATGCGATCTTAGTAAATTTGTGGAATGTTATCCAATTAACAACAAAGAAGCCGTAACCGTGGCTAAGTCATTTTTGAAAATTTTATTTTACGCTATGGAATTCCGGACGAGATAGTGTCAGATCAAGGGACGGAATTTATAGCTTTAACCCTTACACAAACGTGTGAGTTACTTCAAATTAAAAAGTTGCAATCTACTGCATATCATCATCAATCAATAGGTGCTTTAGAAAACTCGCATAAATCACTAGGGGCATATTTACGTATGCAATTAGCAAAAGACCCAAGTGATTGGAGTAGTTGGTTACCCTTTTGGTGTTTTTCTTATAACAATAGCGTGCATACTGAAACTAAGTATACCCCATACGAACTAGTTTTTGGCAAAACGGCTAAATTACCTTCAAACTTTTTAAGGGAAGTTAGCCCCCTGTACAATTTTGACAGCTACCCGCTAGAGTTAAAGTACAGGCTTCAACATGCATGTAGCGACGCAAAAAATAATTTGATAAAGTCAAAAAGTGAAAGAAAGAATGTATACGATAGGAAATGTAATATAATTAATTATAAGATTGGTGAAAAAGTACTTTTAAGGAATAACAGTGCCAGTGCAAAAATGGACGCGATATACAATGGTCCATATACAGTGCTAGATAAACAATCGCCAAATATCCTAATAGAAATAGACAATAAGCCAGTCTTAGTTCATAAAAATAGAGTTAAGAAATATTTTAAATAATCTTACCCAATTAAGTAAACATACAAAAAAAATATCAAACATTTAGTGATAGTAGATTTTTTTTCCCTCCCGCAGGAGATGTAGGGTAAAAATAAGACTTTACCTTATTTTACCTAATTGTACAATTTAATGGTATGTATAATATCATTGTTACCAAACACTGATATCAATAACGAGGATATAGTCGAGGGTTTAACCCTCTATTAAAGGTAACAATATATTATTGTATATTAAATATAACAATAACATTTATATAATCATAGGTTAGGCTTAGAGGTAAGGTTACGAGTTTAAGGTTTAAGTTTAGTTAAGTTTAGTTGACTGATTTGTAAAATAGAATAGAAATATATACATTTTATACACGTCTCGATGACTCTCTCTTATCGAACCAAGTAGTTACCTTACAAATGGCCCAGTGGGGGTTCGCACTAACTAAGCAAGAGGTTAAAAATGCCGTGCAGACCTACGTGCAAGAAAATAACCTTAAAATGACTTTTAAAGATGGGCGTCCAGGCGATGACTGGTTTAGAGATTTTTGCAGAAGAAATCGTCTTAGTCAGAAAAAAATGGAGCAACTTGAAAAGTCACGACGTTTAGCCACTAGTGATCCATTTATTATTTATTCGTTTAAAAATGCATAAACAACCTAAATATTACCTCGTCACAAGTTTGGAACCTTGACGAAACTTCTTTTTCCATGGATCCTACAAGGATTAAAGGGATAGCTGCAAAAGGACAAAAGGTACATAGGAATATTGAAGGATCGGGAAAGGAGAACGTGACTGTGATGGCATGTATATCAGCAAGCGGGTGTTCTTTACCTCCATTAATAATATTCAAGGCCAAAATCTGTGGAGCTCGTGGAAAGGTACCAATGAATTAGAAAATACGATGTATGGTGTTTCCGAAAAAGGTTGGATGACAACCCTTATTTTCAATGAATGGTTTGCCAAATTTTGCACAATTGTAAGGGATAGACCGCTCTTGGTTCTCTTAGATGGACATTTGACACATTTAGATAAACATACCATAGAACTAGCCATTAGAGAGAACGTGACATTACTGAAGCTACCTGCACATTCTACTGACTTACTTCAACCGCTGGATCGAGGTTGCTTTGGTCCACTAAAGCTAAAATGGAATGAAACATTAATCAAGAGTTTTGCTTAAATAAAATAATGTGTTGTTTTCGTTGTGAAATACTGGTTAATTTTCAAAGTGTGAATAGCAGATTGGATTTAAAAGAATTTGTTTATTTCATTATCGTTTTTATGTCAGTTTTTAAGGATTCTTGCTGAGGTATGTTTAATTTTAATTTTCAAAAAGTTTGAATATAACCTAATAACATAGGGTCAGTGAACTCTTATTTAGTAGGTCACTGTCATGCAACATAGTAAAATCACTAACCTTCCTATTTTAGTTTGACAGTTCAAAATCAAAACAAACGCACGTGGGTATGGCAGTGCAGATCAAAAACACAAAAGGTGAATTTTCTCACTTATTAAAGCAAACAGACATTTATAAATATTTTTTCTTCGAAGGTTATCATATCAAGATTTACAGGTTCAAATATTATCAGGCAAATACATAACACCGTGTATATGATGAAACTATCATTTTGCGTGATAATTTTCTTACTGAGTCTATAAGAGCTAAATATTTCAATAATCATTTAAAGATTGTAAATTTGGGTCTATAAGAAGAATAACTATTTAGAATAATTCATTTCGACTTTTTCCCCAGTGCTAATTGAATCACCCAAGATGTATCAGTGCAGTGATTGTAACAAAAAATGTTCCTATCAATCAAATGTTTATAGACATAAAAAAGAATCTTGTCCAATGAGAGCAACCCATGAAAAAAGGAAGAATACTACCCAACTGCGTGATATACCAACAAAGAAACCTAAGATAGAAGAACCCGAAAAAGCATACAACCATCCACCAATTTCCAAACTTATCCTGTCACGATGTTAAGATTGCGATACTTGGTATGTGAAAAATAAACCCAGTGCTTGTGATGACAATATGAAAATTATAATGTCAGCGTTTAAGACCAGAATCGTGTCTTATATGTTGCTGCTATCAAAAAAGTATGTAGACATTGACAAATTTTTTGATGAAGGTAAGCAGAAGTTTGTAAGTTTAATCTTTAAACAATTAGTTAAGCATAGAAGTGTAAAAATAAATGTAGAGTTATTTGGACATTATCTTTTACAAACAAAAGAAACATTAGAAACTAAATCATTTAATACAAAAAATAAGATTATAACATCAGCAACTGATTTAAGTAGAATTAATAAGGAGTTTTTAGCCGAAATTAAGGAAAAAGTTTCAATATTTGCAGAAAATGGGTCAGGTTGGTCGTTGGAAAAAATATTACATTTAGAACCTAATATTAAAAAATACAACCCAATCCGAGCATTATCATTTATACCATTACCAAAACCAATTGCAAATAAACATGGTGTTATAAACGTTAAAAATAATGATTCATATTGTTTTGGTTGGAGTGTTTTAAGTGCCTTATTTTCAGCAGAAAAATCACGTTGATAGAACAAGTTCATACCCGAATTTTCTTGATTTTCCAAATTTTGAAGGGCTAGAGTTTCCTGTAAAGGTAAAAGATATATCTAAATTTGAAACACTTAATCAAATATCTGTGAATGTTTATGGCTTGGAGAGTATTTATGAGGACAGTAAACTAAAATATGAAGTAGTCGGTCCCCTTTATTATACAAATAAAAAACTTCCAGTACATGTAAATTTAATGTTGATAAGCGATGGTGAAAACAATTATTACTGTTGGATCAAGAATATGTCGATGTTATTATCATCTCAAATTAATAAAACATCATATAAAAAATTTTTTTGTGGTGGTGCTCCTATAACACAATAAAAACACAATACACAACCCTGCATATTTAGTTTTATTTAATATAAAAATTAAATAAAACTCAAAACCCCAAATAGACAGTTTTATTTATTTACATCAAAATAAATAAATGATAAAAAAACACTGGAGACGGCCGACAGGTATAGAAATAAATAAAGAGGTAACATTGAGTAGTTTTTCTTTAGTTAGCCAATAAAAACCACTACCCCTGGTAGGTTTGTTTTACTAACCTATCACAAAACCAAATATAAAAAGTGTGTAAGAGTGCCGAAAGGCACTAACACAATAAACATATATGGTTTTATTGCCCAAAAACTTTTAATTTTTACGGATTATACAGTTTTAACAAGTTATAAGGTACCTAAGCCAATTATTGCCATGTTCCTAATATGGCCACCCCAGCCAAAATTATGACGTCATTACTCTTGTGGCTGGTATATGTACTAAAATATTCTTAGGAAAGAAATCAACTAATTAAACGTATCAAAGAACTGCCCAGTCTGCGTAAAGCATCGGAACCGTGGATACTGCTTTTTGCTTGCCCCTGTTATAAAAAAAAACGTGTTGTTTGTTAGATGTATCACCTTTCCAGTTAAAATAAAAGGTGCAATAAATTACACAAGGTAAGTTTTTAGGTACACATTTTGTTGTTGTAGAGTTGTTATGTTTAATATCGTCGGCTTAGTAAGAAAACCGCGTAACTCCCATTTTTAAGCAAATTGATATTGTGGTGCCATCTTGCAAGAAATTATTTAACCTATCAATTCAGAAAACTTCACACGTGTGTAGATGCGTGTTCCCGCTCAAACGCTAATTATTGAAAACAACTTAACTCCAACCCTTTGTCTTTAAAATAGCAAAGCGCGTAACTCCTAGTTGGTATATACGTTTGAAGCGTGTGTGGCTCGCGTTGTGAGATTTTTACCGGTAAGTTTTTGAAAATATTATATTTAAAACAAATAGTTAGTTTAATAGAACGCAGACTTGTTTCTTAATATATTATTTAACTTTACATATAAAGAAAATAAAATCTAAAGGTAATTTACTTGACTTGAATTATAACGTGGACATACGCGGTTTTCAAAATTAGATTTATTTCCTTACCGATGGAGATACGTGGTCTTCCACGTTTTAATTTACTTTTATCTTTACAGTATGTTTTAAAATATTATAGAGATATCGGTACCTAGGAGTTTATTTTAAAATTTAGACTGCACAAGAAAATAAAACTAAAAATTACTTTCTTTTCAATTACAGAAATGGCCTCGCGTGCGGAAAAAATATTGTTATTAGCGATTCAAGCATCGAAGAGTGGTAGCTTTATTGTAAGTAAAGATACTGGAATACTAACACCTGCATTAATTGAATGTGATTTAGGAGATCCCCACAATTTAAACTCAAATAATTATGAAATATATCCGTCCGAACATGTTTTATTAGGATTAGATCTTAACAAAACCGAAGTACCTGTACAGTTAGACAATATTACTAAAAACCCTGATGAAGGAAATAGTTCTGGCAAAACGAATCTTCCCATTCCCGAAGACGAAATTTTCGAAGGATCTCGTTATTATGACGGTATTGTTGATATCATAGAAGCAGAAGAGGTACTGCCTGTTCCAGATCAAGCGGCGAACATTGATGAAGTAGTTACATCCGATAATCTTCTATTATTAGATGTTAATAATACCGAAGTGCCGGTAGAGTTAAACAATATTACAGGAATTTCTGATGAAGATGATTCTGATAAATTTTATGTTCCTGTTCCTGAAAACGAAAACTCTGATTATCCTGAAAGTGATGACGATTTTGAACCACATGAAGATGCTGTTGGAGTAGTTGGAGATCAAACCGCGAATATTGAAAGAACTGAAAATATTTTAAATATCAAAGTGAGAAATAAAAGAAAAATGCCTTCAGGATGGAAAAACAATGAAAACAAAGAAAAGCGTTTAAAAGGATTACCTTACATGGGCAAGAAAAAAAATGAAGAAGATTGGGATTATAATATTCAAAAACCGGGTAAATTTTTAGCGAATCCTTGTAACTGTACCCTTAGTAAGAAGAAATGTGTGATACTTTGTCAGAAAATGACAGCAGAAAACCGATTAAAAATTTTCCAACACTTTTGGAATGACTTAAATTGGGGCCAGAGACAGGTACAAGTGCAAACACTAGTAAAAAGTGAGAACGTTAAAAGAAGAAGAGGAGGTAAAAATAATATATCCAAAAGAAATTTATCTATAAAGTACTTTTTAAAAGTTGGTTTAGAAACCACAAGGGTTTGTAAGCGCATGTTTCTTGGTACGCTGGGTTTAAAAGAGACTATGGTTCTAAATTATATTAAGAATGGTAAATTATTTCCTAGAGAAGAAAATCACATTGTTGCCGATGGTGCCACCATTAGCAGAAAAAGTGAGGTACGAAAAATAAATTTTCAAGGAAAAAATGGTGCCGTGTACAAGTTTTTACAATCGCTTCCTAAATTGGAAAGCCACTACTGCCGATCTTCAACAAAAAAAATGTATTTGGAGCCAATGTGGCATACTAAAGCCGAATTGTATAGGTTTTTTAAAAATAAATATTGTGTGGAAGAAAAACTGGAATGCTCGTCAATTTTTACTTTTTGTAAAATATTTGAAGAATTAAATATATCTTTGTACACCCCTAAAAAAGATCTCTGTGACGTATGTGAAGCTTATAAAACACAAAATTTGTCTGAAGAAAAATACCTTGAACATCAAACTTTAAAGCAAGAAGCACGGAAAGAAAAAGAAAAGGACAAATCTGCAACTAATTTAAAGGTAAACGTTTATGCAATGGATCTGCAATCTGTATTGTTGAGTCCTAAATCAAATGTATCAGCCATGTATTACAAAACAAAATTAATTGTGCACAACTTTACCTTGTACAATCTAAAAAGTCATGAAGGATTTTGCTTCTTATGGAATGAAAGCGAAGGTAGCATAACATCCAATGAATTCTCTAGTATATTATCCTACTTTGTGGAATCTCAAATAGCATCACAGAATGATTTGCAGGAACTAATATTTTATAGTGATGGCTGTACAGGTCAAAATCGTAACTCTACCTTATCTAACGCTTTTTTAAATTTATGCATAACTCACAATATAAAAATAACTCAAAAATATCTATGTAAGGGCCATACGCAAATGGAAGTAGACTCGATGCATTCGACCATTGAGCGCCAGATACGAGCTTGTAAAATTAATCTTCCTGCTGATTATGTCTATCATTGTATAAAAGCCAGACAAAATCCTGCGCCTTATGAAGTTAAATACTTAAATCATACCTTTTTTAAGAAATTTGATGGTCTAAAATTTTACAATTCAATTCGCCCAGGTCGAGCTGTAGGTGATCCTGTTGTTACCGACATAAAAGCACTTCAATATTTATCTAATGGTGAAATATTTTTTAAGTTAAGACATACTCATGGGTTTAGTAAGTTGGACAGCAGAGTAATTAAAAAAATTATTCCCTGCAAATTCAACGATTTGCCCCCTTTGTACGTCCAACGAAGAAAAATAAAAAAAGAGAAGTACAGCCACCTTCAGATACTAAAAGCAGGGCTCTTAGAAGATTATCATAAATTTTATGATGAACTTCCATACGAGTAAAGTACCTAGATTCTAGATAATATATACCTTTAAGTTGTGTTCCTGAAAACTGAACGCTTTATAGTAGAAATATTATTATAACCTACCTAACTAGATATTATTTGTTTCTAAAGACTTTGAAGCTTAGTTTTTAGTTAAAGTTTTAAGCTATTTAATAAAATAAACATATTATTATACTGTTAACTACACTTAGGTTTATTTTTAGGATTATTTTTTAAGTTCAAGTCACTCGTTTAGTTTGCAAAGATTGATGTTAGTTTAAAATACCTATTTGTTTTTAGTTTGAAATAAATTTTTTGATTCCTATAAACTTATTGGTTTTCTTAACGAAAATCGCGTAACTCCTAACGATTATTTGAAATTTTTTTGGAAAAATGCGTAAGTCCATTTAAATTGCCTGAATTTGCTCAAAATTATTTGTTTGAACAAATTTCGACGTATTTTGTCTTAAACTCGAAACCATAAAAGTTAGCCAGTTGAAACGCAAACACAACCTAAATAATATAGTTTTTATTGTTTCCTGTAAAATTTTCTGAAATGGAGTTACGCGGTTTTCTCACTAAGCCGACGATATAAAGGTATTTCTTGAAATCGTTAGTTGTTTAGTGGATTCATTGATGCCTAATATTGTGATCCTTGATTAGACCAAATATTGCCATGGCAATATTTGGCATATATATTTTTTTGGCTTATGTAATATAAATAAATTAAAAGAAAAATAATTTATTAACTAAAAATTAATAATATGTCATTTACAGAGGCAAAAAAATGGGCTGATTACCCAAGGATGACAATATTAGGTACTTGTAAATATCTTGGATAAATAACGATTATTGCTACTTGTTGCTAGCACGCAACACTTTATTATTGTTGTTTTTATAGATGCCAAAGAAAAGAGGGCTGAGTGGTCGAAAAAAAACCGTAAAAAAGCGTTGATAGCCATAAGGAACGGATTAAGCATTAGCAACCTTTTCAAATTCCCCGACTTTGGGGTTGCATAACAGAAAAAATAATGCAAGAAAACGTCTTGGGAGACGTAGTATTTTAACAGAAAATCAAGAAAATGATTTAGTAAGTAGAATCCATCGGTTGGCAGAAGTTGGACTGCCAGTCACGCCTAACATAGTTTTTTAATAATTTCTGATGTATCATTAAAGGTTATAGCAAGTGTATCATCATCATCACGTCGCACAAAAAAAAAGTAAATATCAAAGTACAAGAAAGTCCATTTCTAAATGAGTTAAAGAAAAGGGAAATCGAAAAGAAAGAAAAAGGAAGGAGAAGAGGGCTACAGTTAAAAGACGTATTCATATAAACTCTTCCGATGATGAACCAGCATTCGACAATGACAATACTAACTCGAATGTTGGTTGTTTGTATTGCAATGAACTGTTTAATCAATCTAAATCCCGAGAGTAATGGATCCAGTGCTTACAATGTCGCCAATGAGCTCGTACTGAGTGTGATTGAGTATCAATTAGACCAAACAATTCATTTGTGAAGCTTGCCAACAAATAAATATAACGATATAAATAAAAGAGGTGTGTCATTTTGCCCACCATGTAAGGAAAAATGACACATTTGGTATTTCATTTTTGGAAAAGAGTTTTTTTTGTATGTTAAAATATGGACTTTGTTTACTTTACTAGCATTAGAAAAACCCAGAGAACCATTTTGAATGCAATTGAAAGTAAGTATTTATGAGTGATCTTTAGAAAGTATGTCATTTTGCCTTACTCTTCCCTAAAGTAACAATAAATTTTCTAACGGCACCCTTGTGTGAAAAAGAACACCCTGGTAAAATAAAGTATCGGTATAGCCACGATGGTCCTTACAGTACAATCAATATTCTTGGAACAGGTAGAAATATAAACATAAGTCGATCCAATATTAAAAAGGCTTCCAATCAGTACTGCAAAGAAAAACGATTTGCTAAAGCTTTGCAATAAAGGAATTATACCACAGGAATTGCATCTGTCTCTATCTGCAGATACCAAGATAAGAGAAGAAACTACTGAACCAGCATTAGGTGAAGAGTCTGATCAAGATCCATAAAATTAAATATTCGTATTTTTCTTATTCTTTTTTATTAATTTATTATTTTATAGAGTTAATCGTTATGTTGAACCTGTCTCTAATTACTAAAGTAGTCTTTTTTAAATAAAAATGTTAACTGACAATGTTGTGATTTTTTTATTTGCTAAAATTCACTAACTACACTTCTTTTGATTTTTTACCCTTGTAAATTTTTGTGAAATCGAAATAATTCTATAAATTGATATCCAAGACCATCAGGTACTTCTTAGTATAAAAAATAAAACATTAAATTGGACTACCGATTTGTACAATGTCATTAATCTTTAAACGCGTTTTTCTCGAAAGTAACAAAATGTAAGTTAGTGACTTTTGGCAGCAATAGGACGAAATGCTCTCTATAGAGTTTCAAGAAATGGCTGGATCAACGAAGACCTCCTTTTGGAATGGATTAAGCATTTTACCAGGCATACTAAATCTTCAATCACGGACAAAGTGTTATTAATAATAGATAACCATAGCAGTCACTGTACACTAAAGGTGCACAATTTCTGCAAGAAGAATTGTATATATATCGACTGTAACCACTCGATGTTTGCTTTTATGGACCATTGAAAACCACGTACAATCGCGAGTGTGATTCCTTGCTTAAATCAAAAAACTATCAAAGAATTGACCAGTAGGATATTACCGAGCTGTTCAAAAAGGCCTACAACAAGACAGCGACAATTGAAAAAGGTGTGAAAAGATTTGAGGTCACAGGAATCATTCCAATAAACAGAGATGTAATAAATGAGGAAGAGTTTATTATTATTGAAGAAACCTTAATAGCGGGAGAGGAACCGCAAAGATAAGATGACAACAAAAACAAAGGGTATAGCGTAAAAAAGGATGTAGGAACTAAGGATAAAATAGCCAATGAAATGACAAAAATTATTAAAAATCCTGTCAAGGCAGACATACCGAAAAGTAGGTAGTGCAATTATGATAAATAATAAAGTTCAAATTATAGGGTTGCAATTTCAGATTAATATAGCATAAATTTTAGTTAAAACCAACTTTTCCTTATTAAGTTTTTCTGTACCTTTCAAGTTAAGGCGCTAATGTTAATTTTTTCGAGTAAAATTTTATACATTTTCTTTTTAGACCAATCCAGGCTATGATCTCAAAATTTTAAAATTGGTAAGTCTTTTGTGCACTTGCCCTTTTCGGCAACCTATCCTGGGAACTCTATACAGTGTCACCAGAAAAGTTGCCATCAATTTGCCTTTAATAATTATTATAATAATGTTTGTTTCCCGGTAAGTAAATCAAATAGTTAGCTAACCATACCACCTTAATTGTTAGTAAAGCATTTCGGCCAATTTCATTGACGTCACAAATAAAGTTGTCTGGTTAGTTAATTGTTAAAATTTTTGTGCAACCTAACACGTCATTTAAAAAATAAGAACCTAAAAAGTCTTTTGATAAGTTTCGGACAGGTCATATTTTATCTCTGGAAAAGCAGAAAATTATGTCAGTTTAGATCAAATCATTTTCTGGGGATTCTCCTGTACACTATATGAGAGAAAGTTTAATTTTTTATGTAAATGGTATTAAAAGAGGAATATTCTGCGTTTATCTGGTATTATAATGGTTATCGATAATGAGGGGTCTGCATTCACTATTTGATACAGGCATACTAATCATCTCAGGCGCACTGTGGACAGTGCAAGTGAATTTATTTAGAGACGGAACATTGTTACTACCTTATTAAAACGCTCAAGTACAGTATGAGTAAATATATTTATGCTTTCTGTACTGGGCTTTGGCATAACTGCCCCATCTTGCCCCAAACGATACTAATGGTGCTAATTACATACTTAGATTTAAAATTTATGGAAGTATGGCTTGTTACCCTCTTCCCACAGGTCATGCAATTATTTTCTTTTTTTTTTAAAATTAATAGAAATAATTTTTGCAGCATAATGGTTCGCTGTTATAAAAGAAAGACAACAAGGGGAGAATGGTCAAAAGAGAGCATGAAGAAAGCGGCTGAAAAAGTATTAACCAGAGAAATGAGTTACCGCAAAGCTGCACTAGAGTATAATGTACCATAAACCACTTTGGAGAGGCATATTAAGGCCATTAGGATCAAGGGTGAAATGCAATTAGATTTGCCCTTAGGACCGATGAAGACCGTGTTCAGTTATGAAGAAGAGAATGAGCTTGTCAAATATTTGAAAGAAATGGAAGCAAGATTATTTGGACTTACCACTTCAGAACTAAGAAGTTTGCTTACCAGCTTACCATCAAAAATGGCAAGGTACATAAATTTAACACAACAACCAAACTGGCGGGTGTAGACTGGGTCCAGGGATTTCTAAAACGCCATCAAGACTCATCTATAAGAAAACCCGAAGCTACCTCAGCTGCCAGAGCTATGGGTTTCAATAAAATGTGAGTCACAAAGTTCTTTGAAGTATTGGGTTGGTATTAGAGAAATATAAATTAGGGCCAGACAGAATTTACAACTGCGATGAAACGGGCGTCTCGTCGTCGTCTTTCGAAAACAAAGTCGAAGATAATCTCACGCAAGGGAAGAAAGCAAGTGGGTTCGTTATCGTCAGCTGAACGAGGACAGACCGTTACCGTAAAAAAGTGCGTTAGTGCTGCAGGAGTCTATATGCCACCAACGAATCCATTGAAGGTTGGATTGCCTGTCACATGTCAAATTTCCATCTAACTCTGTAGGTTACCCCATCTTACCCTGTAGGTTACCCCATCTTACCCCTTGCCAGGGGCTAGATGGGATATTCTCAAGTTTTTTTGTAAAGTATGTTTTTTACGTTTTTTTTTGTGACTTAAACCAAATATCTCGATGTTAAATGCGTTGTTGGAGTTAACCGAAAAGTTTTTTGAATAATCATTATTTTTTGACAATTCAGTTTTATTTTCATCAATATAAATCCTTAGCGTCCCCGTCTTGCCCCTAGTTCCCCTATATATATATATGAAAAGGCCAAGTTGAAGATCTCTTAATGATTTTAAGCAGGTTGTCTTTATTGATACATTTTTTAGGGCTTAGAAGCCTTGCTTGAAAGGTCAGTGGATGGAAAATGATTTTAGCTCATAAAACAAACCTTAACAATGACTTACATCAGAAGCTTTTCAAAGAAATTGTAAATCATTTTATCTTTATTTGTGACGAATAAGTAGGTATATCTGCAAAAAGATTTATTTATGCTTTAAAAAATATATTTCGACGAGGGACGAATCTTTTCCAGAGGCGTCGCAGACGACATGAAACAGAAAACTGTCAAAATGGAAATATTTTCCATTTTTTTAAGTTTGCCTTAGTAATTATTCTGAATGACAAAAGTTGAAACATAACTCTAGATGATAAATAGGTATAATATTCAATTCATAAAGTAATAGGCTTATTAATAACATGTTTAATTGGATAAAGTAAATTTACATTTAACTGCGTTTATAGAATAACTAATATAATGCACATAGATTAGTTTTAGAAAAAAATTATTTATTTAGCTATATAAAAAATAAATTTTAGAATTTTAACCTAGTTCCTATAAAAAAATTAATTTTTTAGCTGTTCATTTACCTTATTGTCCCAAGCAGCCGCTGAAATATGTAAATTAGACCCAGGAAATTTACTTCATACCATATTTAAAGCAAAAACAGAAAATGAGCCAAAACAATCGGCCAGAGGAAAATTGTGGTCTCGTTATGTGAATGTCAAATCTGCCTTAAGACAAATAAATACTACAACAAACATCTCAAACAATAAAAATAATTTAGGTTAATTCGCACAGTTTAGTAGTAGATATTTTTCATTCTGCTAACGCACATGCAAAAAGCAAACCTAAAGCAGCTAGAGGTAAACTCTGGAGTACTTATATACATATGAGACAGGCGTGTTAAAAAACTGGTTAACTAAGAATGACCTAACGTCCATTAAGGCAATTACCTTTAATTATAATGAAATTCCTCAAGACCGTTCCATTTCATTGAGGGAAGCCTATGCTGAGCAGTCGATGTTTTCGGGACAATGATTATCAACATGTCAATGTCAGCCATCAAAACGTCAGTGTAATACCAATCGTTGTGCTTGTTTTAAGTCTAAAAATCTATGTAACAGTGCCATTCTAGCAATCCTTGTCAAAACAAATAATTCGTACATTTCTAATTTTGTTTGTATTCAACATTACATTATAATAATTAATGTGCATTCTGGAGGTTATATGTTCACATTTTGTTATTTATAAAATTAGTTTTTGCCTGTCTTAATACAAGGGGGAAAATCGGGGAAGAGGAATATATTAGGCAAAAGGAATCACATAAATATGTTCTACATCTGAATTAATGTGAACGTAACAAATGGTGTCACTGCTCCGTAATGTACCGGTTGCGGTTGTTTGATTTATGATTTCGCGGTTTTGTGTTTTTAAGTTAATTGTAAGTATTATAGCCCTTGTTTATTCTGTCTGTGATATTAAACTTATTAACGACCTTCATTGAAAAGGTTGGATTGCTTCTAAATCGGCCTAATAATGAATTATTTTACACTATTAAAAAGTGGGTACTTTGGGCAATAACCGAACCTAAAAATTGTTTCGGTTGACTATGTTTACACCGTTTATATTTTATGTTTAATTTTCTCACTATAGTCCGGGCCGTGTGTCATTTTAGACATTAAAATATTTTTGCGTACAGGCCAATGTTGAGATTGGCCTCTTTGTCACATCTAGTTATGCGGTTTCCGGGCCAATCTCAACATATTTAAGTTAGGCCCACATACCTAATAATATTTATACTTAATCAATGAGTTTAAAATATTGCAACACCGCATTTTTTACTCCACGCGGCACCACCAGAGCCAGTAAGCTTCTCCAGACTTGTCTCAAAGTTTTGTGCTGTGTTTTCCTATGCTAGGTTAAATTATAAGTTTTGTTGTGGTAGATAGACAGCTTAATTTAATTGTGAATCAGCAGAAACTTTTTTATTTTTGCAACTAGGTAAGTAGCAATTTGGCTAATTTAATACGCGTGTGAAACTTAGGACGTATGTTTTTTAGATTTTGTATTTCATGATGAATGTTCTTGTGGAGTGGGACGATAAAACAATTAACTGTGTGGATACTAGCAGCCTGAAAACTATTAAAAACAATGGTAAATTTAAAGTAGGGGAAGGAGTAAAAATGTATTTTGAAAATAAATGGTACTATGGAAAAATTATAACTGTTGAAGAGTCACCAACTACAGAAGATTCTTATGATTCGTCGGATAACGAACCTCTATCAAAAAAAATTGCTTCACAAAATTTTCTGGATGGCAATAATTCTAATAAATTGTGTCAATTAGCTACTTTACTGAGGTATGTACCTGGTGCTCACAATGAAGCTGATAATAAGCCATTGCAATTAAGCATTGCAGAAGCTAGTAGGAATATGACAATGCAATCAAATTTAGAAGAGGCCGAGGCAGACAACTGTGAGTTTGAGGATCTTTATGATGTCAGTGACATCGAGGATCCGACATACAAACAAACTTGTGAGGTGATGCCGGGAAGAGGTATTTAGCGCATGCACTCTATGTCAAATACCTTTGTGTTGGGACCACTTTGAAAAAGACCAACCAAACTGTGATTGGCATCAGTTAAATAGCGAAAGTACTGACGATGAGAAAATCACAAGTTTAAAAGTACTAAAAAAGAAACCGCAAAGTAAGAAGGAAAAACCGGAATATTTTTGAGTTGAAGGAGCTCCAAAAGAACATTTTGCAGTGAAGGTACCCAGAGTAAACAAGAAAAAAACTGCGAAAGCCTGGCAGAATAGCGGCTAAGAGTATATTTCTGTTGACACTAAAAAGTGGAGCATACTTTAAGACCAATTTGTAATAAAGCCTGGTATAGAAAGGGTGGTCGAAAATGTGCTTCATTCAGTGAAGAACAGAGGTATAAAATATTTAAAGACTTTCATAATTTCGGCGAATTAAAGTTGCAGCGAGAATTTATTACGCGGTTTGTAGAACGACAATTTAAAAAAAGTGCAAAGAACGTGAGTAACAAATCAAGTCGGCGTGTCTACACTAACTTCTTTTACCTATCTTTACTTGGTGAAAAACTTCAAGTATGCTGTCAAATGTTTGTTAACCTTCCAGTGCACGGGTTGGGTCTAATAGACCGGACAATTTATTATTCAATTCCCATTTTTAATTCCGTTGACTCTGTAGGGTAAAAATAAGACTACCTTATTTTACCTAATTGTACAATTTAATGGTATGTATAATATTATTGTTACCAAACCCTGATATTAATAACGAGGATATAGTCGAGGGTATAACCCTCTATTAAAGGTAACAATATATTATTGTATATTAAATATAACAATAACATTTATATAATCATAGGTTAAGTTAGAGGTAAGGTTACGAGTTTAAGGTTAAGTTTAGTATATAAGTAACTATGACTGATTTGTAAAATAAGAATAGAAATATATACATTTTATACACGTTTTGATGACTCTCTCTTATCGAACCAAGTAGTTACATTACATGGCGATCCTGCCAGAGGACTTTATACAAGTCTTGAAAAAAAAAAAGTAATTAAAGTGTAGTGTCCAGTGAAAAATATTAGTGATGGGGAAGAATCAGAGCAAGGAAAAAATTATAATCGCCCAGGCGGGAAATAGCGGCGGAGTAACAAATAGTATAACAGTAAAGGACACGGTTGGAATAGCCCTTTGTGTGTTGGCATGCTTTTGCATAATAGCATATATAATCAACCGATGCAAAAAGACGCTACAGAAGAAAATAAGGCAAGAAATAGCAAGAAGCCAAGATAGAGTTTAGCAACAATCCAGCCCAGGCCCGCACTAGATCCAGCCCAGATTTACACTAAACCCAGCCCAGACCTATACTAGACTCAAGCCAGGCCTGCAGACAGCCCACTACAGACCCGGAGCCAGCCCGAAGGAATAATATATGGACATTAAGGAATTCCGCTATCTATTGGAAGAAGCAAAGGTGTTCCACAGAAATATTGGCAAAGATTCCGTAAAGAGGCGCAGCTCAACGAGAGTAATAGAGAGTGAGTTGGAAAATTTAGATAGGCTTATTAGGGAATTTGAAAATTTAAAGAGTACATTTAATAGGTCACAAAACAAAGCTGAATTAATAGCCGATGTTAAAGAATATGCTAATTGTTTAGATCAGTATTTTAGGGCTATTAATGAGGTTTTGAGTAATAGGTTAAAAGAGGCCAAAGCAAAAGAAACAGAATCACCGGGCGTATGTGACTCCGATTCTGATTGTTTTGAAGAAGCCAAAATGGGTGAAAAATTTAATTTAAAAACGGCCGCATCTCTGATGCCACGCATGGATGGTACGGAGAAAACGACAAAAGAACTTATTGACGGTATCGAATTATACGACTCGCTACTGGACGATGCCGGAAAAAAGAGTTTAACTAATTACGTTTTAAAAGCAAGATTGACGGGTAATTCAAAAATAAGAATGCGTACTGAATACGCATCAAATCAAGCCCTTATTAATGATTTAAAAACTCTTTTTCTCTGCAAAAAGTCTGCTAGTGCACTTTCTGTCAAATTGAACGGTGCTAGGCAAGCAGGTAAATCCATTGAAGAGTTTGGAAAAACTATAGAGGATTTACTGCTAGACCTAACCATCGCCCAATCGGACGGAAATGACGAAGCCTTAAGGGTACTGAGTAGTGTCAATGAAAAACTTGCCATTAATGTGTTTGCAAACGGGTTACAGAGTAATGATATGCGCACTATTGTTAAAGCACGAAATTATAATAGATTGGGTGACGCAATAAGGGGAGCTATGGATGAGGAACTTGAAAAAAGAGATAAAACTCATTCGGTATTCCATATGCAAAATAAACGCGGTTCTAATAGATTCCAAAGGGACTACAAAAATCAAATAAATAGGTCATTCAAAAATAATCAACGCCAAAAACTCATGCCAAATTTTAAATATCAAAAAAGTTTACCCGCAGGGAACTCGCGAAATAATAATAATAATAATAATAATAATAATAATAATAATAATAATAATAATAATAATAGATTTTCGCAATATAGGAGTTCGTCAAATCGTGGCCAAAATTTTAGAGGAAATAATAAAAATAATAGGGCATATTACATGCAAAAGGAGGATGAGAATACGTGCGAGGATAACATTAGACAGTCAACATTAGCCGATCAGTTTTTTCGAGCCTAAAGAAAACTTAGAATCTGTAATTTTAAATTTAAATGGTCTAAATTTTATTCAAGTCAATTATAGAGGCACTATATTAAAATTATTAATCGACACAGGAGCTTCTATAAGTGTTATATTTAAAAAATGTATTAATAAACATGAATATATAAACAAAGGAAATCAAATAAAAATAAATGGGGTGGCCGGTTCAACGCTTTCACATGGTATCGCGAACTTGACATTGGAATTTATTAATAACAATATCAAATTAAAACATACATTTCATGTAATTGAAAGTTTTGAAAATAAAATAAATGGAGTTTTAGGCTCAGATTTTTTTGAAAAATATAATGCCAAGATAAATTTTGAAAATTTTAAGTTTTCGTTTTCTACTAAATATGAAACTGTTTCATTGCCAATGTTGTCAAACCAAAAATCACAGTTTAAAATACCGGCTCGTTGTGAAATGATTAAATATTGCTATGTTAACAAAAATGATGACTGTCTAGTATTACCACAACAATTAGCAGATGGTATTTATATAGCAAGTGTTTTAGCTCGACCGCAAAGTAATATGATACCAGTAAAAATTTTAAATACACGCGACGCGGAAGTAACATTAACAAACTTTTATCCAAAGGTTGAAAATGTCAGCGATTATGAAACTTGTTGTTTTCTTGGAACGGAACATAATTCGGTTGAACGAGTAGACGAATTGCTAAAATTAATCGATACAAAACATTTAAATAGAGAGGAAAAATTTTCAATTCAAAAAATTTGTGCTAAATATTCGGACATTTTTCATTTAACGAACGACCCACTTTCTACGACAAACATTTATAAACAAACGTTGCGACTTAAACCTGACGCATCACCGTCATACGTGAAACCATATAGACTACCTCATGCACAAAAGAAAGAAATACATGCGCAGATTGGCAAAATGTTAAAAGATGGAATTATTGAAGAGACCAAGTCAGAATGGTCTGCACCCTTATTGGTAGTTCCTAAAAAAGCTGACCAAACAGGTGTTAAACGTTTTAGAGTTGTAATCGACTTTCGTCTTCTTAATAAAAAGTTAAGGGATGATGAAAAATTTCCACTTCCATCAATTACTGAAATTTTAGACTCATTGTCAGGAGCAATGTATTTCTCTCATTTAGACCTTTCACAAGGATACTATCAAGTGTCCTTGGACGAGGCTAGTCGACCGTACACAGCGTTTACGACAGAAAGGGGACAGTACCAAATGACACGTCTTCCGATGGGGTTGAAATCATCCCCTACTTCCTTTAGTCGGGTAATGGCTATTGCTATGACAGGTTTAAATTACGACAGCTGTTTGGTTTACCTTGATGATTTAATTGTGTTTGGAAATAGTTTGGGAAACCATAATAAAAATTTGGTTAAAATATTTCAAAGGCTTAGAGAAGTGAATCTAAAACTAAATCCTAATAAATGTGAATTTTTTAAAAAGGAAATTTTGTATCTTGGGCATGTGATATCGGCGGAAGGTGTTTTTCCTGACAAAGAAAAAATCGAAGTCCTGCAAAAATATCCCATACCCAAAGATGCAAACGAAACTAAACGATTTGTTGCATTTGCTAATTATTATAGAAAATTCATTCCAAATTTCGCAAAAATTTCACTTCCGTTAAATAACCTGACTAGAAAAAGGTTCAATTTCGTTGGACACCCGAGTGTCAACAATCCTTTGAAATATTAAAGACAGCACTAATAAAACCACCCGTTTTGCAGTACCCAAATTTTGCTGAAGACAATGTTTTCATTTTGAGAACAGACGCATCAGGCAGTGCCATCGGGGCAGTTCTTTTAAACATGAATGATAAGCCGGTTGCTTACGCGAGTAGGTCATTAAATAAAGCAGAACATAATTATTGTACAGTCGAGAAAGAACTATTAGCAGTTGTATGGGCAGTTAAGCACTTTAGACCTTATTTATATGGAAGAAAATTTTCGCTAGAAACTGATTGCAAACCTCTTATTTCTCTTTTTGGTATGACGAATCCGTCAAGTAGACTCACAAAGTTTCGGTTAGTATTAGAAGAATACGATTTTGTTATTAAGCACGTAAAAGGAAAGGAAAACGTAATAATTAAGTAAAAATGAACTTAAAAATATAGAAAATACTGTAGGCACCTCATTGCTTGCCATGACAAGAGCAGCAACAAAACGACAGACAGACAAAACAAGTAACGTAGGTTGTTCAAATACTTACAAACGGATTGATCACCCGGGCGTGGTAGAATTAGTAAAACGGCCTAATAATTCTTGTGAACTCTGTCCTGTTTCAAATGCTGAATTTATTGAAATGTGTAAAAGTAAAAAATATGACTGCAGCATAGGGAATTTCGTCTATTTTAAAGATAAAAATATTGTTTATATGAATCAGGAGCCTCGGCCGAAAGCCCTGCAATTCAGGAACAATAATTGTACGGAACATAAAGTTCAAAAATCTCGATCGACGTTAGCTTTTAGTGTATCGTTGAGGGAATTGAATGCCGTATGTAATAAATATAATATTCGCGAATTAATTATTATAAAAGACAAAAAGAGCGCTCAAATGTTAAAAAACATTTAAAAAAATAAAAAGTTAATAATAGAAACCGGTATAAAAATATCTGTTATTAAAAATATAAAAAGGATATCCGATCGTGAGACAAAGCAAATAGTTCTTAACGATTTCCATTTACTGCTGACAGGAGGTCACGCAGGGATAAATAGAATGTATAACAATATAAAAAAGTATTATTCGTGGATAGGCTTACGACAAGATGTCGAGGAATACGTAAGAAAATGTGACGATTGTCAAAGATATAAATATTCAAAGCAAAATATAGAACCAATGACAATAACTCATACTGCTACTTCAGCATTCCAGAGAATTTATTTAGATCTTGTAGGTCCTTTAGAACCAGATGTACATAGTAATAAATATATTTTGACCTTACAATGCGATCTCAGTAAATTTGTGGAATGTTATCCAATTAACAACAAAGAAGCCGTAACCGTGGCTAAGTCATTTGTTGAAAATTTTATTTTACGTTATGGAATTCCGGACGAGATAGTGTCGGATCAAGGGACGGAATTTATAGCTTCAACCCTTACACAAACGTGTGAGTTACTTCAAATTAAAAAGTTGCAATCTACTGCATATCATCCTCAATCAATAGGTGCTTTAGAAAACTCGCATAAATCACTAGGGGCATATTTACGTATGCAATTAGCGAAAGACCCAAGTAATTGGAGTAGTTGGTTACCCTTTTGGTGTTTTTCTTATAACAATAGCGTGCATACTGAAACTAAGTATACCCCATACGAACTAGTTTTTGGCAAAACGGCTAAATTACCTTCAAACTTGTTAAGGGAAGTTAGCCCCCTGTACAATTTTGACAGCTACCCACTAGAGTTAAAGTACAGGCTTCAACATGCATGTAGCGACGCAAAAAATAATTTGATAAAGTCAAAAAGTGAAAGAAAGAATGTATACGATAGGAAATGTAATATAATTAATTATAAGATTGGTGAAAAAGTACTTTTAAGAAATAACAGTGCCAGTGCAAAAATGGACGCGATATACAATGGTCCATATACAGTGTTAGATGAACAATCGCCAAATATCCTAATAGAAATAGACAATAAGCCAGTTTTAGTTCATAAAAATAGAGTTAAGAAATATTTTAAATAATCTTACCTAATTAAGTAAACATACAAAAAAAAAATCAAATATTTAGTTATATTAGATTTTTTTTCCCTCCCGCAGGAGATGTAGGGTAAAAATAAGACTTTACCTTATTTTACCTAATTGTACAATTTATTGGTATGTATAATATTATTGTTACCAAACCCTGATATCAATAACGAGGATATAGTCGAGGGTATAACCCTCTATTAAAGGTAACAATATATTATTGTATATTAAATATAACAATAACATTTATATAATCATAGGTTAAGTTAGAGGTAAGGTTACGAGTTTAAGGTTAAGTTTAGTATATAAGTAACTATGACTGATTTGTAAAATAAGAATAGAAATATATACATTTTATACACGTCTTGATGACTCTCTCTTATCGAACCAAGTAGTTACATTACAACTCCTCCTACAACTAATCATATCGGTTCTAGACAAATTTAGTGTATCTGGTGCTAGCAGTAATGGATAATGTCCTGTGAGACCCAACCCGTGCATTTGTGTTAGTTTCCGCGGAATTCTTTAGATCTTGCTTTTACTTGTTATTATAAGATTTTTGTCAAAAACTGCATATATATTTTGTTGTATCATTATATAAGATGAGTAAGAATAGTTACGAAGCTGAAGTTGCTTCACTCTGGAAATATTATGAAGAAGTGGAAACAGATAACGAATTAAACATAAGCAGTGATGATGATTCGGTTGCCGATCCTAACTATCAGGAGGTTCTAGATCATGAATCGGACTCGGAGCAGGATGATGTAAATTTGGAGGAAGAGGAATCAGGTGGTAGTAAGAAATATTATTTTGGGAAAGACCGTACAAAATGGAGTCGAGATCCTAATCCGCAAAATGTACGTACAAGACATTTCAACATAGTTTCTCATCTGCCAGGCGTCATTGGCAATGCTAAAAATTTGACCGAGATTCAAGAATGTTGGAATCTGATTTTTGACGATTATATTATAAACATGATTGTGTATAATACTAATATATACATACAAACAATTGCCGACAAATTTAAAGACAAATACGATGTAAAGCCAACCGACTTTATCGAAATTAAGGCTCTGATGGGACTGTTGTATTTAGCAGGAGTACTACACGGAGGCCGGCTAAATATTTTAGAACTTTGGTCTACTGCAGATGGAATGGGAGCAGAAATATTTCCTGCTACAATGGCTTTACGCAGATTTCGATTTTTGTTAAGATGTTTGCGTTTCGATAATGTAGTAACCAGAGACGAGAGAAAAAAGGTAGACAAAATTGCAGCAGTAAGAAGCATTGTTGCGGTTGTCAGGGATAAAAGAGGACATCCCTGTGCCACCAAAAAATAAAAGGAGTCGATGCAAGTATTGTAAAGATCGCAAAACAAAGTATTATTGTAAATCATGTAACAATTATTTATGTTTAGAGCATGTTGTAGTGTTTTGTCGAGAATGTAGTGAAAAAAATCAGTAACTTCCTTAGATAAGATTTTTTTTGATTACTCCTGTTTTTTTTATATCTTTTTATTCATATTCTTGTGTTTTTAACATTCCTTTAGAATATTTTTTAGTTTAAGTTATAATATTTAGGGTTAACGTTCATTTTTTTCAATTTTTACGTAACGGTGACAAAAATGTAAGATTTTTTATTTTAATTTATTAAAGACGTTTATAAAAGCAGCACATTGTTTTTTTTTTATCACAGGAGCCAAAAAAAAACATTTACTATTTTAGAATAAAAATCACTTGAACCCAAAAATAAAGAAAAAACCAAATTACCTAGTCCTTGGTATTGGGTCTAATAGACCCAACCCGTCCGCTGATGTAACTTTTTTTACCCGTGCACTGGAAGGTTAATACACTTGGAATTAGTGATAAGATGATGAGTACCTCACTTGAAAAAATTCAAGAGTCTGGAGTATTAGCGGGAGAAAAACGCGGTGGTCGTACTCAAGCTACCTCCGAGAAAGATAAAATTTTCAGAGAAAGTATTGTTAAACACATTAACAGATTTCCACGTATAGAACTGTCGTGCAAATACTACAAGAGAATACTTAAACTCCGATTCGTCAATATCTAGAATGTATCAAGTGTATATTGATGATTTAGAACCCAATGCAAGTAAGCCATGTTTTTCACTATACAGATTGGTTTTTAAAAGCATGAATCTATCATTCCATAGGCCAAAAATAGGATATGTGTGGCTTATGTCGAATTCAGAATGACGGCACTGAAGAAGAAAAATTAAAAAATAACGATGCTTACCAAAAACCCATTCTAGAAAAAAACGCAGTACGAAATATAAAAGAAAAATGTAAGGCTGAGGTTCAGAACAACTTAACGATTTTTAGTGGATGCTTTGATCTACAGCAAGTTATTAATCTGTCTATTTGCAGTGATGGTGCAGTGTTCTACAAAAGAAGATTAAGCGTTTTCAATTTGACGGTTTATAATCTAGCCAGTAGAGATTGTTTTTGTTTTACCTGGCATGAAGGAGCAAGTGGTCGCGGTGCTTCTGAAATTGCAACTGCTGTATTTGAAGTTCTAAAAAATTACGACCACGAAAATAAAGTTAAATCTGCCAACCTGTTCGCTGATGGCCGCGGAGAGAAAAATAAAAACTCTATAATGGCCGCTGCTCTTTTTAAGTAGTATTAAATAGTAAAAATTTAAAAGAGATATCTCTTCGCTTCTTCTCTCCTAATCATGGCCAAAATGAAGGAGACTCGGCGCATAGTGCCATAGGTCATGCAGTTAAGAAAGCTGGCGACTTGTTTACACCAAGCCAACTTAGTGCCTGTATTTCGCCTAGTCAGGCAAAAAAAACCTTACTTAGTAAAAACTCTAAATTTTGACTATTATTATGATTTTAAAAAATTTAGCGAGGATTACAGATTTAAAATAATCAAAACCGACTATGATGGCATTAGTTTTAAATGGACCGACATCTTTGAGTTTATAGTAAAAAAAGATAGTCCAAATAATTTATTTTTTAAAACGAGCCATTTAGACAATCAGTATCGATCCATAACCTTAAAACGAAAAACCGGAGGTAGTATAACTCTTTCAAAGTTAAACAAAGGACCCAAGTCAATATCTTTGCTAAAATACAACGACCTGATGACACTATGCACTGGTATCAAACCTGTCATTTCCTGAAGATGTTTTGTTTTATAGTTCTTTGCCACACACATCTGAGTAACGCATTATTAATTTAGGAATTGAGTTGTGTTTTATTTTTTTGTTGAACCTGGGTTATATATAGTAATTCCTTGGTGTAGAATTTTGTTTCATTTTTTCCTTATGTCGTTCTAAGTTTGAAATAATGTATAATAATGTTGTGTCTAAATAAAAATACGTGTTCAAGAAAATCTGATTTTTTTTCCACAGAAGTATGTTGATTTAGTTTTTTTTTTAACAAAGAGGCATATCTGCTTTGTCAAACAGCCAAACATTTGTTTTTGTTATTACGAACGGGCCTATCTTCTTAATAATTTATTTACAGAAAAAGTCCAATGTTTTCTTTCAAAAACGATATGTCTCAATGTTCTAAGTATACTTTTGTGTTATATATGAAAAAACAAGTTCTGATAATAAATTATATCCAGTGTTACAGACAAAATGAACAGTAGAATTTTCTTCAAAACGCTCTCCTGAAAACTTGTTAAATCAGAGATTGGCCACTTCGTAATGACATCGACGATATATAAAGAGAAGCTCGAATAGAGGTAAACGAGACAGCTCTCGAGATAGCTCAGATAGTTCAGAAGATGATACCATCATAAAATATGACGATAGCCCAAGTACAGAAACGTTCTCTGAAAATGACTCGGAAAATGGTATGGAAATTAACGTTAATGAAGGCGAATATCTGGAGGAAAATTTACCAAAACAATACTTCCCCCAACATTCCAGTTCATCGGCGTTGACAATTTTTTTAGAGATTAATAAGTTTTATGCAGTGTATTATGACGAAAGCTGGTTTGTTGGAAAACTTGTAAGACATATTGATGGTACTGCCGATAATCCGAAAGTCGAAATTACATTTTTAAGACAAAATAAACGAAAAAAAAAGTAAATTTAAATGGCCTGGGAAACAAGATTTGTCCAACGTGCAAACAGAATATATATTTTTCGGCCCTATATCAATAAAGGAAAATGAATTGAATATTTTCAATCTTACCGAAGATGTTTTAAGTCAGATTAATATCGCTTACACAAATAAAAAGCAGAACTGTTGACATGTTATTTAATCTCAATTGTTTTATTATTTGCTTGCCTTGTTTACCGCATAAGGATACTATATGCTAATAAAAAAATGTTTTAAAATCTTGTAACGTATCTTAATATTTGCCCCTTCGCTCGCATCTCAGTCAGGTCATTTGCCAGGTTTAAATTAAAAACAAGTAAAGTAAAGCTATAAAGGATTTACGGGATTTGTTCGGATTTATGGAGATTTATGGGGATTTATAGGGATTTCTTCGGAATTATGGGATTTATAGGGATTAATGGACTTTTATTAGGATTTATAGGAAACTATTCGCGATTTAACAGGATTTCTAGGGATTTAATTGCCAAAAAGGATTTATGATGTACAACATTTTGGGCAGATATTTACCCCTCGATTTGATATTGTCATGAAAAAGTATAACTTTCCGTAAAAAATAAGAATTTTTAGTTTTATTATTATAAGACCCAGTTTCTCAACATGCAAGATATGCTGTCCTAGAAAAATGCCAAGCTTGCACTGTTTATATTACAATCAATAGGTCAACCTCATTAAAGTAATATAAATAGTGGAGCCAGCGCTAGGACAGACAGTGGACAGTGGGTGGAGGTACCAGTCCGGTACGCATAATTTGGGAACCGTCACCCTTGAAAGCAGCCCTCGACGTCGCAATAATATGATGTAAGTTTACACCGAGGTCCTTTTATAATTTGTTTCTTGTAGGATAATATAGTTATAGCATTTTTTATTGAAAACCTATCTACCGTTATTTATTTATTCCCATCTGACCCCCCTAAAACTAGGCTACGTGGCATTTGGTGGAGGCGCCTTGTTCGTTCTCGTTGGTAAGTTCTTCCAAACTTATCAATTTATTATTGTTGTTTATTTTTATTTTATTTTGGAGATATTTTCAGTTTTTTTACAGGGAGATTCGAAGTTTGTTTTAATCCTATCTTGTGCCCGTTAACGCTGGCGAGGTTAGAATTATTATAATAGGTATTTTTTCTTTAATTTGTGTGTTTTTTCCTAAACAATATTTTCTAGCCCCTGAGAGTTCTGATATAACCCCGTCTTGTGCCCGTTAACGCTAGCGAGATTAGGGTTATCTAGACCAACAAATACAAACAAACCTACCTTGTGCCCGTTAACGCTGGCGAGGTTAGGGTTGTTGTACCCCATACGATTGGTAGCGATTTTACTCTGTGCCTAGTTCAAGCTGGCGGAGCTTGCTTTAAAGTCACTATCGACACTATAAGTTAGTACTTAATTTTGTGCCCGTTAACGCTGGTAAAAATTAAGGCACTAACTAACCCTTTCAACACTTTTCTGTTCTGCCGATTTTAATTTTTTTTTTACGAAAGGAATCTATAGATAACATTTTTTTTAAATTGAATAAAAACCAAAGAGAACGAAAACGGCAAAATAAATTTAAACTTTTAACAGGAGATAACGTAGAACTAGAAATAAAATATCACAAGGAGACAGGTTTTCCAGTAACGCCTACAATAAATACTATCAATTTTTTTGAGGGAACCAGAGCAGAATTGCACAAAACAAAAAATAATGCTGAGCCAACAGACAAATTAAGAAAAAGGTTTCTCGAACTGTTCGGCGATGATGACTAAATAAAAAGAAACCATTCATAATATTATATTTATCGAGATATTTATTTTTATATTTTCCTGAATAAACAAATAGTAAAACCAGGTTAGTGCAAGCAATTATTTGTTTATTTACATAATTACGCTATAATGAGGTTATTATCTAATTACAATTAAAACTTTAAACAAATATTACGGGTACAGGTTTATTTTATTTATTTTTTTGGTAAATTTATCCCCTATTTTTAACCTTTAATTTTTATACATACATATTATTATTATTGTTTTCCCCCTAATATCTAATGACTCCCCGTCACGCCCTATAACCAGGCCGACTAGCAATACATTTAAGCTAGTAGTTAACTCGGCAAACAGTTTTAAACCGCACCACCGTAGTACGGAACTTTTTTCCGACCCATTCAGCAAATCCACACGAGTATCTCGCTCCCCTCAGAGAGGAAAATCAAAGGGCGACTTGACTAAAGCTACAACTTCCAGTGAAAGTAACGGTAAAACCTGCAAAATCGACATACAAACCGAGATACAGGAACCAGGCAATAAAAACCACATTTCTGGACATACGGAAAAAGAAGACACTCTCCTAACTTCCAACCAGGAAGTAAGCCATTCAGACTCCGAAGAAAGCATAGATAACGAAGTTTTTAAAAACACTGCTGACACACCACGCGTAGCGATGGCAAATACTACTTTCGCAGACAGTTTGGCAGCCCCAAAATCGCCAGCTATTCCGAGCTTTTTGTGCCCAGCAACATTTAACCCTTGCAATGGAAACGCTTCATCATTTCTGAAGCAATACGAACGAACAAGCGCTGCTAAAGGTTGGAATGACGCACTCAAAATGTCTTACCTGGAATCATTCCTGGAGGGCGCGGCTCACAGGTAGATAACAAAATACAAAGACGATCAAAATAACGATAACAAAAAATGGACAGACATTAAGGAAGACTTCATAAAAGAATTTGGTGAGAGTAAGTCCAGACTGACCCTGGAAAGACAGATACAATCACGAAGACAAGCTGAAAACGAATCAATTAGATCCTACTATTTTGACCTACTAAATATGTATGGGGAATACGATCCTAATTGTGATATAGAAGGGTTTAAAAAATTCTTTAAGCAAGGGCTACGGAGCGACATATGCACATATCGGCTCGTGGTAGACGACCAGATGGACTGGCAGAAATTTAAAAAATTGGTGGATCGACTGGAAGATGTGGATACGATCCTCAAAACCACCCCAAGGGCATGCTGCAGTCACCAAAACGCAGATGGACATTCAGGATTCTTAAGAAATACCCAACAATACCAACCCAGGAGAAATAACTTTCCACAAAATACGTCCGGCTTTCAACAAAATAACCGGTAACACCGTTTTAACAGCTTCTCACAGAACCCACATAGACTCTCACAACAAAATACGCCGAGACCTAGTGTACAACAAAACAATTACAATAATCAAAGCCGTGGAAACAATATAGGACGACAAACGTACAGAAACGATTCCTATATTCCGAATACAAGAAACCATGATGGCCGCCCTAGGTGCTACAATTGTAACAAAATAGGGCATACAGCTTCAGTGTGCAGAAGTAATAATTTTAATAGACACCCAAACGATACGGGGCGTCGTTTTTGAATCCCGACGTCCCTGTCCACAGAAGGGGTTCCTACGAATCCAAACAAAGAAAAGAACTATTAACGATAAGGGTTGCTATTAACGATAGAACCGTCGCTGCCGTTATCGATACAGGATCACAAATGAACATAATGGAAAAATCATTTATCTCACAATACCAACCCAATCAAAAAACACATCTTTTAGCAGCTGGAGGACACAGAATTCCTGTTTTGGAAAAAGCTCGGTTTCAACTAAACTTTTCATCTTTTTCTACCACATGTGAAGCACTAGTAATCGAGAAACTCCCTATACCCTTATTACTAGGCTTGGAATGTTTGGAACAATATTCGGCAACAATTTGCCTTAAAACTAGGTCAATCGATTTAACTTACAAACACATAAAATATACCGCTCCGATTGAATCTGAAACGACGAAAACAAATACCACAAATTTATTTACTAATTACTCTGCTACAGGAAAGTCCTATATAACTCTGACTAAAGACCAACTTTACCAAAGTTACAAGAGTGAAGTACTAAAAAATATAAAGCATTCCGCAACAACAATATATAAACCCACAAATAATATCGGTAATAATCAAAACACGGAAGCCCGACAATCAAAAAACATAATTGAACAGAATAAAAAAGAGATAGTGTCCCTTGTGACGTTATCTTCTCCAAAATTTAATACACAAAATGAAACCGATATAAAAAATCAAAATGAAATAATAGTTATAGAAGAAATCGAAAAGAAACAACTCACGCCCACACCTTCAGACTTTCCTTGTGACGAAATACAATACCAGAACTTAAACCAATTATACATAACAACGAACTAAATACAAAAAGAATATTGGAAAACAACAAACAGAAATAGAAAAACTATGCCTAAAGAATGATGTCATTATTAGTCCGGGCAAAAGTTCTATAGTCCCTGTAAACTGTAGCACAATAACAAACAATTCGAAAAAATACAAATTTTTTGAAAACGAAAACTTTTTTATCCAAAATAAACTACTAATTACAGAAGCACCAGATTGGAAACACGATGAGTTAAAGGTAACAATAATAAATAAAGGTACATATCCGGCAAGGTTATACAAAAGGCAAACCGTTGGTTTCCGCGAAGAGATGACAACACCGCATTCCGGATTTGTTCTTTATTTAGATAATTATGAAAATGATGAAATCACCCTCAAAGACCATGAGCTAACTCATATTAAAAATCCACCGTTCAAAGAAAAATTGGAACTTCTATTGCAGGAATTTTCAGACGTGTTCTCAAAATCAACACGAAAAATGGGCTTAACTGACCTTGTAGAACATACAATTGACGTCGGAGATGCACAGCCTATCAAATGTCGCCCATACAGGGTGTCCCAAAAGGAACGAGAAACTATAGATGAACAAATACAAGAAATGTTGAATAATGATATTATTAGGCCATGTCATTCCCCTTGGGCTAGTCCAATAGCCCTTGTCAAAAAAAAAGGACGGATCAACAAGATTTTGTGTTGACTATCGTAAACTTAATATTGTTACAAGAAAATCCATGTATCCAATACCAAATATTGACAATATCCTTACGTATTTTAATATTTTAGTAGCTTAGACATGTTTAGTGGTTATTTTCAAGTTAGGATGAAAGAAGAATCCAAACAGTATACCGCATTTGTGGCACAAGGACATGGCTCATACGAATTCAATGTCTTAAGCTTTGGCTTGTGCAATGCACCCTCCACATTTCAGGCCCTGGCTGATGAAGTATTCCGAGGGATGAAATGGAAAGATGTAGTAATTTACCTCGACAACATTCTAGTATTTTCGAAAACAAAGGACGAACACTTAGAAAAACTAAGACGGGTCTTCGAAATGTTAAGAGAAGCAGGACTCACTATTAAACCTAGTAAATGTTCATACGCAAAAACAGAAGTAAAACTCCTAGGATACACTATTAGCAGAAATGGAATCGCTCCAGACGAAGAAAAACTTGTAGCAATAAAGAAATTTCCTGCGCCTCACAACACCAAATCTATTCAAAGTTTCATTGGACTATGTAATTATTATTGAAAATGTATACAAAACTTCTCTGTTATAGCACGATCTTTACACGAAGCAACAACAAAAGATGGTTTTGTTTGGGGGTTAAGCCAGCAACAAGCCTTTGATGCTCTAAAACAAAAACTCCTTTCAGCACCCGTATTATCACATTTTAATCCAAGAAAAGGATGCGAGTTAAGGGTAGACGCGTCCACAATAGGGATAGGTGCCGTCTTGCTACAGGAAGGACCTGACTCCCAACTTCACCCAATAGCTTACATCAGCCGCAGTCTCTCTAAAGCAGAAAAAAAACTATGGGATCACTGAACTAGAAGGGTTAGCAGCTATTTGGGCACTAGGATACCTTAGACACTTAATATACGACAGACCGGTAAAAATTGTTACCGACCATCACGCGCTCTATTGGATTCGATCCCTGAAGGAACCGGCCGTCTGACAAGATGGTCACTGAAGCTAGCAGAGTATGACTACACCACTGTCCATAAGAGCGGGTCTTCCCACAAAGATGCAGACTGTTTATCCAGGAACCCAGTTCTCAGTGCCGAAGAAAGCCCGATAATTGACATTGACAATGTCCCGACATTCCTTTTGCAACCCTCAGACATAGCGCGCGAACAAGAATCCGATAATGAACTAAAGAATATTATCGAAGCTATTTCCAACCCCCTTAACCAAGCATTGTCCATAGGTCTGAAACGAAGAGCAAAAAAATTTCGCATTATAAACGGTGTTTATAAGATCAACGCGTCACCAGAAGGACTAGAAAACTTACTTGTAATTCTAAAGCACCTCATTCAAGAAATACTTTTTAGTCACCATAGCGAACCTCTCTCTGGACACCTGGGAATAGCTAAAACCTTGTATAAAATTAGAAATAGATATTACTGGGCTGGCCTACAAAAGGACGTAGAAAGATTCGTAAAAGGATGTGTCGATTGCCAGGCTAGAAAAGGTCAAGAAAATAGAAAACCCGTGGGTCTCTTACAATCTATTCCTGTAGGCACACCATTTGAAAGAATTGGCATAGATATACTAGGCCCATTCAGAAAAAGTAAGACGGGCAAAACTGTTATTATAGTGGCCACAGATTACGCCACACGGTGGGCTGAAACAAAAGCCCTACCCTCAGGAAAAGCCGAACCCGTGGCAAAGTTCATTCTAGAGAATATCATTGCTCGCCATGGTTCACCCAAATATATATTAAGCGACCGAGGTCAAACTTTCCGGTCCGAATTAGTTCAAATACTAACAAAATGTATGGGAACAGTTAATCAATACACAACCGCCTACCATCCAGCCTGTAACGGATAAACAGAAAGATTTAATAAAACACTAGCAAACATGCTTTCAATTTACACTAATAGGAATCAGACAGATTGGGACATAGCCCTTCCACTTGTAACCTTTGCCTATAATTCGGCTCGACAAGAAACCACCCAGTTTTCTCCTTTTATGTTAGTTTATGGTCGCGAACCCATCCTGCCTACAAAAGCGAACTTAATGCAAACAAACATTGCCACAGACAGTTTTAAGCTGCGAGAAATGGCATTGGCAATGAAAAATGAAGCAGTTGAAAATATATTGCGGACACAACATACTGACAAACAGGGCTATGATGGAAAACATAGACACATGGAATTTAAAGAAGGAGATAAAGTAAAAGTGTTCACCCCAGTAAGAAAGGTTGGCAGAAGCGAGAAACTACTTTTGAGGTGGTTTGGCCCATACTTCGTAACACGAAAAATCGGAGAGGTGAATTACGAAGTTCGCAGGGGACCTTCGCAATCAGCAAAAAAGGAAATTATACACATTAGTCGAATTCTGTCTTACAACGACCCGTGGACTCCGGAAGTTATTTTCATTAAAGAAACTGTTTAATGTTAAAATATATTTTCCTACTTATATTTAGGTCATATTTATTTATTATTTTAGGTTAAATAAAACTTTATACATATACATACTTAAATTTATATTCTAATTTTTATATTACTTTCGTATAGGTTTATTATAATGTTACTTGTTCTGCACCTTTACCAGTATACACAGATTAGAACTCCCAGTTGGAACATTCGGGCAACCCCTTCCTGCAACAATCATGTACGAGGCAACTATACCATTGACCTACGTCATCCATATCTTTCCAGCAGCATGGTCAAACCTGAAGTCATTTCTATTAAATCCTAAATTACCTAATGCACCTTAGTACCTTAACCTAAATGCATCAATAATATCCAATTGAACACTAACAGTCCCACGCGTTAACATAACCTTAAACGACCAAATCCAAGAAGTTTTAAATTCCCTACACACACAATACCACATCCTATTAGTTTTATTGCCTGTACTTTTCTTTAAAAATCCAAAATCATTTACTGTTCTACCTAACCTTGTTAACCCAGTCCAAGCTGAAAATAGCTACATAAAGCACGATCTTAGGAGTCCTGATCACAGCATTTGTATTATTTATTTTGTACCTTTTAACAAAATACACAATGTTGTGGGTCCAACTAGCCAAAAATAAAACACACAGGACTAGTACAGACGCAGACACAGTTGAGCAAAGTAAGACTACTGAACAAAGACAATTTATTCTTGAATTACCAACAGACCTACGAATACCAACTGGCACGAGTCTATCTTGTTCCCTATCCAACTTGGAAGACTGTCAAGTTTGATATGACAAACTATACACGGTAAATACTTATGTAAATACTAATATAATCAATGATCTTATTTTTAAATTCAATTTTCTTAACCTAGGTAATGGTGGTACAACAATTTACTGTAAAAAATAATGTAAAAAGATATTCATGTTGCAACCTCAAAAATTCTTAGTCAGCATATTTTTTTATAGCAGGAGACTTTAACATAGAAATGTGGAACAAAAAACGATCAAAAAACCGAATTGTATAACCCGTTTTTAACACATTTATTTATTTCATTCTTTCCTCTATTTATAATAATGTTCTCAAAATTTTATAATTGATCAATATACTTTTTCTTTAAGTACGATGCTACTATTGTATATCTCAGATTAGGAAGTTAAGAGACATAATGTCTGATTCCGTTTTGTTTGTATTTTTACTGTATGAAATGGGGTGACATGGAAAGATACTCCAAATAAAATGTGAAAATGAAACAGGAGAACATGGCGGATGGCTTAAAAAGCTGAATGTTTACCTTTTTCGCTCACATTGTTTATTGAATATTATGTATTATTGCGTCATTATGTGACTATGGAGAGTAGAAGGACATGGAAGAGGACTCATCACAGTTGAATATCCACCTAAGCTCATAAAAAATTAGTGATTAAAGTAGCGCAAAAAAGAGAAAGACTATATGTAAATAAGAGCATTAAGTAAGAGCATTATAAAAGTAAATGTCACTTGTTAGATCGTTAAAATAAAGGAGTAGTCCAAATCTCTCATCAAACTATTATCATGTGTAAGAAGGTCTTAAATTTCCTCCGCTTCCCAATCATTATTTTAATATTATCAAACTCAAATTATCAAACTTTAATCAAATTTTAATATGTAATTTTTTTTTTCGTTACTGCTGGTTTTCTATTTTGTTACATGTACCACACGGAGTCCAACCACTGCCAACCCAAAAGCCGGATCACACCTAAAATCAGTTTCCACCCCATGCTGCATAGCAACTAAAGGCACTGTACACCTATGATGTGACCATGAACCATCCTCAGCACAACTACAAGGGCACAACTTACTTTCACTATGGACATGATCAAAAATTTTCCATATGGCTAACAATGGTATAGCCAAAGAGCATTATCAATAACAATACTGCTCTGAAAACGCAACCACTTTCAACTTGGCTATCTGCAACCCACATTGCTCCACCAGCGTAGCCTAATATAAGTTACGAGGCCGAACTCACTGGAAGGGGGAAAACTCCTGGCTACATCCAACGCCAGTATCAGCCACCTCTCTAAAGTTTGTGCAATCATGGGAAGTCCCTGTACTCTCTTACGCTTAAAGAGAATACCAAAATGGGCAAAAATGGAACCATGGGATAATGTACAATCATGGAACGTCCCTGTACTATCTTACGGTCAAAGACGATGGGCCAATGGGGAAGAATTAATAGAACTGATTGAAAAGACTAAAAGTGTATCGGGTGTGTTTCCGTGCAAGACTCTTTAAATAAAAGTGTGCTGGAACTTCAGTGTGATACTTACGAAAGAATATTAACCACTGTTTCGATGATTACAGATCTAATTTACTGCACTTATTCATTATAACTATTTATTTTTTTCTCAAATTTTTGTATTGTACCACCACATACATTTTCTTGTTTTGTTAATAATGTTGTTTACTATTTATAATTATTAAGTTTAAGCTTTAGGCAGAAACTGTTACTGTCAGGCTTAAAGCTAGGGGCCAGCTTTCATCGGCGAGGGAATATGTCATGAAAAAGTATAACTTTCCGTAAAAAATAAGAATTTTTAGTTTTATTATTATAAAACCCAGTTTCTCAACATGCAATATGCTGTCCTAGAAAAATGCCAAGCTTGCACTGTTTATATTACAATCAATAGGTCAACCTCATTAAAGTAATATCAATAGTGGACCCAGCGCTAGGACAGACAGTGGACAGTGAGTTGAGGTACCAGTCCGGTACGCATAATTTGAGAACCTGGGTCATCACCCGCGAATACCGTCGCCCTTGAAAGCAGCCGTCGACGTCGCAATAATATGATGTAAGTTTACACCGAGGTCCTTTTATAATTTGTTTCTTGTAGGATAATATAGTTATAGTATTTTTTATTGAAAATCTATCTACCGTTATTTATTTATTCCCATCTGACCCCCCTAAAACTAGGCTACGTGACAATATTTAAGTCCTTTTTATCTATTTTTTAAGTACTGCACTATTTTTGAAGCCACAACGCTGCATGTTCGTTTTGTAGTTAAAAGAGTAGTTAAATATTTAACTACTAACTACCTGGTAGTTAGTAATCTAACTACATTTTTGGAGAAGTAGTTTAACTACAAGTAGTTAAACTACTTTTTTGATAGGTAGTTAGTAGTTATACTCCACTACTTTTTTCAAGTAGTTTGCCCAGCTCTGCCTGTATGTTACAAAAGGTCGAAGCACATAGACGTACGTTACCATTTAATTCGGGAAGCCGTTTCAAATAATGTTGTTAATCTTGAGTATTTGCCAACGGATGAAATACCAGCAGATGTTTTCACCAAAGCACTTTGTTTGCCTAAACATTCAAAATTTAGTGGTAAATTAGGCCTAAGAAATAATATTGTTTAGATAAGTGGGAGTGTTGAAATTATGTATATCTGTATATTCAACATCAATACATGCTGCGCCATCTATTGGTGTCCCTGTTAAGGGTATTCTGTATAAGGCCAAGCAATTGGCCTCTTCAGTCTATTACAAGATGTCTCAGGCAAGCCATTGTATTCTATTTTGCATAACAGTCTCCCTAAAACTCAACAGGTCGTTAAGTATCAATTGACTTCAATAACTGAAGCCTTCGATGTTGTTTTTAAATGCTACTATGTCATGAATATCAATTATGCCCCCCAAAGTCAGCATATTTGGCAACTGATTCAAATTTGTGTTTACAAAATACGCACAGTTTATGACAAGGTTTTTCCTAACTTAATCGACATTCTTGCACGGTTTGAGTAACTTTATATAGTATTAAGTATTTTTAGTTTCCTAGAGTGTCATTAAGTCTTGGTATCGCGTTGTAGATACATTTTACGTGCGTTAAATAATTTTGGTTTATATGCCTAAAGAATATCAAAAATGAAGTGCACAAAATGTAGCAAATGTTTTTTTTTTACCATAGAGAAAGTGTGGCAAGGGGAAGTGTGGATATGATGGCATCCTATTGATATTGGCGCCGCTTATTTAAATTTATTTAATTTGACACTTGTCCGCTGTTAAACACGCCACCATGAACCTGTTGTGAGGTACGGATCTCAGTATTGTGCCGTCGGCCAGAGAAACACGTTGTTGTTGTTAGTTGTAAGTATGAAACTTTTTTCCACTGTATCGATTTTTTGGAATATTTAGTAGCATGCATAGATATTTGCAAAATGTTTTATGTCTGTTTAAGCGCATGATAATAGGTTATATTTATATAACTAAAACAATTAATTAGTTTTGGGTTAGGGTACGAAAATTCAGCCATTTGCAATGTTATGTTATTTTGATATGATGACACCCTATAACCCTTTAATGATGGCATAGGGTGCCATCATATCAAACAATTTTACAGGGCTAGAAAAGATATAGAAAAATGCCTAAAGTTCAAAGTACAGTTTCTAGGAATAAATGGGATAAAGTAAATATGCGTGAGGCAATGATAAATGTACAGCAAAAAAAAAGGGATGGAAACTTGCATCTAAAACGTATAATGTCCCAGCGTCTACATTGCATCGTAGAGTTGGAAAAAATATGAGTCATGAGAAAGGTAACCTTTGAGGATGTCGGCCAACTTTTTTTCCCAGCGTCTACATTGCATCGTAGAGTTGGAGAAAATATGAGCCATGAGAAAGGTAACCTTTGAGGATGTCGGCCAACTTTTTCCAATGAGATAGAGAGTGAAATTGTTGCTCATATCATAAATATGAAGACTCGGTTTTTGGGACTTACAACAACAGACGTAAGATCACTGGCGTATCAGGTTGCAGTACAAAATAATATTCAGCACAAATTCAGTCATCTTAATAAAAAAAGCCGGATGGACGTGACTTTACTCCTTCATTAAACGCAATCCATTAATAAGCCTGCGAACACCAGAAAATACATCTGCAGCCCGAGCGACAGCCTATAATAGAGGTAATATTGAAGCCTACTTTAAAAGTATAGACAAAGTTTTGACTTTATATACGTTTTCTCATGAGAAAATAGGGTAAACCATACAGTTGTTGGCCCCCCGACAGTGATTGGCCCTTGAATTTTAAAATAATTTTAATAAGTATCGCGTAAACATGTGTTAAGCGACGATTGCATTGGTGTATAGTGTAAACTGTGCTTTACCAAGGTGCAAATTCCCGCCATAATCTATCACTCAGTGGTTTTCTAATGTTTGCGAATGAAACAGCGTGTTTTAGGAAGTGCCAACTTAAAGCAATTTATTTCAAAACAGGTAAGTACTGCACCACCTTAACTTATAGTTTACATACCAAATCATAAATGGTAATTGATGTAATCATTATAAACGTTTAAATAGTGTATATTTATGTAAATTTCTTGCTATTCCCCTACCAATAATTAATCCATATTTGTTTTTTATTTTTTTACTTTAGAATGCCAAAAGCAGCTCCTCATGAGACGTACATTAAAAAATATTCAGAGGAGTCTTTAAATAGGGCTATTGAAGAAGTCAATAATGGAATGCCCAAACGCACAGCATGCAAAAAATACAAGATACCCAGGGCCACTTTACAATTTAGATTTTCAGAAAAATTCACAAAAGCATCCCATGGACCCTCACCCATACTAAGTAGCCAGGAAGAGGACCTATTAGTTAACCCTTTGTTGCCCACCGGTTTCACAGTGAAACCGTAAACAAACTAATTTTTCCCTAGACTCCTACCGGTTTTGCAGTAATACCAGTGGGCGTGTATATACATCACGCCACTATCTATGCGGCGGCCGATTGGTTTAGCATCATACCCTGTTTATTTATCACTTCATGCCTTATTTGCATGTGGTCAGCTGAGGACTATGTGTCTATTTGTGAATTTTGTTCAATAAAAGTGTTATTCATAATGACTGGTAAGAAAAATTATGATTTTTTTATTGTAAAAATAGTACACTTATACTTTTAGATTATTTCTGGAACAAACTATCATCTTTTTACAAGTTTTTTTTATGTAACAAGTTATTGGTTTCGCAGCGTAACCAGTAGGCTACAACATATTTTTTAATTTTAGGTAGAGAAAATTTGTTATATTTTCGCGACCTCGAGAAAATGCAATCCAATGATATTTTTACTTTATTGGATGAAATTCCCAGTGATAATGAGTCAGACGCAGGGGATACTAGTGAAGATGAGGGTGCTGACGAACAAGCAGTTTTAAATAATGATGATTTGTTTGACATAAATGAACTACCTATAGATTTTGCTGATGACGTGGCTGTGGCTCAGTGGGACAGTGATGATGAACTACCACTTGTTACAATAAGACAACGTGAGCTAGCAACAAATAAACCCATTTGGACAACTTCAAACGATTATTGTCTTAAAAATATGAAGACATTCAATGAAGATAGTGGACCCAATATACCTGTTGGGAAAGAAACGCCGACAGATGTATTTTTTTGTTTATTTCCTGAAAGGTTTATTGAAGATATAGTTTTTCAAACGAATCTTGATGCTGTTCAAAAATATGGTATCACTTCATTCAAACAGACATGTTCAAAAGAAGTAAGAGCATTTTTAGCTGTTAATATTATGATGGGGATCAAAAGACTGCCAAGCTATAAAGATTACTGGTCTTCTCGCCCAGAACTTAGGGACAATTTTATTAGCCGGGCTATCCCTAGAGATCGATTTATTTGGCTGTTAGGTAACCTACACCTAAATGACAATTATCTTATACCGCAAAAAGGTTCACCGAATTATGATAAACTTTATAAAATACGACCATTACTTGACACGCTGTCAGAAACATTCAGCGCCAATTACAAACCATCAAAAAATCAATCCATAGATGAATCTATGATAAGATTTAAAGGTCGAAGCAGTTTAAAACAGTTTATGCCGCTAAAACCTATAAAACGTGGATACAAGGTTTGGGTTAGGGCGGATGAAACTGGGTATCTTTGTCAATTCCAGATATACACAGGAAAAATTGGAGATAACTCCGAAAAAGACTTGGGCGCTCGAGTGGTCACAGACCTAACTAGAACTCTAGTCGGGAAGGGACACCACGTGTACTTTGATAATTATTTTAACTCTGTTGCTCTTCAAAAACAACTTCAAAGTGAGAGGATTTATTCTTGTGGAACAGTAAGACGTGGCAGAAAGCATCTCCCGGAACACATAGAAGATGACAAAAATCTAATCAGAGGTCAATCAGACTGGCGGGTCAGCAAAGATAGTATAGTATACCTAAAGTGGAAAGATCGAAAGGGGTCCATTTTCTGAACAACTACTCTGATCCATCTCGGCTGTCCCAAGGAAAAACACAGTATATGCATTTTTTATAAATATTGAGGTTTTAACATATCTGCACATACTGGCTAATGATCTATCTTATGTGAAAGTAAAAATTTAAATTTAAATCAAAATAACGGAAATAATGAATACAAAAACCCAGTATCTACAGAGCACCAGCATTTATCAAATTTCAAAAACACAGTAACTGCGCATCAACAAGATGTAAAACACAGCATATTCACTGACCAATCAGAACTCGACATTTTGTAACCGTCGACGTAGATGCTGTGTTTTGATATTTGTTTTAGTTTGTCTTGGCAATCTAGTCGTGTAGTTGCTGTCGTTATAATCGTTTATATTTTTTATTGCAATTGAGTAACTTATGCAAAATTAGGAATAAAAATATATACATAATGGAAGGATCTCGTGGCCATAAAATGGTCCAATTAGCTGTGGCTAAAGCAAAGTGAGTAATAATTTTAATTATTTATTTTAGAAAAGTGAGGTTATAGGTTTTTGTCAGATAAATTAAGATTATTAGGTTTAATTCTAGTAAAGCATAACGGGTAATTTGTGCATTTTAATTTTGTTTTTGGGGTTAATTTACTATACCTATATCAGTTTTAAGAGCATTCGTTTCGAAGCAAAAGTGTTGATCTCGGTCTAGGTATTGGTATCGCAAGAAAAATTATTTAGTAATATTTTTTAGGATAGTACATGAGGCTTTTGCTGAATATGATCGGAAAGGAGCAGCAGCTCCGTCTACCATAATACATAGTATAAAGGGAAAATTAGATGAACTAACAAACGATTATTGGAAGGAACCACCAAATGTGACAGCTGATAAAGGAAGAATTTCTGATAAAGAATATGCAGCTCCTAACTTAGAATCGGATTCAGAAGATTCGTCTTCCAGCGAAAATATACCACTTAAATATCTTGTACAAAAAAAATACAACAAAATTGAAAACGAAGTAAACCGGATGGATAATACTCCAAACTTGACAGAAATTCCGAGCGGAGAACAAAATATATGTACTTTCCAAGTTCTTCACAATCGGGAAGATGAAGGCTCGACTAATACCATAGATCCCATAAAAATCAACCCATCAGCAACAATTTCAAATCTAGAAATGATTCCCGATGGAGACGAAACCTTCGAAGACCATAATAATATTGATCTTGTTGTTGAGGAGTTACAAGTTATGGAAAATGAAGAAAATTTAGTGCAAAGGAAAAGAAAAAGAAAAAATGCTTCTGAAAAAATTCAAAGGGATAGAGAAAAGCACCAACAGCTCGGAGGATGTCTACTGAAATGTAAGAATAAAAAGTGTTCTGAAATAACTGACGAGGATAGAAAGGAAATTTGGAATGAGTTTTGGAGCCTCCAATATTCCGTTAGACGTCAATGGTTGTGCCGACATGTCCGAATTTGTCAGGTTCAAAGAAGAACTGTACAACCTAAAAATCTAACAGTTCAAGAATATTTAGATGACGATACAACCGAAGAGGAAATAACTGGTCGCACTTTTTTAAAGAATGAATCAAGAGAGTATTTTTTACCTCGACCATGCCTACAGTACAAACAAGTCAAAGTTTGCAAAAAATTATTTCTTAGTACTCTTGGATACACCAATGATTCAGTAATTACAGAACTTTCACATGCAATTAAGAAAAGTAATGTTGGAGAGGCGATTGGTGAAAATCGGGGAAGATCGGCTCCTGTCAGTAAAGTTGATCGTAATATTATTATAAATCATATTGAAAGCTTTGGTCCATCTCTTAGTCACTATAGGAGACATAATGCTCCAAACTGTCGCTACTTGTCAAGAGATTTGACTGTCCAGATTATGTATGAAGACTTTTTAGGAAAACATCCAGATTTCTGTAAAGTGGAAACTTACAGAAATACTTTAAAAACCATGAATATTTCTCTAAAAATGCCTAAAGGGGACCGTTGTGCTGAATGTTTAACTTATGAAGCAGCAATTAAGGAGGCTAACAATGAAAACAGACTGGTTGATCCTGATTTATTAGCTAAAAAAGAATTGCACGAGCGCAAAGCAAGTCAAGCGAAGGCTTTATATAAAATCGATAAAACGAGAACTCAAGAACTTCATGAGAGAATATATTCTATGGACCTTCAGAAGGTAATTTTATTGCCTATAATGCCTTATATTAAGGACAGTTTCTTCATAAGCCGGCTTGTCGTGTATAATGAAACCTATGCAATATTAAACAGTAACTACGCATATAAGAGTGTTGCTGTTCTTTGGCACGAGGCACTGCAAGGGCGTAACGCAGATTCTATTGTGGACACAATCTATACTGTTATGAACATGGATAATGAGGCGACTTTATATACGTTCTGGGCAGACAATTGCACGAGCCAAAATAAAAATTGGACCATATATTCCTCCTTAGTCCATATGGTTAATCAACAGACAGGATCACAACAAGTTATAATCCGATACTTAACTAAGGGCCATACCCATATGTCCGCTGACTCTGTACATGGAAATATCGAAAAGGCTATGCGTGCCGCAGGATCCATAGATAACTTTGATGAATTTGTCAGAATAGTTCAAAGGTCAAGAAAACAATTACATGTGGAAAAGCAAGAAATATTTCGAGAATGGAAAAGCAAGAAACGGGTAAATAGTAATCGTCAAAAAGGGATTAAAGGTGTTAACACCGACCAGCCTGGACCACCAGCTGCTCCTAATGTACTTTTACAACATATTGTTGAAGTTAAATTTGTTAAGGGAAAACGTGAACTTCTTTATAAGACGGATTTTGAATCTGACCAATATGAAGAGATCGACTTTCTTCAGAAAAAGTTTGTTCCAAACCAACAACTTCCACCAATAAAAGGTGCTTATCGCGGTATAAATGCAGAGAAAAAAGCTGCTATAGTTAAAGACCTAGTACCCAAAATGAAAAATATTAACCATCGTGCATTTTGGCTTAATCTTTCTGAAAGTGAACAATCACGTGATCTGCTAAATAATTATGTAGAATAATAATGTATGTTCATACATATTAGTTATAATGAATACTGAATTTACTTTTTGTTTATTTTTTCTCCATAAGAGATTTTGTTTTCTTTTCACTTTTTTCTGAGAATTATGTTAGGTATTTTTTGCGACTGTATTTTTTACCAATACTTGTGCAATAAACGTTTATTTAAAAAACTTAAAGTATTTTTACTGTGTTATCACTATTTTTAAATTTTATATATTCATAAATTTAATATAGTAAAAACACAGTCTGTACTTACTGTCTTTTTTTATATGAAATTCCCATTACCTTAAAACTTTTATTAAAAGCAAAACACAGTATATGCATTTTTGTTCAAAAAACCATTTATTTCTTAGAAGCTAGCAAACCATAATTAAATTAGTGGTATAATATAGTAGCCTTGCTTCCTCGTTAAACTTATAAAGACGTAAATAAAATCTTAAACGTAATCGTTATAACAAAGCAACTTTTACCCTTAATTTCTCAAAAACATTTTTTTTACATGTACTGTGTTTTTCCTTGGGACAGCCGATCTGAAGCTGGCACCACAAACAGAAAGCAGAAAGATGGTACTCTCAAAGAAATTCCGTGTCCACTTATTGTGGTCAACTATAATAGACACATGGGATACGTTGATAAGTTGGACATGTTCAAATCTATATATGAAATCGACAGAAAATCCAAAAAGTGGTGGCACAGGATTTTTTGGTACATGTTAGATATGGCTGTTGTTAACTCCTACCTTATTTTTAAAAATAGGGCCAATGATTCAGCAGCTTTACCACTGAAATCATTTAGAATCGCTGTAGTTCTAGGACTGATCGGAGCTGAAGAAAATTGTCCTAAAAAAGGAAGACCATCATCTACTACCAATTGTTTCAAGGTCCATGTTGCCCCGGAAATTAGATTTGATTCCTGTAGTCATATGCCTGTACACGGGAATTCAAGGCGGTGCGCCCTATGCAGTGAAAAGTCGGAGACTCACCGTACCCGATGGATGTGTTCTAGGTAAACTATGACTTTTTTGCTAAAAAAATTATGCATTTTTTATTGTTTTTTTTTAGGTCTATGCCTGACAGACAAGAAAAACTGTTTTTTGAACTACCATAAAATTTAGTTTGTTATTTGTAGAAGTAGTATGTAGTTCAATAAAATTTGAGAAAACAACTAGTTGCCTATCTAATTCCTACTGGTTTCATGGTGAAACCGCCCCCTAGGGGCTTTAAAAATAAACAGATATGTGAAAAACTTTAAAAAATGGCATTTTTATATAAATTTTAGTCCAAAAATACTAGTTTGCATCACGATTTAAACAATAAAATAAATCCGTACACAAAGGGTTAACTGGTTAAATGATTGTCAAAGAAAGGGATTTCCCCGGAGGAAGGAAGATATTCAAAGATCTGTTAAGCAGTTTTTAGACGACTCGCCCCGTGAAAACCCCTTCAAAAATAATTTACCAGGGGATGGATGGTACAAAGCATTCATGACAAGACATCCTGATTTGACAACACGAAAGTCCGAGGGGGTGTCTGTTGCTTCCTCCGCCATCAGTGAACAAGATATCAGAAAGTGGTTTCACGGGATACATTCATATCTAACTGAAAAAGGATATGACGAAGTTCTTGAACACCCAGAAAGAATTTTCAATGCAGATGAGACAAATTTTCAACTGTGCCCGCAAAACAAAAGAGTGATTGCACCCAAGGGTACGAAAAATGTGTATGAGATCGAGATGGGTAAAGCAAAAATGACATTGACTGTATTATTTAGTTTTAGTGCAACAGGAACGTATACACCACCATTAATAATATTTCCTGGTAAGAGACTTCGCAAGGACATAGGTGACGCGATACCTGAAGGATTTACGTTTGCGACCAGTGATTCAGGATGGATGAAAACGGAAATATTTTATGAATATGTGGCCAACAGTTTTTATTCTAACTTGCGAAAGTTAGGTACCCAGTTTCCTGTAATCCTTTATGTCGACTGCCATAAAACTCACATTGACCGAAAATTAAGCAACCTTTGTACGGATCTAGGGATTATTCTTGTTGCACTTTATCCTAATTCAACCCGCATACTCTAACCAGCCGATGTGTCAACATTTAAGCCGCTAAAAGATGGTTGGAGAAAAGGACTTCTAGAGTGGAGGAGAAGTCATCCATCTGAGGAACTCACAAAAAAAGAATTTGCAGGATTATTAAAAGTCGTAATTTCAAAATCAGTCCGCCCAGATATTATAATAAATGGTTTCAGGGCATGCGGGTTATACCCTTGGAATCCAAGCTCAATTGATTTTAGCAAATGTTTGGGAAAAAACAAAGCAAAAACCAACGTATTGAACATTTCGAATATTCTCAATATATCTGAGGTAAACATTGCGCCCATTTACATAGAAAAATACGAATCTAACGTTTGGCATGAAATTATAATAGATAATCCTAAAAAGTTTCTAATGATATACCTAAAGAGAATCCAGAGAAATTTACCTCAGAGAGAGAGAATAATCTTATTCAAGGAGAACAAGAAGAACAACTTAAAGGCACTAACTTAAATCAATATTTGTACTATCCCGATACGCCGCAAAGAAAAGGAAAAAAACAATCCGAAAGACCTTCTTTTATATTATCGTTATCATCATGGAAACAATTTCAAGATGGAAAGGAGCAGAAAAAGCAAAATGAGCTCGATGAAAAAGAAAACAGAAAAAATGAAAGACAACGGAAGAAAATTGAACGAGAGGAGGCTCTTCTTGAAAAAAAAACAAAACGGAAGCCGAAAGAGAAGAAAGAAGCAAAAGAGATTAAGCTTGATAATAATAGTAAAACATCTTTAACGGAAATACCAAAAGAAATTATGCAGCCAACAGAAGAAAACATTACATTCCACAAACGAAATTTGGACTCTAATGAAGATTTCGGTGATGTTTTTTCGTGTTCTAATGATGACATAACGTTACAAGAACTTGTGAAATACCCTTTGGAATACCTAGAAGAACCTTCTATAACATTGGATACTACTGAAGTACAAATACATCAAAGTAATAAAGAAAACGAAACAACTAAACAAGAAGATTTAAAAGAAACAAGACCTGACGACATCAAAATTAATATATCATCACATTATATACTGAAGTCATCAATAGAAAACGGAAGACTTCAGCGTGTAACAAGAAAACTCGAATTCGGAGAACGCTCGGAAGACCAAAAAAAAAAGATATAGGTACAGATAGATTTTCGAGAAATTTATGAAGATGTAGATAGTGTAGATCAAAAAATTCAAGAAGATTTTATTTTTGTTCAGAGTAATAAATAAGGGAATTTGTTTTTCTTGTACACAAAATATTACTTTTTTGATGTTAGGTGTAAGATGTCAAACATGCACCAGGTCTTATCACTTAATTTGTATTAAAAAACACAGCTTGCATAAATCAAATTCCAATATTTTTACATGTTTACCTTGTTTGAAACGTCGTTAAAGTTGTATTTTGCTTTATTTTGCTGTTTTTTAGCTAGGAACTATTGTCCTTAATAGCGGGCCAATAACTATATAAGTTAGGGCCAATAAGTGTAAGGAAACGGCCAATAACTATCATTTTGGGTATTTTTGCCATTTATTGCAGTTTTTTCTCGAAATTGTATACTTATACCCGAAAACGCTTAATTGTTGTTAAGAAATCCTTTTGTTTTAGTATTTTTAGGAATAAAAATTTAAATACATCAATCAGATTTTTTTTAAATTAACACCAAACCGCAAACAATTCTTAAAGGGCCAATAACTGTATCGCTTACCCTATTTAATATGGATGAGAGTGGCTTCTCTACAGTCCAGACAAAGCCTGAAAAAATATATGCTACCAAAGGTCGTAAACAAGTTGGTAGTTTAACAAGTGTGGAAAGAGACCTACACTATACCGCAGTATGTGCTATGAAAGCCGTTGGAACATTTATACCTCCCGCGTTCATATTTCCACGAAAGAATATGAAGCCATGCTTCTCCTGGGTCGGTCTGCTTTTGCCAAGAAGTTATGGTCAAGTGGTTAAATCATTTTATACGTTTTGCATAAATATTTACAAAACAAAGTCTTATTTTTGCTCGATGGCCATGCCACCCACAAACATCTTTCTCTCTTGAACAAGGTCAAAGAAAAAGGAATTATATTATTTTGTTTTTCTGCGCACTGTACCGCATAGATATCAACCATTAGATACAGGATTCTTCGGGCCGCTTCAAACGGATCAACAGATACGTCTTTGGCATGAGGCGCATGCTGGGAGGGTAGTGACCCATTTAAAAGTAGCAACAATTTTTGGCGAGGCATATCTTAAAGCTACAACGCCTGCAACAGCCATAAAAGCATTCAAAACCACAGGCATCGTTCCATATAATCCAGAAATATTTGAAGATTGGATGTTCGATCCTTTAAAAACAACAAATAGGACGCCCGCTGAAGAGAATATAAAAATGAATTCTTCTTTAGCTATAACTGAAAATCAACCATTGCTGCCTCTTGCTCATCAAAAAGTTACTAGTGCACCAAATACTTCAAATCAAACGCCGAGGTGGCTCAAAGAGTCGAATTCGGAAGCACGTCCCTCGAAGCTTTCAGTCAGCATTGAGCAAATATCCCCTTTGCCGAAAATGCCCGAAGTATCAACAAACACACGAAAACCAAGAAAAAAAGGGAAAATGGGCATTATTAATTCAACGCCAGAATTGAATCTGCGAAGTCAGTGGAGAATTTAAAATGGGAAAAAGAGAGAGTAAAGTTGGCAAGGGCTGTAAAAAGAAAGGTTAAGATTGTTGAAACGTCATCAGATGAGAAAAATCTCCAGGCAAATTATCAACAAGATCAGAGTGATAAAGACGTCCCATGCTTGTATTGCAACGAACTATACTCCTGGTTAAAGTCCAAAGAGTTGTCGCTTAAATGCCAAATATGAGGAAAATGGGCACATGGTGCTTGTGCTGATAGGTCACCAAAAATAAAAACTTTTATATGTGAACTTTGCGAAGAGTACCTATGTCTCTTCAGATTTTAAATAGAATGTATAGTGCAATATGAACATTAAACAGTGGAAGCGTAAAGATTTATATAATATTTATTAAAGTTTGTTGTTAAACAACAAGGGTACAGGCAAAGAAGGCGATATGTCAATTTTTCCCGAAATCGAGTTAATCAGGCCATCTATGAAATAAAGGTGTAAACTTTTCCCCTAGAAATTGTCATGGCTAAAAACGCGATCGGTCAGCAGATATCACCCGTTTAATTTTTGCCATATAGGCTAGAAATGCGATATGTCCGCGCGGAACCGCGTAAAAAGGTGTTAGGTCAATGGCGCTGTCAAAAACAAGTTTAAAATAATTCTACGTATTATTTTTCAGTTGGTGCATGCATGGCTATTAAATTAGCCGTGTTTATTACTCCTGTGTTTGGCCGTTTGTTTATAGTAACAGTTTTGCCTATAGTTTTTAAGTTTACGTTGGTTAGTAAAAAGAATTATGTCTGAACTAAATAACTCTAGCAAAAAACGAAAAAAATACGGTAAAATGAGCGATGTACATAAACTGATAAATCTCAGAAGTCATTCCCTAGGAGAAGACTGTAAGTGCAAAAGGTATAAGTGTTTTGTACATGTACCGGAGTCGTCTCGAAGAAAAATAATTCAAAATTTCAATTTGCTTGGTTCAGTTAACGAACAAAATATATATTTGTGTGGTCTTATTTCGGTTTCGCCTGTTAAACAACGCAGGCCCAGACAGTCTGAGGAGCACGCTGCCTTCCATGATGCTACTTTTAGCTATCGCGTAAGGTTTCAAAGTGCAGAAGGAAATACCGTAGAGGTGCAAATATGTCAAAAGGCATTTATCGCTATACATGGAATTGGCCGTAAGAAGTTGGAAGTATTACAACGATCTTTAAAATTCGAGGGAGAGGCACCAAAGGATCAAAGAGGTAAGCACAAAAACCGCAAACACATACTGTCTGATGAAACTCAAAATGTAATCAGAAGTCATATTAAGGTATTTAAAGGTCGCAAAAGTCATTATAGCTTACATGATTCGAATAAAGTATATTTACCGGAAGACCTTAATATAAAAAAAATGTATACAATGTACTGTCAGAAGTTTCGAAATTATCCTATTTCCTATGAAACTTATAGAACAATTTTTTCAAATGATTTTAATATAGCCTTTGGCTATCCAAGATCTGACACATGTAGTCAGTGTGATGAATATCAAGCAAAAATTAAAAGTTTGGAGACTGAAAAACTGAATTTATCGCAAATGGACACGACGAAGTATCGTCAAATAGACACAGAGGTACAGCGAATCACCACTGAAAATAAGTTGCATAGAATAAAGGCTGAACAGTTTTATAAAAGAAAAAGGGAAGCCAAAAGAAGAAGCCAACAATCTGAAGACATGGAGGCGATTTGCTTGGATTTCGCCAAAAATCTGCCTGCCCCGAATATACCAACCAACGACGTATATTATAAAAGGCAGATATCAACTTTCTCTTTTAACATTCATGTTCTTTCTACATCACAAAGTATTTTCTATGTGTATCCCGAAACTGTGGGGAAAAAAGGCAGTGATAATGTATGCTCTTTATTGCACCACTTCCTATATAATTACCTCGACATGAAGATACGTAACCTGGAAATATTTTGCGACTCATGCGGAGGGCAAAATAAAAATTATACTATGATGCGGTTTCTACACTACGTAGTGCATATGGAGAAAAGGCTAGACAGTGTAAAAATGACATTTCCGATACGGGGACACTCGTACTTAGAGTGCGACAAGGATTTTGGTTTGATAAACCAAAAGAGTAGAGTCGAAGTTCCAGAAGAATGGTATGAAGTGTTTAAAATGGCAAGGAACAAACCATCGCCTTTTGATGTTGAAAAAGTTACACAATCGTACTTCCAAAGTTGGACTGCCTTTTTATTACAACGCTACCGACGCATATGCCCTTTTCCTTCTAGACCACTCAGGGAAGTAAAAATAGTCAAAGAACACCCCAGGTTGATTTTGCATCGGGATAGTTACACTGGTAATTGGGAAAATTTAAGCTCATGGGAAAACAAAAACTAAAAGAAGGAGAATTTCAACTTCCAGATTCCTTATACAAAGGTAAAAAAGTTCCCCCTTTTAGAGCAAGTGGTTAATGCAATATTTTATGATATTTCCAGATCTTCTTCCAGTAAATGCACTGAAATGGAAGGACCTTTAGGACCTTAAAAAGTTCTGTCATTCCTCTGCTCAAGACTACTTCAATTCATTATTACACGTGTGACACAATAATGTAGCAGGTAAAACAAACTCTGAGTGATTTTTTGTGAAAAAATGCGTTTTTTATTAATAAAAAATGTGTTGAAAAATTAACTATGAGTGATATTTGTAGCAGAGTACCCCATCAAATAATAGTATGTATAAATGTCACCCATTTTACTTTTATAAATTACTTTTTAGAGCTCTTAAAACCTTTAAACGCGTTTATCTCGAAACTAACTTTTTTGACATATCGCCTTCTTTGCCTGTACCCTTCGTTTGTAAGTGTTTAAAGAATTAAACGTTTTAATACTTTAGTAATATGTGATTTTTTTTCTCACTAATATGTGAAGAGTACAGGGGAAAAACAAGGAATGTCAGTTTTAAACAAATTTTGACTTATGGTGCCATCTGGTAGCAAAAACTGAGGACTATTTACTGCAGTATCTATTCAGGGAAATAACAAGCAGGGTCAACCTATATAAATATTATAATTATATGGATACAGGAAAATAACGAGGAATGTCAGCGCGCTACCGGATAAAAACAAGAGATGTCAGGTTAATCGGTTGATGTTAGTGCTGTCGGTAGCGAATCATTCTTTTCGTCTTTATTGTTGGTGCATGGTGCATCGCGTATCGTTTAGTGTTTTTAATGAATAATAATTAAAAATGGTAAGTTATTTTGGATATTACAAATTTTTGTAAGTAAATTAAATACGACCGCATCTATTAGAATGCAATGAAAATTTTTATGTTAATATTTGCATAAAATTTATTAAATAGTCAGAAAAAAAGACATATTTTTATATTATTAAGCAAGGGGTAGTCCTGATAGTAGGGCGAATGCGCATATATACAATATTTTTGAATCCATCGATGAAACAAAGGATACTAGCGCCTAAAATTCCTTCTGGAATAAAAAACAAAAACGAAAGGCTACCCGGTATATTAAGGTAGCTGACGAGTTGATATTGGGAATATAATGTAATATAAATAAAAAGTCCTGCCATGTGTATTAACATAAATGATTACTTGGCGGATATTGATTATATGCTGAATATATAATTTTAATTTATAGATAATGTAAACATAATTTGACTTTGCATTAATTTTAATTCATTCTTGTAATACTTTTGTAGAATAAAGAATATTTTTAAAAGTAATTTTTTAAAAAAAACAAAAATGATTTTTACGATTGTGTTGTTTGCTTTGCTTGCCACTTACGCATTCAATTTAGAATGTGGCTCTGTGAATCCAGAGTTTGTCCATATAGAAGAGATAGAGCGGCTAAATGACCTGGTTTCATGGTGGAAGGAGAGATGTCAATATATAGAAGAGGAAGATTTTATTAAGCGGTAAAGTATTTTTAAATTTAAGTTTATTGTGCTTATTTAATTGAGGAAATTATAATTTTAGACGCGATTTAGAAATAAAAGGGCTGCGGATCGAGTTAAACGAAAAAAGAGTGCGATATGCAAGGATAGCCCAGAGTGATGCAGTCACTATTTCTCAATTGCAAAGCGAGATAAGGGAGCTTAAAAATGTCTCATCAAGCTGCACCAACGAGCTTGAGAGATGCCTGAAAGCTAACATAGCATGTGATAAGGATATAAAAAACTTGGAGGAGGAAAATATGGAAGCCAATGAGGAGGTAGGTTTAGAAAGGCTAATAGGTAAAGGAATAATATTTCATTAAAAAATAAAAAATTAAAAAAAATTTAATTAAAATTTACCGAATTTAAAAACAAAATGAGTGATTTTAAGAAAGAATGCAAAAAGTATGTAAATAAATTAATTTAAAAATTAAATTTAAGGCAAGAATTTTTAATTTTTTAATTATTTTATTTAGTAGGTATACAATTATTAATATTAATTTATATTAATAATGAGTTTATTTTCAATATTTATATTATAATAAAAGAGGTATGTATCTTCCTCAATAAAATTCTTCTTTGATCCTCCAGAAGACATGTTTGCTGAGAGGCAAATCTTATTATTTAAAATTATAAATATATGAGAATATTAGGTTTTTTTTTGTTTAACTATTTGCTAATATTATATGACCTTAAATAGCAAATAAAAAGCCCTAAATATGTGTATATAAATATAAACACAGTTTTGAAGATATTGGTATAATTAATTTTTGAAAATATATTACTCATAACAATATTAATTAAAATATTTATTAAAACAGCCCCAAAAAAATATTTTTAAATTATCAATTTACAATATCCATGCTTTTATTATAACTTTATATTTTTTCATGAAATGTTTTCTTTATTTTTGGTAGTAAATAATCATTTCAAATAAAAACGTAAAAATTTGAAACATTTTTTATCCTATGGGGTTATTTATTTTAAGTTTTATGATTATTTCATTTTTATGATGCATGATATGATTACAGTTTAAATTGTATAAGATTTTTATTTTTACATATTGTCGCCCTTCTCGCAAAAGGACCTAACTAACATATTTGTAAAAATTGAAATATCTTAGAGGCTAACTGCATCCCATGTAACTCTTTTGTTTCACAAAACAGCATATCCTCATGTATGAAGGTAGGACCAATATCCAATCTGCATAACAGAACTCATTTCAGTTTTTAGCTCTCCTGTAAATTTGCAAAATGCTAGTTAGGTCCATTTGTTAGAAAGAATACAATACACATATTAAGATATTATAAATATAAAGTTGTATAAAGTTAATTTTTTTGCCCAGAATATAGTTTTATTGAAGGAAGTCAGAGTAAAAAATATCCTTAATAATTATACATATTTTTAATATTTACTTATAACTTATTATTAATATTTATTTACTAATAAATTCAAATTTTTATAAGTAAATTAAAATACGAATACAACTTAGAGGGCAAATTAATTTTTATAATTTAGAGAAATGTAATGCATAAGCAGAATAAAAAAAGACAGTTGTTTTTATATAATATTAATAAGAGAATGTTATTCCTGACAGTATGGTGATTATGGTTATAACTTTATTGTTATTTTTGAATCACTCTATACATGAAACATAACATATGAGTCAAAAAATTAGAGAACAAGGAGTTGTATTCTAGAATAAAAACAAAAAATACTCCTCTTTGATCTCTAACAAAAGATCTCAAAAACCATGGATCGGCATTCCATATACATGAGGGTATTCCGAGATGATTGGAGATCCGGGCAGTATCTGTATTGCACCGAGGAAGAATCCTAGATGTACATGCTGATAAATGGAGTATCTAGAAACATAATTTTGTAAAATTTTTATTAATAAAAAATATTATGCAAAATTAAGGTTTTTTTATTAAATTTTAGTATAGAGTATTTCTGTGCTTAGTAAATTGCAAAATATATTATGGCAAGATACAATTATACGATGAAAAGAAAATTATGTAATGCAATGAAAAGCAATACATTTTTATGCTTTTTGATTATGTTTTAATAGATGGGAGACGACTAGATGGAGGTATAATACTAATAAGATATGTTTTTATCAAAAATAATAAATAAATGCATTATACGTAACATTTAATGGATGCTTAAATAAATTTATATATAAAAGCATGCATTTCCCATCAAACTTACGGTAAAACAATGCCAAAGAACTTTGGACCTTCTAACAAAAAAACAGCTGGGTATAATTTTCAACTCCTGTTTTTTAATTAGGTGTGCTTAAAAATTGGTTCGTACTGCATACATATTTTACGTGTTTTAAGGAATATCAGATGCCTCTGGACTATTCAATTACTTCTAAAATTAATAGGAACTAGATACCTGAGTTAGATAATTATTAGATAAACTAGGAACATATGTTATAATCCTTCAGGGGTTTGAATGGAAAACAAAAAAATTCAAAGCAAAAAAAAAGCTATGATAAATGCTATACCTACAGACTTTTTATAAATTAAATATCTTTTAAACTAGATACTTTGCATTTGTCATAGCCGGAATGGAGAATGTGTTTTAACAAGATCGATAGTAATAGGTAGATTTCGTCATGTACGCTCTTCCTTCGTAATGATAAGATAAAATATTAACTATTTACAACGTCAATAACGCACAAATATATCGGGAATAAGAAATGCACTCTCTCAGTTTAGATACGATATTTTACTATAAATAAAGACAATCATTTTATGAATGATCAATTCTAGTTTAAGCAGCAAGTGAAAATATATAGTCATATAAGAAAAATGGCAGAAGGCAAGAAATTTGAGAATAGGGGATTAGAGATTTGTTTAAACTGTTTTTTTTTTATTAAGCAGAGCATATCATAATATTACATATGGTTAAAGAGATGGTGTATGAGATGTTTCCAGGCAATTTTGTAAGTTGATAATATCAATATTTTGCCACATTACATTTTTTTATAGTTCGATTTCTATTGCTTAATAGATACGGACCCCCAGGGAGTTTTATATATGACCCAAATAGCGGAGGAGATTATATTAAATAGAATAGTAAAAGTATACATAGAGACAATAGAGGAATCATGTTATGTTTTTATAGACCAGATTATATATAATTAAAATAAATAATCTATGTTTTGATTTTTATAAAAGGAAAGGAGAACATTACAATTTGAGCATGATATACGTACATTCCAGAATAAAATAATAGGGGGTTTATTTTTTAATATGTTTATAAGGTAATACAAAAAAAAACAAGTATTTTACATTACCACTAAATTATTTTAGAGTAACAATTTTAACGAGCCAAGATGTTTTCTGATTAGGACAAGGGGGGCTTAGAATGATTTTCTGAATAGAAATGTCAGCAGCTCGTTCGGTAACAGCTCATTATTAGGAGCTAAAAAGAAGAAAGCATCAAAAAAGAGGCCTGCAGGTAATTTATTTCAATCGGGCAAAAAGCAAAAAACTCAAAAAGCACCGGTTCGAAATTGGCCTGACATAGGAGAAGACTGCGATTTGGAGACTGATTTTCACAGTTTGTTCCATTATTAAGTGATGCTCAAGACAGACAAAACTACTATCCAATTGATTATTTCCATCAATACTGCGATGAGACGTTTTTTAGAAAACTAACGGAAAACACAAATATTCATTTTTATCAATCTTGTAATACATTACTTAATGCAAACGAAAATGAAATGCGTTGCTATGTAGGAATGACACTATTAATGAGTGTTTTGGGTTATCCTAGAATCCGCATGTACTGGTCAAATTCATTTAAACTTCCACTGATTTCTAGTACAATGAGCAGAAATAGATATTTTAAACTAAGAAATTTTCTTCATGTGGTTAATAACTTGGAAGTTTCAAACGACGAAAAAGAACGTGACAAACTATGGAAAGTTCGTCCAATAATAACTCCCTTTCTTAATGCAGTTTTGCGGCTACCGAGAGAGGAAAATGTTAGTATTGAGGAACAAATGATACCATTTTCTGGAAAGGTATCTATTCGCCAGTACGTCCCTCGGAAACCAAATCCGACTGGCCTTAAAAACTACGTTTTAGCTTCCAAAAATGGAACTGTTTTAGATTTCGAAATTTACCAGGGGAAAACGACAAATTTTCCAGAAGACTCTGAAAAGGGAAATTTAGGTACAGGGGGTAGAGCTGTGCTGCGTCTGAGTGAATCTTGTTCACCTGGAACAAACATGTATTTTGACCGATATTTTACAAGCGTTACATTATTAGACAAACTTAGGGAAAAGGGCATTTCGGGGACAGGAACTACCATGTCCAACAGATTTCCCAATGTTGGATTTTCGACAGATTATGAACTTAAAAAGCAAGGAAGGGGAACCATAAAAGCAAAAGTTAGAGATGACAAAAAGATAACATTAATTAAATGGATGGATAATAAGGCAATTACCATGGCCTCTTCAGAACACACCGTTAATCCAATACATGAATGTAAAAGATATTCGAAGTCTGATCGACGGTATTTGAATATTCCCCAACCAGATGTAGTAAAGCACTATAATAAATTCATGGGAGGGGTTGATTTACTGAACAGACAAATTGCAGCTTACAGAAGCTATCATAAAACGAATAAATGGCCAGTAAGAGTGTTTGAACACTTCATGGATTGTGCAGTGGTCAACTCATGGAATCAATACAGGAAAGATTGCCAAATTCTAAAAGTGAAAAAGAATAATGACATTTTAGACTTAATTGCATTTAAAATGCGCGTAGCAGAAGCCCTGATTAAGGGAATATTAACTACCGAATCAGAATCTGAAGATGAAACTTTTGAACCTCCAGTGCAGAAAAAAACACCGGGTAGGCCCGGAAGGGTGCCATTGCCTCCCCCTGAAGTTGCTAAGTCAAAAGCCTTGCACTTACCAAAAGCCATGGAGATAAAGGAAGCTCAGAGGTGCAGAAATCCCGGTTGTACGAAGCGTACACGAGTTAAGTGTATTTCCTGCAATATTTTTTTATGTGTTGTTAAAGACCGCCATTGTTTTATCGAATTTCATAGTTAGATAATAAAAATGATATTTTATAATGTGTCTTGAAATATTTTTTTTTCTCTTTATTTATTACTGTTTCACAGAATGCATAATTTGTTACACATTTGTACACAAATGTGTACATTGGTATTTATGACGGAAAAATACAAATACGTCCCAACACTCACATTTGTGTACAAATTATTGTGCTGCCCTCTATGAGTGATTTGCGAAATTTGGGGCAAATAACAGTTTAAAATAAGTATCTGGATGGCGCTAAGTGTATCATATTAAAATTGCACACATTTGTGCGACGTGGGTCCGAAGAGGATATAAGGAGACAAAATGTTCACCTCGTTTTACTATAGCAAGTTGTTTATTTTCTAAACTGGATATCCGATCCTCGTCCATCAGCATACGTCGAGGTAAATAAATAATATCATTATTGTATAATGTTAATTTAGTTTGAATACCGTATTTTCCGGTTACATTTTCAATTGCTATAATAGGGTACTGTTTGCCAAGTTCCAAATTAATAGGAGAAACTATTTTACCCAATATGCTTTGGGGGGAGGCATTTTGCTTCCCGCTGCTACTAGAGGTACTAGCACTTAACTGCTTAAAAGACATTATTTACTATTCGAAGATACTGGAACAGGGCAGCAACTGATTTTCGCAGGGTATTTTGGATCCTTTTATGGTAACTTTACATATTTCATTAGTCCTTCCTAACTTCCCTTTCTCTACAAAACTACTATCTCTATTTGATTCTTATGACTCTCCATACTAATTCAGGGATGCTCTTTAATATAAATACAGAAATCACTTTTCACGGAGGTTCATTCATGAATATTATCCGATACTGTAATTTTTAAACACACAACTTACACAATTGTTTATTCAGGTGAGTTACATTTTAAATTTGGTGGAGGGTAGATATAACGGTTCCTTATGTTTAAAAAAAAATGTTTGAATCAAATAACATGAAGTGATCAACTTACCGAGGTTTTATAATTTTCTAGGGTATATTATATTTTTTACTATTAGTTTTTGCATTTTAAAGAGGTTTTTTGGTACCGAAAACATCAAAATATAATAATGATTATAAATATATAGTGAATTTGATTTCGATTTTTGGACCGAGTTATACGGATTTTTTTATATTTACAACGATTCTGTAATATCAGGGATATGTAAAAGAGAATTAGGACACAATACAGACAATGCAGATATATGTAAAAATTTTATAATGAGTTTAAATATTTCACTAGAAAAGGTGTCCATTATGGGGATAGAGTCTTTTCAAGTACAAAATATAAAATATACTTGTAAAACATGCATTTTAATATTATCAGACCCCATATACTAATATTTTTAAATTTTTTCATAGTAAATATCGAATAATAATATAATACTTTAGAATATGGATATATTTTTATTAGTAAAGTCTCTGTAATATTTAACTGGAGACACCTCCCTAGACAAAATTCTATTGTAGAATCTTCTATAGATAAAAGTATTGATACTGCTTTATCAGACATAAAAACAACAAAATCGGATGTTTTTTTATTTCAGTATGAATGTAGATCATAAAGGAGTAAAAATAAATTATTTGTGATTGCATCAAAAGTAAAATTGTACACAGATAAATTAAATTTGAAGTAGATATTAAAATTTTTCATATAATATAAAGCTTCGAAAGATTAAAGGGATGTTTCGAAAAAAAACATTTATTTATAAAGCAAAATTTGATTTTGAGTAATTACGGCATATTGTTAAATAAATCATGTTCTATATCTATATTTAATTTAAAAATACAAGAGTTATAATAATTAAAGCATATAAAATACTATCTAAGTTTCCCGTGCAATATATTGAATAAAAATTATTTAGAAAATGCGATGAATCTATCTCATAATAATATCATTAAAACACATGTAATATTTTGTTTTAGAAATGAAGTTTATGGAAGTTAAAGCCTGTCTTTTTACTCGCCCTCCAGAATATAGTTTAGCACATTGCGTGGCGGCGGATTTATATATGAAGGCGGGGATCGCATTACAGTTCCGTAAACGATTCGGGAAAATTTCTTTTTTGAAAAGTCAAAATCAAAATCCTGGGGAAGTTGCAGTTTTGAGAGTAATTAATCATAATATTTATTACCTAGTAACAAAAGTTAGAAGCTGTGGCAAACCCACTATCAAAAACTTTATAGCAGCACTCAAAGAGCTAAAAAAACTTTTATCATTAAATAGTGAAACCAAGTTATCAATTCCGAGACTGGGGACAGGGCTAGATAAATTACCCTATTTATTTGTAAAAAAAGCAATTCAGGATATTTTTGCCGATACTGACATTGAAATAATGTGTTATTACATATAAAGTTTTAGTAAATTTTATGTTAAAACAATATCGAATGTTCTTGTTTTTGGGGATTTTTTTTTTCAGACAGCATAATACTAAAAATGATATATCGATGCACTATCTGTAAAAACGCCTTTATACAATATTTCGAACGATCTGTAACAGTAACTCGTCATGGGGTAGTATGCAATCAAGCATATGTTTTTAACGATAATTTCATTCAAGTATATAAAACTCAACTGGGTATAAAAACAGATAATCCACAATACTATGGAGAGACTCGCTTGTACTGTTCCATATCATGGAATTATGTAGAGCATTATACACCCTATCAAGAATCATATTTTCTTTGTATGGTCTGCATGGATCTGCTAGCCATGCAATATAATTTAAATAATATATATAATATTAGGTTTAACACATTTAATTCGCAATAATAGATTTAAGGAAAAAAGTACACTTTTTGTTATCCTTATTTGATTTTGACAAATACATTTTTGCTAAATTTACCTATTAAAGTCTTTACATATCAAAAAAATCGACTGTGTGCAAACGAATCACTGATAAGAACCACTATATTTATTTTTATGGTCAAACACTGCATCATATATCTACATAAAAGTACTATTATTGAGTCATACTTCATTCATTCCAAAGCTTCATCGAAAATAATGGTGCTGAGCTAAATTTATTACATTGAGCGATATTACTTGACTAAGGAACATCTGCATATTATAACATTTTTTATTCTTATTGCTCTTATTTTTATAAAAATACTAATCTACTAAATATTCTCAAAGGATATAATGATTTCAATTTTAATAAATTTTCTTTCACGTTGTAATTTAATATCTGTATATTTTCAAATACACATTTTTTATCTCCTATCTTTGACTGTTGCCTAAAATAAGTAAAAAGTATTCTTAAAATACCTAGGCAAAGTATAAGTAAAGGCATTTAAGTTCGTTTTACATGTACTACAAACATCTTCGGAACGAATTTTATGGATATAATAGTATTCTCCTTAGTAATAGTTAGTAATAGGCATAAAGTATTCTGCGAGTTTTTCACAATTATTTGCATCTATCTATATGTTGTAATTTATTGAATTGTACCTAAAAAGTATCATATGAAATATTGAAAAATCATAACATAGATGTGAGGGGATAATGGCTCCTAAAAATATACTTACAGTAGTTAATATTATTTTGGATAAAATTTCTTTCCATATCGTATGATAATTTGGTTGCATTTAATTATTGATAAAATTAATATTGAACTAAAACAATTCAATGAATATTAGCCATAGTTTTTGTGAATCATCTGTCAATTGACTTTCCATCTTGTGTAGATGCACAAAGTAAATATTGATCTCATTCTTCCTCTTTTTAAAATCGATGGCATAAGTCATATTTAACACATTTGCTCTTAAGCAGTATCGATAAAGCTAAAAATCGCCCAGTGTTATCGACTAAAATATTATAAATACTATATAAGGCTGATTTTAGTGTTTATGTTTCAAAAGTAAGGAAAACTTTGTGCTATTACAGACATAAGTTTAAAAGGCGATTATATATGTTTTTATGATACTTATTTGAAATTATTAATATAGAAAATTTCATCCACAGAAGTAAAAAAAAAATTGTACAAACTGAAACGTCAGTATGTTATTAATAGAAAATCAAAAATTATGGTATAGTTCTTTGCCAAAAAAGCTCTTTCTTTTTTCAAATGAGCAAAAAGCTAATACAATGAAAAATAATAAAATAAAATAAATATCAATCTGACGAACAAAGACTTTGTATTTTAACTCTTTGAATGCAGTGGTACGTCAAATGATAAGAGGATGTGTAGTGGGGCATTGGTACACAAAGAAATGTTTTTTGACCGTAACGAGCTGCAGTTTAATTCGTGTACCTGTGTAATATAAGTTGTCTATGTCAAAATATGCAATTGTCTCGTTGTTAGTTCGTAATGATATGCATTAGGTCATGGTTAGGATATGTTCTAGACTTGATTTTAATGTCTTTCGATCTGCAAATAATTGAATGTAAATTGTCACTCCTAGAACTTTTATTTAGAATAATTGCCTGCTTCTGAAAGAGTTAAACGGATCGGTTTTCTCTTTATAAAAATTTTGCATAAATGTAGATCAAAGTATTGATGCAAATATTCACCACATTTTATTTTCAGGTAATATCAGTGGTACGTTTTCCAATCAGCGGATTTTCCTAACATAGAATGTAATTGTGTTTTAGCAAAATATGCACTCAAAAATTAAGTATGATAAATATAAAATTGGTTAGCTTTTAATATTTTAAATATTTTTAGAGCTCAAAAAAAAATTAAAAATTATCTAATATTTTTAATATATATTAAACTATTTTATATGCATAATAAGGCTGTTTCTATTTTACAGTAAGACACATTTTATGTATAAATATTAAAAATGCTAAACTGCAAAAAAAATTTGCGTTATGATATGCGTATGTACTGAAATGGGAAATAAAATAGGGGTTTCGATTAGAATAAAATTCATTATATTTTGTTAGGACATCTATATAAATTTAATTAATAGTAACAATTAAATTTAATTAACTTTTTTGTTACAGAGCAAACATGCCCTGTGCAAATGAGTATGTACAGTCAATTAGAGCCAAGGTGAAGAGTGATAATTTAACTCTTGAAGCCTGTGGTAAGATTTTAAAAGAATGCACTCGTGCAATTCGTAATTTAAATAAACAGTTAAAACGTGTCAAATCTGTTTCTGAGAAAAGTCATATTTCATCTTGCTTAGGACAAATAAAGGGTTTTCAACATATTTTAAAGAATCAGAGGGGGGGAGGTGGTACGGGGTGGTACGTGTTAAATGGAATGATGTCAATTCTGCCTTTCAGTCAAGGATTAGAACTGGGGTTATCATCAACGTACGCCATATTGACATCAGATCCTTTTTAAATGACTGCGCTGCGTTGTTTAAACGGAGAATTCAAAATGCCTTTAAGAAGGATTGTGCTTTGAAGGTTAATGCGGTATTATGTGGTGAGTTTCAAATTAGTACAGGAGATATAACTTTAAAAGAAGATAAATATTTTAATACGGTTAATTCTCCTATTTACCAAAATACAAACTTGACCGCGTGGTTTAATAACAATGTTAGACAGCCTCTATTGCGCGACATGGAAGAGTTTCAGGAACGGGGGTTAAATTGGGCACTGATAATTTAACCTTAAAAATTAATAAATACAGTCTACTGCGCGTTGGAAGTTACATCGAGCTTCCTAAACAGATTGCCAGGAAAAGGGCCTGCATTAATGTTATGAATGAGAACGATAATAGATGCTTTGCCTGGAGCATTGTTTCTGCGCTTCATCCTGCGGCTGCGCACACAAATGCATGTAGAATGTCCTCATACCAGGATCCCAAGAAAGTACTTAATTTAAGGGGGATACAATTTCCGATGACAATAGGACAAATTCCTAGGTTTGAAAAGCAAAATAATCAGTTAATGTTTTTAGGTTATAAAAAAATAAAAGTAATTTTAGGGTGTTCCCTACCTACCTAACTGATTCTAAACAAACACAGCATGTTAATTTATTATTAATTTAAAATAATTATGTATCTGAAAGTGGTCTAAAAGATTTAATTCCTGTTAGATATCACTACGTCTGGATTAAAAACCTGTCAAGGCTACTTTTATCCCAACTAAGCAAAAGTCATATTCACAAATTTATTTGCGACCGTTGCTTACACTTCTTTTACTCTAAAAAAAATTATCACTTCATATCATTGAATGCAGTAAAATTAAAGATTGCATAATTCCAAAGGTACCAAAAGACCCCCATACAACTATTGCGTTTAAAAACTTTCTATTCAAAGAAAAAGCACCCTTCGTTATCTACGCAGATACGGAGTGTCTTTTACTATCAGAAAACGATGATTCTAGCAAAAAATCTCAAATTTATCAAACACATGTCCCTGCTAGTGTTGGTTATTATGTAAAATGCAGCTATGATAATAGTTTATCATTTTTTAAATCATACACAGGGCCAGATTGTATGGATTGGTTTATGAATGAACTTATAGATTTCGCTGAAAATGTTGAAACGGTTTTTCTATGCCCTATTCCGATGAATAAATTAACCCCTGATGAGCACGAATGTTTCAAGAATGCCCCAGTATGTCATATTTGTGAAAAGCCATTTGACGTAAAAGCAAACGATAGAGTCCATGATCACGACCATTTAACGGGGCTCTACCGTGGCCCTAGCCGCTCTATTTGCAATCTCAATTATCAAGATTCTCGCGTAATACCTTTATTTTTTCATAACCTAAGTTCTTATGACGGGCATTTCTTAATTAAAGCACTCTCAAAAATTGATGGCCAAATAGACCTTCTCCCGATTAATAAAGAGAAGTAAACGCTTTAACTCAAGCTTTATACAATTTCGATTTCTAGATAGTTATAGATTTTTACCCGAATTCTATCTATGTCCCTTCCTAATTATCCAATTCTAAAATCAGAATTTCCTACCTTGCATGATGACGCTTTTAAATTATTAACTATAAAAGGAGTATTTCCATCATCATTCATATAGTCGTCTATATGAATGACTGGAGTAGATTACAAGAGTCAGAACTTCCCCCTATCTCAGCATTTTATAACAGTTTAAATGATTCATATATTTCTTCAGAGAACTACATGCATGCCCAAACGGTATGGAATAAATTTAATTGTCAAACTTTACAGGAATATTCAGACTTATATTTAAAAACCGATGTATTACATACTGCTCGCTGACGTTTTCGAAGCATTTAGAAGTATATCACATAAGACATATGGGCTTTGCGTTGCACATTCATATAGTCTTCCTGGATACTCGTGGCAATCAATGCTTTACTTATTATATAAATCCAAACAAAAATTAGAGCTTTTAACGGATCTAGATATGATTTTGTTTATTGAAAAAGGTATTCGCGGAGGTTTAGGTCAATTTTCCAAACGTTACGTAGAGGCGAATAATAAATACATGCCCGATTACAACCCCAGTAAAGAGGAGATCTATTTAATGTACTTTGATATAAATAATCAATACGGATACGCCATGTCCCAATTTTTTCCGATCGACCTCCTTGCCCCAATCATGAAGTGCCTAAAGGTTCTAAAAATAAAAAATTATTAGCTACTTTACACAATAAAGATAATATATTATACATTATAGATACTTAAAACAAGTGTTAGAACTAGGCGTAAAAGTTACAAAATTACATCGAGTATTATCTTTTCAACAATCTGATTGGCTAAAACAATATATTGACCTTAATATTCTACTTCGACAAAATGCTCAAAACGACGTTGAGAAAAACTTTTTTAAATTAATGATTAACGCGGTATTTGGTAAAACGATGGAAAATTTACGTAACCATTCAACTGTTAAATTAATTACTCGATGGGATGGCCGATATGGGGCGGAAGACCTAATATCCAGACCTGAATTTAAAAGCGTTACTATAATTGATGAAAATCTCATAATCGTCGAAATGGTTAAAACAACTGTTTACTTTAATAAACCTATATACATCGGAATGTGCATTTTGGATCTGGCTAAAACCACTATATATGATTTTCACTATAACTATATGTTGCCTCGTTTTAATCACACAATACTCTACGAAATTAAAAATATCGATGTATATGACGTCATAAGACATGATTGTGTAAATATGTTCGATACTAGTGATTATCCAGAAAATAATATTTACAAAATCCCTCAGATAAATAAGAAGGTGGTTGGAATAATGAAAGATGAAAATGCCGGCCGATTAATGACTCATTTTATTGGCTTAAGATCGAAAATGTATTCTACTAAGGTACAGTAGTATACTCTCGACGAGATTGAGCATGCGCGAATAATGATGGAACAATCCAATAAAGACTGCAAAGAAATCGACCTAGCATTATCAAACTTGGGTGTTACAAAAAAGATTAAAGGGGTTAAGAAATCTGTTATAAAAAATACAATATCTTTTGATGATTATGTTAAGTGTATAGAACTTTGGTCCGAAAAAACTATATCTCAGAAACTAATTAGATCACAAAAGCATACACTATGTTCTATTAAACAAACAAAAATAGGACTTAGTCCGTTTGATGATAAGCGTAAAATATTTAAAACATCTCCCGATACTCTTCCCTGGGGGCATTACCGCATTAATAATAAAGATTAGATTTTCATAAAAATAAAAACTTTATTGTAAATATTAAAGATATTAATTAATTATTCTATATAATTATCTTAATAATTTATAAAAGTTAGGATAACATTTGATGCGTAATTGAATAATATGAATATAATCAATGGGGCAACCCATTGAAGATATCAATGGGCAAAACCGGAGAGTGCCGGAGGACCCAGGTGTTATCGAAAATCAAACTGAAGATAAGGGAACACAGACGGATATCAAGTGGATCCATTTTTCAGATGTAAAAATAGTGGCATGGGTGATCAAAATGTATGAAAATAGACCGGAAAATCAGACGAAAACAGAGCCAGACCTAGGGGATATTTTGGGACTAGCCGGCAGAGTAGTATTGAACCAAAAACAATTAAACAGCGACATCGAGAAAGAAATTGAACTCAATAAAGATAAAATAATAGCTGTAAAAAAATATAATATATGGTTCGAACAAGACAAGAACAATAAAGAAGTACACAGAATATTGGTGCACGACATCACAAAACGGGAAGTGTTAAACACTATACACGGGCCCAAGCATATCCAGGCGGGAGAAATGATTACCATCATCAATAACTTTTTTACCTGGATTGGAATGTCGCAAGATGCTATCAAGTTCGCGGAGGAATGCCCAAGATGTCAGGAGGTCCTGGATCTGTATCACCAAACCCAATTGTACGAAGCTATACCGGCACTGGCCCCAATTGAGATAGTCTTACTGGGGGCAGTGCAGAATTTGACAAAAACCCGACATGAACGCCTCAGCGCAGTACTATGGCTATGGGACAACTATAGCGGGTGGATTGAATGTCAGGAAGTAGCAATAGTAAGTGCCAGTAGGATCCAGAGATTCATAAAAAGGGATATCCTTAGTAAATGGGGAAAACCTAAAATTGTCATTTTACAACAAACGTTAATGAAATTCAAGGAAGATATTAAGGAATTGGTTCCGTGGACCCAAATATGCTCCCAGGAGGAGGCGAAGAATATCACAGCATGGGAAGACCTGCACGAATTGGAAAGGAAGTTACGTAAAGCTGGAAGGGAATGGCGACAAGTATTGGATGTGTACCTAATGGATATTCGGGATCAGACCAACAGGGAAACCGGGATAACTCCTTTCCAATTAATAATGGGATATCCACGGAATAAAAATATTTTATATAGAACCGAGACGACGGAAGGCCAATAGTATAATAAAAAAATATAATCCTGAGTGTAGTAATAAAATAATAATAATAAGTATTATTAATGTTAATAATGTCAAAATAGAATGTTATTTTTTCTTTAATAGGTGAAGAAAGGGTTTTTATTAGTATTAAGGGAAAATAAAAGGCTGTAATATAGTGATATTAATAGGTATTGTCAGACTGATTAATAATAATAATAATAATAAACGTCTTTTATTCAAAGAAAAAAAAATAAAAAAAATTTACACAAAATCAAATCTTAACAAAGATATTCTTGATCGAGGCGATATTTAGCCGTAATGGCTAGTCTTACATAGAACCTCTAACTAAAATATATAAATATTATTAAGATATTTTATAAATAAACAAAAAGCTATACAATAATTAAATAACAATCTTTTTTTTTATTTTATTTTGTCCACACCACAAACTTTACAATTATAGTTGTGAGTATTTATTGGCCAGCAAGTAAGTGAGATTTATACCTCCGTTTAAAAGAGAATGGGCTTGACAGTTTAAGATCATTTGGAAGTTTATTATAGGTGTGAGGAGCCTGATAACTAAAACATCGCCGAAACATGGCTGTAGAATGTTTGGGAATGCTAAAAAGGTCATTATATCGTGTGTCTCTGTTATGTATAGCGTTTCTAGAAATAAGCCTATCCCTAAGGAAAATAGGCAATCCCGTAAGAACAATTTTATGTAAAAAAACTGCAAAATGGAGCTCTCGTCTATTATTCATATTAAGCCATTTCAGTTCACGAATTGAACTTGAAACATGGTCATATTTACGCAGAGAGAAAATAAAGCGACAACAAGAATTTTGCACTCTCTGAATTTTTCTCTTTTCCAAAAGATTAAGATAGGGACCATTTGATTGATTGATTAGTCATAAGAAAATATTTTAAAATGTAACTTTGGGATATAAAATATGTATAGTTTTATGATGTTAAGTGGGATTTGAGAGTTATTAAATTACGCTTTTATTTTTTGATTTTCACTTGGTCATCATTTGTAATGATCCCCAAGTTTAATCTAGGTGGGGTGGTGATGCGTAATTGAATAACTCATTACTGTCGTTAAACGATAATTTTGTTTAAAACTAAGAAAATGCAATCGTTCAAATCGACTCCCTTGGTCGCAGGCTTTATCCGGAGAAGCCGTGCCGGGACGATTCATTTGTCTTCCTTTCGGGTGTCTAAATTTATCTTTTTAATATTTCAGTAAAATTGACGCGTAAAACGTGGGTAAACTGCTGAATTCAGAGTCATATTTTAGCGTAAAAAGCGGGGTTAATCTCTGACAAAAAATTACTAGTGATTTTATTATTTTAAGAGGGTTCAAGGAATCAGCCGGGATAAGGGGAGTTAGAATACCTCGGGATAAAGAAAGGGGAGTAGGTGTTTCTCGGGATAAAGAAAGGGGGGGCCACGGGCCAGTGAGTTTTAATTCTGCGAAGTATTATCAAGGGGCTGAAGTCAAGAGGTCTTTGGGTATAAAATTCATTTAGTAATCTAGGGGGGAAGAAGTGGGGATAGCCTTCGCTAGATATCCAGTGCTCAGGGAAAAGGGGGGAAGGACTCACAGTTTACTCCGTCGATTAAATTCATGAAAGTAGAATCACGGGTTGTTAGAGAAAAAGTAATAATTAGTTTGTCATAAAAATATAAAGATATTATTTTATGTTTATACCGTTGGTATTTATGATTTTTTATTCCTCATAAGGAAAATTGTGTTATTCCTGTTATAGTATTTATATTGTTATAGTTCTTTGTTGCTTGTGATTGCCAAGCAATCACATAAAAGTGTTTGAGTTCCTAATAAAAATCGTTGTCGAATTTATTTGTGTGTTTGTTTATTATCGAAGACAGAGGAGTCACAGAAGGTAGGGGAGTCCACATCGTCGGCGAGGCTAGCGGCCCTGGGCCGCGACGGCTTGCCGGCGATGGTGCGATCGGTAAGAAAGAAAGTATTTATAATAGTCGGCCTGAGCGGCGGCGCCTTCAGCGTCGTCGCCAGGAAGAGCGGCGGCGAGCCGCCCTTCTTCCTATAGTTGATAAAAGGGGGGTAAAGAATTATTACACTCAGGAAGGGGCAGAAAAATTTCAAAAAGAATTGGGGAGTCAGGGAAAAGTAGAATCATTTAAAGTAAGGGGTTTTGAGGAATCACAATCCTCGCCATTACAGGAATGGAGGGGGGAAGGATTCGGGAATATTCAGGTAGGGATATCCTGTAAATTATCTGGACAGGATGTAGGGGAATGTCAGGCTTGCTCTAAAGAGGGATTAAGTGGGTTAAATCTTGATGCCGAGTTTATGCCGGTGCCCTTAAGCATCAATGATCGGGCTATAGCGCGGCGAGAGCGTATCAAAAATATTGTCAGTACTATTGGCCTGCCAGAGTCAAGTTCCAATAAAGCGGATGAAGAACGGGATCCAGTTGATACGTGCCATCTGTACAATATAAATCGACCCCAATTAACACCTCCAAGGATTAGGACGACCCTGAGATACACTGAGCCCAAGTACCGCGGGTCAAGGTCGAACCCCCGGGAACACATTCAAGAAAGAGCTTATGGTTTTTTGTTTGAAATTTCGTTTTCCATTCAAAAAAAAACAGAATGGGTGCAAAGGACTTCCGTTCACGACGGGCACTTGTTATGTCACTAGTTTATCTAATATTTAACTACCTCGGGTATCTAGTTCCTATTAATTTTAGTTATCCACACTATTCAGTATTTTTTAATTTTATGTTATAAGATAACCCAGGGACAACTGATAGTCCATAAAACACATCAAAATATGTATGCAGTACGAACCAATTTTTAAACACACCTAATTAAAAAACAGGAGTTGAAAATTATACCCAGCTGTTTTTTTGTTAGAAGGTCCAAAGTCCTTTGGCATTGTTTTTAATTCCAACATTTTATATAGAAGTAACGCCAACGTTGTTGAAGAGCGTAGAAATTATTTGAAAAGGTTAGCTGAGGATTTAATTAAACTACAGTTGATAGTTCGCTCTTCAATCAGGACTTTACCTTTTGCATTGCAGGCAAGAATACGCGAAGGCTTGCATCTACAAGGGCCTCAACATGATATAAAAGAAGCTGCTTGTAATGTTGCAATTTGTCCCGCACATACCTACTTCAAGTGCCTACCTTGTTCTCGAGTAAATGAAAGCATTGAATCTTCAGACGAATAATTTTTTGTGTTGTCTTATATGTTTTTTTCTATCTTGTTTATTTTTATTGCTTAAAATTACAAAATGTAATTGCAGAAAGAAAATTTAACTTTTTTCAAATTCTTAAAGACACTAAAAAAAAGGTACAATAAGATATATAAAAACGTTTTTTTATAATTATTATTCACAATGAATATTATTTAATGAGTACTATATTTGTGTTTTATTAATTAAGAATTTGATATGTTAAACCATTTTGGTTAAGTACAGTATGGCCAAATATGTCATGTGACAAAAAATCTCACACGCGAGTTCTCCAGGGCTAATATAATATAACATAAAAAAATTAATAAATTAAATAGTAGATATTATTAATATCATAACAATAAGTAGAAAACAAAGAATAAAACCAAAAAATAAAACAAAGTGAAATACATGGGCAGGATAAAAATCAGTAAAGGCAGCAGAGGTAGAATAATTTAGGTGACAAAAAGGAAAAAAACACCCTCTTATTATTATCTAGATTTTTTTTAATCAAAAAAGATTTTTAAAGACGTAAGGATTATGAAAAATACATTTTTTTGAGAGCTTTTTGAATAGGTTTTTAATTTGTGTAGAACTACGAATATTTGAAGGCAGCAGGTTAAAACATTTAGGACCATAGTACCGATATACGAACTTTGAGAAATTGAACCCTGAAAAGAAGGAACAATTAACACGTCATTTACATTAGATCTAGTTTGGTAGGTGTGAACTATGTTTGGAAATTTTTTTTTTATTTTCTGTATATAATTTAAGACTCCAGAATATGTAAAAGTGCCTTATATTTAAGATCTTGTTATCGTTATATAATAAAGAATTTGGGTACATGCATTCTTTTTAAGACAATTTTAAGGGCAGTGTTCTGGCAAGTAGAAAGGGTTTTTAATGAATTTGTAGGGTAAAAATAAGGCTCTACCTTATTTTACCTATTTTTGTTATATTTATATTGTTATTGAAATAATCATTCCTGAACCTTGGTATCAATAACAAGGATACTGTCGAAGGTTTAACCCTCTACAAAAGGTGATGGTATATTATTTTATATTAACTATAAATAATAACATTTATTTAATCATAGGTTAAGCTTACAGTTAAGGTTACAAGTTAAGGTTAAGTTTAATATATATAAAACTAAGACTGATTTGTAAATAGATTAGATTGAATATACGTTTTATACGAATCTGAATGCCTCTCACTCGTCGAACCAACCAGTCACCTTACATGGCGATCCTGCCAGTCCAGTCACCATACTAGTGACCTTACATGGCGATCCTGCCAGAGGACTTTACACAAGTCTAAAAAAGTATTTTAAAAAGTGTAGTGTCCAGTGATAAATATTAGTGATGGGTACCAATCAAAGCAAGGAAGTGGTTATAATCGGCCAGGCAAGAAATAGCAAGAAGTCAACAATTAGTTTAGCCACAATCCAGCCCAGATCCAGACCCAGCCCAGACCTACACTAGACTCAACCCAGACCTGGAACCAGCCTACCTAGTAAGCCGATGGTGAGAAATGCTATACCACGGCGCCAGGCGAAGATGTAGTTAGCAGCCACCAGCAGTCCAGCCCAGCAGCACGTACGTGTGAGGCCTTAATAAAAGGTGAGGCAAAAGCCGCTCGTACGCAACGGGAGACTAGCTCATGGGTCTTCAGGAGTCCCGCTATTTGTGGAGGCAACCACAGTACTACACAATCACTAGGAAGGATATTTGATCTGAAATTTGCATTTTGTTAAAGATATGGCTCCATATATCAGAAAATCGTCGAGGCAGTCGTGGGATGATCAGCAAATGAGGGAGGCTATCGATGCTGTTAGGGGCGGTAAAATGGGTTGAATATTGACATCCAAAACGTATAATGTCCCTTTTACCACATTGAGGCGACGTACTCAAACGGGGAATACTTCTAAAGGATATCTAGGTGGACACAAGTCGACGTTTAATGTCAGTTTGGGAAAGAGTTAGTTAATCATTTACAAGACTTGGAAATCAGATTCTTTGGAATGCGGCGGCGCCTTCAGCGTCGTCGCCAGGAAGAGCGGCGGCGAGCCGCCCTTCTTCCTATAGTTGATAAAAGGGGGGTAAAGAATTATTACACTCAGGAAGGGGCAGAAAAATTTCAAAAAGAATTGGGGAGTCAGGGAAAAGTAGAATCATTTAAAGTAAGGGGTTTTGAGGAATCACAATCCTCGCCATTACAGGAATGGAGGGGGGAAGGATTCGGGAATATTCAGGTAGGGATATCCTGTAAATTATCTGGACAGGATGTAGGGGAATGTCAGGCTTGCTCTAAAGAGGGATTAAGTGGGTTAAATCTTGATGCCGAGTTTATGCCGGTGCCCTTAAGCATCAATGATCGGGCTATAGCGCGGCGAGAGCGTATCAAAAATATTGTCAGTACTATTGGCCTGCCAGAGTCAAGTTCCAATAAAGCGGATGAAGAACGGGATCCAGTTGATACGTGCCATCTGTACAATATAAATCGACCCCAATTAACACCTCCAAGGATTAGGACGACCCTGAGATACACTGAGCCCAAGTACCGCGGGTCAAGGTCGAACCCCCCGGAACACATTCAAGAAAGAGCTTATGGTTTTTTGTTTGAAATTTCGTTTTCCATTCAAAAAAAAACAGAATGGGTGCAAAGGACTTCCGTTCACGACGGGCACTTGTTATGTCACTAGTTTATCTAATATTTAACTACCTCGGGTATCTAGTTCCTATTAATTTTAGTTATCCACACTATTCAGTATTTTTTAATTTTATGTTATAAGATAACCCAGGGACAACTGATAGTCCATAAAACACATCAAAATATGTATGCAGTACGAACCAATTTTTAAACACACCTAATTAAAAAACAGGAGTTGAAAATTATACCCAGCTGTTTTTTTGTTAGAAGGTCCAAAGTCCTTTGGCATTGTTTTTAATTCCAACATTTTATATAGAAGTAACGCCAACGTTGTTGAAGAGCGTAGAAATTATTTGAAAAGGTTAGCTGAGGATTTAATTAAACTACAGTTGATAGTTCGCTCTTCAATCAGGACTTTACCTTTTGCATTGCAGGCAAGAATACGCGAAGGCTTGCATCTACAAGGGCCTCAACATGATATAAAAGAAGCTGCTCCAGGGTTTTTGTGGATTTTGCCCAAGACGGAAGAACAGAAAAACTAAAAAACGATGCATGGAATGTAATGTTGCAATTTGTCCCGCACATACCTACTTCAAGTGCCTACCTTGTTCTCGAGTAAATGAAAGCATTGAATCTTCAGACGAATAATTTTTTGTGTTGTCTTATATGTTTTTTTCTATCTTGTTTATTTTTATTGCTTAAAATTACAAAATGTAATTGCAGAAAGAAAATTTAACTTTTTTCAAATTCTTAAAGACACTAAAAAAAAGGTACAATAAGATATATAAAAACGTTTTTTTATAATTATTATTCACAATGAATATTATTTAATGAGTACTATATTTGTGTTTTATTAATTAAGAATTTGATATGTTAAACCATTTTGGTTAAGTACAGTATGGCCAAATATGTCATGTGACAAAAAATCTCACACGCGAGTTCTCCAGGGCTAATATAATATAACATAAAAAAATTAATAAATTAAATAGTAGATATTATTAATATCATAACAATAAGTAGAAAACAAAGAATAAAACCAAAAAATAAAACAAAGTGAAATACATGGGCAGGATAAAAATCAGTAAAGGCAGCAGAGGTAGAATAATTTAGGTGACAAAAAGGAAAAAAACACCCTCTTATTATTATCTAGATTTTTTTTAATCAAAAAAGATTTTTAAAGACGTAAGGATTATGAAAAATACATTTTTTTGAGAGCTTTTTGAATAGGTTTTTAATTTGTGTAGAACTACGAATATTTGAAGGCAGCAGGTTAAAACATTTAGGACCATAGTACCGATATACGAACTTTGAGAAATTGAACCCTGAAAAGAAGGAACAATTAACACGTCATTTACATTAGATCTAGTTTGGTAGGTGTGAACTATGTTTGGAAATTTTTTTTTTATTTTCTGTATATAATTTAAGACTCCAGAATATGTAAAAGTGCCTTATATTTAAGATCTTGTTATCGTTATATAATAAAGAATTTGGGTACATGCATTCTTTTTAAGACAATTTTAAGGGCAGTGTTCTGGCAAGTAGAAAGGGTTTTTAATGAATTTGTAGGGTAAAAATAAGGCTCTACCTTATTTTACCTATTTTTGTTATATTTATATTGTTATTGAAATAATCATTCCTGAACCTTGGTATCAATAACAAGGATACTGTCGAAGGTTTAACCCTCTACAAAAGGTGATGGTATATTATTTTATATTAACTATAAATAATAACATTTATTTAATCATAGGTTAAGCTTACAGTTAAGGTTACAAGTTAAGGTTAAGTTTAATATATATAAAACTAAGACTGATTTGTAAATAGATTAGATTGAATATACGTTTTATACGAATCTGAATGCCTCTCACTCGTCGAACCAACCAGTCACCTTACATGGCGATCCTGCCAGTCCAGTCACCATACTAGTGACCTTACATGGCGATCCTGCCAGAGGACTTTACACAAGTCTAAAAAAGTATTTTAAAAAGTGTAGTGTCCAGTGATAAATATTAGTGATGGGTACCAATCAAAGCAAGGAAGTGGTTATAATCGGCCAGGCAAGAAATAGCAAGAAGTCAACAATTAGTTTAGCCACAATCACAGATCCAGACAGATCCAGACCCAGCCCAGACCTACACTAGACTCAACCCAGACCTGGAACCAGCCTACCTAGTAAGCCGATGGTGAGAAATGCTATACCACGGCGCCAGGCGAAGATGTAGTTAGCAGCCACCAGCAGTCCAGCCCAGCAGCACGTACGTGTGAGGCCTTAATAAAAGGTGAGGCAAAAGCCGCTCGTACGCAACGGGAGACTAGCTCATGGGTCTTCAGGAGTCCCGCTATTTGTGGAGGCAACCACAGTACTACACAATCACTAGGAAGGATATTTGATCTGAAATTTGCATTTTGTTAAAGATATGGCTCCATATATCAGAAAATCGTCGAGGCAGTCGTGGGATGATCAGCAAATGAGGGAGGCTATCGATGCTGTTAGGGGCGGTAAAATGGGTTGAATATTGACATCCAAAACGTATAATGTCCCTTTTACCACATTGAGGCGACGTACTCAAACGGGGAATACTTCTAAAGGATATCTAGGTGGACACAAGTCGACGTTTAATGTCAGTTTGGGAAAGAGTTAGTTAATCATTTACAAGACTTGGAAATCAGATTCTTTGGAATGACTGAGCATATCAAATAACTGTTAAGAAGAAAATTCCACACAAATTTTCGAAAGAAAAAGAAATGGTTGAAAAGGGTTGGTTGAGATTATTTAGGATGCGGAACCCTACATTATCCCTTCGCATCCCAGAAGCCACATAAGTTGCAAGAGCTCGAGGTTTTAACCGACCAGAATTTCAAACATTTTTTTGTAGCTGTAGTAAATAAAGCAGAAAATAATGATATTACCCCTGTAACTAGCGTAATATGGAGTAAGGAGGAACTGCGTGAACTACAGAACAATGACCCGCAGATCATGAAAATAAAATCAGATTTAGAACCAGAGGATGAATAATATTATTTAAGCAATGAAGGTATATTGTTCAAACGCCGAGAAAGTGACCAGAGACATGACATAACCATGGCGCCACAAAAGATAGTTCCCGACCTACTACAACTATATCATAGTTCAGTATTTGGTGCTCACCTAGGTCAAAAGAAAACACAGCAACTAATAAAACAAGATTTTTATTTGCCCACCTTAAGAAAAGATGTCATAGGCTATGTAGAGCAGTGTAGATCGTGTAATCTCAGAAAAACTAATTACCAACCACCTTCAGCCTTGCAACAAAACCCTATACCATCGATACCATGGGGAAGAATTAGTCTGGATCTAGTAGGGCCATTAAATAGAACCATCAACGGTAATAAATATATTCTGATATGTGTGGACTATTTGACTCATTATCCAGAATGTATACCACTGCCTAACATAAAAGCCGACACAGTAGCTAGAGCTTTTGTGGAACATATCATATGTCGTTTTGGAACACCTAGAAAGCTAATTACAGATTGTGGAACTCAGTTTCTGAGTCAGTTATTTTGCCAAATTTGCTCTTTACTTGGAATTCGAAAATTAAAAACGACACCTTACCATCCTAGTGGAAGCGCAGTTGTAGAAAGATTTCACAAATCAATAAAAACAATGATTGGACATTTTGTTAGCGACTACAATGACAGTTGGGATCTAGTATTACCATATTGTTTAATGGGGTACAGAAATTTACCACATGAAGGTACAAGAGAATCACCGTTCTATTTAATGTTTGGGCGTGACATGGAATTGCCGATTCATCTTAGTATACGAGAACAACAAGTAAAGTATGACAGATGAAAATTACGTCAGCAAATTTGTAGCTAGAATGAATAGTGCGCATGATCTTGCCAAGAAAAACTTAGAAAGGAGTATCAAGCAACGCTGTGAAAACATAATCAAAAGAAAACTAGAAAAGAATTTCAGTTAGGAGATCTTGTATATTTATATACTCCAGCTATACCAGGAAAGAAACTAGCATCTAAGTTTTATAACAAATGGACAGGACCGTATCGAATTATAGAAAAGAAAGGACCAGTTACATTCAAAATCAAGGAACCATCAAGTAAAAGGGAACAAATGGTACACTCTGATAGGTTAAAGCCATGCCGAGAAATTGACCCTACCAAGGAAAAAGAAAATTTAAACAAAAATGTAAATTTAAATAAAAATGAAACTGAAAGGAAAAGCGAAGATGAAACTACCAACGAACCAAATGACTTATTGGATGATGGAAAAAGGCAGGATGAAATTGATTATTTCATAGACCAGGACAATCCTTAAATCATCAAGAAGAAGGGGAAAAAGAAGAAGAAGAATAAGAAGAAGGAGAAGAAGAGGAAGAAGAGGAAGGAGGAGAGGAAATTGATGATGACGATGAGGAAAACGGAGATGAACAGTCTGAGGATTCTATATACGACTCAGCAGGTTTAGAGGAAAGATAATTACCTGTAGTTAATATACGTACTCGTACTCGTGAGGTCAGATTACCTCGAAGATTTGACGATTACGAATTATAATTAATAATTAGGAGCCACCTTAATTTATAGAATGAATAATTAGACTAATATTAATTTAACGCCATTATTTGTTGCAGTGAAGACGTACATCTTTATTACTATGGTGCAACTAACGTATGCCGGATTAATCGCATATGACTGTAGAAATCCTACAACTAACATAATTGCGATATCATTAAAAGACGTCAGTAATTGTCCAGATCCAGAATCAGGATATTTGGTAACAGAAACTCACATACAAGTGTTGGAAAGAAGAAAATTTGAATATGTACATGTTTTTTCGTGTCTCGTGGAGATATCGAGACTTATCAGTTATTGTGGTGCATTTCCCACCAATCAGCTGTCGACGGAGGGTTATCAAGTTATATGTACGACATTAGTTCAGAAGAATGTCGAAAAACTCATACATATCGTCCATTTAATGGACTCAACGGCCTTGTAATAAATAAATTAAAGCCCAATTCAACGATTTCAATAGCCCTTGTGTTAGCCAGAAAGATCGATAATAAACATAATTGCGAAGGCACACAATATATAGAAGATGGAAAACAATGGAACAATGTAATTGTACAAGCAGATATAAGAATAACTCTGAAAGATTATTATACTAAAGTTACTCTTGATATCAACGAAATACTCTTACAAAATGGAGTAAGATGCCCTTACTTACCAAGAGAATGTACCGATTATGTAAACGGTCAGACTCTGTGGGAACAAACACAACCAAAATTGTGTAATGACTACAATATTGTGTATGAAGGTATTGCAACCTATTTACAAGAAAAAGGTGAAAAACCAAATATTTATGTAGTAGTTGAAGACAAAACTAAAGTTTTTGCTATGCAACTTTTTGGCGAAGGAAAGATTTGCGGTGCAACTGTTTGGCACACTCAGCTTCCCAGATTGTTTATGTATAGAAAGGAATCTGCCATAGAAAAAACACCGTTTACTGACACTACAGAAAATCGGGACGCAGACCTGCTTACATATGTAAACACCAAATTCCTCTACATTGAACAATCAATCAAACGAGCAGTGAACGATATGTTTACACAAACTATACACAGAAGATGTCTTTTGCACAGAGAATTGCTTAAAAATCGACTTATGATGGCCTCCATTAATCCAAATGCCGTTGCTAGCTTAGTTAAAAATCAATTGGGCTATGTAGCTAAAGTTAGCGGAGAGACTCTTTATATCCTCAAATGTGTACCCGTCTCTGTAGAAGTTAGACGGACAGAACTTTGTTATGTGGAATTGCCAGTCACCGCCAATAATAAAAGTATGTATATGTCGCCAGTAACACGCATACTACAAGAGTATGGTCAAGAAACTGAATGTAACTCAATTATACCCGCTCTATTTCAAATTGAAGGAAGATGGACAGGATTTGACCCCTATCCAAACCATGGAATAGTCCCCCAAGAATTAAAAGTAGACTACGAGAAACCGCACTAATTTCAAATGATAAAAAATCATACATATACAAGGCTTGAATTTTTACCGGAAAAATTGTCGCCCCTATACCTATTTAATGAACTCTGAAAAAAATAAATGGACATAAAGAAATCTAAGATGCGATGGTCTACGAAAAATAACACAAACATTTAACTAACATGTAGGGAGATGTTATTGCGATAGTGTGACTAAACGAAGGGGTAGCTAGGGATAAGTTAACTCAATTATATTTGAAGACATTAAATATTTGTGAAGAAAATGAGCCCCCTTTCTTTACCTCAGTATAAAAACAGAAAATTAAAAAGAGTCTGTTCAGTAAAAGTTGTTCTTTGGTACGTGCGCGTGTGGAAGTAAAATAATAAACTCTAAATAATAAGACTTAAAATTAAAAATAAACAAAAGTGTACGACGTTCGTAGCGGGTAGAATAAGACTTATAATTAAAAAATCAATCAAAAGTGTTAAGTTCGGTCAAAAATGGCGTGGATGACCCTCTGCCTTACATATGTACGAATAATCGGTACTAATCGGCCGATGGTCAACACCATTTTAAGGATGATGTACCACCTGCGAGACCTTTGAGGGGTAATCAACCCGGCCGTCCGGAAAATATCGCGTTTAGGGCCATAGTCGCGGGTTGGTTTTCCCTTATACATCTGGAATACCAGATATTTCGTACCAACTGGGCAGTAGCCTACGGTGGACACTACAATCCCGCCGAATGTGACTGTCCAAATTGTCAGCCGCCACGTGACCACGAAAACTTGTTTCGACTCTCCTCAGTACCCTCCGGCTGGTCCGTAAATCCCAGGACCAAGTCAGCCTGCCGCCGAAGTTGCGCCCCAGCCTAACGAAGCCCCATTAGAGGTTGCCGCTGGCCCCTCTTCGAGGCCGGGACCAAGCCGCGGGCCTGAAACCGTGCAAAGTACTCGCCCCTCTCCAAGACCAGGTACCAGTCGAGAACCAGACAGTACAACCCACTGTCCCTTACCAACCACATTGCTGCCTCTGGAATCAAGTGCGGCCAGGACTGTAGACTGGGTACGGAGGACAATTCAAATCCGCAACCATCCTACGAAGGACGTACCTAGTGCTAGCCCGGGGTACGAAGTAACTCAAATTACGGGCTACGGCTTACCCTAAAGCGTCTAAGACCATATACCCCAGAGAACCGTGAGGATAGTGTTAGTGGAAGCGACAGCTTCGGTTAAAGTAGTAAATCAGTAAAACGTAAAATTTTGAGTAATTTTATCCATGTTAGGTTAAAAACGTAATTTTAGCGTGGTGCTACTACTATTTTTGTAGTATAGTATATCTGACTAGAACGAAAGAAAAAGGAAATTAATTAAATGAGCCAAATTGGAATTAGTTAAATAAAAAAAAAAAATTTAAATGACTGGAAAAAAAAATTCACAAGGAAAATTTTTTTTTTTGCGAATTTAATTAATTTTCACGTATCACATATTAATCCTATAAACAAAAATATTGTTGTTTAACTTTAGCTTAAAATTTTTCACAATCTAAAATTAAATTAAGGTTCTAACCAATTATTAGACTATTAGGACTCCTAGAGTAGCACCTATGATATCAAACATAAATTCCATACAAACATTCCATTAAAATTCATACGTAACTTGGAGTTATTAAATGCTATAAATTTTCTCCAGATTCCTTATAAAATAATTAACCTCGTTTTAAAGAAAAAATAATATACCAATAATAAGTCTACACATATTTATTATTTTTTTAGCCAATTAAAAAAAACACGAGAGAGTAAGACTGAGAGAGGAAACTTATAGAAATATCAATATAAACAAATAATTATTAATAGGTGTAGTTATTAAAACGTATTAAAGCAAATTTTGCAAATACCGAATATATCTAGTCCCTCATAGATACCTTTATTTATATAAGATAGGTAAAGTCTACACTTAAAAATTATTGCAAATTGTAAAATTAATATTGTTTTTTGCCAATTGCATCATTTTACAGTAGGTATATGGATAAATTAATAAATTTTAAGAGAAATGGGTAAATTTTAAATTTCGTAAATCCATATATCTATAAAATGCATAGTTTTACATCTAACCCTTTTAATATATAAACGTCGTATAAATAAATCGGTAGCACCACTAGATTTAGGAATGTAACGTAAACATAAGTAAAAAGGCCATATAACACAGAACACTTACTTTTTCGCAACGCCTTCCGTCTAGCCAGCTGGGATAGCACGTGACGCCTTCAATCTCATGTTTACTACCTAGGGTATAATGACCCACTAACCTATATTTAAACACTTAGGGTGGGTTGTTTATTTACTTAAAATACTTTCATTAAGAAAGGTATTTTAATTCTTAAAGGGGGAAGTGGTATAGTGACTCGGAAAATTTCTTCAATAAAACTCAAATGCTTTTACGGAAAAGCATTGTCATAGAATTGTTGTTTAAAATACGGAAACTATGGAGGTTATTAGCAAATATTTATTAAAAATTTAATTGTGGATACATAAAAGTAGATCAAAACCTGTTAGTAAATTGTGACAAGTGATAAAATATTTTTACAGAATTTAATATGAAAAAGATGTAAAAAGAAAAAAAAAGAAAAGAAAAAAAACTATTTTTAATTCCAAAGAATAAATTGTTTGTTTTCTTAAAATAAAATAAAATAATTTTTTTTAATAAAAAAATTTAAATGAATAAAAATTATTCAAAGATTTCTGAAAAGTTTTTATGAACTATTTAAAAATTAAAAATAATTAATGATTAAGAAAATACTTTTATTTATAGAAAGTGTGAACAAGAAGATTTGTCAACGAGAAGTATAGACATATAGGGGTATATTACCGAAATAAATAGGGACTTTTATAAAAGGCTTGAATTTTTACCGGAAAAATTGTCGCCCCTATACCTATTTAATGAACTCTGAAAAAAATAAATGGACATAAAGAAATCTAAGATGCGATGGTCTACGAAAAATAACACAAACATTTAACTAACATGTAGGGAGATGTTATTGCGATAGTGTGACTAAACGAAGGGGTAGCTAGGGATAAGTTAACTCAAATATATTTGGAGACATTAAATATTTGTGAAGAAAATGAGCCCCCTTTCTTTACCTCAGTATAAAAACAGAAAATTAAAAAGAGTCTGTTCAGTAAAAGTTGTTCTTTGGTACGTGCGCGTGTGGGAGTAAAATAATAAACTCTAAATAATAAGACTTAAAATTAAAAATAAACAAAAGGGTACGGCGTTCGTAGCGGGTAGAATAAGACTTATATAATTAAAAAATCAATCAAAAGTGTTAAGTTCGGTCAAAAATGGCGTGGATGACCCTCTGCCTTACATATGTACGAATGATCGGTACTAATCGGCCGATGGTCAACACCATTTTAAGGATGATGTACCACCTGCGAGACCTTTGGGGGGTAATCAACCCGGCCGTCCGGAAAATATCGCGTTTAGGGCCATAGTCGCGGGTTGGTTTTCCCTTATACATCTGGAATACCAGATATTTCGTACCAACTGGGCAGTAGCCTACGGTGGACACTCCAATCCCGCCGAATGTGACTGTCCAAATTGTCAGCCGCCACGTGACCACGAAAACTTGTTTCGACTGGCCGATTTTTGGAGAAGGATCCGAGAAGAGGAACTGCAGGGATGTCCCTGTGAGGAATGCAGGCCACCGTTTGGGGGACCCCGGTCTCCTCAGTACCCTCCGGCTGGTCCGTACATCCCAGGACCAAGTCAGCCAGCCGCCAAAGTTGCGCCCCAGCCTAACGAAGCCCCAGTAGAGGTTGCTGCTAGCCCCTCTTCGAGGCCGGGACCAAGCCGCGGGCCTGAAACCGTGCAAAGTACTCGCCCCTCTCCAAGACCAGGTACCAGTCGAGAACCAGACAGTACAACCCACTGTCCCTTACCAATCACATTGCTGCCTCTGGAATCAAGTGCCGCCAGTACTGTAGACTGGGTACGGAGGACAATTCAAATCCGCAACCATCCTACGAAAGACGTACCTAGTGCTAGCCCGGGGTACGAAGTAACTCAAATTACGGGTTACGGCTTACCCTAAAGCGTCTAAGACCATATACCCCAGAGAACCGTGAGGATAGTGATAGTGGAAGCGACAGCTTCGGTTAAAGTAGTAAGTCAGTAAAACGTAAAATTTTGAGGAATTTTATCCATGTTAGGTTAAAAACGTAATTTTAGCGTGGTGCTACTACTATTTTTGTAGTATAGTATATCTGACTAGAACGAAAGAAAAAGGAAATTAATTAAATGAGCCAAATTGGAATTAGTTAAATAAAAAAAAAAATTCACAAGGAAAATTTTTTTTTTGCGAATTTAATTAATTTTCACGTATCACATATTAATCCTATAAACAAAAATATTGTTGTTTAACTTTAGCTTATTAGACTATTAGGATTCCTAGAGTAGCACCTATGATATCAAACATAAATTCCATACAAACATTCCATTAAAATTCATAAGTAACTTGGAGTTATTAAATGCTATAAATTTTCTCCAGATTCTTTATAAAATAATTAACCTCGTTTTAAAGAAAAAAAATATACCAATAATAAGTCTACACATATTTATTATTTTTTTAGCCAATTAAAAAAAACACGAGAGAGTAAGACTGAGAGAGGAAACTTATAGAAATATCAATATAAACAAATAATTATTAATAGGTGTAGTTATTAAAACGTATTAAAGCAAATTTTGCAAATACCGAATATATCTAGTCCCTCATAGATACCTTTATTTATATAAGATAGGTAAAGTCTACACTTAAAAATTATTGCAAATTGTAAAATTAATATTGTAATTTTGCCAATTGCATCATTTTACAGTAGGTATATGGATAAATTAATAAATTTTAAGAGAAATGGGTAAATTTTAAATTTCGTAAATCCATATATCTATAAAATGCATAGTTTCACATCTAACCCTTTTAATATATAAACGTCGTATAAATAAATCGGTAGCAGCACTAGATTTAGGAATGTAACGTAAACATAAGTAAAAAGGCCATATAACACAAAACACTTACTTTTTCGCAACGCCTTCCGTCTAGCCAGCTGGGATAGCACGTGACGCCTTCAATCTCATGTTTACTACCTAGGGTATAATGACCCACTAACCTATATTTAAACACTTAGGGTGGGTTGTTTATTTACTTAAAATACTTTCATTAAGAAAGGTATTTTAATTCTTAAAGGGGGAAGTGGTATAGTGACTCGGAAAATTTCTTAAATAAAACTCAAATGCTTTTACGGAAAAGCATTGTCTTAGAATTGTTGTTTAAAATACGGAAACTATGGAGGTTATTAGCAAATATTTATTAAAAATTTAATTGTGGATACATAAAAGTAGATCAAAACCTGTTAGTAAATTGTGAGAAGTGATAAAATATTTTTACAGAATTTAATATGAAAAAGATGTAAAAAGAAAAAAAAAATAAAATAAAAAAAACAATTTTTAATTCAAAAAAATAAATTGTTTTATTTGATTCTTAAAATAAAATAAAATAATTTTTTTTTTAATTATAAAATTAAATTAAAATAATATTTTAAATGAATAAAAATTATTCAAAGATTTCTGAAAAGTTTTTATAAACTATTAAAAATGTAAAAATAATTAATGATTAAGAAAATACTTTTGTTTATGGATTAAATAAATTTTAAAAAAATATTTAAAAATAAAATTGTCGAAGAGTCTGAGTAAGATTCCACAAAAGCAAAAAAAAATTTATCAAACAAAAACTTACTTGTCAAGTATATTCCAAACGTATCCAAAATATTTGCAAAATAAAATCAAAACAATAAAATAAAATGAACAAATTCATTTTATTTTATTCACCACACTGTATAAGAAATTTTCTATGTTCCGAACCGACTGTATTAGGGCGTGAAAGTATCAATACTAACCGTCCATCTCAGGTCACATCACTGGGAAACCGTTCCCCCACCTTAAGTTTTCTTACGTGTAACACCCCAAAAAAAGACTCGGAAATAGGACAGCTAAATTTAACTACATTAGGGGAAAGTATATTATATATTATTAGCATCGAATAACAAGAAATGACCACACGTCATCTTAAGAATGGGGTTAATACCTGCAAATTCCTGCTAGGGTGAAAATTTTCCCCCTGCATGATTAATGAGATTGATGGGTCACCCTATCGTATATTATTGCATCTTGACATTTTTATATCTGTTTGTAACCTCAATAGGTCGGAACAAGGGATTATGACCGTTAATTAGCTATACCTTTTTTTTGTATCGTTTCTCGGAAAATCAAGACAGTTAATAGGTAATAAAAATGTCACGTTCGCTGGCTAGGGAGAAATTGAAGGGGAGAAATTGATATAAAAAGGACTGCCCACGCTTGGACAGTTAGTTAGATTTTTGAAGCCATCACGTTAGATTTTCGGAGCCATACCCCTTGGCTAAATACGGCAAGGAAAAGTTTGCCGGTCGTCTTGCTAAAAGTTTTGCAAGAGAATATTAAATCGGTTTTTAGTCGGAAAATCGGAGTATTGGGGTCGAGCGACATTTTTGGATTTAAAAGTTCTATTGAAGAAAGAAGTAAGTGTTCTTGGCCAGATATTAGTGGATTAACTGAACGTTGTAACTTATAAGGAAAATATGTTTTAGTATAAAACATACTTGAAAAATGGTAGCTCCTATAAAAATTTAACTCTTCCTTATTTAATAAAACAAGTGTATGTGAAACCTGCATCAGTGTATTAATTTTGAACCAATTTTCCAAGCTAATAAAGTTAAGCTATTAGAAAGTTTCCTTAACAAAATCTACACGGTAGGAAATTATCAAAATAAAATAGGGTAATAGTTAGTGGGAAGGTTGTTAGCAAAGAACACGGGAATCTTCCGGACCCAGCAAAATTACATCCTTATCACCGCCAATTGTCAAATAAATTATCAAGCCGCTCGGATATTACCAACAGAGAAATTGGTGGGTGTGATAACGGTAAGCCTGGCAATGTCTTCAACATGGACGAAACCGGAGTTTAGCTTAATAACAAACCTGCATTATGTTATTGCTGAAAAAGGATCGAAGAATGTAGCGGCGATCACATCAGATGAAAAAGGAGAAACAATCAGTGTAATCTGTTGTTCTAACGGGGAAGGAACATTTATACCGCTAGCTTGCATCTTTAGAGGTAAAAACAAAAAAAACAGAATACGAGGACGGGATGCCCCCTGGATCCGTGGTCTATATGTCTGAAAAATCAGTATATAGGTATTAACACTTCGCTTTTCTTGATATGGCTACAAACACAATTTGTTCCCAGAAAACTACAAGGCCGAGTAATTCTAATTTTAGATGGTCAGCATCACACTGCAGTTCGATAGAGGTTCTAGTTTACGCTGAAGCAAACGAAATCACTTTATTGTGCCTTCCCAGCCACACGACACAAATTCTGCAGCCTCTCGATCGTGGATTCTTTGAAGCATTTAAAAGTACTATGCTGCCTGCAATAGCTTTATACGAGCAAAGCAAATCCCACAAGAGCACTAAATAGACTACAATTTGGGCAATTGGTAGCGGAAGCGTCGTCAAAATCAGCCACAGTTAACCATGCCACATCATCTTTTCGTGCCACCGGAATAATTATACCGTTCAGCAGAGACGCTATTCCAGAGTACGCTTTTTTAAACCAGAATAGTCCTGTAAAACATGCTAAAACCGCCGTTGATCAACACCCGTGACCGCATAGTTATCCAATCTGAAAATAAAACAACCGTTGCCAAAAACCCTGAAGAGGAAAAAGAACCCCCGGGAAAAATGTTAAACACCATCTGTCTAATACTTCTAAAGTGGATGTGGTACGCAAACGCAGTCGTCAGCTTGCTGAGATATTAACATCTCCCGAAAATATGTTGAAAAAGAAAACTCTAGCAGAAAACAAAGTTAAATTGTTCCACAAAAAAACACGAAAGGAAGCTACGAAAAATAAAAAAATCTACTAACAGCCAAGCGAAGAAAATTATTATTGTTATAAACTACTTGTATATTAGTTATTTCTAGTAGAAGAAATAGAGCTGGATTCTATCGTAATTTTGATTAGAACCCAGTTGGCTAAAATGTGTTTATAAAAATATATCTACGTGCAACACTCTAATATCTAAACCAACTCGTACCATTGAAAAGTTTTAGAAGGTTGCAAATTAAGACTAAATACATTTTTATTAATTAATCCATGCTTAAGTTATCTGATGGATATATTGAAATTGCGTAGACAACAACCTACCAGACGCGTATCTACCGTTTACAGAAAAATAGAGTTAAAGGCAAAAAAATTAAAAATGGAAATAAGTACCTACATAACTGAAATTTGACACTATTTGGACTAAATTTTTATTTGGCAAAAATATTTTTATATAAAATCTTGCTGTATTTTTAATAATTAAGTAAGGTTACTCTTTAAGGCAATTTCGAAAACATGAAATTTGCTGCCTTACTATTCGCGCAGATGAAATGAATTTAGTTTTAAAGCACGCACCAACTTTTATCAAGAATAAAATTTTCTGAGAAATCGGTAATAAAAAAGTTTTCCATGTGTTGCATATTTTTTTGGACACTGTATGTAGGAAAAAAATTCTGTGGATTTATATGAGAAACTGATTGGTACCTATATATTTTGGCTCACTCTGTGGTACCTAACATTTATTCTTTTTTTTGCTAAAAATATTTCCGCTTTATGTTTACCAAAATGCATTATATGTGTTTTAGAAAACAAAATAGACGACATCGAAATTCTGAAACATTTACAAGAAGCCGAAATTATTGACATATTATGCAACAAGGTAATGGGGGACAAAATACTCCTCCGACGACAAGTTGAATTATTAAACAGAGAGGTAAAGATTATGAACATTTTATGCCAGCCAGGGTGTTTGGCAATATATTGCTTTATTTTTACATCAGTGCAGGTACTGGAGGAGGATGGCCCTTGTCCCCGTCCTGAAGTCAAAAGCTTAATGGCAAGAAAAGAATAGAATTTCTGAAAGCACCCTATAGATATAATGTTTATAAATAACATATAGGTACTTTTTTCGTAGGACGGCGATGAATCTCCACCACCTAAAAAAATTTATGTACCTAACTAATGAAGAGCCTATTGTATCTTTGGCCTCTTTTCCGTCAACAAGGACAATTCTATCTTCTATCATCAGCAGCAACATCCCACATGTCCACCTCCACAGTGACCTTGGACTCTGATTTTACATTTGAAAGAAACCTTAAGTATGGACTAAATAATAATGCATATTATATTAAAAACTAATTGGAATTATCTTATGTAGAATCGGATAATTTAAAAATATACAGGGTGTTCCATTTAAAATAACAATTGCTACCTGTTTTGGGCAGAAGCGGCTACGCCGCATTGCTAACAATATTTTGAAACGATAGACCATGGTCGTTTATCTGAACAACTAAATTTTAAAAAAGACGTATCACCCGTTCTCCATAAACGTTTAATACGCCATCCACCATGAGACACCCTGTATAATTCGTCCGTTTTTAATATTTTTTAGTAATACAATCAATGTTTTTCTTACATTGATTTGTTTTATTATAACTTCTCCCAATTTAAAAGAAGAATGACTGAACAACCTATGTAGAGTAATGTCATTGTATTGTGATTTTATTCTTAGTTGTAGTTTAAGTGCCAGTTGGAGTTTTCTCTGTAGTGTCCTATGTAATAAATAAATAAATGTTAGAATACTGTTTATTTGTTATATTATTACCATACTCTATAATATGTTTAAAAACTTACCTACTGTATTTTTATATCTGTTCTATATCCTTAACACGTTCACTGCCCATGACGTTACATAACGTCATATACCCTCTAGCCCATGGCGTTAGGGTACGTCATTATTTACACTACTAACTTAAATCTGTATTTTAAAATTAGGCGAGGGTGTTATTCAATTCTGTGCGATGTGGGCCACTAGTAAGAGCCTTAAATATTGTTAGTGTGAGTTTGGTCTTTGCGCCTTCAATTAAATTTTGCTGGGGCGCCCAAAATTTAAAGTTCCGCAACTACTGCCAACTGGCTACAAAACCAAAATATTGTAATATGTAATTAGGTTACGTTGTTGTCAGTATATTATTTTATAGATAAATGTGAAGAAGAAAATGTATAAGCCAAAAAAAGCAATGGAGCTTGCGTTTTCTGGAGAACTCTCAGATGGTGATTATCTACTTCAGAGTGACGATGATCTCTGCGATAACTCTGACATAGATTATGTGTCAGAGGCAGATGAGAAATACCCAGAATCTAGTAACGTAGTAGCCGATGAATCTGAAGATCAATTTCAGTTTGTGGATTTTGTATCCGACTTGAAAAATATTAATTTTACAGGATCTGCAATTCCTCCAAATGTTGCTGACATCAACGAGCCTTCGGAATATTTCAACCTTGTAGCTACAGATCAGTTCTATGACTTGGTAATTATTACAGAAAGCAATAAGTACGCAGAAGAAATCTTTCTTTTGGGTTCTGAAGAACAATCTCGCATAACTCGCTGGAAAAATAAACGCCATTAATATGGCGTGAATATGCTTTGCGAGCCAAATGGAATGGTTACCATTACCATGGGGATATTTTAAAGACAATAACGAACATCTAGCAACACAAAATACTCATCATTTTGTGTAATATATTAATACCTCTTAAAAATTTAACTAACTGTGTACAAATTTAAGAAGAGAGAGAGAGAGAGAGGATTAATTAGCACACAGAAATTATTATGTAAGGTACTTTATCATTTAAACTATGTCTTATTTAATATTACATCTTTTTTTCTTTTTTAGTTGCATTGTAAACGTTGTTTTTACTTTATAATCGACAAGAAGTTTACATTTCATAATGGGATACGCATTTGTTTAGCCTGTTATGATGAATTTCAAAAACAACAAAAGACATAAACCAGATCCTGCATCATTACTGCTATTACCAAGAAGCGAAAGCGAGAGAAGAAATGATCATAAAACATATACACATTTAACGATACAGCCTGAAGACATAATTTTAAATAATAGAACAAAACGTATAATTAATTTACTCCACCATATCTCCAAACTACTTCCAAATTACACATGCTATATTGCAGGAGAATTTACCGCATATCTACTTAATAATATCACAACTTTCACCACTGTTAATTTCTTTATTCATATTCATGACAATAACAAAGAGCATGTAAAATTTTTATTTAATTTAATTGTAAATAATTGTAAAGTTTCCAGTAGACGTCATATTACAAGATCAAAAGTTCAATATATTATTGATGCGCCATATTACTATGAAAAAATATTAATTTTGTTTGGACATTTTATTATACATATATTTATTATACCAAACTCTTCACCATTGATAACAGCAGAACAATGTATTATTAACCTAATTAGCAAGTATGAAACTATCGACATTTGTAAATGTGCTATAGCATTTTTAAATAATTATTTTAGGGTATTTGCACTCAAGTTTGCCCCATAGAAAATGTTAAAGCACTCTTTTCATGTAAACGGGGTAAATTTTTACACTTACGTAAGAATAAATTGTTAAACCCAAATTCGTTAAGGTATCTAGCTTTTAAATCGTTATTAAATTTAACATTGACTGCACCAAGTTGATCCTGACCCAATTTATATCGGTTCAATAATGACAGCAATATAATACTATATTCTTTTTATAGTTTTTAGTCAACACACCTATTTTAAGCAAACTGTTACGGTAATACAGAAGAAGAATTTATCTTTATTTCGTCAGATCCATCCCTAAACGCGTTTCGTCATATCATGACTCATCAGTAGAGCTAGGATCCGACAAAACAAAGAGAACTCAAAGCTGCTTATGGCAGCACAGTGGTGGGACACACCAGTAAGATGTGGCACGGAGCGCCATCTGTATCGTTATTAGACACTCTTGAGCATACCAGCACCTCTAACAAACTTATAGAAATAAGTAAAAATGTTACGGTAATGTTATATCAATTTTTTTACTTATTTGTAAATGAGTTAACAATTGTAAATGAATATTAAATCATCAACTTCAATCCTAATGTGTTTTATTTAATTATTTATATATTACGCAATACTTTGTAATATGTAAGAAACCACGGTGGGACGAAGCAAGACCTAGCGAGTGGAAGCGAGACGAAGCGAGAAAAAGTGAGATGAGAAAGGATTTTAGTCAAGTTCATTGACAAGGAGCACAGCGGTAGACAGGCATGCAGGCTAGCCAATCTCTCCATCTCACTTTTTCTCGCTCCGTTTCACTCACACACGATAGATCGATAGAATAGTACCACCGAACTGGTCAAGCACGTGGTGCGATGGCACCACCATCGCGTAGTACTGTACGGTGGGTGGATGAGCGCGCGCTACGATAGTGGAAACGTGGGCAATTTGGAACAATTCAAACGTGATTATAGGGGAAGCATGGGTCTAATTAATTAAATACACGAGGGTGATTTTTTTTTATGAGAGTAGTAATGGAGTAGTACAAGAACACTAGACTACAGTCACATGATCAATCTCTCGCTCTCTCTCTCACTCACTCACTCACACAGTTCCCGCGCAAAATTCAAAACAAGGCGGCCATTTTGTTTTTATTAAGTAGGCGTGGTCCAATACACACGTGGTAATCAAAACAAGTCGGCCATCTTTATTTTATTAGGTAGGCGGGGTCCAATACACATGTGGTAATTAACACAAGTCGGCCATTTTGATTTTATTAGGTGGGCGTGGTCCAAATGTGACCTTGAAGGACACTACGCCCTAAGGGGGCCGTAATAAGTCTTAAGGGGGCCCCAATAAGTCTTAAGGAGGCCGAAAAATGGGCCCGCATGCGCAGTAGAGAGAAAGTGTCGCGGAAACTCGCTTGTATAACTACTAACAAGAACTATCTTTTACCTGAATGGTCATTAAAGAAAGCGCTTTACGATTTCTATGTAAACAATTGGTGTAAAGACCGTAACGTGAAAGCGCTCTCTATATGTTCTTTTAACAATGCCATGGATTTAAAAAATATATCCTTGAACCAGCCAAAAAAAGATCAATGCCTAATTTGTTTTTCACATAAGCTAGGTCAATTTCCAGATAGCAACCATGCTACACACATTGAAAAGAAAGAAGAAGCACGAGAAGAAAAACAGCGGGACAAAGAAACTGAAAAAAATGTATTTACAGTGGACTTGCAGGCCGTCCTTTTGTCACCACGTTCCAGTGTTTTCAGTTCGTATTACAGAACCAAACTGTGTATGCATAACTTTTGTTTATTTAACTTAACAACTCTAGAGGGATCATGCTATATCTGGAATGAATCAGAAGGGGGTCTCAATGCAGAAGAATTCGTTTCAATTGTGACTACATTTTTGTCAGACCAAGTGATACCAAACTTAAAAGAAACAACCACCAATGGACATAACAAAATTATATTGTACAGTGACGGTTGCACTTACCAAAATCGTAATGTCAGTATGAGCAATGGATTGTTAAATTTAGCAGTGACAAATAATGTCATTATCGAACAGAAGTTCTTAGAAGTTGGGCATACCCAAATGGAAGCGGACAGGATGCATGCATCCATTGAAAAACAATTAAAGTACAAAATAATTAACGTTCCAGCAGACTATATTGGGATGTGCAGAAAGGCTAGAAATCCCCAGCCTTAGGGGAAACCAGGCCTTGTCGGCCCCCCGTCTATGATGACCCCCTTCGCATATTTCTAATCTGCACATGTGGCATCGCTGTTTAAACAATTTAGAATCCTCAATGCACGTGTGTGAAATTTTAGGTCGTTAAAAGAACTATAACGAAAAAACAAATCAGGTAAGTTCCAAATATTTTCATAGTTGTAATATGACCTATATTTTTGGACAGCATTTTATTATAATTTTGTTAAATACGATTGGCATTAGTTAGGTTATGTATACTCTTCCATTATCGGACGAAATCATTGAGCGTTGTTGCCGCGTTGATTTTATTTTATGATTTTCGAAAATGTATCGCATTTAATGTATGCTGGACCCCGAGTGATCAGTTAATGTCGGTCCCGGGGACCATCATACTCGGACCATATATATAATAATTGTTTGTTATTTAATTTCAGTTATTGGCAAAATGGGGAAAAAGTGCAGAGACAAGTGTGGAATAAAGAGAATATGGAAGCAACGATAAGCGCTCTAAAGTCAAATGGTTGGAAACTAGCTGCTAGAACGTTTGGAGTCCCCAGAAGTACTTTAAAAAGAAAAGTTCTAGATCGTAACAAAATTATTAAAAATGGAGAAAAAGGATTTTTTGGTGGCCGTGTTCCTGTTTTTACGCCAGAAATTGAAATGGAGTTGGTTAACCACATACAGATGATGACCGATAGGTATTTTGGATTAACCGATGTGCGAAAACTTGGATTCCAACTAGTTGAAAAATTAAAAATAAAGCACCCTTTTAACAAGGAAACCCAAATGACTGGTTTGGATTGGGCACATGGATTTATAAAACGGCATAAAAATCTTATTTCTTTGCGAATACCTAAAGCAACCTCACTCGCCCGCGCACAGGGGTTTAATAAACCTGTAGCTGAAAAGTTTTTTGAACAGCTAAACGTAATAATTTTGGAAAATAACTTCAAACCGGATTAAATATTCAACATGGACGAGTCAGGTTTTTCCACAGTCCGGTCAAGAACTGAAAACATCTTAACGATACGAGGAAGAAAGCAAGTCGGTACACTGACAAGTGCCGAAAGGGGTGTTCATTTTTCTGCAGTGTGTTGTGTTAATGCAATGGGAAATTTCGTACCTCCTGCGTTGATTTTCCCAAGGAAGAACATGAAAAATGAATTCATGGACAAGGCTCCTATTGGCTCAGTTGGATATGCCAATGAAACCGGTTACATTCCTGGAGAATTATGCCTTAAATGGCTTCAACATTTTAAACAGTTTGCAAATCCTTCTCCGGAAAGAAAAATTCTACTTTTATTAGATGGCCACTCGAGTCATAAAAATTCGCAGGTGCTAGAGTATTCCAAGTCCAACAATATAATTTTATTCTGCTTTCCGGCTCATTGCACTCATCGCCTACAGCCTTTTTTTTTAGAGCCACTTACGATCAATTACAATCAGTCGATAAGAAGTTGGCTTAGGGCACACCCTGGACGTGTTTTGAGTCATTATCAAGTGGGCGAGTTATTTAACGAAGTCTTTTTAAAAGCTGCAACACTAGGGAATGCCATCAGTGGTTTTCAGAAGACTGGTATAGTTCCATTTAATGAAAACGTATTCACTGACTATATGTTTAGTCCTGCAGACGTTACAGATGTCTCTCCTAAAGAAAGTGCTTCTGCTGCTCCTGTTGAAGCTCCCGGTGAACAAGTTCCAGAGTGTATAAACAAAGATGTTCTTGAGCCAGAAGAAATTGCTAATCCGTCAACATCAAAACCATCCTGCAGCGCGTCAGGGAAAATAGTTAAAATAATCCAAAACTTATCACCTTTGCCGACGGTGGAAAAATCTAAAGGGAAAAGAGTTTAAAGAAAAAAGGGGAAATGCGGTGTTATAAATTCGACCCCAGAACTAGAGGAGATAAAAAAAAACAAAGGCAAAAAAGGGAAGTAGAAGAGAGGAGGGCAGCCAAAAGGGCAAAAAATAACTTAACAAACTTGGAAACGGAAGAAACAAGTCAAGAATTTCAGGAAAGTGATGAAAACGAATATCCTGCCTGCATTTACTGCAATGGATTATATACAAAATCCAGAAAAGGTGACTTTTGGATTCGTTGCGTTGCCAAAACTGGAAAAGCTGGTGCCATACCGACTGCGCAGGAGTTGACAGAAGGTTGAAGTGTTTTGTTTGTGATCTGTGTCAGTAGAGCCTTCAATGTACATGTTTTTAAATATTTTTGTTAAATTTATTTTGAAAAATAAGTTTCGTTTTTTGAAAATTCTTAATGTTTTCTTTTCATGAAAGTGTCAAAAACTAAAGACATCTTTGTTTTTAAAATGGCAGAAATCAGAAACTTAATTTCTATCTGAAGGGTCCAACATATGTATACTGATGTTAGTGTATGTTGGCCCACTTATATCATATAAAAGAAAGTAAGTTTAGTGAGAAGCATATAATAGTTTTAGTGTTATACCAAAAACTGTAAGTGGTCTGTATTAAAATGTTATTAATAAATTAATTTGTTATGTTAATATTAATTAATTAAAATTCACATTAATATTAACAATATATTTAAAGCAAAAATACAGAAAATAATGTGTTTATACATATATTTATTTACAAACAATTCACATGAATCATGTAATTCTACGTGTTACTGGTAATATTATATGCACTATTGCTGGCAACAGGTAACCACCTATTATTGCTGTAGTTTTACAGGATTTATTTTTAGAGTGTTGTTTGCAATTATTAAAGACCTGTTACAAATATTAGCAACTTTGCCTTGCTCTAGAGAGAACAACACCAGAAAAATCTTGTTCAATCTTAAGACGACTGAAATCTTGGATAAGAAATTCGATATTAAATGAAAGATTAAACGGATTAGCGCTACTGTCAGTACACAGATATATATATATATATATATATATTTAGGCTAATAGTACCAAACTGAGCCAGACATACCATTTTGAACGTACAATCCTGATCCACTTTTACAATCCTAAGCCATATATAAGGCTTAGGATTGTTTTCCCTTGTTAATTTTTAATGCGGCAATGAAAAATACCGTTGGGTTTTTTTCTTAAATAGCGGCATTTATTAAGAATTGTATGACGTAAAAAAACCCGTTGTATTGTTTTATGGAGAGGCTATAGGATTACTTTTATACTGGCTCGCAGTGGCTTAGGTTTGTATGAATCTTGAATATGTAGTTCCCCAATAATGCGATAGAGGCGCAAATGGTTCTGCTCAACAATATACTTGTATACATTTGCCAACAGACAACGTTAATCCAGTACTAAGTGACAACACTGTTACCGTTCTTATTATTGTTGTCTTTGACTGCGCCGCGTCCGCCTATATTTAAATTACTTAACCGTTTAAGAATACATGTGCTATGTCCGAAAGAAGTAGAAAAATTGCATTTTTGGGAAAGCAAAATGTTACCAAAGGTAAGTTAATGAATATTTGTGTTATAATATAGGTTGCTAATAATAAAATAATAAATTGATAAATAAATGGTGTTGCTCATAAAGATTACTTACCCACATAACTTGAAAACCCTTTAAACCCAAATATACTGTGTGATCCAATAAGTTTGTAACAAATATAATATTTTTTTTGTTAATTGCACAATCGAAAAACAAATGCCGTCAAAAGTTGGTGCACGTTTACTAACCTATTCATATTGGGTGTACTTAGAATGACTTTAAGTTAAACAACATAAAATTCACACCAGAGTAAGGTACCCTTGTTTCAAAAAACAAAGAAGACCTTCGAAAAGAAAATTTATTTAGAATTGAAAGATATGCTTAAATACAATGCCTACATTAAAATACATGTCGTTTATCAAAATAATAAATTGAAATATTAAATTATTCCCATATAATAATACCTATGTAACTTATGAGGTATTTCACGTCAAATCAAACCCATATTTCCTCAATAGTTCCAAATTTCAACTTTTTTTAATATGTTCCTTGCCATTATGCCCTGGTAAGTGCTTGATATTTGGTGATTGAAATTCGCATTTCAAGCCATTTAATTAAAATGCTTGCAAGCACTCAAAATCACTCAAAATTGCTTTTCTCGATAATTGGTAATTGCAAGGTAAGCACTTTCGAATTTTCAAAGTATTTGGTGTTTGATAATGGCAATTACTTTTGCAAAGGGCTTGGTGCTTGGTACTCGAAGCACTTTTTTCGAGTACTTTGCCCAGCTTTACATACATTTTAAATTTAGCATATAATATAATAATAAAATTTACTTTAAGTTATGTCTTGTGTAACAAACGTTATGTTTGTTGCAATTTTTTACACAATATTAAAATATTGCAATACAGGGTGAGTTTGTAGCTTCAATAATAAAAAAAAAATCAGTACAGTTTTTTTTTGGAAAAATGACTGGACATTGGTAACAACATTCTAAGCTGTGAGTTTTTTATATAAAAAAATATTAATATAGTGTGTCCCAAAATATCCGATATCAATAATTTTTATTGACTATTTTTAAAGTGTATATTAAATTTTACTTAATTACCAACTTTAAAATTTGTGAGTATTGGCATTTATTGAACAAACAAAAAGAATTTGACGTTGATGACGCGGACACTTTGTCCTTTATTGGAAGTTGACTAACAACCATTATTAGAAGTTTATGTCGGGTTGCACAAAGATTTTTAAAAATAATTAACTAACCAGCAACTGTGTAAAATAAAATTGGCAACTTTTCTTACAATCAAAGTGGCTCGGATAACTTAATTTTTAATTTACTAATCAGGCAACTTTGACTGTAAATGAAACCTGTCAATGTCATAGTGAAACTTGCTGGTTAGTTAATTATTTTTTAAACATTTTATCCAACTCAACATTAGTGTATGTATTGGGTTCCAATTACTTCGGGAGAAATTAAACAATTTTTTTAGTGTAATATCCTTTAAATGACAGGAAATAAAAACAATGACGTACTTACAAATCCCCCCCCCCCCCCCCCCTCCCCCGCAAAATTCTAAAAAAGCCCCCGCTTAAGAGCGTAGCTTCCAAAAACTTATGCTTCGAAAATAATAAAAGAAAGTCGTTCCTGTGTTCAAGTGATTTCTAAAAAAAAAGTCGTAGGCTGCTGTACGTCAACCTTATAACGGGGTAGATTTTCTTAGCCGCGGGCCCCCACTCGTGGTCCACTCGCCTGTAATTACGCGACTGAATAAAAATTTGAAATTTGGTAGTTTTATTATAGTAGTATTATATACTTATTATGCACTTTATAAAAAGTCAATAAAAAACTAAGCTTGTCATTTGAAAAATTATCGTTATCGTCATATTTCTAATTTGGGACACACTGTATCCATTTTTTTTAATGGAAATGACACAACTTCAAATGTCAACACCCTTAACTGAGCATTTTTTCCAAAAAAAATAATCTATACGGGATTTACTGAATTTATTACTACTAGTTAATATGACTTGTTGGAGAACATACTAAGTGCATATTACTAATTTCTTTCAGGTACTTCGCCAAATACACAAAATAGTTCTAATGAAGCCTACGATAAAAAAGATATTTCTGATGATTTTGAACCATTTTCAAATTGGATAATAGAGGTCGAGCCTAGATACCTAATGAACACTATATTGCAGCCTTCTGAGAGAATAAAAAAATCTGATGCTTTACCGGAGAATAACATCATACCTTCAGCTGATTTTATTGATAATAACAACTTTACCAATATTCAGTGTCACGAAAATATTTCAGGAGTTACCGAGGATCAAAAATCTACAGATAAAACATGTAGTATTTTAGGTAAATTTGATTTGGAAGCATGCACAAATAATTCTTTAGAACGTACAAATGAGCCTAATAAGTTAAAAGAAAATCTTACAACTTATGATGCAAAAATGGATACTAGCATCATACCTTCAGCTGATTATATTGATAATAACAACTTTATCAATATCCAGTCTCACGAAAATATTTCAGAAGTTACCGAGGATCAAAAAACTTCAAATAAAACATGTAGTATTTTAGGTAAATTTGATTTGGAAGCATGCACAAATAATTCTTCAGAACGTACAAATGAGCCTAATAAGTTAAAAGAAAATCTTACAACTTATGATGCAAAAATGGATACTAGCATCATACCTTCAGCTGATTATATAGATAATAACAACTTTACCAATATCCAGTCTCACGAAAATATTTCAGAAGTTACCGAGGATCAAAAATCTACAGATAAAACATGTAGTATTTTAGGTAAATTTGATTTGGAAGCATGCACAAATAATTCTTCAGAACGTACAAATGAGCCTAATGAGTTAAAAGAAAATCTTACGACTCATAATGCAAAAATTAATATAATTTCTGATTGTATTTTAGAAAAAAATGACCCTCAATATATTAAGAATTACTCATGTGATAACATGGATGTTATTCCGTTGGTAATAGTTCCGCCCAGAGAAGAGGTAGCTAATCTTCCTAAATCACATGATCTAATAATCATTGAGGAAATACCCTATGATCCTTATAATATAGATTTTGTTGATCAAGAATATGAACAGCAAGCTTTTAGAACTGAAAATAATAGCATCAGACGTTCATCCGAACAAGATATTGTCAGTGACAGCATCTCAGACTATAGTGAAACTAATAATTTTGATACTATATTTCATTCTGATAATTCATATAACTCTGATAAGGTAGGTAAACTTTTGAACTAATAATTTAATTTAAACACAATTTATGATACACCAAATTTAAACTCTAATAACTCATTCTTTTAAAAGTAAAATTTGTAGTATAGTTAATTGTCACAAAATATAAACATGCCATAAAACAAATTTCATTGAAAGAAAGCATTATTGACATTATTTTAGGAATTTTAACGGCTGCTTAAAGCTTTTGCAAGATTGGTTTTTAATAAATATTTTGGCTATAATAAAATATTCATTATACATGTATTTGCTTAATTATAATAATTCGCTGGTGAATTACCAATAATAAAATAATTATTCCCTGACATCCATAATTTTTAATGATTTCGTTATTCAAAGGTATCAATTATTTCATAATCGTGGACAAAGTATTTTTACTCGCATATAATGGGATGAAGTTTATGAAATTTGCCATGGTCCGTGACATAAGGTTTATCCTCGAGAATAACAGCTTTCTTATATCTGTACCTCAGAGGTCAACTATACTGCCGTCGTAACAAAGAGTGCCGTAACTACATTTTTTTCAAATTTTACTTTACTGTGATTTATAGGTTTTAGGAGTGTCCTGAATCGATTTTTTTAAGTTAAAATGCCGTATCTTCATTCTAAGTCCGCGAAAATGCACATACGTTTGTCACGAAATGACAAAATATTTAAAAATTTTAAGGAAAAATACCTTAACTAACAAATGCAACTTATAATACCGTATATGCCAGCTTCCGATTTTTACTTACTTACTTACTTACATTCGGTTAAAAAATATTGAGGCAATCCATAGCTTAAATAACCGTATCGCGAATTAAAAGCTTTAAATACCGTAACTACATTAGCACTAAGCAGATACGGTTTTTTAACGTACTAATCCAACCGCGATTCAATGCATTTTCTTTCCAGCCTACCATCAATATCAGCTGTCTGGTTTTATTCTGATTTTAACACTGAAAGAATAAACATTGATTTTTTATTCAGCTTGTGCATAGTTATAATACTAGGTTATACTAAATAAGGTGTTTGGTGTATAATAATAGTTAAGTGTTTAGATCACAGCGAGACAGACACTGGTAAGTAAATGTTTATTAAAATGTTTGTTAAAACATAACCACACATATCCTTTTTCTGTGTTTTATTTGCGCTTTTAATATTGTTATTTAACGACTTGATTTTCAACTATAATACCGGGTGATGCGTTGGGCTACGCAACATAGGTATATTTATTTGCCTTTTAATTAGCTTTAGAAATGACATTAAAAAATAAGGGGGCAGGTGACAAACACCTTAATTTCAAAGGGAACAGGTGGCAAACACCTTATTTTCCAAGGGGACAGATGGTAAACATTTTAGTTTCCAAGATATGTATACCTAGATATTCTCCTATGATGCGTAGCCCAACGCACCGTTCGGTATAAGGTAGATTATTATAAATAGGTACCTATATCCTTTTCAGTCTCCAACATTTGAAGATGAAGCGGATCGACAAAATATTGCGTCTTGCAAAAGAAAGCATTCTTGAAAACAACGATGGGTGTGCTTTAACTATTCATCAAGAAGAAATACCTACAGACGTGAATCCTCAGCAAGTACCAAATCCAAAGTATAAAACAGCCATAGAACCAACGACTGATGGTTGCATACAAATTGAAACCGAGTATGAAAATGCATCCGACATAATACCTGATGCAAGCCTATTAAGTGAAATAGATTTATTTTCAACTTCTGAAGTTGAATCAGCAGCTGTGTTGTTTGATCTGCAACCTTTAGCAGAACCAGAAGAAAATATTCTAATGCATTGTAGTGCTGGTAAAGAAAAGAACGATCTGGTTGCTCCTCTATCTACAAAGCCAGCAAAAGAAGAAATTGTAACTGCTGAAGAACAACCGGTCAAAAGCTCAGGAACTGGAGACAATGTGAACATTGAAATGAACATGGACTTAACGAAAAAAGGAAAACCACGAAAACGAAAGGCAAAGCAACCAAAGGAATCAGGAGATATTAAACTGAAAAAGAAAATCAAGGAAAATAAAGAAAAACATCAGCTAAAACCTCCTTGCAAGGATTCGTGCAAAAAGATGTGCAAGAAAAAAATCTCAGCAGTTAGACAAGAAACATTAAATGAAGAATTTTGGAATCAGGATTGGACGGCAAGGCGATTGTTTGTCCTGCACACCACAACAAAGAATGATGTCAAAAGAAGAACAAAAAATATATTAAGTGGCGACTCAAGGAGAAACAAAACCATACATTTTCGCCTTAGAGACGAAACTGGAGAAGTTCATCAAGTGTGCAAAACGTTTTATTTGTCAACATTAGGATACACCAGTCATAATGATACAATTATAAAGTTAGTTAGCAACGCTTCAAATATCTCGGTAGAAAAAGACAAACGAGGTTTACATCCCAAGCACAAAAAAGTTTATCGTCAACCCATACATAATCACATAGAAAAATATCATCCATGCGTATCTCATTATCGGCGTGAACATGCCCCAAATAAGTTATACCTACCTTCCGATATATCAATAAGAAATATGCACTCTGACTTTGTCGAAAATAACCCGGATGTGCGTTGTTCATATGAACTTTATAGAAATGTCGTAGTTAAAGAAAGGAACATTTCATTTGCACATATAGGTCATGAGGAATGCGAAATCTGCGAGAGTCATAAATTGCACAATAGCCTACACTCAAAAGAAAATTTGGACCCAGCATGCGAAAATTGCAAAGCATGGGATAGTCATATTAAACGTGCCAAGATTGCTCCTCAAATGTATCGAGATGATGCTCAAAACGCTATTGGTTCTTCAACACTTTATTTCTCTGAGGACTTACAAAAAGTGATTATGCTTCCCAGGCTGGAAATGTTTAAAAGCGTCATTTTCACGCAACGCATAATTGCTTTTAATGAAAGCTTCGTGCCCCTCGGTAAAAACTCCAAAGAAAAACCTTTTGCTGTAATATGGCATGAAGCCATAGCAGGTCGCAAAAAGGAGGAGCTAATTAGCACCTTCTTCCAGTTCTTCATTCACCATCGCGATCAAAAGCACATTGTACTTTGGCTTGACAATTGCACCGGCCAAAACAAGAATTGGGCACTATTTTCTTTTCTTGTTTACCTAATAAACTCAGATCATGTTAGCACCGAAACAATTTCTTTGAAATATTTTGAGCCCGGTCATACGTTTATGTCTGCGGATAACTTCCACCATCAAGTGGAAGCCTCGTTAAAAAAGCAGAAAAAAACGTACGACTTTCAAGATTTCCAAAATGCTGTATCAAGTGCAAACTCAGGAAGAGTTACGATTAAATCAATGACATTCTCTGATTTTTACCACTGGAAAGATCATTCTTCCAAGGCAACTTTGAACAGATTAAGACCCAAAGTTTATGTGTCAAACCTTGTGCAAGTTGTAGCGAAACGAGGTGCCCTTCACTTGGAATACAAGAACGATTTTTCAGATAGCGATGTCAAGCAGCTAACTTTTCTAAAAGTTTCTATTACTAAAAAAAAACATCAAATGACCGACCCTGAAAGATATTCTGTAAGTCGGGGTATACCAGTCTCCAAACGAGACAACCTTTTGAAAAATTTGGCTTCCATTATGCCTCAGGACAGACTAAGATTTTGGGAAAATATCCCAGTCTCTGATGCATCCAGTGATTTAATTAAAAGTTTTGACTAGGTATTTTAGAGACCTTTTCGTTCCTTTTATATTTTAAGGAAATGTTTACTTACTAAAAAGTACTTGTCTATGTTTTAAAAGAATAATTGCATTTATGTTTTTCTGTTTTTTGATTTGGTACTACGTGTTATCTTCTGTATAGGAAAAAGTAAATAAATATGCTCTGTAAAAAAAATGTGTTGCTTGTTTTTTAATTTTAAATCAACGTAGGTTGTTAAAAAATGGTGTTAATTAATTGCTAACTAACTGAATCCAACTCCAAAAAAATGTTTAAATTTTCAACTTAAAATGCCGTAAGTGATTTTCTTTGGCAGTTACGAATATTTTGTTTGTTTAACCCTTTCCGCAATTTGTACTATTGTAGTTTTAAATACCGTAAGTGCATTTTCATCAATAAAGGGTGCATTTAAGGGTTAATAATCATTTCCATCGGTTTTATCAGGCCGAAATTTATATGTTTAAGATATTTTAGAATTAGTTAGCACATTGTTTTGCGCAACATAGATAAAGATACATTTATATTGATTTCTCAAAAAAGATATTCCGCAGATACTAAGAGATAAGAGATACTAAGTCCATTTTTGCCCAAAATGAGGTTTATAATGCTAGTGACATAACTTTGTGGGGCCATTTAGGAAAAAATATTTGCAAATTCAAATTAAGACAAAGTACCGAATTAGCCAGTGTTAAACAATATTAAGTCACAAAATCACTGAGAGGTAAACTATAATAAGTGGACATAGTATCCCTGTACCACTGTACTATTTCCATCACAAGTGGACTTGGTACAAAAAGCAATATGCCCTAATACTATGTCCATCAGGCGTGGACTTGGTATAAAACGAAAAATATTTACAGTATAGGTACATCCTCTAACGTGTTAGAACAGGAAGACATTTGTTGTTTTAAATAATTTTTTTAGTGTGTTGTGGTGTCTTGCCAAGATAAGGTGTTTTGTTACTGTGCTATAATGAATTCTAGAAGTGCTAAAATATTTGCTGCATTAAAAGCGGTTGAACCATTGGAAACAGACGAACACGTGCAACAAAATGGTAAGTATTTCTAAAGTTTTTATTTTTTTGGTTATCAGGCTGTGTAAGTTCCGTTACACAATGGAAAGATGACATTTTAATGTAGTAAGTAATCAGTACCAAATGATCAAGGTGGTCAGAGGTAATTTTATGTATCTCAGTCACTGTTAATTACTTGCGAGATTTGTTATATAAAAATGATACAACTGGGTCTTAGGAATTTTATATTATAGAATTTTAACCCGGCTATATAAAATTCGTTTTATTTCAGAATCTTCAACGACATATTATGGTCCAAGTTTTCCGCAAGATTACGGTGAATTTGATGACTTATTAGTTGGAAGTCCTAAATCCGTTCTGAGCTCTGTATCCACCGATTTGATAAGTAAGTTAACTAGATACTTTTTATTGAGATCTAATGAAAACATTAAAATTTTTAGCATGTAGAGTGCAAGTAGAAATTACCCGGTTTAGTATGTTTCGTAAAGCAACTCTCGATATATTTTAAGAAAATGTTAGTTTTGTCTAGTTGCTAAATTCTAAAGAGTTTATTAGATGGCACTTAAAAAAAACCTACCGTATTTTAATTATAAAAATATAATAACTTTAAGTAAGTGGTAAACGTCTGTAATAAGCCCTTGTTTGCATTGCGTAAGCCTTGTATTTTTTATGTTACAGATGTGGAACAAGAAAACCCGGAGTTATCTGAAGAAAGGCTCTGTCTTCCGGAATTATCTTTAAATGGCGGTTCCTTAGTTAAACCAAGCAAATTTTGGAACGAGAAAGCTACTTCATCCGTAACACGAGATGTAACGGTAAAAGATTCAAAGCCTCAAGTCAAAACGTCTTCAATAAATGAAGATTTTATTCAGCCATGTCATGAAAATGACAATCAGCCTCAATCAAGCTATATTGTGAATGAAGTGGATCTACTAGTTAATTCGGATGATAGCGTAAACGATCCCGATTACGAGACCTCCTCTAGTAGCAGTGATGAGAGCGTTCTGGGAAACAAAAAACCGGCAGTAAAATTTCTAAAGAACCCAATAGAAAACATTAGTGATAGTTCCGATGAAAGCGCTAATTTAAATGAGTTAGGTTCTAACGGAGAGCAAATGGTTCGCAAAAAATGTAGAAAACGTCAAAGGAATCCTGACTCCTGGGAGTGCAATGTAAGAAAACGCAAACGCCTTTCTGGAAAAGAATATATTTGCAGACGTAAAACTTTAATTGAGGCCAAGTCCCTGGGTCCTCCTTGTAAAGACACGTGCAGATTTAAATGTTTCTTAAATATTACGCCGGAACAACGCCGAAATATTTTTAAAATGTTTTGGTCACCATCAAAGTCAGTCGAACTAAAACGTCAGTTTGTAGCTTCCAGTGTCCATTTAGTTGATGTTAAAAGAAGACGTTCGAGAACAGGAGAAAGAGAAAATAAAAAAACGTGCAACAGAAAGTTTACTTTTAGTATTGACGGTGTCCAGACGGAAGTATGCAAGGTATTTTTTTTAAATACACTGGCTATCTCACAAACTTTTGTTTCGACAGCATTGTCCAAAAAACTGGTTGGTGGTATGACGGAAGCTGATCAACGTGGAAAAAAAGTTCCACCAAATAAAATACCTGCTGACGCCAAAGACAGTATCAGAAATCACATATCACAATTTCCTACGATACAATCACACTACAGTAGAGAGCGGTCATCCAAAAAATATCTTGATAGTAGTTTAACCATTGCCAAAATGTATGACATATACAGAGAAGAAATGTTGGCAAATAATGTTCCTGAAAATGAAATCCCCAAAGCGTGGTTGTATTATGAAATATTTAATAATGAATTCAACTATTCTTTTAAACTTCCGGACAACGATACATGCGACCAGTGTGATGAATTCCTAATAAAGTTAAAGGATTCTTCTGGGGAAGAAAGACATAATATTCAAGAACAATACGATAAACATTTAGAAGAAGCATCAAAAAGGTATGATTTAAAAAACAAAGATAAAAAAAATGCTCAAAATTCCACAAATCAAAAGTGCCTAACAGTAGACCTCGAAAAGTGCTTACCAACACCCACCCTGACAAACGCTCAAAGCTTTTATTCATTAAAATTATGGACTTTTAACTACACAATTAAAGACACTACTAAGAACATCACATCATGTTGTATGTGGGATGAAAGTGTAGCAGGGCGAGGTGGCAATGAAATCGCCTCATGCTTGATGAAATATCTAGCAACAAAAATTGAGAAATCTACTGAAGACGTTACTATTTGGTCCGATAATTGCCCGTCTCAGAATCGGAACATTAATGCAATTTTGGCGTATATTGCCTTTTTAAAATTAATTCCAACTTTGAAAGTAATAAATCACAAATATCTTTTAAGAGGGCATACACACCTTGAAGTGGATAGTGATCATTCTCTTATAGAGAGAGCCACAAAAAAGATGCCTAAATTTCAGATTATGACGCCATGGGACTGGCAACAGCTTGTGCGATTAGCTAGTACCAGATTTTCTGTAGTTAACATGGAGGCTACAGATTTTAAAGATTTTTTGTTTTTGATTAATGGCAGTAACGCACCACTTATGCATAGGAAAAAGTGTGAAAATGGAAAAGACTTTAAAATATCTAAATTGGTTCACATACAGCTTCGATCTGACCAACCAGGCAAGGTTTTTTGCAAGAGTTCTTTCGATCAAAATGATTTTGATATCCTTGATTTAAATAGAAATACACGAAAATCAATAGTATTTCCAGACGAAATACCAGTGATAAGAAACGTACCAAAACCAATAGGAGAAAAGAAATACAAACATCTGCAAAATTTATTAAAGTGGGTGCCAAGAATGTTTCATGCCTTCTACCAAAACCTTCCACACAGTGATGCTGTTGGTGATGAAGATTAGGTGGATAAAGCTAATAAGTTTTTAAATTTAATTTGTTATTTTTACTTTATTAGTTCGACAAATTACAGTTGTTTCAAAAAAATATTTTCGTTATAAAACAAAAAAGCTGTCCATGTGTAAAGATCTAAGATATAAGTAGATACCTGTAAATTTTTGCAAACGAGAAGCTTTTTTATTATAATGTTTTTGTAGAATCTAAAACTAACAGTTAGTTGGAAAAATTATTAACCTGTACTGGTAAAACCATTATTTTTTGTTGTCAGTATTTTATAAGGCCCATTTTTCGTATGTAATATTAAATAATAATTAAAATTTTTATTTTATTTTTTCGCATAATATTCCTAAAAAAAATACCAAGTCCTGCTCATTAAAAAATAAGGTATACTAAGTCACGTTAGTTTAAATATTTAATACTAAGTCCACAAAAAAAATATTCCTTTTTGATGGTAACCTATACTAAGTCCAGTTAGGGTGACCAGACGTCAGGATAAAGCCGGACATGTCCGGCTTTTTCGTTTAAATGAAAATGTCAGGCCGGCTTTTTGTCGTGTCCGGCTTTTTACCAATCAAGAATTCTAAATAAAAAAAAACACACATTTTATCGTTATTTCTTGTTTCAAATTTCCCAAGCTGGCAACGCCGCGTCGCCCCGCGTATATCGATACCACCTTGATCGATACCGATTGACACAACTAGAAACCACGCTCGTTCGTGTTCGTAGAATCGTTCTTAGTTGTTTTGGAAGCGCAAGCGAATAACATGTCTAAAAGAAAGTGTAAGTTTACCGAAAAATTGGCGGCAAAATACAAAATTTTTATAAAAGGTCGAAATGAAGAAGAAGCTAAATGTGTGTCTTGTGATTCGTTTGTTTCTGTTTGCAATAAAGGAGCAGCCGATTTGGAAAAACATATTTTTACTGAAAAACACAAGAAAAGCCTCCAAGCGTCATCGTCCTGCATGAAACTGGAAAACTTTTTTGTCCAAAAGAATAGTTCAGTTGATCTTAAAATCAAGGCTGCCGAAGGTACATTAGCATATCACACAGTTTCTCACCATCAGTCTTATAGATCGTTGGACTGTACTTCTTCTCTTCTTAAGAAGGTAGGTCAACAAAAAAATATAGGTATACAGAGGTTGTTTTAAAAATATAGTTATTAGTAAGTTTTTAGCAATAGATTTGTTTGTTTTAGATTATTCCGGATTCAGAAATAACTGCAAAGTTTGGATGCGGAAGAACCAAAACAGAAGCAATTGTTAATCATGTACTCTCGCCTCACGCACAAGAAACATTAATATCAAGCCTAAATTCTGTAAATTTCTATAGTATCGCTACAGATGCAAGTAATCATGGAGCTACTAAAATGTTTCCCATTGTGGTCCAGTACTTTCAATGGTCTGAGGGAATTCAAACAAAGTTATTGGAATTATCTTCCCTGTCAAATGAAACTGCTGCAGCCATATCAAAATATCTGATTACAACCATTCAAAAATTAAAAATTACTTCTAAGTGTATTGCATTTTCCGGTGACAATGCTAATGTTAACTTTGGAGGTCTCGCAAGGCAAGGACGGAAAAATGTTTTTAGCAACATAAAGCAAGACTTGAATTCAGATATAGTTGGTGTAGGTTGTCCAGCCCATATCCTTCATAATTGTATACAACATGGAGCTGATTCGCTGCAGTGCGATGTGGACTACATCATCTTCAAAATATTTAACTACTTTTCAATCTACACAGTTCGAACGGAAGCATTAAAAGAATTTTGCGATTTTGTCGAAATATCCTATCAACCACTTTTATATCATAGCAAAACAAGATGGCTATCCATGTTTCCGGCCATTGAACGCATTCTTAAGCTCTATCCGGCACTAAAATCCTACTTTCAATCTCAGCAAGACTGTCCAGCTATGTTAAGGAAATTTTTTGAGAGTGAATTTTCAGAAATGTATTTATGGTTGTTACATTCAACTATGCACATTTTCCATAGAAACGTTGCTTTAATTGAAAGAGAAAATATTTCCATTTTAGAAGTACAAGAAATTCTTGCATTAGTCCTCACTGCACTAAAAGAAAGGTTGTCCGAGCAATTCATACCATTAAAATTAAGAAGTCATTTAAATATCCTAAGTGAAAATGGATCAGAAAAAGAAGTTAATGATTTTAATGAACAAGTGTGGAAATTTTATTCTAAATGCATAGACTATTTAGAAAAATGGGCCGCTCCATTAGCAGAATATAAGTCATTTCAATGGATGCTTTTAAATGATACAAACTTTAAATTTAATGATATTTTACCCTCTATTGAATTTTTATTTAAAAAAGGGGTAGAAATTAATGACACAAAACTAATAGATGAAATTTTTTTGTTTAAAGATTTTTTGAAAAAAATGCAAAATGACCACTTTTTATCATTATCTTTAGATAAAAAGTGGTCTTACTATTTTAAGCAGTTAAAACAAATAGATTTATCAGCAGAATTGCTGAAAATTTGTGAATTCTACTTTGCTATTCCGGCACATAATGCTGCCGTTGAACGAATTTTTTCTTTAATCTCGGCGCAATGGACCAAAGAAAGGAACCGTTTTTCTATTGAGTCAATAAAAAGCATTATAATGTTAAAATTTAATTTGAAAATGTCGTGTGAGGAATATTATAATTATTTAATGGACAACCCCAACATTTAAAAAAAAATTGGTTCTTCCGATAAGTATAAGTAGGTAATATATATATACATATAAATAAGTAAAAAATTTTTTATTTATATTTAAATATATTTTTTGTCAGGCTTTTTTATTAAAAATCAGGCTTTTTTGTCCTGGTTGTCCTACTTTTAGGCAAATAAATCTGGTCACCCTAAGTAAAACCAAAATTTTACGGATTTTTGATTTTTAAATCCTAACATGTTGTACCTATTAATAACTTATATAAATTTTCTCATTATTAAAAAAAAAATAAACAATATTTAAAAAATGACAACCAATTAGTTATGAATAATTCTTTAAAACTGTTCTCCTATAAAATTAGATAAATGTGACTTAGTACAGTTGACCTCTGAGGTACAGATATGCTTGTTGAATAAAATACTATTATATGCCCTAATTAACTTTGGATAATCTATAATAATGTATTACTTTTAGAGGTCAATCAACTCATCCAATAGCGGTGAGATACCTATATGCTCACCAATAGTCTTTCGGTCATCGTCAAATCTTAATTTAGACCCTTATCAGATTTCAGAGGTAAGTTATATAAAGGGTGGCCCGCTCTCAACGCAGGATTTCACAGCATCTAAACTACTCAACTTTTTTCAAAATTATAAGGAGGCATTAGATCTACAATTCAAAATTAGTTTTAATTATACAGGGTTTCCCCAATAGTCAGGACATGGAAGTGAAAACCACTTTTCTCTAAGATGACCTGTTCCCTTGTTACAGCCTGTCAAACTTTGAAAATTTCATATTTTAAACGTCAATAACTTAAAGACAACTGAATTTAGATATGACATTTTACACAAAATAAGCATAGCATTTTATGGTAAATCAGAAAATAATATAATATATAGGTAGCGGTGTTCCAACCAAGTACCTATATTGGATATGCCCTAACTATTTGAGAGTCCCTGTATAATTTTAAATTATAGAGCTAATGCCTTCTTATAACTATGTTTTGGAAAAATAAGAAAGTTGGGTACTTTAAATGTTATGGAATCCTGCGTTGAGAATGGCCACCCTGTATATATTTAAGGTTCTCTACAGTGCTTTAAATACAGTGTCTTGGCCTACACCAAAAATAGCTTTATTTTAAATGTGTAGAAAATTTAAATTAATTTAAAAAATCAAATTGCGTGTTAAAAGTTTATATAAAAAATGTTTACTTCGGAGTCACCGTCAAAGTCCAAAACTATAATATATGTTTTTAAATATTGTTATAATTTGTAATAATATGTAAAGATCATTCTAAACCTTCGCAAACTTTAATATGTAACACGAAGATTCGGTTGTACAATTAGGGCTTAAGCTTAGTTCAATGTTGAACCAAGCTCAAACTTCATTGTGACACCCAAGAAGAAAGGTGTTGACAAATTTTTATAAAAAAAACCGGTCTACTCTACACAAGAACAATTATTTCTTACAATAAAAATTTTAGAATACAGTTTTCTTAAGACAACTTCTTATAATACATGTTAAACTATAATGTCTGTTTTAGGGTCCCGATGATGTCCAAGATAATAGAGTTGAAGTTGAAATTTCTCAGGCGACTGAAATTGAGGTAAATAACGTTTAATTATGCAACTTTAATAAATAGTCTATACCTGAAGTTGAGTGGGAATTTAAATGGAAAGAAATAAGAAACTTCAAGTCTTCCTCCACTGATATTTTTAGAAAATTTGTTTAGAAGTTATATTAGTATAAACAATTATCTTCACGAGAGTAACTTTATTCGATTTAAAAACATCTACAAAGGGTGTGACCTGTTTCACTCTTAAAATAAAGAAGAAATAGCCAATTAATACCGCTCAATCACATTTTAATAACCTGACAGAGTTTCTTCGTTTCTTCCTTATACTTATGTCGGGTTCCACAAAGAATTTTAATAATAATTAACTAACCCGCAAGTCTGACTGTGACATACATCATTGGCAGAAATATTTTTCTCAAAATCATACTGGCCTGGTTACCTTCATTTTTAAATTACTAATCAGGCACCTTTGATTGTGAGTCCATAATGCCTGTTAATGTCACTTATGCCCCAATCAAACTTGCTGGTTAGTTATTTCTGGTTAAAATTCATTTGGCAACTCAGCAGTGTACCCAACTAATTTATTTGTTCAATTATTATGCCGAAATCATTTAAATACTTCTGCTTTACTATAGTTATTTCATTCCCTAATACTTTCTACCGTACATCTGTGTGCTATCCAGAATTTCATAACGGGACCCAATTTCTGTTACCATGTCATAATCATGTACTTAAGAAAGATCCCTTTCTGCAATTATTTCTTTTCCCATATTTTGGTAGTATGTCAATATTAAATTCTGAACACAATATAATTTAACCATGAATTTAAAGCTCCGTTAAGATATTAGTCACCTTTTCGTTCCTTTATTAAAGGTATTCTCTTAAAGATCAATGTTTATACATTCGAAACATGTAGAATTTATCTAAATATATCAGTGGAGAAAGACTTAAAGTTTCTTATTTATTTCCATTTCATTATTCAGTTAAAATTTAAAATACACGTGTTCCATTTTATGTAACCAATTGAAGGTTTAAGTTTCTTTTTAGGATGAAGTTGAGAGGGCTTATAGTAAAAAATACTCTAACAGAAGAGACTTCTGCATTTTTTGTGAAAAAGATATTTCTCACTTCGCAAGACATCTATACACATGGCATAAAAATGAAGTAGAAGTACAACATATTTTAACTTACGAAAGTAAGTCGAAAACTAGAAGAAATGCTATACCTGCATTAAAAAAAAAAGGAAATTTTGTAAGAAATAGAACTAACACTAAATTACGACCAGTGAGAAGGGTAGGAGAGCTTAGCAAACCACCAGCAGCTGACTTTCTTCCCTGTTCATACTGCTTGGGTTTTTACAAAAAAAGAAGCCTTTTTAGACACACCAAACAATGTACCGAAAATCCCGAGTTCAGAAAAAAACCATCGAGACAAACGTCCCAAAGTATGGGTCAAACAACACTTTTGCTCGGGACTTTAATTAAACACGACGAATTATTAACGAAGGAGTTATTTCCTCATATGAGAGCGGACGAAATCGGTCTTATCGTTAGACAGGACGCATTAATATGTAATTATGGATACTCTTACCTTAAGGGAAGAAAAAGCAAGGGTAATTTGGATTTAGTAAGACAAGATATGAGACGCTTGGCGAAATTATTACAATTTTTCAGAAATGAAAGTACTGACATAGTACACCTCATAGATTTATTACGTCCTGGTTTCTTTCAGATTATTGTCCAAGGGGTAAATAAAATTGGCTGTTACAATTCAGTGACACATATTTATGAATCACCCACAGTCGCTATAAATTTTGGTACTCTGTTAAAAAAATGCTGTGATTTGGCATACATACATTTGCTTCAAAAAGCAAATACGGAAATCCAAAAAAAAGAAATAAAAATTTTAAAAACTCTTGTCACTTCACAATGGGCGAACGAAGTTTCGGCTCAAGCATCGACTAACCTAAAGGCCGGTTTAGACGCTCATGCAATTTGCGCCAATTGGCTTGTGCAAACCAATTTGCACAAGTAAATCGTTGCATGTGAATGGAAGCATGAGACTTGTGCAAGTCAAAAAGTTTGGCTTGAATAAAATCTGTTCTGCCAGATAATTTGCATGAGGTTGGTGCAGTTGTTTGAGCGTGTAAACAATGTTTGCCCACATTTTTCTAAAAATAGCGTACGCACGTGATTTTGAGAGGTTAGATTTTGTTGTTTACACTTGTAGTTTGTTGTTGCCGGATTCGGTTTGTTATTATTAAAAAAAATGTCGAATAAAGAAAAAGAGTTTCTTCGTGAATTCATAGAACTATATCAATCGTTTCCTTGCTTGTGGAAAATTAAGTGTCGGGAATATTCTGACCGCAATGCAAAAGCTCAAGCATATAATATTTTGATTGAAAAACTTCAAACCGTTAACCCAGAAGCTAACAGAGACAGTGTTGTTAAAAAAATTAATTCCCTACGTACCACCTACAGAAAGGAGTTAAAACGAGTTCTGGAGTCCGAAAGGTCAGGTGCTGGAGTAGAGGATATTTATGTACCCAATTTATGGTATTATGAATCAATGAATTTTATAAGGGACCAGGAAATTCCACGGAATACGAAATCAAACATTGAAGATACACAGTTAAATGTAAGTATATTTATATTTTTTTTCTTTTATTACAATAAAGCAAATTATGTCTTATCGAGTCTAATGAGAAACCATTTTTTCCTGCCAAGATACTTTTCCAGAATTGTTAAAGTATATTTTAAATTGCTCTCTTACTTCTTTTGCTTCTGCAGAGTGATTTCGATTATAGCCGTTTTGAAGGTCCAATAGATTATCAGAGTGTGTTCGTAAGCCAAGAGTAATATTTCCAGTTATAGTATCTTCAACGTCAAACACATCATTAGGTGTATATGTGTTTGAACACTTACGTCTCAAAAAATTATGTAGAGCACAACAAGCCAAAACAACTTTATCAATATTATATACCTGTAAATTAATAGTGGTGTGAAAAATTCGAAAGCGATTGGCTAGAATCCCAAATGAATTTTCTATAATTCTTCTGGCTCTTGATAAACGGTAATTAAAAATTCTTTTTTCATGATCAAGTTCTTTTTGATTATATGGTTTTAAAAAATCTGGCCTCAAAGCAAATGCTTCATCTCCAACAAAGGTATAATTTAGTGGTGGTTCACCGTCAATGAGTGGTTCTGGTGCTGGCAAATTTAAATTGTTTTCAAGTAATTTGTGCATAAATATAGTATTTTCGATTACTCCTCCATCAGATACGCGGCCATTGGTTCCAACATCACACATTATAAATTCATAGTTACCATTTGCAATTGCCATCAAGACAATACTGTGCGTTTTTTTATAGTTGTAGTAATAGGATCCACTTCCAGAAGGTGCCACAATCTGTATATGTTTTCCATCTACAGCCCCCAAGCAATGGGGATAATTCCATTTATCTTGGAACACACTTGCGATTTTTTTCCATTCAGCTGCAGTTGTGGGAAACTAGAACAAAAAGATAAATATTAATTACCGTGTAATTTTTATTTTTTTTAATCTTTTTTTCAGGATCCTACGAGTCCTGCTGCTGAATCAATCACTCTTGAGTTTGAATCTACCGATGTGTCTTTACCACCCACACCATGTTCAACTTCATCGCAAACATCTTCCAAGTCATCGAAATTACATAAACGTAATGACAAATGCGACGAAGTGTTAGATGTGATTGGAAAACGGTTAAAAAGTTCTTCAACAGTAGATAAATTTACTGATATTGGAAAAGTATGGGCATCAAAATTGAGGGACCTTCCACCACAACAAGCCATGCACGCAAAAAAAATAATTAACGATGTGCTGTACGAAGCTCAAATGCAAAATTTAAACCGAAATTGCTTTGTACAAATTACAGGGGAACCTTCAAGGAGCAGACAACCGACATTCGACACTCAACCACCATTCAACCCTCAGCCCCCAATTAACCCTCAGCCCCCATTCAACGCTCAGTCCCAATTCAACGCTCAGTCCCAATTCAACGATCAGTCCCAATTCAACGCTCAGTCCCAATTCAACGATCAGTCCCAATTCAACGCTCAGCCCCCATTCAACGCTAAGCCGCAACCCTTAACACTCAGCCCACATTTAACAAGCAGTCTAAATTTAATACTTATTCTCTGTTCAACACTGCTCCATCATACAACGCTCAGTCCCCTTCAAATACTCACTCCCCATTCAATCGCCAGCCCCTATTTAACGCTGAAAAACCCCAAACACATCAAATGGAAAAACAAGTTCTACCCACTCAATCGTCTCATACTCACCAAGAACAATGTGAACAATCTGAACAACGTGAACAATCTGACCATCGTGACACAAATAATGTTGCACAATACTTTCACAACTTCGACGATTCACAAGAGAGTGAAGCGCAATAACATTATAAAATGATATTTAAATGATAAAACATACAGAAATATACCTAAATAAAAAAACTTACCCTTAAATATGTTTGTTTCAATACAGTGTAAATTGCATCACATGTTTCGGGAATTATAGCACTTAGAGCTGGTTTAGATATACATGTTGAAAATTTCATATCTTCGTAACTCCTACCTGTTGCCAAAAACCTTAATGTAGCTGATAGTCTTTCATGGGGGGTTATTGAACGTCTCATAACAGAATCAGCTCTTAAGATTAATGGTGTAACCAAATCTAGCAAATGCTGGTATGTACTTTCGTCCATTCGCAAATAGTTGCGAAAATCATCCGGTTCACTACGTAATTCTGCTATTAAATTTGTATGTGAAAACAAATCCCTTTTCAACAACCAAGGTTTAACCCACCTTTTTCTTTTTCTTCTTAAAACATTTTTTTTAATAATGCAAACCGCAGCAGTAGCAAGTAGTAAAGATTCCTCATCAATATTTTCCATTTTCTATTAATTTTTCTCTATTTATTTAACCAACACTATAATGCCCACTGCGCAATTAGACTGAACGTGTAGACAGAATTTTTTGGCTCAGTTTTTTGCACAAATTTGCATGCACAAATCAGTTTGCGCAAATTGCATGAGCGTCTAAACCGGCCTTAATACACTATTGCTGGATGAATCAGATTCTTTAGCATATTATATACTTAAGGATGTACTGTATGTTCAAATAATTCTATTAAATAGAAGGCGACCCGCTGAAGTGGCTCAGCTGAAAGTACAAACTTACAAATCAATTAATTTGGATTCTAAGACAGAAAATGAATTTTAAAGTTGTTTAACTGAAGTAGAAAAACTGCTTTTGAGTTCCTACAGTCGGATAGTAATTAAAGGAAAAAGGGGACGAGGTGTTCCTGTATTATTTTCGACGGAGATGAGAAATTATTTTGATTGCCTAATTCGCCTAAGAGATACATTTATTACGAAGAATGATTATATATTTCATACTAGTGGCCAAAATTGTATTGATGGAACCAAAGTTGTATACAAGTATGCAAAGAAATGTGGAGTAAAGAATCCAAAGAGTATAAGCGCTACTAAATTACGAAAGCATTTGGCTACGGTAACACAACTTCTCAATTTTTCCGAAAAAGACCTGGAACAGCTTTCAAAATTTATGGGACATACGCTTAATATTCATTGTAATGTATATAGATTATTAGATGATCTATATCAAACTGCAAAAGTTTCGAAGCTATTACTTCTTGCATCGGAAGGAGGAATTGAGAGATACAAAGGCATGAATCTGGATGATATACAAATGGATTTAAATCCCATTATCCAAGAAGGTGATCAAGTGGAAGATATTATGGACGATATAAGTAATAGGAACACCACAGATGCTGTAACAGAGATTATCCCTAATTTAAATATTTTAGCAGATAATATTACAAAAAAATGTAAAACCACCAAATTAATTCTTAATAAAAACGATTTAAGATATTCATGGACTATGGAGCAAAAGAATATTATTGGAAAGTTTTTTTCACAACATATAAAGTGTAAGAGAGCTCCAAAACAACGTGAAGTTGAAGCATTTATTGAAGAATATCCAGATGAGTTTAAGAATAAAAAGTGGACGTCTATCAAAGCTGTCGTATATAATATTTACATGAAAAAACTTAAACTTTAAAATATCTTGTTTGGCTTAAGGCTCCTTTGTATGGCTCAACAATATTATACAGTGTGTAAAAAAACCACAACACATATGAAACTTTTTTATTTTTCACTTTTCCTTACTTTCCATAAAAGGTTCTGCTTGTTGACAAAATATCACTTAAATCAAAAATTTTGACCCAGCATAGGTTGGATGTCAAAATAGTAAAAAACATCAATACTGTTTTTAATTTTGACAGCAAGGTACAATGACATAATAAAAGGTCATCTAAAAGTGAAAAGTGATCTTCTATATATAACACTATTTAAAAAATCAACGGTACACTTAAAAGACCATAAAATTATTTTAGCACATTTCATATACAATCACTTTTTATTTGTTTAGTATGTTATTTTACTTTACAATTAAAATTAAATATAATTTTTCATCTCCGGCTATTATAATTTTTACTTTTCTTCACACCTCATATAAATGCTGAATCCAAATTTTTGTATGAGTGTTATATTCTTAGCAAGCAGAGTTTTTTTATGAAAAATACCTTTCTTTTCCTAAAGTCAAAAATAAAAAAGGTTCCCATATGTTAATATGATATATGGACACGCTGTATAGTAGTCTTTATTTAGATTTAGGCAACGTTAGGGTGCTTATGGTGGATCAATAAAGGATATTTTATTGAAAATGTCTGGTTTCTGTTCTCGTAAATTATCATTAGTATATTTTTTTAACAATTTAGAGAAAAAGTAACTCTCCATAACAAAGTTCTGCATCGTTAGCAATCAAATTTGCATCAAGAAAATGTGTTGTAGGAGAGATACGGTAATTAAATTTCTTCCAGTATTTTTAATTTTCCCAAGAAGAATTGAATTTTTGATGACCAATCTAAAAATTATTTAACGTAATTTCTGGGAAATTTAATTTTAAAGTATTATGGACGGTTAATAAAGTATAATGTCCAAACAAAAAATTTGGAGTGGTCCCCACTCGACTTATTTGGAAAAATTATGCAATACCATGCTATGAAAATATAATTATTTTGCAATTATGGCTACCCTTTGGTTTCTATTAGTATGATTTTAAAAACAATTTTATTAACTTAGATTATTATAAGCCCCCAGTCCAGAGTTTTCTTAAATCCACTTATAATGATATTCCTGTTATTAAATCAATTTTAATTGGTTAAACCAAACTTAAATCATTTATGATTTCGTAAGTTTCCTCTCAATATTCCCATAAAAATATCGAAAAGTAAAAACTAAACTTTTAAATATTGTAAAATAAATTATGCCCTAAAAAAGTTTTAAAAAACATTTGACCGATTAATATAAATTATATAAAAATAGTTGAAGTTAACTAACCTGTATTGGCAACATTGTACTGGCTTAGCATTGGCGGTAAGAGAACGCATTTGGGTATATTTTGGCTTGGGAAGGATAGAAAAATACAGGTGGCTTAAAACGGTATGGAATTTGTAATGTATATATTTAATTTTTTAAATAATTACCCGTCGTTTTTTTTTGTATATATATTGGATATTTAGCAAACATGAAACTACATAAATAGACATATTCCAATCCCATTTTTTTATCTATACAAATAATGGGTGGAGCAGGATTGTATGGATTTCCAAGTGGCTTGGTTTTGATAGAAAGATCTATATATATGTCAGTTCCGAAGATGTGATAAACAGATTCTGTTTAAAAAACGAAACATAGTTTTGTAATGATCGTTTAAATGTAGTTGATAATGTGGTAGCTTCAATAAAAGAGTTATTTTGAACTTGCATTGCTTCAGCTTTATGTTTACAACGTCTCGATTGAGTTTGTGAGTCAGTATTCACCTAGAAACTATTGGATATACAACTCAATCGAGCCATTGTTAAATAAAGGTAATGCAGTGCAAGTTAAACCATAGGTTAAATCCTAAAGTTGAATGTTTCTCGAATAGTATATAATATATGTTATGTTATGTATTTTTATTTGTTAAATTGTTTTATAAATTTTCCTTAGGACTTTGTTTTGTGACCAAAGTTTTCGTCTGCGGTGCTATTTCAAAAATACTACTTTTTTTAAACATCATAACCTTTGCATTGGATTCAGTGTTCAAGTTTTTCCGCATGGTGGCATGAAAGTTGTTCGAGTTACGAGGGCGGCCAATTCCTGTGTGATTTATGCTCTGCCTAATTTGTAACTTCAAATCTTAGCTTTAAGTTTTTAGATTTATATTTTGTTATTGTGGGAAACCTGACAACATCGATGACAACAGATCCGCTTCCCCACCGCACCATAGGGGAGCCCGGGGCTGGTTGACGCACCAGGTTGGTTGACGCACCTCAATTTTTTTTTAAACAGTACACTTGGCAACGTCGCTGACCAGTTTGTCTTAAAGCCGCCATAAAAAACCACTTTCGAACGTTTGTTTCAGTTTGATTGCATCAGTGGTGTTGTGTACAGTGCGGTTTGTTGTTTTTTGGCAGTGGTAAGTAATTTTTTATTTTTTTACAGTTTTTGTTCTAGAAACTTTATTTTTATAGATAATTGAGATCGGTTTTTTGCTAAATAATGCTTCAACCGTCCCAAACAAGAACTGTTAATCAGATTTTCTAAGAATAAAATAGTATAGGTGCAGTTGCATCACACATACAAAAACGTGGTCAGGGGCTGGTTGACGCACCCAACAAGGGGCTGGTTGACACATGCGTCAACCAACCCCAAGTTTAAAATAAAATATTTAAATTTGTTTTATATTTTAGCGAGATGCGTTTTCGTAAACGAACATCAGAAAGGGGTACCACTCCACCAGATATCATGCTAAGGGCCGTTAGAGAGGTTAAAATAAACAATAAACCCATTAGGGCAACTGCAAAAGACTTTGAGATCCCGGAGGCAACTTTGAGACGTTTTTGCAAAAAATTTACTGAGGAAGAAATTAATGGCGATGCCCCAATAACGACAAAAGTTGGATATTACAGAAATCGCCAGGTATATTATATTTTAAATTATCTTTAAAAATATTAAAGATTCAAAAAAGTCGTACGTCTTTTATAATTATTATCTTTGTATTTTTAGGTGTTCACAGATCAACAAGAAAATCATTTGGAGGAATACCTTAAAACGGCAAGCGACATATATTTTGGACTGTCTGTCAGAGAAGTAAGAAAATTCGCGTATGATTATGCCACTGCTTTGCGCATTAAATACCCTGAATCCTGGAATGAGACAAAAATGGCTGGAGAGGATTGGTTTACATACTACATGAAACGACATCGTGCTCTTTCGGTAAGAACTCCAGAAGCAACCAGTTTAGCTCGCGCTTCTAGTTTTAACAGAGAAAATGTTTCAATGTTCTTTGACAATTTACAAACGGTCCTCAACCGCCTAAAATTAGAAGCAGCACAAATATGGAACATGGACGAAACTGGGATTACGACCGTGCAAAAGCCTAACCGAATTGTTGGCAGGCGTGGATAAAAGCAGGTGGGACGCGTAACCTCCCAGGAACGCGGCACCTTAGTTACTATGGCTTTGGCGGTATCTGCAACGGGAAATTCTGTCCCGCCGTTCTTCGTTTTCCCAAGGGTTAACTACAGAGAACATTTTGTCGCTAATGGCCCTCCTGGAGCAGTTGGAACCGCAAATCCTTCAGGTTGGATGAAAAAAGAGCACTTTTTGGAGTTTTCTAAGCATTTTGTCAAGCACGTTGGTTGCTCTAAAGAGAGACCGGTACTACTTTTGCTGGACAATCATGATTCGCATTTGTCTGTAGCTGCCCTTGATTTTTTTAAAAGTAAAGGTGTAACGGCGTTGTCATTTCCAGCCCATTGCTCACATAAGCTCCAGCCTCTCGATCGGTCTGTCTATGGGCCATTAAAACATTACGTTAATTCAGCCAGTGACTCCTGGATCACTAGCAATCCCGGACGCACGATGTCAATATACGATGTCCCATTAATAGTTCGAAACTCACTGCCACTGGCAGCAACACCGAAAAATATTATGGCAGGATTTAAAGTGTCTGGAATCAGCCCTTTCAATAGAGACGTTTTTGACGATCAAGAGTTTTTACCAGGATATGCAACTGACCGTCCCGATCCCGCAGAAACTAATGCTGACAAGGACGTGGTTCCAGTTCAGCCAAACTCGAATTTAAAACCACGACCGGGGTGTTCACAGGAACCTGATGATATTAACCAATCTGATAAGGCCCAGCCAGGATGCTCCAAGGATATAGTGTCAGCAAAAAGTCCACTGTCTGAGAAAGAAAATGAGGTTTCAACAAACAGTTCTATTCAAGAAAAAAATGAGAGCTCGCCTCCTACTGTAAGTCCATTTCAATTAAAACCGCTACCAAAAGCCGGACCTAGAAAGCAGGACGCTAAACCTAATAGAAGAAAGCGTATGACAGCAATTCTAACTGACACGCCAATAAAAGATTCTCTTGAAGAACAAGAGAAAAATGTAAAGTCTGCTAAAAGAAATATTTGCTCAAATAAGAAGTCCGATGCAAAAGAGAAAAAAACAAAAAGAAAGAAAATAGTCAAAGACGATGATGAGTCCGATGAAGAGGAATGCTTTTGCCTTTATTGCACAGATAACTATAAAAATAGTGTCCCATCCGAAAAATGGATTCAGTGCACTAGTTGCAAAATGTGGGCACATGAAGCCTGTGCTAAGGAACCTGCCGTTTTCTTTGTTTGTGTAAACTGTGAAAGCGAATGATGACTTATATTTTTTTTAAGCTATAATATTAAATTTCTTAATTACTTTGTTACCTTTTTTAGAATTAATGCATCTTTTGTTCCTTGGGAAGTTACCTTTTTTATGTTTTATGCATATTTTGTTCCTTGTGTAGTTACCATTTTTAGAATTTAATATAATTTTTTTAAAATTTAGATTATAACAGATGTTTCACTTTACTTTTTTGTCTGCGTCAACCAACCCCATAATATGCGTCAACCAATCCCGGCCCGGGGCTGGTTGACGCAACCTGACATCCATCTTTAAAAGAAAATTTATGCCTAAACTGTTGCTAAAAAAAAATTTTTTTTTGTCTAATATGAAAGATAAAACATTAAACTTTCCTATTTGGTACCAAAAGCACACCAAAACCTAATAATGTGTTAGCTAAAAATAAAAATACAAAAAGTGCGTCAACCAGCCCCGGGCTCCCCTACCTGGCGAAGAGGGGCACGACAACCGAACAGCAAGCGAAAGCGAAGGGCCACGGGGTGGCAGTCACAGATTAATAGGCGTGGACGACGTTCGATCGTCAATCGATCACTAATACAAAGACACTAAGACGAATTACTACTTTTGCCGCTGTTAATTTTCTATTTAATATATGTTCGTGTTTATTTTGAAGTCTGTGCGTTATTTTGTAGTTCTTTTTACCATCGTTCGCAGCTAATTCCTATATTATTTCTTAGAATTAGATATATTAAACTTTATGTTAGTGTCTAGTTTTTGCCTTGCTGCTCTGGCTGAGATGGTTTACCATGCGTCCGGCTAAGACGGCATGGTATGTCATCTCACCCAGTGTAAATTAAAAAGCTCGTTCCAATTGGGTTCTTTCTTTTTAGTCATGGGCCGGTACAAAAGAACATCGACCAGACAAAATTGGACCGAGCAAAATATGCAGCAAGCTATTGATGCTGTATTAAACCAGATAATGGGTTGGCTATTGGCTTCTAAAATAAAACATATGATGTACCCTTTACAACGTCGAGGCGTCGTGCAGGACGTCCTCAGTGTTTTAAGAGAGGTTACTTGGGGGGTCACAAAGTAACTTTTTCTGAGGATTTGGAGACTGAGATAATAAAGCATATTAAAGCTTTGGAGACTAGATTTTTTGGTTTAAGTACAATGGATGTACGTGCTTGCTTATCAAGTGGCGGAAGCAAAAAATATTAAACAACTTGCTGGTTGGGATTGGCTAAAAGGATTTATACAACGCAACCCCTTAATCAGTCTAAGCAATGGCAAGAAAATGATGATGTGTGGGTGGAACATTTAAAATATTCCCCCAATTGTAATTATGCGGCATTTACGCAAAAAGAGTTCAAAATAAAGAAACCCAGTCTACCTTCTGCTAAGAATATTGGCGTCGAAACACAACAACCCCCATGCCCTATTTGTTCGTCGCTAATAGACAGTTTGTACATATGTAATCCTTGTGGACACAGTATTTGTTTCTTGTGTAAATTAAAAATTAAAAACTCCAAATGTTTTACATGTCGTCAGGACATAGAGTCGGTGATTCGACTCTATCTATAAAAACTGATAAAGCCTGGAAAAATTCCAGTGCAAAACTTTGCAAGGAAAAAATATTATTTCAAGTTGTGCCGTCGGGCGACTTCGTAATTTATAACTTGTAAATGTTGAAACATAATTTTAGACATTTAAAAATAATTGTAGAAGTTTAAAAATAATTGTAGAAATTTAATAATAAAGTAGAAATTTAAAAATAATTTTAGACATTTAAAAATAATTTTAGACATGTAAAAATAATTTTAGAAATTTAAAAATAATTTTAGAAATTTAAAATAAATTTGTCCCCAAATATTAAAACGTACTTTTAGGCATTTAAAAATAATTTTAGAAATTTAAAAATAAAGTAGAAATTTAAAAATAAAGTAGAAATTTAAAAATAATTTGTCCCCAAATACTAAAACATAATTTTAGACATTTAAAAATAAAGTAGAAATTTAAAAATAAATTGTCCCCAAATACTAAAACATTATATTAGAAATTTAAAAATAAAGTAGAAATTTAAAAATAATAATTAGCAACCCGTTGAACGCTTCCTGTTGATGAGGCAGCATTCGAGAGCCCGCGATAACCGCAAGTCAAGAGGTAAATCGTTCATGACGACTGACGTCGCGCTGCTGACGGTGCAACATTACTACGGCATAAATAAAATTGTATTTGCGGCAGCAATTCATTTACTAATTACTAGCAGTAAAGTTAGTTTCATAGTTCTTTTAGTTCTAGCTCTTCTACCAAATGAATACCGCAATGAACGACACCCTGCCACAGATAAACGTGGATTGCCTTGACAATCTTCTATCTGGCGACTATCCCTTGCCGAAGACCCCAGGTTCCGATATCCTCATCCTGGATGGTGGGGAAATTTCGTCAAATGAGACCTTGGAAGAAGACTTATCAGATTTTCTTACCCTTGGAATGAAAAGACCTGCTTCGGTAGTGCAACCGGCGAAAAAACCAAAGAAACCTCGAACGAGGGGAAAGAGGGCTGCAACGCTACCAACCCCCGAACCAGGCAATAGTGCAGCAGCCGAAGTGCAAGCTGAAGTTCGATCCGAGGGTCAACCCGAGGTTCAACCCGATTTTCAACCCGAGGTTCAACCCGATTTTCAACCCGAACTTCAGGTTGAAAATCGACCCGAAAATCGACCCAAAACTCGATCCAAAAAAATCGCAGCAGCCCCACGAACCGGCGCAGTAGCCGTACCACCAGGAGAATTCAATCCCGCCCAAGATGTTACGAGGATCACGATAAACTTATAGCCTACATTATGGGGACCAACACCACAAGAGCCTTGACAATGGTGTTAAGGGAGGACGCTATTGACCTACCCTTAAACACAACGGTGGTGGAATCCATCAATGGGGAATTCGTGAGGTTCAAGACAAGGGTTAGGAAATATTTGTTCAGGATGCAACCAGTAAAAAATTCCCTACATCCCGCCGAACCCTTTCTTCTGGAACTCGTTGACCTTTTATACAGCTTCACCTTAGAAAAAAAAAATAAGTTTGATGAAATAATACAAACCATTGGCCACAAGCCAATGACTGAAGGGGGACCTAAAAGAAAAAAACAATTTGGCATCGATTTTAATTAATTACATCAACTTTCATCAAACTGGGTCGGTAGGTTTCGAAATTTTATTACCGACCTTTGTGCGTGGTTTATTTGCAAAAGAAGAAAATATCAGGTTGCCGGCAGTGTCCCTAAACTACCTTCTACTACACGACTGTATCCCGGTGGCTAACACGACGGGCCTATTAAAAATGTTGGCGATGGTGGGACGTTTATCCAAGGGAGTAGTGGATGCCTTGGATGAGGGGTTTAAGTTTTCCCCTGAGTACCTGGATACAATACACTGCTTAGTTTAACGTGTTGTGTTTGTGTCGTGTTTAAACTTTTTGTGTTATTTTGTGTAAAAATTTTGTGTTATTTTGTGTAAAATTTTTGCATTTATTGTCCAAGGTATTTGCAAATAAATTTGTAATTTTTTTGCAAATATTCTTGTACTATTTTTGCATTTATTGTCCAAGGTATTTGCAAATAAGAAGTGTATATTCCTTTATTGGATAACATAATTGATGACCTAACTTTTCGGTTTTCAGAAGAAAACATGATAATGTTTAACTTTAGTCTTTTAGTACCTTCAATATTGGTTAATAAATCTAAAACTGAGATTAGTAGAGATATTAAAGGATTATCAAACTATTTAAGTACTATTGAAGGTTCTAGTAAAAGCTTTATTGAAAACGAGTTATCTGGGGAAATTAATATGTTACTAGCAAGTCTAAGGGAAAAAAATAATTTGGATCAAACCATTTTACTAGCATATCAAAACTGCGATAAAAATATATTCTCCCGAATAAAATCCCTATTACAAATAGGTTTAACACTACCTAGCAGTAACGCTACTCCTGAAAGAACATTCTCGGCATTACTCACATGGTTAAGAAGTACTAAGGGGCAATACCTACTTGTCGGTTTAGCCTTGCTACACATCCATTAAAACATTACAATAAAGACGGACTCTCTTTGATTGACTTTGTCTTGTAAAAAACGTCTTTTTTGTATTTTTTCTTAATAAAAACTTAGATTTTAGGATTATTGGACTATTTGTTTTGTAAACCAATAAATATTAAATACTAGCAAGTAGTTGAATTTTAGTAATTACTTAAACGTTGTTTAATTTTTGTCCTTACTCCTTAAAGTTGCTATTATCTAGTATTCTAGCCGATGAATTACCCCCCCCCCCCAGACGCCAGTGGCGTAGCCACAGGGGGGCGAAGGGGGCGGTCGCCCCCCCCCCCCCCCCCCCCTCTGGCCTGGCGCTTCCTTCGCAGCTTTACTACGTACTACCTAAATAATAATTATTTTAAAAAATCCGTCTCATATATGATTTTTAATAAAGAATAGGAAGAGAAATAAATTTGACGCAAAATTGGTAAACAATAAATGCCTGTTTTAAAATTATTTTCTTTTAAATAAGTACCTAAATAGTATTGTGTCGTCTCCACTTTTGTCGGCATTCATCAAAGGAGCGGCATACCGTGACCGTATGACATGCCGCTCGCAGCCGCTCCCTTAATGAATGCCGACAAACACAGAGACGACACAATAATATAATATACGCCAAAAATACTGCAGGTGTCCAATTAGAAATTTACTAGAAATTTATATTATATGCTGTGGCAAACTACTGATAGCTTATCACCTAAATTTGCGAACGGTTAGCTCTTATGTCGGTTAGCATGGGTTCTTCACTACATAGTTCCAGTTCACTCTTTCAACCCGAGGGCACCACTGACTCTTTGAATAATGTAATACTCACCAAGTGCTAGAAAGTCAGAAAATCACTTGGGACCTAAAGTTGTTGACGTCTTTCACAGATACATATCTGAAAACACTTATCAAGAGAAATAAAACACACCCGTTATAAAATCAAAATATGTATTCTTAGGTTAGCAGTAAAAGAACTGCAATAATTACTGGATGGTTTATTAAAACATTAGAACCAAATTTAATAGGGTTTCAGACAAAGTAATGCCATGTGATGTTATTGTAATTTGATTATTACGCTACTTGGTAAAGTTTGTGTAAAAGAAGTAATGTAACCAAACGGTGAGTATTTCTAGCGTCTCAAGTGTTCTAGAACCCTTTGTCAGACCTTACCCTTTCTATAGTACGAAGTTAAATTATTAAATTATTTGACTTACCAAGTTGGTATTACATGATATATAAATTTAAAAAACTGGCCTGATAAACCTTATGTTTAGTGTATTTGGTTCAGCAACTTAACGTCAATCCTGACTTCACCCATCCATGAGGTAGTATTTACAATCGTCTCCTTCTTCCTCCAGTTACTCCTAATTTCCCGAATTTTCACATCCAAATCTCAAACAGCTGAAGGCCCATAACGTAATTAGAAACAGCCTCAGAACAGATCATCGAGTTCCAACTCAAAAGTGTGTAACTTCCATAAACTGGTTTCCCAAACTTTAACAAGCTAGTTGAGCTAAACTAAGCTAGATCAAGCTAAACTTAGCTGATGTGAGCTAAACTGCCCTAAGCTGGTCTAAGCTGGTGATTGTACTAAAACGTGCTCAATTCCAACCTCAAAACTGCAAATGAAGATATTTCTGGTTTAATAAAAATCCCAGTTTTAGCAAAATCAAAATCTTACCTGCAAGTGGAAATTACCAGGCCTATCACCCCTCAAAAATAGTGACTTAGATTCCCCTTTTTTAGGTCCGCACTAGCTCCTAAAAAAACGCTTGCACCGCGTTTCACGGCCGGGGAATAAGTGCCTAAGTCCCCCTCTCTCAATCGCTGCTTCCCAGCAGGAAACGGAACTTTAATTACCTCCAGAAGTTAGCAACATAATGTTCGATTAACACCGAATTCGGGGCACCAACCAATTTCCAACGTTGACCAACACTATTTTCCGAACACACCACCATAAATTATCTGGCTGTCGGCTTAGCGCGTAAAAGCACTGTAAGAATTTGAAACTACCTACCTTTAACTACTCTGTGGTTTACTTGACAGCTATAAACTTCAATCGAAACTAACCTGATTTTCAAAAATATATCAGATCCTGTAATCAAAACAATGAAAGGATTTTCATAGGAGAAAACCATCGATAAAAGGAAACTCTACAAAATAAATGAGCATGACTACACCGGATATGGAATCTAGTGCCAAATACCATCCTAAAATGTACTGAATATACAATCAACAAAACTAAGCTAAATCTTCAAAATTTATAAGGTAATTTTTAAGCATTTAAATTCCTAACTATATCAAACTGCGTTAATACTTAAATTGATAATGCATAAATTACTATGTAGCATTCGTACTCATTTAATTTTAACTTAAGAAATGCTTCGGTAATATTGAATGCTACATTTACCCCCCTCCGAAAAAAAAATAGACTAGCTTGATAGGCTATTTTAAATATCAAACTCTCTATGAAATGCTGTGGAAAATAAATTTGAATTAATAACTGCGCGTATTACACGTCCTTGCGGAAGACACTATCGGGAAGACAAATCCAGGAAAAAGACAAAATCGAAATAATACAAAATCGGTAAAAGTCTAACAAATTTAATTCCACGCATGAATACTATATTCAAAACTTTACTTCCAACTAACCAAATAGTTAAAAATTTACAAGTCCGAAGACCTAAAGTTCCAATTCAAGAACTATTCTTAAAACCCAAAAAAAATATTATCGATTGTTGTGTCAAGATACATTTCAATCTTGATCATCACAATTCATTACACTCAATTCTAACCAATCCACTTAGGATGACTCAAAACATTACCATCATCTGACACTAGAGACAGACATGATTTAATCTATATACCCCAAAAAAACATGAATCAAAAGATTCGAAGCAATCAATGCTTTTCCGGAACATCACAACAAGGCGAAATGTCCACTGAGAATTTCAAGCGGCAGAGAGCAATACCCATTGGATCCCAAGATGGCAACACTAGAGAAATTCAAGCCCGTATTGCGTTTTCTCAAGTTGCGTGAGAAACCCTCGTCTACTGGCCTCACCCCAGAGAATCACAATAAATAAGCTCTCCAACACCCAAAAAACCAGGAACACACCCCTCACTATGATAGTCCGAAAGGTGGAAAACCAAACAGAATTGGTGACCCAGATGTCCACCAACAAAAGGAGGTATAATCTAGTCCATACCAAACTAAAAAATGCATAAAGCATTACCACAAGTTCAAGAAACCGAAAATAGGGTGTTCCGTAAGGTGACACTGCCATCAGCCCTCCGCACAACACAGCCTAGAACTGAGCTCAGGCAAAACACAGTAGAACTGCCCAGCTATGTGTAGCATCGCGGTAGATCACTACGCCAAAGCAAATTCCCCCCAATGCTTGCCCTTCCGAACAGGTGTGCTAAAGTAAACTCAAGCACGTTTGTACGAAATCTGATAGCACCCAACACTCCACGGCCTGTACTAAACAAAAAACTTAAAGAACTTGTGGGGTTTAATACTTTATAAAGTATTAGGCTATAAACTTATCTCCAAAAGATAAGTACTGCAAAAATATTCCTAAGAATCAAAAAGTCAAAATCGTGAAAATCTTCAGAATCATACTCTATATAATGCATACAATATGACATTTATCAGAGAACTACTCACTCATTTCAGAAAGCTAAATTTTAAGTTTGCTAGACTCCATTACTAAAACCAAAATACTGCTCAACAGCAAATATACCTCTAAAAGGCAAATAGCGACACTTGCTAAAAATCAAAAGATACACCTCTATAGGCAAAAAGCAACACTTGCTACCAAACTAAATATATACCTCTATAGGCAAAAAGCTACACTTGCTACAAAACTGAATCAACGCCATCATTGGCAAATTTCTGGATATGGCCAATACCCAAAAATATAAAACTGCAAAAATTGTTCACTCTGTAATAGAACTGAACTGCGGGTCGTCACCCACCAAAAAAATTGAAGACTATTAGTCTACAACACTCTAGCAAACTCACAATTCCCACGGAATAACTAAAATTATTCTTCATCTGAAAGTTCAGAATCAGAATTTTCTGAAATAGGAGTATTAAAAGGTTTTAAGTCTTTGATATGCCATTTCCCAGCTTTGGAACCATCAACATTTTCCAAATCATACACTAAATTTGAAAACCTTTTTTTCACAATGCATTGCACATATTTAGGTACTAACTTTGCGGTGAACTTATCGACTGCGCTAGAAAGAATTTTATTTTTTCGCCAAACGTGGTCTCCCACTTTAAATGAAATATCTCGTTTTCTAAGATTATACGCTCGCGAGTTACGTTCATACGCTTTATGAATTTTACTTCTAACGTCTACAAAAATATCTTTTAACTCTTTTAAATTTTCAGCATAAACATTTCTATCACCAGGAATTATCTCAGCGTCAACACTGATGTCAACATTCAAATCTTTATAATAATCGCCTGATAAAGGAATATGTCTGCCGAAAACCAAAAATGCTGGCGTAAACCCTGTAACTTCGTGCTTAGAAGTATTAATTGCTTGTTGAATTTTAGCAATATTTAAATCCCAGTTATCATGAGAATCTATATAACACCTAATGGCCGTACCAACGGTTCGATTATTTCTTTCGACAAAATTACATTGAGGAGAATAGACCGGATTGAATCTAATATTAACACCGTATGTTTTACATAATTTTTTAAAAGTTTTCGAAATAAATTGACTACCATTATCTGCAATTAAAGTTGCAGGACAACCATGAACTTGAAAAACTTTATTCTCTAAAATATCTTCGATGAAATGAGTTTTAGAACTTCTTAATGGAAATAACAACGTATATTTAGTAAACCAACATGCTATCACTAAAAGCCATTTATTACCTTTTTTTGAACGTGGTAAAGGACCTATCAAATCCACAGCTATAACTTGAAATGGATAGTTTACTGGTTTTTCTTTACCCATAAGTCCCATAGGAGAAGTATTTGGTGCCTTTTGTGCTCCACAGACAAGACAAGATTTGACAAATCTTAAAATGTCCTGACGCATTTTTGGCCAATAATATTGTTCTTGAAGACGGTGAAATGTCTTATAAAAACCAAAATGTCCACAATTTGGAGGACTATGACAAGAATCAATAATCTCCTCTCTTTGAGGTTTAGGGACTAAGTATTTCCATTCTGGAAGATTCACTTTCATTTGAAGATTGTTTGGGATAAATTTAAGCACGAAATCATTTTCCACTTTCCATTGTGGATAACTCTCTGGAGAATCCAAAATTTTCTGGCGTAAATTATCGTACCACGGGTCGATACGATCAACATCAAGTGTACCAACTACTATTTCTTCTAAAGTTTCGGAAGTATCTTCTACATTTTCATTTCCAGGAATACGTGATAAAGCATCAGGAACTACATTCAGAGCTCCTTTTCTGTGTACAAGATCAAAAGTATGTTGTCGAAGTCTCATTGCCCATCGAGCTAATTTTCCACTTGGATTTTTAATGGAATTTAACCATAACAAACTATAGTGGTCGGTAATGACCGTAAAAGGAACACCTTCAATAAATCCACGAAATTTCTCAATGTTGAACAGTACTCCAAGACATTCTCTCTCGACTACAGAATAATTTCTCTCAGCTCTGGATAGAGATCTACTGGCATAAGCGATAACTTTTTCTTCGCCATCTATAATTTGTGTTAACACACCACCCAGACCTGTATTTGATGCATCACTAGAAATGTAGAAACGTTGTGAAAAATCGGGTTGCGATAGAACTGGAGCCGATACTAACAGTTGCTTGATCTTTACAAATGAATCCTCTGCAGAATCAGTCCACTGAATTGACTGTCCTTTCTTCCTGCCTTTCAAAAGATCATTTATTGGTGACATTAACGTAGAAAAATCTTTTATAAATCTTCGATACCACGAACAAAGACCAACAAAACGTTTAACTTCAGTAGTATTTCTAGGTCTGGAATAATTAATCATGGCCTCAATTTTTTCTGGATCTGTACGTAATGAATTCGAACCCACGATATAACCTAAAAATTTTAACGAAGTCTTAAAAAAATCACACTTATCGGGATTAATCGTTAACCCAGCTTCTTTAAGCTTGTCCTTGACTTCAGTCAATAATTTTAGATGAGACTCAAAGTCTTCTGATACCACCAAAATGTCATCTAGGTATGTAAAAACGTTTGGTTCGTAACGAGGTCCAAATATCGACGTCACTAGCCTCACTAGAGAATTCGCGCTATTTCTTAATCCAAATGGGACAGTGACAAACTGAAAAAGACCACGACCTACCACTGCAAAAGCGGTTTTTTCCTTTGAAGTTTCCTCTAAAGGAATTTGCCAAAATGCTTTTCGAAGATCTACTGACGAAATGTATTTAGCATTGCGTAATGAGGTCAAAATTCTATCTACATTAGGCATCGGATACCGATCAGGCACCGTAACATTATTAAGTTCTCGTCCATCGAAGCATAAGCGATAAGTTCCATCTGATTTCTTCACTAGTAAAACATTAGAACACCAAGGCGATGTTGAAGGTTCGATGACTTTTAAATTGAGCATTTCCGTTATCTCGTCATTCAAAATCTTCGACATATAGGGAGACATCGCAAATGGTCTCTTTACAAATGGAATCGCGTCACCAGTATCTATTTTTAAACTAATTTTATCAGTACGCCCTAATCTATCTTTGCAACTAATTTCTTTAAAAGAATCTATAACTTTATTAGCTTTAACCCGTTGCTCTACCGAAAGATCATCTAACGAATTTAATCGCGGGTACACTCTACTAAAAGACTGACTTACGTCGTTTCTCAAAACATTAATTTCTGAATTTTTGTTCATAGCTTGAACATGCCATGAATTATTTTGAAAATTAACCAAAATTTTAAATTTCTGCGCAAAGTCGCACCCAAATATAAATGCATGAGGTAACGAAGGTACTACAAAAGCATTAATTACCAAACAAGTGTCATCAATGACAATAGGCATATCTACTGTACCTTGTACACCTTGTTTTTTACCATCAGCGGTAAAAATATTCTTAATTTTAGCTGGACATATCTTCAGACCTAATTGACCTAAAATATCTACCCCTCGTGAACCAACGACAGATGTAGTTGCACCAGAATCTAATAAAACGGTAATATCGACATCAAGCAACTTAACAGTTATATAAGGTCTATTATCAAACTCTTGACTAACAAATAAAGGCGAGATATGATCATTATTATTATTTGAAGAAACTTTATTAAAAGGAGCTTTATAATTTTTATAAAATTCTGAAACTTTTCTCAACCACTTGTTCCAATCAGCTTGATTAAAATAATTTTTCTTATTGTTTGTAACTAAATTAGAAGAATTTGTACTTAAAGAATTTTGAAATATTCTTGTTTTTATTCTAGTATTATTAACATTATTAAAATTTTTAAAAGAGGCCTTATTTTTAGAAAAAGTGAAACTGCCTCTATGAGACACTTTCTCTACTAGTTTTTTGAACAATTTGGACATGTAGAAGCTTTAAAATTAGGCTCTCCACATTTAAAACAAAATAGACTTCTAGGAGCTTTACAATCTAAATAAAGATGGTTGGCTAATTTACAATTCCAACAAACTATTGCTGATTTATTTCTATTTTCTGAATTATTACCTTTATTGTCAGAATTATTATTTTTATTAACAGTTTTATTTTTATTAAAATGAAATTTATTTTTATTATTTTCTCTATGTCCTGAAGTATTGGAAAAATTTGATTTATTCTTAAAATCTTTTCTAAAATTATTATTTCTATTCGTAGCATGTCCAAAATTTTTATAAGAATGGTCAGTATCATTAACCACTGCCACTTCCTCTTTAGGCTTACTTTTATCTCTCATATAGTCAGACTCTTCTAGTTTACGACAAAGTTCTGAAAGTTGAGAAACCGTAGTTATATCGATTAAAGCCAATCGACTGATAAATTCAGGTAAAATATTTTTTCTAATATGCTTAACTTTGGAAATTTCGACTGGGGGTCGAGATAATCTAGAAAAAAGTGCTTCTAAATGAGCTATGAAAACTACTGTAGTCTCATTTCTTTTCTGTTTCCTTCTTTTAATTTGGTCCCATAAGTCATCGTCAATGTCGTCATGCAGAAAATCGCGTTTTAATCTTAAAACCAACGTTTCCCACGTAGTTACCGAACTTTTTATCGCTCTGAACCAGGTGAAGGCGTCTGACACGAAGAACTCGACCGCAGAATTAAATAAATCCTGTGAAGAAATATTTCGCGCCTGCGCTAATTCAGTTAATCTTTCCAAAAAAGGATAAAGTTTTTTCGGATCGCCATTAAAAGTTACTTGCCATTCACTGATAGGTAAATTTCGAGTTGCGCAGTGCACAATCGGTGCAGCTACATTTATTACCGGATTAACAGGAACGATCGGTTCTGGGTTTTGATTTGCAGGAATTTTTTCATATAAATCCGACTCTAAAAGTATACAAGTCGCGACAGTTTCCTGAATAAAAGCATTAATTTCGACAGCATCATCCTCCTCTAAAGGAATTCTGCGAGCTCTACCTATCACATGCGCTAATCGCGATTTAACCCTATTGAAAGCTGAATCATTTACATTTCCTTCAAATTCGCCAACTACTCTTCGGATGGAATCTATACTTCGCGCTATAGAAACTTTTTCGTCAGCAAAAACCAATTTACAAACTTCCAAATTAATTTCTCTACCCGGAGATGCTTGTTCCATTCTCTGTATACGAGTTAAGATTCTACGTTTATCGGCGACATTGCGTTGTGAAGTTATTAAGCGAATGTGCAATTCATATTCCAATTCAAAATCTAACAGGTGATTCGGAACGAAATTAAACACGTCCATAATGATGCGCAGAAAAAACAAAAAAATTAAAAAAAATTTTAAAAATTTTTTTCAAAAAAATATTTTTTTTTTTTTTGAAAATGATCAATAAATCTCAAAATAATTGATACTCGATACTAACTCTCTTATATCGGTGTTAATTTATCATTTAACTTAAATTCATTTGGTTAAAGTTGCATCTAAATATTTGTCACACCCTGTATATTAATATTGAAAGCACTTATGCACCACTATATTCATATAAAATACAATCACGTGCCTGGAGCTATAAATTTTATTTTCAAAAGAAAATTTCCACTAAAATATTTCAAGTACAAGAGTGTGGACACCCTGTATATATAAACTCATAAAAAAATTGTAAGTCCAAAGCAAGAAAATGCTGAAAAAAATTTTCAAAAAATTCTCTTTTCCCAAAGTTCAAAAAAAATTTCTTAAGTTGGTACACCCTGTACAAGCTTTTAAAATTGGTCTCATTCCACCCTTATATTAAAGAACATCCCCTCATAAAACTTTTCAAATCGATAAATATGTCCAATAAGCAGATTGTTATCTTTATTAAGTACTTGTGAAAATTTTAGACACTTTTTACAGATCACCCTGTACAGTATATAATGACCAAAAGAATTTTGAAAATTATTAAAATCTTCCCAGCTTTACTGTATTACCTTTATAAGAACTGACAATTTATAGTTTTCACTAAAACTCAGCTTTCAATATTATTTTGAAACTAATTTAAAAATTAATTTCGCCAATTTGTCAAGAATCTCTAAAAACTTTTTAAAACTTCTTCAATCAAATTTTAACTCTTGCCTCAACAGTATGACCTTATATAACTCAAGTTTACTAAACCTACCAATCACCAGCTACTATTGATATACCTCGTAACAATATAAACCTTATTCAGCAATATGGAAAATACATTCAAATCAACCATGAAGTATATCAAAAACCAAAAACAATTGATGGGAACCATAAAATTAGAGAATCGATATTATTCCATTGTCTCTAAACAATTAATGATACACAGTAAAAACTCTTTATTATAAATCAAAAAAAATTTCACTCGGGTATACCTATCTTACCACGTAAATCGAGGAGAAACTATGACTTTATACCTGTATAAATAAATAACCTGCAAAATTTTACTAATACCACTTCACCATGTATGTATCTTCACCATTAACATTTGCTTTCGAGTACTGAAAGCTCTTTTGAATACCTTGATAAAAAACCTCAGGCTTTTTCTTGACATTTATTTACCTATTCCTCTCTGTGTTCTCAGGTATGTTCTATAAAGAATTGGTTTTGTTGAAAAAAATGAACTAGGCCCTATACGTTGCGAGCGCCATTTTTATGTGGCAAACTACTGATAGCTTATCACCTAAATTTGCGAACGGTTAGCTCTTATGTCGGTTAGCATGGGTTCTTCACTACATAGTTCCAGTTCACTCTTTCAACCCGAGGGCACCACTGACTCTTTGAATAATGTAATACTCACCAAGTGCTAGAAAGTCAGAAAATCACTTGGGACCTAAAGTTGTTGACGTCTTTCACAGATACATATCTGAAAACACTTATCAAGAGAAATAAAACACACCCGTTATAAAATCAAAATATGTATTCTTAGGTTAGCAGTAAAAGAACTGCAATAATTACTGGATGGTTTATTAAAACATTAGAACCAAATTTAATAGGGTTTCAGACAAAGTAATGCCATGTGATGTTATTGTAATTTGATTATTACGCTACTTGGTAAAGTTTGTGTAAAAGAAGTAATGTAACCAAACGGTGAGTATTTCTAGCGTCTCAAGTGTTCTAGAACCCTTTGTCAGACCTTACCCTTTCTATAGTACGAAGTTAAATTATTAAATTATTTGACTTACCAAGTTGGTATTACATGATATATAAATTTAAAAAACTGGCCTGATAAACCTTATGTTTAGTGTATTTGGTTCAGCAACTTAACGTCAATCCTGACTTCACCCATCCATGAGGTAGTATTTACAATCGTCTCCTTCTTCCTCCAGTTACTCCTAATTTCCCGAATTTTCACATCCAAATCTCAAACAGCTGAAGGCCCATAACGTAATTAGAAACAGCCTCAGAACAGATCATCGAGTTCCAACTCAAAAGTGTGTAACTTCCATAAACTGGTTTCCCAAACTTTAACAAGCTAGTTGAGCTAAACTAAGCTAGATCAAGCTAAACTTAGCTGATGTGAGCTAAACTGCCCTAAGCTGGTCTAAGCTGGTGATTGTACTAAAACGTGCTCAATTCCAACCTCAAAACTGCAAATGAAGATATTTCTGGTTTAATAAAAATCCCAGTTTTAGCAAAATCAAAATCTTACCTGCAAGTGGAAATTACCAGGCCTATCACCCCTCAAAAATAGTGACTTAGATTCCCCTTTTTTAGGTCCGCACTAGCTCCTAAAAAAACGCTTGCACCGCGTTTCACGGCCGGGGAATAAGTGCCTAAGTCCCCCTCTCTCAATCGCTGCTTCCCAGCAGGAAACGGAACTTTAATTACCTCCAGAAGTTAGCAACATAATGTTCGATTAACACCGAATTCGGGGCACCAACCAATTTCCAACGTTGACCAACACTATTTTCCGAACACACCACCATAAATTATCTGGCTGTCGGCTTAGCGCGTAAAAGCACTGTAAGAATTTGAAACTACCTACCTTTAACTACTCTGTGGTTTACTTGACAGCTATAAACTTCAATCGAAACTAACCTGATTTTCAAAAATATATCAGATCCTGTAATCAAAACAATGAAAGGATTTTCATAGGAGAAAACCATCGATAAAAGGAAACTCTACAAAATAAATGAGCATGACTACACCGGATATGGAATCTAGTGCCAAATACCATCCTAAAATGTACTGAATATACAATCAACAAAACTAAGCTAAATCTTCAAAATTTATAAGGTAATTTTTAAGCATTTAAATTCCTAACTATATCAAACTGCGTTAATACTTAAATTGATAATGCATAAATTACTATGTAGCATTCGTACTCATTTAATTTTAACTTAAGAAATGCTTCGGTAATATTGAATGCTACAATGCAATACTTACTAGGTATTTAGTTTTAAGTTATTGATTGTCGAATAGTCGCCAATGACGGTAGGCCGCGGTAGGCGATTTAATTTTTGTGTTTTGTGTGCGTAATTGAGATAATTATTTCGGATAGTATACTGTTATACTGTTGTTCGTTTATTGCGATAAAATAATGCCTCCGCCCAAAAAAAAGTCAGGTGCTGCTTACAGAAAACAACGAAAACAAAAGCAATTATTGTATGCAAGCACGTCCACTAGCCAACAAAATATCAGTTTTTTTTTAAAAATCGGACGACGCCAACCTTATACAAGTGGGGTAAGTAATAGTAATAAGTATCTATCCTATAATATGCATAATAGGTATATATAAAAAAATTAATAATTATGGTTGTGATTTGTGGTTAAATTTTTTTCATGTTTGTTAAATAATATAAGTTACTTTTTTTTCAATTCTACAAAAAAAGATGCATTAAGCCGACAAGTCCGTGTAAGTGGTGTAAGGTGTGATTCTGAAAAAAATAAATAAAACTTGCGCATTACGTAGCCATCATTTAATACGATATATTTTTTAAAATATTTTTTCATTTAATTAATTTTAGTCAGGATGTCTCAACTTCAACCATTACAAAAAATGAAACTAGTTTTGACATGGAAATTGGCCATTATGAGGAAACTGCATTGGTTGGGATTGGGACAGAATCAATACCTGAATTACCTCAGTCAGAGCCTGAGTCTGAATCTACAACTGACGACGAAAGAGATGAAGGCAACAAAGAGGATCCAGGAAAAAGTTAGTAATATTTTTATTTTTGAAAAATGTTGTGATAAACTCGAATTTAAGGAAAAAAATTACGACCAAATTTTTGTTTTTAGAAAAATTTTGGTCCGAAATTGATGACTTGGACTTCTATCCAACTGATCCTATATTATTCAGGGAAACTGTAATGACACCAGATATAGTTAGATCCTTAATATTCAGTGGACCATGTCAACCTGGGTTAAATGATAATTTCTCAGATTTCCCTGTGGATTCCCGAAACAGAAAATTTAAAACGAATTGGTACTACATGGATATAACAAATCCTAACAAGGATAAGGTTCGAAATTGGCTAATTTATTCTCCAAGATCCAACAAAATGTAGGGCCAGTTGGGGTAAATGTAAACAGGGGTAAATGAAGACAATGGCTGTATATTTTAAAAAGCGCGCTCAATTTTGGCATCGTCGTTCGTTTGCATATCCGTCACGCACCCACATGGCAACAGTGTCATAAGTTTTCAGTTATTTCATCAGCTAGTGGTCTGACAGTCATTAGGAAATTCGCGTGTGTTCATCATAGTGTAATACCCTTATTTATTAGTTATTATTTTGTGAAAATCATTGTAAGGTAAGTTTCCCAATGTTTGTATGGTGTTTTTAAAATACATTTTAAGTTAATTATAGCGGAATGATGCCATGATAGCGTTTACTTTGGTAGGAATTTTGATGTTTACATTTACCCCAGAATTTAGCAGCTCTGGGTAAATGTAAACAAGAATTCGGGGCAAATGTAAACACTCAATTTAAATACAAATAAAAATTTAAATTATTAATCTATTGCAGATATGCCCCGAAAGTATAGCAAAAAAAAGAACCCACCACCCTATTCTTTACAAGATGTCTTAAATGCTGTGCGTGATGTTTCCAATAAAAATCTAACTTACCGACAAGCGGAAGGCGTATATGGTGTCCCAAAGTCCGTAATATATAATACAATTAAGGGAAGAAAAACGGCGATGGATGTTCAAGGTCCTGGCCGAAAGCCGGTGTTATCCCCTGTGGAGGAAAACGAAATTGTTCAGTGCCTTTTAACAAGATCTAGAATGGGCCACCCTTGTAGCAAAGAAGAACTGCGTGACCTTGTTGGGAAATATGTGGAAGCTAACAATGTAAAAACTCCTTTTAAAGACAACAAACCGGGTGAAGACTGGTATCTTTCATTTATGTCTCGACATCCTCTGCTATCATTAAAAAAACCAGAGCATCTTCAAAAGCTGCGTAAGGATGCGAGAAAACCGCAGATTGTATACGACTTTTATGAAAAGTTAGAGAATGTTTTGAAGGAGAATGATCTCGACAGAGAAGGAAAAGCTGCGTTTGTGTTTAACGCAGACGAATCAGGCTTCCACAGTGATCCAAGTAGACTTAAAGCCATAGGTGAAAAAGGAAAGTCCCTAAGTCGAGTATCAGGTGGATCTGGAAGAGAATCCACGACTGTTTTAGCATGCGTGTCAGCGGATGGTAGTTGCTTGCCACCTTTAATTGTGTATAAGGGTGCTGCTGTTCAGGCACGTTGGATATCAGCCAATGCATATCCAGGAACTTTATATACTACCTCCAAGAATGGCTGGATGGAAGAAACCCAATTTCACCAGTGGTTTACTACAGGATTCATCCCTTTTGTTAACAACCTAAGGGTCACAAGAAACGTTCCCCAGTAAAAAGTGCTTCTGCTTTATGATGGGCATTGTAGCCACATTAGCGTTCGGCTCGTCGAAGAAGCCATTAAGAACAACATTATATTGATGAAATTTCCCAGTCATCTGACTGACCGGCTTCAACCATTAGATAAAGCCGTTTTTGGACCTATCAAAACTAGTTGGGAAAAGACGTTGGTAGCATACGGTAAAGCGCAAATTGGCAAGGGCACTGGAAGACTCACAAAGGAGCATTTTGCCGAATTGCTAGGAACAGTGTGGCATAACTCAATGAAAGCCAAGAACATTATTTCTGGATTTGTCAGTACTGGTGTCTATCCAGTAGATCGTACAAAGTTTCCCAAAGATACATTCAACAAACTTGATCTACAACGATATGAGGCTAATGTAGCGAATCAGACAGTGGAACAAGAAGAAGGAGAACCATCTGATGTTCAACCTATGGAACCTGAGGTGAATTATTGTCTGTCGCCAGTCCAGCAAGAGGATGAAATTCCCTCTGAAAATTCTCTACGGCAGTCACCACAAGTTACTTCTCCCCATCAACAATTATTAGGGAATGATGATAAAGGACATGACGAAGTGTCGCAAGTTCAGTATAATAAGAAAATGCAACAACCAGAGTCACCACAACCATCTTGCTCTTACAAATTGGCAGAAATCGATAAGGCGCAATCATGTATCACCGATTTGTTTGTAACACAACTATCATCATCAAATAATACTCAAGAACAAGAAAAGAAACCTTTCATTCCACGACTAAAGCACCAATCATATGGTGAAGTGTTGACCTCTAATGACGTCCTAACACGACTCAAAAAAGCAGAAGAAAAAAAGCAAAAGGCAGCAACTAAGGGCCTAACGAATAAGACAAAGAAACAAATATTAAAAAGGGAAAAAAATATTCCAACCACTTTTGAAAGTCCTGGTCGTAAGAAAAAAAAAATATTGAAAATTGCGAAAAATAAATCAGATACATCGGAAGAGAGTGATGCATATGAATGTGATGATGACAGTTCTGGCGATGAAATACAACAGGAAAATGCAGTAATTAATTTGGAACCCATCAAAGACATGTCAAAGTTGTGTGTTGGAAAATTTGTTTTAATTACGTTCAAAGGGGGAAAACGTAACACGACTATTTTTAGATATGTTTGTTCTATTGACGATGTTGAAGAGGACGGAGATGAAATTAAAGTTATTGGTTTAAAATCGACGGACACTTTAAAAACAGTTTTTTATGTTGTCGAAACTGACGTTAGTTACGTTACTATCGATCAAGTGTTGGGTATACTACCAGATCCGGAAATATTTCTCAAAGGTGAGAGAATATTTTATAGATTTGAAAATAGTATTCCCGTGGTGGAGCAGACTTAAAACATTTGTTAAAAACTGTTGTCGTTACTTACATAACGTTAAATGATAAATTAGTGCAATTTAGAATTAGGGATTTTTTTTGGTTATTTACCTTTGCCTTTTGTAAGTTCCCAATATTATTAGGTATGTTATCTAAAAACATAAGAATGAAAGTTTTTGTTTTTGTTACTTTTGTATTTATTGCGCGAAATGCATTAGTTTTGTTTTTTTATAATAAACGTTTATTTTTGTAATGAGAGATTTTTTTAATCCAACTTTTGGGGTAAATGTAAACACTTCAAAAAATTAAATATCGAGTTGAATTTCAACAATACTATAAACGACACATTTCCATTTACCCCACGATTTTTTGCACATATGCTTATGGTCTTTGAGAAAATTGTTTCCATTTACCCCTTAGGGTATGGGGTAAATGTAAACATACAACCCTTCAAAAAAAATATGACGAAAAATAAAAGGGCTTAGTTTAACATGTATTATTTCGAAAATGTTCAATAAATATCCATAATCTAACTGTCTGCAAAATGTATGAACTTAAATTCTCAATACAAACTGAGAAAATTAATTTTATACATAAATGTACCAAAAGTGTCAAAAATCGTCTACATTTACCCCAACTGACCCTATTGCTTTTATTGTTGCTTAATGCTTAGTTCAAATACAAATTCTATAATTCACGAAGACAAAACTATAATTCACGAACACCTGCGCGTTAAAAATGAGCTTAATAGCAAAAATCGAGAAACGTTAATACGGATTTTTAATGTAATATTATTTTTGGGAAAACAAAATATACCTCTAAGGGGACATAAAGAAACCGGTGATGGCAACAATAAAGGTAACTTCATAGAGTTTTTGGAATTTAAAAAAAAATATGATGTCATTTTAGCAGATCATATCTGTGGCTGTATGGCTTAAGGGCATAACTTGAATTTTGGCGAAAATGAGTTATCTATGGTAAGATACTTATAAAAACAAGATTTACACTATGGCAAAAGGATATACCTCAATTCTCAAAAATAACGAACTTATTTTACTAAAATTGGGCATAACACATGATATTGAAAATATTCAATCTAGTAGAAGGTTATAACTACATATGTTTATAAAAAACATATAATCATTTGCAAGAAAAAGGACATAACTGTAGATACTTTGGAGCAAAATAAAAACATGTTAAAACAGAATGGTATAAATTGACTTAATCAATAATTTAACACATTTATAGCCAGGCATGAAGGTATAACTTGACATATTTCCCTTTGCCTAAATGAAAATATTCATTCGTCTGGGGATAAGTGGCTAGTTATACCCTTTTGCCTGCTTGAAATTTCGGAATTTCGCGCGATCCCTGTTAAAAACGTGGTTTAATCGTGCAGTTCAGTACCTTTTTAGCAACGGTCAGAGAAGGTTCATTGTTCACCCTTGTTCGAATTTTACGATGCATCAGCGAACCCGAAAAATACTTATTGCTTGTAGTAAAGAAAATACTGAAAGAGGATCTGCAAATCAGTATATAGGAAATAGAAGCGAAGGTAAGAAATACTAATTATTGTTAAACTATCTATAAATAATAGTCCTAAGAACCTCAATTAAAATATGTTTTTTTTTATTGTTTCTCTAAGGCATCAGTGGGGTTGTCTGTGCAGATGGCTGCGAGATAAAGGGATCAACAAATAATATTTCAGGTGATCTTAAGCTACCAAAACCTGGTGAAGGTACTTATTATTTATTCTTAGAATTTTTTTTTATTAATTTCGTTAAAATTATTTTCTAGTTTTCAATCCTATTGTAGCCAATGAAACGCAGACTTCCGGCAATATGCAGTATGCCACTAAATTCAAAGACCTTTATAATGCATTTTGGCCGACAAAAGAAGATTATGAAAATAAGCAATATGAAGACTTACATAATGGTAAGAAAAGACACTATATTATATTATATTATATTATATTATATTATATTATATTATATTGAAAAAAAAAATAAAGTTGATGATGGTCGCATAGTGATGAAACGTACGATTTAAATTTTGAGGACATCAATTTATAGACCAAAAAATGTTGTCAAGCCGAAGTGTAACTTATTTTAATATGAAGTTAAAGGTTTGGTCGTTCCCTCCCCCAGACCCATCCCCAGACCGGTTTCGCCGTATCACGGCTCATCAGTGAAGCTGTTGCAGCTCACCAATCACCATTTATTTCAATATATCTCTTCAAATAAACTCGGGAGGAAATAAAACGTATTTTGGCCAATTTCGGATTTGTTCGGATATTTCCGGAAGTAGTCGGAATTTTTAAATTTTCTTGAAGTCATTTTACTAAGCACTAAATTGCGCAACTTTTAACCAAATCTGACCGACCTTGGACCTTACGGTTTACAACGCACACACTCAAATTTGTGGCACCCTGTATTTAAACAATGTTCCGTACGTCATAGACACGTGCAAACTTGTATAGCTTATATTTTCATCAAACAAAACGTCAAGTCAAATTTCGAATTGTTTGCAAGTATTGTTAATTCATAAACTCCAATGACTGGCCTATTAGGGTGGTAACGATATATCGATATTTTTTAAATATCGATAATATATTTATTTCGATATTATTATCAGTATTTAACCTACGTTTTCTTTTAAGGATCAGGAACTAACAGTGAACATTTTAGATATCGTTTCTCATCATTTCTTGGGGGGTCTGGAAGGCACTGGGGGTTCTGGGGGACGGCTTCCCCAGGATCCCCTGGAGTTACGGCGATGCAATATATCTATTTTATTAAATATATCGATATAAATAAATTTTTAGACAAGGGCCTACAATACATGTCAGATTTGATTTTTTTGCTCGTTATGTTAAAAGAACGCACTTCAACTGATTTTTGTCTCTTGATTTGTTAAGCCTAGATCTTTGTTCTGTCACCAGCGACACCAGCTGTAACCAATAGAAATTCAGAATTAATTATTAATCATTATTAATTTCAAAAAATTCCGAAATTCTATTGAACTACAGAACAAAGCTCCGGCTTTTCGTGCATTCTTCACCTCTATGCGGGCTACTTTGCTTACGTTGCGTACCACTTCAACTGTCTATCAAGATATAAGTTGAACTTTGTTGTAAAATATGTTTTTTTTTTAGTTCAAAATTCATCAAATGTTGAAATTAAAAATCAGGAAAACCAATCTGAACTAGCCTTAGGTGGACATATCGATATGAGGAATAATGAGAATAAAGAAAATACAGATGGAAATTTGGTGTATGAAAAGTACTTTTCCAACGGTAATAAGAATATAACTATTATTTTTAAACGTTGTCGTAGACACAAGCTTATTAAGAACCGTCTAAACGTAAAAATCATTTTTATGACGTTTATTATATCGATTCCGTCAACATTTTACTCATTTACATTTTTTAGAAAATGAAGAAATCGCAGAAAAAAATATTCTAGCTGAACAGCTGACACACAAGAATACATCAATCGAAAACATTATGATATCCGAGAATAATGAAGACATTGTAGAAAATCAATTATTATTACTATCTGCAAACTTATCTGAAGGTAATATATTTTTTTAATAGATGCACTTATTTTTAATATAACATACATTTTGATTAGGTGCGTCTTTACATGATCCGTACAGCACAGATGATAGTTTAACCGATCCCGATTATGAGCAAGAAACAGACAGTGATGCCGATATTGCTGAAGAAGATACCCTGCTAGAGAACGATAATACAAACAAGAAGGGCAAGTTGAAAAGCAAGTCAAAGATTGATGGAGACGGTGCTGATAGTGCGGAAATGGGCCTTCTAGAAAACCAAGATAAAAAGAAGCGTATAACAAAAGTAAATGATAGAAAAAAAGAACAATTAAACAAAAATCTGGGAAAAGAGCATAAGACAAGGAAAGGTAAAATAGTCACCAAAAAAGAATCTCGATCACTAAAGAATTGTAGGCGCGATTGCAATAAAAAAATAAATGATGAAACTAGAATGTCGCTTTTTAGGGATTATTGGGAAATGGGAAATTATGATAGAAGAGTAACCTATATTGCCTCACTAATATCAATAGTTGAAAAAAAAGCAGATACAAATTTAAATTGTCCCAAAAAGAATCGACAAAAAACGTTTTGTTACTTTATTGACGTAAAAGGAGAACGGGTTCAAATATGTAAAGGGTGCTTTTGTGACATATTTGGAGAGACAGCAAAGTTTGTCTTTTCAGTAACAAATAAAAAAATATCGGCCGCAAGTGGAATCCCATTTTCTGATAAACGGGGAAAACATGTCCCTAGCAATAAAATATCCGACGAAAAAGTGCAAGAGGTTTACACTCATATAAAGAAATTCCCTTCATATGAGTCCCACTATTCGCGTCGACACACTGACAAAAGATACCTACCATCTAATTTAAATAAAACTATTATGTACAAACTATATAAGCAAGAACATTCAAAACCCGTTTCCTTTAGCATCTATTCAAGAGCTATTGATGACTTAGACTTAAAATTTAAAAAGCCTGCCAATGATACGTGTCAAACATGCGACATCTTGTCAATGAAAATAGCTTCTGAAAAGCAAGAGGAACAACGAGAAATACATAAAAGTGCTTTAGAAGTTCATCACCAAGAAGCAGACATGGCATATAAATCCAAGCAGCTGGATAAAGAATTAAGTAAGTCAGACCCTCATTTAAAAATGATAACTTTCGATCTGCAGCAGATTTTACCTACTCCTTATCTAACGACTGGATCGGTATTTTACAAACGGCAACTCCATACATATAATCTGACTGTACATGATTGCAACACCAATCAATCTAAACATTTTATGTGGCATGAAGCAATAGCTGGACGAGGAGCTAACGAAATAGCCTCTTGTTTATACAAATATCTACTAGATCTTGACGATAATATTAAACGAGTAATTTGTTACAGCGACACCTGCGGTGGTCAAGATAAGAACTCCCATGTGACTGCTATGTTTACGTATTTAATGTCCATAAATAAATCTATTAAAACCATAGACCATAAATTTTTAATTCCTGGTCACACTCATATGGAGTGTGACTCAGATCATGCCACGATTGAGAAATATAAGAAAAAAGCACCTTTTCCTATTCATCTCCCTAGAGATTGGTTCAATTTGGTCAGGATGGCGGGTAAATCAGGTTCAACCAATAATCCCAAGTTTCAGGTAGTGGAAATGGCAATGCAAGACTTTTTCGAATTTTCAAATTTATATAGAGGACCTTTAATAATTAAAAAGATTACAACAAATAAGCAAAAATTTGCCTGGAGACCACAGAAGTGGATAAGGTATGAAAATGAATTTGGTTTAATTAAGTTTAAGGATTCGCTTCTTGAAGCGGATACCTTTATTTTAATCGATTTTAAACGGAAAGCACACGACATAGGTATTACATTAAAAGCTCTATGTGCGAAGCCACGGACGATAGACTCCAAGAAAAAAGCTAATCTAATGGAAATGTTGGACTTAATTGACTGTAGTGCAAGAAAATTCTATATAGACTTAAACGCAACGACACAAAATTCACTAGATTTAACTGATAAAGATCCTGATATTGACCGGGTAATGAGCGATGTTGAGTTTTAAGAAATAGGTACAGTATTTTTTCATTCAATTTCGTTTCATTTCCTATTAATTATTAATATTTCATGTTATAATAGTTAAAGGATAAGTCGAATTATACTTTTTAATAATAATAAACATTATACTAATCTTTAAGCAAAAAGGCATAACTCGACTTATTTCTTTGTGACTTATTACAGCATGAAAAAACAGAGTATATATTTAGTTATGCCCTTATACCTGGTTGCTTGGCAACACATAATTCAGTTATGTCTAACAATTTTTCAAAAACAACTGTTTTTTCAAAACCAGAAAAAGTAACTAAATTAAAAAACATTAAATTTACTTTCTACCAACCAAACATACTCATAGTCAACGTTTAAAATGGCTTTGTCGATTGTTTATCCGAAATTTTAAACAATTTAGGTTTATTGGCTCTCCTGAAAAGTGATAAAAATTGAGTTATGCCCTTTAGCCATACAGCCACAGATATGTCCAATGCAAAGAGGAATGCTCTTTACACGAGTCCTCAAATTCAAAATGAGATTTTAAATTTATTATCACAGCATGTACAAAAATCAATAGTTAATGACATAATCAGAGCAAAGAATTTTACTTTAATTGTTGACTCTACCATTGATATAACAAAAAAAGATCAAATGTCGTTGTCAATGCGTTATGTAAATAAACATGGATTTGCGGAGGAAAGATTCCTAAAATTTGTTGATTTGCCTTCCGCATCGGCCGATTCGTTTTACAAGCACATTTTGGCAGAACTAGCCACATTTAAGATTGATATTTCCCTGTGTCGTGGCCAAGCTTATGATGGCGCAAGTACTATGTCAGATCACATAAAAGGTCTACAGACAAGAATCAAGGAACATGCTCCTCAAGCAATCTATATTCACTGTGTGGCTCATAAATTAAATTTAAGTTTGGTAGATTTAGTAAATTCATGTCCTGAAATAAAACTTTTCTTTGGGACCTTAGAACAGCTATATGTTTTTATAACTGAAAGTCTTCCTAGATTAAATATTTTTTAAAAGATTCAAAATGAATCTGATGAGGGAAAAATGTCTCTAAAAAAGCTTTCCACTACTCGTTGGGCTAGTCACACTAAAGCAGTAGATTCCGTTTTTCAGAATATTCAGGTTGTTATTGAAACATTGGAAAATATTATAAATGGTGAAATAACTATAAAATGCTAGACAAATGGCAGAAGCTAATGGACTTTCAAAATACATTAAAACCTTTGAATTTATCTTTATGTTAAATTTTTGGAAAGATGTTCTTGGTAAAATTTATATATTGTCTAACTATCTTCAAAAAGTTGAAATTAATTTAAATACTGTCGCTACGCTAATTAAATCCACAATCGAGGATCTAAAAAAATTACGTAGCGACGATACTTCTTTTGATAAATTTGAATCGGACGCAAAACAATTGGCAAGAAAATGCGGTATTTTAGACGAGTATTTTTCCAAAAGACATAAAAAAGTTAAACATTTTCACGATGAAAAAGTAGATGATAACACTGAAAATTGTCCGCGCAAAAAATTTAAAACAAATATTTTTTACGTTGCTCTGGATACTTTCATACAAACACTAGCTAAAAGGTTTGAAGATTTTTTTCAAATTGCAAATAAATTTATTTGCTTAGAGGCAGACGTTATCTCTCCGACACCTGATAATATAAAATATCTTAAAGATCTGTCAGCCTTTTATGAATCTGACATAAATGGGAATTTAATAATCGACGAATATAAATCATTTTGCGCTCTGTTTCAACAATTACAAAAAGAAAATATTACCCTAAAAAACGATGAGATACTTCCGTATCTTATTTCAAATAAGCTTGAAAGTTCATTCTTAAATATATTTATTATTTATAAAATATATCTTACGATCGCAACGAACAGTGCCAATGCGGAAAGGTCATTTAATAGATTAAAAAATATTAAAACTTATAATCGCTCGACAATGACAGAACAACGATTAAATGATATTGCAATATTAAACATAGAAAGTAGTTATGTAAAAGACTTATATCTTTCTGAGGTTTTAGATAAATTCAAGAGCATTAAATCTCTTCGAATCGCTATATAAAAATTTTTTATATAGCTATATTTATATTTTCCTAAATTAATTTATAATATTATAATAATATATAACCTTTTGTTTAATGTTTATCCTCGATTGCTTTTTGTTATAACAGGATTTATTTTTAGTTTAATTTAAATACAAATAATTTGAATTATAAACTTTGTTAATAAAAAACATAATATAATATATACCTAATATGTTTCACAAAAAACATACATTGCATTTTTTTACCCAATGTTGAGATCTTATTCTTATGTTTTTTTAGCTGAAATTTAAAACACGTCTTTGGTGTTGTAAAAATCTATCCTATAAGTCATTTACCAATAATTTTTATAAATTGCTTTAATGGTGCTTAATACCGTATGCCTTATACCGTATACCGTATTTTTTTAGTCATTTTTGACTGAATGTGAAATTTTAAAAAATATGACCAAATGTGTACTGCAAAATATAAGCGCCCCTAAAAGACTTCGCCCCCCCCCCCCCCCCGCCCCCAAATCCTGGCTACGCCACTGCCAGACGCATGAGCTGAATACATTTTAAAGCTTTGTCTAAAGTAATACTTGAGAACAATTTCGAGCCAAACGAAATTTGAAATATGGATGAATCAGGCTTGTCCACTGTTCCTACCCAAAACTGTAAAATTTTCGCAACAAAGGGAAGAAAGCAAGTCGGAGTATTGACGAGTGCGGAAAGCGGTCAGCATTTAACGGTGGTATATTGTATGAATGCTATTGAACAGGAACTTATGGACAATGCACGAATGCACCTTTAGGTGCAGTAGAATTCACTCAAGAAAATGGTTGGATGAATTTTGAGGTTTTCATTAAATGGATGAAATATTTCGTAAGGGTTGTAAAGCCAGAAATGGAAAAAAAGTGTTACTCTTATGAGATGGGCACGGTAGCCATAAAAGCCTAAAAGTTATGGAATATGCAAAATCAAATGGCGTCATACTGTTTTGTTTCCCGCCACATTGCGCCCATAGGGTGCAACCACTTGGCGTTAGTTTTATAGGCCTTTAAACACCTATTATACACAAGGACTAAATAGCTGGATCAGAAATCCAGGGAGAACTGTGACGCACTACCAAGTTGCCGATTTATTTAGGGAAGCCTACGATAAAGCTGCGACGTTGATAAACGCTCAGAGTGATTTTTTTTAACCGAAATATCTACACAATGCAGATATATTCCCCGATCATTTATTTGCCCCAGCAGAGACTACTGATATACTTCAGGTGGTAGACACTCCAAATTTAACTGAAGCATCGCTATACCCAAGCAGTCAGAATCATATATTGACTAGAACAGCAACTGGTGACAAACCGTCGTGTTCCAGGAATAAATCTAAATTGTTATCAACTTCCATCGCTGTAGCCGACATATCACCTCTTCCAGTTGCTACCCAAAGTAAACGCAACACCAACAGAAAAAGGGGGCAATATGGAGTTCTTAACTCTACACCTGAAATAGAAGCAGCAAAGCAGGTTATTGCTGATACTAGAGCAACGAAGAAAAAAGAATTGGTTGAAGAGAAAGAAAACAGCGATGTTTCGAATTCCCAGGACAATTTTGCGAAGGCGATGAAGATGATGTAGCTGGCATCTTCTGTAACTATTTTCAACATCCTGTTCTAAAGAAAAATGGATCAAATACCAACTTTGTGAGAAATGGTGCCATGTGGAATGTGCAGGTGTCGACAGACGGGCAAAAATGTATTTACGTACCACCTATTATAATTTTTTCCCGGCAAAGGATGAAAGAAGAGCTAATGAATGGTGCTCCACCGGGATGCATTTCTTTTGTGCAGGAGAAAGGCTGGATGACCAGTGAACTTTTTTGCCAATGGCTAACACATTTCGTCAGATATACGAAAGCCTCTCAGGAAAATAAGGTTCTGTTATTATTAGATGGTCATAGTAGCCATGAAAGTATTGAAGCCTTGCAATATGCAAAACAAAACGGAGTTGTAATTTTTTGTTTTCCTGTCTACTGTTCACATCATATCCACCATATTACGGACAAGAAATTCAACTCTGGTTGCGGCAGAATCCTGGCAAATTGTAACCCAATTCCAAATAGCAAGTTTATTTAGTCGTGCCTACCTAAAAAGCGCCATACCCGCAAATGCTATTAACTCCTTCAGGAAAACAGGAATACATCCGTTTAACCCAGACGCTTTTGAAGATTGGCAGTTTTCATTATCTTTAACAACTGATAAACCGCAACTAACTCAAGATGATGTCCTTAAACCAGGGTAAAAAAAACATGTTTTTTTTTAAAAATATTTTAACAAATTATGTGTTTTTTATTGTTTAAAACGGCTTTTTTTTGTTTTAAACATGTTTTTTATTAGGCAATTAAAAACATGTTTTAAACAAAACATACCCATGTTTAAAACACGTTTTAAACAAAGATAAATTCAACTTAGACGACTTATATCTCATGGGTAAGTTTATATTTAACTGCCTGACATAAGTTTAAGCAAAAATAAAATAATTTTGAATGTAAACTACGAATTTACAGCGTGGCCTTCAGTGGCTAATTTTACGTTAAAATATGGGTAAACTCATGAAATTGATTGTTAGAAATTTTTAATTATGTTCACGTTAAGTGAAGAAATCTATGAAAATAGAACAAATTTAAAATTCGCATGTTAACGCCAAGGTCAAAATATGTCGCCGCCGCCGATGTAAATAAATGTACGTACAATGCTGTATGTGCGGGGACTTACCCGATTATTTCTGGGTCTGGGAGTCCCCGGTGTTCTGTTAAGCTAGCGACTAGAAGCGTTTATTGATTATTTGGTGTTCGGTCATCGGTGGTCGTCTTAGGCCTCACTCACACGTACGCCTTTTCGACGACAACAGAACCGTAATAAAGTCGTCGTCGGTGGAGGGTAGCCATAAAGTATGGAAACTGCACGCAGCACTCACACGTCCGACGCATTGCCGACAATGCGGCGACAGTCGCAATGTGTTGACGGTATCATCCACTAAATTGTCGCAGGCGGTTGGCCAGCGCAACTCACATGTGCGATTCTCCAGCGGCACACCGACAACAGGCTGAACAGGTCGGTGCAGATATCAGTTTGAATTGTATTGGCACGCGGTAGTGTAGTGAAAATGGCTAACGAAAGTGAAACATTTGACACCGAATTATTTATTGACGAAATCCAAAATCTACCTAGCATTTGGGACTACACAAGCGATGCTTATAGCAACCGAATTGAAAAGGCAAAGGCATGGGAAAACCTGTGTTCAAAATTAATTGACAATTTTGAAGAAAAGGAAAAAAAAGGAAAAGAATGAATGTGGTAAGTACGTTTTATTCAATAATAAAAAATGTACATTCGATTACAAAACACATTGCACTTGTCATCTAAACTAAAGTCAGTATGAAACATCTATATTGTTAACAATCGTAATTCACACTTTCATTACGCGATCTTATACTGCCATGGTAATTCGCCCTCGGGACTAACAAAAAAATCAGCAAATTTATCTCTTATTGAATTGACTGTCCTACCAACGCGAAAATCCAAATTATTTTCAAACGGTATAAAATCTGCTGGTAGTGATAGAGTATCTTCATAATTGTAACCATCGCGTTTTCGTACTACGTTATGTAATATAACACATGCCTTGACAATGTCAGTGGCAAAGTCGTCTGATACATTCAGTGGTCGATGAAAAATTCGCCACTTATTACTTAATATTCCAAAAGAACTTTCCACATTTCTACGAGCTCGGGATAATCTATAATTAAACACACGTTTCTTCATTGTTAGTTGCTTTCCACTATATGGTCGTAACAAATTTTGGCCTAACCCAAAGGCTTCATCCCCAATAAACGAGTACGGTAAGGGGCTACCCTCGGTGCTAACTGGTTCTGGTTCTGGTAGATCTATTTCATTGGTTTGCAATAACTCATACAAACTACTATCCTTCCAAATTGTTGAATCGGAAGTTTTCCCGTAGGCTCCAATATCGACATATACGAATAAATAATTTGCGTCACACACAGCCAATAAAACAATGGAAAAAAAATGTTTAAAATTCCAATACAATGACCTACTGTCTCGAGGATGAATAATACGAATGTGTTTCCCATCGATGGCTCCGACACAGTTAGGGAAGTTAGTTCTTATTTTAAATGTGTTTGCTATATCTTTCCACATTTCTGTATTAGGTTTTGGTAAATGGGTAGGTTGTAATTTAGTCCATATCTGGAGGCACACGTCCCTGACAATTTCACTTGCAGTTGTTGCACCACATCTAAACGAATAGTGAATCTCTTTAAAAGAACATCCTGTTGCTAAATACCTGAAAAAAATATATAAGACATTAATAATCCAACTAACCCAACAAACATACATTTATTGTAAACAATTTAATTTTTAGCTGTACAACTACAAAAAAGTGGCGAAGCTTACGAGACTGCTACAATAGGGAACTGAGAATAAATAATACACAGAAAAGTGGTTCTATATATATATATTTTGACAACTTAAGTTTTTTGAAGCCTATAGCCGAGAGAAGAGCAACAGAAAGTTCCATTAATAATGCTCCGCAAAACGTAGACAGAGAATCCAACGAAGACCGACAAAATATTGAAGATGGACAACCAAATAAAGACAATACACGTGGAAGGCAAAAAACTACTCAGCGAAAGACGACAAAAACTACTAATCAAGAAGCAGAATTAATCGCTAAATTGTCAAGCCGCTTATCCGATCGCATAAGCACAGAAGAACCAAAGATAGCTCACACTGATAGCGATTTACACTTCCTGCTGTCGTTATATGAACCGTTTAAAGCTATAGGCAGACACTTGGATGCTCAAATAGAAATATTCAATGTGATTAAAAAATACTCACAACCTCATAGAGAGGGACCTTCGAACAGTTACGGAGGGTATGGTTATAATACACAGTCGTACCAAGATAGACAGCATCCGATGACCCCGTACGGACTCCATCCTCTGCAGGTTGTGGTTTCCCAAGGTGGATATGGTAACCTAAACGAGCGACCACTTCCGCAGGTTGAAGTTTCCCAAGGCCGATATGGTAACCAGAACGAGCGACCAGAGTTCGGGCTTCCCGATATCCGAAGCAATGAACCAGAATTTTTATTATCACCAGATGGCAATGCTCAACCACCGTCTTTCCCAAGTGAACCGGAATCTTCACCAGCGTCGCAAGATTCTATTTTGTCGCAACTTTTTTAATTAAAATTGTTATAAATACAGGAACTACTGATTTTATAAATAATTAAACTATTACAGCAAAATTTATTATTTCACTTACCTTATAGCTATTGCGAGGCGTTCGACCGAAGATATACTTTTCCTCATGGGCATGTCGTTACGGTCCAAACTATTCTTTAACTCGTTTGACAAATAATCGAATGTATTTTTGCTCATTCTGAAGTAATTAAAAAACTTATCATCATACATCCTTAACAAAGGGTAGAGTTGATGAAATTGACTTTCAGTTCTATTTTGAATAATAGGATGAACCCAATAAATTCTACTGCGACGACGCCGCCTTCTTTGCCGTAACAAAAGCCACAACAGTGCTTCCTCTTCCAAATCCATTGTAGAACTGGCCGGTCTTTGTCGGTCATCTACTCAGACGTACGCCTGTACGCCGACTAAAATGTAGTTAAAAAGTCGTCCACTGCTGCGACAGCGTAAAGACAGCATACCGACCGTTTTGTAGTTGTATTGTCGTACGTGTGAGTGAGGCCTTACGCGTGCTTGTTCATTTAGATAATTATTGTGATTATCGTTTATAATGTCCAGTTCGGGGCGGGGTCGGGGAGAAAGAAGGATGCCATTTGGACATTTTTTGATAAAGTCAAAGCGAATGACAAGCCAACTAGAGCTAAATGCAAAAAATGTGGGTTGAATATGGTCTCATTTCTCATTGGTATCCCGCATGACATATTCAAAAATGTTCTCCACCCAGAACCTTGCAAGACTCACGACGTTCAGAGGACCAAGATAATTGCAGTGGCGAATATAGCGATTCTGATTCGACTAATGATTTGCCCTTAGTAGAAATAAGAGATAAAGCTAAAAGTAAAAAGCAAAATATCGTTAGAGATGAAGGTAAGTGCAATACTTACTGTTTAATATTTTTATAATTTTTTAACTATCTTGAATAAATTCCGCTTGTAAAAAAGGTCAATAATTTCGGAAATTTCGTTTAATATTGTGTAGTTTTACCAGCAATAATTTTTTTTAGAGATTTAACAGTTACTTAAAACTTGTCCTTGCATATCCTAAAATCTAAAACATTTTGTGAAGGCTTTTTGAAAACTCAATGTGTGCAACTCAACAATAAAATCAATCAAATCAATCAATCAATAAAAATACTTATTTTTTAAAATCTATTTCAGGATCTGCTTCAACATCCTCCGTTTTTGGCTCTGTTGAGTGCGTCAATGCTATCAGTATCGTTTCAGCGTCTACATCCACTTCACGATCAATCGGATCAACGAGCATGGAAGACTTTGTCGTCCGAACTAGTTTGCCACAAAAAAAGAAATTGGATTTACAAGTTGCCATATATATATATACGCAACCAACACAGCATTCCGTGCCGTCGAACATCAAGAATTCAAAACACTCATTAAAATGCTACGTCTTGGATATACCTACTCCACCAAGCAGGTACGATATTTCAAATAAGTTACTTGATGAAGTGCATGCCTCTACTCAGTCAACCATAAAGGAGAATTTGTCGAATAAAAACGTATGTTTAACTCTTGATGGCGTAATGTCTATAATGATCCAATAATAGGTACATATACGTGTGACGGACATCAAAACAAGTCAAGTGCATTTATTAGAGTCAATCGATTCTTGGACACGCCCATACTGCAGAATATTTATTACAAGTATTTAAAAAATCAATCAGAAAATGCCTTGAGGAATATAAATGTAATGTTACTAGTGTAGTTACCGATAATGCGTCTAACATGACAAAAATGGAAAAAGAAAATAGAAGGCAGTGACTTGGTTCCCAAAACGAATAGCCCCTCCATACTTAAATATGGTAAGTGCGATTTTTAATATTCTTACTGATTATAGAATAAAAAATAGCAAAATTTACCAACACATTTTCGTACAAAGAGAAGGGATAGGTAGATGCCTAAACCTTAAGTATGTTGTCTCAATTTTATACCTATATAGAGCTAACAAAAAGCTTGTAACGTCTGAAATAGTCTATTATACACCTAGGGACTAAAGTGGTATTTTAAATCCCGAGACAAAAAGTTTATAGCCCGACCAACGGAAGGGGTATAATTTGTCAAGGGATTTAAAAACACTTTGGTCCTGAGGTGTATACTATTTAATGTAATTTAGGATAGGTAAAACGTTAAAAAAAAATGCCACTAAACGGTAGGTACCGTAAAACCGCCTAATTTCGGGCCTTGTCATAACTTCGGACAATCATGTTCACGATTTATAAAACTGTGGCGACACCTAATAGACAATAGCATAACCCAAACACGCGTTGTATTCGAAAAGTGCAAATGACTATTTTGCTGTTGCCACATATCTGTTATGTCATTTCTGTTCGTACCGTTCGTTCAGTCCTAGCGTAAAAGTGGGGTTAAAATTAACGTTTTTCTTGGCTCGCAAACTTTGGTGGTAAGTACAGTCTAATCTATTTTTTTTTTGTTAAAATTATTAACAAGCTTAGTCTTACAACATTTTTCATACATAATTTGATTGCTGTTTTTGATTATTGAATTCAGTGTTGTGCTAATCGGCTTTAGACCAAAAATACGCACTTTGCGTCCTAACTTCGGACGGGTGTCCGAAGTTAGGGTTGTGTCCGAATTTACGTACCCGGTACTTATAAACTCTCTCATTTTCCAGATCTCGCCATGCCACCAAAAAAAAAAAAAAAATGCCAGTGCTAAACGAAGAAGATACCTACCGTATTCGCCAAAGCAACTTGAGGATGCTCTTAGAGATATCGCGGAAGGCAAACTGTCACACAGATTGGCTGTGGAAAAGTATAACGTTCCAAAGTCTACACTTTTCGATAAATACAAAGGCACCCACATCTACAAACATGGAAGGCCAACTGTTTTTTCCGAACAAGATGAAAAAAACCTTCTGCAAGAAATATTAGTGGCTGCCCAATGGGGCTACCCCCTAACACATTTTGACTTAAAGGAACTCGTTAAAAGTTTTTTGGATAAAAGAGGAGTTGTAGAAAAGCGATTCAAAAATAATTTGCCTGGTGAAAAGTGGCTGAGAAATTTTTTAAAACGCCATAAAAAAGAACTCTCTACTAGACTTTCTGAAAATATAAAAAGACAAAGAGCGGCTGTCTCCAAAGATATTTTAGACCAATATTTTAACAATCTAGAAAACGCCCTAGATAATGTACCTCCGGAAAACATTGTCAACTACGACGAAACGAATATGACAGATGATCCTGGTCAACAAAAAGTCCTCGTCCGTCGAGGATCAAAACACGCGGAAAGGGTGATTGATACATCCAAAAGTAGTACGTCAGTCATGTTCACAGTTGCAGCTTCTGGAAAACGTCTGCCAATATATATAGTGTATAAACCCACTAATTTGCATAATACATGGACATATAATGGTCCAAAAGAAACATTTTACAACAGGAGTCCAAGTGGCTGGTTTGATGGGTTTATTTTTGAAGACTGGTTCGAGAGGGTTGCACTCCCTTATTTGCAGAAAAAAAATGGGAAGAAAGTATTAATCGGTGACAACTTAGCGAGCCACGTATCCATAAATGTTTTTAACAAATGCTTAGATTCAGTTTATATTACTACCACCTAATTCAACCCATCTATGCCAGCCACTAGACGTCGCTTATTTCCGTCCGCTCAAAATGCTCTGGAGAAACACCCTTTTAGAATGGAAAAAAAGACACCGAGGTGCAATTCCGAAAGAACAGTTCCCATTGTTAATAAAAAATACGTTACATTTTTTATCTGACCATGAGACCGAAAATATAAAATCCGGCTTTCGTGCTTGTGGGATTTTTCCAGTTGACAGAACACAAGTTTTTAAACGAATTCCACAGCATCAAACGGCAGAGAATCCTGCTGATTGGTGTGATGCTCTAACAGAGTTTGTTAAAAACTCACGTACCAGTGATTGTGCTTTAAAACAACAGCGAAGAAAGAAAATAAACGTGGCGCCTGGAAAGGCTGTAATAGCTGAAGAAATAGATGCTCAGAATGTTGCAACGGCGGTGGATGAAGTAGAAGAAACCAATGTTGCTCAAACAATTCCAGCTCAACTTTCGCCAAGCCTCATGGAAACTGACTCAAAAAGCTTTGAATCCGGTTCAGAAGATCTTTCCTTAGCAACTTGGATTACAAAAGAGAATTTGCCAAAAAAACCCTTAATCGTCAAAAATGGAGACTTTGTCATTTGTACATTTATTTATGATCAGGGAAAAAACCGAAACAATAAAAAAATTCTGGGCGATGATAATGAAAGTTTATGATGATAACACATTTGAAGTTAGCTGCATGCGGAAAAAAGAAAATATTTTTATTTTTCCTGACATTGAAGACGTAAACAATGTCAATATGTCAAATATAGTGTCCATACTTCCACCCCCAATTCGTAAAAGAGGAAGATACCAATTTCTTTGCGATATCATTTAAAAACAAACCCTAACCACATATTTTTCTAACTTTAAGTTCCAATTAAACTTAGAGGGCTAGAACACTACATTTTTTAATTAACTTTAGAAACGCTATTTAGTTTTCTAGAACTGTTTTTTATTTGTTCCAAGTGTATTTTAGGTTTTTATAATGTAGTAATAATTTAACCTCATAAATACATTTCTTAAACTTTAAGTTTGTAAAAAATATATTAGTGTTCGAAGTTAATAAGGAAAATGTTCCTTAAATAAACATGTATAAATATATCTAATTGCGCTTTATTTCCTAAAAAGAAAATTCGAAGTTAGGGCAGGCTTTCTCTTGTGTCCGGCAAGACTTAATGTTCGTTTTACGATGGAAAAACAAACTTGTCCGAATTTTGGGAAAGGTTACCCTAAATTCGGGCACCGATATTTTTATTTTTTATAAACATGACCGGCTTTGGAAATTTTTTTTATATCTTCTAAAATGTTACTTGCATTGGACTTGCACAATGTATTAAAAGAAATGGCACATCAAATGCATTTCTAAAATACTACATTAATGTTTCTCTTAAAATCGTCCGAAATTAGGCGGTTTTACGGTACTCTATTTCTAAAAAATCATCGAAGCGGCTGATGTTACCATATCAACGACCAAATGACAAGTTATGACAAGTAACTAAGTAAAACAAAAGTCACTCGATAAATATTAGTCAAACACGCTACATCCACTGAAAGACGTTTATTGCGATAGAACAAATCGAAAAGGTAGCTCAAGAGGCTGTAGGCCAGTTATTACCAAGAAAATCTGGAGAACAATCTAAAAAACAGTTATCTGAGTTTATCAAATAGTGCAAAGAACGGAACGTAGAAGAATTTACAGAAGAAAAGGTACTATTAGCATATTTCTTAGAAAAGTCAAAAAGCTTAAAGCATCGCCACTGTGGAGTGTATATTCGATGATAAAAGCCACAATTGCAACAGCAAATTCTGCAAACTAACCGCTTTTTTGAAACACCAAAATGAGGGCTACAAACCAAAAAAGTCGAAGACGTTGTTGACAACATTAAAGAGTTCCTGGAAAAAGCACCCGACCATGAATTTTTGGGGCAAAAGGTAAGATACACATTTTTTTTCAACCGATATTTTGTCAGGAGTCTGTCGAGGCAAGGAGCTCTGCTGAAACGTTCTTTTTGGTCAATTTACGAGATACAAAGACAGAAAAAGACCGATCTTTTGTTATAAAACGGTCAAAGGAAAACTCCACAGATGTAGTACGATTGGTGAAGAAGTATATTGCCTTAAGATCTCCATCAATACAAGGCCATACAAGATTTTTCGTTGGGTACAGAAATGGAAAATGCACGTCTCAGCCAATGGGCAAGAATACGATTGGACAACTGCCAACCAAGATTGCCGAATATTTAAAGCTTCCAGATGCAAAATTGTACACTGGTCAGTGGTCATTATTTTAGAAGGACGTCAGCATCGCTACTAGCCGACTCTGGAGTAACGATAGATCAGCCTAAAAGACATGGCGGCTGGAAGAGTGGCACGGTCGCTGAGGGATATGTGGAAAATTCCTTATACCAGAAAAAAAGTATGGCAGATCAACTTTTTACTGGTACTTCCACCGAAACGTCTTTAAATATTTCGATTCCTATTGTACAAAATGAAACACTAACGACATCGTGCCACCGACGACGACAACGGCTACAATTTTCAAAAACACTTTAATAAAAATAACAGCTGCAATAATGATAATTTACCTTTTTTTCACTTGGCTAATTGCAGTGGGGTAAACATAACTGTTAATGTTAATTGAAATTAAGTTTTTTATAGTTTAACATTGTTCTAAACACTTATACTTTTGTTGCATCCATGTCATGTTATATTTTCTAATAAAATTATTGAAAATAAATTTCGAAATTTAGCTTTTATTGCAAAGAAATTTTAAACTTTAAATCCCTAAGGATTTAAAGTACTACTTTTTTCCCTGAAAATAGGGATTTAAAGGGTACTTTAAAATATACATAATATATAAAATATACATAAGTACATAAAATATTTTTATTGTTCATGATGTAACTGGAATTTATGCAATTAAAATTACTTTTACCGATTGTAAGTTCCAGGTAGGTATTTAGTTTATATGTTATAATAATATTCGTTTTGTGATATTAATTTGCATTTTGCCTTTAGGTTAAAGTTGACTTTTGGCGAAATTTATTACCTTTATGCAAATTTTATTAAAAATAATACAATAATAATTATAATAATTATTATTGTACGGACACGAAACTTCTACTACTTATGTATTTTACACTTGTCCGATAGCCGCAAATTCTCTCTGCTTTTAATTAAAAATAACATTACTTAAAAAATCAATACTATAAGAGTTTTTCACATTTTTTACGGTCCAGCGAAAATTTTAATGGAACAAAAAGACATTGCAGACGGGGAGTGTTCAACATTAAGCTGAGGCGTTTGTAACAGTTTTTCCCTATATTTTGTATTTAATTTACGATATCCTGTAGAGGTTAGTTCTACGTTAGAACTATTACAGCGATATTTTTTTGGTATTCATCCAGAGAGTGGTACAAGGTTAAGGAAAAAAATAAGATATGTAAATAACCTTGGTTAAAAGTAACTTTGTTGCGAGAAAAATAAATTGCCGCATACTGACATCTAAAAACTTTTTATTTCGTGTTTATTTTTCCTGATCGTGGTATTATTGGATATTTTAGTCTCAAATAATAAAAAAATTAATTCTTTAAGTTCTTTCCCTTGGGTTCATTTATTTTAAATTATCTTCAGAATTATAATTATTATAAAGTAGGTATGACGCTAAAACTGTTTCTTCATCTAAATATGTTTTGCATTTACATCCCTATCTGAAGAATCAGGCATGTCTATTTTTATTTGCATACTAAACATTTCTTAGCTTCAAACTTTACAATAACTCTGAAGATGGTTTTAACCTCAAAACTTTAAGAAATCGTTTTTAGTTACTTATTATGAAAAATGTTTTTTGTTTTTGTTGCTTTATATTATACAGGGTGATTCACGGTGGATGGTACGTTAGAAGTATATGACGAACCAGTTTTTTTTTAAATTTGGTTGTTTATATAAACGGACATGCTCTATTTACCTAAAATATTTTTAATGATGCAGTGTTGCCACGTCTACCTAAAATTAGTAGCAACTTCGTTATTTTAAATGGAACACCCTGTATTTTATTAAATTTTTAAACCCTCTATTCTTAACAACTTTATTTAATGTTGTTCTATACTTATCTCTTACCGTTTCTAAGATAATAATTAAATTGCATTTTTTTGGCGAAAATCGTTAACTTAAAAAAATGTTGATATTTTTGAACTCTGAAATATTAGAGCCCCGAAAATTGGTGGATGGGTAAATATTACCAGGGGGCTTTTAACCCTATGCCGAAATCTTAGTTGCGATATACAGGGTGGTTTAAAAATACAGTTAATTTGGGGACTTTAATAGGTGACCAAAAGTATATTTTTTTAAATGTAACACCCTGTATATTATCACTGATTTAGAAAGCTACTTAAATTGGCTCTTTATTTTTGTATAACATATCTATAGCTAACTAGTCAAGTTTTTGACTTATAAGCCATTATTTGTAAAATTTGGTCAAAAATTTAATTTCCTTTTGATTTTTAGTAAGTATGCCATGACAAACTCTTGTTTGACATAAAAATTATGTCACTCTCATTATTGTTGTGGTATTTTATTAAATATTGTCGACTGAGATACTGAATGATTACAAAGCATGGAAGAAATCTATTCGAACGCAGTACTTATGAAGTTATTTATTTTATTTGGGCAGTGTGATCAAATTATCGCTAGAACATGTATAAAGTTTAATGAAATGTACCCAAATCTACCGCCAATGAACTTAAGGAAATTCTTACGGATCCAGAAAAATTTTACTGAGTTTGGTTCAACTTTAAAAGCCCCAAGAAACTTGCCTCGACCCGTAACTTCTGATGAAGACAACCAGATTAATGTTTTGGCTTATTTTCATGCATTTCCTCAGTCGTCAATACGTTGTGCTGAATATGATTTAGGTCTAACATATTCATCAGTCCAGAGGATTTTAGAACAGCATAACATGCATGATTTTAAATTTACTAAAGTTCAAGCCATGAAGCCTCAAGATCCACAACAGAGAGTTGAATTTTGTGAGATGTTATTAGTGCGCACCCAAGAAGATCCATATTATTATGTTTTACCGAACTGTATTTGCAATACTAAAATATGTTGGTTTATATTTTTTAATGTGCCATCTTTAACTAAAATATTGGCATTATTTAAAAGATGATTTGATTATTTTTATTGTATTTTGGATTTCGCTCACAATTCTAAACAAGTTCTGCATAACAGGTCACATGCGTCTAAACAAAATAATTCTTGAGAAATTGGCATTGTGAAAAATACCACTTATGGGACTTTGACTAGCCATAGCATCTTGGAGAAAAACGGCTTGCACATTTCCTTGTTGATTTTTCATTTTGTACATTTTTAACTTCCAGTTTAACCGGACATCAGAAAGTAAACCAGAGGGTAATTTGCAAGTTTAAAATAATAAATAATATTTTCTACGATGAACCGTTAAGGTGTTATAGCTTATCAAAGTGCTAAACAAGCGCGTGTCAAACGGCCCGCAGACCCCGCCACGCGGGGGGGGGGGCCAATACCCGAGTCGAAATTTTGGGTCTGAAATAGGTCTGAAAATGCTGGATTAGGTCTGAAATAGTAGCACCGAAAAAGAAAATGAAATAAAGATCACAAAACGTGACTTCTTCGCTCGAATGCTACGGGACGGGGAAGAATATTGAAACATCCAAACGGCAGAATTAGTGCGGATTAGACGCGCCGTAGCTGTACTACGAGATGGCGAATGCGCTAGTATACGTAACATAAAAAATGTGAACGCCCAAACAATTGTGTCAACCCTGGCTGGTCGAAATCAGTTGTTTCTAGTACTTCCCGTTACATCGGCTCAACCAGAAAGGACTTTTTCAAAGTTGAAGCTAATAAAAAGCTTTACGAGATCTAGTATGGTACAAAATCGCCTTAGCTCATTGGCCATAATCTCAGTAGAAAATGAACGAGCGAAAGATGTAGATTTAGACAAAATAGTTGACAAGTTCCTTTCGTTAAGGTACAAACGTTAGGATATTTTATAAGTAGTTTTTAAAATAATGCATATTTAATTCCATATCTTTGTACTTATTAGTTAAATATTTGTTGTATGTTTTCTTGTATTAGAAGAACATTTTTTTTAGAACTTTTCAATCATCCCTCCTGTACAAAGCTGTGAGTCACTTAAGTAACTAGATACTTAGTAACTTAGTTCTTTTTTGAATCATGCCAAATGTAACTGTAACTTCGTTACTTTTGAAAAGTAACTTGTATCTAGTTACTTCTTAGGAGTAACTATACACTTAAAAAGTAACTAGATACTTATTCCTTTTAAAGTAACTAAGTTAGGTACTTTTAAAGGTCCTCTAGGATACCAATTATGCACACGTGTCGTCCATCAGATGATGACCAAGAGTTGATCGGCGGCCGTTAATCAGATTTTCACGAAGGGACGAGCGGCGAGTCGCGAGCGTCAAACAGCAAACTGGTTGGAACGCGAAATTTCTTGGAAAGCATTCTATTCTACTTGTTCGTTGTTCGAATTAACACTTCTTAGTTTAGTTTTCTGATGGTAATAGGTAATAGTGGTAGTGTGCACAGGAAAATGAGTCATCACTACCTGGTAAATTTATGGTAACTAGTTCAAAAGCATCTTAGTTACTTTTAGAGTTTCGTAGTTACAATTAAAATAACTAGTTACTCAAAAGTATCTTAGTTACTTTAAGTAACTAGTTACAATCAATGTAACTAGTTACTTTAAAAGTATCTTAGTTACTATAACTAGTTACTTTAACTAAGTAACTAAGAACTAAGTTACTTTTAGGTAAAAGTAACTATTTCTTATAAGTATCTAGATACATTTGTGGAAAAGTATCGAAAAAGTAACTAGTTACTTTTCTGAAGTAACTTTCACAGCTCTGCTCCTATATTATAATAACAAATAATAATTTATAGAAATATATTTAGTTTTAAAAATTCGCTGTGTTTTTTGACTATTAGATAACGATATTGTGTATAAATATTTACTATAATGGGCTATTTTTGGAAAATATAATAGTGACATAGAAAGCCTTTTAGTTCACGGGGGGGCCCCCAAAAAATTTGACACGCTACTGGTGCTAAAAATCTAATTTTTGAATACTTAAATCCAAAATAGCAATTAAATTAATCATATCCTATTGAAAGTAACAGAGTTGACAACTACTTACGGTATAGTGACAGAAAAAGAAGACAAAAGTGTATCTATTATATCACAAAAATTAAAAATTCACGTTTTGGCAGAAATGATAAGTAAACTACATATTCTATTAACCAACAAAACCGCAACATCGATATTTCAAAACACACCCGCCAGAGGCGCCACATGTATCCTCAACTAGAAGGCCTAACATAAAAATTTCCCCTGAAGACAGTATTATAATATAATTAATACGGCAGGTATGTTCTGTTTCCGCGCAAAAGTGTATTATCTTAAAACTGCTACCCGACATTCTTTTGGTTTTCGTACAAAGTGTATTATTTTATAATGACCCGTAGATAAGCACGTTTTATTCCGAGTAGTATTTTGAGTTAGGTATAACACTTTTGTATGGAAAGTTTTATTAAAAATGTAAAATGTGTTAATGCAAAAGTGTATAATTATAAATTAATGCATTTTTGTAAGGAGTATTTTAAACCAATTGTGAACATTTTTTATAATCATTAGTGTGTTATTTTTAGATACGACGGTTTTTACCAAAAGTACGTAAATTTTTGTATATTATTTTGCTTTTAATACAATTTTGAATCAAAAAAATGTTTAAGAACTTTGCTGATAAAAACGTTGGAAAGCATATTTTTTGTTTAAAATGGTAAATTAAGTTTTTTATAAAACGTCAGTTGATAGGTACAGACATGTTATACTATACTTTTTCACATTTAAAACACGGATAATGTCAACAGAAGCACGTGAACACCCAGTCAACACCTTAATAGAACAGAGCCGTATTATAGTCGTGAACGAATATAATAAATTTGTATTATATTTTAATAATAATAAATCCTAACATATGTATTGTCCACAAATGGGGTTATTAGGACTCGATTGGGTAAACCTTGTGATGTAAATGCCATGTTTTTTTATTTATTAGAAGCCATATCAATCGTAGATTTAGAAGCGTTCTATCTGCCAGTCTTCCTTTAATTTTATGAATCACAATTTAAGGATTCTCCAACATTTCACGTTTATAAACATTACGAATCATTTCTTTTATTCACAAATCAAAATGTCCTTTTTTGGTTGATTTTTGGAAGGTTTAAACGTTCTGTTTTCACCTTCATCCGCGGTATCTGTGGAGGACAAAATTTAATATTATCAGAAAAAAACTAACATTTAAAATTTATTAATTTGTTATTTTTAGATGCTTAAATAATGGATTCTCCTAAGAGTCAAAGAGTGTATTCCATAAGTAAAAGAACTGAAAAAATGGTCAATGCTGTATTAAACAAAAAGTGTGAAGACACAACAACAATGTGAAAAATTTGCACACAACAGAACAGAAAATATACCTAATAATATTATTAAACATGTTGGTAACGAGTGTCATTTCAACAAAGAAAATGAAGTTGTTTTCGATGATCAGAGTGGCCGGCAGGATGCGAATTTTAGAGTAAACGTAGGGGAAAACTTACCTGTTCAACAAACCGAAGTTTTGGAAAGTCAAGAGAGATTCGAACATTTGTCATGAAACAGCAGCGAAGAAGAAAAATAAAGCGCACACATATTTTAATATATTTTGTGGTGATTTGGAGCATAAAAGCACCACTATTGCTGGTGAAGCGCATGACTTTTCGAGTAATATTATGGACATTGACGGAAAATTGCCATTAAATAAAGATGTTCATATAAGACAGGAAGGTAATTATTGTCTTACTTCTAACAATGATGACTTTAGAAAAGGCCAAGCTTTAAATTCTGATAATAATAACAGTGTTAAAGGCTCCAGCTACGGTACTAATAATTACTGCTGTAGTATACCTACTAATGATTTTTTAAAACAAGACATGTCCTAATACTTCAAAATATAACTTGACTAAAGATTATACACCATCTGATTTTTCCGAGGACGACGACAATAGTGTAAAAGACCGCAACTATGAAACTGATTCCTCGAGTAGCTCTAGCACATCTTCATCCTCTGGATCATCATCTTCCTCGTCATCGTGTTCTTCTTCTACCCCATTAGCTTCTTCCTCTGTTATAGTTGAGGGAGAAAAAAATGAAGCAACCAAGAATAATGAAAAGAAACTGACCCGAAAAAGATCTCGAAATGAAAGTTGAATGATTAAGGAACAAAACAAAACGACTCAGAAATGTTGGAAAAGAATATGTTTTCACTGGCAAACAAAAAAAAATTATCCCAGCGAAAACTATCAAGACCGATTGCGGAGAAAAATGCAAATATAAATGCAACAAAAAAAGAACAACGACTAACATTGTTTAGTGAATATTATAGCTCAGATGACATAAATAGAAAACGAGAATTTATCGTTCGCCATTCCGACAGAATTCAACCAAAATATAGAAGAGAGACGATAAAAAGGAATTTTAATTACGCTTACTTAGGATATAAAAGAATATGTAAGGACACATATAATGTCAATACCAAGAGTCGAGAGCCATTATCTAAGGGCACAAACTACTAAAGAGTTTATAGATGGAGGTAAGACCATCGCGGATTTGCATAGGGACTATCAGACTTTATGCAGAAGCAAGAACAAAGCGGCCGCAAATTATCACATGTTGGTTGGTTGGTTGGTTCAAGGAGGGTTGACCTGTTGTCAGTAGACTGCAGCCAAATGGCTTATTGTATCCCTTTTGCTTAACGTCGGGGTAATGTCAGCCAGACGGGACCTACAGTTTTATACGTGGGATCCGAACCACGCGTATGCAGTCCCCTAAAGGCAGGATTATCCGCCCTCAATGGGTCGTATTCGGGAGTCATCCAGTGTCATACTGCATTCTTACCTCTAAAATCTTGGGTATACTTTTTTTTATTAAGCTTACACCCGTCCCGGGGATCGATCCCGGGTCACCTGCGGCCGAATGCGACAGCTCTACCACTGAGCTGCCATACCGTGGTATCACATGTACTCTGATATATTTAATAGAGAATTTAATATTTCTTTTTTTGTACCAAATAAGGACCAATGTAATTTATGTTACGTATATCTAAATGCCAATCCAGAAGGGAAAGAAAAAATGAATTGAGTCGAATTGAAATGGATATTGACAAGAAAAAAGTAAACGAAACCTATACTGTTGCTTGTTTTGACATGCAGGCAGTACTTCAAATTCCTAAAGGAGAGATTTCGATTTTTTATTATAAATCGAAGTTAAGCGCAATGAACTTTACAATTACAGAGATGGCCAATGATGCAATACATTGTTATGTTTGGCATGATGGTGAGGGAGGAAAAGGTGCAACAGAAGTGTGATCGTGTATGCGTTCTTATCTAGAACATAAATCAATTCAATGTGACTCAGACGATTTGGAAATAGTTTTATATAGCGATAACTGTGGTGCTTAACAAAAAAATAGCATTTCAATTTCAAATTCCATTGCAAATTTTAGTGGTCATTTTTGTGTGTGATTTATCATTGGCCTGGACTTATTGATATAATATTTAAACATTTTTTTCTTTTTAGGTTCTTGATTGCTGTTTTCATGTATGCTGTTATGAAATTTAAAATAAAAAGTATTACTCACAAATATCTTGTAGTGGGTCATACTCAAAATTGTGGAGATTCCGTCCACTCGACCATTGAAAAACAAGTAACTTGCAATTTTGTTTAATAAACTATTTTAAGTACACAATTTTTAAAATTTTAGGCGACGCGCTCGTTGAAAACTGGTCCAATTTTTGTACCTGATCAATTTGTAACTTTGATCAGATTAGCTAAGAAAAAAGGAAACCCATATGATGTAAAAGAGCTTACCCATGATGACTTTTTTAACGTAAAGCAGCTAATGGCTGACTTTGGCAGTAACTTTACGAATAATTCCAAGGGAGAACAGGTTTTTATTAGCAACCCAAGAGCAGTTAAGGTCGAAAAGGCTTTTCCATGGAAATTTTTTTTTAAAACATCTTTTTCCAATTTTGAATTTCAGCGTGTTAAAGATCCTAAAACCCTTGTAAAAACTCGAAATTCTACCCGAAAATCAGAAATAGATTCAAACTTGTCAGAAGATATTCCAAAATTGCATAAAGCATATTCGTCAAAATTATCCTTAAATGAAAATAAAAAAGGACCTTAAGTTTTTGTTGGAAATATTAGGAACGCCCCTAGCCCATGACGTTACGGTACGTCATTTGCACTACTAACTTAAATCTGTATTTTAAAATTGGGCGTGGGGGTTATTTAATTCTGTGCGATGTGGGCCACTTGTAAGAACCTCAAATATTGTTAGTATGAGTTTGGTTTTTGCGCTGCATGTACTAAAATGGATAAGCCTAGTACCTCAAAACGACCTTGTTCTCCATTGGAAAATAGACCAAAAAGGTAATATTTAGTAATTATGTGGATATATTTTGTAATAATGTATTTTGTTTCATAATAATTCGTTTTTATTAATTTTTTTAAAAGTTTTTAAATTTATCCTTTTTGAGGTTATGTTTACGAAACAATACATAAATTGCTAGTTTAAGGTTTTTATGTATTCACGTTGCAATTTCTGATAAATAAATAAGTATTTAGTGTCCCAATCAGTGGCGGAACTACCATAGAGCAAAAGGGAGCTGTGCGGGGTGGTCCGGAGACTTGAGGGGCCATTTATTTGAGAAACTGCACTATTTTTTCTCTAACAATAACGAAAGCATATGAAACTTTGCTAATGCTAAAAATCGCCGTTTGTTATTTGATATACCTAATAAAAACATATAAAAAAATGTATGGCGCTTAATTTTTTATTTTCAAGGGGCAAAAATCAAGAAGCCTTCAATTACATTTTTTCTGGGGCGCTCAAAATTGAAAGTTCCGCCACTACTGCCAACTGGCTACAAAACCAAAATATTGTAATATGTAATTAGGTTATATACGTTGTTGTCAGTATATTCTAGTAGAGGGAGTTGATTCCTTTACCATCAATTTGCTCAGGTCCCTTCTGCGCATGCCCAGGCAGTGCGCAGGCGCGTGTCATATGTCATACGTCATCTGTCATGTCACACTCTTGGGCGTGAGCTATTTGGGCATTAGCTACTTGGGCGTTAGCTACTTTGGCATTAGCTACTTGGGCGTTAGCTACTTGGGCAATAGTATTCATTATAGGCTCCGTGTTAAGGATGACGTCATATTATGTTTAGGAAAAGATGGCGGCTGTCACCTGTCAAATAAGATATGTCAAGGTCACCTGTGACTTGTCAAATGTCAAAATTAAAATCTAACACGTGGGTCGGGTTCAGGGTGACGTAATAAGTCGTTTAGAGAAAACCCGAACACGATCGGTCAACTGGTTTGAAAGATATAGTATTTTGCGATTAGTGCCCTTATGCCTATCAGTGGAGTGCTGAAATTCTGGTTGCAGGCAGAGGAATATAGAACCAATCTAACAGTGAAGGAATTTTTCAAATATCTCAACTAATAACAGAGCTAGATGTATTAAACCATTAGGGCCTTAACACGATAAAGTCGTGCAAAGCATTGGTAATGTTTATTTCTTAGTAGGAATATACCTCGTATATTAATTATATTTATATACCTCGTATAATACGGTACTGTTGATATGTTGTTAAGATTGCGTCATCTTTATTTCCTAGTAGCATAATATTCATCTTGTACCAGGAATCAATTAACTATTATTTAGCGAAATAAAACACTCAAGTAATAAAATAATTATTTATTTAGCCATATTACATACAGAGTTTTAGTAATTCTATATAAATTAATTGCTAGCAATAAGAAGCAGGTTACAGCTATAAATACAATTAAACTATAATTGCTGGGCGAGTCATCTAAATCATCGGCTGATGTAGAGTTGTCACATTGGGGGAAAGTGGTGTTCTTGTATACGCTGATTAAAGTCTTCCAATCTGTCTCGCCAATAGTGTGATCTCGGAACAAGAGCTTAACCTTATAGCGAAACAGTTCGTTAGCTGCTGATGGGACTGTTATGTAAGAGGCAGGAGTAATTTTCTTATCAATCATCTCAAAAGGCATCTTTAACCATGTATTATTAGATGGAAAGTCATTGGTTTCAATCATTACTGACACGTTCCGAACGTTAAAAGGAGTGTATACGTAAAACACATTTTGCACCAGCGCCACCAGGAGTACATATGACGAACTTAACGCAGCCATGGTTGGAATATAAATGAGTTAAATTTTCTTCTTAAAGATACTTATAGCTTCATAACTATTAAACAGACCCGTTATAAATATTATCAGTAAAACTATTAAGTAAAAACCACTTCGTTTATAGCAGGATGGTTCTAGTTTTTGCATCTTTTTCTCTTTAACAGGTCTGGACGGTTTATTTGCTTTAAGTTGTCTGCACTTCCATAACATCTTTGCCAATTTACAGTGTTTAGCGTACTTGTAATGATCTGCTAGAGGATCGTCTCCTTCTTTCCAATTATCAAATTCGCAGTGGCAAAAAGCACATTTAACCACATCAGAATGTTGTGTAAAATAAAAACCTGCATATGCTAGGGCTTCTGGATTAACTTTATTGCGCCACCCAGTAAATGTGATTAATCTGTCTTCAAAATTTCGAATCAGCCCAAGGCCATCATCACCGCAATCTAGACGATCTACACTATCCATTAGGTACATGTTTCTATCTAGAGAGTTGTAACTATACTAAGAAATAAAACATGAAATTGTTTATTTATTCATTTATTAAACATCAGTACACATATATATTTTATCAAAATCATCCATCACCTTCTGCGGATTATAATGCAATAACTCTAAAATATAATAATTCTGTTCAGACATGTTTAAATTACAAATACTTTTAACAACATCAATAATGGTGTTATCCATATTAACATAATAACAAGCATATCTCAATAAATCATCATAAGCGGTTCTAAAGTCTAAGTTTTTTACTAATTCTAACCTATAATTAACTAAATGTTTAATACATAAAATATCATGCATGTCTTTACAGCAAAAACATAATGTAACATTATCACATTTAATATTAATTATTTTTTCTCCCAACAGAACTGCTGTGGACATGGTAAAATTTTCAGTTTCAGATACGGAGGTTGCTACGGTTTCGCCGGATCCATTATCTTCAAGCATCTTGGAAGCCATTTTGAGAAATTCATACCAGTCAAAGTTAGCCAGAGAGATTGAAACTTGTTCTTCAGGTAGATTTAAAAGTGTATTTGTTAACTTTACACTTGGCAGCATTCCTCTGGCGACACTGAGGCCTACCACTACCTTGAAATGGCCAGCAGGATAACACACTTCATTTAAAAACTTCTTTTCACTTCTAATTTCTTCCTTGCTTCTTAAAATCATACTATCGAGATACTTCCAATACGGCGTCGAACTTCGAGAGGTATCATCATCATCTTCAACCATTTCACTAAAGTCTGCAGAGTAGTCAGAAAGACAACTATCGTCAAACATGATTGGAATTAAACTGGGTTTGACAAACATAAAGCTGTTTATATTATACCCCCCACTGCTCGATTGAATTTATTTATGTTGAGTTCTAGAAACAGTAGCTTAGACAAGGCCCAACCGCTACCCACCTCCCTAAATTCTGAAGCTTTGGTTAATAAAATATTTTGATAAAGAGTATACAAATCTTCCAAATTAGTGTGTTGATCAATAACACTATACTTGGAGTTAAAAGATTTGGTTTCCTGTTCTTTTGTTGAACTCAACAGATAACGGCCATATAGCTCCATATTGACTTTTATTTTTTGATTTGAATTCACAACCTGTTTTAACAATGAAATAATTTTATCTTTCAATGATTCTAAATAAAGCTTGACATCGGTCGAGTGTGAATCACCGGATACATGATAAGTAACAAGCCGGTTCTTAAAAGCTGTTTGAACAAGTTTTACATCAGAGTCAAAGTCCACACAACAATTCTGTTTGTGTTTTGTCGTACGATTATGGCTGCTAAGCGATACGACTTCGCTGCTGCAGACGTAACAAAACGGCATAATGTTCTCAAATGATGAGATTGCACAAGAGACGTTGTTTTTATTCAAATGTTTGATTAAGCAATTCTGGGGTACCATAATTAGGTGATGAATTTGTATTTTTAACATCAAGCACAATACTCCATTCTCCATCGATGCTTTCAAATAGTTTAATACATCCATGTAAATGTGGAATCATGCCCTCGACTTCTATAATTTTCTGTGTTGTAATTTCCACAGTTTGAAATTGGGTTGGGAGGATATTAGACTGTAATAATTGTGTTTGTAACCATGTACCCAGCAGTTTTAGCATACTAAGCATATCCCAGTATCCACGAAATGTCAGATTATAAAAACATTTTTCTCGGAAATGAACGTCCTCGTAATCACTATATTTGATACGCTTATCAACAAATAACGACTTGTGCAATAGACAGATGCTACAGTTGGAGGATGGTGCATCACACAGATCTCGTCTTTCTTTTGCATAAGCTTGACTTGCTAATAGAAAAGCATTGTTAGCCCATATGGGTAAATATTTGTGCTCAAGTAAATAGTACAAGTGGAGCCCTTCCAACTTTGCCGTATTATCTCCAGGTATTTCCGTTATACAAATGGATAAAATTCCTCCAATATATGATTCTTCAAACTTCCAAGTACAGACAACATCAGAAATATAAACTTTTACATCGGTATTTTGCAAATAATTTAAGATTTTTTTAAATTTAGGATGTACTGCTAGATACAACACTTTTTTTCGTCTTGATGCATCTTTTATTCGAAGTGATAGGTAAGCAGCAAAAATTATTTCAATGTACAGAGTATCGTGTAATAACTCATCTCGTTTATAACGACGACCATACATAAGGAGATAAGTGGGTATAGATGTGGTTTGACTATCATCATTATTCTCTTCTAATAAAAATTGAAGTGGTCCTTGAAAACACTTGAGTAATTGATCTTTTTTTGTATGATGTTTAAGCTTTCTGTTCAACCATGGTTTCACCAATTTCACCTTGCTGATAAAGTGTAGAAACGCAGGAAGAAACGTTGATGCTTCATTTAACCTCTCACAATTTATAACTTGGACCCAATCTATGTAGTTATCAAACTTTTTCAACAGCACAACAGATACATCTGTTGCAAGAGCTTCTGCGGTGATGGTACTCATTACCGCCTCCGATGAGAGAACAAACCCACGCTTTTTAGTCACTTTAGACGACATACTATGCTTGTTGATTTGTAACTGAAGAAACAACCGAGGGAAAAACGGTATTTATAGATATATTTAACCAATCAGTAACGAGAACAAACAAACCTGTTGAAACCTGTTTATTCTAAAAACACGTGACATGAATAAATTTAAACCACATCCTTGGACATATCAACCCAACTGTTGTGAGATTTATCAAAACCAAGCCATTTGACATACATTTTCTTGCCTTTTTTGCGTAAAATTTGTTCTATAAGAAACACATCAGGTTGTTTCGTCTTTTGCAATTCGTATTCGTAGAAACCACCACTTATAGGGTGCCCTTGCATATCTTCTATTAAATACGTCGTTGGATTGGTAATCTGTACTTTGATAATTTTAAACAGCTCAGTAGTCCAGTTAGGTACATATCCTTTTTCAAAAACATGCTTAGCTTTACTTATACGAACAACATCACCGACTTTAAATTTCTGTTTCCCTACAACCTTGAGATTATTATAAACAGAATTTAATAATTCTGACTCATTGTTTTTACCCACATCTTTAGGCTTCATACCAATAGTGCGATGCTTTGTATTATTATAAGTATCTGTAACTTGTTCCAACAAGTCGATCCATTTATGATTGCCATTCAAGGTAAACAACTTAAACAACTTTTCCTTTATTGTTCGAATTACACGTTCGGCAATGGAAGCCTTTAAAATGCTAAAGGTGCTATAATGATGTATATTATGTTTCTTCAAAAGATTCTGAAAATTAGAGTTGTAATATTCTTTCCCATTATCGGTGACTAATTTTTTCGGTATTCTCTTTGAATGTTTAAGTATATGTTCCATAGCAGTAGTTACCTCCTGAGCAGTTTTGGACTTGAGAGGGCGTGTCCACAAAAATTTCGAAAAACAGTCAATTACAACCAATATGTACTTAAATCCGCGGTTCTCTCGAGCATACTGATCGAGTTGCGCAAGATCGGATGCAAAAGTATCATCTAATCCATACTGTAGAAATCTACGACGTTTAAATTTAGTTCTAGCTGGCCTATGTAACTCATTAACAACCTGCTCCCTCGCTTTGGTAATGCTCTTTGCCATTTTTTCAAACATAATAAATAATTTTTACAGAACAGGTATATTTATAGGATTACTTTAACAAATCATTATTTTTTAATAGTTTTCACATCTTTGTCAATGAGATTAATAGCATTATTAACGGCAGTATCTACATAGTTCTTAAAACCAATGTCAAGTTTATCAAGCCAGTAAGCCATACCCTCGCCCACTTGCTTCCTTATATTAACATCAAACTCGTCAAGCTTCTGCGTGATATAATCATTAGCAGCTAGCTGTATTTTCGCTGAGAGGGAAGCCACCAAATCATCTACAAATTTTTTATTTACAGCATCAGAGGCATCTGTTGGCGATTTAACGTTACAAAGTCGATGATCTGAAAAATTATAATCGCCATCCCCAGTAACAGCAATTAGGTTTGGTGCTTGTAGCACTCGAATCATTTTTTGCTGAGATGAGGAGGGTAACGAACGTCCGAACTTATTCATGGCTAGTACTATAATGACGTTGAATAAATAAACCGCTGTATTAATAAAATTCAATTACTCCAAGTCGTTCCAATTCGTGTAATATACTAAAGATTTCGTTTCTGTTATTATTATTGCCAACTACCTCAGAAGCTTCCAACTTTTTCAATCTTTCAACCAACTCGTTTACATCGTCGTAGTATACAAACTCCTTAGGTTTTTCATTATATTGCATTAGGGAGGATCCCGATTTATTTCCTCTCTCCGATTTGGATCTTGTGTGTATTTGCCTGGTTGAAATATTGGGCGAAGGTAACTTAGATGTTGATGACAAGAGCGGTCTAACAATAGATGTATATTTATTAGATCTATTACCCTTTAGCTGGCCAGTTTGTTTCATGTATAGACCGGTGCGTTTAAGAATATCTCCATATTCTTGTTCATCAGCTTTAGTGTGAAATTTAGGATCTTTTAAAAACAACAAGTCATATAAGCCCAGAGTTCCTTTATACTTGATGCTACCTACTTGAATGCTTCCATCTGCTAAAAAGTTTACAGGCTCTGATCCTATTTGCCAAGAATCATTTTCAACATTGTATTTTATTCCCTTTGCATCTATTTCAGGAGAGTCATACCAATATTTTTTTACATATTCTTGAGTGATCTCAGGGTATTGCTCGATAAACTTATGAAACACTTCCGAATTTCGAAGAGAAGTTTCAAAAGCATCTTTCATAGTTTGCAACGATGTTTCTGCAGGGTCTTGAAAGGCTTCTTCAAACACATCATCAGAATTATCAACATCACCATACTGTGCTTCATCAGTTAGAAATTGCACTTGTGGTTTTAGTTCGATTTTTTTCAAGGGAGGAGGTTTGACATCATCAGAAGTTTCGATTTTTATTTTATGTTTTTTAGAGTTTTTCTTATCAATAGATGCTTCAACCAGTTTATGTAATGGGTTTGTAATGGGCGTTAAGAATCTATTAAGCGCATCATCCTCCTCGCCACGTTCCAGCTTTAACGCTAAATATTTCTTTCGTATGGTATTACCCGCCTGAATAATTCTTCGCTTAACATCCTTATCGAGATTTTTCAAATAAGAAGCCATAATTGCTAAACAGCTAAAAACGCCGATAAAAACAGCTAAAACAGCCCTGTTTAAAAACAGCCCTGTTTAAAAAACAGCTAAAACAGCCCTGTTTAAAAACAGCTAAAACAGCCCTGTTTAAAAACAGCTAAAACAGCCCTGTTTAAAAACAGCTAAAACAGCCCTGTTTAAAAACAGCTAAACAGCTATGTTGTGTTATTGATTCGATTTGTTAAGACACGTCTATACTCAATGACGTCATGTGTTGGACTGATGTGTTATGACTTAGGGTAATAAATAAGTATCAAACTTGCTACGATACCGTCCCTTATTAATATCATTATCTTTAACAATAACTAAAAATCCATACCTATCTTTCCAACATTCCGAACATACACGCTTAAAAGTATCAAAGGACATGTCTGTATTTACATGATCATCGTAGATATGTTTCAGGTTTAAATCATCCTGTTTGAATAATATCAGTACATTAGCATTGTCACGAACCAGCTGTTTCGGAATCTTGGAGTATGTTTGAGAGAGGTAGAATGAATCGATATCATTATGACGCCCCATACAGAAATAATTACGTATTTTATCTTGCTTCTCGCAGGCTACATCGTCAAATATAAACACAGAATGAGGCAGGGCACTGGAAGGATCTAGAACATCATCATTATCGCTATAGCCGAAATATCTAAGACGTGAATGCTGTAAGGCCTTTCGCAGAAATTCGTACTTGTCTTGTTGCAGTGATTTGGAATACACATATACATGCTCAAATCTTAAGCCGTTTTCATCAATTAATAAACTTATCATTACAGCGGTCTTGCCACAATTACTTGGGCCACATATTAAAGCTCTTATGGTGGACGGTAGAAGCCGGCCATGTTTCCTATTTTCCGATTTTTTCTGCATATCAAAATTATGTACTTTAATACAAATGTTCTGTTTCTCTTTCCGCATCTCTATAAGTATAAGTCTGCACTCTTCAATGACATCATTACTAATGCAAACGTCACAGGGTGCAGGTGTGTTAAATAGCGTTATAAGCACATTACCAGTAGAACTCCACCTGCCTGGCTATTCATATTGTGGTCCTGGTACAAAGCTTCAAAAACGATTAGCTCGAGGAGATCGACCAAAGAATAAATTGGATAGTTATTGCCGCGATCACGACATTGAATACTCAAAGTCCACCGACTTGGAACACAGGCATAAAGCAGATAAAGTACTAGAAAACAAAGCTTGGGAACGTGTCAAGGCCAAGGATTCTAGTTTAGGTGAAAAGACATCAGCTTGGCTAGTAACAAACGCTATGAAGGTCAAACGCAAGTTAGGTGCTGGCAGCAAGAAGACAAAGAGATCTGTATGCTTGTCTTCGGTTGTAAGACAGATTAAGAAACAACTTAAACATTCAGGTTCGGGGAATGTTGGTAGAAAGAAGACTTTAAGTAACTTACTAAAGGCAGCACGAGTAACAGTGAAGAAAATTGGCGGCTCCAAAAGAATCAAGGTTCCTCGAGTAATTCCACTACCAAAACAAGGTGGTATTCTACCACTTATTCCGATATTTGCTGGACTTAGCGCGCTCGGGGCATTAAGTGGTGGAGCTGCTGGTATTGCCAAGGCAGTTAATGATGCTCAGAGTGCCAAAGACAAACTAAAAGAATCACAACGACACAACGAGACAATGGAGGCTATTGCATTGGGGAAGAAGGGCAGTGGCTTGTATTTGAAAAAACACAAGACAGGCTATGGTTTGTTTTTACGTAAAATGCCAAAAAACTACCAATAAAGCTACCTGAACGTCCTTTGACCGATCAAGATATTAGATTATATGCGACTCGCTTAAAGATACCTAATTTTCGAGGTGTATTTATGCGAGATACATTACCGAATACACCCCGAAAAACAGAGTGCGGTGTTGTTAATTTGGATCGAAATACAGGAGACGGCACACATTGGGTAGCTTATAAGAAGAATGGTGATAAAGTTGTTTATTTCGATAGTTTTGGCAACTTGAAACCACCAAAAGAATTTGTCAAGTATATGAAAAAAACGAAAATTTATTTCAACTATGACCAATATCAGGATTATAAAACATCAAATTGCGGTCACTTGGCATTATCATTTCTTTATAATAATAAAACTTTATAAAATATAGGAATGTTATTGTCTCACATCAGTCATGTCTCAAACGTTCACGTTAAAGGGTCGTACTAGTCGGCTTGAATCTTATTTTGTACCTCCAATAGAACTAGATTCGAGATACGATTACTCTTTAGCATTGATTTCGCTAAATACTTGGAATACAATCCCAAATATTGAAGAAGGTCGTAACAAGTTTTATTACAAAGTTAATAAACAAGAAGAACGAGTAGTGGAAATACCAACTGGATCCTACGAGTTGGAAGATATTGAACAATTTTTGCAGCAACATCTCGCTGATTCTAAGGCAACTGCTCCAGAGCGCAACCTTATTATATCACTCAAACCCAACAACAATACGTTACGGTGTGAGTTGAAGAGCGTATACCACATAAACTTTGAACCAAAGGATAGCATTGCAAAGTTATTGGGATTCTCACCACAAGTTCTAACAGCTGGTAAGCTGTATGAATCAGATCTACCAGTTGAAATTATACAAGTTGCTACCATCAGAGTAGAGTGTAACATTATTTCCGGTTCGTACTATACAAATAATCCATCGCACACTCTCTACGAATTTTCACCAACAGTGGATCCTGGTTATAGCATAAATATAGAACCAAGAAACTTAATTTATTTACCAGTGAACCAGAGGAGAATATATAACATTACGTTATCTTTACTGGATCAAGAATCAAACCCAGTTAATTTTAGAGGTGAAGAAGTTGTAATCAGATTAGAACTTAGACGAGATGGGGTTAGTGTTTAATAGTAAAAGTTATTTAAACACCAACGCATCAGCTGATCAATCAGTCTGCAGTCAGAAGTCAAAGGGATCACTCACGTTTTCAAATATAGCTTATTTACAGTCTATAGGCCCACACTATCGCTATCATGTCAGAAAAACTTCAAATATTTAATCAAGTTAAGAGTGATGAGTCGGTCATTCGCGAAGAATGGCATACTTATCACCCATTCACCACCTCATTTAATAATAATGATGAAATTGAGATTGTTATTAATCAACAAGATGTGTTTTTGGATATGAGCGAAGCTCAACTCTACATAGAGGGAACATTTAAGGAGGAAACAACAGCTGGTAAAACTGGTGATTGTAACCTAACCAACAATGCTGGAGCATTTTTGTTTGACAACATATCATATGAAGTGAATGGTAAAGAAATTGAAAAGATTCGAGATCCTGGAATAGTTTGTACAGTTAAGAATTTGCTGTGCCTAAACGATCAAGAGAGCCGCGCATTAGATATTGCTGGTTGGAACTGGCCTAGTGTAGCAATCAAGACCTTGGACGAAACCTCCAAAGAGTTTAATTTTCGCATTCCCCTTTCTATGCTGTTTGGAGTGTTTGCCGATTATAAGAATGTTTTAATGGGCAAACAAAAAATTAAACTGGTTCGAGCCAGACATGATGACAACTGCTACAAGTCCAGTGGAGATAAGAAGGCTGAAATTAAATTAAAAACTGTCGAGTTAAAAGTTAAACACATCTATCCTAGCGATGCAGTTAAATTACGTCTTTTGGATGAAATTGCAAAGAACAAATCGATATTTATTCCGTTTAGAAACTGGGAGATACATGAGCTTCCTGCTCTACGAACAACAAAGAGAGATATTTGGACTGTTAAGACCATGTCTGAGAGAGCAAGATATGTTATTGTATTTTTTATGAAGAAACGTAAAGACAGCTATAAAGCCGATTGTACTTATTTTGACAATTTAAAGGTGACTGATGTCAAGTTGCATCTTAATTCAGAGGTTTATCCCTACGAAGCGTTAAACTTAAACTTTGAAAACCGCCAATTTACCGAGGCTTATCAGATGTATACGGATTTTCAAAAAACATATTTAGGAAAACAGCAGAGTGAACCACTTTTAGACTTTACTACTTTTGCAAGCAGAGCCCTATTTGTTATTGATTGCACAAAGCAAAATGAGTCCATCAAGAGCAACACCATTGATGTCAAGTTGGAATTTCAAAGTTCTGAAAACTTTTCTGCGGATTCACGAGCCTTTTGTATTATTGTGCATGATCGTGTTCTTGAGTATCAGGCTTTAACTGGCCAAGTACGAGACATGTTGTAGTCAGTTGTTCTTTAGTCCCAGCAAGATGAAGGTGGTTATAGTAGATGTTCAAGGATTTTGCATCCCAGACTTTTGCGCCAAGGAGCTGGCTATTTATGATGGGAAGCAAATGAAGAGTTATCTGTTTAAACCAGCTAAGCCGTTTTGCATGTTGCCAGAGGATTGTCAAAAACAAGCATTATTTTTATATGGGAATCATCATGGTCTCTACTACAATTATGGAGAAACCGACTACAGCCAACTTTATACAATTAACGACCTGGGAGATGCGGACATTATTTATCTCAAGGGACATGTTAAAGAGGCATTTTTAACAAAGACATTTTTAGATATAGAACATAATTTACCATATATTATTAATTTAGAATTTATTAAAGATAGTGTTAACGTACCCAAATTATCTAGAGGTATTACTGATTGTCCTTATCATAGTTTAGATGTATGTAGCTGTAGTATTAAGAATGCTTATATTTTGTATGACTATATTTATAATTTTTTACCTAAATAAAGATTAAAAATGTATGCATTGTTTTTTATTTATATTAATAAGAGTTCTATGAGAATTTAGTCATTTAATGTCCAGCTCATGGCCAAGACAGTCGATCTTAGAGTTAAACTCCAAGAACATCTGCGAAAAATACGTAGGCTGAAAAAAGATATCAAGTGTTACGAAGATCATAAATATTTGGTTAGACAGTTGTTAAAACTTAACCTCTAATACTTATCAATGGCGGCCTCCTCTTCATCATCCGCTTGGGATGAGGTGTTTGAATCTCCTTCTCGATGTCAGCAGGATAATGATGATATTGTACGCAAGATCAAGCCAAGCAGAGTTTATGAAATTGATGATTACATAACAATTATATTTAACACTACAGAAAAAGAGCGTAAACAAGTAATCATAGACACTATTGGATATGGCAAGATTTATTTTTCTAGTGATGAATTTGAAGAATTCATAAGTACGTTTGATTGTTTCAACACTCACTGGGTTGACATCTTTATGATTATTGGACAGTACACTTTGGTGTTTCATCGTAATGACGAAAAGCGAAGCCTCAAGTTTGAAGATGCCATGACAGACAAATATTTGTTTCGATGGACTGACAAGCTAATTCGTTTATTTGCAAGACATATACCTACATTGTTTAAACTAAACATTGAATATTATACTGTTGTGAAATAAATGTTAAAAATTTACCTCTGTTTTTTTTTCCTTAGTAGGGAAGAGGGAGAGGGGGTAAAATAAGACAAAAAATTTGAATACAAAGAAATCCTGTGTTTATTTGTATATATGATACACATTTTAATACAAAAAATTAACATTTTCATCTATGTATATAATAAGTAATAATACAATAAATATTAATACAATAAATAATAATAATACAATAAATAAACAAATTAAATAATAATAATAATATAATAAATACCTAGCCTAATATCACAACCCTCTAAAACCATCAGCTATCCAAGAAGATTGAAACAAAGATAGCTATGGTCAGTCTTAGCTTATGGAATTTCCGATGATTCCTTATACAATACTATATCTCTATGACCCCAAGCAAGCGTGTGCTCGAAACCGGGTATAATGAAGCGCTTATCGTCCGCGTATGACAGCGCTACCTTATTTTTAAGTTCGACATACATATCGTGTTCATGCGAACGGAAAGTGTTCATTCTACGATGAATCTGAGTTCCTTCTACGTCAGCCGCTTCTCTATAATCGTCAAGAGTCAGTTCTTTTTGGGTGACGTAGTCAGGAACCCCTTTAGCTTTTTTAGTCAACTTTCCCTCTACATTAACGCAATATGCTTTCGCCCCGGTTCCATAGAAATCCCAAATAATCTTTCCTGCATACTCATCTTTCATTTTACCAAGTATAGATTGGTTTACAGGAACATTATGTGGGTTATCTTGTGAGTAGTTGGAAGTATCGAATCTACTTAAATTTGCCGTCATATCATCATAAAAATTATCTGTTGTTACTTTTAGAATTAGGGAGTCGGTGTCAGTGTATAACAATTCCGCGCTGTTGCCATATGTCGGCTTAATGTACCCGTACAAAAAGTCATACATAATGGTTTTGGATATCTCCAAGATTGAAAAACCTACATAAATAGGTTTATTATATACAACTTTTTGTTTTTTCATCTGGATTGCTACCAGGTTTTCGCTATAAATGGTTCGATCTTTAAAATGAGGTTTCGCGATTAACGCTCCGGCCCCCAACCTCCTACCAATATTTTCCCAATGGGTAACGAGCTTTACATCTACCCGTTTCTCCACGTTTTCCATTGTCTTGCCAAACACAGCATTGTTCATAAGTTTAAAAAAGTCTTTTTCAAATTTATTTTTGGCCTGATTTCTCAACGCTGTGTTTAGATCGATGTACTTCTTAAGCCAGGGCGATTGGTCAAAGGATATTACACGATGAATTTTTGTAAGCTGAAGGCCATAATTTAAAGCTTGTTGTAAATTTTGAATGTGAATAATATATTTCTCTTTTTTCATGAAATTTGGAATTAATTTTGTTATTTTCGGGAATTTAGACCCTGGCGGCGCAATGGATTGTGGGCAAAAGGGTAGTTCATTATGTAAATAATGCAAACTGTCCGGGTATTCCAAATCGACTTCTAAAATGTATCCTGTCGGTGATTCAGGCGCAATATTCATATAATCCAAATTTTGAATTTCGGTTTCGTTTAAAAACTTAAAGCCTCCTGTTGGTAAAAATTTAGACATGCTGGCCCCGTAGAGGTTTGTAGCGTCTAAATATGCTATGTAAGAGGTGGGTTTGTTAACGTCATAATGTGGCATAAATTTATTATTCGCAAAAGCTTTTCTTATACTACACTGACTAACTCCCCCGCGAATACCGTGTTTAAAGAAGTGCACCATGTCTAGATCGGTTAATATCTCCAATTGTATGGATGTGGCCTTGAGGGCGGAATCCATCGAAAGACCCGGCGCAGTAAAGTACTGCGCAGGATCAAGGCCATAAGTAGCCAGGCACACGTCTCTAAAACTTTCAAAGACATCTGTCAAAATTAATACGTCGGATTTTAAATAAATATCAGAATATTCGCCTAAAGTTTTACATTCAAATAAATTCCATACCTTCCAAGCACGCTTATAATCATCGGAGGAGATGTCCTCATTTTTTAGTTTATTAAAAAAGCCTTTTTGCGATGGAAGCTTGTTTTCGTCTAATTTTGAAAAAGAGTCTACGTAATTATACGGGAAGACACCCTTCTGTCGAATAAGTTCAAATTTATTCTCTTCCGCAAAATATTTACGCACGGTTTTACATTGCTCTGATTTTAAATTTTGACTTAATTTATCTAGCCCACTAGCCATGAATCGAAAACTATCCAAAAAACGCAATTTTAAAAATACCTGTCGTTGTTTTCCCTCCTTGTTTTCGACGTTATCCACCAAGATGTGTTTAGTAAAGGAAATATATTTTTCCTTATTTTGGGGGATAACGTCCAACTTTTCTTCATCGCAAGCCAATTCCTTGACAAACAGATGGGAATCAAAATTGGACATATTATGGAAAAATATGGGAATAAAATTGGGAATTTTATAATTTAGGTTGCATACAGAGTGGGCGGGGCCTCGATATAGCCCTGTTGTATGATCATGATCATGAACTCTATCGTTTACCTCTACATTAAATGGCTTTTCGCAAATGTGACAGGTTGGTGTTTGTCGATGCTCATTCTCTTGTTCCGCCGTCATAGGTAACATTGGCACCACTTCCTTCATAAAATGGTTGTATATTGATTTACAATCAACATCTAACCGTTTTACAAATTCTTTGTGTGCGTCCTGTCCTCTATAACTTTGGTACTTTGAATAGGCATCATCAAAATCACATTTAATGTAGTATGCAAATGAATAGGGTACATGTTTATGAGTTCTAACAGTATAGGATGTATCAGGGTCCAACTCATTTTTCTCTGTAGGTATAGGTTCAAGGATTGTCTCGAAATCGGCATAAACAACAAAAGGTACCTTTAATTTCTTTTCAAAATTTGTAAATTTCAAAATATTCTCAGGGACTTCTTCTCCGTATTTATTCTTTTTTAAATCAGTTGTTGGTACTTTGGCCAAAACGTGCCCGCAATCATGTTCTTGATGAGCTTTTAATTTTTGCTCTGAATAAAAATACGACAAACAACCATCACATAAATACTTAGTAGCATGACGTGAAGACAATTGTCTTGAGATCAGTCGAGACATGTTTCTTATTAAACAGTAATGACTATTTTCATAATCATCACTAATTAATAACAAATTTACATGTCTCTCCTTACGAGATGTAGTAAAGTATAAAGGACCCACGACTTCAATACTATTTTTACCATTATCATAAACTTTTTCAAGCCCATAGACATTGATAGAAATATTATTAAGGCGTTCAAATTTAGATATGTCACTAAGTTTAATCGGAAATTCCATACCTGTAAAGTCCAGCTTGTTCTCAAAAGGCATATAGTTTGCGACTCTGTTTGCATTTTGAGTCCAATGAACCGGATGCAAGGCTGCCAAGACACTCCACATAAAACACTTTAGGTCTGTGTTTTGAATGTTTAAAACAGCTCTCTTTGCTTCAATCTCCTTTGGTAGCGGGATGTATGATGATGCCTTTAGAGGGTTGATTTTATTAATTCCTAATTCTAAATAAAGAAGCTGCTGGAGAGTCCACCCTGTAACAATAGAAACATTGTTAAGTAAAATGATGTAAAAATGCGTTAGTTAATATTTTTTAAACGCTTGTAATATTACTTACCACTGTCCTTTTCCGCAAATTCAGAGTATTTACGGTCCAGGATGGTAGTAAACTGCCCAAACAGCTCCTCCAAGTCTGTCGCTCCATTCACCATCACGTATCGTGTGTTGAAAGACTTCACCTCAGTCGACTCGTTCGTCTGCAGGAGGAAGCGGCCGAAAAGCTCTACCCCGACTTTCAGTTGTTCGTACTTTTGTAGTACGGTCCCCACCAACCTAGTAAATTTATCCTGTAGGTGTTCAAGGAACTCGGGGACGTTGGTGGGATCTTGTCTTGAAGAAAGTCGGTAGGTAGCAATTCGGCTTCGGAACGATGTTTTAATTAGTTCTACACCTTCCTCCTGCACTGCACAGCAGCTCTCCCGATGACGTAAGGTCCTTAGGTGGCTAGACCAGCGGGAGACAGACACATCTAACTGACAGGCATTGCAATGCCTCTGCTGCATAGATGAACCTGAAGTTGATGGTTCTGAAATAAATTAAAATTCACTTATAATACTTTTTATACAATTATTACCGCACTGTAATGGCAACTTCGTTTTAATTTTTCCTGATGATGTTTATATATGTCCAAACATAGGTTATAGCAAATAATTTATACAAACTGTCAATGCCTTATTATCGTTTTTAAAAATTATGATGCAATATATTCTAATCTTACACAGTATGATGCAATACCTAATCTTACACAATATGATGCAATAACTTACCATCTGACGAAACGAGTCTAGCCTTCTTAGCCATGGCTACTTGCGAAGAAGACGCTTGTCTTTTGGGGGCTCTATGCTGCTTCTCCTTCTGGTGACATTGAAGAGCCCACCTTGAGGTAAAATTCTCCCCGCAAGTTTGACAGATTTGAACTGCAAGTCTGCAGTCGCCATGACGTTTGAGGTTACTCTTTTTGGTGAATGAACGCTGGCAGTTCTCACAAACAAACATTTTCTGCAAAATAGAAATTATTGTTCATATAAACAGATACCTTTTGGATTCTCTAATGGGCAATATTCACTTTAAAAATAATTTAATGATTTGTTTTAACCCCTATTAAAGTATTTTTGTCATTCAATAATTATCAGATTTATAAACAAACATAACCTCAGTTATTCTGTTTTAGTTTAACGTTGTACCACTGAAATAACAATAAATATCAAATATATAGATCACCATGTTAGCTTATTTAGCACTTATATTTTACAAAATCGTCAATTTTTAAATAATTATACACTGACATAATATAGCAAATAATATCTATACTTACCAAATAATAACACACTGCACAATAAGGAAAAATTCAAATCCTTTCACCACACCTTATTTGTATGAACGCTTGGGAACGTCTGAGGAATAAATGTTTCTGTTAGTATTTATATACCTAAGATGATGCAATAATGTTGAGTAAATACGTTTATTAATTAACATGACGAGGCTAAGAGAATGTTTCCAGGTAATAAAGATGATGCAATCTTAGCAGCGTATTAGCAATACATACAGGACATAACATTGAATATTAATTAGTTACTGCATTCATATTATTTTTCAAACATGTCTTAACCTTTAATATTATCCAGTCACTGTATCCGTAAGCACAATAGCAAGTTGACCTTGCTATCTAATTTAGATGTATTAAATATATTTAGAAATATTTGCGATTAAGAATGAGATAGCTAAAAGGTTTAATAATATTATAATAATAATTTATCATTCATTATCATATCAATTAATAATATATCATATTTTCTGTTTTTTACTAAAAAATACCAAAATTAAATATACATCTTAGCCTCCCCGATTTACTCTGATTTATTTAACACTTGATTGTTTTGTTTTAAATTAAATAAAAATTAAAACACATAATTATAGAGAATATAATAGGTACTTACAATTTTATCACTTTAGGTATACTGTTTTAACGGTTGCCGAATAATAACTGAATAAACTTCTAGACTGGCCCTGTATTTATATCTTTCCCGACACTGTGCTAGTTGCTTTCACCTTCTAGGAATATAATTAGATATTTTTTCAAATGTAATAACTCTCGCTTGGCGTTCAAGCTTTTTCCTTGACCTGAATTATAGCCGTTCGATGCGATGAATATTTAATGAGATAATGAGCAGAGTGAGAGTTAATTACAATGCACTAATCTGTATGCACTCATATTCAGTTTTCTTATGCGATGTATAATTAAATTGAAGTGTGTGAGAATAGCAAATAATTTGCAGTATACAGGGTAGATAAAAAAGTATGACTCAAACATTACGTTTTAGGGATATTTTTCTATAGCTAGCCGTTCTAAGGATCTTGGTTTTTTCTAACGAGTTAAAGACATATTTGATGATATATCTGATGAGCTGTAGGCGAGTGGTTTTTTGCTAACTTTGACATATTTAGCCGATTATGTAATAATCTGAGATAATAATTATTCTATTAACTTGTATTTATAGATGAGCGGTGTCTATGAATAATGATAAGGACTTGATGGTTTTATACATCTAGTTTCGTTATTACTTGGAATTTTTGAAATATTTCTTCACTAGTCGATAGGTATACTTATCTTATACCTGCTTACCAAATTTCTCCTTTCCACCTTTATGCATTAGAGCCCTAATCGCAAAATACTATATCTTCCAAACCAGTTGACCGATCGACTTTGGGTTTTTTCTAAACGATTTATAACGTCACCCTGAATACATTCCACGTGTTAGATTTTAATTTTAGCATTTGACAAGTGACAGGTGTCATTGACATATCTTAATTGACAGGTGACATCCGTTATCTTTTCCTAAACATAATATGACATCATCATTAACACGAGGTCTATAATGAATACTATTGCCCAAGTAGCTAACGCCCAAAATACTTTTACCCAAGTAGCTAACGCCCAAGTAGCTAATGCCAAAGTAGCTAACGCCCAAGTAGCTAATGCCCAAATAGCTCACGCCAAAGAGTGTGACATGACAGATGACGTATGACATATGACACGCGCCTGCGCACTGCCTGGGCATGCGCAGAAGGGACCTGAGCAAATTGATGGTAAAGGAATCAACTCCCTCTACTTATTCTTTTACAGATATGTGAAGAAGAAAATGTATACGCCAGAAGAAGCAATGGAGCTTGCGTTTTCTGGAGAACTCTCAGATGGTGATTATCTACCTGAGAGTGACGATGATCTCTGCATTAACTCTGACATAGATTATGAGCCAGAGGCAGATGAGGAATACCCAGAGCCTAGTAACGCAGTAGCCGATGAATCTGAAGATCAATATCAGTGGGTGGATTTTGTATCCGACTTGAAAAATATTAATTTTACAGGACCTGCAATTCCTCCAAATGTTGCTGACATCAACGAGCCTTCGGAATATTTCAACCTTGTAGCTACAGATCAGTTCTATGACTTGGTAATTACAGAAAGCAATAAGTACGCAGAAGAAATCTTTCTATTGGGTGCTGAAGAACAATCTCGCATAACTCGCTGGAAGGCAGTTTCCACAGATGAATTTAAAGTTTTTCTAGGATTGTTATATCACACAGGCACAATAAGACTTTCAAGAATAGAAGATTATTGGAAAACACATTACCTTTTTAATATTCCGGTGTTTCGTCAGTTTATGTCCCGAAACAGATTTCAAATTCTTCTGCGATGTTTGCATTTTGCTCCAAATGACGCAGATACCTCGCAGACAGATCGCCTTTATAAAATACGTCCACTTTTAGATTATTTTAACAATCGTATGGAGGAAATATATTATCCCGAGAAAAATTTGAGTATTGATGAGTCAATGGTATTATGAAGAGGCCGTTTACTCTTCCGGCAGTACATAAAAAATAAACGCCATAAATATGGCGTGAAACTCTATATGCTTTGCGAGTCAAATGGAATGGTGCAAAAAATGTTAATTTATGCAGGAGCGCAAGATTCGGATATTGGTGGAATGGGGCATACTTCAAGTGTTGTGTATAAAATAATGGAAAATAAACTGGACAAGGGACACGCTATATATATGGATAATTTCTATACAAGTATCCAGTTAGCAAATGGGCTACTGCAAAAAAATACTTATGTAGCCGGCACCTTGAGAAAGAATCGAAAAGGGATCCCTAAAGAATTATTAGATGTAAAACTTAAAAAAGGTGAACTTAAGTCTAAATGTGCAAACAACATAAGCATTCAAAAATGGAAAGATAAGAGAGACATTATTATGATTTCTACAGAACACAAGGGGGAACTTTTGGAGGCTACTAATAAAAGGGGCCAATTGATCACAAAACCGAAATAAATTTTGGAATATAACAAGTTTATGAGCGGCGTAGACATGATTGATCAGCTGTTATCATATTATCCTTGTGAAAGAAAAACGTTGAGATGGAACCAGAAAATAGGAATTCATATTTTCCAACTAATCCTATTGAACTCATACCTACTGCATTGTAAATTTGCTCAAAATAAACTTTCTTTATATGATTACAGACTGAAAATTATTGAGTACTTATTGTCCCACAAAAAAAATGTCAGAGAAGATCCACAGGACGGCAATGAAAATATTTCTTTACATTATCCACAACCTATGAAGGTGGATGGCCAAAGAAAATCAAAACAAAAGCGATGTAAATATTGCTATATGAATGGAAAACGCAAAGACACTATCTACTTTTGTTCAACATGCATGGGGCAGCCTGCATTATGTCTGTGCTTTCCGATTTTTCACAAAAATAAAACTCAATAAAGGCTATACATCTACACATGTAAATATTATTCTTACCCTGTAATACTATTTTATTAGTTATGTTATTTTTGTTCAGTAAAATTTGAATTAAAACTGCGTTTTATTGAATACACTGGGCTTCATAACAGAGGGGCGTATCGTCAAGGCGTCATAACATAGGGGCGTATCTTTAATTTTTGGTAAAATGGATTTTTAGTGTTAGGTTAGGTAAGGTTAGGTAAGGTAGAGTTTTTGGTAGCCTTTCTGTAATAACAGAAAACATTTCAATTATTTTATTTAAGTTCTTGAATAATATCAATTTTGTTGATAAGCCCCTTTGTTATGAAGCCCTTGACACAATGTAGATAGTCCTTTTATTCATTAAATACACATTTTTACTAAACTAAAAAAATGTAATTAATAATTATTAGCCACCGGAAGCCCATGACGTTAATTACCGTCAATGCCTCAATCACCGTTTCTACAGCTGGGCGTGCGCGGGAAACATCCCAATTATCTTGGGCAGTGAACGTGTTAATACACTTTTGTTCAGGATGTGCGACATCCAAAAATCTAAACACGCAAATATTTTCATCAGTGGTTCTCTCAAAAGTTGTAGCAAACGCTTGTCGTAAATCACCCTGTATGTTCTCGTTCATCCTGTACTTATGTAGTTTATTAAGAGACTATGTTAAAATTTAGAGTTTGTTTATACTTGTACAATATACTGTTTCTATATAAAATTATGTTTAATTGCTGATTTCCTTTATACCTATATACTATCCAAATTTTGATCCTTGTTAGATACCCACAGTTACTAGGTAAAACTAAAAAAAGTTGCTTGTATATTCATTTTTCAAAAAACACTATAATAAAATCATATAATTATTCAGACTTATAGGTACTAAGCAAATTTGAAAACAATCCAACTTCTACGTAAATTGGATTATAGTGATAAACTGATGAGAAAATATAAGGCACCGGCTATAGGTTTCTAAAAGTAAGTATTATCACCAGCTTTATATTTTAGATAAATTTCTTTATTACATAAAAGTAATATCTTATCTACAGTGTAAAAAATCATGGTGAAATTTCATAAGTATACTGTATTTTTTACGCTATATATTTAGGAATTATTTGTTTTCACTATATATAAGTAAAATTTAACTTATATGTAGTGAAAACAAAATACTTCCTAAATATGTAGCGTAAAACATACAGTTATGAAATTTTACCATGATTTTTTACAGTGTATACTGCAATCAAGAATTGGTACTTTGACATGACTGAACACGTACGATTTATGTAGTATAAAGTAATAATTACACAGATCTGCATGCTAAGTTACATGGTTCTATAAGTAAATTATTTTTACGTTCATAGCGGAAATATTTTATATCATTTTATTTATTTCAGAAATGAATGCATTCGCATATAATTTTTTTGTCTTCTCATTGGAGATTTAGTTCCTTCTAATAATCGAATATGGGATTTATATTTAAGTTTACTAGATACTATCGACATAGCTACGAGTACAGTAATAACTCCAGATTATGTGGATCTACTCGCATCTACCATATCTGAGCATCACGCTTTATACATCGAATTATTTGGGAGACTGAAGCCGAAACATCACTTTTTAGTTCACTATCCAAGTTTATTAGTTAAAATCGGACCTATTAATAATGTGTCTTCCATACGGTTTGAAGCCAAACATAAACAATTTAAAGCTAGTGCTAATGCCATTAAGTCAAGAAAAAATATTTTATATTCTTTAGCAATTAAAAATCAACTAAACATGTGCTATAGGATTTTATCAAAAAAGGTTTTTAGGAGACCTTTGAATTTGGATCTGACGATTTAGATTTTATTTCAGGATGCAAGGAGTTTAAAGCTTTTCAAGATTTTCTAAAGTCAAATATATCTAATGATTATTTGGCGGTCACATGGGTAAAATTAAACGGAATCAAGTATTGTTCTAATTTAGCCTTAGTTGTTGATTTCGAAAATATTCAGCCTCTTTTTGTTATCATCTAATCAATTATTATTAAAGAGAGTAAGAAACTGATATATTTTGTTCTAAGTAGATTAAGCACATTAAAATATAATGAACATTTCCATGCTTATGAGGTTGAAAAGCATGATTTTTTTTTTGTGTTAAATGGAGTAAGTTACATGACAATATTCTTTCGTTACTACAAACTGTTAATCAAAAACTCTTTATTCTTTAGTGAGTATACAGGAAATAAAGTCCGCCACCCTCCCTCTTCTAATTCATTCAGATATCAATTATGAGTTGGCGCCTGATGAGCGCCATATTAAAACAAAATTTTACATGCAAAAGGGGACCCAGTAATACTTTGTTAAAAAGATCTATTTTAACCCTTATGTCCTTTTAAATTAGGTATCATTTGACGCTCCTTTCCATTTCAAATGTCGCTTAAACTTGACAAATTTTAAATGCTATAGTATTTTGCACTTTATTACTTCCTGTCAAAGTTCATTATAATATGTCTGAACACGTTTAGAAATTAGAAGGGGGAGGTGACTACTTTATGCCCCTCGAAAACTGAATACTCTATTACCTGTATTACTAGTATTAGAGTTTTCTTGTTGGCTAATTTTTATGACGAAATATGTGGTTTTATTTAGTTTAAAGTATATTTGTTTATTTTAGTTTTGTTCCTATATTAGGTATTTATGTTGAAATATAATTGTTTGGTTCTAGTACTAGCTGTACGCGTTGCTATAAGATACTGTCTAAATTTACTCTGTGCATTAGTGACTATGTTCAGTTTTGATCTGTCATTTCTATTTGATATAAAATAATGAAATCATAATTTGTTCCTTGTCTTGTGTTGGAAATGTCCTGTATGATAAAAGGTAGGAAATTAAAAGTTTAATTATTAGTATTAGAAAGACAGGTTACCTGTTATATAACTTTTAGTTTATTAAAGGTCGCTTTTGTTTCAGGCGCCTTTTGTATTGCATTTATGAATACGTCCTGCACATTATATTCTTAAATAAATGTTTTACGATGTTGTAAGAAGATATTTTATTTTGACCTGCAAGTATTAGTCCTTCAAAGAAGTAAGAATTTATCAATTTATATAAAGGGCGGTAAAACGTAACGAAATTCAATAAATATCTACATGGTATTTTAAAATTCAAGACCAGAATAGATTTCTCTAAAAAAGTATGACAAAAAGTTCTATTGAACATGGGTTCGGAAAGCTTCGTTTTCGAGATACAGGGTGTGAAAGTTATTTAATAGAGGAAAGGACCCAAATTTGAGATAGGCGCCTAATTTGAAATAGCTCCGCATATTAACGTATATGTAACGCCATCTAACAAAAGTGACATAAACTTACTTAAATAAAGTAGACTGCAGTGGTAAAGAGTTCATTGAGCGCGACTGTTCGTTTATTTCTGCCCACGTACGTTTTTCTTCCGATTTGAGTCGAGTTTTTTTACTAGTGTAAATAAACCGGCATTTGCAGTCAACGTAAGTGGAAATAAAATATTTTATGTGTCGAAGTAGTTAGTTTAGGTGTTGCCTAATGATGTCTTATTAAAATTTGGCTGAATTCTTTCATAACTAACCTAAAATGTTGTTGTCAATTTTTATAACGAGAATTCCTAATTTGAGAAACTAAATGGTGCTGTATTTGAGACTATCTCAAATTAGGCACCCAATACAATATTTTGATGTTTTATTACAGATGCCTAAAAAACACAAGAAATGGGACCCTCACGCTATGGTGAAAGCTGTGAAGGCTGTGCGTAATAAAGAGATGGGATATCAAAAAGCCTTAAAAGTTTTTGGTGTACCTAAAGGCACTGTGGAAAGATACTCAAAGTCAGATAAAAGCCCAGAAGAACTTGTCACACTATCGATAGGCTGGAAACCAGTTTTTTCTGAACAACTAGAAAACAAACTAGTTCAGTATGCATTAGCCATGGAACAACGATTTTTTGGTCTGAGGTCGGGCGATATTAAACGAATGGCATTCCAACTGGCAATTAGAAATAAGTTGCGGCATTCATTTAATGGAGTAAGTAAATCTGCTGGGAAAAGATGGTTGAGGTTATTTTTGAAGAGGCATCCACAACTTTCGATGAGAACACCCCAAGGAATGTCTGCAGCTCGTATCAAATCTTTCACTCCCGAAAAAGTCTCAGCGTTTTTTTAATCTCTATGAGGCAGAATATTTCAAGCTTCAAGATCCTTTCCAGAGGGTGTTCAATGTCGACGAAACGGGCATAACCATCGTTCAACATAAGCATAGTAAGGTTTTATCGCTAAAGGGGAAAAACAGGTTTCCACATTAACCTCCGCAGAGAGAGATAAACTAATCACCGTAATAACCTGTATGAATGCTGCAGGAGTTTATGTACCACCATTATTCATTTTTCCACGGAAAAATATGAAGGCCGAGCTAATTCTTGATGCTCCAACTGAAACTATAGCTGAGTGTCACATTTCTGGTTGGGTTCAATCAGAAACAAAATTATGTGACGATAATTTGTCTTCCGCCACATTCTACCAACAAAATGCAGCCTTTAGATGTTTCATTTATGTCTCCTTTAAAAACCTATTACGCTCAGGAGATAGAAAATTGGCTTCGGGAGAACTATTTAAGTACTGTATCCCCATACGCAATTGCTAGTATCTTTTGCAAAGCCTACAATAGAGCTACCACTATGGAAACATCATGCAATGGTTTTAGAAAAACGGGACTAGTTCCTTTGAATAGAAACATCTTCAGAGACCATGATTTTGGCGTGCATAATGTAATGAAAAACAAATCAGGCCTTTAAGAAGAAAACCTCTCCGAAGAATGCAATCATCAGGAAGATCATCTGAAGAACCAAAATGAAAATGAAGCAATAGCTCTACCAACGCCGGAAAGAAATGAACGTACGCCAAGTCCATCCTCAGCAAATAAGCCTCAAAGAGACTATTTTTCTCCCACGGATATTTGTCCTCTGCCTGAATACAAAACCAAAGAAACTAAGGTAAATGTTAGGGCTGGTAAAGCATCAATAATTACCTTAATGCCATACAAAGATGACTTAAAAGATAGTTTAGAAAAAAAACAGGGGAAAAAATACCTAAAAAAAACATCAGTGAAGAGTTAGAACCAGAAGAAAAACAATCAAAGAAACTGGTAAAAAAATCTACTGCAGTTGCACGAAAACAAAAATCTTCAGTTTTAAAACAGGACCAACCTTCCACTTCGGGGTTAGAGCAGAAAAGAAAAAAAGGCCGGGTTTCTTCTAGTTCGAGCTCAGAAAGCGACAGCAGTATTATATTGGTTAATTCCTCTTCAGACGAATCCCGAGGAAGTGATGCTAAATGTTTATCTTGTTCGGGGAGATTTTCCGAGGACAAGCATGGCGAGCAATGGGCAAAATGTGTTTACTGCGGCAGATGGGCCCATGAAGATTGTGGGGAAATTAAAGATGCTAATTTTATATGTTCTTTCTGCGAAGAAAAGGGGTTTTTTGAGTAGTATCCCAAATTAGGAAATCTGTCTCAAATTGAGACATCAGTGTGTCTCAAATTAGGCAACCTTTTATTTTATGGGAAAATTGATGAAAACAAACTTTAAGTTCAATAACTTCTCTAGATAGCTATCAGGGCTGGCGCTACGGCCGGGCAAGCCGGGCCCCTGCCCGGGGCGGCAACCTTAGGGGGCGGCACCGGCAGGCTGTAAACTAATTAACTAGTTTATGAAGAAAATAAACCAAGATTCACTTGAATACTTAAAAAAAATTAATATGTGGAATGTTAATAAAATTTGGTTTTATTACCTATATAAATATTAGGTGTGTTTTACGAACTTTTAAGTATTTTAAATGAAATGTCAAAATATTTCAATTTTTAAAAATGGGGAAACTCAAAGTCGAAAGTCTCAATCATGCATTAAAATTTAATAACTTGGTTACATGTTTCGCACCTTAGCACTTTATTTGTAAAGTCATTTATACGATGTGTTAATTTTAATTTTTGTTTTTTGTTTTTATTCTGAATGTTAGTTTTTAGGTCTGATGATGCCCATATGTTAGGGCGAAACATGTAACCAAGTTATTAAATTTTAATGCATGATTGAGACTTTCGACTTTGAGTTTCCCCATTTTTAAAAATTAAATAAAGTCTCTTTGAGAAATGGACTACTTCTTTGAAAATATTTCAAATTCAGCATAATAAATTATAATTATTTAAATATTTAAATAAATTAACTCACATACAAAATGCTGTAATATAATTTCAAAGAAGGACCACCTCATCCATTAAAGGGACGTAGTTTTCCGTATAATGATAACGGTCGAAGATTTAGCGTTCTTCATTATTTGAGAAATATGAAAAATGGTGAAAAAGTCATGCGTAACTGGTTAGTTTATTCAACTACAGAAGACTGTGTTTTTGCTTTTGTTGCAAAATGTTTGGTTTTATTTTAAGTTCCCTTTCTATTGGAGGTGTTAAAGATTGGAAGCATCTCGCTGAGAGTTTAAATCAACATAAAACCTCTAAATATCATATCCAAACTCAAAAGTCTTGAATTGAATTAAGTCAGAGAATACAGTACTCTAAAACGATTGACAGTCACGCACAAAGGCTCATTACTGCAGAAATAAATCATTGGTACGAGGTGCTTTTACGAATTGTATCAACAATAAAAATGCTTGCTTAAAATTGTTTGGCCCTCCGAGGTAGAAGTGACAAACTTTAAGATTTCGGTAACGGTAACTTTTTACAAATTATTCAATTACTTGCTCTGTTTGATCCAGTAATGCAAGAGCATCTCCGCAGAGTGCTTAAAAAAGAGGAAGTTAAATTCCACTATCTCGGAAAAGAAATTCAAAATGAAATAATTATTCTTTTAAGTGAAAATATAACATCGAGATTAAAAAAGCTAAATATTATTCAATAATTCTAGATCGTACTCCTGATATCAGCAAGATCGAGCAAATGACAGTCTTAGTACGGTATGTATCCATTGACAAATCCAATTCCAAGGAGGTTTCCATTAAAATTAATGAAACCTTTTTAGGCTTTCTTCCGGTTGAAAGATCGAATGGCAATGAACTTTCAACTCTAATACTTAAAAGACTTGAAACATTGGGATTGAATCTGCAGGATATGAGGGGACAGGCTTACGATAATTGGGCCAACATAAGAGTCATCAAAACTTTAACATTATTGATAGCATTTTTTTTTGCTCACGTTTTATTTTACTAGTAAGTGTGGGAAGGTCATCTCTTAATTTTTATTATAAATGGGCATTTTACTCTTTGCCCGGGGCGGCGAACCTGCTAGCGCCGGCACTGTAGCTATTTTAATGTAGATTCTTTGTTGCGATGTTTTGTTAATACACCAAGCAAGCGATTTTGTACAATAATAATAAAAACAAAATATTAATGATGAATTTTATTTCGAATTTGCAAAAAAGTGACCCAAATTTGGGTTCCTTCCTCTAATACATTCTAAACGTTGTTGCCGATTTTAATGAAATTTGTACAATTTTTTAATACAGTTGTCGTATGTCAATTTCAAACAATTATATTAGCGTGCAAGTCAGTTGTTTTTGCAGAAGAATTTTTTGGTTTTTAAATTTGTCAACTGATATAAATTTTTTGTCTATTGAGTTTTTTCGAATATCTTTAACTTTAAAAGTCTTATTAAAATCGGTAAAAATATTTTTAACGTAATAGTAAAAAACTCGATTGTTTAAATAAAAAAATTTCACACCTTATATCTCGGGAACTAAGCATTTCTGAACCCATATTCATAACAACTCTTTTTAAATATTTTTATGAGAGGAAACTTCCATAGTTGTTTTTCACCTGAATTCTAAAACACCTTATAGTATTAAGAAAAAATCAAAAATGTTATTGCATAAGTTAATTTCTCAGATTTCCTATACATGCAAAAGAACTGTCTAAGAGAATAATTTATTAAAAGATATTTCTTTGATTTTTCATAACAGGGTAGCGTTTTACACAAATGACAACAAAACCGGTTTTCCAATACAGGACATATAAACTGTATTGGAACGAAGTAAAAATAACGTAATTTAAATTTTTTTTTTAATACCGTTCTTTAGGATCGATTTTGCATTACAGGGTTAGTAAATAATTTTAGGGGCGAATAAGTCTTTCTCCAAGAAAATAGCGTAATTTAAACTTTTTGTCTCGATTATCATTACCAACATCATCAGGATCTAAAATCATGGTTTATTTATTTATTTATTTATTCACTAAACAGGCAGTGACAATTACATTGATTGATGGGCTTACTAGAAGCTCATTTGCTGCATCTCATAACTATTAGGTTAATTCCAATAATATTAATGTGAAAGGATTTACTATATTTGAATCACGAATATAGCTTAAAGAAAAAGTTTATTAGGGTAAGTCCGGTAGAGATGACCCACCTGGTGAGATGGCCGGAGCCTGTAATTTTTAAACCATCCGGGGAATCAGTTGCCACTGCCGAAAAGCGACAGTAGTTTACCCGCTTATATTGTGCTCGTGTCACGTTTTGATGTAAACAATAAAATAGTTTTACGATTTACTACTTTTCTATACGTAAATATTTATTTACTGTCGCAGGTTTTATAAAAATAATATATTTTGTTATCAATATTGTGTATTGTGTGCTATTTTATGATTGAATAGATGTTTATCGAAAAATCATAACCTAAAAAAAATAATCATATGTCATTGTCTTTCCCAACCGCATCTCTCCCATGATATCGGGAGGGATGCCCCGGATGTTCTCGGGAGAAACGCCCTGGGGCATCTCTCCCATATTATGTTATGGTTGGTTTGTTTATTATTATATTATGGTAAAGTATTTCTAATACCTAAGTTATGTTATAATAAAGATGCCCCGACAAATTTATTTTAATTTGTACTTTTGTTTTCAGTAATGCCCACTGTATATGAGAAGAAATGTCCAGAAAGAGCCAAGTGGCCCCAAGAAGCGTTGGCTAATACTTTGCAAGCCATTAATACTAACCAAATGGGCATAAATGCAGCATCTCGTGCTTTTGGAATACCTGCAAGGACTTTGAGGCGCGGACGAGCTAACAACACTGAAAAATCAGGCCTAGGACCAGCCTTACTGTTTGGCAAGCAAAACGAAGACAAACTTGTTTTGCATATTAAAACATTGCAGTCTAAGGGTTTTGCACCAACTAGGGATGATTTGCGACCTATTGCCTACAAATTTGCGAACCGCCGCGGGATCTCCCATAAGTTTAATGTCGAGAGCGAAAAAGTGGGTTACGACTGGATGAATTCATTTCTAAGGCGCAATCCTACACTATCAATGCGAAAATCCGAAGGGGTCTCTATTGCTCGTGCCAAGGGAATGGTAAAAACCCGCGTTAAACAATACTTTCAACTTCTACACTCTACCCTGGAAGAAAATGATTTAATGGGTAAGCCCGGTCATTTATACAACATGGTCGAGACTGGATTACAATTATGTAATAATGCCTCGCATGTCATTGCCATGAAGAGATCAAAACTTGTCCCCTCAATAACTTCTGCAGAAAGGGGGGAAACGTTAATTGCATGTTGCAATGCGGAGGGAAATTTTCTTCATCCCGTATTTATAATGAAAGGCAAGAATAAAAAACCTGAGTATGAAGACCGCATGTCACCAGGTTCGTACCTTTATATGAATCCCAAATCTGCCTATATCAATTAATTCGGACCTCTTTTTTGATTGGTTGAAAACACAATTTGTACCGAGAAAACCACCAGGAAAAGTTCTTCTTGTGGTAGATGGACACTCATCTCATCATAGTTGTGTAGAGACCCTTGAGTATGCTGAGCAAAATGATGTTATTATATTAAGTTTACTAAGCCATACCACACACTTTTTGCAGCCCTTAGACAGGGCTGTTTTTAAATCGTTGAAGGCAGCGTGGAACAGTGTGTGCAATAAATGGATGAGATCCAATCCATCAAGAAAAATTACCAGGCTTCAGTGTGGGCAGTTGGTGTCAGAGGCTTGGGCAAAAGCAGCAACGTGTTCTAATGCAGTTTCGTCTTTTAGAAGAACTGGATTTTACCCTTTTGATCCCGACATTATTCCTAGTTATGCATATCTCATAGATCAAGTAGAACAAGGACCAGCAAATCAACAGGCATTAACTGTAGAACAAACAACCCGATCTTTACTGGAGAAAGATTCTGATTCACTTCCAGGACCATCAGGAGTTAAACTTGTACTACCCCAAGAAAATCTTGAACCAATTTCAGGAACATCCATACAACCTAAACCTATGTCAGTGGAACGGAATGAATTTGAGTCAGTTACAGAAACATCACCATGCGACTCAGCGTATGAAAATAAAATGGAAGCCATAACTCCAGGCAAGATACATACAACAATTAAGTCCTGTCCCACAATGTAGTGCTATCGAAAATACACGAAAACGAGGTCAAAATGTTGCAGCTATTTTAACATCTAAAGAGAATCTAACAAAGAAAAAACAAAAAGTAAGAGCTTTTAAAAAAAGAGAACAAAAAAGAAAGGAAAATGTATCTGGAGTTAAAAATCTAGAGTTCAGAAAAAAAATAGCAGATTCAGAGAGCAGTAGCGGAGAAGTAATATTTCAAGAATCTGACGTTAGTGGGAGAGAAGATGAAAGTTGCGTAGGTTGTGGTGAAGAGAGAAGAACCAAGAAAAAGGTGGATTGGTTAGAGTGTTTGTATTGTAAGAAGTGATATCATGAATGCTGCAGTAAATATATATACCTTTGTGACTTATGTGGTAAGATACTTGTTGAAAAAAATAAGAAGTTACGTTAGATATATGTATTTATTTGGGGGGCATCACTCCCGACTTGGAATGCCATCTCTCCCGTAATGTAGGGAGATATGGCCAATTTTTTATTTTTTGTTTCTAAGAGAAATGTTTAGAGATATTTTGTTCTGTATTACCTTCTTTCGACTTATGAATAAAGTAAGTTAAAGTTAGTATAGTTGGTTTCATTAAAAATAACAACAAATACATATTATCACCTCCAAAAAAAAAAGTGAGGCGTCTCTACCGGACTTACCCTAAAGACAAATTTATATTGCGAACCTATTAAATTATTACAAACAGCTGAAGAGGTCTTATAATACATAAATTTGATCCAGTAATTATAAGATGCAGCAAATGAACTTGTCGTAAACCCCTCAACCATGATTTTAGACCCTGATGATAAGCACATGTGCTGGAAACATGTTTTAATAGGCTAAAGAAAAGATTTAAAATTAAGTTATTTTCTTGGAAAAGTTTTACTTCATTCCTAATCTTAAATTATTCGCTAATCTAGTAATGAAAAACTGATCGTTGATATTAATTATATCAACCTTCTTGAAAAATGTTCCCTTGACAGTGTAAGAAGGTTTCCTCAACCTGGTAAAAATGTTACCTTAACACTTAAAGATTGTTTCCTTAATAGTTAGAGAAGATTTCCTAAAACACTTTAAAATGTTACCTTAACAGTTGAAGTTGGTTCCCTCCACAGTTAAGGAAGGTTTTATCAACCTCTTAAAAATGTTGGTTTAACATTTTGCGAAAGTTATCATAGCAGGGTAAGAACGTTAACTTAAGTTACTAAAAACGTTACCCCAACCTTTGAAGAATGTAATTTTTTAACGCTTATGAATTTTACCCCATCATTTGAGGTTGCCCCAAAATTTTGAGCAAGTTATTTCAACACTTTCAGAATGTTACTTTAAAACTGTAAAAATGTAAAATCAATCATTTTTACATGTCCCCATAACTACTGCCTTTTTGTTCAATGAATAGGTAATTCTTGTTCAACCAATAGATATACCACAACATTTTTTGATGATTCATTTAACTCTCAAAAACCATTGCTTGTATTTAAAAAAATTGATTTAACGGTTAATTCGTTGGCTCAACAGTTTTTTTCTCTCGGTGAAAAAAGCGAGATTTTACAAGAATGCCTTAAAACCGAGCCTAAAACAAACATTGTGATAAAAAAAGAAAAGTGCGCTGTCTGTGAAGATGAGCTAGATAGCGATGCAGAAGCAGAAGGCGAAAAGAATGTCGGATGCGACTGCTGTCCTAGGTGGTTTCACCTAGAATGCACTAAGCTTGTGTCGTAGGGCACCTTAAATCTGGCCGTATTAATTTTGTATTTAGGAATAAGTTGATAAGAAATGCAGTTTTTATTTTTAATCTGACTGCCCGGCATCAGAGAGTCGGAATGTGTGGTCAGCGGGAAACGAGATAGACAGTTTCAGTCAAAGCCGAGTTTGTGAGTTAAAAGGTGTGTTTTTTTCCTTGATAAAATATTTGGTGGAACGATGAACTAGCCGGTAAGTCTGTAAATTAAATTACATATTAAATTAGACGTTTTGGGTCATTGTTTTTCCAAGTTCTCTTATTTTTCTATAATTTTAATCTCCGATACGACGTTACTTGCTGGTAGACCATATAAAGAGGTGCAAGATCTAGATTATAACTGCGTTTTTTGTGCGTAGGTTGTGGTCAAGAGACGAAGAACAATTAAACGCTGATGATTACGAGAATTTTGAAGAAGATCGCTATGATTCTGACGCTGATCCTCCATACAAAGCTACGTGTGAAGTAAGATGTATTTAGTTCATGCGAGCGTTGCTTAATTTTGCTATGCTGGGACTATTTTATCGACAATCCAGATTTACAAAATAAAAAAAATCGTGTTGATAAACAAAAACGTCTACGAAATTCAGGTAAAGAATACAAAACAGTCAAAGGGGCAAAGGTGGTTTCAGCTAGGGTTATTAAGCCGAGATGCGGAGGTGAAAATTGCCAAAAATTAGGTCGGCGTTGCTCTACAATCGATGAATCTCAGCGTTTGCAAATTTTTGCTGCATACTATGCGCTCGTAGATGTTAATCGTCAACGTGAATTTATAGTGCGTCATACGGAAAATATCGATACCAACCAAAAAACAACAAAACAATCACGCAGGCAAAACACTGTAAGATATTTTTTTTCACTAAACAACAGCCCTATTCGTGTCTGCAAATTTTTTTTCTTGAACACCTTGAGTATCTCAGAAAGAGTGGTAAGAACTGCTTTAGAAAAAGTAGATTCACTGGGCGTGGTGAATTTGGATGAAAGAGGTGGCCGAAAATCTAAACAAATTATTGCTAGAGACTACGCCATAAGACTTAGCATTGAGGAATATTTAGCGAGATTTCCTCGCATGGAATCCCACTATTGTAGATCCAGTACAAGCAGAGAATACTTGCATCCAGATCTCTGTTTCCAAAATGTATTACTTATATACCTAGTCACTTTCAGAAAATGAGTCTAAACCAAGTTTTTCAACTTATCAGAGAGTCTTCAACTCAAAAAAATTATCATTTCACTCTCCTAAAAAAGACCAGTGCTCACTGTGCATGATGTACAAAACAGCAGATCCTGAGACAAAATCTAAACTAGAAGACAAGTACAAGAAACACGAACAGGAAAAAATTGCTGTAAGACAGCAAAAAATAATTGCAAGTTAAGAGCTACTAACGATCCAACATTTCTATGTGCATCTTTTGACTTGCAGCAGGTGATTTATTTACCAAAAACTAACTAGAGTGCTGTGTTTTACAAAAGACGCCTTGCAGTTTTTAATTTCACGTTTTATAATATCTCCACCAAAGCCTGCTTTTGCTATTGTTGGGACGAATGTGCTAGCAAAAGGGGCTCATCAGAAATAGCAACTTGCGTAAATAAAGCCTTGCACAGTTACGATGATCAAGGAGTGAAACTAGTATCTATGTATTGCGATGGCTGTAGCGGCTAGAACAAAAATAGCATCATGGCTACAATGTTACTCTATATAGTTTTGCATAGTAAAAATATAGAAGAAATAACTGTAAGATATTTTGAGTCGTTTCATGGCCAGAACGAGGGAGACTCTACGCATAGTACTATTTCATATGCTATGTTACATGCTGGTAACATTTTCTTGCCCTCTCAGCTATATCCAGTCTTCCGACTTGCCAGAAGACAACATCCTTACCAAGTTAACCCCCTTGAATTTACTGATTTTTTGGACTTTAAAGGCCTTTCAAGAGATTTAAGACTTCTATCAGTAAAAACAGCAACTACTGGAGAGCAGATAAAATGGACGGAGATTATGGAAATTAAGGTGAGCAAGAATTATCCTGATGAGATATTTTTCAAAACAAGCCACCTTGAAGAAAAATATAAATCATTGTCACTTAAACGCCTCAAAGTCAATCTAAAAAACGTACACCCTGAAAAGCTGAATTCAGAAACTATTAAATTATCTAAGGAGATGTTCTCCGATGTTTAAACATTCTGTAGTGGACAGACTCCAATAATAAGACTGGAAGAGCACAAGAACTTTTATCGTTCACTTCCACATTAAATAGGTCGTAGCTGTTTTATTTGTTCTTGACAGTAGGTAGTGGTTTTAAGAATGACCTTTTCGTTCAGTTTGTTCTTTTACTACTTTCTTTACGAAGAACTTTTTATACAAATATGCGCGTTTCTTTGTTTGAATTTGAATTGCAATAAAAAACTCTTTAATAAAAAAAATGTTTTTTAATTTATATTTATTTTACCTTTAGCGACGCATTATCTAAAGAACAAATAGGCCTATGTATATGATTTTAATTTAGATATTTTGGTCGTATAAGACATTTTTCAAAAAATTTAAAAAACTGGAAAGTTTTATTCTTAACGCTCTTTGACAGTTTAAAGTAAACATATTTTTACTTTATATTGTCACGATAGGGAACCTTAAGATCATAACATTTCATAAATCAATATTTTCCATTTTAATTATTATTCGCGGCAAACACAGGCCATTCAACGCAACATGAAACCGGCGCCAAGTTTATTAAACAATTCTAATAAAGTTGCAATTATGAAATGTTATACGTACATCCCGATCTAACAATTATTGTGGTGTCATCAAGTCGGCAGAAACAAGGTATACGTCCATTGTCTCCCTAAAGTGGGAAAAATCGCTGACTTGATGGAACTACACAGCGTTAGTAGAAAAATATCGGAGGGCACTAGTGCTCCGGTCCGTGACACATTCGGTTCGAAAAATTGTAAAATTTTGTTGGTCCTCAAGACGCCAGCGATGAGCCTAAAATTCATGTAAGTATAATTTTATTTTCCATCTGTTAACAAAGGTTTAAATCCAGGTTTTAAATAATTTTGATTCTTTTTGTAAACCCTTCAGGTAATTATTATTTTTATCTTTTTACAAAATTTGTTTTCGGAATCGCTTTGTTTTACTAATAGTCGTCGGTCCCGCAGCTACCTTACGTCCCTCGTCATACCCTAAAATCTGGGCGTGACAATATAAATAAAAAATATGTTTATTTAACTAAATTATTAGTTCCCAATTTCAGAGCCCAACAATCAATAAAACTTATATCTGCTCTCCTGAACAATTAGGAAAAATGAGATACGTCAGTTTGGAAGATTAACGACGAAGTGTGGAATAAAGATAATATGGAAGCAGCGATAAGCGCTATAAAGTCAAAGGAAATGGGTTGGAAACTAGCTGCTAGAACGTTTGGAGTCCCCAGAAGTACTTTAAAGAGAAGAGTTCTAGATCGTAACAAAATTATTAAAAACGGAGAAAAAGGATTTTTTGGTGGCCGTGTTCCTGGTTTTACGCCAGAAATTTTAATGGAGTCGGTTAACCACATACAGATGATGGCCGATAGGTATTTTGGATTAACGTTGACCGATGTGCGAAAACTTGGATTCCAACTAGCTGAAAAATTAAAAATAAAGCACCCTTTTAACAAGGAAACCCAAATGACTAGTTGGGATTGGGCACATGGACTTATAAAACGGCATGAACATCTTATTTATTTGCGAATATCTGAAGCAACCTCACTCGCTCGCGCACAGGGGTTTAATAAACCTGTAGTTGAAAAGTTTTTTGAACAGCTAAACGTAATAATTTTGGAAAATAACTTCGAACCGGATCAAATATTCAACATGGACGAGTCAGGTTTTTCCACAGTCCAGTTAAGAACTGAAAAAATCTTGGCGGTACGAGGAAGAATGCAAGTCGGTACACTGACAAGTACCGAAAGGGGTGTTCATTTTTATGCAGTGTGTTGTGTTAATGCAATGGGAAATTTCGTACCTCCTGCGTTAATTTTCCCAAGGAAGAACATGAAAAATGAACTCATGGACAAGGCTCCTATTGGCTCAGTTGGATATGCCAATGAAACCGGTTACATGACTGGAGAATTATGCTTTAAATGGCTTCAACATTTTAAACAGTTTGCAAATCCTTCTCCGGAAAGAAAAATTCTACTTTTATTAGATGGCCACTCGAGTCATAAAAATTTGCAGGTGCTAGAGTATGCCAAGTCCAACAATAATTTTATTCTGCTTTCCAGCTCATTGCACTCATCGCCTACAGCCTTTGAACGTATCGTTTTATGGGCCACTTACGACCTATTACAATCAGTCGATAAGAAGTTGGCTTAGGGCACACCCTGGACGTGTTTTGAGTCATTATCAAGTGGGCGAGTTATTTAACGAAGCCTTTTTAAAAGCTGCAATACTAGGGAATGCCACCAGTGGTTTTCAGAAGACTGGTATAGTTCCATTTAATGAAAACGTATTCCCTGACTGGATGTTTAGTCCTGCAGACGTTACAGATGTCTCTCCTGAAGAAAGTGCTTCTGCTGCTCCTGTTGAAGCTCCTGGTGAACAAGTTCCAGAGTGTATAAACAAAGATGTTCTTGAGCCAGAAGAAATTGCTAATCCGTCAACATCAAAACCATCCTGCAGCGCGTCAGGGAAAATAGTTAAAATAATCCAAAACTTATCACCTTTGGCGACGGTGGAAAAATCTAAAGGGAAGAGAGTTCAAAGAAAAAAGGGAAAATGCGGTGTTATAAATTCGACCCCAGAACTAGAGGAGATAAATAAAACCAAAGGCAAAAAGGGAAGTAGAAGAGAGGAGGGCAGCCAAAAGGGAAAAAAACGAACTTATCAAACTTGGAAATGGAAGAAACAAGTCAAGAATTTCAGGAAAGTGATGAAAACGAAGATCCTGCCTGCATTTACTGCAATGGATTATATACAGAATCCAGAAAAGGTGACTTTTGGATTCGTTGCCAGAACTGTAAAAGCTGGTGCCATACCGACTGCGCAAGAGTCCACAAAAGGTTGAAGTGTTTTGTTTGCGATCTGTGTCAGTAGAGCCTTCAATGTAAATGTTTTTAAATATTTTTGTTAAATTTATTTTGAAAAATAGGTTTCGTTTTACGTTTTTTGAAAATTCGTAATGTTTTTTTTTCATTAAAGTGTCAAAAACTAAAGATGTCTTTGTTTTTAAAATGGCAGAAATCAGAAACTTAATTTCTATCTGAAGGGTCCAACATATACTGATGTTGGCCCACTTATATCATATAAAAGAAATCAAGGGCGTAGATATGGGGGGGTAATTACCCCCCCCCCCCTCCCCCCGGACCATAATAATAAATAAAAAATGTAGTTTAGTTGCATCAGCGTATTTGTAGCAAAATGTGGCGTTTAAGGCGTTTGCTTGGCCAGCCTTTCGCAAATACGCGACCACTGCGTGACGTCATGAACGTAGCAAGGCGCTTCGATGCCGTTCGCGAGCCAAGGGTAAATACATAAATAGACGAACTCGTTGTGGCTTGTTGGCAATGGCATATACCGTCACCGTGGCTGGGGTGTACTTTCGACGCATCGTGTCTTTTTTACCTCTATAGAATAGGTACTAGGATTTAGTTCGCGATAGATTTTCTACACAGTGTTATTACTGTTATTTTATGAAAAGCTTTTTGTATTAGGTACGTATTTGCAATAATTTAATTCGCTTACCTGTTGTTTGTGTAAAATGTAAGGGTTATTTTAAGTTAATTAGTAAATACTTACTAAATTTTGGGTTGATATTTCAGAGCAATGAATAAACGTACAGGGCAAAAGACGTTTGACTGTTTTCTTCTTAAGAAAAGTAAACCAAACGATGAGGCGCCTGCGCCTGCCCTTAAAATTCCAAATGAATTTAAATCAGTCGGCAAACCTGAGCAGCAATATGATGCAACCGGTCCAACAGGGATCATAGGAAATTCCGAAGACGTGGCTTCAGCTCCATGTCAGTTAGAAACTCAAGTCCAGGTCCTGCTCAATATTTGGGAGCAGTAGATGTAGGAAGTTACGTTAATAAAGATAAAAGTAGCTTTACTGATTTGTAGAAGTATAACATATTGAAGCACGCATTTGTTCCTACCGCTCAATTCAAGTTTCCATATTCTGTGCATTGTGAAAACCAAAAAGACGTAAAATGTTTTTTATCTTTAAAACATTTGAACTTTTCATAGCTGACATATTCTCATAGTTTGGGTGATTTATTTAGCAAATTTTGCATATTATTTGCAAAATCTGGAGGTATACATAAATTAACCACATTAACCCTTTCCGTACGGCTGACGCACCATCTGCGACACCAAGAAAAGTGCCACACAGACGGCTGTCGCATATGGTCGACAGCATGTATACTCTCTCCTGGACGACTGTCGATATGATTGCGACGCATTTAATTTTTAGACTTGGTATATAGACCACTGTCGCAGCTTTTGCGTTCACGGCATACTAACCACATAGACGGATGACGCATATGGTCGACACCGTCGATCATATGAGACATCCGGCAACCCTGCAAATACAGTTGCGTGTCGAGTACCGTGTATATTTTCGCGCCAGTATACGTTAAGATGTCGTCCGAGGAGGTCGCTGGTCCATCGGGAATCCCGCGCAGAGCGAAGAAACCTAAAATAAGTGATGAAACCTACTGTGGATTAAATGACGTTGAAGTACGTAATATATTAAGGGCTGTGGGCAGTGATTCTATTGACTTAAGTGAAGATGAACCATATGTGTCTAGCGGAAGTGAGTATTTGCCTCTATCGGATAGTGAAAGTGAGGGATGGGAATGCGAAGATGATCTGGAAGAAGAAAACCAAGTTGAAACCAATAATGAAGAGAATGTAGGCGACGAGAATATTGAAACTTTTGAACTGGTTTGGGGCCAAGAACCTTTTCAGCCTACGAAGCACGTGTTTGACAATAGCAATAGCGGTGTAAGGAACGAAAATCTGTTAAACGATACCCTGGAGGTAAACTATTTCTTAAATTTGTTTACTGAAGAGCTTGCCACTATTATTGTTGCGGAAACCAATCGGTTTGCGCTAGAAAATAAAGCAAAGAAATGGAAAGATATTGACGTTTCCGAGTTTTTTATTTTTATATCTGTAACTTTGCTAATGCCCCATGTAAAAAAATCGGACATAAAGGATTACTGGTCAAAAGATAATTTGATTTCTACTCCTGGTTTTGGTGAAAAAATGGGTCGCGATAGATACCTTAGTATACTGAGATACCTACATTTTTCCAACAATGCAGAAGGCAACCCAAATGATCGTATGCGTAAGGTAGGAGTTATATTGAATATGGTAAAATCACAATTTCAAAATCAGTTTTACCCGTTTGAAAATCTCGTTATTGACGAGAGTATGATTTTATTTAAAGGCCGCTTGAGCTTTAAACAGTACATTAAAACCAAAAAACACCGCTTTGGCATAAAGCTCTATGTTTTATGTGATTGTGAAACGGGTTTCGTTTTAGATTTTCTGGTATATGTCGGAAAAAACACTGACGTAACACTAATCGAGAATCTTGGTTCATCTGGTTCTGTCGTCGTCAAACTTTTGGAACCCAATTTGAATAAAGGGCATACTTTTTATAGCGACAATTACTATACTAGCCCCTTACTATCAACATATCTTTATAGCCACAAGACAAATTCCTGCGGAACTGTCCGTCAAAACAGGAAGCACATGCCTGAGTTTAAGAAAAAATTGAAAAAAGGTGACATCGACTGGAAAAGTAGCACGAACTTGCTAGCCTTGAAATGGAAGGATCGTCGGGATGTGTGTGTGCTAACAACTTGTCATGAGAATGAAGTAATTACTCTTCAAAAAATTGATAGGGTGACCCAAGAACTTCAGAAGAAGCCTTTATGTGTAATTAATTATAATGGACAAATGGGCGCTATTGATCGTTCGGACATGATGATAAGCAGTGTAGACTGTACCCGAAAAACCGTGAAATGGTACAAGAAGCTATTTTTTCATATACTGGATTTATGTGCTTTGAATGCGCATGCGTTGTATTGTACCCAAAACGCCAAAAAGGTTCCATTTCCCAAATTTCGTCTGGAAGTTATTCGCCAAATCATGGACAGGTGTGTTACTCCTCATTTATTTTTTCTATAATAGTTATTTATGTATCTAGGTCATAAAGGAAGCGCATAAAATGCATTTTGTTTTATTTCCAGATACCCAGTAGAAAATCGAAGACCTGTGCGGCCTCATGTTGGCATTGCCAGACTGATAGGGAGACATTACCCGGAAGAAATTCCGCGTAGAAATGGAAAATTGCACAGAAGACGATGCATAGTTTGTGCTCAAACCAAGTCCAATCAGAGAAAGCGTACGGAGACACGGTTCATTTGCAAGGACTGTGATGTGGGACTATGTATTTCGTGTTTCAAAGTTTATCACGAAGAAACAAATTTTTAATTATAAAAAACTTAATATTTTTAACAAACTTTCAGTGCAATGTGTTATCTAAGATTTTTGTTATCTTATTTTCTCTATTCTTTGTAAAATAAGTGTTTATTTTCGTTAATAAATTGCACTTCTACAATAAAATACATGGTTCTAATGTTTAACTAAAAGTAAACGCAACTTTGGAATAGTGTCGCACATAGTCGACAACCGTCTGTGCTGCACGGTTGAAAGCTCCGTCCGTACAGCAAAAATGCTCGGGTAGGCCGCCGTACGGAAAGGGTTAAATAAATTTGTAGTTAGTCCTGTTAAAAAATATTCGAAACTTTTGGGCAAAGATGGTGACTTAACAACTCATGATTCGGCCACATATCATCGTGAGGCAGTAATATTTGGAACTGATTTTGTGAAAACGTATGAAAATTCTCAAAAAGAAATTCGGAATCTATTAGACACTAAACGTTTAGAGCAAGTTAAAAACAATAGGGACAAATTAAAATCCGTTATTTATACAATACATTTTTTGGGTAGACAGAACATTTTATTGCGGGGTCATAGAGTCAACTCTGAAGTTACAAAAGACACTGAAATAAATGAAGCAACTTTTAACAGATGTCATAAGTTGTTCGCTATTTAGATGAACACTGCAGTATCCGCGAAGATTTCCTTGGTTTTCTTGATTGTCATCAAGAAAATTACGATGACTTTACGCAAGAGCCATACTTAAACAAACAGTTGTTGCTAACTTAAATAAATTGGGACTGCCATTGGATACCTGTGTAGGAATAGGCACAGATACATGCAGTGTAATGTTGTCTGGTCAAAAAGAAGCTGTGTTGGAAATTCAAAAATCCTTAAAAGCGGCCATTAAAAGTCCATGTTACAATTACTCCCTTAACCTCTTAATTTCAAGATCCAGTAATATTCGGGATATAAGAAACGCTGTCGGAACAATAAATGAATCGATAGCATTTTTCAATGCTTCTTTTAAGAGGAACTACATTCTTAAATTTGTAAACGATAAACAATTAACAAGCCTTTGTGAAACCAGATGGGTGGAGCGCCATGAATCTGTGTTAAAATTTAAATTGTGCTTCGAAAATATCATACATGCTTTATATTAAATTTCCCAATGGAAGGATAATGATTCTTCAACAAAAGCACAATTATTAATAAATTCACTGATAAAAACAAATTTTATAATCTCACTTTATACTTTATCATATTTTCTTGGCTTAACGGTAAATATAAGTAAAATTTTGCAAAAAAAATCACTTGATACAGTCATGGCCCAGTCGTTAATTAACAATATTATACGGTGCTAAATAAAAAAAGGGAAACTGCAGACTCTTGTTTCAAAGCAATATTTGAGGAAGCTGAAGAACTACACAGAAAAATGAATATTCCTTAGTTGATTCCTAGTACAAAATGCACGGCAAAGGCATCGCTCCAACATTAACACGAATGTCACGAATAACCCACTTGATTATTTTAAAATATCTATATTTATCCACTATTGGACAATGTTATCCAAGATCTACAATTTCGGTTTAATTCAAATATATTTACAGCTCTCGACATCAACAGTTTAATACCGTCGTCTATAATAAAAAAATTACACACTGACATGATAACTACTAAAAATAATATAGTAAAATATCTGTCGAAATTCAGTAACGGAAACAATGATTTAATATCAGCTACTCTGGAATCTAAATTAGAACTATGGAAAAATAAGTGGAGCGAATTTAATGGCAACATGCCCGATACTGCAATCGATACTTTGCATTTTTGAGAGCCGGACATATATCCTCGAATATATTTGGCTCTTCGATTTTATGTGTATTGCCAGTAAGTATAGCAACGGCAGAAAGAAGTTTATCTTCACTTAAAAGATTCAACACTTGGCTACGATCAACAATAAGCCAAGAAAGACTTGTTGGGCTAGCATTAATGGACGTTCATAGAGATATAAAAATATCTTAAGGCTGTGTGTTAAATACAGTGGCGGCGCTAGATCTCGCGTGGACGTCGGCAAATTAGGTTCGCGAGGCCTCCTTTTTTCCCAATCAAGAAAATATTAAATTACGTAAGCAGAATTATAGTTAAAATAATATTAACAACAAGTTTTATTAAATATTTTATTGCTATTAAACAAGTTTTATTGCTTATCAAATGATGACAAAACTTACATAAATAGAAGTTAAAATAAACGAACTTTTCGGCTTTTGGCCTCACTGAACTTTTTCAGGATTACGTCATAGCTAATACCAGACGCTATTTCAGCTTCAATTGATAGAACTGATAACGAAGATAATCTCTCTTGACTCATCGTGCTTCTCAAGTAGGTCTTAATCAATTTTAACTTTGAGAAGCTTCTCTCAGCGGAAGCTGTACTGACAGGAACTGTGAGCATGATTCTAATTGCTATATAAACATTTGGATATATTTCTTCCAAATTATTTTCTAAAATATATTGAATGAGTTGTTTCGCGTCGTTGATAGAGTCTAGTGAATTTGTTTTTAAAAGTTGGAGTTCTTCATACAGTTCGAAAGGCTGTATGTCGTTGTTTTCGCCTTCCCGAAGTATTGTACCTAAATCATTACAGCACTTGAGGAGATCTTCTTTTGATATAGAATTTAAATATCTGATATCATAAATAAAACCAAATCGTTCAAAATATTCATTGAGCGCTTTAAATCGACATTCGGTATCAACTATAATAGCATCAATCATAGTGTTAAAAAAGGTAACTCTGTACTGCATTTCAAAAGATTGAATAGGTTCATCAATATGTTCATAATCGAACATTCGTTTTCTCCTGGCTGTTCTTTTTTCTTTAAATTGAGTCTCAATTTCGAAAGTACTCTTCTCTACAAATAATCGAGCTTGTGCGACACTATTGTCAAATCCTGTATTACGGAATTCTTGAATCCAGCTGCAAAATGACCGTAAAGTATCAATAGCGACTTTCAAGTTGACTTGAACCGTTTGCCATAGTTTGCTTATATTGTTCACACGTAATAAAATCTCGTACCATACGTGTATCGCAACAACAAACTCAAAAGTTAACATTTCATTGAAAACTGCGTCACAGTCGCTGATAGTTTCAGAATCATCACTTTTATTTTTCAGGTCATTCACGCATTCGATAACATCATCAAATTGCAAAAATATTGCTTTTACTGCTCCGATTCTACTCTCCCATCGTGTTTCAGACAGAGGTTTTAATGTCAATTTTAATTTAGTTTTCACAATATCCCAACGCTTACTTGACTTTGAAAACAGCACATAGATTTTATTGATGAAGCCAAAAAACGTTTTGGCTGTTGTAGAAGACTTAGCTGCATCCATCAAAAGCAAATTCCAACTGTGACATCCGCACGGCGTAAAGAATGCTCTTGGGTTTATATTAAGTATTCTTGTTCTGACACCTTTATTAATACCGACCATATTGGCGCCGTTGTCATATCCTTGTCCTCGACAGTTTTGGATATCTAGACCATTTCTTTCCAGTTCTTGTAATATGGAATTTGTTACATATTCTCCCGTTGTTTCTGTGACGGCAATAAACCCAACAAAATGTTCCTCTATTGCTCCAGTTGAAGAATTGCAAAATCTTAATATTATTGACATTTGTTCAACGCGGCTGACATCCCTGGTACAATCGATCAAGAAGGCATAGTATTTTGCTTGTTTAACGCTGTGTATGATTTCTTCAATAACTGATTTAGACATAAATACAATCAATTCATTTTGGACGTCGTGGCTAAGATAATGTTGAGATAGTTGCTTTTCATTAATACGTTGCATGTGCTCCCGTAGTGTCAGATCATATTTGGATAACAACTTAAATAAATCTATTAAGTTGCCACTGTTTTTGCTATCGTTCAATTTAAAGGTTTCTCGATGAGCTCTAAATGCCAAATTGTGTGAGGCTAAGTAGTTTATGATATCAATCATTCTTTCAAACAAATTATACCAGTACTTTTGCGATTCTTTAATAGATCTCTCATTATCTTTATCTATTGTTTTTCCGTGTTTGATTCCTTTATAGAATTCCATCCATTTAATCATGCATTCCATGTGTCCTTGACTTTGTTCATGTCTTTGCAATATCCGACTCAAATCTTTCCAGTCACAACATCCTTCTTTTACCATCTGTGTATGCAAATTTGAAAAAAGTCTACATGGAAAGCAATAAACTTTATCTTGAAAAATGGAGTAAACTAACCATCGGCGATGTTGCGTTTCGCCGTTACTTAATTTTCGAGTGAAATGAAATTTAGAAAAATGTCTTTTATTTGCGTCTTTTGGGTAACTGTCATCAGATTTCTCTAGATCTTGATTGGGTCCGTTTTGAATTAGGTCATGACGCTGCGCATCGTTTACTGGAAATACCCACTTCCCTGGATCTAAGTCTATAAATGACTCTTTTAAATGAACTCCTTCCACTTGATTTTCTGAGTCACACAACGTTTCACTTTCTAACTCTTTATTGGGTTCCGACATTTGGATCATAGTAGGTTCGCTCGATGTGGCCGGTAAAACTGTATCAGAACTTCCAAAAAAAGATTCATTTGACTCTGATGCTGGCTCAGAAACTAAAGTTTCATCAGATGACTCTGAAGCAGTGACACTCGAAGAAGGTTTCTTGAGAAATTTCATCATACTGGAACTTAGAGCTTGGTTGGATATAACAGCTTCAGCCTTTCTTTTTCTTTTGAATGCTCCGGATTCCCATTTCCTCCCTTTATCTCTGTCTCTACTTGGTCCTGCAGACATGATGACCTAAAAATAAAAACAACAACATTGAAATTAAATAACAATTAGAAGTATTGTTTATTTAATTAATCATAAATTAGGTATATTTATGTATGTAATAAATAACTACTATTACTACTACTAATTTTTATTAGTGACGCCCAATAGCGTCAAAGTTAATATTAATGCGATACGAGATCTATCGATCTGTAGTTCGATGTTTTTTGTGTAGCAGATTATAAAAACTATAGATACGCCAATGCTTTTGATAGACAACTGAATAAAATTATTTACTTACGTTATTTTGTACTGAAACAACACCAGATTCTAGTGCGGAGTTATTTTAATACAAAGTAATCTAGATCTAAAGAGCTAGGCGCAACGATAGAAAAACTCGATAAAAATTTGTTGACAATTTTAAGGCTAATATTTTTATAAGCACGTGCGTGCTTGTAAACATACTCGAACAGCTAAAAATTTTAGTTCTTGAAAAAAAAAACACTAGCACAGTTTGAATTTAAAACTACATAAACTATCCACTTTTTAAAATTTCGATATCCTTAAAGAAATACATTGCAATTAAGACTTATAAAATTATTATATTGACGTTGACAAATACTTTACGTTAAAGTTGTTATAAAAGTTCATATTGACTTACCTTATCTTATAACCTTCGAAGTATGAACGAAATCACAATATAAATTAACACTTTTGTCCACTAAATCATCACTCAACCACCGGGGTACTGACTGACTTTACAACACAATAAATGACTTTACAACACAATAAAAAGAAATTTTGTCCATGCGAGCCTAGTCTGCGAGTGTTGCGTTGCATTCACAAAAGGAATGATTGTTTACGTTTCGCTCACAGAAGAAATACAAAGACGACACGGGTATTCCCCGTCTCGCGCACGAAGTTGTTTAACTTTCATAGTGTTGCCAGACTATTCTGCCCGTAAAGTGCTCATAGCACAAAAACTACTGAACTTCTAGTTTTCGAGAAACTCACTCACTTAACAAGTTATACAAATTTTTTTTGCGAGGCCCCCTCAAGCGCGAGGCCGTCGGCGGTCGCCGACGCCTAGCGCCGCCACTGGTTAAATAGATTCACTAGTCTACGTCGAAGGAATCTAGACGTAATTATTTAGGTATAGCTTCTTAAATGGGTTTAAGAAAAATTATTTTTATTTATTTATATTAGAAAAAAGTGATTTTACACAAGTTCCTATCTTCTATAATAATATTTTAGACTATTTTTGTTAAAGACATTGTCTTGTATAAGTACTTATGCATATTACGTACCAAGGATAGAATAAGTTAAAGTTTAGATACTTATTCGTTTATTATAATACCTATGTTTTTTTTACATTATATTAGGGGAAGATGGGGCAAGACGAGGTAGTGAGGCAAGACGGGGTACCCCCACCATCTTTTAAGCTGAACGTATCTAAACCGAGACTGGTACACAGATACACGTGGCTAACATGCATCCCTCAGTCAGTGTTGCCAGAACTGAAGGAATTGCTTCAATATGAAGGATTTTGCACCAAAATTTTTAATACTGAAGGATTGAAGGTTTTTATCCAAATATGAAGGATTTTTAGGCAAAGTTGAATATTTAGCAAATATTCCAATAATTTTACCAACCAATTTGATTTTATTAAAATAAAATTATTAGTTTTTTATTAAAATCAATTAATTAGTTGAATAAACCTAAACATGAATTGCCATTTTCGCTACGCCACTGTCGTCAGTTACAAGCATTGAAGCTTGTGGCTGGGGCCGCGTGTTGTGACCAATAGAAAACAAGTATTGTGACATGTGACTCCATACTTATTTTCTATTGGTCGCGTCACGTGTCGCCAGTTCGTCAGTGGCAGAGCGAAGCTCTGAGATGTGGATTGCGGCGATTGCTTGTGATTGTTACGCTGTCTGTTATTATTTACAACTGTTCTCGGTTATGGGTTTCCCCGAAATAATAATACTTATACAGGAGTCATTTATTGAATAGGTGGTGTTGTGATATATTTTTTATGATGTCCGGATCTGATTGTTCTGATTCATCCCTAAGGTAAGTGTCAAAATAATTTTGTTTTATTTAAATAATTGGTTTTACTTTGAGTGATATATTTCTACCTATAATAAATTAAATATTGTAGTTCTGTCGATAAGGATGCTCCGAGTACAAGACAACGGCGACGGCCATCGACTCCTATAAAAAAACGCAAAGCCAGACACGAATTGTCCTCTGTGGAGAAACAGTCCCAATTTAAAAGGCAGTTTCGAAAGGAATGGCTCGAGGAAAATGAATTTAAAGGTAATACAATATCTTTTTTACTAAACGGGCAGCTTTTTTTTATTACCTCGTCCTTTTACAGATTGGCTGCAAGAAGTTCCTGTCGATAAATCAAAATATAAGTGTAAGCCTTGTAACGCAGTACTCTCTGTGAAAGGTGGTAAGCAAGAAATAAGCAGACACAATACTTCCAAGAAACACGTTGAAAATATGAAAAACAACAAATTCAACAGTCTCTGCGCTGAAACTTTTTGCCGCCCGGAAAGAGCAAACTTTGCTTAAAGACAAAATTTCCACTGCAGAAATTAAGTTATCTACTTTTTTCGCAGAGCATAATATAGCGATTTCTTTAGTGGATGACTTGGTACCATTAATAAAATCTACTTGCATCGATCCCGATGTGGTCAATGGTATTTCACTTGGAAGAACAAAAACTACGAAAATATTAAATAATGTGTTATGCTCTTTAGAAACAAACAATTTAATTTCGGTTTTAAAGACAACGTTTTTTAGCATTTTGGCTGACGAAAGTACCGATGTTGGAATGGATAAATATTTATGTATTCTTGTCAGATATATATGCCCAAAGTCAGGGGACTTAAAAACAGACCTGTTAAAAATGTTAAAGTTAGATGCTACTAACACTACAGCAGAAAATATGTACCGTCAGTTTAAAGAGTTCATGTCCCAAAGTGAAATACCTTTTAAAAATATAATTGGTTTAGCCACTGATGGAGCCAATGTTATGCTTGGTCAAAATAATTCTTTTATGACTAGGTTAAAATCTGACACAACTGTTTTAATAGTTTTAAAATGTATATGCCATACGTCAAGCATTATTGCAAGTAAAGCTTGCAATGTTTTACCAGCTGCACCTGAAGATTTGCTGCGGGCTCTTAGCTCCTATGTATCAGCCAGTGGTAAAAGAATAGCCCAGCTGGAAGAAGTACAAGAATTTTTAAATGCATCTAAAAAAAAATTTTAAAGCTCGCTTGGCTAAGCCTACATCAGTGCATTGCAAGAGTTTTAGAGATGTGGGATGTACTTCAGCACTTTTTTCTATTGGCTGTAGTAGAGGCCAATTTAAAGCAGTCAACATTTATTCACGAAGCTCTAAAAAATGACGAAGTTAAAGCCTATTTCTTGTTTTTAAACTATGCCTTAAATTTTTTTAACACATTCAATGCTTTATTCCAATCTAAAAAAGTTCTCATTCATCAAATAACCATAGAATGCCAACGAATTTTTTTAAAGTTTTGTAATAATTTTTTAAAACCTGATGTCATAACAATAAATGTTGATTGCAGAAATCCTCGAAATTTTGTGGATTTGTTTAACATATTTTTAGGGGGGGACTGCGATAATTTTTTGCTAACTTTAGAAAAATCAGTTCAAGAAAAAATAAGAAAAAAATGTTTAGAGTTTTACATTGTTTCTTGTGAGGAAATTAAGAAGCGAATGCCTCTAGAAGAAAAGTTTTTTGATGAACTGATTTTTATTGACCCAAAAGTTGCTTTGTCCCTCAACAGGCCCGAGAAGTGTCGTTACCTAAAAGAAACGATAAAAAAATGTTTGCCCATCCACAATAAAAACTCGGAGATAGAAAGAGAATGGCGCGATTTGCAATTGCACTTTGCGTCTGCCGAAAAGGAGGAATTAGATAAGCTTTCAATCCCTATGTTTTGGCATTCTATTGCAAAAACGCAGGATTTTAGAGGAGAATACATATTTTCTAACATATCAAAGTTAGCGGAAATGGTTATTGCGTTACCGCATTCAAACGCAGAAGCTGAACGAGTATTTTCAATTATGACGGATGTAAAAACAAAAAAAAGGAATCGGCTTGAAGAAGATACGTTAAATTCTATTTGCGTACTCCGTCATAACTTTAAACAAAAAAAAGTTACCGCTTCCTCATTGGAAGTTACAGAAAAACATTTGTTATTAATGAAATCGTCAAATTTATATAAATAACTAGACGTCTTCACTTAATGTAATCACTTAATTTTGGTTTTTATAATTATTTTAGGATATTAATTATTTGTTTGTTTTGTTTTTATTTTTATTAAAAAAATTCGTTCATATAAAGTTTTTTTTTGTAAAATATCTTGTTGTGCCACACCCGCCACTGCTTTGAAGGATATGAAGGATTTTTGTCACTCAGTTGAAGGAAAATCGTTAAGAAAGTCTGGCAATACTGCCCTCAGTTGCTTAAGTGTCGCCAAAGTAAAAGGTCACGTTACTGCTTGAGCGCATGAAAACGTGTTTTTACGTGTTTTGCTATTATTTCTGTTCTGTTTTCTTTGCATGTTTAGAACTTTTTCGAATATTCTATTGTGATAACTTGGGCTCTTGAAGAGACAGTCAAGGGCGTATATAGGGAGGGGGGCCTTGCCCCCCCCTGTAATTTCGATGCAAACACTTTTTAACACATTTTAATGGTAATGCATAGAATAAGGTACCTGTACCAAATAAGGCCATGCTTTTAATAAGGCCAGCGCCCTCTGTGAGCTAACATTGAAACCTCTCAGCGAAATTCATATTTTTCCATGATTAGTAATCTGCTTTATATGGAAGTTAAATTATTTGATGGTTCCTATGTCCCCTTTTAGATGGCGATACACTCGCTTCTGATTTCTTGCCTGCCACGTTGTAATATTGTAGGTTGGAATTTTTCCATTTTGTGACCGAACCGGTAGTGTTTGCTGGATTTTTTGTGTTAAAAAGGATAAAAGACTTCTACATGAGAGTTTTTGGTAAGTACAAAGTCTTTAGAATAATTTGTTTTTGCATAACAATTTTTTTTCTGATCAATCGCGATATTCTCAATAAAGCCACGTGGCTCTGTGGCCTTAATATGCACACTGGCTTTATTAAGAACGCATTATTTTTCGTTTTTAACCGTTATTTTGTTTTGGTTTTAAAATTCAAGTGAAAATGGGTTTATAACAACTCATTCCCCTTTTAAAAATTTGTAAACTTTTGAGGGTGGCCTTATTAGGAGCACATTAAGGTAATAAATCAGGTGATTTTTTTTCAGACTGACCGAAAATGTTTGAAACACGAGCAACCCGAGCATTATGGAACGAGGACGCTTTACGTCAAGCATTAGAAGCTATTTCTAATGGAATGGCCGTTCTTGCAGCTTCCAAACAGTATGGTATTCCACGCCGTACTTTAAGGAATCACGTTGCAACTGGATCTAAGAAAAGAAAGTTAGGTCGTGACAGCCTTTTGTCTGTCACTCAAGAAAGACAATTATGCCAAAGAATTTTCCGTCTAGCAGAAATTGGGATGCCGCTTACTAGTAAGATTCTTCGAAGAAGTGTATTTACATTTGTAGAACAAAATGGTATGAAGCATCCATTTTCACTGGAAACTAGATTAGCGGGAAGAAAATGGATGAATCTATTTTATAAAAGAAACCCGGAGGTAGTACAGAGAAAAGCTCAACCACTTAATCCCGCAAGAGCTCAAAAACTGAATAAAGTTGTAGTAGGAGACTATTTTGAAAAACTAAAAAAAGTCCTTAAGGACTTAAATCTACCGAACCAACCACAAATGATATATAACATGGATGAAAAGGGCTGTCGCCTTACACTACATCATCAACAGCAAGTACTTGCAAAAAAAGGGTCGAAAAGGGTACATCTTATTGGGCAAGAACATGGGGAAAATGTCACTGTGGTGGCTTGTGGAAATGCACTGGGGCAATCAATCCCTCCTATGATTTTATTCAAGGGTAAACGCCTGAAGCCGGAGTGGATTGATTTAATGCCGCCTGGAACTTCAATCGAAATGACAGCAAAGGGCAGTATGACCACTGCAACTTTTATCAAATGGTTGGATCATTTTTCAAAATACAAACCCCCTGGTAACTGTTTGTTGATTTTTGATGGAGCAGCCTCGCATCTAGATGCTAATATTGTTGATTCAGCTGATTCACACGGTATAACCCTCTTGTGCCTCCCAAGCAATACCACCCATGAACTGCAACCGCTCGATAAAAGTGTGTTTCGTTCATTTGAACATTATTGGGATCAGGAAGTTTTAAGATATTGGACACAAGAACCTGAACGCAAAATTACAAAGGGAAGATTTGGGCAAATTCTCAGCACAGTTTGGCCCAAAGCCATGTCTCCTGAAAATTTAATGGCAGGTTTTCGAGCAACTGGGATCTATCCACTTAACCCAAATGCAATTCCAGATATAGCTTTTGCACCCAGCATTTTGACTGAACGAAAACAGCAACATACAAACGCTCTTATTGAAGACCCAAGCGACCGTAACGACGACCGTAATTCTCTAATGTACATAGCTAGTAATGACTCAGATTCTGATTGGTCAGACTCCGATCTAGAACCACTTTCCGTATTTCGTCAATTGCCATCCTGTAGTTCGCCTCCTATGGTAGTTTCGAAACAATTATCAACACCTTCTTGTTCATTCTGGTCCCAAAATGCTAATGATGCGTCACCGATTGCGTCACCTTCGACAGCAGTTGACACATTGAACTCCAGTTTCATAGAACTGCTCCCGACTCCTGAATTAAAAACTGCCAATAAAACAAGACGCAAGGCAATTAATTCGTCAGCTCAAGTCGTCACCAAGGATTTATTCAAGACAGCATTGTCAACGAATGCATTACCTGATACAAAGACTAAAAAGAAACCAGTAGCAAAAATACGCGAATATCAATCTGTTGTAGCATCGTCACAAAAAAATCAAAGCAAGACTACAGAATCTTGGTACTGTTTCCTTTGTGAAAAGGACGAAGTCTTGGACATGCGGAAATGTGTCGTATGTTTCGCTTATGTGCACGAAGCATGTATTGGGTTAACTAAGGATGATAAACTCCAGTTCGTCTGTCCCCGATGTTCAGTTTAAGCCTATTTTATTATTTTTCGTTGTTTTTCAAGACTTACTATGTTTGTCTTTGATTATAAAAGTTGTATGACGTTCTAAAAATAGTGTTTTGAATTTTTTACGAATTGACCTTATAATGTTCTCCATGATCCGAATAAGGCCATTCGTATTAAGTTTTATTTTTAGCTTTTACTTTTTTACTATTTATTTTTGATTATAAAGGTGTAATGATGTTCTTAAAATAGTGTTTTATGAAAATAAATGTTTCTCTCCGGTGTTTTAACTAGTTTTTCATTTTTTAAGACTTGGCCTAATTATGTCCGCCATGATCTAAATAAGGCCATTCATACTAAGTTTTATTTTTAGCTGTAGCTCATACCTATCAAGGAAAAAATAAAAACTAAAAATATGTCTATATGTGATTATACTTATAGATAATAATTTATCATATTTATAATTATTTGGTCGGGTGAGTTTCAAAAAAAAAAATAAAACTTCTTAAGGTGGCCTTAATTGGTATAGGTACCTTATTGTAATAAATTATAAAATATTTCAGTTTTTAATTTCTGTTCCATTATTATCCTACCATATTGGTACGTTTGGCGTCGTTTGGCAACGCAGCGCACTGCCTTTTCTGGAGAATGCCACGATAACTGTGGGCGGTCGCGGTCAGTCGTCGTTGATAAGTCAATTGGCTTCTTTTCCTCTTTGCGTATGTTGTCCTTTTGTGTTGGAGTGTTGGATTCCATTAGAAGATAATTTTGTATGTAAGTAAATTATAAATTTATGTGCTTGCCAGATGAACGTTTTCTACTTTAATTTTGCTACGCATTGCCAAAATCAGAAAGTTAACAAGTCTATGCGTATGCCTAATTGTAATTTTAATGTGATTTATGATAATAAATTGTAGTTTTATTTTAGGATTACAATATGGATATCAGAAAGTATTTGTCCAGGAAAAGAGCAGAATCAGATAGTGTAAATAGCTCTGAAGGTCAAAATTCTATAAAAAAGGTAAAACAAGCCTCACCGGACAATAGCGAAGGTATTGTTGTTAAATGCGCTGAACCAATAGCCTCTACATCAGACAATGTCTGTTGTAAACCAACGAATAAAATTGAAGAATCCATTGACTTTATTAATTCTAACGATATAGGAAATTTTATTGACGCAAAGCAAGTCAGCGACGATGTTCTTTTAAACATTCTTAAAAATCCTTGGACTCCAACAGTCACTTACCAGTTTAAAAAGGACGTCGATGATAAGAAAAGACCTTTTACATATTCATGGCTCAATACACATTCAACGTGGCTAGTGTACTCGGCTAAACAAAAAGGAGCATTCTGCAAATTATGTGTTCTCTTTAAGCCAAAAGTTACCCGCGGTTTACAAGGGGCGTTTATCGCAACATATTTTCGAAAATGAAAGCACTTTATAGAGGCATTTAAATCACATGTTACGTCTTCTTGGCATAAAGAATGCGTAGTAAAGTCCGAAAATTTTTTAAAAGTAAAAGCTGGAAATATTTTGGAAATTTCCCAGTTGCTTGACGAAAAAAGAAGACAAGAAATTGAACAAAATAGAAAAATAATATACTCAATTGTTAAAAGTATTCTATTTTGTGCTACTCACGACTTGCCATTAAGGGGTAAAACTCTTAAATCTGGAAACTTTTTTGATTTGTTACATTTTCGTGTAGAGAGTGGCGATATTTTACTTGCTGAACATTTAAAGGATCCTAGCAACAAGAAGGGTGTCTATATTTCACCAATTATTTATTCAATATGAATTAATTAATAAGGTAAAAGTACCTATTACCGGCACTACCCCAATTATCGGCACTTATTTGATATAATCGTGAAAAATAAGGTTTGTACCTCACAATAGTTAAATAAAAGTATTTGAAGCATTTCTGCGAACCTTTATCTACGCTGTTGCAAAATCGACCGATATTCGGTTAAATACGGTAATGACAACTGTCAAAAATATCTTGGTCAGTTCGCGCCAAACTCTTGTGTCAAGTCTTTCTTGTTACATGTGTTAAGAAACAGGTAAGCTTCATCGTCTTATACTTCCTGATTAGTGTTCCGTATATAATTTTATTTGGTTTTGTATGTTTGGATATGATTATTTTTAATATTTTTGTTTATTAAAAGCTGTTTTTTATAATTTCTTCTGGAATTTTATACGGGTACGTAAACACTAGTGGCTGATCCAATGATCGGCAGCTGTGCCGATAATTGGGTTTTTGTATAGGTCGGTATTTAGGTCGATTTTAGCTTTAACTTTTAACTTATCCTGAGAAATGTTTCGTCATTACATGCAAGTTTAAGCAATGATATTCTGGACCAGTTTCCGGCACCCGATATTTCCACTAGATATTAGCCTTGCTTTGAGTAAAAAACTGTGCCGATAATAGACACATTTTCGTGCCGATAATTGGAGATCTTTTTTTTAGATTATAACAATGGAGAAGAAAAAACGTGGAAACTGTAAATACAGCTGTTGCCGCTGTTCGTTCAGGAATGCCATTTAAAACTGCTAGCAAGCTATATAAGGTACCCAGATCACAAAGTAAAGGGTAGAACACTTTTAGACAAGAAATGTGGACCTGAAACAGTACTAACAAAAGAAGAAGAAAATTTACTGGTAGCATGGCTATTTCGGATTGCGAACTGTGGGTTTCCTGCCACGAAAACACAATTACTGGATAGTGTTCAACTACTGGTTAAAGAATTGGATAGGCCTAATCATTTCACGGATGGAAGGCCTGGCCTGAAATGGTACGAGTTATTTTTAAAAAGACACCCGGAACTGACTGTAAGAATTTCTCAAAATCTCACGTGTGCTAGAAATAGCCTAACGGAAAACCGCATTCGTCATTGGTTTATAGAAGTAGGAACTTTCTTAGAAAATACAAACAATCTTAATATACCCTTTGACCCCAATCGTGTATTCAATTGTGATGAAACAGCTTTTTTCCTTAGTCCCAAGGGAGACAAAGTTTTAGTCAGAAGAGAAGATAGAACAGTTTACTCATTTGTAAGCAATGATGACAAAGAATGTCTGACGACTTTGGTTACGTGTAGTGCTTCCGGTCAAATTTTACCTTCGATGATCGTTTTCAATTATAAAAGAATTCCCAAATCAGTTGCTGAAAAAGTACCAACACACTGGGGAATCGGAAAGTCTGAAAATGGATGGATGACTCACTGAGGGAAATGCCTTAATACAACTGTTAGCCTGACACGAGTTTAATAGTGGATATACAATATTGTATAATAATAATTACACATCTACTTACTGTTAGAACCTTGTTACATAGTAGCAGCTAAACCCGTTGTGCTACAATGAGGAATATACCCGTCATACAATTTTTCTTCTGTAGTTAAATAGCTCGTACCCGTTATATACTGATCCTACTATTTTAATACAACTAGTTATATAAATAAAAACTTTCTAAAATGTATATAGTAAGTATACAAATATTGTATAATGTTTATACACCAATTGAAAAACAATAAGTTACTCCGGTATCAAAAAGTTATATAACCCCAAAAATCATCAGTTGTATTGCTGTAGAACCCCTAGTTGCATAAATTACCTACTTTTTCAAAAATCGCGCCAATCGCTAGCCAATCAACGTGGCTTCCGGACGACCTGTCGAGCAGCCGAGTTCCGCCGAGGCCAGCCATTTCCTTTGTTCTTGCTTGTTCTTTTCCTTTTCGTTCGGCTCGTCGCGGACGTCTCGTGTGTGCGCATGTTTTTTTCTATATATTGAACTTTTTAGTTTTTTGTGAGATGTCGTTGTCATGGAGTCCTTTGGACTAACTGAGGACGTATTGGAAAGGTTTCTAGGTAAGTACATTATTAAAAATCCTATTTTCAATAATTTAATTTGTTTTATTGGCATTTATACCGAGCTCCATCTAACGTTCATCATATATTATCATGGCGGCTTTTTAAAATCTTGCGTAGGTAATTGTTTTAGTACTCATTGAAATTAATCGAAACTGATATATTTACCTACTAGTATTTTATAATTTTATTTGAGACTTACCTACCTAGGTAAATATCTAGTAGGTAGGTAGGTACCTACTAATTCTAAACGAACAAGGGCTAGGCGATGCGGGGAGCGGGGCCCCCATTTTATGTCCCTTTTTGGAAAGTTTTATTGGGATTGGGAATACTGGACTGGGTAGTAGGGTTACCAGACGTCCCGTATTGTATTTCCCGGGACGTCCCGTATTTTAAGCTTATAAATAAGCTTATGTTCCGTATTTATACACCATGCACGTGAATTAAAATCAAAATTACGAAGCAATTCACCCTAGATTCTTATTAAGTACATTTTAATTTTATAGAGTAGGTATTATAATATTAAAGGCAAAAAGGAAGTCATAAAAATTTCGCAATTTTCAACAAAATATTCAAAATAATGTAGGTACTTCTGAATTTAAATAAAACTTTGGTAAAATATTTGTTTTATTTTATTTATTCTGGGCAAAAATACAAACAATCTGGCAACCCTACTGGGTAGATACCTATAGGTACCTATACCCACATAATTTATTTTAAAAAATGTTGTCTACCTAATAGCTTTAAATTGATTAGATACTCAGCTTTTAATATACCCCTCCGTTAGGTAATCTTTAAAATTCAAAGCTCTTAATTTTAGTTCGATAAAATAGACTTATTAGACCTATATCTGTATTAAGAGTGGATATTGCCATGACGAGGTTGTAGACCGAGTCGAGTAACCGTACAAGTTCTGTAGTGAGCCTTACCGTACGTGGGATATACAACATTTTATCTATCTATTTTAGCTTTTATGTGTTCAAAATGATTTTCATATTATGCAGACATTACACAAAAAAATGACAGTGACTGATGGAACAAAAAAAAATCATAATTTGATTAAAAATGAGTAACGTAATAAGTTCATTACATCACTGAGTGATGTAATGAGTCGGTTGAGTGATGTAATGAGTTCATTACATCATTAAGTACAATGATACAGTATATTATAGGTATACCGGGTGTTTCAGGAGGTACGCTCGCCCTTATAACTTTTTGTTGTTTAAATTACAGATTTATAATTTTGTGTGTTTATATGTGATATTCTTTTGCATTTGATGACATAGCGGATGCCATTTTATCACTTCCGGTTTAACCGGAAATGATCTCAACCTTAGATTTTTAAATGGAACACCCTGTATATTTTTGGCTATATCGATTCAGAACACCATTCCAAATTCAACGACACCCCATACCTTACTTTTTGATACTTTAAATTATTTTTAATTTTATTTTTATTTTTTCGTCTAGATTGTTATGAACTCTTTAAAATTGTTTACTTCTAAACCAAAATCTTGATAAAAATGCAATTTTCAAGTTTTATTGTGTTTTAAATTTTTTACATACTTTTTAACTTTTTAAAAAGGCTTTTTCCAAGAGAATTCAATTTTTCCAAATGGAAACATATTGGCTCACTCGGGCAAAAAGATAGAGCACTTTTTTATGAGCATTATCGCGTCATGGGTACCTAGATAACTGCAAAGCCGTTTGCGCTTCGTGTTGTATTTTTTGTCATAAAATGTTATTTTTTATAAATTATCGCTGCTCTTTGAACTTGACATTAGGATGTGTGATATAAAATTGTTGGTAAAAAAGTGCTCTATCTTTTTGCCTGAGTGAGCCAATATGTTTCCATTTGGAAAAATTGAATTCTCTTGGAAAAAGCCTTTTTAAAAAGTTAAAAAGTATGTAAAAAATTTAAAACACAATAAAACTTGAAAATTGCATTTTTATCAAGATTTTGGTTTAGAAGTAAACACTTTTAAAGAGTTCATAGCAATCTAGACGAAAAAATAAAAATAAAATTAAAAATAATTTAAAGTATCAAGAAGTAACGTATGGGGTGTCGTTGAATTTCGAATGGTGTTCTGAATCGATATAGCCAAAAATATACAGGGTGTTCCATTTAGAAATCTAAGATTGAGATCATTTCCGGTTAAACCGGAAGTGATAAAATGGCATCCGCTATGTCATCAAATGCAAAAGAATATTACATATAAACACACAAAATTTTAAATCTGTAATTTAAACAACAAAAAAGTTATAGGGGCGAGCGTACCCCCTGAAACACCCGGTATATTATAGGTATACCTAAATAAATAAATAAATATTAGGTACATAACGCAAACAGGCTATAAAATAAAATACATTTTCTAAACGTAAAGATAAAAAAACCTACCCATATGTTGCTCACTTATATGAGGAAGTATATTTACCGGACACCCTGTATATGCAATGGTCAAACTTACTTTCCAAAAAAACCTACTTAATTTTAATCAATTTGCAGAGGAAGGAATCGACAACGCATCATTTGACCTTTTAGATGACGAGACAATTGCAAAGCTTTTTCCTAAGGCAGGGCCTCGTCTGCTGTTTAAAAAAAATATAATGAATATAAAACCGAAAAGGAGCCAAAAGTTTTAGCTGAGGTAAATTAATTGGTCCAGAATAATTTTCACATAGAATTACTGAATTGCTATAATTTAATATAAAAATTGAATAGAAGCTAAAAGTAATCTTTTGAAAAATACATATTTTCAGGTATCCACCAATTTTGCTTCACCTTCATACACAACATCATCTGATACAGTGACTAACGAGGATTGTATTGAAATAGATCTCACGGATGTATGGACTAATGAATCACAGAATTTAAATGATGATAATATTTTAAATGCAACTCTCAAGGAAAATTTTGAGGAAGCTGACTTAAATTCTACACCGAAACGTCGAAGGACTATAGAAATTGTTAATATATTTGACGGGGTGAGTTTATTTCTTTTTAGGTTTGTATGGTTCTTAGTTTAAAACATTTTTTTTAGAGTTTAGAAAGTGTCCTGAGCAACACAATTGATGGTAAAATCGTTCTCCTGAGAAAGGGAAATTTAAACAATGACGCCAGACAAAGGCTGGTAAAAGAAATAATCAATTATTTAATTGGAAAACTGGGAGTAGAGGGGTAGGGTAAAACACCCAATAGTCGGCACTGTCGGCAGGGGCCCAGTTATTGGCAACTCGCTATAATAATGCATTTTATAAGCAGATTTCTTTAAAAAGGCTTATGCGAGCTACATTTTTAATAGTATAGATGTCATTACTGTCGTTTTAATCAGAAGCCGCCATGATAATTCGCGTCAGTATGCCAGTGCAAACGACAAGAAAGAGTGGTATGTGCTTGTGGATGCAAAAATTCGCCATTTTGTTAGAATATGGTAAGTTAAAATTCTTCCTTTAGCTTGCAATTTATGCATAATTATTCAAAGTTATTGTTTCGCTACTTAGTGTTGATTATCAGTGTACTTAAACAAGTTTTTGGTTATATCTATTTAACTATAAATGTAAATTTTAAAGGTGCCAACTACTGGGTCCTATATTTCACGCAAAACCAATTATTGGCACCCCTGCCAATCACTGGTTTACATTAATTTTTTTCTTAACCAGTTATTGGCAGCCTATTATTTTATTAGAAATTTGAACTTATCTCCACGTTTTTCACTAAAATAGGACAAAAAATTTAAATAATAAAGAACATTATAAAAAATAGTTACTAATATTTTTTAGGAAAACATTCTAATCCTGCCCACAATGTGGATAATAACAATCTTGAATAAAATCAATTATTTAAGCGTTACAAATCCAAATTCGTGTATTGTTATAATAACATATCATATTTTATTGCAGATCAAAATTATTAATCAGAAATGCCGAAAGTAAAAAGTAATTCCAAATATTGCAAATCCTACAATGATGATGCTCTTCAAAAGGCTATTGAAGCTGTCACCAATGGTATGGCTAAAGCCAAAGCAGCAACAGAATATAATGTACCACGGCAGACCATCCAGTACCGACTGGGAGAAAAATTTAAAAAAGCCACACATGGACCTGTTCCGATTTTGACAAGTGACGAAGAAAGCCTCTTGGAGCAATGGATTTTGGAAAGTCACACCAAAGGATTTCCACGTAGGCGAGATGATGTTCAGGCAGCTGTGAAATCGTTTTTGGACAAAAACCCTAGGCCAAATCCTTTTAAAAATAACAACCCAGGTAAACATTGGTACCAGGCCTTTTTAAAACGACATCCTTTGCTCGTTCATAGGATTCCCGAAGGCGTTACACCGTCAAGTGCGAACATCTCTGAAAACGATATTAAAAGTTGGTTTTTAAAAGTAGAAAGTTATCTTCAAGAAAAGGACTTAGCTGAAGTTCTGCATGATTCTACAAGAATTTTTAATGGCGATGAAACTTGCTTCTTGTTATGCCCCAAGGAGGGCAAAGTATTAGCTCCAAAGGGAACCAAAAATGCATATGAAGTGGATGGAGGGGCAGCTAAATCCAATCTTACTGTGATGTTCACGTTTTCAGCTTCTGGTTCCATGGCACCACCCATGATTATTTACCCATACAAACGCATTCCAGCGAGCATTGCAGCTAGTGTTCCAAATGATTGGGGTATAGGTACGAGCGATAATGGGTGGATGAAGTCTGAGTTGTTTTACGAATATATTTCAAATATATTTAATAAATATCTCGAGAGAAGTAATATTAAAAAACCTGTTATCCTCTTTGTGGATGGCCACAAGACCCATTTAACTTATGAAATAAGTACTTTATGCACAAAATTAAAAATAATTCTGGTTGCATTGTATCCAAATGCAACCAGAATTTTGCAACCAGCGGACGTTTCGTGTTTTAAGCCACTCAAAACACGATGGAAGCAAGCAGTACTAGAGTGGAGAAGGCATAATCCCCTAGTTCAATTAAAAAAAGAACATTTTGCCCCCATATTAAATGAAGCTATTAAAGGTTTAAAAGATGTTACCATTATAAACGGTTTTAGGGCCTGTGGCATATTTCCATGGAACCCTAATGCCATAGATTTTACCAAGTGCCTGGGGAAAGGTAAAAAAGGGAAGGAAAATAAAGAAAGTCAACAATCCCAATCCAATTTTAGTAACAACATAAATTTAAAGTACGAAGATTTTTGCAAAATTGTGGGACAAAACAAACTTGATGAATTACAAGCATATATTCAGCATTCACCAGAACAAGATTCTGATGAGGACTCACAAAGTGAAAACTTCAAAATATTATTCAACATATACAATGCCTTTAAATCGCTGAAAAGCGCACAAGTTGTAGTAGAAGATCAAAATGAGTCTATTACTGAAATTGATTATAGCTTATCTAATGAAGACGAATTTACAGAAGAAGACTTAGAAAACATGCCTATCATAATTGATATTTATAACGGCGAAGAACATGATACAGAACTAGAAAGAGTTATTCAAATTGACAAACCAATGGTGAACGAGTTATCTTGCTCTAATGTTCCGGTTGAAATCCTTCAAGAAGACAACACTGAATATATAATTTTAAAGAATCTGAAACCGACCATAAATAAAAATTCTGTTAGTGAGCCATCGTATTCTGATTTTCCGAATGATATCCGACCAAAAGAAAATACTAAAGATACAATTATTATAGAAGCTCTTGAACATACTATAATTAAGGATTCTGTGTCTGAGCCGGCATGCTCTAATTTCTTGGTAAAAATTCCACAAGAGAAAGGCAACGCTAAACAAAAATTAAAAGATAATGAACAGACCACAAATGACAAGCCTGTGTCCAATAATTTAGATGAGACTTTAGAAAAAAACCAATCGGTTATGAGTGACAATGACCATAAACCCTGTTCTCCAATGACTGCAACTCTAAACGATTGCCTGATGTGGCCTAAAACTCCTGAACGAAAAAATAAAAGAAATGTTGAAAGATTACCATTTGTAATATCATCCAGTGGATTTAAAAAAATATGTGAAGATAAGCAGAAAGAAAAGGATAAAAAAGAAAAAGAAAAAGAAGAAAGAGTACATAAGAGAGAACAAAAGAATATCGCTAACCAAAAGTTAAAGCAGGTAAAAATGACACTTAAGTCCGAGCAGGTAAAAAAGTCACTTACTGCTAAGAAAAATGAAATCACCCAACAGGAGAAAAATATTATTCAGCCAAAGAAATTGGAAAACCTTAGTTGCAATGAAAATATTCAAGTGGAAAAGATGATCATTAGAACAAATACGGGGAAAACTTTAAGTTCCCTCGAAGATATTGATAAAGAGAACGGCCAAGCCAAAACAAAGCCAAAGCATGTGAAAAACTTTAATCTAATCGATGATTTTAGTCAACCATCGACTTCTGAAGCAGCTCCCCTAAATAATTTTATCCGTAATAAAGGAGTGTGTTTCATTTGTACATACAATTTTTCTTTGTCAAATTATGGCATAAAATGTCAAACATGTTTAAGGGCCTATCATGTGAAATGTTTAAAAAAACATGGTAATTTCCGAGAATTTTTTAAATGTAAGGTGTGCGTAGTTTTAGGCACATAGCCAAATATGTATAATAGGTATTATACCTAATGTTCAATAAAATGTTTTAAAAATGTGGTTTGATTCTACCAACTGTATTGTTTTTGATATTTTAATGTTTAAAATCGTAAATAAAATTTTAAATTTAGTAGTTTGACAATAACTGGTCCTTTAGGGATGCCAATAACTAGATAGACTGCCAATAACTGGGTAATTTATGGTGCCAATAACTAGGGATTACTGCCAATAACTAGGAAATGCGACACTTCATAAAAAATAATATTTTGTAGTTAAAAGCGTATTTTTTAAGAACTTTTTTTTGCTCGGACTATAAAAAATGATTATTGAACATGTCATTAACTGACACGGTTCTTATCCTTACTTTACTTTTATTTACCTAAAATGGTAAAATATTTTGACAAGCCGCTTAAACTGCCAATAACTGGGTACTTTACCCTATGTTAAAGCTGATGAGTTTTTACATTTCTTAAGAACGTTATGGTTTTTGTGTGATTGTTCATTTTGTGCCTTGTGCATAAATTATAGTACATTCATAGGCTATATAATCTCGCTCGTCAAATTTTCACTACCTAAAAAACATATTATCATGTTATTGTATATTATTTATTTTAGTGTAAAAACATCTATGTTGGAATATGCTGCTGAGGAAATCGCTAAACTTTTCCCTAACGAAGTAGCAGAAACATATTACATTCCATATTTGCCGAAGTCTCCCAGTGTATTTAAGAAGGCAGCAAAAGGCAAGCTGTGGAGCAGGTTTGTGAACGTTAGATCGGCAATCAAGACAGCTGAAAATTCATTGAAGAAGGAAAAAGTGACTTTGGCAATAAAAGGTATACCTTACTTATTTTTATTCAATATTTATCAATACAGCATTACAGCAGTTTCGAAAGTATTTTTCGAAAATGCGTTATCTATAATCTTACTAAAATAATATGTGATTTAAAATAGACTTAAAATGTTGCAAAAACTCTTGTGTAGCATAATATGTTATTAACAAGTACCTAGTCAAAATAAGTACATGGATATCATTTATAGTTTGTCCCACTTTTAAGAGCCTATAACCTTCTTGTTTTTTGAGTTCATTCAAAAAACGGGATGTAGAATTTTTAGCCAAGTTTTTATGGGTTTTGTCAAAAATGACAGTCACATGTCCCATTTTAAAGCAAAAATTAAATTTTTGTACAACTGTCAAAAAAAGATGACTTTTTTTGGTTACTATGGATGCACAAAACGTCTCTTTTTTTCACTGTGAAATTCGTATAAAAATGCAAAAATTAATTTCCACAACATTTTTTATAAAAAAATGTATTATTAAAGTGAATTAAATTAACAATTATTATTAGAATAGTAATTAACGGTGAAGTTAGAGCAATTGTTAAATTTAAACTATCGCAGGTTTTCATGGTATTGGGAACAGGTGTAAGAAATAATACCTTAAAAGCTATGAATAATTATGATTTTAGATTTTTTTTCTAAACACAACAAAAAATGGTTAACAACAAACAGTTGTACAAAAAATGTTGTTTGTATTTCGCGCGCAATAGTTGTTTTTATGGCACATTTGATTGCATTTTTAACCTCGACCTAACGGTCACGGTAAAAATTTACAATCTCATGTGCCATTAAAAAACACCTATTTTGCGCACTTAATACAAAAATAACTATTTTTTAAACAAACACCTTATATTTGTCAAGTACACAAGTAGTCTATTCTCAGCTTAGATGTAGGTACTGTTAGAAAGCTACAAGCTGGCAAAGTTCAAAAATGTCATTTCATTTTTAAAAGTCAATATCTCTGAAACTACTAAGTATAGACTGATGGATGATGCACTTTATAAAAAAAATTATAATTATATAAAATCACAAGAAAAAGAATTATCGTCTGTATAACATATCTATATAACATTATAACATAAGTTATAAAATCATGCACGGCATATCAAGACAAAGAAAATGAAAATGACTTTTCTGATTATTCTTTTCTTTCTCTGTATGCCGTGATTTTCTAACTTATTTTAAATTTTTTTTATGCAGAATCTGAAAATTAGATTGTTCCATTTAAAAAATTAAATTTTTGCTTTTAAATGTGACATGTGACGCCTACTGGCATTTTCGACATAACCCATAAGAGCTTATTGGATACAAGTTCTACATCCCGTTTTTTGAATGAACACGTTAACTTAAAAAACAAAAAGTTACAAGCTCTTAAAAGTGGGACAAACGAAAATGATAACCCTCTACAAGTGTAATCCATACCATGTATTTAAAGAAATATTATTACGTTTCGTATTTTAGAATACCCTAACAAGGATGCCGAAATAGATCTACTCTGCACAATAATAGAGCCAAAAGATAAAGTTGTGGCTCTGTGGAGGGAAACATATGAGCAGAGAAAATTAGTTTTAAGATCGTCTTCACTTACGGTTCAAGAAGTATTTGATCGATATGCTGCTCTCTCAACAAGCATTGGACCTGAATTGGTAAGACTGATTGATTTTTTTAAGTCCCTGTTGTACCAGATGATTGGTTATATTTTGCACCCCCACCTATCTTATATATTTGAAGGTATCAAAAAACTTTAAATACCAAATTTATAGAATTTTTGAAAAATTTTTATTGAAGAAAAAGAATAATTACCTACTTATAATCTTATGTAGAATCTAAAAATTTAAAGATACCTATACAGGGTGTTCCATTAAAAAAAAACACAATTAATAATCATTTGACAGTTTTGTAATGTTTTTTTTTCTTCTGATATTATTTAATAAAAACTTTTCAAAAATCCTATAACTTTGGTATTTAAAATTTTTTGATACCTCTTCAAATACATGAGATAGGTGGGGGTGCAAAATATAACCATCACTCGGTACTTACAGGGTTCTAATTTTAGTTTTTCCCACTTTTAAGAGCCTGTAACTTTTTTGTTTTTTGGGGTAGCGCGTTCATTAAAAAAAAAATGGTTGTACCTACAACTTTGAGCCAAGTTTTTATGCATTTTGTAAAAATTGACAGTAAGCGTCAAATTTAAAAGCAAAGATTAAATTTTTTTTAAATGGAACACCCTGTTACATGCTTTTAAAAGTGGAAGAAACTAAAATGATATCCCTGTATAATACAACATTTCAATACCTTTTCTTTTTAGATTGATAGTGACTTCAACACCAAATATGGTGATAATGATCTAGTGTACCGAACCCTGCCCGAAGTGGCCAAAGCAATAGTATCAGAAGCAAAAAACAGAAAAATTTCTGTGGTCTCAGAAGAAAATATTGGTAAGCAAAACATTGTTAGTTTTCAATATTTTGCAACTGCATTGTCATAATTATTCCGATTTTGTAAATATTGGGTCTTGAAATTTTTTCCCTTTTTTCTTCAACAAAAAATGAGAATAAGATTCGATCAAATGGAAATCAACAGTGAATGGGAATATACTGATTACTTTTCTTTAATTGGTTTTTACATTTTTGTATATTTTTTTCAGATCCCATATTAAAGGCGATTTTGACATTGCCATATCTTTTTACACCAATAACACTGAAAAGTAAAAGAAAAAGTGGTAATTGGCGACCGTCACGAAGCGAAATATCGGAAAGTTTTTTTCTTCAAGTTGATGTAAGTAATTTGGATATTTCCCAAATATAATATTACGCTTATTCGCATTTAAAATTGGTAAGTTTTAAACTAGCTGATCAGCATTTTTTTTATATTTTAGAATTTTGAAGAACTTCAAGAAAAAAAATGCAAAAGGTTGCAGAAGCTTAAAGAATATAATTTAACGCTACAGCTGTTACGGGAATTATTGACAGTGAAAATTTATTTTTCTCGGTAGGCATTCCAGAAGAAATTCCTATTATAATTGTGAATACACCGAAAAAAGCTCAACAAGATACACCTATAGATATTGGAAAATATAAAATAATCAATTTTTATCAGCAACACTCCAAATTAGATAGTGAAAATGATGATGTCGATCAAAAACAACATAATTTGGATTCCAACTCAGCGCAAGATATAAATGTTTTTAGTACTACTTCACTATCAGAAGCAAAATCTCAACAAATGGGAACTACTCGAGATACCACGCCGCCTACAATTGAATCAGATTATAAAAGTAAGACAAATTCGACTATTTTGGAAAAAGAGATGTCCCTACAACAAAACGTTACAGACGAATCTATTCCGACTCCAATTAAAAAAACTCTATTTTGGCCTACACCTAAGGAAAATATTGCTAAGCGGAAAGTAAAAGATAAAGTACCTGCTGTAGCAACATCATCTCAGTGGCAACAATACCATGAAAAAAAAAGAAGAAAAGAAAAAACAAGAAGAACATTTAAAAATGCAAAGGAAGGAAAAGCAGTGGCGCACCCAAGGGGGGGTTTTGGGGGTTAAAACCCCCCCCCGAAATTTATAAAAAATGTTCAGGTAAAAATATTTTCGGGAGACTCATAAATTCTACTACAAGTAAATCATAATAATTACATAAACAGAAATACAAATACATGAAATCACTGGAATCAAAACCAAGGACATGGAAATCCGGCAACGGTGCGGCTTTGTTCAAATTGTAATTATTGTATGGGTACATCGATATTCGATGAAAGCATTCGCTTGTTCGTAAAATAAATACTCGAAACTTGAAGAAATCTTTTAAAAGTTAAAAATAAAGACATCGCTTGTTGGTAAAACCTAAGCCGCCGTCGGGCGGCTCCTTTGTGCGGTGCCGACGCACGGCGGCACTACAAAGGTGCCGCGCGACTGCGGTATTATGACAAGGGAATGGAATTCGGTATTTTATAAATAAAAATACAAAGAGAAAAGCCGAATTCGATCAGCAACCAAAAATCCGCCTTTAATAGTATAATAGCCAGTGTGTGATGATGATGTGTGCTAATTTTATTGTTAACCCACCTATTCTCATATAGTTAAGATTAAGAATAACAGCTATAATATAATATTAAAAATGTCGAAGCGGCAGTTAGATATGTTGGACTTCTTCTCAAAAAAGCCAAAAGGCAGTTTACAAGTTGTTAAAGAACCTGAAGAAGAACCTCAACATGAGCATATCGATGGTTAAATTGCAAAACCTTATAAGTCGATTTTTGTCATTTCTGCGGTTTTTGCAGAAAAAGTTTAAAAATAGTGATTGCCTTTAAGCTGCAAAATCTCGTAAGTTAATACTAAGTTTTAATACTTATAGCGCCATCTCTCAAAAGCTAGTAAAACTAACATGAAAAATTATTAAAATAGGAAACCTCATTAGTTGCCTTACGAGGTTTTAACATTTAAGTTTATTTGGCGCCATTTTGTAAATATCGTTAAATACGAACTTACGAGCTTTCGTCTTTCGTCGACTACTTGAAACGTGTTAGTTAAGTCGAATTTCGGCAAGGTGTAAAATAGTTTTTAAGCCTTAAATTTAAATAACTATGTCAGCCAATCGTGGTAAATATATTGTGAGTTTAGCGGTGAACGAAAATACCAATGGGTAAGTTATTGTGCATCTGTTTAATAGTCCTAGTTTGTAATATAAGGTTATGCCTTGTAGTGTGCAAAAGAAAAATAAATTTCAAGAGAATTTATGTGAAGATTTAGAAGCAAGTAGGAGCACTATTGTTAGAGATGATGTAAACTTGAATACCTCTGCTCTGAGACAATCACCAATAGGCTTTATCCCTGGGAAAACCCCTAACCAAGAAAATAAAAATATTAGGGATACCCTGTCGGTTGAATTAACTGTGCCCACATCATTACATGTATCCGTAGCAGATATCCATAAACCAGACCAATGCAATATAAACATGACTAGATCCGAAAATCAGAAAAGTGATGACGAGAGCAGTGAGAATAAGAGTGAACCATACCAAGACAGCGGTTCTGAGTATGTTAATTCAGAACTATCTGAATCTGAACAAAGTGAATTCTGTTTAGAGTCTGAAATTTCTCCAAAAAATTTCCAAGAGGCAACCACAGTTAAAAAAAGAAAAAGATCCAAGGGGAAAAATGTAAATAGTTTTAATTGGGAACGTAATAAAAATAAAACTAAAAGAATGAAGGGAGAAAAGTACACTACAATTAAATTAGACAACGAAACCAAAAAATACAATAAAGTTGAAAAGAAATCAAGAGAAATGGGACCTGCTTGTAATTGTAAAATTTCAAAAAAATCAAATAATTTTTTTTGCCAAGACTTTTCCGAGGAAGAAAGACAGTTGATTTTTGACAATTTTTGGCAAAATTTAGATTGGAATGGAAAAAAGGTTTATATAATGGGATTGGTTGATTCGGCACCTGTTAAATTTCACCGGACTAGTAAGATTCTTGTTACTTTGTTTAGTTTTTAAAAATACTACCTTATACTTTTTTAGATATTAAAAGTAAGCCAAGAAATGCATCTTATGTATTTCATCTTAAAAAAGACAACATGCGAAAGCGAGTATGCAAAAAAATGTTTCTTGAAACTATTTCTATTGGGGAGTGGAGTTTTCATAGTTGGATGAAAAATAATTTAGAAGTAGCCCACCAACCAACTAGTACAGAATCGACGCAGATGACAAAACGAAATAATAAACCAGTATCTAAAGATAAAGAATTTCTGATTGGATTTTTGTCTGAACTTCCCAAAATGAGCAGCCATTATTGCCGCAAGGATACAGAAAAATTATATTTAGATACCCAGTGGCAAAATATTAATGAACTCTATAGATTTTATGGTAAAGAATGTGTGGAGAAAAACATTCATGCACTAAATCATACCACATTTAGAGAAGAATTTCATATTCAAAATCTTTCTCTTTTTCAACCAAAGTAAGACAATAATTTGTTTTTGCTATAAACACGACATACATAAATTTGCGTATTTTTTTTAGGAAAGACCAATGCGACAGCTGCATTGGATATTCTGTGGGCACTATTAAAGAAGATGAATATCAGACGCACATTACAAGAAAAAATATGGCTCGTGCCGAAAAAGACAGACAAAAAGAACTAGCTAAGGCCAATCCATCTACCCTAATGTTTACTATGGATGTACAGGCGGTATTGACAGCGCCTCGATTGCAGGTTTCTGCGTCATACTATAAAATGAAATTGACCGTTCATAATTTTACCTTTTATAACATGGGTACTGGTCAAGCAGCCTGTTATATCTGGCATGAAGGCGCTGGAGGAGTAACTGCCAATGAGTTTACCTCACTTATTCTTGATTATATTGATAAAAATTTAACTCCACATTCTAAAACTGTAATTATTTTTAGTGACGGATGTGGTTATCAAAACCGCAACGTAACTTTATCGAACGCATTATTAAACTTTGCTGAGAATAAGAAACTTGAAATCTTTCAATTCTATCTTGAAAAGGGTCACACTCAAATGGAGTGTGACTCTATGTATGCTTGTATTGAAAGAAAACTTAAAAACAGAGAAATTTACTTGCCCGGTTGCTACGTTCAAATTTGCAAAAGTGCAAAACTAAAAGATCCTTACATAGTTTATTATATTTCCTACGATTTTTTTCAAAAATATTCTGTTTTAAGTAACTATTCCTCGATCCGTCCTGGCAATACGACCAACGATCCAAAAGTTACCGATATTCGATGTCTAGCTTACAGGAAAGATGGCTCTATTGACTATAAATTAAATTATGAGGACAACTGGTTGAAACTTCCAAGGCGGATAAAAAAGCAGCAAAAAAACTTAATTATTCCTCAACTACATCACGAACCAGTCAAAATAAAAGTTGATAAATTCAATCATCTACAGGAATTGAAAAAATTTATACCTGCAGATTTTAGGCAATTTTATGAAAGTCTTCTACATGATTAGTTATATCATGTAGTTCCTAGTTATAAGTTACCTATTTTTTTAATTTTACCTAGTAGGTACCAAGAGAGGTTTAAAAAAATGTCTTGGGATTTTTTTGTGTTGCTATCGTCCCCTTATGTTGTTTAATCAGTTCCTAGTTTCACGAGTTCGATTTTTTAGCTTATTTTTGCAAATATATTTTTTAATGTGATTATTATTGTATTTTAATTATCCTTTGCCAACAATACCAATAAGATCACTACGTTACACAACCTCGCAAGTCAAGCAAATTTTACCAATTATATGTCAAAACCAAGTAAGTCGTTTATTTTTCTAATACACAACTATTACTGGAAATGTTATTAACTATCCAAAAACTAATATTATTTAGTCAAATTTGTAACCAAAATTGTTTTTCAAATATTATATTTAAACTCTATAAACGTTTTTCCTTCCTCCTGTAAAATTTCAATAAATCGACTTAAGAGATTTTGCAATTTAACCATCGATATTAAAGGTTCTAAAGGTAAGCACCCAGTGTTTATTTGTTTACAATTATTTCGTTGTTTTTTTCAGTTTACGGTTTAGGGAAAATTATATAATCTAACCTTTACACGATTTTGATGGTTGTCGTTATTGCCAGTTGTCACTTTCAGGCTGCACATATTAATGTTTTGGAGCGAAACTTTTCTTTTATGAATTTTAGATTTTATTTTTTTATATTAAAAGTTTAGAATTATTATTATCTCAATTATCGAGATTTTTGGATTAATAATTAATATTTGGATTAATTTGGATAAAATATATTGGTAAAAAGAAAGTTTATTTTTACGCGATCTAACAAATGTATTTTTTATGTATTATTATTTTCAATTTTAGCTCTAGCGACTGTTAATAACGATATCCCTGATGAAAATAAGCTTCAGGCTGAGCTGACAAGTATAGAATGCTGGGATTCTTACGATATAGCTAATTTTTTAAATACGCAGTTGACAAATACTAGAAAAAAAGAAGTTTTAGACAAATTGTGGTATCCATCAGACACGTTTTCCTACCCTTCATCAGGTACAAGGAACTTAAAATTTCAGCCCAAATGGCTTCACAAGTGGAAATGGTTAAGCTATTCCAAAAAAGATGACGGTGCTTATTGCAAATATTGTGTTTTGTTTCATACATCAGTCAGTGTAGGATTAGGAAAACATGAAAATTTAGGACAGTTAAGTATTGTCCCTTTTAATAATTGGAAGAAAGCCACAGAACGTTTTTCCGAGCATGAGCAGCGCATTTATCATAAAGAAAATGTCGAAAAAGCTGATATAATTGGCAAAATAGCAACAGGTGGGGGTTTCTTGTCATTAATTTTTAATTTAAAAGAAAGTAGGTATTTGATTTAAATTTAAATAGGTAGTTACTTGTTATTTAAGATTATTTTTTGTAGGTGTGCAAGAGCCGATACATTTTCAGTTGTATCACGAAGAAAAGAATCAAATTATGGAAAACAGAAAGAAGTTAGTACCGATTATAGAAACTGTTTTATTTTGCGGAAGACAAGGACTAGCACTAAGGGCCCACCGAGATGGCGGAAGAGTAGTACTTGATAATGCGGACGCTGAAGCAAATGAGGGTAATTTTCGGGAACTTCTTAGATATAGAGCAAAATATGACGACCACCTACAGCATGTACTTACCCAAAGTAAAAATAATGCATTGTATACTAGTTGGAATATACAGAACGAAATAATCGAAATAAGTAACGGTTTAATTCTCGATAATTTAGTTAAAAAAATTAATTCTTCGATGTATTTTTCCGTACTTGTCGATGAAACAACTGATATTTCCTGCATAGAACAAATGACCCTGTGTGTTCGATGTATTGATTCAACATTTTCCATTATAGAAGAGCTTTTTTTGCAGTTTGTACCACTTGAAAATGTGACAGGAAAGGGAATTTCAATGGCAATTATAAAAAAATTGAAAGACGTTGGAATCGACCTAAATAAAATGCGCGGTCAAGGGTATGACGGTGCGGCAGCCATGAGCGGAAATTTTAATGGTGTTCAGGCCCACATTCAGGCTCTTTATCCAAGGGCGTTGTATGTCCACTGTGCGGCACATTCCTTGAACCTAGCTGTTTCAAATTCCTGCGACTTGCCTTTAGTTAGAAACTGCCTGGGTACTATAGGGAAATTGTATGACTTTTTTCACACTCCGAAACGACAAGCTGTTATTAAACAGTGTTTACCAGAATCAGATGTAGTTTCTGGCCATGAAAAATTAATTAAATTATGCGCTACTAGGTGGACAGAAAGGTATAACTCTGTTGCTGTATTTTTAGAGCTCTATGATGCTGTTGTACTAGCATTGGAAACAATTTCAAAATGGACAAATAAAGATTCAGCTAACGCAGCCAATCAGTTAGGAGCTTCGATAAAAAAACCCGAATTTGTTATTTCTTTGCAAGTTGTTAATCAGGTATTTAGCTTTAATAGCATTTTATGCAAAGCGTTTCAGCAGCGAAATATTGATTTAAAACGGGCTGTAAATTTGTCAGAAGATACCATTGCTGAACTTCAAAAATTGCGGGATAATGCTAACTTGGAGTTTAAAAAACTATTTTTAAACGTACAGAAATTGGGCGAAAAGTTTGAGTTTCCTATAAATAAACCGCGAACTAGCCTACATCAAACAAAACGGTGTAATATTGATACGGAAAGTGTCGAAGATTATTACCGGATTGCAATATATATTCCATTTTTGGACTCTTTTATAAGTAACCTAAAGGAAAGATTTTTAAAACATAAAGAAATATTGGCCGGATTTCAAAGCCTCTTTCCCAAAGATCCGTCCATTCTCACCGACGAAACACTATCTGAATACCAGTCTTTAGTATTATTTTATAAAGATGACCTGACAGGAACCAAAGATGAACTAGTTGTCGAACTTAAACTGTGGTACAGAACAATTGCTAGACTGCCAAATGAAGAGCGGCCCAGAGATGCCTTAAGCGCGTTACAACACGTTACTGACAACTTTTCGAATATAAAGAATTTACTTCATATATTAGCGATATTGCCTGTCTCTACTGCGGAAGGTGAACGTAGTTTTTCAACTTTGCGAAGACTAAAAACATATTTACGGAACAGTTCTTCGGAAAACAGGCTAAATGGCCTAACCCTTTTGAATATTTATAGAAATATGACCCCGTCTGTTGAGGATATTTTAGATAAATTTATCGAAAAGCCTAGAAAGCTCAAACTAAGCTTGGCCTAAAATCTTCGTTTCAGTAGGTCTTTTTTGTATTTTTTCAGGCCAATTGTATATTTTGTTATTAATTTTTTATCTTATTTGTTAATAAATATATGATTTATGTTTACCATTTGGCATTATTACAATCCTATAAAAAATAACGAATCATCGACAAAAAAAGGTCGTGGCACCCAAAGTTTTTTCTGTCTTAGTCTTATAACCCCCCCCAAATTTTTTTGCTGGGTGCGCCACTGAGGAAAAGCGAACCATAAAGAAAGAAACAGATGTCGAAAATAAAAAGAAAAAAATCAAAATCGCTGCTTCACAACCTTTTAATAAAAGAATTTCTAATCGAAGGGTATCGACTAAACAGAAAGCTAAAAAAATCCTATTTCCAGAAAAAACTAGCAGTGCCAGCAGTAAACCTTCGACTGAACCTTCAACATCAAAACCTTTAGAGGAATCTTGGTATTGTGCAGTATGTGACACTGAGGATCAGCTGGACATGCGCCTTTGCTATTCCTGTTTGAAATACTTCCATGAAGATTGCCTTGGTTTATCAGAAGATGATATAGATGAATTCCAATGTCCCTTTTGTGAGTGACCAGTAAATTAAGTATTAAGAATAATTGTGTAGCAAAACAAACAAAAAATAATTTTCATTTAACTTTTACCAATGAACTATACTAAATTTTACGTCTATAGATTTAAATATCACGTCTGTATATTCGAATTTTGTGTTTTTTATTTAATAAATAATGTTTCTAGAATTCTGAATTTCAGTCTCTTTACATAGATGACTAGGTAGGTACTTAGATAACTTGATAGAATTAGGGCTACCTAGTTCTGTGCTGATAAATGGATCTTTTGGGTGCCGAAAATTAAAACATACACTTATTTCACGATGCCGATAATATGGGCAAATCAGAATTCTTCTATAATTGCTTTTAATAAATAATATGCATTGGCTTTAGGTTAAAATATACATTCTGTATGTAATATGAGACCTCTTATTTTCGAAATCAATAATCAAAATATATGTTCCCAGGCATTTTATTCACCAAAATGAAAATATAATCAAGGCCCAGGCCTTCAAGGCTCTTAAGGTGCCGATATTTGGAGCGTTTACCTTATTAGCAATACTTTTTTTTCCAAATAATTAAGTAACTTTGTCATAGATTACAAAACCAAATGACAGATGGTGATAGTTGAATACATAATTTTTAGTCTAATTAAAGCAAAAACGACTGCTGTTCTTTAATTTTAACTAAACTCAATAATAAAAAAAAAGTTCCATATGGTAACCTGACACCATTGTGTCAATTTAACCTGTCCATTGGGTAGTTTTAACCTGAGTGTTGGTTTAATAAGGTGAGTAGGGGTAAATGTAATAATGGGGTAATTGTAATATTGCCTAATAAATAATAAAATAATGAGTTCAGATACTAGCGCCACCTAGTAGTGACTCAATTGGATACTTTTACTGGCAGCTGCTCATAAATGAAATCTATTTTACCGACCGTCAGCATGCGCCATGCATTCTTGCAGAATATGTCCAAACAGGTGGCCGCACGAGTTCACAGGGAAATAGTCCAGCAACAATAGCCAGCGCGTTTTTGCAAGTAAGTCCTCAAAATATTACTTTAATTTGTTATTTAGTATTTCTCTTTTAACTTGAAGAAATAGTCCATACTTGAAGTGGAGTGGAAATTCAGAAGGAAAGAAATAAGAACACAAAGTCTTCCTCCACTATTATATTAAATTAAAGAATCTCGAGTGTTCAGAGAAACTTTTTATCTCTACATGTTTCGAATGCAGAAGCATTCATCTTCAGGAGAATGAATGAAAAAGAAGAAACTAATAGATATCACCTTAACGGAGCATCAAAATAGTAAGTTCAGTAAATAGAACTGTGAGAAAACTAATACACACGTGGTATTGTAACAATAAAAAATATATGGGGTTCAGGCTCATGGCACTGTAAAAGTTTATAATATGCAGAATAAAAAATATAACATCTCTGTCTGAGAAGAATGGTTGGAAAAATGTGGAAAAGAAAAGTTAATAATTAATCGAGAAATTGAAGGTTGGTCATAACAGAAAACTGAAGTGTGAGGAAGATGAAATTATAAATTAAGTTAAAATATTTGGGTTATTGTTTAAAGTGGCAGTTCTGACAAGGTTCGTCAGATGAATACCACATGTCGATTTATTACTTAAGAATAGAAAAATTGGAAAATGTAAATTTTGCTAATTTTATTTAGCATTTTGTAGAATAAAGAACTTTTTTTCAAAAAATCTTATGGATTAAATAAAATTAGGCACGATCGCCACCACGTTTTCCAAAAATTTCTCTTTTATGTACAAAATGCAATTGGATCTTTTAGCTATATATTAACTATAATTTGGGTTATGTTACATTTCCCCCAGGAATTTGTTACCTGGGGTAAATGTAATAAAATCACTGGGGCAATTGTATTATATATATTACATTTACCCCTTTGTTTTAGGTCTTTTACAATGGTTCGCCATTATATAAAAAAAAATACTGCAGAGCCTAAATACAGCCAAGAAAATTTAAAAACAGCCTTGCAAGAGATTACAGCAGGTAGATTAACTATTTATTCAGCTTCAAAAAGGTATGGCATTCCATATCCAACCCTTTATACACGCAAAACAGGTACACGGGGAAAAATATGTAAAAGCAAGGGTCGCCCGACCGAAGTGCCTCTAGCGGCAGAAATTGATTTGGCAAATGGAATAAAGGTCCTAGAAAAATGGGGGTTTGGACTCTCCCGCAAGGAAGTTTTAGAACGGGTAGGCCTGTATGTTCAACAGAACAATATTGAAACTTCATTTAAAAACGGTGTCCCAGGAGAAGACTGGTTTATGGGATTTAAGAAAAGACATGGATTAAGCCTGAAAGTACCACAAAACGTGGAATATTGCAGAAAAAAAGCCGTGGATCCATTTTTAATCTACGGTTATTTTGAACTTTTAAAAGAGACTCTCACCGACCTGAATCTACTCGACAAGCCAGAACGTATCTGGAATTTAGACGAGTCCAGTTTTTCAGTTGATCCCAGAAAAAGTAAAATTGTTGAAGGAGTCGGTTTTCCAGCATCGAGAACTACAAGTACCTCTGGCAGAGATAATACGACGGTATTGGTAATGTGTAATGCTGCAGGAGGAAAAGCCCCACCTTTGATAGTATTTAAAGGTGTCAACATATGGGACCAATGGGTGGCTTCAGAGGAAAAAACATTTGAAGGTACTGTTTATGCAGCTACGAAAAATGGTTGGATGGACTCGGAAGTCTTTCGGAATTACTTTGTAAATTCAGTAATTCCTGCAGTAGGAAACGATCGCCCTGTTTTAATTATATATGATGGTCATGGATCACATGTAGACGTTCGTTTAATACAAACTGCCATGAGCGAACAAATCACAATAATGAAACTACCTCCCCATTCAACACATTTGCTACAACCCCTAGATTTAAGCGTGTTTAAATCGCTAAAAATTAAATGGGATGACAAGCTAATTGTATGGCAGCGACAACATCTTGGTCTAAAATTACCCAAGAGAATATTTTCTGAGTTTTTCTGCCAAGTCTGGAAGGAACTTAAGATAGACGTTATTACAAACGGCTTTAGAAAGGCCGGGATATTTCCCCTTGATGCTGAAGTTGTTTCAAGAGAACAGTTTTCCCCGGAAGCTATAAAAAGATGGGACCTTTTTCAAGAAGAAAAAAGGAATGTCACTAGGAGAAGTGCACTAAACTCCCAAAACAACAAGCAAGACTCGTCCAACATCGATAAAGAAACTTTTTCAGGTGGCCAAGAGGGTGGCTCATCCAACATTCATAAAGAAAGTATCTCTAGGGATGTACAAGAAGCTGGCCCATCCAACATTCATAAAGAAAGTATCTCTAGGGGTGTACAAGAAGCTGGCCCATCAGGCATATCCAGTTGTAATGATGAAAATATTGACAATGAAGAAGTTAATATAAACGAGAAGCCAATTACATTCACCGAATTGCTGCTAAGAACCATCAAGCAGAAGTCATCACTCGAAAAATGTAAGAGAACCAAAGTTGGACTTGGCTCTGAAGTTCTTACAAGTAAAGAAGTATTACAGCGTCTTGAAGAAAAGTCAGACCTGAAAAAGAAGAAACCCACGAAAAATAAGAAGACTGTGCAAGCCATCAGTAGTGATGAGGAATGCGAAAGCCCCGAATATATGGAATCCGATGATGATAATTGTCTAGAGTTTCTTGAAGAGGAAAGCGACTCGGAAATCTCTTCGGTTGTTGAAATGAATTCCTGGGTCCTAGTTCAATATGCATCAAAAAAATTTGTTAAACATTACGTTGGTCAAGTTATGGATAAGGACAAGGAGGAAGATGCCTGGCATGTCAAATTTTTAAAATGGAAAAAAGACCTCTTCATTTGGCCTGTTATTGAGGACACAGATTCAATTCGTTCCAATGACATTATACAAATTTTGCCAAAACCGATTACAACCAGACGGGGACACCTTAAGTTTAATGTGAAATTTGAAGGCTTTAACCTCAAATAATTACCTAAATAAATATAGTTACTTACATTTTTTTTGTTCGAGAATTTTAAAATTATTTAGTTAATTTGTTCTTGCTTTGTTGCAGATTAAAGCCTGCTTTTTATATTTTATTTTTTCTAAATAAATTTGAAAGTTAGTATAGGGTAATTCCGGGAGAGATGGCACACCTTTTTTTTTTTTTTAATAAATCAAAATATATTGAAAAACGTAAAATCTGTCATAGTCGCGAACGTTATTTATAACTAAAAGAAAAAAGTAAACTGGAAAAGTTTTTTATTTCCAAACTTTTTTGGCAAAAAACTACAAAGTAAATATTCCAGGGAAAAAACCAACTCACCCATAGTTCATGGGTGAGATGGCGCACACCAAAAATAGAAGTATAAACGTTGACAAACCAGTAAATAAACAGTTGTGAATGACTTGATGTAACAAACAAATGAAGAATTAATGTAACAAAAAGTACAAAAACGATATATATAACTAAAAAAATATTATATAAAACATTACAAATGGGAAGCAGACTGAATATTACAGGGCAATATTTTCTTTTCTTCCACACCGTAGACAATGGTTTGCAAATGTGGTGCAACCTTCATGCAGCCATCTGTGGCAACTAAGACACTGCAACCAATCTTCTTTGCTTGAAGTTTTTTCATAATTTTCTCCGCAGCCAATGCAATCATTTTCACCGTCGGTACCACTGTCTGAATCGTTTTCTAAAATAATGCTTGCGTCGCTATTGGAGGAAACATCGCTGTCTCTTTTGGGCTGTTTATTTTGCTTCGCTTTGGATTGTACACCCTGCTTCTTTGTTTCTTTGTTGATTAAAATCTTAGCCTTCTTTGCAGCCAGTTCTTTTCGCTTACAAATATTTTCAGGAGATGTTAGGACCTCGGCAAGCTGTCGACTACGTTTCCGAACTTCATTGACCTTAGACGTGCTAGGAATAGGAGAAATGACGTTTAACATTTTACCGGGGGTTTCTTTCTCATTTGTATCTTGCTTTGCCATATCTACAGATTGGGATTTCGTATTGCTTTTCAACACGTTGAAATCAGTATCATTCTCGGTGTCGGCAATTTTGAGATTCAGGTTATTCTGAGCTTGCTCATTGTTGAGAAAGGCATATTCTGGAATTGCTTTCGGGTTAAATGGAGCGATGCCTGTGGATCTAAAAGCTGAAACTGCATTTTTCACCGTGGCAGCTTTTTCCCATGCTTCAGCTAATAATTTCCCAAACTGAAGTCTGTTAATGGCTCTTGTTGGATTAGTTCTTAAGAATGAATTGCAGGCAGCATAGTAGTAGCTTTTCAAAGCCTTAAAAAAAGCTCGATCAAGGGGCTGCAAAAATTGTGTGGTATGGCTAGGAAGACAGAGGAGTATAACATCGTTCGCTTCGGCATATTCTAAAACTTCTACGGAAGAACAGTGGGAGGAATGGCCATCCAAAATAAGAACCACTGGACCTTGAGGCTTACGAGGAACAAATTCTGACTGCAGCCACTTAAGAAAAAGTGTTGTATTTATGTATGCCGATTTTTCTGACATATAAATTTTGGCCCCAGGAGGCATGCCATCTTCATATTCTTTCTTCATATTTTTACCCTTAAAAATGCACGTGGGAGGTATGAATGCACCCTCGGCATTACAGCAGGATATTACCGTAACAGTTTCCCCCCTTTCACCTGAAGTCACTGCAGCTACATTTTTGGAGCCTCTTTCCGCTATAACATGATCTGGTCTGTTATTCAACTGTAAACCGGTTTCGTCCATGTTATACAGATGTCCAGGCTTGTTGAAAAGGTCATTTTCCTCTAAAATAGTCCCCAGTAAGTTAAAATAGTTTGCAACATCTTCTTTATTCATACCGCGAGCCCGAGCTAGAGAAACACCCTCTGATTTCCGAACACTTAAATCAGGATTGCGTCGCAAGAATGATATTACCCAGTCAAAGCCCGCTTTTCCGTTTCTCCTGTTGAAAGTGTGCTTAATGCGCAGCTGTTCAGCCAGCTGATAAGCCATAATACGCACCATAGTTCTTGTTGGGGCAAAACCCCTTTGTTGCATTTTTTTAATATGTACAACGATTTTCCTTTCGTTTTCTTCCCCGAGGACTGCTGGTGGTCCCAAACGGTTGTTTTTGGTACCTCCTGTCCTTGTTTTTCTCCGCAGTGTAGTACAAGGCACCTTAAATTGCCTGGCTGCTGCATTAACTCCCAAATCTCCACTTCTCACAGCTTGAATAGCTAAATTCAAGTCTTCTTCACTCCACGTAGCTCTGGAGCAGCTTCCCTTACGTTTATAGGTTGTCGGCATCTATAAAAATAATTAAAAAAAAAATTAGAAACCAATAATTTAAACTATGTCGGGAGAGATGGCTCGCGCCAACTAACCCAACACCAGTGGGTGAGATGGCGCAGTCACGTGCTCCTTCCTATTTGCGTATACCAATGATTTGTAAGGTTAGAATAATGCTACCGATATCTAACTACCCACTGATAATACTAAATTGATAATAATACATTGTATCAACGTGTAAAAATAAATATTTGTAAATATGTTGAAAAAATATGTAGCATATTTAGATACTATATTGTTTTTATTTACCTTCGTGAATGGAATTTACCAACAGCACGGCACAATAAACACAACAGCCATACGCAACGAACTTCTAAGCATCACTGAGAGTTGGCTTGGCAATAGAAGGAGAGATATTGAATTGCGCCGTCTCACCCGCCGCGCCATCTCTCCCGGAATTACCCTATAAAAGTTTGTAACTTTTTTATTTGTGATCTAAAATAAGCGCTTGAAGCCGCAAAAAAAAGGCTAAAATGCTAAAGATTTACATTTACCCCGACCAATATTATCAAGTGTTCTAATATAAACCTGACCTGCCACTATCACATTTACCCCATTTTACGGGGCAAATGTAATATAAGGACATCGATTTAAAAAAAATACCATAGTTTTTTTCTTATTGGATATCTAGAAAATCTATCTGTCCCATACTGTCAGGAACTATATGCCAAGTACTGTCAATTTTTTGGGAATTTTATTACCAAAAAATGTGTTCGATACAAACCGTTTTTCAGGAACTATTAAAATTTTATATTACTTTTACCCCTACTCACCTTAATACACATGGTAAGTAAATTTAGTTAATTGTTTTAATTTAAACCAATGATATGGTAGATTTAATCCTTTAATGGATTGTAACAACAATGTCAAATTTTTAAAATGATAGAGGAATGGTAAAATTAAACCAATGATATTGTTACTTCAACCATTTTATTTGGTATATTATATCTTTAGTGTGGTTTAAATCAACCTAATATTCGATTGATTTTATCATACCAAGTTAATTATTTCATAGGATTGATTTAACCGGATCATTGCGTTGTTGCTATTTAAACTGATTATTGGGTTAAATCAAACCTATTTGGGTTAATTCAATCTTTTACTTTTTTCTGTGTGTGTAATAAAACCGACCCTTTAAAGTCGGTGACGAAAATGCATCTCTTTATTACCTCGGTGACGAAAAAGCATACGCCCCCCGCTACACGCAATTTTCATATATCCACCTGTGATGACTCATACTTGTCGGCTTCATGGCCTTGTTCTTCTGAGGCTAGTGTATCACCTTGTTCCGTTAAGTTCGGGCCATCGGGGACTGCCCCTTGTTGTTCGATCACATCGACCGGTAGGAATTCAAGCGGCAATGTCATTCACCGTAGAGCCAATCGATTGTTTTGGGGCGGGGCTATCACCATAGTTACAGGGTTTAATTTATGCAATAATTATAAGAGGAGGGTTTAGAGATAGCCATGGGGGTGTTATTATTATGCAAGCCAATGACAAGGACGAAATTCGCCGGCTGGAGAAGTCAGTGGGGTGAGAGGGACATTAACTAAGAATTTATGTTTTTACACTAAAAGTTTGGTTTTATTAATAGATATAGAACAAGAGTTCACTATAGCTCAGAATAGGAAGTATTATTAGATAGTATAATATGGATATAGAACAAAGTGGATATAGAACAAAAATAACAACACGCGAGGAATGTCGGCTATAGAGTATTAGGTATGTTGTAGGATATAGAATAAAACTTACACAGAAACATGGCATGCTTTGCTTTAAACGGATATAGACTAAAATTATACCATAGAACATAATTGCCCCAATAAAAGTTGGTTTTTAACGGATAAAGAATAATTTTGTCACTCATATTTTGGATATTGAGCAACTTAGCCTTCTAATTTTGCTGGATATAGGATCATCTGGCAAAAATAAAAATAAAGGTGTATTTAACTTAATTTCGACTAAAAGTGGATATAGAACACTATAATCCTAGGGTTACGAAATAATGAGCATTAGAGGAACTGGTCCTAATATGAGCCCCCATTTTATTTTTTTGGAATAACTTTCTTATTTTTTCCTTCTGATGATATGTAAAATGGTTTATGTACGTTATAAAGACGTAGTAATTAAACCCCAATATTAATTTTTCTCAAAAACGTATAATGTATCTATGAAAAAAAAATTAAAAAATAGTGCACATTTCTGACATTTGCCCAGAGGGTATGGAATATGGGCCCCTTAAAAAACTGTTATTAAAACGTAAATTAAAACAAAAAACAATTCTTTCAAAAAGAAAACAAAATAAACAAAAGGTGTTAAAAAACTAGCTCCCCCCCCCTGATTAAAACTCTGGATGCGCCACTGGAACACTATTTATGTGCTCATAAATAACACACAAAAAAATTGGACTTAGAGTTCTCCCAGTGTCTTAAGAAAACTGTTAAAAAGAAAATTTTGCGCACTTATTTTCGAGCTATGCCTGGTGAGGACCTGGATTTCCTGCAAAAAAGTGCATATATTATAGTTTTGTCTGAATATGGTGGATATTGATGGAATATGGCCCATATTCAACACACTCAAGGGGCCCATATTACACTAAGTACTAGTCACAATAAAATTACGGGGGCGCCCCCCCCCCCCCCCCCTGGGCTCATTAAATCTTACTTAAGGTATTTCTTATTAGATAACTCTCGACATTATTGGATATCTCTTAGACTCTTCAGATGTTAGAAAAAGCGGCAACGTGGTAAATAGACAACGCGTGGTAAGCGGATAACAATTGCGCAACATCGCTTTAGTGGCAGGATCGACCGGCGAGTCGGACAAGACAAGTAGGCCGTCCGTACACGGGTCGATCGACGATATGGTCGACGCGATTCAAATCGCACCTCCTCTCGACTTCCTATGCAAATTAGTGCGTCGCCGTACACGGGTCGTTTAGTGGTCGTTTAGAAACGGACGATTTTGGATCTCCTCGTTTCAAATCGCGTGCGATCGGAAAGGAAACGCATTATTCGAGTGAATCGCGCGAGATATGGAGGTAAGTTGGTTTATTCCTATTATTTATAATTTTTTGTTGTACTAGTGCATGACAATTAATTAGTGGAATGTAATAAAGTTTCGTTACCTATGTATACCGAGTCATACATTGGCTTAGGACATACTGTGTGTTAAGTAAGTGCCGTTCCCCCTCAATATCTCGAAAATGCGTCGTTTTATCAAGAAATGTTTCAAATACAGTTTATATAGGCCTTTTTTAGGTCTATATTAAAAAAAATAGTTGAAACATTCTAATTTTTAGCTACCCTATTTATTTAAGGACAAACTTTTATGAAAAATTTTCTAAGTGCCTGACTAGACGAACGTATAATACTGATCAATTTTGAATGATTTTTATAAGTCGTTTTTACGTTTTGGCATTTAACGGTTTAAACCCTGACTCAGCTTGCATAGGTATACTTACTTGTACATTTCTATTTTTAGGCTTTCAATATAAAATTTGTTGGGGAAGTGGAAAAGTATCCAGAGTTGTACAACTACACACTCCGGGAGTATTCCAAGAGAAATGCCACTGAAAAGGCGTGGAACAATGTAGCGAAAGAAGTGAACATATCAGGTAAGGCTTGTATTACTTCATCATCTACAGGAGTAGGTAGAGGTACTAACAAATATAAATATCAAAATGAAAAATACAAAATCGAATACATTTTTAACTTATTCAAGAAAATTTAAATGCAATAATTCCCCTGCCAAGGCAGTGATGCCATTGGAGTCAGAAAATAATTTGCTAAATAATCTCGTATAGCGTAGGCATTGGAAGAAACGTTTATTTTGGCTCGAGCTGGTAGACCAATGGGGTAGGCAAGACCAGTGTTTCTGACATTCTCTTCGACCTGTTGTGGTAAATATTGACACCCTTCTCTTTTTCTAACATAGTTATGAAGCACGCAAACACTTTTTATGATGTCATCGACCGTATTGTCATCGCGGCTACGTATCGCAGTACTGAGTACTTGAAACTTTTCCGTCATCATTCCGAACGTGCATTCAATTGTTTTTCTCCCCCGGCTCAAACGATAGTTACAAATTCGTTTTGTATTGTCAAGAATTCGTTTTGAATAAGGTCTCATTAAATATCGAGCCAATGGGAATGCTTCATCTCCCACAAAGTAATAAGCAAACAAACAATCATCATAGTCATCTAATGGTAGCTTAGATGGGGGTGGAATGTCAAGTCGTGAATTTGATACCAAGTTTTTAATTCGTGAGGCTCTAAAAATGCCTCCATCACTGTTCCTACCAGCGTATCCAGTTTCAATCATGGTGAAAATACCATCAGCATCGCAGCATCCTAGTAAAACTTTTGAGTGGTATGATTTGTAATTAAAATTAGTCGATCCAGTATTAGGCATTTTCTCTATGCGGATGTGCTTGCCATCCAAAGCCCCTACACAATTTGGAAGGTTCCATAGCATCTCAAAACGCTGAGCAATGCTTTTCCATTGGTCACGAGTAGGGACAGGCATGTAAGCATCTTTTAGCTCGGTCCATATAATCGTGGTTGTCTCGGATACTATTCGCCCAACTGTAGTATCTCCTCGGCAAAAGTTAAGTCCCAACGCAACGAATGTACAGCCTATAGCCAAAAATCTGAAAAAAATTAAGAGGTTTTAGGTATACTTTAAAATCGATGGTGGAGAAAAGGTTTTTAAAAACTTAGTGCTTAGTAACCTTTCCAATCAAAAACTTGATGCTGCAGTACTTGACTATTTAGCTGATCACAAACCCACTAATTTTAAACTGTAATAATAAAGTTTTTACGTTTTACGTTGTCATTTATTAAATTTTCTTGTTATAGTGAACGAATGCAAGGAAAAATGGAGAAATTTGAGAAGCACATTTGTAAAGAATCTAAAGCCCAAACCTAGTGGCAGTGGAGCAACAAAGAAAAAACCGTACTACCTAATGGAGGCAATGCAGTTTGCGATTCCATTTGTAAAAGTTGCTGGTCATCCTACCAGTAATTTACCGGAAATGTCTTAAACAGTGTCTGATGTCTTCGATACAGATAATACGGAAGAAGGTGAACAGTACTCCGCAGAGGAAATGATTGATGATACTAACGTTACGTCACCGCCTACGCCATCACCTTCCGTAATTTCAAGACCATCATCATCGCTAAGTCAGGAAGACAGAGTGGACACGCCAACATCGCTTATGACAACTGGAAAAAGAGGTCCACATGGCCTGCCTACAAGAAGGAGTAAAATTGTACAAAGTGACGCAGCGGAAAAAACATTTACATCTTATTTGGCGGCAAAACAAGCGTGTATGCCTTTCTCTTCCCCCCCGATAAAAGATGAAAGAGACAAGAGAGAGGAAGGTATAAAAAATTTCGTATTGAGCCTCATTCCAGACTTAATGGTATTAAATGATGCTCAACTGAGAATTTTTAAAAGAAAAGCTTTGGTTCTTATAGATGAAGTTAGCGATTCCGGCAATGTTGCCAATGATCGTAGTGTATTGCAACCATCCACCAAGCCGGTGCTGTCACCCAACAAGCAAGTGTTACCATTTAACATCCAAGAGCTAATATATACCAAAGATACAACACAGTTCCCAATCAACCATAACCAGTTCTCTTTATCTTCCCCTAATGTGGTAACAGGTCATTTTTCAGAGTACAGTGAACTGGAGCAGTCAAGTCCTCGAGATGACTCATCTACACAAACTTCTAATATTTTTCATTCATTATGAATACTTACCTTTTTTATATACGAATTTATAACTTTAAATTTAGTAGGGGAGAGCCGGGTAAGTTCGGCATAGCGGGCAACATCGTCAATACCTTTATTTTCTCATTATACCGGACTACGGCGTAGAGATCCTAGAATCCATTCATTGTCGATGCCTGGCACATGGTAGTCACGTTGTTGTAGTTTTGTTATACATTCCCTCAATTTAAATCAATTTTCTGTGTTTTTGCTAAACCTGCTGTAAGTATTGACTATTTAATATCTTTATTTATTTTTTTACCGACTTGTTTTATGTCAAACCTACTTAAATCATGACATTAGTTGTTGTTAGGTTATGTAGTTAACGTTAGCGAATTAAGGGTATAGTCCAGACAAACGAGGTTGTTGACATTTTCTTTTTCTACGTACATTGCGGGCAAGATCGTCAATACTATTGCCGAACTTGCCCGCCAACATTTTTGTCCTTTCTAAATATACCTTTTCTTATTTCTAGGTAAAAGATGGTACATAAATACATCAGAAAGACTAAAAATGAATACGACGAAGAAACACTCAAGCAAGCAGTTTTGGAATATAAAAATGGAAACCCAAAAAATCTTTCTGCTGTCGCGAAGAAATATGAAATACCCAGAACTACTTTACAGTATTGGCAAGATAAGGAGATTGCAGAAGTTTACTGTAAAGGTCGTTTTAAATCCGTTTTTAATCAAGATATGGAAAACGAGCTGAAAACCCATATTGTTACATTACAGAAGATGTTTTATGGGATGACTCCTGTCGACATAAGAAGATTAGCTTATGAGTACGCTGTGGCAAATAATGTACCACACCGATTTAACACGGCTAAGAAAATGGCAGGAAAAGATTGGCTGCAAGGTTTTATGAACAAAGCCCATTTATCGCTAAGAACGCCTGAGGCAACAAGTATGGCGAGAGTAGCTGGATTTACAAAATTTAAGGTAGACAGATTCTTTCATCTGCTGAAGGAAGTTAAAGAGAAGTATTCCTTTCCTCTTGACAAAATATTTAACGTGGACGAAACTGGCATAACTTGTGTGCAGAAACCAAGAAAAATTATTGCCGAAAAAGGTGTAAAGCAGCTTGGAAGAATCACATCGGCTGAAAGAGGAAAAAACTTAACGCTTTTGGGCACCATAAGTGCTGGAGGAACCTTTATTCCGCCGATGTTAATCTATCCTAGAACCCGAATGAGTCCCCAGTTGCTTGTGGGTTCATTTCCTGGCACCATAGGATTTGCAAATCCGTCAGGCTGGAGTGATTCAAATTTGTTTCTTGAATATATTAGACATTTCATTAAATGCGTACGACCATCGAAATATCGCCCTGCTCTTCTTCTACTCGATGGCCATGGTAGCAACAAGTCATTAGAAGCAATAAATGTATGCCGGGAAAATGGGATCGTGATGTTAACATTTCCCCCGCATACTAGTCACAAACTCCAACCTCTTGATGTGGGCGTCTTTGGACCTTTCAAGACATATCTTGCCAAAGAAATGGACAAATATATGACAAATCACCCAGGTGAAAGGATATCTGAATATGTCCTTGGGTCGATCATAAAAGAAGCTTTTATCAGTGCATTTTCATCTAGAAATATTTTAAAGTCCTTTAAAAAATCTGGCATAAGTCCATTTAATTCAGATGTATTTCAGGAAAATGATTTTATTGGTACTTCAGCTGTTTTCTCCTATCCAGTTACTGCAGATTATAATTGTTTTGACAATAGCAAGCCTGGTGGTACTATTTCTCTGGCCCCATCCGCACCTAGCCCAGTGATTATTAAAGAGTCGGTGCCAATATCAGAAAGTTCGCTTAAAACCGTGAATGTGGCAGTTGACTTTGAACAAGCCGGGCCATCTAAAATAAATTTAACTAAAGAAGTTACTGCAAATCAAAAATATATTGAAGTTTTGACAAAACCAGCCATTACACCTTCGACATCTTGTGTTAAAATAACTGATATTTCTCCTTTGCCAAAGAAAAAAGCTTCAAATACTGCATCAAGAGGCCGAAAACAAGAACGCTCTGAAGTGCTGACAAGCACCCCATACAAAGATAACGTGGAAGAAAAAGTCATGAGTAAAGGGCAGCAAATAAAAAAGGCAGATGTCAAACGAAAAATAAGTGATGATAATTCAATGTCTACATCAAAGAAACAAAAATCAAAAGCAAAAAGTAGAGCCTACGTTTCAGAGAGCAATGAAGAAACTGTATGCCTATTTTGCAATGGACGGTATGGCGAAACTCAGGAGGAATGGATACAGTGCGATCAATGTAAGCAATGGGTCCATGAGGATTGCAGTGACTATAGCGGAACAGGAACTTTTATTTGCGATTCGTGTAGAGATTAGTTTTTTTTTGCTGAATTTGCCCGCCGTTGTCGGCCATTTTTTATATTTTTAGTAATAAAATAAATATTTAAATCATTTTGGACTTTTTATATCGGTCAATATGTTTGCAAAGGGATAATCTATGTTTCCGCAAAATAGGGATAGAAAATACTATCTTGTGTATCATATGTCAATGTTCAAAGCTTAGCATGCCGAACTTGCCCGGCTCTCCCCTACAATATATTTTAGGTAGTAGGCATTATGTATAAATGAAAAAAGTTCCTACTAACATGGGTCCGGAAACGCTCCCAGAAGCTAAAGCCCTTTGAAAGTCATCTTCAAACCGTTCTATCTTCTTGGGCAAGCGTTCGCGTACCCATGTTCATGGGAACTTTTTTTCTTTACTTATACGAGTATAAGCAACTTTATCATAATAAAACAGAGATTATAGACTTTTCTTGTGATGTTTCATTTAAATTTAAATTAATATGCCATAAGAAAACTGTCAAATCCCGTTTTTATTAGGATAAAGTATAAAATTGCATATTATTATATCTAAAGTCTGTTTTTTTGGAACAACAGTAACAGATCAAAAAGTTAGGTTAAAGGTTGGCAACACTATTTTTGTTAAACTGGATCACAAATTGAACCGTTCAAAAAATGACAGCAATAATTTTTGAAACTGACAATCATAGGATAATTCTGTTTGATTGTGTTTTTTAAATTTTCTCATCGATTATCCATCAGTTCTACAGGATAATTATTTACCAGAATTCCAAATAACACGTATCACAAAAAAATACCATCACAAATTGCTTACACGTTACAACATTTTTATTTTTCTGACAACCTTTAACCTACAATTTTGAACTGTCACTGTTCTTTAAAAAAAAAAACGAAGTTTATAATAATTTATTTAGAACAGGTAGACAGTTACCTCACATCATGACATATTTTTTTACGTATACAAACGTAAAAAAAGATGTCATGATGATGGGACGTAACTGTCTACTTGTTCTGAACGAAATTTATACTTAATCTTAAAACTAAAACCGTTGCACGTCGTCAGTGACACCACATGCGTCATCTTATGCGTTTTACTGGTGGTGGCATTGTGATGTGCCACTGTTTTAGTTTTAGATTAAGTATATTTACACTGGAAGTTTGCAGCATAAACACGTTAACAGCCTGTATATGCTTGGTGAATAATGGGGCCTATGATTAAACACCTTATGTTAACTTAACTTACAATATGTTTGGAGACCTCCACAGGCCAATCGCCAACGACTAGTAATGGAAACTTTTATTTTAGGACTTAAAATCGATCATTCTACGCCGATTGATACGTTTCCATTCAGGGCCGTATCTAGACTAGATTTTGGGGGGGGGGGGGGGGGGGTTTACAAAAATAAAAAAAATAGCTAATTTAGTAGTTTATTAATTATTAAAATACAAACGAAACTAAAATTCAGATAAAAAAATAAACGTTCTCGGAAAAACATATAAAAAAACTAAAATAAATAACAAACATCAAATACAATAATACAAATAAAAGGAACTCCAACCATCAATATTTAACAAAATAAAAAAAACATATAATAAAAACAACATTATGAAAAAACAAACATAAAATAAAAAATAAAAGGAATATTGAATATACTTAGTAAATAAGTATATAAATCAAAAACCAAAATAAAAAATTAAAGTAGCAACTTAAATCGTCTTGCACTCTGCGCAAATTTATCCAAAACTAGCTCAATGGGTATTGGAACCGTTCTGTGACTAGACATAAGAGCCAGTCCTGTTAGCCGTTTCTGCCCAGTCGAATTTCTTAGGTAACTTTTTACTCTTTTAAGAGAAGAAAAGCTTCTTTCTGGGGTGGCTGTTGTCACTGGCAGTGTACATAGTATTTGTAGAAGTTTATATATATTTGGAAATAAAATGGCATTGCATGCATCTAAGGCCTCTAGAGCATTTTTTGGAAATTCTTCTTCCGCAGACCATTTAGTTTGCCAAATTCTCAGTTCACACAAACTAGCTATATATATTTAGGGCTTTTTTACATTCTTCATGATCAATTTTAATATTTTTACAGTTTTGTGGCATCAAGTTATTTAAAAAAGTTAAGACCTCTTTGTGCTTAATAAAGCGCATGTCAAGCTGTGTTAAAAAATCTTCGAAAAATGGGATAGCCACAGATATTCTATAATATTCCTCGCAGGAGTTTTGTGAGACACATTCGCTCTATTTTTTTGTCTGTTAGTTACTCGAGGAGTAACAACTGTTTCTCCCACAGACTCTAGCATACTTTTTGCATTGTTAAATATCAACCTAAAAGTGTTGTCCATGGCAGTCCTCATAGCGGTTACTGTATTTTTAACATTTTCCACAAATCCTAGTGCAGAAGGCAAATCGCAGTCAATTGCTTGCAGCATATTGCATAACGAGACGGTATACGAAAACAGTGCTTCAGCTACGCAAAGGCTAATTACAAACTCGCTGGAAATAATGGCTGTTAGTAACTGAGAAGCTTTGGACGATGTTTCAGCATTAGCGTCTTCTGATAAAGTTTCTAAACATTCAACAATTGGCTTATAAATTTCTTTAAATCTTGTTAGGCCATTGTGGTTTTCCACCCACCGGGTATCGCACATAGATGTGAGTTTGGTCCACTTGGTTTGAGGACAATATTCCTGAATTTTTCGTGTTAAAGTAGCTGTTCTTTTAGCAGAAATTTTGATAAAATTGCCGACGGACTTTATTGTCCCTATGCAGTTTCTAACACTTTGAACAGAACAGCAATGACCAATTGCTAAATTTAATGAATGAGAGCTGCAGTGTACATAAAGAGCATATGGATATAATTTTTTAATTTCTGCTTTCACACCATTAAAATTACCAGCCATGGCGGCAGCCCCATCGTAGCCTTGTCTTACCAAATTTTTACATTCAAGGCCTAGTTCCTGCAGATATTTGAGTATTAAAGAAGCCAAACCTTTTCCAGTTGCGTCCGTATAACAGGCGTAAATCCTAAAAAGTGTTCTTTAACAAAATGACGTTTTCGTTTTGCATTATCGGTAGAGGTAGATATGTATCTAACACAAAGCGTCATTTGTTCCGTTCGAGAAACATCAGTTGTCTCATCGGCCAGCACTGAAAACAGACCTACCCGATTTACTTCTTTAACAATCGTTTCTTGAATAATTTTGCCGCAGATAGCTATCAACTCATTTTGAATCCCAGAACTAATGTATTTCGCATTTTTATCACTTTTTTCCAAATGATTTTTAAGTATATCGTCGCCAGAATTAGCGCGAAGCCGTACACTGAAAAAATTGATTGTGAAATCACGGAACCATTACAAAAAAAATATTGTAATTATACAATTATTTTCATGTAGCTTTAAGTTTTTACTTATTTTTATGAAATCCCCGTAATTATGATAAAAAATACGTATTTTTTGTGAATTTCCCTTGTATTATTTATTTTTATTTGTAAAAATATTGATGTGTTTAGTACTTTTACATCAGCTTCGTGAAATAACCCATATTAAGTAATAGTTTGTAGCAATATTACATGTTATATGTGAAATTACATAAAGGAATGTAAATTCACAAAACCTATGGAAACGCTGACCAATAACATGCGTCCCGAAGAGATCACGCCACACATCTTCGCGTACCTTCTTGTTAACATACGTAAATCGACGTCTGACCGCCATTTAAGCTAACAGCGCTAAGAGGTGTGTACGTATATACCAGTGCGACCAGAATAGTGCGGGAAACCATACATATTATTCAGGTAAACACAATTAGTTTTATTAAAAGTATTTTATAATAACCTAATTATTATTCACAATGATTAAATGTGATGTATGTTTGGTTAGGTTAAGAAGTATGTGCGTGTATAAAATACATATGAGCTATCACAGGCATCTTCCCGGTATAAATTTTGTTTGTAAATATTTTAACTGTCGTTCATCCTTTAAAAGTTACAACAAATTTAAATTACACCTAAATGAAGGGCATAAAAAGGTATTTGTAAATAAAAATATTCCCTGTTCGGTAGAAAATTGCGAATTTCGTTCTAGAAATAGGAAAGATATTAACAAACACGTATTCTTTCATTTACGTAGTGGTTGTATGTTGCGGTGTCCCTTATATCAATCATCCCAGTAAACACATCTGTGACATTGACATAAATTTTACGTAAATTTAAAAGAATAACTTTGACTTCATTACTTTTACGTAATATTCATATAAATATTACGCAAACTAAAAACACGTGGCATATAGAATATAATATTTACGTAAAATGTTAGATGTAGCCTTTATATAAAGCTGAAAATGTAAATTTTATATAAAATATTTTACTTTCATTTTAGTCAAACTTTGTTACATCAGATTTATATAACGTTGACGTAAAATAATTGTTATCGTTTTTTAAACCTAAGTATCTTTTAAATACGAAAAATATGTTTAGACATTTTTCAATTCAATTATTTTAAAATAAAGTATAAAGAGTATAATACTTTTATTTACGCATCCGACGTATCGCATAGCGAACGTATCCTTTCTTCAATGCTTCAATCGTTTGTGAACACGTCTAATTTTTCTAACATCGTCATTGGATATGATCCGGAACACATGTGCTCTCTTTTTAATCACATAGGTACATTAAACAAAAAAAGCAATTGGAACGATCGGTCTAATAAATATTATTCCATCTGCAGCGTTGCCAAATTGGGGAATCTTGTTTTTTGCCATTGATGAAATAAAGTTATATGTTAACATAAATTATTACTTAAGGTAGGAATTGCATTCTCTGGTCTTGGACATGCTATCAGAATCTATTACTTGGACATACTAAGCAAAGGAACGATTAAATGAAAAGTAATTATTTCTTGGACCTGGCAACACTGCTTCGCGACTTCGCATTGCAAGTTGCAACAACGCGCCATTTTGTTAGAATTGGCGGGTGCCGAGCGAGGGCTTCTTTACATTTTGTGGTGGTTTTGTAGTGTGTTTGTGTTGTAGATTTGATTCATTTTAGCCCGTGTTTTTGTCCCAGATTGTAAGTCTTAGAATTGTTTATGTTTTGTGAGTCTCGGCCAGTTTGTTTTACAAAATTCTCTGTTGTGTTTTTTTTGCGATTGGTTCGTGTGATTTCTAATCAATTTTAGATCCATATAAGGTGTTTAAATATTTGTGTATATTATAAATGTATATTTTTGATAAATATTGATATCCAACTCCCTGTACAGAAATCAAGTAACTAGGGGACGGACGGGCAAAATGGATAGGGCGGGCAAAAAGAATATTGCGTCGTATGAGACGGCTACGTGTGCGAGGGAGATAAAAAGAGTAACAGGTCCTTTTGAAGGCCTTGAACGATACGCATCAGTTTCCCGCTAGCCGCCGTGGTGTTTATATCGAAGAGTAAGATCGAAAAACCGATTGTGCCAAATAGAGATCCAAAAATCACGGTAAGTTATTTAGTTATTATTATGTTATTAATAATGGTGGATGTTGTGAACTTATTTTGTGACAAAGATAATTAAATTGGGCAACAACTGTAGCAACAGGTTTTTAATAATACTATATGTTCGTATTTTGCAGCGTGATTTAACCTTTTAGTACTGGACGGGCAAAACGGAGCCGGGCAAAATGAATAGTATCCATTTTGCCCGCCTCGATATTTTACTTTCTGTTTTTATTAACTTTCAAGTTTTTTATTTTTCAGATGGTGTATAACTATAAGAGAAAGACTGACAGAGCCAAATGGTCCGAAGATAATTTAAGGCGTGCCATTTTAGAAGCAAACAGAACCAATATTTTAAATGGAAGTCGAATGTATGGCATTCCCTACGCAACCTTACACAGACATGTAAAATCAGGCTGTACAGAAAAAAAGTTGGGTAGGTTTTCAACTGTTTTTACCCCAGAAGAAGAAACCGAATTGCTAAATTATGTGCACAAAATGGACTCTATTTTTTATGGTCTTACGCGGGTAGAATTTCTTAAACTAGCTGGAGAGTTTGCTAGAAAAAAAGGAAAAGGGGAACGCTTTAAAGAAAATGTGGCTGGAAAAGGTTGGTTTAAAAACTTTAAACTTAGACATCAACAGTTGGCACTAAGAGTCCCAGAACCAACATCAGTTGCCAGAGCCAAAGGTTTTAACCGTGAAGCTGTTAACAGATTTTATGATTTGTTGGAAACAATTATGGAAAAACACAATATTGTTCCTGAGATGATTTTCAACATGGATGAAACTGGGATTAGAACAACATCCACGAAGCCTCCAAAGATTTTGTGTAAGTCAGGGAAAAAACAAGTGGGAATAATTTCTAGTAATGAAAGAGGCGTCCTAACAACGGTTGTCTGTTGCTGCAGCGTTACAGGTTCGTTTATTCCGCCATTTTTCATCTTCAAGAGAAAAAGATTTGATCAACGATTATTAGATGATGCTCCGCCAGGCTCTGAAGCAACGATCACCGACAGCGGATGGATCAACGCCGAAAAATTCTTAAATTGGCTCAAGACCTTTATACAAAAAGTACGTCCCACTGAAGAGAGAAAAGCTTTGTTGATTCTTGATAACCACGAGTCACACAAAAGCTATGCTGCTCTTGATTTTGCTTCAAAAAATCATGTCATATTTCTATCAATTCCACCTCACACATCCCATCGGTTACAGCCTCTGGATGTGTCTGTATACGGTCCAATAAAGAGGTTCTTTGAAATCGAAATTAATGTTTTCCAAAAAGAATATCCAGGACGTGTAATTAACCAATTTGATGTGGCTAAACTCTTTTCTGCGGCTTACCTAAAAGGAGCAGCTCCAGCTAATGCAATAAGTGGTTTCCGATCAAGTGGCATATATCCATTCAATAGACATGCAATAAGCGATGAGCATTTTGCTCCATCTGAAGTTTATGAAGCTAGAGCTGAAGAGAGGCCAAATTCACCAAATGAAGAAGATCAACTTTTAATAGAGCCTGAAGAGCCAAATGTTGATGATGCAAACAAGTCAGATATTGACATTTTAAAAGACATTCGACCCATTCCAAAGCAAGTGAATAAACGAAATCTTAGAGGTCGAAAAACACAGAAGGCACAAATCCTTACAAGTACCCCAGTGAAAGAGGAACAACGTCAAAAATTTGAAGCTGCTTCAGCGAAGAGAAAAGTGTTCTTTAAAGATACTTGTATCGCAAGTCCATCACGTTTAAAAAAAAAAAACGGCGTACCCACAACCAAAAGTTACAAAAAACCGCAAGAAATTGAAAGTAGAGACTATTATTGCACGGTGTGCTCAGAGAAATATGTAAGTCCACCTCCAGAAGACTGGATACAATGCTCCACATGCCAGGAATGGACTCATGAACGTTGTTCCTCTTATTCTGGATATGGTTTATACTTTTGTGATTTGTGCGATGACTAACTTTTGATTTTGTTTAAGTATTCTTTTTGCCCGCTCAAGGAATTCGTTTTGCCCGCCATAGTAGGGCACAATGGATAAAAAACATTTGTTCTAAGTTTTTTTTATATAGAGAAAGGATTGTTACTTTTCTTGTTTTTTAATTTTTTTTAATAAAAAGTATGAGTTATTAATTAAAGTTTTTGATATTTGGAACTAAACATTTTGTGACAAGCTTAGCATTTATTTTTTTGAAGCTTACCATATCCATTTTGCCCGTCCGTCCCCTACTTATAAGGTGTGACAAAAAATAAGCATTTTAAATACATTTAACTTTTTCACGACAAACAATTTCTCCATCAATAGATGGTCCCAACCAAAGGAGTCATTTTATTAAACACATGATTGATAATTATATGTCCCTTCCAGTTCAGATTTTTATGTATAGTAATCCTAGGTACTTTTTAGTTACCTACTTTACTATTTTAATATCAGTTTTTGAGAGGTTAATTTTAAGTTTATTAACTGTGAAGGTCAGGATTTGTACGTTATTTAAAAGTCTTTATAAATAAAGTAATATAGATAAGCAAAAGTAAATATAGGGTAATTCCGGGAGAGATGGCGCGGCGGGTGAGACGGCGCAGTTCAATATCTCTCCTTCTATTGCCAAGGCAACTCTCAGTGATGCTTAGAAGTTCGTTGCGTATGGCTGTTGTGTTTATTGTGCCGTGCTGTTGGTAAATTCCATCCACGAAGGTAAATAAAAACAATATAGTATCTAAATATGCTACATATTTTTTCAATATATTTACAAATATTTATTTTTACACGTTGATACAATGTATTATTATCAATTTAGTATTATCAGTGGGTAGTTAGATATCGGTAGCATTATTCTAACCTTACAAATCATTAGTATACGCAAATAGGAAGGAGCACGTGACTGCGCCATCTCACCCACTGGTGTTGGGTTAGTTGGCGCGAGCCATCTCTCCCGACATAGTTTAAATTATTGGTTTCTAATTTTGTTTTTTTTTATTATTTTTATAGATGCCGACAACCTATAAACGTAAGGGAAGCTGCTCCAGAGCTACGTGGAGTGAAGAAGACTTGAATTTAGCTATTCAAGCTGTGAGAAGTGGAGATTTGGGAGTTAATGCAGCAGCCAGGCAATTTAAGGTGCCTTGTACTACACTGCGGAGAAAAACAAGGACAGGAGGTACCAAAAACAACCGCTTGGGACCACCAGCAGTCCTCGGGGAAGAAAACGAAAGGAAAATCGTTGTACATATTAAAAAAATGCAACAAAGGGGTTTTGCCCCAACAAGAACTATGGTGCGTATTATGGCTTATCAGCTGGCTGAACAGCTGCGCATTAAGCACACTTTCAAAAGGAGAAACGGAAAAGCGGGCTTTGACTGGGTAATATCATTCTTGCGGCGCAATCCTGATTTAAGTGTTCGGAAATCAGAGGGTGTTTCTCTAGCTCGGGCTCGCGGTATGAATAAAGAAGATGTTGCAAACTATTTTAACTTACTGGGGACTATTTTAGAGGAAAATGACCTTTTCAACAAGCCTGGACATCTGTATAACATGGACGAAACCGGTTTACAGTTGAATAACAGACCAGAGCATGTTATAGCGGAAAGAGGCTCCAAAAATGTAGCTGCAGTGACTTCAGGTGAAAGGGGGGAAACTGTTACGGTAATATCCTGCTGTAATGCCGAGGGTGCATTCATACCCCCCACGTGCATTTTTAAGGGTAAAAATATGAAGAAAGAATATGAAGATGGCATGCCTCCTGGGGCCAAAATTTATATGTCAGAAAAATCGGCATACATAAATACAACACTTTTTCTTAAGTGGCTGCAGTCAGAATTTGTTCCTCGTAAGCCTCAAGGTCCAGTGGTTCTTATTTTGGATGGCCATGCCTCCCACTGTTCTTCCGTAGAAGTTTTAAAATATGCCGAAGCGAACGATGTTATACTACTCTGTCTTCCTAGCCATACCACACAATTTTTGCAGCCCCTTGATCGAGCATTTTTTAAGGCTTTGAAAAGCTACTACTATGCTGCCTGCAATTCATTCTTGAGAACTAATCCAACAAGAGCCATTAACAGACTTCAGTTTGGGAAATTATTAGCTGAAGCATGGGAAAAAGCTGCCACGGTGAAAAATGCAGTTTCAGCTTTTAGATCCACAGGCATCGCTCCATTTAACCCGAATGCAATTCCAGAATATGCCTTTCTCAACAATGAGCAAGCTCAGAATAACCTGAATCTCAAAATTGCCGACACCGAGAATGATACTGATTCCAACGTGTTGAAAAGCAATACGAAATCCCAATCTGTAGATATGGCAAAGCAAGATACAAATGAGAAAAAAACCCCCGGTAAAATGTTAGACGTCATTTCTCCTATTCCTAGCACGTCTAAAGTCAATGAAGTTCGGAAACGTAGTCGACAGCTTGCCGAGGTCCTAACATCTCCTGAAAATATTTGTAAGCGAAAAGAACTGGCTGCAAAGAAGGCTAAGATTTTAATCAACAAAGAAACAAAGAAGCAGGGTGTACAATCCAAAGCGAAGCAAAATAAACAGCCCAAAAGAGACAGCGATGTTTCCTCCAACAGCGACGCAAGCATTATTTTAGAAAACGATTCAGACAGTGGTACCGACGGTGAAAATGATTGCATTGGCTGCGGAGAGAATTATGAAAAAACTTCAAGCAAAGAAGATTGGTTGCAGTGTCTTAGTTGCCACAGATGGCTGCATGAAGGTTGCACCACATTTGCAAACCATTGTCTACGGTGTGGAAGAAAAGAAAATATTGCCATGTAATATTCAGACTGCTTCCCATTTGTAATGTTTTATATAATATTTTTTTAGTTATATATCGTTTTTGTACTTTTTGTTACATTAATTCTTCATTTGTTTGTTACATCAAGTCATTCACAACTGTTTATTTACTGGTTTGTCAACGTTTATACTTCTATTTTTGGTGTGCGCCATCTCACCCATGAACTATGGGTGAGTTGGTTTTTTCCCTGGAATATTTACTTTGTAGTTTTTTGCCAAAAAAGTTTGGAAATAAAAAACTTTTCCAGTTTACTTTTTTCTTTTAGTTATAAATAACGTTCGCGACTATGACAGATTTTACGTTTTTCAATATATTTTGATTTATTAAAAAAAATAAAAAGGTGTGCCATCTCTCCCGGAATTACCCTAGATAGGTATTAGATATGCCTCGAGAATTTGTTAATTTGTCAGAAAGGCAAAAGAGAAGAATACTGAGTCAAGAAATGCAACAAAATAAGCGAATAAGGTTAGAAAATCATTTGTCAGATTCATGCTTGAGCTCGGATCCAATAATTAATGAACAAACTAAGTCTATTCAAGCCTTAGATTCAGGCTGTATACTTGCTGTACCTCCTGAAGAAAGTAAGAGAGACCAACTTGGATCATTTATTCAGACATTTAATTATAATCTTAACCCTAATTGCACTGGTGTACCCATTGAGAATAATGCATGCGATGATGCAACAATTGTTGAACAGCATTCATACCTTTCAAAAGATCTTAAAGAAAATTTTATTAGACATAAGGCCTCTCAAAGCCTAATAAATGATATACTGATTACATTACGTAAACATGGACATGAAGAATTGCCAAAGGATGCTCGTACTCTTTTAAATACACCCAGGTCAGGTACGCATGAGATATGTGAATTGGAAGGTGGAAATTATATTCATTTTGGACTAGGAAAAAATGTAATAAGGGTAGTAAAAAAGTATAAGTACACTAAAAATACATTGTTAAAATTAAATATCAATATAGATGGTCTTCCATTAGCAAAATCTTCTCGCAGTCAATGCTGGCCCATATTGGGGGATATTTTGATGGATGTTAACACGGAACCATTTACTATTGGAATTTTTCATGGTTTTTCCAAGCCCAAAGAGGCAAGGGAATTTTTACAGTATTTTATTCAAGAATATAGGGAGTTGGAAGGTAATGGGCTTTTTATTAATGGTATAAAATTTGAAATAAAATTAAATGGTATAATTTGTGATGCCCCTGCAAAAGCATATGTGTTAAATATTTTGGGTCATACAGGGTATTTTTCCTGTTCAAAGTGTGTTGTTGAGGGTGATATGTTTGAAGGCAAAGTAATATTTCTTAGAACAAATGCACCTCTTAGGACCAATGAGTCATTTAGAAATAGGGGACAACCTGAGCACCATCATGGATTATCAGCATTTGAAAGTTTAAATATTGACATGGTTAAACAATTCCCTCTAGACTATATGCATCTAATATTATTGGGTGTTACAAAAAAAATTATTTCCTTATGGCTCTTTGGTAATAAGACAATACGCCTGACAAAAACACAAATAAATACTTTAGAAGAATTATATGTATCCACAAAAGGTTATGTAGTTTCTGACTTTGCAAGGAAACCTAGAAGCTTTACATCCTTGGCTATGTGGAAGGCTACCGAGTACAGATTATTTTTATTATATATTGGTCCTGTAGTTTTAAAAAATATCTTAAACAAAAAAATGTATTCTCATTTTTTAGCCCTAGTAGTAGCAGTAAGGCTTTTAAGTGAAAACAATGCAACTGAAGAAAATATTCAGTATTCAAATCTTTTGATGACCTATTTTGTGAAAAAATTTGGATATTTTTTTGGCTATGGACAATATACTCACAATGTACATAACCTTATTCATATAGCAGAGGATGTACGTAGTCATGGAACATTAGATACATTCAGTTCATTCAAATTTGAAAATAAGTTTACTAAATTTAAAAATATGCTACAAAATTCTAGGTTTCCCTTACAACAATTATTCAACCGTATTTCAGAAGAACTGACAATAGATGAGCCAACTGAGGCAGTACAATTTCCAAAGATTTTTTTAAAGAAAAATAAAATTTTTAAAATACATTTAGATTTTACAACATTTTCATTAAAATTTAATGAAAATTGTTGCCTGCTTAAAGACAAAAAAGTTATCTTAATTTCTTCTTTTTTAAAAACAGAAAATGATTTAATATGTTATGGCAGGTGCTACACAAATGGTATACCATTTTTCGATGTTCCATGTAATTCAACTATATTAGGAATAACACAAGTGGAAAATAGTCAGTTGTCGAAAGAGTTAATTTCCTTTAGTGTGGATGAAATTGATAAAAAGTGTTTAAGATTAAGGATAAATGAGAGTGATATGGTAATAATACCTCTTCTTCATCATTTTTAAAGTTTACTGTACTTGTACTTCCATTCTAACTGGTTTTGCAATAGGCATTATCTGTCTAAATAAAATGTCTAAAGAATTTTAAAATAAAATCAGCTGGGAAACAAACTAATTGGAATCATACTTTCTACAATTAGGTAGGTAGGTACTCTACAAAATATTACTATTTAAGCTCATTTAAAATACATACACAAGTATATCATACTATTTTGTTTGCAATTACCTAGTGTATAATATAGTGCATTTTTTTAGCAGAACACAGGCCATAGCACTTTACCTGCTCCATCTTTGAGTCTGTTCTAGTTAAACTGTAAAGCTTAAATAGGGAAACCTTAAGATTATGGCAAATTATCACTTGTGTCGAAAGAAATCCAATAAATTTCTAAAAGGTTTTTTTTAAAATTTGTATTATTAATCATAAATGCGTCAAAAAGAAGTAACCTTCTTATACATACATGTGTGCTCTATTTAAAAACGAAGATGTGTACTTACATTCTTTCTATGACCCTGTAAACTTTTGATTGTGTATTACTTTTTTTTTAAGAGAATTGAATGACAAAATAAAAAGAGTTTTTAAAATGGCCTACTTCTAAATTTACTCCCATTTTACAAATTAATAAATATTTTTAAGTTCTGCTCTCACCAGATTGGATTTATTTAAAAAGTTCTTGTCTATAGTTACCAGTGTAGGTAGGTAAAATTGGACAATACATTACCATTTTTTCAATGTTAAATCATAATTGTTATTTTTTATATTATTAGATCGTAATCTGATAACTATAGAAATGGAAAAACAATTCGCCGTAATATATTTTCCCACGGAAAATATATACTCTGAAGTTCCATCAACTTGGCTTTCCCCGGATAAAATTAAAGCACTGCTGGTGGCCCAACTCGACTATTAACGCAAGAACATTAATGGTTAGGTGTGAGCTTCCAGACCAACAAACTTGGAATTTACATGAAGTGAAATTGGAAGCCTATGCTTGTAAGTATACTGTGAATTTTTTTATGATTATTTTGCTATTTTTTTTTTGTCTAAACAGCTACCTTGGAAAGTGCACGAAAAAAAGCTGAAAATCCAGACTACCTCACTGGGGGGGAGGACCTAGTGACTGATAAAAGAAGTAGGAAACCTAAGGTTTGCACTAGCAGTAGCTCAGATATAGATATTACACCACCTCCTTCACCAACATCAAGAAAAAAGAATAAAGCTCCAAAAAAAACAATAGAACGATTAATCAATTCTGCAAAAGAAAATGAAACATTTAAGGTTCTTGCAAGCTATGATAGTGGAAACAAAAATGACACTGAAGTGGAAATTCAGCAAAATGCTATATGTTCTTGTGAATGTAAAGGTAATTGTAATAGTTATTTGCCGGGTTGCACAGATTTTAACAATAATTAACTAGACAGGCAACTTTGTTGGTAATATGCATGACATTGGCAGAAATAATTTTCCCTCAATTAAAGTGGACCAGTTGGCTTAATTCCTGATTTATTTAAACAGGCAACTTTAATTGTGAGTAAATTACTGTCAGTCACAGCCTGATTAGTTAATTATTGTTTAAAATCTTTGTGCAACTCGCCATAAGTTAAATTAAAGTATCTGTTTATGATTAAAAAATGTTAAATTATGTTTTTTTTAGGAAACGACACAATAAAAGATTTACTAACAGCAGTTGGTAAGTAAACTTATTTACAGCTTTATTTATATGTGTTAAGGGGAGATTTAAAGAATTTTAAAATAATAATTTTATTTTACAAATATTTTTTAATGGTTAATATCTAACAAGAGATTTGTTTTAGAAAAACTGTCAATAATTGCAAGCAACACTCAGAAATATGTATTAAGCATAGACAACCGACTAAAGGCCATTACTTCAGAACAAGGAAAGGTTGTTTTGAATGAGGTAATGGCAACTATTTCAAACTATTTGCCTTTGAAATCTGTGGAAGAAATTACAAAATTTGACACAACCTTATCACAAAACGATGAAACAAACAGAGCTTATGTGAGTACAAAAATAAAAGATAGAACTTATTTTTTTAAAGCTGTTTTAGCACTTTTAATTTCCTTTTAATAAATTTAATAATTTAACCCTCATTAATAATCTGTTGGCATAGTATTTCTCTATTTTTTAAAAAGGGTTGTAAAATGTTGCTTTTACTTAAAGTTAAAAAAAAACTTTTTTAGATTACTTTTACTTGGACTCCTATCTGAACTGATTTTTTTTCCATCTTTTAAAAAATCTAGTTCATCAGGCAACATCGATTGTGAGTAAATAATGCCTGCCAATGTTATTTAGTCACAGTCAAAGTTGCTGGTTAGTTAATTACTATTAAAAATCTTTGTGTAACCTGACATTAGTGTGTTTAATTTTTTTTATTTGGTAATTTATTACAGACAACTTTAAAAGCAATGAGCAAGAGTTCTTTCTGAAAGCGAACAAGTTAAAATTTTTAATTTAAATGGTATTATTAAGCTATGTATAATTTGGAATGATATTACATAGTTTAATACTGACACAGAATGAACATATTCATAATTATATTTAGCTTAAGAATGCCTTAAAATAATCTGTGTAAACCACCCTTGGAGCTTTTAAGTTTAGAAAGTAGATTGTCTTATGTAAGTCACCTTGTGTGTTCTTAAATTCTAACAATATAGTATTTGATTGATAAGTTATAAATAAAATTTAAGTTTGCCCTCAGGCATAAGTTTAAGTTTATTTTAAATCTTTTACCGTAGATACACTATATCACCAATATTGGGGGAAAAGATCAAAGAGACCAGATCAATAGATGTCTCCCTAAAATATTCACAAATAGTTTGGGAAGAGAGTGCTCTTATATAGGCCTAAGAGGCAACTTTAAACTACAAAATTTTAATTTTATTAGGACTTTTGTGGGTAAGATATATTTTTTAATTTCAGTTTGCATGTTTTATATCTTGTGCAGAGAGTTTCAAAATAAAGTGACTTATCATAAACATGGTTGCTCCTTAACATAATGTTATATATATATATTTTCAAATTCAAAACATGCTTTATTGTATATACATATTATGTGTGTATACATAAAATACATCGTATTTGTTGACAAAGCTCTATAGAAAGTACTTATATATAAACAATGAACAAGTTATAAACAGAACAAAAAAGAAATACAATACAGTTAACAAAAAATATAAGTATACGCAAACATTATAATAAAACTGATAGAAATATGTTAATTTTTAGATGTTATTATGACTCGCCATTCGAGCTCCCTCCATGAAATCGAAAAATCAATTGGAGAATGGTTCAGACTGTCCAATCAAAGAGAGAAAAGAATTGAAAAGCAGAAATAACTGATATATGTACCTTAAAAATAAATGTCAAGTTAATTATCGTCGGCTTTATGACGAAAAGGCGTAACTCAATATTTACAACTTTACAGGAGAGCAATTTTAAAAAAATGACGACTTTTTATTTGAGTCTGGCACTAAGTTTTAAGTTTTTTTGAGGTTTTTTTGGAGCGATATGTTGGAGTTGAAGGAAAACTAGAACCCTATGTTACTTATTTGATGTATATCTATACTCTAAATATTAGTAATATTAATTATTTATTCAGATACGCCCTTTTGTCATAATATTAATAATTGGTATGGAATAGATACGCCCTAATAGTATCAATCAGAAAGTACTAATAAGGTGCTATTTAATTGAAAAAACGTTTATTAGTATTGTTATTTTACTACAACGTAGGTATTTATAAACTAAACATACAAAAAATCAAGAAAATAAATACAAAAAAAAGTAAAGTGAGTAGCTGGGTAGGTAATAATAGTAAGAACTTTTTATTATTTTAAAATAAAAGTTTACACATTCTTATTTTTACACTAATCTAATTAAGTAACTTAAAGTCAACCAACAAGTAATTAACAATTCGGCAAGTTTACCAGTGCGAATATCTTTAATTTACAAAATAAGACTTTATCTAAAGTAAACAAAAATCAAAAATGGTTTTTGGGACAAAGATCCGTATTAATAACTCATTTATTACTCAACACAAAATAGGCAACAAAATAAATGTTTAGACTTTGTAAGAAAATAATATTTTACTATAACATCAACAAGGAAGAACAAACAATAAAGAAGATTAATATTACAATATTTTTAGTTATTCTGTGAAGTGCGGCAAAGATTTAAAATCCTTATTGCGATGCCAGTCACAGGTTTCATATTCCTCCTTAAAATGATCCCAACACATAAGTATGTAACAACGGACACACGAACTAAACACTTCTTTTTTACATCGAGGGACTTCACATGTTTGTATATAGGTCGGATCATCAATATCACTCAAGTCTATATTGGCATACGGCTCATCGTCACTTATATCATAATTAACCTTTTTTTTTTAACGTTTCTGTAGCTTCCTTCACCAACTCCAAATTAGGTTCTTTAGTGGATTTTTCAGTAGCTTCATCAACTGCATAACTTTTGTCAAAAACTGACTTATCTAATAACTCAACCATTGAATATCAGAATTTTTTAAATAATCGCCTGTAGTTTGTCCCGCTGTGATACTCTTGGCAACAGTGGGCGAGCCATTATCTTCAATTTTCTGAAGAAGTTTCTTGCAAAACGGTTCGTCATCTGATGAATCGTAGTCATTCGTTGTAAGTGTGGATTTCTTTTCGACCATAATGATCTTACCATAATACCACTTCTTACCAAAAAGCATTTTGACTCGAGTTCCCACTTTAAATTCATTATTTTTTTTAATAGTTTTTAATAGGCTAGTATCAACACAGTTCACAGTTTGATCCTTCCACTTGACCAGCACATCCATTTTAAAGGTAGATATCTAAAAAAGATATACAAAATAAACTTTCTAAATGTAATAATATTAAATCTCTTCCTTACCTTACGGTTTTATTATTCTCAGTACACTCGTAACTCGTACACGTGTAAAATGACACGAAAACGACTTACGCACGCACGCACACACCTTGCCAGTGCTAACGGCCGACTGATTTGGAACGCATAGTATTAAGTATTAATTAGGCGTCTGTATAAATATTGCAGTGACGCCAAATGTACCGATTAGCAGATTAGACCGCAAGGGCCTATGTCGAGAAACACGCTGCCTGGTTAAAAAAAGAATATGACTAATAGGCGTAACTTGAGGTACGCCTATTTGTCATAATAAAATGTTGCAGTATTTGAGATAGGGCTTTTTTTCTTTGTCTGTACAATACAAACGGTTTGACTTTAAGGTACGCCCCTTCGTAACAACAAAATATAAGCTATCACGGGTTTAAAAATACACAAAACTCATTTTGACCAAATATTGAGATACGCCTTTTCGTCATAAAGCCGACGTTATAATAAGCTGCAGTTATTTTTTATCACCATGTTCTTTCACTTTTAGGATTGCGGGTCAAGCGCGCAAATTTCGCATTCATAAAAAGAACTAATTAATTTAGTAATATTTTTAGTGGATGTGGGAACTCGACTATTACTGTGGCTGTTTGTTGTTAGTACAAAAATTTTAAAAGTGTGCCAATCACATCTGGTATATTTATAGTAGCCCAGATTTGTAAATAATTAAATCGATCTTTGGGTTTAAAGATTGATTTTCAATATTTATAAATCTGGGTTACTATTTATATAGCAGATTGGACTACCAGATACTTCTTTTAAAATTCTTTCCAGGTCACTAAGAACAAACGACATTATGTAATAATTACATAACTTATTTATGTCAGATTATGGTACATAAGTAAATATCACATTTATGTAAAAAAATACTATATCAAATTTACATAACATGAGTTACATAATACAGCTTATATAGCTGTACTATAAATTTTACATGTACAAAAGTATGACATTATGCAGTACGTTTAGGTTAAATTTTACGTGCTTGTTGACTTTGTTGGTATTTTAAATTTACATAGCCAAGTAATGTGGATATATAAATTTCACATATATTTTACGTAATTGTGTTTACTGGGATGTGGGGTAAATAACGTTTTTAAAACAATTAGTGCCTTTAGGCAACACGTTACAAGAAGACACTTTGTAAACGAAGAAAGAAAGCTAGGCAATGTTGATAGCACTAACGAAATTGAATTGTTAGTACCACAAAATTGTTCACCTTTACATGAAAATGTGGAGGAAATACAAAACAAAGTTTCGGCGTATTTAAATAACGGAATCGAGCCATGTAAAAAAAATGATTTAAAACAAAACTGTCTCAAATTGGTAAGTTCTCTTTTTTTGTCATTAGAGTCTAAATACTTTTTACCTAATAAATCCCTTCAAATGATTTTAGAGGGCATGCTTAACTTGAACAATTTAAATACTCAATTTATTAAACAAAATTTAACAGACAATGGTATGAATGTAAGTGAATCGCTCTTAAATGATAACTTATTTAAGGACATTCTTGATTCCGTTAGAGGAGAATTGCGAAGCAAATTTGTTAGAAACAAATATTATACTAACTATTTTAATTTTGTCTCACCAAAAAAAATAAATTTGAACGATCGGTTATTTTTTTATTATATCCCAATTTTGGAAACAATTAAGACCCTATTTAAAAATGAAAATTTTTCAAAACAATATTTTCTTCAAAAAGAGTCAAGAACTGATATATTTGAAGATGTCTGTGACGGCAGTGTTGTAAAAAATAATGAGTTATTTTCAAGTGAACAAAATCCTATTCAATTAATACTTTATCAGGATGCATTTGAGATATGTAACCCCTTGGGTTCATTTCGAAAAAAACATAAAATAATTGGCATATACTTCATTATTGCCAATTTACCTGCTTGGCAAAGATCAAAAGTTGACCAAATTCAGCTAGCTTTATTATGTTATGAAAAACATGTCCGGCAATTTGGTTTCCAAAAAATATTGGAAGAACTTATAAAGGATCTTATGATTCTTGAAACACAGGGAATTTCAATTTCCATAAATAGTGAAACCCGAGTAATAAAGGGAACACTATTAGCATGTACTGGAGACAATTTAGGAAGTCATCAAATTGGTGGCTTTCTAGAAAATTTTAATTTAAAAAATTATTTTTGTCGATACTGTTACTCACATGGTTGTCACATAAATTTTGATAAAAAATTTACGATGCGAACAAAAGAATCGTACAAGTTTGATTGCGATACTTTACATACGTCAAATGAACTGAACATTAAAGGTCTTAAATCAGATTCCCCTTTAAACGTTTTAAATTTTTATCACGTCTGCAGTCCTGGCCTTCCACCTTGCATTGCACATGATTTTTTTGAAGGTATAGGTACGATTTGATGATAGCCCTGAAAAAAATGGTTTATGATAAACTTATTACTTTTGATGAACTAAATAATAAAATTAAAAATGTAACATTTATTTTAGAGAACAAAATAAAATTTCCTTTGATAAGTCAGAAAAGTAAAGGACTTCCAGGTACGGCATCTCAAAATATGTGGCTTATTTTAGTAATACCGTTTCTATTTTATAACAATAATGAAATAAAAAATTCTGAAATTTTTCAACTAATAATATTATTACGAAAAATATTCTTACTTATAGTAGAATTTAAATTGTCGATTAGTCAGCTTGCTTTGCTTAAATACTTAATTTATGAATATTTAGATCAACGAAGGGTTATTTTACCGGATGCACCACTAAGGCCCAAGCACCATTACATGCTTCACTATCCTTTTCTTATAAGACACTTTGGCCCTCTGAGGCACTATTGGACTTTAAGATTTGAGTCTAAGCACCAGTACTTTAAAAAAATTGTAAAACACAGCACTAATTTCAAAAATATACTTTTTTCCTTTACTCATAAACACCAGCTTTTGCAAGCACTTTATTCTTCAGAAAATTTGCTGTTTCAAGACAAAGTTGTTTCAGAAAATGCAGTGCTATACGTTGTAGAAAACTTCCCAAAACATTTTAATGAAAGTATTGCGACATGTTTTAGCAATAAAAGCTTATTTGTTTGCACTGAAGCAACCTTTAGAAATGTTTTATATAAAAAAGGGATGATTGTATGTTATAACGAAACGGATTCATTTGATCTATGTAAAATAGATTATATTATAATAGGCGACAATTTTGATTTAATTAGTTTTTATGGCATTAAAATTAATGTATCTCTTGACATTGAAAGTTCCCTTTTATATCAAAACAAAAGTGAAACGGTAAACGTATGCGTACATTTTGACAGCTTGTTGAGTCACGAAACAGTTTTGCAATATTTTTGCGAAAATTCGAATTCGTATATTTTTAGTTTTAAGTCTGCTCCATATGAAACACTTTAAATAACTAATAATTTTAACGAATAAAAAACTTCTTCTATTTTTCCCCTTATAAAAAAACTCACTCTTCATTCAAAGTTTTGCCTGTTTAAAAAATATCACTCATAGTTTTATAAAAATGCAGACCCAGGCTTGAAAAACTACAAAAACAATTTCAGTTACTTTTCATTGGTTTTAAGTCATATAATAATTATCAACTGGTATACATAATAATTGAGATCCAATATGTTCTGACTTTAAATACTTAAAGACAGAACCGTATTAAGGATTTATAAACAAAAATGTTGATGATGTATTTTATGTCTTAAAACATCAGAAAATATGCTTGTGTTGAATTCAAAATTTGATCCTCTTCGGAGATAAGTATGAACAAAAATCCAGGTCTTATATAAAAAATACCCGAAACAATATCTTAAACGTCAAGCGTCATTTTAGGAAAACATTAAGTTTGTTCAGTAGAGAATGAATCACGTTTTGTATTAAGCCATTTTTGATGAAATCAGTGGTTTTCGAGATATTTGGTGACAAAAATTAGAGGAATTTTAACATTTCCCTTAATATCTCGAAAACTAACTGAACTATTTGGCAACACATTATAAATAATCACTCAAAATGCAAATTTTCTCTAATTTAAACGATCTCGTAACTCTTGCCGTTTCGGGTATAGCAATAGTGTCGTATATACCGCATTTTGGAATTTTTTTTATTTAAAGCCTATATTTAATTTTTCTATTGAAATATCAAAGAATAAACCATGCACACAGAAAAAAGTAAAATGTTGAATTTAGCAAGTCCGTTGGGTTACTTTTGAAAAGGTTAAATTAATCCGATTAGGGTATTTTCAACAAATTTCCTCCGATTATTGCTACTACTTGGTTGGGTTAAATGTAAAATCTTAATATAACCATTTTAAATTGTTAAAATCACCTATATTGGGTAAAAACAAGCTTATTTAAATGGTAAAAATATTAATACGTAATTATACCTTTCCTGTGTTGATTCAATCTAATCAAAATGTTGATTTTAAACATTATATTGTGTTGAACAATACTGTATGGTTCAATCAACCATTTCATTTTGTTAATAATACCTATTTAGTAACCTTCGATTTGAAATTCAATTTAACCCTATTGTCGGTTAGAATCTAGCATGTAAACGTGTTAATTCTACTAAATTTGGCAGATACTCGGATGATCGCCGATCGACCAATCACAGCGGTTTAGAGGGACGCTAACATCGTCATCACTCATCACTTCGATTCCGTAACCTAAAAATGACACATTTTTTATTAGATTGGTTTAGACGTGTTTTGTGATTGTGTTTTACCTATAATAATTAGCATTCATTCCTTTGAAAATTGAAATAATAGGCATCAACGGTGATATCTTTTTGTGTTTGTGTTGTGTGCAATGGAATTGGAAAAGCTCTTGCAGGCTTGGGGCTTGCAACACCTTGTAGAAGCATTTTTAGGTAGGTATGTATAAAGTAAATAGTGTCACCTGCTTCAATATTCATTATACCTTATACCTAAACTAATAATTGTATCCAGGCACTAAAGAATACTACATTAAATTTGTTATTAAGTGTTCAGTAAGTAATTTTTTGCCACCAGTTTTCTTAATATGTGCCTAGTACATTTATTTTGTTAAAGTTTGTATTTATACATAATATTATGTAGTTAAAAATGCATATTATTGTCCATATATTAATGGGTGTTAAATTTGTTCCTAACTGCGTTACAAAGAAAATCATTTATTCTAGTTTAGGTCTAATGGAAAAATATGAGAGGGTTCTAATACGTTAGCTATTTTGTACCTATTTTTATATATTAAGCCTATTTATATAAGTTAGAGCAAGGGGGTAGAATTAAAGCCGTCATGTCAGAATGTTTTTAATTTTGTTATGTAAAAAGACACGAAAAAATTAGGATTATTATTTTGTTCCTAACATCAGTACAAACAAAACCGTTTATTTTAGTTTATAGGTATTTCCAATGAAAAAGTACGAGAGGGTTCTACTACGTTGGCTATTTTGTGCCTATTTTTTATATATTAAGCCTACCTATACATAAGTTAGGGTTATGTAAGCAAGGGGGTAGAATTAAACCCGTCATGTCAGAATGTTTTTAATTTTGTTATGTAAAAATGCACCACCAAACTAGGAGTAGAAAAATTTGTTTATTTTTTATTTAAATTGAAATAAAAATCAATATACCTATAGGAAAATGTAGTTTTTTTTTTGTTCCTTATATACAAGGTGATTGGTAATTCGATGCAGGAGGTTATACTAAAGCTAGGTAATTTGTGATTTTCTTTCTAAATATGGCCTATTCCGAACATGCTTGGTTTAAAAGTTATTTTAAATTTTCTTTTTAGTAATTATTTAGCAAAGTAGAACTATTAGCAATACTTTTTTTTCCAAATAATTAAGTAACTTTGTCATAGATTACAAAACCAAATGACAGATGGTGATAGTTGAATACATAATTTTTAGTCTAATTAAAGCAAAAACGACTGCTGTTCTTTAATTTTAACTAAACTCAATAATAAAAAAAAAGTTCCATATGGTAACCTGACACCATTGTGTCAATTTAACTTGTCCATTGGGTAGTTTTAACCTGAGTGTTGGTTTAATAATACACATGGTAAGTAAATTTAACATGTTAATTGTTTTAATTTAAACCAATGATATGGTAGATTTAATCCTTTAATGGATTGTAACAACAATGTCAAATTTTTAAAATGATAGAGGAATGGTAAAATTAAACCAATGATATTGTTACTTCAACCATTTTATTTGGTATATTATATCTTTAGTGTGGTTTAAATCAACCTAATATTCGATTGATTTTATCATACCAAGTTAATCATTTCATAGGATTGATTTAACCGGATCATTGCGTTGTTGCTATTTAAACTGATTATTGGGTTAAATCAAACCTATTTGGGTTAATTCAATCTTTTACTTTTTTCTGTGCACCTAATAGAATTTTCTTTAAAATTTTAATTGTCTAGAAGGCTATATGATTTTAAATCTGAGCATAACTTTTTCTTAATATTTTTTAAAATAAGGATACTTTACTCTTAATCGAACGATTTTCCTATTTTTTGCTCTTCCCTGTATCCTACTAGACTCGAAGTAATTTAAAGTGCACCCGAAATGGTTATCGAATAGGCACCAACTTTTGGCAGTATATTATTATAAACTTTGGTCGTACAACAAATCAAAAATATTCACATTTGTTGCACACTTAGTCGACCACACTGTATATTGTATATACTGTATATGTTTTTGCCGAGTAAAAATATTTCTACCGAGTGGTAATTTTTCAACAAGCAGCATAAAGAGTGAGTAATTTTCAAGAAAAATTAAAAAAGGTTCCCATTTGTTAAATTGGTTACTGTACACGCTATATGTATATAAAAAACTGCTCTTTTATTTTGCTGGTTTCAGAATGCCACTTTTTAAGGTGTGGACCAAAGATAGAAAAAACAAATGTTTTGTTATATTAGACGGAGAAAATGCACTTCTAAAGTTAATCGCTTCAGGTAAAATTTGTCTCTGTTTCATGTTTTTTTATTGCTAATTTGGGCTAATTTTTTTAGCTTCTACAAAACTTGACATAAATGGTTCCTCGTTGGTCTTGGAGCAAGACGGTACCCCAATTACTGAAGACGAAGTGCTTCTGTTGCTACATAACGAAACAATCATGCTATTGCAAGGGGGTGAAAAGTGGAAGCCTTTCTGTGAAGAAGATAAGCATAGTGCCACAACAAGTACAGCATCAACTCTTTCGTTGATGTTGTCTGATATCCAGTCGGATGATGACTCTAATCAAAATCAGCCTGCTCATGTTGTATTTAACACAACTAATGAAGCTGCCGTTGGTCAACCGGCTACTATTAGCGTAAGCCAATTTGAAAATATGCCAACAATATTAGTTGACAACAATATGGAGTTTATGTGGCACACATTTGAAATTCCATGGCATAAACTACCAAGAGATAGTGTGGGCGCGTGCGAAGAAGGTTTAAGAAAAAAAGAAGTAGTTACACAAGTTGTCCATATGGTTGCCAACGAAATGCGGTCGATAAAATCCAACCCATCTTCTAAAGCTATCAGACTCGTTGCACAAAAACTCATTAGTAAATTCCCAAAAACTTTTCAGGACATTGATGATGATGGCGTTGTACTAGGCGACGGTTCTATTGGTATATTCATGAAACTGTATGAAAGGTTGTCTTACTTGAATAGGCCTCATAAGAGGCCTCTACAGGAACAAATTTTTTCCAAAAAATTAATGAGGCATACAGTGGCTGGTTGTAGCCACTGGAACCCAGAACTACCTAATATTAATCATGAAGATGCTTCAGTATTAAAGCAAAAATTAAACGAGTGCATAAATATGGATCACTTAAGTGACGAAATGGAACAGATCTTAGAAAAAACCTACCCCATTCAGAGAGAATTTATCAACAATGTTGTAAAACCTCCGACCGTTGCGGAAATATTACAGGAGTGGCCAATTCTATTTAATAAATATGCACTTATGTGGCACTTTAAAAAGCTTTGCAAAATAGATTTAAACACTTTTATCAGCAATCTTGATGCAAAAATGGATATGATTTTAACTTTCAATAAAGAAAACACAGTTGAAGAGATACTCGATAAATATGTTAAAGTATTACATGTTTTAGGAAAATATTTTAAGGAAGATATTACGAGCATGTATAAGTTTGCAAAGGTAATTATTATTTTTTGGCAGACAAAAAATACCACACCAAATCGGTTACAATTTGTAATAATGTAGAAAAGCTTCATCGCATGCAAACGATTATAGAGCCGATGATGGAAATTTATCTGATTGTACCTATTTGGTGTGTGCATAAACACAAATTCAATACTGTTCTTAAAATACCTTTTGTTTATAATTTTTTTTTTGTTTCAGACACGCCCGGAAGAACAGGAACTGGATTTTGAACCATGCATTTTTGTTATTGGTAAGATCAAAATTTTAAGCTTTATACTTACCTGATGATACTAAAATAATGATAATTATTTTTTAGGCGCCAATGAAGAAACCGAAATAATTATTTATTTTGAAAAAAAAGCAGTGATCACTACAAAAACGTTTGGCGAAGCACTGATGCTACTTTTTGGGATATATTTTGTGTTTAATTTAGCCTATCTCAAAACGGCTTCCTGCGTGTGTGAGCTTCTGCAAAGGTACATACTAAAAATTCATCCTGATGAGGGCACCAAATCCAAAAAAAAAAATTTGTCAAAAAGAAAAGTTTTTGCATTTTTAAATAAACTTTCCAAATGCAGTGTTTAAGTTAATAACTATCTGAATCTGATTTTTTATATATTTATTTTGAAATCATTATTTTGAGCAATAATAGTTTATTACTTGTGTTTTTGTAAATTTGATCCTTGTATTATTTTTAATTCGTTGATTAAGTTTAGTTCTTAAGAGGAATTTTACTGACGATATCATTAGACAAAGGTTCCAAACAGGTTAATACCACAGTTCAGTGTTCTTAATTTAACTTTTTATTCGACGGAATAGCATAGTTATTACTACTTAGATGGTCTTGACACATACTACGAGTTAATCAATGACATGACTCAAATTAAAAGTGACATGTGAATCTGTGACGTGCGCCCAGACAGTAATTATTCAAAGAATATATACTATATAAAATATAAAAGGTTAATATATAAAAGGTTAATATATTTTTTGATGTTTAATTTGAATATTTTAAAATTCGTTTTGAATGTGCCATATTATTTTTAGTTTAGTTTAGGTTGGGTTTAGGTTTTAGTTAACGTGATGTGTAAAAATTTTCTGTTGAAACTTGTGACTGTAGCAAGTTACATGAGGCTTTGCTTTATATCAACACACACTTTAAAAAACTAGTTTATTTACAACCATGTATGTAATAATGACATTTCACCTATCTTTGAAAGGTGGAAAGTTGACGTTTCTTGACTTTTACTTTCCACCCGGGTGGAAAGTGCTCACTTTCCACCCGGGTGGAAAGTAAAATTGTTATTTTTTGTAATTTTATTAAAAATCGATATCTCAAAATAGTAAATTTTTTTTTTTTTTTAATTTTAATAAAAATCGATATCTCAAAATAATATACAAACACACCAACACACAACTCATTACACAAATTCAACAACAATAATTTTATTTTTTATTTCTTTAAATGAATTATACCTAAATGACATTTATAAAAAACAAAAAATTAACATGGTTTATGTTTTACTTATTTACATTAAATATTACATTGGCATTATTGTAGGCAGTCACAGATATGTTTAAACCTTGCTGAAATTCTTCTTTTGAAAGGTTTATTTCATGATTATTTGAAGTTAAAGTAGTGTTAGTAAAACTTGAACTTGGCTTTGAAATCAATTTTAGTTGGCAGAAGATCTTCTTCTACTATTTTTGCTGCTTCTCGAATTTCTGGGGGAGTAGCAGCCAAATCAAATTCCTCATCTGAGAGCATTTTTTTGGTGTTTTGTAAAAACTTTGACACTAACGTTTTAAAAAAATAATATATTGTTTAGTGACATGGAAACCATATTCCAAAAATGATATTTGCCATCTTGATGTGTATTATTACCTACGTTATTTTATCACCTGCGGTTATTTGAAATTCTAAATGTCTGTCTACTTTTGCAATGGAAAAGTCAAAATGACATTTACCTTTTAATAATTATTTGAACTCAAAATAATAAGAAGTGGATGTTGGATGTGGTTGTAAATAAAATAGTATACAAACCTCGGTGAAAAGTTTCATTACTGTCTCTGAGATATAGTTTACCTCGACGCTTCGCGTCTCGGTAAACTATCTAATCTCTCGACAGTAATGAAACACTTTCCACCTCGGTACGTAATATACTATTTTATATCAGTATTGTCCATAGGAGATATTTTGGTCAGTTTTTACAACGTGTCCTATATGTTTGGTTAAATGTACAACTTTTGTTAGATATATATACAGTCCGGCGATGAGGTAGACAAGAGGACAAACAGACCAAAAATTTCATTTTTCGGGAAAAAGTCATTCTTTATAAAAAAAAATTGGGTTGCTGAAAAAATACGATTGTATACAGGGTGTCCAAAAAGTTAACAATTAAAAATTTTTACAAGTGTTAAGTTACCCATATTCAAAATTTATTAATTATTTAAACACCACCCACCTTGAAGGACGCATTTTTCCAGTTGAGCTATATGATAGTCATATCATAACTCATCTGCACTTCTTGTATATTGCTTTTACAGCTTGTATAATTCAAACTTAATAAAAGAAAAGCAATATCTTAGAAGATGATTAGAATTAATCCTTTTAAATAGCATTTTGCTAACAACTTTAGAATAAGGGCACTTTACTCTTGTTATATATTAGAATTTTTAACTTTTTGGACACCCTATACCTAATTTTTTTTTCATCGACAATCGTATTTTTTCAGCACGCGACATTTTTTATAACGACTTTTCCTCGAAAAATTAAATTTTTGGTCCGTTTGTCCTCTTGGCCTACCAGATCGCCGGACATAATGTATAATATGTATTTACCACTTACCTAGTAATTAAGGATATTTTGTGTTATGGTATTTTATACCGTTCTAGTTACATTTTGTATTTGCAAATAAATTTGTTTTTAAAAAACAATAGTGTTTTCATTTCACAAAAACATTTTGTAGTTTTACTGAGCATTTTTACAAAATATATGTGAAAATAGGGTCGAATATTACATTGGAAAATTCATATACCGATGTAATATCCCTGTGTAATTAAATAAAATTACTGAAACCTGAAAGTATTTTTACATAACAAATTTACTTAAAATATGTAATATTCCCAAGGGTTATCACAAATTATATGTTCTTTTACAATATGATTTTGTAAAAACCATGTAAAGATACCAAGAGATATTACAAAATATTTGTACATTTATTACCGCGGTCAAAATTAATTTTACAAAATGTTTGTAAACTTATTTCACAAAAAAATTGTAAAAATTATTAATCACAAAATTTATGCGAATTTACACGAAAAGTAATGGTCACAAAAAAAGCAGTAAATTTCTTGTAAAATTTGATATTGCTTTTTTCAGTGTAGTATCGCGCGAAAATTTCCCTCGTTAACAGCAGTTACTTCTTCGGCTAAATTCATTTCTCCCGAATCAGATGTACCTCTTAGTGCTATTTCTTGTCTACCACAAAGTTTAATTGTATCGATGATGGGCAATAACTTTTCTCGATTTTCCTGAACCTGTTGTTGCCTATTTGTTACAATACTTTCTATAATATTAGGCTGTGCTTTAGAATATACATTAATAAAATTTTCGGTCAGGAGGACACATTTTTTATGGTAGTCTAAGTTAGAGTGATGGTTGAAAACGTCAATTGCCTTTTTCCAGTTATTAAAAGGTTTTTTTACCAAAGCTGAAAGTTTTTGACTTTCCCCTTTGCCTGCCGCTTCTTTACCAGATAATGCGCAGCATTTACATAGCGCTCCACTGCCTTCGGCCTGAGTATAAACTAGCCATGAAAAACTTGAAAACCATTTGTGCTGGAACTTTAAATTTCTTGGACCTAAAATAAAGCAGGCTTATGTTATGTTATTTAAATTAAAAGAACAAAGAACTAGATTATAAACCCAAACGAAAAAAAACATACCAATTTTGGGAAAGTTAAAATTTATTTCTGGTACCCATGGGGTTTAGTTTATATGGAAATGGAAAAAGAAACACCCTGTATATTGTTTCATTTTTGGATTCTACGTAAAATACACTGAGAAAATTCGAACTATTATATTTCTGCATAGACTTAACTTTAATACCGGTAATTTGATTTCTAATAACCCGTATATCATTGGACCCAAATAACGGCTAAAATATTGATCTAATAGAGCGCTATTCAGATCATCTTGTTGCAGTTATTAGAAATCTAATAGGCCTTATTAGTCCCTCTAATAGTGACAATAAGTTTTCACAATAGGCAAGTTTCTATTAAGAAATCTAGTAACCGCTATTAGAGATCGAATATTGCCTATTAGGAAAATAATAAAAAGAAAATAGATAATGACTATTAGACAAAAAATAACCTTTATTAGGATATCGTATTGACAAGAGAGACGACCATTTTTCTTTTAGATCACATTCCGTCTCCGTCATTGACAGGGACGGATTTCTGTCAAACGAATATCGTAAGTATATATGTATTATAAATAGTAGGCATAATATTATAATAATATATAGGTTTTGTGACACTTAATTTGGTCAGTTGTAATATGTTTATCGTTGTTCAATATTGAGAGCATGCGCAGTATCCTCTTTCACAAAGTATTTCATTGCGCATCGCCTTGTTTTTATTTCGCATGTTCAGATCAAGTTGATCAGCATAACAGAGTTCCCCAATACAATACGCATGATTTTTTTGGGTTAGCTTATTAATTTATTCTATTTTTTCGCCAGATAAAAATTGATGTATGCATACCTATACCTACAGGCCGGCCCAAAATATAGGGCTACAGGAAGTAAAATAACTCCGTTATCGTTAGTTAGAGATATCAAAAAATGTTAAATGAGGAAATATATAGTAAGGTAGATTCGCCAAATAAAGCCCGGCTCCAAATGAGGCCCACTCCACCAAAAACCATTACCGGACGGCAAAATATTATTTCCGCGATAATTCCCCATTAGACAGACCCCCATCTAGCGGTAACAAACACAATTCACAGCGATTGTGCGCGATCAGCCATTTTAATAATTCAGTTTGTTGAAATCCGAGCACGTGCAAACAGCTGATATAAATTAAGGTAGGTGTAATATTTGTTTTTTTAAATATTCGCTTTTAGTACTGCATAATGTAACTGTGTTATTGGTTAGCTTAATCTGTGCACACTTAAAGTATTTAATTAGTTTTTTTGCATGAAAATGGTAAATATTGAAAATATTAACAAATGTTTAATCATAACAAAGTTCCAAACAAAGCCCGGGTGGGCCTTTTTTGGAACAAGGATGGGCTTTCTTTGGAACATACCTAACAAAACTTTTTATGCGACTAATCCTATGTTTTATTTCAAATTACAATTAAGGATATGCGCAGAAAAAACACCTAAGTAATTGTTCTATACTCGTTGCTTTTTTTCCAGATACGCAAAACCTTTGACATGCCGAAAAAAAGGAGTGCCTGGACCGAGGATCAAATGGCACAAGCTTTGACATCAATAAGAAATGGAATGTCTACGAGGACAGCAGCAAAGGAATTTAGAATTCCACGACGCACATTAAGAAGTCACGTTTTAAGTGGAGACCCATCAAAGAAAATTGGGCGACCTTCATATTTAACACCTCAACAAGAATCTGAGCTGTGCAGAAGGATTTTCAGACTAGCCGAAGTTGGGATGCCCATAACATCAAAAGTAATAAGGCGTTCTGTTTATGAATTTTGCCAGAAGAATAGCATTCCAACGCCGTTCGAAAACAAGGGCATAGCTGGTCGAAAATGGCTCAGTCTCTTCCTTGCTCGTCACCCTGACGTTGCAAGAAGAAAATGTCAATTTATGAACCCGGCCAGAGCGGCAAAATTAAATCGATTTATTGTCAATGACTACTTTGAGAAACTAAAAGCAGTGATGTTGAAATTAGATATTCTTGAAAGGCCTCAATGTATATTCAATATTGATGAGAAGGGATGCCGTCTAAATCTCCATAAAGCACAACAAGTTTTTGCTCGTAAAGGAGCAAAGAGAGTCCACTTAATTTCCCAAGAACATGCCGAAAATGTGTCAATTGTTGCTTGTGGAAATGCCCTTGGTCAAATTATTCCACCCATGATTTTGTTTAAAGGGAAAAGAAAGAAAGAAGAATGGCTAGATAATCTACCCCCAGGAAGTACTGTCGAAATGACTGATAAAGGAAGTATGACAACATCCGTTTTTATAAAATGGGTTCATCATTTCGCTAAGTTTAAGCCTCCCGGTAAAGTATTGCTTATTTTCGACGGAGCATCTTCCCATTTGGATGCTGGAATCGTTGATGTAGCTGAATCATACGATATTATACTTTTTTGTTTACCCAGTAATACCACGCATGAGTTGCAGCCCATGGATAAGGCCGTGTTTAAAGCATTTGAATCATACTGGGATGATGAAGTTATGGCATTTTGGACCAATAAACCTGACCGGGTAATTAACAAATTTACATTTGGGCAAATATTCTCCAAGGTGTGGCCGAAGGCCACTTCAACGTTAAATATTACTTCTGGTTTTAAAGCAACAGGCATTTATCCCTACGATTCCAGTGTAATACCGGATATCGCTTTTGCCCCATCGGAAATAACACAGAAAAAATTACCTTTAGATAATGTAGCTGCTCCTCCAACCTTCACAATAATCCCTTCAAACAAAATACCAGATGATACAGCTATTCCTTCAACTTCCAAAGCGATTCCATATTTACTTACTACTTCCACTTCAAAAAAACCACAAATAAAGAAAAAAAATGTTCAAGATAGTAGCAGCTCCGATAGTAGTGATGATAATTTTTCAGTACATGATAGCTCTAGCACTGAAGAAGAAGCATCCGTTAGCTTTACGGATGTGTTAATTACGCCAGACCTGGAGACTAAAAAGACAACTGTTACACGAAAAAAGTCCTTAAATTATCGGGCACTTGAAGTCACGAAGGTATTATTTGTAGACACCACATTAAATTCCAATAAGGCAGTAAACACCGGAAAGTTAACCAATGATGGAAAGAAAAATGTTAAGCAGACACACAATGAGAATGAAAAGTATGACAAGCCTGCACACGGGCCCAGCGGAAGTAAGTTAAGTATAAAAGCAAAGTTTGCAGCTAAAAAGCCAGCTGAAAAGCAAAACACAGACAATTATAATAGTGCATCTAAATGTGGTGTCGTAGCAGACATGAACAGTGAGACTTGGTTTTGTTACCTATGTGGTGAAGATGCGGTGAAAGACATGAGGCTTTGTGACACCTGCAAAAGATACGTCCATGAGGAGTGCGTTGGGCTTACTGCTAATGATAAGAACATGGTATATGTTTGTCCAGAATGCGAATAAATATGCTGTAAATCTCTAAAATAAATAGGTTGTTCAAAATTGTTAGTCTTCTTATTTTAATACATATATTTAGGAACGGGCCTTGTTTGGTACACGGCATGGGCCTTATTAGGGTCACTATGTTCCTAATTGCGCCCACGCACGCTTATTTTTTTGTGACCCTAAAACTATGTTTAACGTATGTTTTCCTTTTAAGTAGTAATTGCTATCGATTCATTATAGTATTATGTATCCTCACCAGTATTATTATAATCCCAATCTAAACGAACCCCCCAAAAAAAAATTAATTTCCTTAGGTGGGCCTTTTTTGGTGCATCTACCTTAGGACCAAAGATGAACATTTTAAAAATATTTTATTATCTCCAGAATGTTCAATATTTAAAATTTACGGCATTTTTTTTTAACAGAACACTATGTAATTTTTGAATTGTGCTAAGAATACTAACTATACACTTTTTTTACATAGCACTCCACGGCATGTCTAAATTCAATTGTTATACCCTTGAATAATATGATAAATACCTAGGTGGATAAATATATAGGTACTACCTATATACATTGACCGGTTTTGGTTTATACAGAACACTAACAAAGGGAAAACCAAAAAGTTGACCACGCAATCCTTCCTTATTTCAACCCTGTTGTGCTCGAGACACGCTGTGACCTGCATGTATCAGTGCATCTCTTTACTTACTTCCGTCGCGTCTTTTGGTCTTTTATTTTTACCTTCGGTAGCGAACACATGTGTTTGAGGTGTTATGTGATTTATGTGATGTGTACGGCTATAGTGAAATCAGTGAAATATAAGAAATTTCTTTTATAACTAATTAATGAAATATCCCGTTTGAAGGTAAGTGCATGTTTTAATTAGGTATACAATCTAATTCGGTGTCTACAGGCATAGTTTGTACGGCTGATCTCAGCGGTCCGTTATTTTGGATTTCAAGATGTCCGGCACGTTGAAGTTGCTCCAAACAATTATAATTTTGAATTACTCGTAATTTATTAGAATAGTAACTTGGAACTGATTAAATGATGGGTTCTTTCGGAAAAATAAGAAAATGAATTATTGCAGCAAAAAAAACTGACTTGTTTAAAATGCAGTTTCTTTTTTTAAATTCAAATGCGGTGTTACTTTTTGATATGCGGTCTTTTGATTGGTCGACTTGTCGACTATTCATCAATCAGCGTTGGCGTATACTTTGCCCGGGCGGGCGTAAAAAATTCGACATTTGACATTTTTTTAAATTAGGCAATGGCTATTTATTTTTTCATTTCTTTCAAAAAATAAATTTGAATGTAAGGTTAGAGAGCAATATTTTGTTACATTTTGTTCAATAGACAAGCTTGGATGATAAAGTATTCCGATGTTACTATTGCATTTAATCCAGAATTACATAATAATACAGGATGTACCTAATGGACGAATGAATTATTGTTCCATTGGTTGGGTTATATTGTAATTTTTTATGATATTTTTTTATTTCAATCAGCTGATCACGTCATCGTCAGTGTTAAAAAAAGTATTGAAATACCTAAGTATTGGGTATAATATGTAAAAATTACTTAATTAAACTTATATAGTTGCAATATAGTGAAACGCCCCAGACCCGGGGCTATTTTTTTTTTATAAAAAATTGCCACATATTTCTTTAGGGCAAAAACCGAGAAGCTAATATTTTTAGATCCAATAATATGTACAGAGGAATCCTCGTTTTAAAAGAGCTTAAAAGCCACCAAAAGTGTAAAAGTTTACCATATATGTAGGGAAACGGATAAGTCAGGTCAAATTCTTTAGTTTTATCAAAAACATATGACCCAAGCGACGCTACCATACGTCGACTCGGAGAGCGGAGGGGTCGTGAGTATAAAAACGAGAGACGGTACGCTTTTAGAGATTATTCAAAATTTTGTCGTACTAAAATCAAGCGGTTACGCTGCCAGTCAAATATTTCAATTTTTAAGTAAAACTTAGTGCCGCATCCATAAAATTCTTAAATTTAAAATAACTTTAGTTCAATACAATGAAAACAAGAAGAAGTGGTAAAGTGGTAGAACGCGCAGTGCAAATGAAGTTCTTATCAGGTAAAATAAATTGTTTTTCTTTTTACGGTAAAATGTCATAAATAATTCAATATTCTTTAATTTAAACTCATAACCTTAATGTTTTTTTTTGTATGTTCGGTAATATATTCCATTTCAGTTATCATTCAAATTGTTGGATTTTTTTCTACTTATCGAGATGACTTTCTGCGCCGATCGACCCTACGGCTTCGGACGTCGAGACGGTGCGCTAGAAATCTTTGATAACGGAATTAAATCCAAACGCTATATTGATGTATTGACAATAATTAATTGGGTAAACTGCAACTTGACCAGACGGGATCGACGCCGAGTTAGCCCTACGGTTCCGGAAGCTAATGCCGGTGTTTCCCGTTGAAGAAGGCGCAGTAAAAAAATCCAACTAATACGGTTAATAGACAATACAGCTATTATTCTAAATTACTAATTCTTTAAATGCCGAACCTGTAAAAAAAAACCTAAATATTCTCTTAATTAATTTCATTGTTGCAAATATTACTATAAATAAATCAAATCATCAATTTTTCAAGGGATAAATAAATTGAGGGGAGGACCGCAGGTCAATAGATGTCTACTAAATTCCGACTAAAACGTCCGCAGGACCAAAGTCGCTTTTATTCATTTACAAATCAAAAGGGTAACCCAGTATTTGCGGTTCATCATGTAATTTCAGTAAAACTAAATATTCTTTTTATATTAACTCCCGTACTTCAAATTTTACTACTAAATTGAAATCAGAAAATTTGCAAGGGTTATAAATGGCAACTGACCGCAGGTCAATAAAGTTGTCGTCAGACAAAATTGATTATTAAAGGTTAAATTAAAGAGTGAAAACAGTATAACGGTACCATGTAACAAAAATCAATACACTTTTGCTTTCTTATTATAGGGTCATAAAAATGGGTCAAGGAACCTTTAACTGTAACAGATGTTAGTTTGTCTTCCATGGGATTTATTACGGGGTACTTCAGAACAAAGGTAGACATTATTATGCAGTAATAATGCTACTTGTAAAATTAATAATCTGCAATGTTAGATAAAGACTTGGGGGAGGAAGGTATATATATATAATAAAGTAATAATCTATTTTATAATATTATGACAAATATAGTTATCGGAAGGGTTATAATTATTTGGTATGATGTTGCCTGTAGAACATTAATTTATAATAGGTGTACTGAAATGGTGTGACGGGTTTTTCATAGGAATGAATGTTCAACAGTGGGACACCACCACTGGACAGTTGTCTTTTGACTTTCTAGTAATTTAAAAAACAATGCTCACTTGAGAAGAAAAGTGACACATGCGGAAAGTGAGCAAGCTCCTAAATTTTATTGCCCTTTTATAAGTTATATGTTGAATCGTTCGGCAGTGGGACACCACCACTGGACAGTTGTCTCCCGACTTTTCACTATACCACGTAGTACCATTATACCAAACGTGTACGTTAATTTAGGGTCATATGATATACGCAAATTGATAAACAATATTAATTATACGTAGGGGACACCGGGGCGCAACGGGGTACCGGGGCAGAACGGTATTGGCTTCAAATTTCCCGCTCCCAGCGACGGATATTGCTAGCGCCCTCTGCTATCATTTACTAGAGCGCCACGCATCATTCGACCACAACAATCAGTTGATTGCAAACCGCTGAAAGTGTTTTCGACCCAACGTGATAAAATTGTGTGTGTTCGTATAACTTTTCGGCATTTTTAACACAAAGTAAGTTAACTGTTTGTTTGTTTTGAGGCTTGTTGTTTACTTCACCGTATACGGCATGTTTTTAAGTATCTTTTCACATAATATACTTCAAGATATAGGTAAAGATGTCTGGTGAAATGTTATGTTTTGTTATTAAAAGTATCTGGGGCAGAATGGGGTGGGGCGGAATGGGGCGTACCCCGTTCTGCCCCGGCTATATTCAACAATCTAAATTTCAGTTTTTGTTATTTTCAGATGGTTCGCAACTATGTTAAAAAGACCGTTAGACAGCAGTGGAGTACTGAATCAATGGAACTAGCAGTAGAGGCGGTAATCAGAGGCGTAATGGGCTACAAAAAAGCGTCAGAGCAGTTTGAAGTTCCGCATACTACACTAGCAAGATATGTAAAAAAGCGCAAGGATGATCCAAATTCTGTGGTTGACAAAACAACTGGCAAGTATCAATGTGTTTTTACTGAAAATCAAGAGATAGAACTCGTTTCGTATTTAAAGGATATGCAAAAGAGACTCTTTGGTTTAACAATTAAAGAACTAAGAAGGTTGGCCTATCAACTGGCGGTTCGAAATGGTTGTAGGCATCCATTTAATAACGAGACAGAAATTACAGGGGAAGATTGGGCATATGGTTTCATGAGACGCCATCCGGAATTAAGCTTGAGAAAGCCCGAAGCTACTTCGGGAGCGCGTGCAATGGGGTTCAACAGAGTAGCAGTCGCTCAGTTTTTTACTTTGTTAAATCAAGTCATTGATGAAAACAATATTACTGGGGAAAGAATTTATAATTGCGACGAGACCGGTATTACGGTAATTCCAAAGCAACATTCCAGAATTATTGCAAATAAGGACAACGTCAAGTGGGCGTATTGACTTCTGCTGAGCGTGGTAATACGATAACGGCCGAAATTTGTTGTTCTGCTTCTGGGAATTATATGCCTCCAATGTTGATTTTTCCCAGGAAAAAGAAACAACAAGAATTTGAAATAGGTTTAACGCCTGGTGGCTGGGCTGAGGTTAATGACTCTGGATGGATGACTGTAGAAGTGTTTTTAAAGTGGTTTACAAAGTTCATTGCGTTCTCTAATGCAAAGAAAGATACTCCTGTCCTTTTACTATTTGATGGGCATGCATCACACACCAAAAATCTCGAAGTAGTCGATCTAGCTCGTGAAAATGGCGGTATTTTATTGTGCTTTCCACCTCACTGTTCGCACAGACTCCAGCCTTTAGATGTGGCGTTTATGAAACCTTTGAGTCTGTATTACGAAGATGAAGTGCGAAAATGGTTGCGGTCACACCCAGGTAAAGTCGTTACTTTATTCCAAATATCAACCTTATTTGGGCAAGCCTTTGTTAATGCTGCCAATATGAAAACTGCGCTAAAAGGTTTCGAGAAAACGGGTATTTGGCCAAGAAATGAGGGTATCTTCAGTGATGATGACTTTTTACCAGCCGAGACAACTAATATTCCCATGGCTGAAACCGCTTCTGAGCATAAAACACAAGCTGGTCCTACTCGTCAATGGGCTTGAAACACAAGCCGATCCTACTCCAGTCAATGAGTCTGACGCACCAGCTGATCCTACACTCGATGAGCCTCCAGAAAATAGGGATTCCTCAACCCCACCTCCCAAACTCACGATGAAAAATAAAGCCCAAAGTCTAAATAACCCTCTACCCCAGTGTTCCTGGATGCCTGATCCTGCTAATGCACCAATAAAATCACCTAACAGCTCCAGTTTTCCAGCAATTTCACCAACAGTTATTATGCCAATACCGAAAGTAAATGCGACCGTTAAACGAGTGCAAAGAAAAAGAGGCAAAACCGCTATTCTTACATCGTCTCCTTATCAAAAAGAACTGGCCGAAGCATTAATGAGAACAAATCAAGTTAAGGAAGCACAAAAAAATAAAGTTAAAAAGAATTTGTCTGGTCAGAAACAAAAGAAAGGAACAGAGAAGATGTCTATGCCAAAAAAGCAAAAGATGGAAGTTATAGAAAGCTCTGAGTCTGAAGAGGAAGAAGACACCTTGTGTTTATACTGCAATGATAACTATTCAACTTCATCTGAAGGTTGGATTTCATGCCTTCAATGCAAAAAGTGGGCTCACAACTCTTGTGCGGGGATAGACAGTGACGACGACGAGTCTGTACTGGTTTGTGAACTCTGTAAGCCCGGTAATCGTAAGTACCCCATCCCGCCCCGTAGGCGGGGCAGAATGGAGTAAAATACCATTTTTTTTGTATTTAGAGAAAAAAAAACTCTGAAGATTTTCTGTTTATTTCTTGTTTGTATTCTGTTCCAAATAGTTTAATAAATCGTTCTACATTTTTTTTAATTTGTACCACGTTTATACCCTCCCCCACAAAATAATTAACGTTAGATACCCCGTTCCGCCCCGGTCTCCCCTACACGAGAATTGGGCGACAGGTAACACAAATAAATTGCAGATTAACAGGGGATCAATCTAAAACAGCGTATGGTTGCAGACCAATCAAATAATCGGAAATGGGTTAAGAGGGAAGAGTGTTGCCATTAGAGTCGCAGACATACTTGGCAACAAAAGGTAATATCGCATCACTTCTTAGTGTCGCAGACATGTGTTGGTGCAAACGGGCTAAATTATGGGAGACAGACTATCTTAAATTAAGTTTATACAATGTAATGATTAATTTAATTGATATTTATTGTACTTTTATAAATTGTTTGAATATGTACATTGCTGATATATCGATTTCTAATAAATAAGTGTTTTTATAAAACTTCTTTGATTTTCATTATCTGGCATTGGAATGCCGAGGAATGAGTAGGGAAAACCGGAAGGATTAGAATAAGGCTAGGGTATCCTAAAATCTGAAATAATTTTACCGTTGTACCAAACTTTAAAAGAACCTAAAAAAAAACACAATGTAGGCAGGGTCGTACCACAATATTTGACGATTACAGCTAGAGTGACAGATTTCAGTAGGTGAATAACACACCTGGGGTAGGTCTGTTTCAATAGTGACATTAAGGATTAAGGGCATATCTAGGTATAATGAATGTTATATCGGAGAGCTCTTTTACAAATATGAAAATGAACCTCAATGTTTATAGGTGTACTTAATTTACTAAATTATTACCTAGATGCCTACTGATAGTTCAGTGTTTGCAACTTTATTTTATAGAATACTTTATCCTAATCAAGTGTAACAGATGTAGAAATTAGTAAATTTTTACTTTACCGAGCTCTATGTCAGCCCTTCACTAGTTAAAACTTTTTTGCTTTTTTTTTGGTTATGGTCTTAGGACTTCGTCAACATGGAATTTAAATTGAGACTGATGGAGTTGGGTCTGGAGAGCTATTTTGAAAATTTTGAAGGTAAGAAGTAGAGAAAAAGTTCAAGTCAATGTTCAAGTAAGTATTACTTAAGCACAATTTTGTTGATTTGTAAAAAATAAAAATTTAAAAGACAAAACGTAGACCCCCTCTCCAAAGAAGTATAGTATACAATCTCATAACTTCTCTTCATTGAAGACTTGGCTTTTATTTTATTTTTGTACAAGATTTTTGTCTTTTCCCTCTATAAGGAAAAGTCTCTCGGGAAAAGTGAAAAGTTTAACTCGTCCCAAGTCTGCTTCCTTACATAATACTTGAACACTCTTTATGTTTTATAATTTTGTATTCTAAGTAAGTTAGTCCAATTTGTGGTTTGTTTGGGGCTCGGTTTTTGGTTTGTCTTAGGGTTTTCTTGTCTTACAATTAAGCATTTTCAATGGTACAAAACACCTGGTATTGTATACCCTCGTGTACACCTAAGACTTGCCATGAAGTTGCCTCAAAAATAAACTCACAAGTTAATTTCCTAAACGAACAATATTTGCAAAAATGTTTAACAAATGGGGGGACTACCACTGCAGAAAGAAGCAAATTTTCCTAGGGGGCAATTTGCCAAAAAATTGTAAAATTTTGGCTGATCCAAGTATCATCTCTCTAGCATGAAAGCATTGTTTTAATACTTTTTTCATATAGAGTAAAACGGGTGAATATGCCACACTTAGCTCCAAGCCCACTCAAGAGGGTTAACACCTCCGCAGTAAACATGCCCGTTAGACAATACCGGACGAAGCACGTGTCTCAGTCGGTGTTTGTTTTTTTTCCAATTTGGTGAAAATTTTCATAATGAAAGTGAACCACGAAAAATAATATTATTATGATAAATTTATTGCAAGTTTACTGAATCACTGGCCATTTGAGTGAAATATCTCTAATGGACGGCGAAATAGGACTTCTAACCTAACTTTCATGGTATGATTTGTTGTTTAGGTTTACGCGGTAAATTTAATTTATAGCTAGAATGCTTTTGTTGTAATCGGGGGCAATATGCCTCATAAAATCGTTAGTGCGGCATATTACCCAAATCATTTTCTTGATAGGTACGATATATCATAAAATGATTCATGTATTTTTTGTTTGTTTTAGATTTACACAATGCCACGTTCTTATATAAAAAAAAACTTAAGGGCCCAGTGGTCAGAAGAAGACCTACAGAACGCAGTAAGGGACATTCGTATTGGTAGAGGATCAGTTCGAGAAATAAGTCGAACTTATAAAGTCCCAGTGCGTACTTTAATGAGAAGAATGAACTCGGGAAATTTAACTAAAATTCCCTTGGGCCGCAAAAGCTGTTTAAATTCGGAACAAGAAGTAAGATTGGCAGAATATGTACAAAACATGGCATCTCACGGCTTTGCTTTAACTGCTCGTGATATTAGGAAGCTTGCATATTCTTTTGCTGTTCAACATAATATTCGCCACAATTTTAATGCTGAGAAAAAGATAGCTGGACAAGATTGGTTTGTCACTTTTATGAAAAGACACCCTCAACTGTCTATACGTAAGGCTCAAGGATTGTCCACCGCCCGAGCTAAAGGAATGACAAGGCCAGAATGTGCTCAATATTTTGAAATGCTAAGAAATGTTTTAACAGAAAACAACTTATTGAATTCTCCACAACACATTTATAACATCGATGAAACTGGATTACAGCTGAATAATAAGCCAGGCAAAGTGGTGGCAGCTAAAGGAGCTAAAATGGTAAATTGTATCACGAGTGCTGAAAAAGGAGAAACCATCTCCGTTATAACTTGTGTTAACGCAGAGGGCACTTTTCTACCTCCCTGCTGCATATTCAAGGGAAAAAACTTAAAAAGAGAATTTGAAGATGGACTACCACCTGGTGGTAAAGTTATTATGGGCGAGAAGTCGGCCTATGTTACAACTGAAATATTTGTTCAATGGTTTCGTCAATTCTTCGTTCCACGGAAAGGACTCGGCAAAGTTTTACTGCTTCTGGATGGGCATTCTTCGCATTGTTCTAATGTCGAACTGCTAGACTATGCTGTAGCGAATGATGTGATTTTGTTTTGTTTGCCCAGTCACACCACACATTGGCTCCAACCCCTTGACCGATCATTTTTCAAGCCTCTGAAGACCTATTGGGTCCAAACTTGCCAGAATTGGATTCAGAATCAACCGGGTCGAAAGCTGAACCGATTGTAGTTCGCCTCACTTTTAAATATTGCTTGGTGCAAAGCGGCAACAATACAAAATGGAACTTCGGGTTTCAGAACATGTGGGATTTACCCTTTTAATCCCGAACAAATTCCCGATTACGCATTTGTTATTGACGAAGTAGCACCGGTTGTAGTGGAGCCGCATCCAGAAGAAAATATTAATCACAACTTTCCAATTGAGCAAAGACAGGCCGCCATTCCAGTTGACCACCGTGAACACCAAAATCCTTTTGAACAAATTTTACAAGTTCCCATAATTAAACCAGGACCAAGTAATTCCCGAAAACAACATGCGGAAATACTTACGTCACCCGAAACAATTTCCGTAAAACGTGCAAAGAAGGAAGAAAAAAGTAGGATATTAAAACAAAAGAAGAAAGAAAATTAAAAAAAATTGTTGAAACAGGGAAAAAACAGAAATCGATAATTTCAAAAAATACAACTGTCAACAAGAAGAAAACAATGTCAGTAATGAAAAAAAGGGATTACTCCAGTTCATCCGACTCTGAAACAGAGCTGGTAACCCAGGAAAGCGATGATTCAGAAGTCGAAGTGGATGAATCAGACTTTTGCGCAACCTGTCATGGATATTTTTATGACAAAACAGGCCCCAAGTGTGTTTGGATTGACTGTTTAACATGTTTAAAATGGGTCCATTAAATCTGTACGCCATCTGAATAATTTTGCGAGGAGTGTATCCCATTGTCCATGATAGCTACCACCAGTAAATAGTGGGCTGCTGTTACCACCATTAATAGCTCAAGAATTATTGTTTATTTTGGTTTTTATTAGTTTACAGCAAATAAAGTTTCATTTTAAGAAGTTTTAATCTTTTTTCATGACTCATTGTTTTTCACAATTTTTAAATTAAAAATGACTGTTGCCTTATTACCCGCAAAGGGATGCCATATTACCCATAGTATCGGGTAATATGGCACAAATGCATCATTGAACATATTTGCTTGTTATATTTTTGTCAATGGGAATATGGCAACGAGCGTCTCATGACACATACCTACATGTGTAAGCGCTAAGGCGCAGCCATTACGTTTCAGCTAGGTGCGTTAGTTATTAGAATGTGAACCTTCAAAATTTAAGTGGCCATATTATTAATTAATTACCCCGTTTTACTCTACCTAAAGGGGGGCTTCCTCTGTGATAAAAAAGTTTATTTAAAAAAAATTATTCTAAGCGGGGCAAATTATCTTAAGCTCTTTTACCCGCTCTTTTACATTAGGTGCAAGTGGGATTGCCTAAAAGCATGTAGCATGGGCTTTAATTTTAATGACTTCTTATTTAGCTGATGCAATTTGACCCCTTTAAAAATTGACCATTTGCTGCAGACTTCATGGAGGATGACACTTATTTTTCAGAAAATATGGCCACGTTGACAAACTATCTAATAGTTGATAAATGTTGACTAATCTAAGGCCATCTCCGCTTTGTGTACATGAATGGGGCACTCCAAGGAACAAATGTGTTTTATAAAAAAAATATTCTAAAAACATGACTTGTCTTAAAATCGGAAGGGGGGAGGGGGGGCGTTCACACCATAATTGCAAAAAAATATCTTCTTTTGGAGAAAATTTAACGATTTTCGACAAAAAAATATTTTTATTAAATAAAAATATGTATGTCATATTTCGTGAAGATATAGCCTGCCTTTTTTTTACAAAAATAGCTCGTTTAGAAAATTATCTTGGAAGAGCTAGTTTTTGAGCCAACCAAACTTCAGGTACCATTGTTTAAAAAAAAAAAAGTTAGTACATCAAAATCCCCTCTCCTAGTCCCTAGTCTATAACAGAAAAAATGTCACAATTAGGACATTAATTATTATAATAAATACATCAAATTTTATTTAATACATGGAAGGAAAAGCTTAATAAAATTAAAATTACTAAAAATATATTTTGGTATTTATTACAAAAATATTGAGAGGTTTTCTACATTTTTGTTATAATAATTAATAAACATATTTTATATTTTACCATAATAGTGTTGTATTTCTGACTAAACATTTGTCCTGTAACAAACTAGTAACTTTTATTATATTTTACGAAGTTTTTTTCTGTGTAGACCAGGGATACCTAATACTTATTAAAATCATTTCTCCTAGTTTTTGGTACATTCTTGTTAATTTTAATTATTATTATTTTTTATTATTAGAGGAAGGCATTGATGACCGGAGTTTTAAACTATTGGACAAAGAAACAATAAAAATTTTATTTAAGAAAAGTGGTCCTAGGCTTTGTTTTGAGAAACTCTATAATGATTATATGAAAGAGTTGGGCGATGAAAACACAGTGGTAATTTTTTTTAGATAATATATATAGCATAAAAGTACTTAAGGATTACTTTAATAATAAGAATTGTCATTTATCTGATGTCCAAAAAATTTTCTATTTTATATTTAAAAAATATAATTTTCTTCGTAGGTCTTTTTGTGTAAATATTTTTATATCCACAAGTACATTAAAAAAAAGTTGGCATAGATATAAACAATAATAAGACATTTTCATAACTGCTTATGTTCAGGATATCCCAAATTTGAGTCGTATTATTGAGATTTCGAAAATTATAATGGCTTTTTTACATTAGTGCAATTTCCAAGTAAACTTTACTTAATGCAATTTTTCTCATTCATTCATCATCAAAGATTTGTAAGCAGAAGCTTAAGTATATATTTTCTAATACCTAAAATAGGCTAAGAAAATGTAAAAAGAGATATAACATAATATTTTTTTTTTTTAATTTTAAAACTAAGTAAGTAAATCAAATAAAATTTTTGGACACTAAAATTACGCTATTTTGCGACGGTATACATAACCCTTTGTACCTTCAGGTATAACCAAAGACAAGGGTGCAATCATATCATTAAAGATTTTATTTATTAGGTCTTAGATCGAGCGTCTACTGCTTCTACTGATACCGTTGACTCGCAGCTGCAATATTTGTTCGAGCCTGACGAGGAGTTGAGACAACAAATAGTACGTGCATCAGAACCAGAACGCGAAGCGCAAGAAGTGATAACTCCTAGAAAACGAGTTAATGAAAATGAGGCAGGTCCTTCTGGGGTAAATAAACGTTTTAAAACAAGCGTTTTTCCTCCTAATTTTTCCTGACATTTTTAAAACAAAATCGGAAACTTACTTTGTTCCATATATTTCTATTAGTTCATTAACTAGGACCTTAACTAATTTTTGCCTATGATCATTGGATAATTTGGGTTTATATAAAAGTATAATTCTCCCATCAGTGTTCTTTTTTAATACGGCTTCTAAACCCTGTAAGTTACAAAAAAAATGATTTATGTTTAGGTCGTATAAAACAAATTATTATTGGTAACCATAAATGTGTATGTTTTATTTATACAAAGATAAATGTTTTACGTTTTAATGAACATTTCTTTGCTTCTGAAGTTATTGATACTCAAAATGTCCATTGTACTTTTTTAGAAGACTTAATTTTCTTTAATGTTTACCAACCTGTGTTGAAAAATAACAAAATGTTTATATGTTTGAATTAAATTTTATGTTTTTTCTGGAAGCACATGTCAGTTATAGGGTTTCAGAGAGTTTAATGTGTTGTTTATACATACTGTGTGTCCACGGATAGTTTGGAAGAAAAAAAGCTTTTTTATTAGGTAAGTATAGAAAAAAAAGTAATTCCTTATAAAAATGTCTGCTTGTGTTGAAACTATAATTTGGAATATCAGATTTGCGATTACTATACAGGGTTCATCAGAAATATATTTTTTTCAATTACATTTTTTAATTCTTGGGTTTATTAAATGAATTTTTTTGTGCTGAAACTATAATTTTGAATATCAGATTTTTGATTATTATACAGGGTTCGTCAAAAACAACATTTATAGTTTTTGGATTTTGTTTAAAATAAATTTACGTAAAAATAAGTGTTGCTTTCTTACTTAAAATATGATTTTATATCTGGCTGAATAACGATTTGTTGCAAGGAAACTAGTTTTTCTTTGTCTACTTTTAATTTATTTTTATTATTACATGATGTCATATCTTCAATTCATTCCATCATGATTTGTAAAAGATTAATAATATTGTTTCTGACTAACCCTATAGTAATCGCAAATCTGATATTCGAAATTGTAGTTTCAGGGCAAGCAGAGGTTTTTATAAAGAGTGACTTTTTCTATACCTACTAATAAAAAAGTGTTTCCTCTTCCAGACTATCCGTTGACACACTGTATATATAGGTCTAAGTTGGCAGTGGTAAAACAATAAGTTACTGATGCTTTTAAACTTATATTTTTTACCACTGGCATTAATATTTTTGTTTTGTGTTTTCAAATACACTTAGTTTGCATAATTATTTTGTGAAATACATGTTACTTAAAATATATTGTAATAAGTGGAAATACGTCAACATTTATTAAAGTTTAAAAACTAACATAAGTGTTTTTTTTTAACTAAACTCAGCTATATAAAATTTACAATGGTTTAGATAAACTAATTATTTGATTTTTTTGTTTTAACTCTTAAAAAATACATATTCTTATTTAAAGCATTCACGATGTTTTGTAACATAGGATATTTGCAAAACTTCTTTCTACAATTTTATAAGGTAATATTAAATTAATTTTAATTAAAACATTATTTATTAGAATTGGTTTTAATGGTAAGAATAATCAGGATTATTAGTTTATCTAATAACCATTTTTTTTAAGGACTGCGTTTTTCTAATACCCCAAATAGAAATATGTTATAGCTTTTAAGAGTGAAGTCTAGTGGTGCATTCGCCATTTAATTTTTTAATCAATATTTCTTATTCTTTTATCTTTATTCACAAAGGGGCCAAATAGCCGCCCTTGAGTAGCAATTACCTACAGTTTTGAACTAACATTTTTTTTATTGAATTAATAAAAGCAAAAATAGAAAATTTGTTTATTTTTCTGCTTTTATTACTTTATAAATTTAAACTTTAAATTGGAGGTAATCATGCTGTCGATATTTGGCCGGTTTTTGGATAAAAGGAAAAGTAACGAAATATTGATCAAAAAATGAAATGGCGAATGCGCCACTAGACCTCACTCTTATTAGAAATTCGAATAAGGGCAATAAGAAACTCTAATAGCCGTTAATAGAAATTCGAATAAGGGCAATAAGAAACTCTAATAGCCGTTATTAGAAATTCGAATAAGGGCAATAAGAACCTCTAATAGCCGTTAATAGAAATTCGAATAAGGGCAATAAGAAACTCTAATAGCCGGTAATAGAAATTCGAATAAGGGCAATAAGAAACTTTAATAGCCGTTAATAGAAATTCGAATCAGGATAATAAGAAACCTAATAGCCGGTAATAGAAATTCGGATAAGGGCAATTAAAAATTTGAATATCCGTTATTAGAAATATGTATAAGACTACAAAAAACTTGTATACCGGCTATTGGTATTTCTCACATTTGTATTAGAAAATCTAATTGCCGTAATTAACTATTTGTGTACCAGCTATTAGGTAACTATATATCGGTTATTAGAATACATTATAGCATTTCTATTCAAAAATATAATAGTGGTTATTAGATGGTTTCTGTTCGGAAAATAAATATTTTATTTCAGTTCACCCTGTATGGTAATTTATTCCTATTTCTTTGTACGGTTTAATTTATTCAAAAACGTCGTGGCGTAAGATTTCTCTTTTTACCTACAAAAACACCCTTCTACGTCTCGACCTATTTCTTTGTATCCAAAATTATTACAGTCCACTATTCATTATTAGAGTCGCAGTTCAACTTTCGTAAGAAGAGCTCGGTGCTGTTGACCGGGGCAATACGCTCTTTTTATTTTCAATTACTACCCGTTGTCAGGGAAAGTTGTGAACTTTTTTTTCATATAACGGCCAAGCCAAGTGTTATATATGTTAAATAATAAAGATAGTTGTAACAAGTAGTGGTATGTACTTTTTAAAACTAAAATAAATATTTAGTCCAAAATGTTATCCCTATAATGCTTTTATTCAGTACACCCTTAACCCAATGAAGACATTTATAAACAGTTTCTATTAGACGACCAATCTAATTGCTACAATTCGATCTCTGCATTGGAGCCTATTATATGCAGAAACTTTAATACTTGGTATTAATTTTCAAGTAGTGGCTATTAGAAAATTTTCTCAGTGTATCGAGAACCACTTTTGACAGTTATTTGTACCAAAACGGCACTAGATAATAAAAAATGAGTTTCACATTCCCATCTTAATTTTTTAAGACCTATCCAACAGCGGTTTTAAAAATGGTACTGGAGTTAATACCAAATATGGTAGGGGAGACCGGGGTTGGTTGTTACACGGGGCAGGTTGTTATTTTTAATTTGAGACCGTTAACTAGATGGCAGCGCATTAATGTTGATAGCAGTGACGTAAAACCAACATCTCAATACACCGACGGCGTTTGGTCAGTGTTGTGAAATCCGTTCTCGTGTAAGGTGATATTTCATGTTTCTAAGAAAAAAAGTAATTGTGGAACTGGCTGTTTATTTATTTCTAGCTAGGTTCGTATAAAATATATATACATACTAAATTTACTGCATGATATATAGATATATAGCATTTTATATTTGTACAATTTGCTTGATAATATTTACAGGGCGATGATTAGAAGGGGATGTTTGTTCAAAATGGCTTCCCGGGGCAGGTTGTTACAGTTGAAAAGGGGCAGGTTGTTACTGTAACAACCTGCCCCTTTTATACTTTATTATTGAGTTTAAGTAGGTATTTATTGTTCTTGCAGATATATAATAAAAGATGCGACATTATAAGAAAAAAACAAATCGCGGAGAAACGCCAAAGGCAGTGATTTTAGCTGCTGTAACGGAGGTTATAGAAAACAAAAGACATCTTAGACCCGTGGCTGATGAGTATGGAATGAATTTTATGACACTTCAAAGATATGTCAAAAAGTATCGAAGAGTGGGTCTTCAAGGTATAATGTTTTTGAATTTTATTTATTAATTTGTATTTAATATCTTACTTTTATTTTGTAGCAGCAGACACCGTTCCTAGTGGTTATTTAAAGAATCGACAAATATTTAACGACCACCTTGAAAACGAATTGGCTGCTTACGTAAGCGAGTGCTCAAAAATTTATCATGGTCTGTCTCCAAAGGATCTCAAACAGCTAGCCTATGAATTTGCCAAAAAAAATAACATAAATGTGCCTGATAACTGGACCAAAACTGAATCCGCATCAGCTGACTGGCTAACTGGCTTTCTAAAGCGAAATAAGGAGCTGTCAATTCGTACTCCACAAGCGACTAGTTTGGGACGCGCTACGAGTTTCAACAGACATAATGTCAATTTGTTTTTTGAAAAACTTTCGGATCTTTTTAATAGATATAATTTTGGTGCCAATGACATTTATAATGTAGACGAGACGGGTGTAACAACAGTGCAAAAGCCTGCAAAAATAATAGCAAAAAAAGGCGTTAAACAAGTGGGAGCAGTAACATCGGGGGAACGAGGCACCTTAGTCACAATGTGTCTGGCGATAAATGCAAGTGGTAATTCTGTTCCACCAATGTTTATCTTCCCGAGGAAAAATTACCGGGAATACTTTGTTTCTGATGGGCCGCCCGGTTGTATAGGAACAAGCAATCCGTCCGGCTGGATGACAAAAGTTGAATTTGGTGTTTTTGTTAAGCATTTTACTAAATATGTTAGATGTTCTAAAGAGAGCCCAGTTCTACTCATACTAGATAACCATGACTCACACTTGTCAGTCAGCGTTATCGACTTCTGTAAAGAGAATGGCATTGTGCTTCTGACTTTGCCACCACACTGTTCCCACCGCTTACAACCACTGGATAGGTCGATATTTGGGCCATTTAAGAAGTTTGTTAACAGTCAGATGGATGGATGGATGAAGTCGCATCCTGGAGTTACCATGAGTATTTACAATATACCATCAGTCGTCAAGGAAGCATTACCTTTGGCTGTAACGCCAAAAAATATCGTGTCTGGCTTCCGTGTGACTGGAATATTCCCATTTAACAGGAATATTTTCACAGATGAAGATTTTTTACCGTCATCTATTACCGATAGGCCAAATCCGATAGAAACTATAGAGATACAAAATCCAGGAGAAGAAACCCTTAACCGTCCTGAGCTACAGACACCGCCACACTCTCCAACAAATATTGCACCCTCACCAAAAAATATTTATACCGCAGTCACACACATAAATAATAACATAAACAAAATCAATGATGAACAGCAACCGTCAACATCAAGACACTTTTGTCAGCCATCTCCCTCCAAGCAAGTTTTTATCAGCCCAATAGAAATACGACCTTTACCAAAAGCAGAGGCCAGAAAAACTACTCAACAAAATAGAAGAAAAAGGCATAGTGCGATCTTAACTGATACACCGGAGAAAAATTCTTTATTAGAGCAGGAAGAAATGCGAAATAAGAAAGTGGACAATAAAGGAAAAAAGAAAGTGACAAAAAATATATGTGGAGAAAATGAGAAAGTTGATAAGAAAGGGAAAAAGAAATTGAAAAAAATCATATGCGAAGAAGAAAGTGACGATGAAAATGAAGAATGTTTTTGCCCTATTTGTTGCGAGCCTTTCAGCAATTCAAAGTCGAAGGAGAAGTGGGTTCGATGTATTCAGTGTAAAGGTTGGGCTCATGAGTTATGCAGCGATGGATCACTCTTATTCACATGTATTCACTGCGACTCCGATTAAGTTTTACTATTTATTTTTTGGTTACATTTTTTCATTCGTTTTTTCCTTTATTTCTGATTTCACGAATGTGAAATCTTAGAAGCTGGAAGTTTATTTTCAATAAAAATCTTTGAAACAAAATTTTTGTTGAGTTATTTTAGTTAAATTTAGGGTTGTAACAACTTGCCCCATTAAAGTAACAACCTACCCCATTATGGGGCAAGTTGTTACAATTTTCACTGAGTGATATTCATCAAAATTTTTTAAAGAAAAAATGTACTTTCTTGAAATGTAACTAAACTAGATGATAGCCCAAACATATATGTCTTATACCTATATAAACGAAGGTCTTATCATTTGAACAAACCCTACTAAAAAATTAAAGTATAAAATCTGTAACAACCAACCCCGGTCTCCCCTACCATTAACGGGACTACTGTCGGATAGGTCTTAAACAACTAGGATAGGAATGTGAAACTCATTTTTCTCCATCTTGTGCCATTTTGGCACAAAATAACTGTCAAAAAAGCTAAAATGCTGATCTTCAATTATTGTTTAAATCTCCTAAACAAACAATTGTAAATGGACAAGTGGTAGATCATTTTTCTCGATATTTTACGTAGAATTCAAAAAAAAATACGTTATTGTTATTCCATATAAAATTTCTACATTCGTTTAATTTTCAGACAAAGTAAACATCTGGCAACAACGCCAATATCGTCATTCGGTGCGTAATGACTTCTTAGACAACTATACCAAATTCCAAATTTGGTTCTGATCGGTCAATGAATTATAAAGTTATTGGACCGTTTCCAGACTACCAGACTTTATACACGCTTACACGCACTCTATATTTATTTTAAACTAGGACTACTTTACTTATACTATACATACCTTTTTAGCTACTCCTTCATTTCATGTTTACAGTTTTACATACACTTTAACAATAAAATAGTATATATGCATATGCACAGCACATCACATAATAATTAATAATATCACAACGAGAATTTGTAGGTACTTTTACTTTGCATTAGTTTCTAAATCAGTAAATTACCACAAGAATATTACATTTGTTGGCATTGTTGGCTATAATACTATAACCAATCCTTACAAAATCCAGAATGATCTAATGGCAGCGCAAATGCAAATAATAACATAGACAGCCCTACCATACAGACCCACATAACAAAGTTTTTGTTTATTATGTGATACAGACACACAACGTCTAGAGCTCGTCTGATCACTGATCAGCAAGTTAAAACGCGTCGCGGCAATGCGGCAAATGTTGCCAGTGTTGCCACTGTTGTCAATCTTCGGACGCCAGATTTAATTCCGAATTTATGATTTCTCTTACAATACCGAATTTTTTTCGGGTTTAAATTTTGTTGCGAATTACTTAATTTGAGATTTTTAAGAAATACCTATTTATTTTTTTACTTTTATTGAAACACTTTAAAGTTTAAGATTTTTTTAATTTTAAAAATTATTTTTGTTTCTTTCATCTTTCTGATTTTTTTACGATTTCAATTAAATTTTCTGAACTTCATTATTAAATAAATAATTTCGGGGGGGGGGGGGGGGGGGTTCTAACCCCCAACCCCCCCCCCTTAAATACGGCCTTGTTTCCATTAACAGGTCTTTGCCCATTCACCTGTTGAGGTCTTTAAACATAAACTATTGTATGTTAAGTTAACATAAAGTGTTTTAATCATAACTTCCAATATCAATAATTATTATTTTATTTTTAGAGCCCGGATACTTTATATGCATGATGGAAAGACAAATTTTGAACAAAAATGCCTTTGAGACCTTCGAGGAAGCCTTCCAACTGTGCTTCTTCCTTTATTTTATTTTTAATATATACGCAATACCCCAAAGTCGTTAGTGATACTCTAGAAATGGTGCAACGCTATTTTTACAAACTACACCCAGATTCTGGATCAAAATCGAAGAAGATGACCACGTCGAAAAAAAAAGTTACCTATAACTTTTATTCAAAAGTTAAAAATCCTAAAGTAATATCTATGTACTTATCTTTTAATTTGTATTAAGTAGTACTGACCGTACAAAAATTATTTCACATCTCTTTTAGTTAATATACATATAATAAAGTTGTTTAACCTGTTCTAGGACGCATTTTTGTTTTTATGCTGCGTGCCCGGCCGGAGCGCAGCGTTTCAATAAACAAAAATGCACACTAAACTTGTTCATGTTATCATTATTTTTGTCAAAGCTTCGCATCGCGATAGGTATTGATGATGCATTTTTTTATATGGTCAGTATTTTTAAAACACTGTTGTTGTTTATATGATAAATGTTATGTTGTGTTACACGTTTATAATGTTCTTTGTTAATATGTATTCATTTATTTATTTGTTGTCACAGTTTTTTTTACGTCAAGTGCGCCGCAGTTTTGAGTCGTACATTATTCCATACGACCAGAACTTTACATTAGGTTCTTTTTTTTTTATTTTCCAAATGACGGCCCAATTTTAATCTTTAACCGTTACTTTTGGCATTTTTTGCATGCAAAATCTGCCAAAAGTAACGGTTAAAGGTTAAAATTCGGCCGTCGCGTCAGTTGGAAAGTAGAAAAAAAAATTAACTTTACCTACAAATTACTTAATGTAGGTACCTATTTAGTTTTTTTTTGATTTACTAGACATTTTGCTACTTTAAGCATAAAACCAACGTGGTGTTATTTTTGTTTTGTTTTTTGTGCGCTCATAAGAGTAGGGTAGAGCGGGGCTAGTTGAGCCACGGGGCTATTTGAGCCACCGGGCCTACCTCAAGAGTCGACCAGTGTATAATTAAAATGATCATGACGTAGGATGCGGTACGTCGTGAGAGTCGTCCAGTGAAATTTCAGTCGGCTTCCAGCATTCGTCGTAGGAGGACGGTCGTTTTGCTTGTTATTTCGCGCCAAAAGTGAAAAATTGCATTTCAAGGCATTTGTGGTCATAGACGGACATTTTGGAAGATACGTAGAAAAAGTAAGTTAATTATTAGTATTACACAAATGCTCTGCAAGGTTTCCTAGTTTGATTGATGAACTTTTTACCAGTTTTTTGTTATTAAATTACAACATCACAAAACCGTGATGGGGTTAGTTGAGCCAAACTTGACGGGGTCAGTTGAGCCATGGCTCAACTAGCCCCGTCTCAGTTGGATTAGTTTAGACATTATTTTTTTTTTGTTTTAGAATGCGTACGTATCAAAGAAAGACTGAACGTGGCAACGCCACACAAGAGCAATTTGAGAAAGCAGCGGAAGCCGTTGAGAAACATGGTAAAAGTAAAAGAAGTGCGGCAAAGGAATTCCAAATTGACCGAATGACTTTTTCCAGATAAACTAAAGGTCCAACCTCGTCCAGAAAAGGTCAGTATGGGATACGTGCATCCTCGACAAATGTTTTTGGCTGAGCAGGAAGAGATTCTGAAAGATTACCTGTTAAAGTTAGCGTCGATATTTTACGGACTATCGCCAGTAGATGTTAGACGTTTAGCTTATGAATGCGCAATTAAATATAATCGAATTGTCCCTCATGCATGGAAGAATAATAAAATGGCAGGCAAGGACTGGTTAACAGCCTTTCTCAAAAGAAACTGTGAGCTTTCGATCAGAAAACCCGAAGCTACGAGCTTAGGTAGAGCAACTTCATTTAATAAAACCAACGTTAATATGTTTTATGATAAACTAGCCAGTGTAATGGACAAATATAAATTTCCTCCATCTAAGATTTGGAACACGGATGAAACTGGGGTTTCGACGGTGACAAAACCACCCAAAATAGTTGCAGCTAAGGGAAAACGTAACATTGGTTCGGTGACCTCGGGTGAACGTGGAACTAATGTTACCCTGATAACAGCCGTTTCAGCTACCGGTAATACTGTCCCACCCATGTTCATATTCCCGAGAAAAAAATTTAAAAATCATTTCATTTCAAACGGTCCTCCGGAATGCATTGGAGCAGGGAATGCAAGCGGCTGGGCCACAGATACAGAATTTCATACATTCATGACACACTTCATTCAGCATACTAACGCAACAGTCGAATCGCCTATATTACTTCTCCTTGACAATCACTCATCTCACTTGTCCATTGATACCATAGATCTTGCAAAAAACACTGGAGTAATAATGCTTTCATTTCCTCCACACTGTACACAACGACTTCAGCCGCTCGATGTGTCGGTTTTCGGTCCCTTCAAAAAGCATCTGGCTTCTGCTCAAGATGTATGGCTTCGCAGCCATCCTGGAATGACAATAAACATCTATGAAATACCAAAAATTGTTGCCACAGCTCTGCCGTTGGCGGCTACTTCCTCCAACATAATAAATGGGTTTCGAAAGGCAGGGATCTATCCCTATAATCGAGATATCTTTACCGATGCAGATTTTGCCCCATCGTATGTGACAGATCGCCCTGAACCATAATTACCAGAACTTACGAATAACACACGATGCACCATTAGTTACGCCATTAGAGGATAATGCCCAACTAAATGTGCCACTGGCTGACCCTATATACACTTAGCATATCTCACTCAGAATCAATGGAAATCAATCTTCATGTTTCCATGATGAGATGCCATCTACATCTACGTGTAGTGTGTTTGTTTCACCAGAAATATGGCGACCATTACCAAAAGCAGGCCCTAGAAAGAGGCTAACACAGAGGAGGAAACGCTCTTCTGGTATCCTTACTGACACTCCGGAAAAGGAAGCACTTGCGTTGGAGCAAAGTAAAAGGTCCAAAAAAAGTAAAGTCGATGCGAATAAAAAGAAGGCTGTCAAAAAGACAATTTTTGCTAATTCATCTAACCCTACCAAGAAAGTCGATAATCAAAAAGAAGAACAAAAATGTTCAACCTCGGATTCAGACGATCAAATGACTTTAGCCGCCATAGCAACACAAGCATTAAATAAAAATACACCAAAGGAAAGGAAGAAAAGTGATAACCACCTTACATCACATTCTTCTGATTCGGAAGAAGACGAATGTTTGTGTCTCATTTGTTTAAAAAAATTCGCAGATAGCATTTCAGGTGAAGAGTGGGTCCGATGTTGTGACTGCAAGAGATGGGCTCACACGAAATGCACTCCTAAAGCTAGTTTATATTACGTATGTGTGAATTGTGACAGTAATTAAAATCACTTTTGTTGACTTAAGTATTAATAAAGAATTTGATTTTGTTCTTATTTAAAGGTGACTTTCTTATTATGTTAATTTCCCAATACTATTTTTGGTCTGTATCGTCAAGTAAGCCTACTGGCACAACTTGCCCCTGGTGTGGGGATAGTTGAGCCAGTTGAACCCTACTACAGTAAAGGGATTTTTTCACAAAACTAAAGAAACTTTGGACAATTTATTGATATAATTAGGTCAACAAATAACCAAAGAAATATTTGATAAATATATTTGTACTAAATGTAAAGCAGATACGAAACAAGCGGGATATTACCAAAAACTGGCTCAACTAGCCCCGCTCTACCCTACGTTGCACAATGTTTGGTCACATTTTTTACTTTTTATGTTAGTATTTGTTTTTGATTATGTTGTATAATATGTTTAGACCAAGTGTGTATTTAATAAACAATTATACATTAATAAAACTACATTTTCTGATATTTTTTAACTCGTACTTTTAATCTGCCGGACGACGGGACCCCAACCCCAAAATTTTAAATGGCACCAACCCTTTAGTGATACCTTATATTAAAGGTCTTTTGAGGTAATATTCACCTGCACAGGAATTTTTTCTAAATTTTATACAGGGTCAAAAACAGGTATAACTTAAATAAAATAAACTCTGTTTTTATGAAGTGATATTTTATTTAATTAGATGCTTAAAATGCATATGATGGTGGTTGTGGTTCCCCCTACCTGTATAATATTTGTAGCAAACAGCGCTTTTCTAACTTTTTTAGTTTCAGAAATATTCGCATTGAAAGTTTTCAAATTGACACCTTGTATATTATTAAAAATGTACAGGGTCTTCTCCTATATTTTAACCCACCAATATTTTCTTACCTGTGACAGTTAAAGGGTAGGTATGTTTAAATTTAAAAGCTGCTTTATTTCATAGGAATCACCTATCTTATTTTTTTGTTACATATCCTGGCGATTCCTGTATAAAATAAAGCAACTTTTAAATTTAAATATACCTACCCTCTAATTGTCACAGGTAAGAAAATATTGGTGGGTCAAAATACAGGAGAAGACCCTGTACAGTTTTAACAATATGTAAAAACAATTTTAATAATGATGTAATTTTACAGTCCTTCAAGTAAAGCTGGGAAAATATACATGAAAATTCCATAAAAAGAAAGTAATTTCTAAGGAAATAATAGGTAATATTAAAGAAAACTAATGTAAAACTAATGTAATATTACAATATTATTGGGGAATTTTACATTAAAAAACAGTAATTTATAGGGAGATATTAAGTAAAAATAAAAGATTTTATGGAAAATTTGTGGAAAAGTCATGTATTTTTAATATTATTTTACATAACCACTACTGTAAAATTACAGCCCTAAAATTAACTAACTTTTACATGCTAACTGAAAATTACCTCAACACATGTAAAATCGCGGCGATTATTATGGGCATTAAATAACCAACGATTATTGTGGTAATTTTGATGGAGTCCTTTTTACAGTGTAGCAAAACAAACAAAAAATAATTTTCATTTAACTTTTACCAATGAACTATACTAAATTTTACGTCTATAGATTTAAATATCACGTCTGTATATTCGAATTTTGTGTTTTTTATTTAATAAATAATGTTTCTAGAATTCTGAATTTCAGTCTCTTTACATAGATGACTAGGTAGGGGAAGTTTACCTAAAACGGGATACTGTGGTAAAACGGGATACCCTAATTATTTTGTGTTACATGCAGCGCCATCTGTTGTGCAATTGACATAATACTTCCTGTTAGTGTATAAGTAATCCTCAGCAGTTTAACCAAAATCGTGAGTGGTGCAGCGTCACTAGGTGAGTTTTTAGGTTTTTAACATATTTTTTGTAATAATTTAAATATACAAACATAAGCTTTTTGTCTTCATGGCGAATCAGATGACGGCGATAATTTTTTTACCAGTTGCTAGGACATAAACGACCACTTAACGTATGAAATTTTAAGGTTATATTTTTATATGTAAAACTTGCAGGCATTGTTTGTTTACATGTCGATGTGTTGATAAAATGGGACGCGACGAGGGCTTCTAAAACGGGATATCCCATTTTAGAAACACAGTGCTCGTTTTCTGTTTTAATTTGAATACGATTGCGGTGGACATTGCTGTTTTTTTTTTAATTGCAGATTCAAGTTACTATTAGCAAATATGGCACCTCGAAAAACAACTCGTCAGTCTTGGTCCGAGGAAAGAATGGCGGAAGCAATTAGATCGGTTTCGAGTGGCAAATATGGTTATTTAAAAGCGGCAACAGTTTTTTCTGTACCAAAAAGCACCCTTGAGCGGAGAGTACAAAACTTAAACAAAAACATTACCGGGCATGAAAAAGGCTTGGGAAGTCGACAACAAACTTTTTCGCGCCAAATGGAAGAACAACTAGTTGACTACGTAAAAACTATGGAGAGCATGCTTTTTGGGTTAACGTGTACAGATGTGCGTAGGCTGGCGTTTCAGTTAGCAGAAAGGAACAATTTAAAACATTATTTTAATGAAAATAAAAAAATGGCTGGTTGGGTTTGGCTCCGATCATTTATAAATAGAAATCACCTTTCCCTAAGGAAACCTGAAGCAACATCGGCAGCTCGCGCTAGGGGCTTTAATAGAACTGCCGTGGGAAAATTCTTTGATTTGCTGGAGCCCCTGCAAGATAGATACGCGTATACACTATCTAGAATATTCAACGTTGATGAGACGGGCTTAACAACTGTACAGGGGCGTCCATCTAAGGTGATTGCTATGAAAGGTAGGAAGCAAGTAGGAACGTTAACCTCAGCAGAACGGGGGACACTATGCACTGCGGTAATATGCATGAGTGCTGCAGGGACATATGTTCCACCCATGATCATTTTTCCCAGAGTTCGTGCCAAGGAAGAATTTTCGACTGGGCTACCCCCTGAATCCATAGTTGCCTACCATCCTACTGGTTGGATGCAATTGAATCTCTTCGAAAAGTGGTTTAACCATTTTTTACAATCTACCAATGCCTCAAAAGAAAATCCTTCGTTACTTATAATGGATGGTCATAAAACTCATACTCAAAACATAGCTGTAATAGAAAAAGCCAGGGATCACGGTGTTACAATGTTGTGCTTACCGCCACATTGTAGTCACCGCATGCAACCGCTAGACGTTTCTTTTATGGCTCCTCTATCGACATTCTACAGCCAAGAGGTTGAAACATTTCTAAGGAATAATCCAGGTGAAGTCGTCACAATTTACCACATAGGCAAATTATTTGGAAAGGCCTTCTTAAGGGCAGCAACACCCAATAATGCAATTCATGGTTTTGAAAAAACTGGCTTATTTCCCGTTAATCGCCACGTTTTCACTGATGACATGTTTATAGCTGCTGACCCCACTGATCAGCCAGAAAATGAATCAACTTTAACAGAAGAGGGTTCACCAGAAAGAGAACCATCATTTGCAATCAGGCACCAAACACCACCTCCATCAACTTCATATTCTGCCCACACACTGCCAAAATCAAAATCAACTTGTCCTCATGAGTCAGATGACAGCTTCTCCAGTGATGATGATAAACCTCTGAGCAAAATTCTTAAAGATTATGTTTCACCAGAAATGATTCAACCATACCCAAAAGCAGCATTAAGAAGGCCTGTGAAAACTGCAAGGAGAGGTAAAGCTGCCATCTTAACGAGCACACCTTATAAGAATGAACTGAATGCCAGTTTAGAGGCGAAACGACGTAACGTGCCAACCAGTAAATTGCCATCTTTGAAAGGAAAGGGACTTTTGACGGGAGAATCGGTAAAGAAAATCTCCAAACCACAGAAAAATAGTTCGACCGAAAAGAAGACCGGTGAAGCAACAAACAAAACTAGGGACCAAGAAGATGTGAATGGGAAAAACAAGACCAAGGACAAAAATACCAAAAAAATATGCATAACCAAAGAAAACAGTGACGATGAAGAAAATCCTGTGTGCTTTTATTGTGAAGTAGATTTTCTAAGTAGCAAACCTGGTGACCCGTGGATTCGGTGTACTTCCTGCCAGAGATGGGTCCACGAAGCTTGCGGTGTATCAAAAAACGAAGACAATTATTTTATATGTGATCTGTGCTTGGAAATATAATCCCATTTTAGAAACACTACTGATCCCGTTTTAGATATATATGTTCCTAAAATGGGCAATTTCTATTGCGCAAGAATTTATTTTTTTTTGGTTTTATGTTTAATACTTTTATATGTTACGTTTATTTTTTGAATAAAGTTATGTTTGGTATATCCATCATGAGTGTTGTCCATGACTTTGTACTTCAACTTTTTTTTTAAATTAAATCCAAAGCTTAAGTATCCCATTTTAGATAGACTTCCCCTGCTTAGATAACTTGATAGAATTAGGGTTACCTAGTTCTGTGCTGATAAATGGATCTTTTGGGTGCCGAAAATTAAAACATACACTTATTTCACGATGCCGATAATATGGGCAAATCAGAATTCTTCTATAATTGCTTTTAATAAATAATATGCATTGGCTTTAGGTTAAAATATACATTCTGTATGTAATATGAGACCTCTTATTTTCGAAATCAATAATCAAAATATATGTTCCCAGGCATTTTATTCACCAAAACGAAAATATTATCAAGGCCCAGGCCTTCAAGGCTCTTAAGGTGCCGATATTTGGAGCGTTTACCTTATTACTATTTTTTTTTAGGTTGAAAAGTCAGAGAGATCTGAAAAGGGTGTTGATGAAATTTATAAATCTAATTTATGGTATTTTAATTCAATGATGTTTCTGATTGACCATGAATTGCCAGCTGAAAGTATTGATAATATTAATATCTCTTCACCTAGTGCTGAAAACAATGATTTAGTTCAGAAACCGGTTGACGATATCAACAGTTCTAACGACATCGGTAAAAGAAACGAGGTAAGCTTACATGAATTAAAGAAGTAATTAGGTATGTTTGATTTATTAATATATTTAACATTTTTAATTTATGGAAGCAAAATTAGGCCTTGCCCTTTTCAAGCATGCATGTTGTCTTGCCAGGTAACAGTACCATTTCCATTAAAGAATTGTTGGTATTCTTCTCGAGTTTGTTTTGCCTGTAACAAAATGTTAGTTTCCTTTTTCTTTTCAATTCCATATAATTCAACAGTATCATCACGCCAATCCCCATCTTGTCTTATCTCATGCGTGGTTTTATTTTCACTGTCTACGGTTCTTCTATTAAAATATGATTTACTTTTGCGACGCAAATAATTATGCAGGACACATATCGAGGGTCACAGTGCAGGACCTCGTATGTTTTTTTTTATGATTTTAGTTATTTATAATAAACGCTTGAAGAATGACTAGCGCCATCTGTTACTTGTGCAATCAAAAATTATTCTTAACTGCCATCTATGTTATTTTCATAGAAGTAGGACCACGTATAAAAATGCATCAAATGTAAAGTGCAGTACCTCGTATGTCGGCTAACCGCCATTAGAAGTGACTGTCTGTAAGTTGTTATCCAAGTTTTGCTGATTTTATAAGAATTAGATTGCCTTTTTATAGTTGTTTATATTATCAATGATACTTAATATATTTTAGAATAATATTAGGTAAGTAGTAGCGATGTATTAAATAAGAGTAATGTTATAAAAATACTTTAAACTTAAGGGTTGATTATACGAGTTCCTGCATATGTTAATGGTCAACAATATTTTAAATTTATACGAGGTCCTGTCATGATTTTCTTGCTTTCAGATGTTTTAAAAATGGGTTCAAGAGGGAAAAAAATATTAGCACTGGTGCAGAACAACACGCGCGATACAGAACAAAGCAACGATGAACATGATAATATGCAGTGCAATATTCCTCCTCAAATTAGCCAAGTTGATGTAGTCAAGATGATAAATGATGCGGTCTTGATTTTTACTGATAATGATGATAACGTTCGTGACCTTGGTATAGTCCCGAGTTCTCCATCAGAAGCAGAACCAAATAAACAAATTGAAGAAAATCAAGAACATGTTTTTGTAGAGTTTATAGATCCTGCAGTAAGTTCGTTGGATTCATTTGGTTTCAAAAAGGATGAAGCAACAATAGAGTTAATTAATTCACCTCTGCTCAAAGGCAGAGCAGCCAAAATATTTGAAAATGAAAACGCTAAAAAAGTGACACAGAATAAGAATAAGGATGATATTGAATATATTCCAAGTAACGAATCAAGTTCTGATAGTAGTGATCAAGAAGATATTATAAAGAAAGACAAAAGTGCCGAGGGAACACAAGAAGAACTAGCAGTATCAGATCTTGAAGAAAACAGTGAAGACGAAAGGAGAGTACCAAGCGAAAGAAAAAAACGGAAAAAAGGCCGAAATCAAAGAATAATAAATAAGAAAAGACGTATGGAGGGAAAACAATACCTAGGATTCAGAAAACCAAGGGGACAAAAAAATACCTTTCAAGATAAATCTAGGAGCCAAAGATTTCTTAGGCCTAGATGTCAATGTGGACCAGAAAAAAATGCTTCCAGACAATGCGCATCTGTCACAGAAGAAAATCGAAAAAAAATATTTGAAGATTTTTGGGATAAGATGTCTTGGGATCAGAGAAAAGTTTATGTATGTAATACGGTTACATGCAAGACAGCTGAAAGGCAAAAGAATGATTCTAGACGAAAATCTACACTAATTTATAAACTTCCTATGAGAAACGCTAGTTTTCCTGTTTGCAAGATTATGTACCTAAATACCACAGGACTAGGGGAGTGGTCGGTAAGGAATTGGGTGCTAAAAAATGAAGATGGGATAGTCGAAAAAAATGAAAGTATGGTCCTCAAAAGACCGATAAGAACGAACGGTAAAGAAGAGGATTCTTTATTTATGAGTGAATTCTTGAATTCCCTTAACAAATTGCCAGCGCATTATTGTCGTAAAGACACTTCAAAATTATACCTGGAGCAACACTTTCAATCTCTGAATCAGTTGTATGAGGAATATAAGAAGCAGTGCCATATTCAAGTTAAACAATGTCTCTCACTTACGAAGTTATCAGCCATGGTAAAAGAAATGAACATTGGTCTATTTAGGCCAAGAAAGGATAGATGTGATGAGTGTTATAAGTACGAGAATGGAAACTTAGATGAAAGTAATTTTCTTAAACATGCAAAAGAAAAGGACAGGGCTAGAAACGAAAAAGATAATGATAAAGGCAAAAGTATTTTAGGAGAATGTATTGTCCTTACAATGGATGTAGAAGCTGTGAAACTGTGTCCCCAAGTACGAGCTAGCTCTCTTTACTACAAGGTAAAGCTGTGTTGTCATAATTTTACTTTGTATGATTTAGCCACAAATCATGCAACTTGTTACTGGTTTGATGAAACCAAAAGTGACTGTCAAGCTTCCGCATACTCATCTTGTTTAGTTGATTTTCTAAAAGAAAACTACTTAGACAAAAATGATAAAAGAGACATAATAATCTTTTCTGATGGCTGTACTGCCCAAAACCGCAACAGTATTATTTCTAATGCTTTACTGTACCTTTCTGAAACCTACAGTGTCACAATCTATCAAAAGTACTTAGCCAAAGGTCACACCCAAATGGAATGTGACAGTGTTCATGCCACAATTGAGACTGCACTGAAAAATAAGGATATTCACTTGCCGAGTGATTATGCCAGAATTACCAGAGAAGCAAGAAGGAAGAAACCAGCTTACATAGTAAAAACACCAGATTATGATTTCTTTGTGAACTATGGAGTAAAATCGTTAATGAAATATGACTCTATACGCCCTGGAAAGACAACGAATGATCCAGTTGTTACAAATATCAAATCACTTCAGTATAATCCAAATGGCGAGATAAAGTACAAGTTAAGCTTTGACGATGAATTCTTGCCTCTTCCCCGCAGAGCCAAGCCGATTGATCTGGCGCAAGCCAATTTTCCTAGACTCCACAAAAGTCTTCAAAAAATCACCAAAAAAAAGTATGATCATCTGCAGGAAATAAAACAAGTAATTCCAAAAGACTGCTGGCCATATTATGATTCACTTGAATTCCAAGAATGAATTCCCATTTTACTATAGAAACTTTCCTTTTAATGTTAGATAATAAAATATTTTGTATGCTTACTCAAATAAAAAATTGTAATTAAACATTTCAATAATTTTATTATACTAATAAAATGCATTACCTCTTATATTTTTCAAAGGAATGGTGCAGTACCTCGTATGCAACATTTTTAATAAAAATCGGGAAAATTTTAAAGTTTTCATGATATATAATTGGTTTATCAAACCGAATCAAATAGCAAACATTAAAACTAGAAATAAAATATAACAAAGAAAGGTTTTTGCATTTTTTGTAAAATCATAAAAAAAATCATACGAGGTCCTGCACTGTGACCCTCGATATAGCCATTACAATATATTTAGCGTTGTCAGGTTGTACACCAATTGCAGTATGCAAAACCCTAAATCTTGCGGTGATCATTCCAAAAACATTTTCCACCACATTTCTAGCTCTTGACCAGCGATAATTGAAAATTCGTTTTTGATAGGTACCTAAGCTCGGATTGACTAAATGGTTTTAATATATGTTTATTAAGAGCAAATGCCTCATCCCCCAGAAAGACAAAATTTAATTCGTTTATATTTTCTTTTTTCGGAGGTAAATTCAGCTGGTTATTTATTAGATATTCGTGGAACTTAGTATATTCCAAAATACCGCCATCGGAGTTTCTTCCATTTTTACCTACATCTACATATAGAAATTCATAATCTGCATTGACTAAAGCCATCAAGACAATACTGTAAAACTTTTTATAATTGTAATAGAATGCACCCGATTTGGCTGGACATGTAATTCGATGTTTCCCATCGATCGCTCCACCACAGTTAGGAAATTGCCAACGAGAGTTAAATCTTGCTCCAATTTTATTCCATTCTTGTACAGTGTCAGGAAACTACAAATAATTAGAAGAACGGAACCAATCTTGAGATAGGGGCCTAATTTGAGATAGCGGTCTAACTTCTTATGTATGTGCTGCCATCTCGTAAAAATGGAAGAAACTATTTTATTTTAACGTATTTATTACTGTGTAGCATTCTTAGTCTCCGATCGTCCGTTGTTTGGTTGACAGGTGCACGTGTTTGATAATTTACGTTCAGAGTTTTTTTCATTAAAGTGTAAAATTGATAAAATAAATAAGGTAAGCTAATTGCAATGCGAGTTTTGCTGAATAATAGTTTAGGTAATATTAGTTTTATTATTTTCTGACAATAAATTCCTTCTATGTTTAGGACCGAGCCTAAAAATTAGTTGGTAATTTAAAAAAATACATTTCCTAATTTGAGATACTATATGAGTCCCAATTTGAGAGTATCTCAAATTAGGATCCTATGGACATCTAATAAAATTTATATTTGTTTTACTTATAGATGCCGCCCAAAGTGCCCAAACACAAGAAATGGGATGCCAGTGACATGATAAAAGCAGTTAATGCCGTGAGAAATAAAGAAATGGGGTATTTAAAAGCGTCAAGAGTTTTTAGGGTACCTAAAGGAACCGTGGAGAGGTATGCAAAATCAAATAAAAGTGCAGAAGAACTTGTTAACTTGCCGATTGGTCGTAGACCGATTCTTTCCTCAGTGCTAGAAAATCAAGTCGTTCAATATGCTTTAGCTATGGAACAGCGTTTTTTTGGGTTAAGAGCACGTGATATTAAGCGACTGGCATTTCAACTTACCATAAGAAATAACTTACCCCATCCTTTTAATCGAGAAACAAAGTCAGCGGGAAAAAAGTGGTTGCGGTTATTTTTTAAAAGGCACCCAGAACTGTCAATGCGAACACCTCAAGGAATGTCGGCTGCTCGAATTAAAGGTTTTACCGCTGACAATGTTTCAACTTTTTTTGATCTCTATGAACCTGAGTATAATAAACTCCACGATCCGTTTCAAAGAGTATTCAATGTCGATGAAACAGGCATAACTGTGGTCCAACATAAACATAGCAAGGTTATTTCTTTGCGAGGCAAAAAACAAGTTTCCTCCCTAACTTCGGCAGAAAGGGGTAAATTAGTTACCGTAATTACTTGCATGAACTCTGCGGGGGTTTACATACCTCCACTATTTATTTTCCCCAGGAAAAACATGAAGGCTGAATTGATGATAGGGGCGCCTTCAGGTGCAGTTGCAGAATGTCATATATCGGGTTGGGTACAAGCAGATATTTTTACGAAATGGTTTGCACATTTTATTAAATTTACAAAGCCTTGCGCTACTGATCCAGTTCTGCTTGTACTGGATGGACATTATTCCCATACTCGGAACATTGAAGTTATAGACCTGGCCAAAAAAAATCACGTGACAATAATATGCCTTCAACCACACTCAACTAATAAAATGCAGCCATTAGATGTTGCTTTTATGTCACCCTTAAAGACTTATTATGCCCAAGAAATAGAAAACTGGCTTCGAGAAAATCAACTAAGTATTATTTCGACATACGCAATCGCTGGTATTTTTTGCAAGGCCTATAACCGAGCTGCTACGATGGAAACATCTTGTAACGGATTTCGAAAAACAGGGCTCGTCCCCCTCAATCGAAATATATTTAGGGATTGTGATTTTGGAGTACATCAAGCTGAACATATTCCGGCAGATCAAGCTGCACAAGAAGATGACCTTGCTCAAGAAAATTCAACAGCTTTAAATAATTTTAAAGAAACTTCTGTAGAAACAGAGCCAATAAACAACATTGGATGCGTATCAATTGCTTCATGCAGCAAACAAAATAATGAAATAGACCGACGACCACCGTTGATTTCTGTACCAGTTAGAGAGCAGCGCACTCCAAGTCCAGTTTCAGCAATTTCTAAAAATATTCTTGTGTCCCCAACGGATATTTGTCCTTTACCTACGTTCAAGAAGCAAAACACTACCAAGGTAAATTCCAGAACTGGAAAAGCCTCAGTTATTACTCTGACTCCTTATAAAGATGAGCTACAAGAAAGCTTAGAGAAAAAAAAGATGAAGACAGTACCCAAAAAAAATCTGGAATCTGCTTTAGAATCAAAGACTCCGAAACAGAAAAAGTTACACAAGAAGTCCAATGAAACTCAACCGAATAAGAAGAAAATAAAATCTACTGAATCTAATATTAACCAACCTTCTACATCAGGTATCAAAAGACCGAAAAGAAAAGCAAAGCGTGCTTGCTCGAGTTCAAGTTCAGACAGTAATGAAAGTGTAAAACTGAACGATTCTTCCTCAGACGAAAGTGGTGGTAGTGACGCTGAGTGCTTATTTTGTATGGGTCGGTACTCAGAAGATAAACATTGTGAAAAATGGGCTAAATGAGCCCAGTGTGGTAGATGGACACATGAAGACTGTGGGGAGATCAGAAGTAAAATTTTTGTTTGTTCGTTTTGTGAGGGAAACGGGTTTTTTGAATAATGCCTCGGTGTCTCAAATTTGGACACCGTGGTATCTCAAATTGGGAACCCTATTTTTTGAATTAAAGAATTACCCCAATTGATAAAAATGGCTTTATTTTAGTTACGAATAATGTTAGTTGCTTTCTTTTTGTTGCAAAACCTTGTATAAAGGTTATGTTACAGTAATTCTTAGGAAATACATTATTAATCTTTGTAACAAAATTAATTTGATTTTTTTAAAAAGTGGTATCTCAAATATGGTTCCGTTCCTCTAAGAGAATTTCTGTCCCCCTACAAAACTTCTGTTGAGGTTCCTGTCGCAATGAATCAAAACCGGATTGGTCGTTGTCACATATGCAGTGCACACAAAAATAACAAAACCACAGTTACCTGTAATCAATGCAAAAAATTTGTGTGTAAATCACACTGTGAAAAATTGGTGCAATGTAATAGTTGCCTTTATCCACCAATGGAGGAAGATTAGTTCATAAACATTTTTATGTGTATAATGTTTACTTGTATTTTTTATTTTTACTTCTTTACATTCTTATATATTTTATGTAGTTATTTTGAGTAACAATATCTCTTTCGCAAATAAAATCGTTAGATATAATCATAGTTATGTAGTTTTGTATGTCTTTTCCAAATAAAATTGATTTTACTAGTAAATCGAGATTTATTTTGTTTGCGGCATAGAGTACCGCGATGCGACCGCTGATGGGATTTTCAAAGGCGCGCCCGCCGCAGGGTTAAAAGAACTAAGCACTTCTTCTTACGGCCAAAAATGTTTATCAATTCGTAATAATAAATATTTTGTAAATTAGATAATATGGTTACTTCTATTAGGTAAAGCAATTCTAGTAAAAACTTTTGGATGAGGTAAATAAGGTTTTGTCTGTCCCTATAAGTAGTGCTTGAGTATTTTATCTAATCTATACAAGTTTTTTTTTCTGTGTATTATTCGTCAAAATATGTCCGACTACTGGCAAAGATCTAATGTGACGTTGCCTTAAATTCGGACAGTCGCATCCCTTAGCATTATTTTTTGCGAAGTAAAATGTTTTTAAAAAAATTATTTTTACAGTTTTAAGCATGAGCACTGGGGGGAAAACGTAGATTTCGTCGATACGACGAAAAAAACCTTAAAAAAGTCATCGAGGCGGAAAATTGAGGGAAATATGTAGAGAATACAGAGTTCCCAAGTCAACAGTACAGGACCGTATTTCAGGAAAGGTTGTAAATACGCGGTTGCAGATGGGACCTGATCCAGTTTTGACATTGGCACATGAGGCGAAAATAGTCGAATGGATTCAAAATTTGGCAAAATGCGGGTTTCCTATAAAAAAAAACAGAAAATAGTTAGGGCGGAGAAATTAAAAACTTCTTTTAAAAATGATAGGCCCAGGCCCAAAATGGTAAAAAATATAATGAAGTCTCAAAACTGGATTTCACCTGTGATTTTTGTAAATATTTGATCCTATATCGTCGGTACAATGCCAAAGGCGCGAATGTGCCGAAATCGCGAAAATGACTTTTTTGTGGGAAAAATGTCAAAATTCGCTAAATATTACACTGCCAAAGTCACGAAAGTGAAATCCTTATATTTTACCCTCAAAGTTATATCGTTAAAACACGAATGCACATGTTTGAAAATAATTCCTAGTCGATTTCGCGAAAGTGGCACATTCGTGTCTTTGGCATGGTAAAAATGTCAATCAAAGAGGTAACTACGCACATTCGTGCATTGGAAGTTCGGTGCGATTGATGTAAACACAAGTTTTAGTCGTTGTTTTCTTGAAGGAGTGACAGGTTTAAACAGTGTTAATTAAGTTATTAGTATTATTACAATTGTGGATATAGACTTGTTAAAGTGAAAACTGGTGTACTTTTTTTGTTCATTTAATCTATTGGATAATAATATGTCTAGAGCGTTACGGATGGTTTTGATGTGCAAGAATGGAAAAAATATTGGTAAGTTTAGTTTAATCAAAAAATTAAATAAATTGTTACATACAAAATGGTAATAACTGTAATGTTTGGCTGTAAAAAAGTAAATAATGGAATAAGAGAATACATTTTCATGATCAAATATTTTTAGGTGACAATCTACCTTCAACTGAAGATGCAGATCAATTGGAAACTGAAAATGAAGTCGGAAATACTGGTATGTTAAACCTTATTTTAATGTCGCTAGTCCTCATAATATTAATAATTAACTGACTTCAGAAAGATTCGGTCGAGGATTCGGTATAATTACAACTACTTTATTTTCATTAGACTGAAGGGGTTTTTGAAGTATATTCGATTATTTTTTTTATAGTTTGAAATTCGAAAAGGGTGAGGGCAAAAAATATAAATGCACTAAAATTCATAACGTATAAATTCATTTTTCAACTAGGCTGATTAGGTTTTATATGGCCAAATCGTTTCAAAACCAACGCAAAGTACGAATGCTTTTGTCAGAATTGTAAATGTTTATGTGTTAATATAAAGTAAAACGATTAACTTTTTTTACAGATGGCAATTTTATGCCAGTAGAGATTTCCGACATACATAATTCTATTGCTGACAACCAACTCAATAACATAGAAGGTAACGAGGAGCAAACAATTTGCTTCCTTCCACCAACAAAAGAGACTGAAATCATACAGCCATTGATTCATCAGGACCATGAATACCGTAAAACGAGCGATGGAAACATTCCTGGGCAATCTAAAGACTTCGAAGAGCCATATGAAGCATCATCAGATGAATATTTACCTTCCAGTTCAAATTCGGACTCTGAAGGAAGCGAAAATAACGATGAAAGCCTTTTACCATTAAAACGTAAGAAAAATGCAGAAACCTGGAAGAAGAATATTAGAAAACGTGCAAGGATAAGTGGAAAACCTTATATTGGTTTTCGTAACATTCCAAAACCTGCTCGCCAAATGTTACCTTCACCCTGTACCAATAAGGAAAAACATATTTGCTCAACAAACGTAAACGAACAACAAAGAGAGCAGATTTACACAGAATTTAGAAGACTCAGTAATCTGGATGAACAGAAGCAGTTTATAAACTGCCACGTTCAACAAACATTTAAAAAAAGAGCAACTAGAAATTTAGAAAATTCAAGAAAAACCTTCACTAACCAGTATTCCTTAACTACAGGAGGACAGAAAAAAACTGTTTGTAGAGAATTTTTTATGGCAACTTTAAACGTGACAGACGCTATGATACGATCCTCTTTAAAAAAAATAAGCTGCAATGGAGTGGCGCAAAAGGATGCACGAGGCAAGCATGTTCCTCATAATAAGTTGAACACTGACGATGAAAACTTTTTGGAAGCCCACATAACTTCATTTCCTACAATGGAATCCCACTATTGTAGAAAATCTTCAAAGAAAAAATATTTAGATGCTTCCCTAAATATAAGTATTATGCACAGGTTGTACAAGCAGCTATGCATTGAAAATAACAGAAAGCCTGTATCCTTAGAAAAATACAGAATGGTATTTACAAAATACAATTTGGGGTTCCATAAGCCCAAAAAGGATCAGTGCAAGAAGTGTCTTGCATACAACACAATAAGTGATGATGCTGAAAAAATCCAAAAAGAAGAGGAGTACAATTTACATCTTAAGAGAAGAACAGAAGCGCGCGAACGCCGAGACGAAGATAAACTTTCTGCACAACACGATTCGAAAACGCTGTCTTTCAATTTTGATTTGCAAGCAGTATTAAATACTCCAAAAGGGCCCGCGGGTCAAATTTTCTATTTAAGGAAATTTGCTGTATACAATTTTACCATTTACAACCTTGGAAATCAAGATGTGTCCTGCTACGTCTGGAACGAAAACCAAGGAAATCGAGGGGCAAATGAAATATCCTCATGTATTTCGGATTTTATTTTAAGCCACAAAGATATTACTGCAGTAAGAATGATGTCAGATGGCTGCGGAGGACAGCAAAAAAACTCAATATTTGCTGCCATGTGCCTATAAGTATTTGTTAAATAAACATGACACCCTTGAAACAGTAGATCATGCTTTTTTTGAAACAGGGCACACGGAAATGGAGTGTGACTCCATTCACTCAAAAATTGAAAAAAAAGCAAAACATGTTCCTGCACTGAGAAAAATTTCTTTCTGGTGACAATTAAGCGATTTTTAACATTTCTAGTATTGGTTTTTTAATTGGATAAATAAGATTATAGTTCACTACACTAAATTACTCTTGGCATAATTTTGTAAAATATTTTTGATTAATTCGAGCAACTAAAAAATCGAATTGGAATATATATGGTTAAATTAACAAAAGTTTAATTCAATCAATTACAGTTTACTAATATTATTTACTTTCAATTTTCTTAATAAATATTTTATTCAAGGAATTTAGGTATTTGTTAGCATAGTATGCTATAAGAAATCTAAAGATTATAATTTAATACTGCAAATAAAACAGATATTACAAAATAAATTTATTTTGGCAGAGTTCCGCGAACTAAATTTTACTGTAGGCAAGTTAGTTGGTGATTCCCAGAATTACGGCTCGAGTCTCAACGTGAAGACGACCGCGACGCGAAGCATTTAGTATTTGATAATCGAAGCGCGCGGGTTAGTGTTGTTTGTGTTCCAATTGGACCTATAATATGGATGAAATGGAGGATTTATTAAAAACATGGGGGTTACCTATGCTAGTACCTGTGTTTGTCGGTAAGTCATCATTTATTATACCTTATTTTATTATCTAATATTTTAGTTGTTATCTACTTGGTAGGTATATGTTTCTAGAATTGCCGCGCCGGGAAGATGGCGTACATTATTATATGTATGTGTTGCGAATTGCGCTACGAAAATCCAACAATTTGATTAAATTTTCCAATGCGCACGCTGCCGCACTGTATAACCGTACCAATTTTTCTACAAATAACATTTATTATTGCATTTATAAAAATTCAATGTAATTTAAACCAAATTATTTTCTATAAGTGCCTAAGTAGTTTGAGAAACCCTGTCTTAAATAATAATTGTGTATAAAATATGGCCGCCAAAATAAATATGATAATAATTGTTTACGACTTGACGATTATTTAAAATTTAATTTTTTAACCAATTAATCAGAAAATGGTAAAAATAAAATAAATATGCACATATCGTAATTTAAGTGAGTGCATTATACAGGATATTTCACGGTGGATGGAACGTTACAAGATTATAGAAAACGGGTCAATATCTCGGAAACTATTATGTAAATATACTATAACAATATGCATTTTTATTAAAAAATAAATATAATTTTCCGTATAGAATATACATGGTGGCTCATTAATAAGGGACGCCGGCTATAGATACCTATCTCAGGATCCGTTAATCGGACGACCATCAGAAAAAAAAATTATTGGTAAATCAGCAAAGTCCACCGCTAGAGGGCGTAAATCCAACCTCGGAGCAGACAATATTGTTTTAATCAAAATTGTTTCAAGTGAACCTATATTGAAATTTTTCTTTTGTAATCTACTGAAAATATCACAACTTTTTTATATTTAAGTTTTTTGTCTACCTTGTCAAATAAAGGGTGGGGAAGGGGGAAACGTTGGTTTGAAAAAAAGTCAATAACTTTTTTTTGGCATAACCGATTTCAAATAACTTCTCTTTTAATTTTAAAGCATTTTTATGAGCGCTCTACTAGAATAATAACATTTTAAGTTCAGTTATTTTTCGTGTCAGTGGCGGCGCTTTATGACAAGGTAGAATTTTATGATTTTCTCGAAAATTTGAAATGGTGTTTTTATTTGTCTGTAGGAAGAAGAGCATCACAATATTACAGTTGCTGGTAAAACGGCTGTCCGAAATGTTTATTCCTTATACAGTGTCCGGCAAAAAGTTGGACCCATATACGTACATATATTATTATTAATTATACGAAAAACAGTTACTTATTCTTCATAAAAAATTCCGGTTGGTCTAAAACCTAAAAGGCAACTATCAAATATTAAATTTTTCTAGGCGTATACGAGGTTTGTCAAAAATAAAGGTACCTACTTACACCTACTTTAGTCTTGGTCAAAATGTTTATTTTTTGACAAACCTCGTATACGCCTGCTAAAATCTAACATCTGCTATAATTTTAGGTTTTTTAGACCATGCAGAGCTTTTTATGAGGAATAATTTTTTTTCGTATAAAATTCATCATAAAAATGCTAGTAAAAAAGCGAGTAAAAAAGTTTCCCATATATGGGTCCAACTTTTTGCCGGACACTGTATAAGGAAGAAACATATCGGACAGTGGTTTTCACCATAGTAACTGTAGTTTTGCATGGTCTTTCTTCCTAGCAAAACGTTCTTATTCTAGTAGAAGCGCCCATATTTGAAATCGGTTATTCCAAAAAAAGTTATTGACTTTTTCCAAACCAACGCAACGTTTACCCTTTCCCCCACCCTTCATATGACAAGGTAGGGAAAAAACGTAGATACAAAAAAGTTATCATATTTTCGGTAGGTTACAAAAGAAAAATTTCAATATCACTTGAAATAATTTTGATTAAAATAGTAGGTATTTTGTCGGGTATTTTCTACTCAGAAGTTGGATTTACGCCCTCTAGCGGTGCACTTACAAACTTACAATTAATTTCCAGCTTTTTCTTTTTGCCGATTTACCCATAATTTTTTTTCTCAGATCGGATTCTGAGATATAGCCTTCGTCCCTTATTAATGGGCCACCATGTACAAAGACATTAATATACAGGGTGTCCCAAATTCGAGGCTCATTTGGCGAATCTCGGAAACTATATACGAGATACAGCGTCGGTAAAATTATGGAAAGTTGCGGAATTTTGTGCTCAGTAATATCGTAAAATATACAGGGTGGCTACTATTTAATTGACTACTATTTGTATCTTTTAAACGGTAGCTCCTAAAAAGTTGATTAAATTAGAGAAAGTGCGCCATTTTTAAAGCTCTCTTAAGATCCACTAACAGCGTTGCCAAATTGTTTGTACTTCCTGAGCTCGGTTTCAATTTTAGGATTACGTTCTAACAATAATCAATACACAATTACAATCACTTGTTATGTCTGGGATATCATGGTCCACTTCATTTTTTTAAATACGGACCTGGATTTTTTTATTTTAATGCAGAGCACATTTCACCCCAAATACGATGATGTAGGTTTCGACACAAATTATACATTATCAGGAAATTTTATGAAATTTTCTCAGTACGCCCATGTTTTTTTCAAATATTGTATTTTTTCTAGTTTCTACTTTAATGCCAAAGCAAAAAATGTCCTGATAATGTATAATTTTTGTCGAAACGTACATCATTGTATTTGGGGTAAAATGAATTTTAAAAATTAAAATAAAAAAATCCCGGTCCGTATTTAAAAAAGTGAAGTTGCATTTATTTCAGTGGCGTTACAATATTTTTCCTTCGATCATTTTTAAGCAATATTTGGGATGTTTAAGAAGATGAGACTCCTTGTTTTTTTATACAACATAAATTTAAAAAAATATGTATATACAGGTCCTAAAAAAAGATTTCTTGAAATATACAGGGTGTTCGGAAACCACGTCATAAAATTTAAGGATGCTATGAGCTAATGGCATTTTCATATCATTTAGAAATGTGACATGACCAGAGTAATTGCAGGATACGTTTTTTTTAGAACATGGTGTTACATTGGATGCCCTAAAAGAAATTTTTAAACAAAATGATAATGCAATCAGAGAACTAGTGCCTCAAATCGGCTATCAGTCGTTGTTAAGAAAACAAATGAAAGAGTTAACAGAGCCAACAAAAGATCCCAATTTAGATCAGCAAAACAATATGCTGCTGGAACAAGAAAGTGATCAAAATAATCTTCAGATCGAAGAATTTCTGATAGATACAGAAGGTCAGCTCCGACTGCTTATTCCAAACTTAGAGTTAGATTGTCTATCTACAAATAGTGCTGAGACGCAGCAAGGTATGCTGAACTCAAGTTTGGATTGTTTAAGTCCAACAACAAGTACCTCCAGTAGTGCAGTCGAAATTTTAAATAGGAAACTTTCTGTTTCTCTTCAAGATTTAAATATAAAAATCATTTTGGAAGAAAATTGTTATGGAGAGGCAGTTATGAAATTTTATGAGAAGAACAAATATTTAACACCGCGTTATCAAAAATACTTGGTGGAGGTGCTAATAACTCACCTAATCACAAACCGGAAAGAGTATGGGTAATTGAAAATTATTACAAATAACTTATTTTTTAATCTTTAAAATGAAACACTTCATTAGGTATCTAACAAATACAAGCTGGGACCAATTAAGTAACAAAATTATAGAACTGTTCCCGCTAGAAGAAAAAACATCCTACTACATACCACCTGTCAGAAAGTCGGATAGCAAATTTAATAAATCAGGTGTTGCAAGAGGAAAGCTACCCGACAAATATAAAAACGAATTATCCCTCTTGAGAGAAGCGGGGGTATTACCCAAAATGGAGGCAAGAGCCGAAACAGACAGTTGTGATGAGACTTCTGACATAGGTATATATAATGTTCATTCGTTAAAATTTATAGAACTGGATATTTTTAATGCCGTCGCGTATAAAAGTACAAATGAGACAGACAAAACATTTATTTTTATAGTGTTAAATTAGTGTTATTAAATTCTGAGCGTATAAAATTGACACCATGTTAATGTAGAGCAGCTTCAATGTTTCGTTGTCTCTGTTTTCTTCGGCGAAATTAAAAGTACTAAATTAAGTTTTGCACGAAATAGGTGACGATGTTGATGATACGATTATAAGGTCAAAAATATGGTTGGAAAACCACGCAGAACCCTTGGAAGAAATATATAGACATTGGACGCAAACAAGGCAGTTCAGGAAACAACAATTGGCAGGAAATAAATTTACCACGGTCGCCAGTATATTAAACGAATGGCCGATTCTCAAACATAATTTTGAATATCTATTAGTGAGCAAATGTTTTAAATTATTTTTACTGTATTACCATTTTTTTAGCCGGCTCTTTTCTAGACATGCTTAAAATATAACATCTTGCATTTTCAGATTGAAAAGGATTTTGAAATTGAATATCCAGAAAGAGCTGCCAACTTTTACACAAACTTTAACCCCTTGTTCCAGTCAGCATTGGAAATTAAATGGAAAAATATTCAGAATACTGAAAACGAGTTTATGGTCGACTTGTTGGATACAGACCTATCAGAAGGTTCGTCTCGGAATTTTATAGTTTTATGCTAATTATTACTAACAATAATTTTATCATTTTTAGATTCACGGACATTAATTCAAGTTTATCTTTTGTGCGCATTAATATGCAATAGGTCACCGAAAATTAAAAAATGGAAACCAAGTATTTCGGAATGTAGAGAAGGTTTAATTCTTCAAGTAAAAGTAAGTCCTTTGTTTTGTAGTAATACTTGCAATGGTGCAATTTTTTTTTATTTTAACAGGCAGTAAAAATAAAAATTTTATTATAGGTATTGTCAAAATAGAGGCACGACTCTCAGGAGAATATAAAACAACCTTGTATCTCTTACGGTTGTCGATCACATACTCGAATTTGTAGCAACCTGTATAGTGGTATAATTATTTTTCTTTTTGTTTTTAGGTGCCGGATCAGATCGAAAAGTACGTAGAGACGAAAAGGGACAAAGCAAAAAAACATGGATTAACGTTGCAGCCATTTGTAATTGTGGAAGCTCCCAGTATAACCAGAGTACTGTCCTCATATATATATATTGACGGAATCTTCTACAAGACCAAATCGTTATTGCAAGCCCTAGCAGTGGCGCACCCAAGGGGGGGGTTTTGGGGGTTAAAACCCCCCCCCCGAAATTCATAAAAAATGTTCAGGTAAAAATATTTTCGGGAGACTCATAAATTCTACTACAAGTAAATCATAATAATTACATAAACAGAAATACAAATAGGGTGATTGCGCCGGTTAGCCGGCCACAACCATTTTTCGGCCATTTCTTAATAAATTTGAAAAAAATAAGGCTAATTTAGGATATTAGGAGATAATATCGCCAAATTCGTTTTCGATTAAGCATCCCAGCCCTAAATTATATTTCTAAGAGCCTAGCGGATGCTTAAAGAAATATTAGTGACAGTTTGAAATAGCGCGAAATCGGCGGGGCAAAATGGTGCTTGGATTATAACAAACAAGTAGTGTGATTAGTGGTAGAAAATAGTAAGTATCTCCTTCAGTTATTATCTAATGCTAAAACCTTTTCAAATATGATTTGATTAGGGTTCAATCTAGACATTTTTACTATAAAAAGGTTGTTTTTGAACTTTTATAATAGTTAGGTTAGGTGGCCAGTAACCGGATAAATTAATTTCCATATTGCCCTGTTCTCGGCCAGGGTGGCCGAAATCCGGTTATATTGTTACAATGTTTTTTTCCTCTCTCTATCTATACAGTTCCGCTATGACTATCGCTCTCTCTAACACATTATTCCGTAGCATTATCTCAAACTAATAACCAGTTCTCGGCCACATTTTTCTGTTATATAAATTTAAATATGTTTGGGTAAAATACATGCCGAAAACGGGGCGATAATGATCCGGTTTTCGGCCGAGCCAATAATTACCGTTAAATTAAGTACTAAAAGGATTTTAAAAAGGCTTTTTCTTTTAAATTTTCGTAAGCAAGTCTTTTATTACAGATGGCAAATAGTAGCAAGAAAATCGCAAATAAAAGGAAAGTTCGTGAAGGTCGCGTAGTTAAGAAGAAAAGGTGTTTCTTTAAATATTCCGAAGAAAAGTTGATTATGGCTCTACGCGAAATACGCGAGAACAATCTAAAAGTTAGGGAAGCAAGTAGACTATATGAGGTTCCAAGAAGTACAATTCAAGATCATCTTAATGGAAAAATTCCCAAAATTTCCAGAAAAACTGGACCGGAACCACTTCTATCTAACGCAGTGGAAAAAAAAATTGTTGAATGGATTATAACTATGGCAAAATGTGGTTTTCCCATAAAAAAATGTGATCTTATGGCTACCGTCGAATGCATTATTAAGGATTTACAAAAGCAACACCTTTTTAAAAACGGCAAGCCCGGTGAACGATGGTATGCTAATTTTTTGAGGCGGTACCCGGAAATATCTTTGCGGGAAGCCGAATCAATAAACAAAGCAAGAGCTGTTATTACTGAGGAATCCATAAGGTTGTGGTTTAGAGAACTAAATAATTTTTTAACTGACCATAATTATTTAGAAATATTTGACGATCCAAGTCGTGTTTTTAACGGCGACGAATCTGGTTTTTCTATGTGCCCCAAGACCGGCAAAGTCTTGGCACCAAGAGGCTGGAAAAATCTTTACCAAATTAAGAAAGGACAAGAAAAAGAAAACCTTACGGTACTAATCGTTTTCAGTGCGAGCGGGAAACTTTGTCCGCCTTTAATAATATTCCCTTACCTTAGGCCACCCAGGCAGTTAGTAGATACTATGCCAGAAAACTGGGTATTAGGTCGATCCGGTTCAGGATGGATGAAATCGGACGTGTTCTATGAGTACATAGCAAACGACTTTTCCAAATGGTTATTAGAGAATGAGGTAAAAAAACCTATCATCCTTTTTATAGATGGTCACCGATCCCATATGACCATGGCTCTAAGTGAATTTTGTGATCAAAATGACATCATACTTTATGGACTTCCACCCAATACAACACACATCTTGCAACCCGCGGATGTCAGCGTATTTAAGCCCATGAAGACAGAGTGGAAAACTACGGTCAGAAAGTGGCAGAATCAACCGGAAAATATTAATTGCTCAATAACGAAACTAAATTTCTGCCAAGTCTTCCAGGAATGTCTTAATAATATCAATATGACCAACTATATGATCAATGGTTTCCGGAAGTGTGGCCTTTTTCCGTTAAACCCCGACAATGTGGATTACACGAAGTGTGTAAGAAACACTTTAGAAAAACACACTACTGGACCTACGCAGGATTTAGCAGAACCACTATCGGCAGACAATATTAAAGGTTCCAAAAAGGTTTTGGAAACAATTCGCGAAAAATTAGGTAGTTACGGGATCAACGTTGATGTAATTATGGAAGAGATTAACATTTTGGAGCTAAGTATTTCTTCTACAGAAGTGACCCTGCCGAATGACATCTTTGTGACTCACCAGCAAAGATTAGAAGTCCCTCTTTCTAACATTACAGACGTCGTTCCAGATATTATAACTGGATCATATGTAAACATGGATAATATTGACATAATTCCTGTACAGAATATTATCTGTATGCCCATAGGCGATAAAGATAAAGATTTCCACGTCGAACCCAGGGATATCATGCCTGAAAAAACATTAACTTCTCATGAGGAAACCGATACCGAATTCAATCTAGAGTCCCATCAGCAGGTGATACCTGAGATACTTCCACCAACTTCCTATCATAATGAAAAGGACACAGGTTTGTAAAAAACTACTTACTTTCCGTATTGTTACGTTATATTATTTTTCCTTCTGTCTTATTAGATACTAAGCTTAACGCAGAGCCTTGGGAGATTACACCTGAAACACTACAATCAAGTTCTCATAATGAAAAGAACGCAAATACCGAACTCAACGTAGAGTCCAAGGAGACTATAACTGAAACACTACCATCAACTTTGCAAAATAAAACAGGTTGGTAATAAGCTTGTTACTCTTACTATTCTTATTGTTATGTAATATACTTCCGTTTTAGATACCGACTTCAACGTAGAGTCCCGGGAGGTAATACCTGAGTCGGTACCAACGTCTCGCGATGAAAAGGAAACAGTTTTACAACACCAATCTAGTGAAGAATTAATACAAAAATCACTTTCAGACACTAACCAATCTCATGATAAAAATCAAGACTCCTTTGTTCGTCATTTGATGTATCCAGAACCCGTAACATATAAGAAGAAAATCAGCAACAACGAAAAATTACCAAGCGCTATTTCAACTGTAGATTGGAGGAGACATTACGAGGAAAAGGACAGTGTTAAAAGAAAAAAGGCAGAGGAAATTGAAAAAAGAAAACAGAAAAGAATGTCTGCCCAAAAACTTCGATTAACAGAAAAAAAGAAAATCAATTCCAAGGTAAAAATGATCGTTAGGCAAAAATACAATAAAAGGAACGTCAAAAAAGCAGACAATGTTCAAGATAGCGCTCACAAAGAGACTGCAAGAAAGGAAAAAACAAAATGTATTACTTGTAATGAAGATTTATTAAGTGATACAGAAATAGACGACGAAAAAAACATTGGATGTGATAAGTGCACAAATTGGTTTCACTTGAGATGCACAGAGTTTATTGGAATGACGTACATTGAAGCAGCATCAAAAGATTATAGTTGTTTTTGTTGCTCGTAGTTTCTCTGCTTGTACTATTTTATAGCTCCAATTTTTTCAGAGTTGCTTCCTATGTTTTTTTTGTTCCTTTTTCACCAAAAATCCATAGAATAACAATAATTTTTGTACTTTTTGATTTTAAGGTATATTTTGTTGCTTTTATTTTTTTGTGTTTGTGTTTTAATGTGTTAGATTTTTATATTAATGCTTGATTAATGTTAAAAATCGCATAATAATAATTATTACTTTTAGAGCATCTAATTAAGAAAAATGTATTTTTGATAATCAGATTATCTGATATAGGAATAAAAATACATATTAAATATATACAATATATACATATTTAGGCGAAACGATTTTTTTTCTAATAAATAGGTATAAATAATAGTTTTATAAAGAAATATAAGAACTTACAAGTAAAAACTAAATGGCCGAAAAATGGTAAGGCATGTGGACGAAAGTAGAACGTATCGGTTGAAAACGGGTAAAATTTTGGCCGACAACTGTTCCGAGTGTCCGAAAACCGGCAAAAGTGCATATTTTGTATTTTTTTGTTATTTGTAAATTTTTGGGCATAGTTATACTTATTTTCTGAAAAAAAAGTAATTACTAAATACTTATATGTCATCAAGAACAAAACTTGATTAAAATATTCGTCAAGACGGTTGGTCTGTACAACTTTTAAAGACAAAAAACCGTTAAACGGCCGAAAACAGGCGCATTCACCCTACATGAAATCACTGGAATCAAAACCGAGGACATGGAAATCCGGCAACGGTGCGGCTTTGTTCAAATTGTAATTATTGTATGGGTACATCGATATTCGATGAAAGCATTCGCTTGTTCGTAAAATAAATACTCGAAACTTGAAGAAATCTTTTAAAAGTTAAAAATAAAGACATCGCTTGTTGGTAAAACCTAAGCCGCCGTCGGGCGGCTCCTTTGTGCGGTGCCGACGCACGGCGGCACTACAAAGGTGCCGCGCGACTGCGGTATTATGACAAGGGAATGGAATTCGGTATTTTATAAATAAAAATACAAAGAGAAAAGCCGAATTCGATCAGCAACCAAAAATCCGCCTTTAATAGTATAATAGCCAGTGTGTGATGATGATGTGTGCTAATTTTATTGTTAACCCACCTATTCTCATATAGTTAAGATTAAGAATAACAGCTATAATATAATATTAAAAATGTCGAAGCGGCAGTTAGATATGTTGGACTTCTTCTCAAAAAAGCCAAAAGGCAGTTTACAAGTTGTTAAAGAACCTGAAGAAGAACCTCAACATGAGCATATTAAAGGTTCTAAAGGTAAGCACCCAGTGTTTATTTGTTTACAATTATTTCGTTGTTTTTTTCAGTTTACGGTTTAGGGAAAATTATATAATCTAACCTTTACACGATTTTGATGGTTGTCGTTATTGCCAGTTGTCACTTTCAGGCTGCACATATTAATGTTTTGGAGCGAAACTTTTCTTTTATGAATTTTAGATTTTATTTTTTTATATTAAAAGTTTAGAATTATTATTATCTCAATTATCGAGATTTTTGGATTAATAATTAATATTTGGATTAATTTGGATAAAATATATTGGTAAAAAGAAAGTTTATTTTTACGCGATCTAACAAATGTATTTTTTATGTATTATTATTTTCAATTTTAGCTCTAGCGACTGTTAATAACGATATCCCTGATGAAAATAAGCTTCAGGCTGAGCTGACAAGTATAGAATGCTGGGATTCTTACGATATAGCTAATTTTTTAAATACGCAGTTGACAAATACTAGAAAAAAAGAAGTTTTAGACAAATTGTGGTATCCATCAGACACGTTTTCCTACCCTTCATCAGGTACAAGGAACTTAAAATTTCAGCCCAAATGGCTTCACAAGTGGAAATGGTTAAGCTATTCCAAAAAAGATGACGGTGCTTATTGCAAATATTGTGTTTTGTTTCATACATCAGTCAGTGTAGGATTAGGAAAACATGAAAATTTAGGACAGTTAAGTATTGTCCCTTTTAATAATTGGAAGAAAGCCACAGAACGTTTTTCCGAGCATGAGCAGCGCATTTATCATAAAGAAAATGTCGAAAAAGCTGATATAATTGGCAAAATAGCAACAGGTGGGGGTTTCTTGTCATTAATTTTTAATTTAAAAGAAAGTAGGTATTTGATTTAAATTTAAATAGGTAGTTACTTGTTATTTAAGATTATTTTTTGTAGGTGTGCAAGAGCCGATACATTTTCAGTTGTATCACGAAGAAAAGAATCAAATTATGGAAAACAGAAAGAAGTTAGTACCGATTATAGAAACTGTTTTATTTTGCGGAAGACAAGGACTAGCACTAAGGGCCCACCGAGATGGCGGAAGAGTAGTACTTGATAATGCGGACGCTGAAGCAAATGAGGGTAATTTTCGGGAACTTCTTAGATATAGAGCAAAATATGACGACCACCTACAGCATGTACTTACCCAAAGTAAAAATAATGCATTGTATACTAGTTGGAATATACAGAACGAAATAATCGAAATAAGTAACGGTTTAATTCTCGATAATTTAGTTAAAAAAATTAATTCTTCGATGTATTTTTCCGTACTTGTCGATGAAACAACTGATATTTCCTGCATAGAACAAATGACCCTGTGTGTTCGATGTATTGATTCAACATTTTCCATTATAGAAGAGCTTTTTTTGCAGTTTGTACCACTTGAAAATGTGACAGGAAAGGGAATTTCAATGGCAATTATAAAAAAATTGAAAGACGTTGGAATCGACCTAAATAAAATGCGCGGTCAAGGGTATGACGGTGCGGCAGCCATGAGCGGAAATTTTAATGGTGTTCAGGCCCACATTCAGGCTCTTTATCCAAGGGCGTTGTATGTCCACTGTGCGGCACATTCCTTGAACCTAGCTGTTTCAAATTCCTGCGACTTGCCTTTAGTTAGAAACTGCCTGGGTACTATAGGGAAATTGTATGACTTTTTTCACACTCCGAAACGACAAGCTGTTATTAAACAGTGTTTACCAGAATCAGATGTAGTTTCTGGCCATGAAAAATTAATTAAATTATGCGCTACTAGGTGGACAGAAAGGTATAACTCTGTTGCTGTATTTTTAGAGCTCTATGATGCTGTTGTACTAGCATTGGAAACAATTTCAAAATGGACAAATAAAGATTCAGCTAACGCAGCCAATCAGTTAGGAGCTTCGATAAAAAAACCCGAATTTGTTATTTCTTTGCAAGTTGTTAATCAGGTATTTAGCTTTAATAGCATTTTATGCAAAGCGTTTCAGCAGCGAAATATTGATTTAAAACGGGCTGTAAATTTGTCAGAAGATACCATTGCTGAACTTCAAAAATTGCGGGATAATGCTAACTTGGAGTTTAAAAAACTATTTTTAAACGTACATAAATTGGGCGAAAAGTTTGAGTTTCCTATAAATAAACCGCGAACTAGCCTACATCAAACAAAACGGTGTAATATTGATACGGAAAGTGTCGAAGATTATTACCGGATTGCAATATACAGGGTGTTCCAAGTTAAGTGCGCACTATTGCTAACTTTTTTATTATTATAGATACAAAGTCGGTTAAATTAGCAAAGTAGTAACATATTTTCTGCTGATTAAGATAGTAAAAACAAAAAAACAATTAAATAAAGCATTTCCGATTAAACGAGAAAAATGCATTTTTTTTAAACGGAACACCCTGTATATTTTTGACACAAATGTTTGCAAATCGTCTACAGAATAAAAAAGTTCATATGCAATATTGACCTAAAACTAAGAATAATCTAATTATTGCCATATTTACTTTTTAGACAAGGTGGCTGTGCATTTTTAAAACAAAAGCTTTATTCGGTGCGTCAGTAGATTATTCTGCTGTCAACAAAAGTAAGCATTTATAATATTGTCAGTGATTGAACTGGTCTGTGATTTTAGAATTTTTGGTAAAAATATTACAAAATGGTGTTCACACATTTAGAAAAATGCGATATGTTAGAAGCGTATTTTGTATGCAGAAAAAATAGTTTTCGGGCACAGGAAGAATATTCCCAAATGTATCCTGAACGTGATCAACCAAACAGAAGGTATTTTTTAAAGCTGTAGAGAAAATTTAGAAGTAACGAAGGAGTCTTTGCAAAGGTTAAAACTAAACGCCAGTTTATAATAAGTGAACAAGTAGAAGTAAATGTGTTGGCATATTTTGAAGCATACAAAAATAATTCAACCAGAGATTTGGCAAGGGACAGTGGTTTAAGCTTAGTTACAATATGGAGAGTTTTAAAAAAATATAAGGTTATAAGTACCTGATAAGTTCCGACCAGTGCAAACATTATTACCTGGGGATACTGAAAGGAGACAACATTTCTGTCAATTGTTTGTTAATATGTGCAGGCAAAATCCTAACTTTTTAAGGCACATTTTTTGGAGCGATGAAGCAAATTTTTTAAACAGGGATATGTTTAATCGTAAAAACATGCATTATTGGTCTAGAGAAAATTTGTTTCTTTCTCATCCCCGAAATCCACAAATAAGATTTAGTATTAATGTTTGGTGTGGTATAATAGGCAGTCGAATAATTGGGCAAATTTTTTATGAACGCAATTTAACAGGCAGGAGATATATTAATATGTTGTCAGAATTACTTGAAGCATATTTAGATAATGTGAACTTAGAGGCACGTAACCAAATCTACTTTCAACAAGATGGAGTCCCTACTCATCAGATTCACGAAGTAAGAATATTATTAGAAAGGCTTTTTCAAGATAGCTGGATAGCAACAAATGGTCCGATACGTTGGCCCCCAAGCTCTCCTGACATAACTCCACTAGACTTTTACTTTTGAGGTTATGTCAAAGGAGAAGTCTATAAAAGGAGATACGCGAACCTGGAGGAACTTCAAGAAAGCATTCGATTCATCATATCATCCATTGATGGCCGAACAGTGTTAAAAGCCACAGGACGGGTTTTAAAGAATGTCGAAAAATGTATTACACAAAACGGCGATGTCTTTGCACATCTAATGTAGTTTTTTTTATAACGCTTAAACCAAACAGTTATAAAATTAGGTTTTATTTTAAAAATGCACAGCCACCTTGTCTAAAAAGTAAATATGGCAATAATTAGATTATTCTTAGTTTTAGGCCAATATTGCATATGAACTTTTTTATTCTGTAGACGATTTGCAAACATTTGTGTCAAAAATATACAGGGTGTTCCGTTTAAAAAAAATGCATTTTTCTCGTTTAATCGGAAGTGCTGCATTCAATTGTTTTTTTGTTTTTACTATCTTGAACAGCAGAAAAAATTTTACTACTTTGCTAATTTAACCGACTTTGTATCTATAATAATAAATGAGTTAGCAATAGTGCGCACTTAACTTGGAACACCCTGTATATTCCATTTTTGGACTCTTTTATAAGTAACCTAAAGGAAAGATTTTTAAAACATAGAGAAATATTGGCCGGATTTCAAAGCCTTTTTCCCAAAGATCCGTCCATTCTCACCGACGAAACACTATCTGAATACCAGTCTTTAGTATTATTTTATAAAGATGACCTGACAGGAACCAAAGATGAACTAGTTGTCGAACTTAAACTGTGGTACAGAACAATTGCTAGACTGCCAAATGAAGAGCGGCCCAGAGATGCCTTAAGCGCGTTACAACACGTTACTGACAACTTTTCGAATATAAAGAATTTACTTCATATATTAGCGATATTGCCTGTCTCTACTGCGGAAGGTGAACGTAGTTTTTCAACTTTGCGAAGACTAAAAACATATTTACGGAACAGTTCTTCGGAAAACAGGCTAAATGGCCTAACCCTTTTGAATATTTATAGAAATATGACCCCGTCTGTTGAGGATATTTTAGATAAATTTATCGAAAAGCCTAGAAAGCTCAAACTAAGCTTGGCCTAAAATCTTCGTTTCAGTAGGTCTTTTTTGTATTTTTTCAGGCCAATTGTATATTTTGTTATTAATTTTTTATCTTATTTGTTAATAAATATATGATTTATGTTTACCATTTGGCATTATTACAATCCTATAAAAAATAACGAATCATCGACAAAAAAAGGTCGTGGCACCCAAAGTTTTTTCTGTCTTAGTCTTATAACCCCCCCCAAATTTTTTTGCTGGGTGCGCCACTGAGCCCTAGACATTTGTTTAAAAGCATTTATTGTTTTTAATGCCAATTACCCACCTGAATGCGAACACATTTGGCAGTGGCGTATTTAGGGGGGGGGGGTCCGAGGGGTCCGGACCCCCCCGAAGACACACAAAATAAAATTTTACTAAAGAAAAGAAGTTTCCTGGCATTACATTTTGCATAAAAGTATGTTGCTTGTGCTTGTATTAAAATAAATGCTTTATTAATAAAATATTATTTTACCTTAAGGACCTAAATATGTTCTATAAAAATTTCCAATATGCTAAATTAATCTGGGCCAGAACTACGGAACGAAAAAACTTTTTTTTAAGAGGCGGCACCTTTTATTTTTACTAATTCACTAGCGGCTTACGCCGCGGCCGCGCCGACATCAAACGGTGCCGGCTCTTGTGTGTCGGCCGCGTCCGTTGTTGTGTCGTCCACTTGTTAAATGTTTTTTGCAGAATATTTTTCTGCTGTTTTTATCAAAAACGGCAGGTCTGCGAATCCGCGGAACTAAACAGTCAATTGTAAACTGTTAGGCTGTTAATACTGTTACCCCAGATTATGTTACTTTAATTTTTTGTTTATTGTGTTTATTTCTTAAGTGCAAAATTACTATTTAATATTTGTGAAATTTGTCAATTTTGAAGTCCTTAGGCCCCAGGTAAGATTATTGTTCTTTAAGTTATATTAAGTAAAGTGAGAAATGGGACGTTTTTCCGCTTTTTAATACAAAGTCTACGCAATTAATTTGATGAAATTTTCACCAAAAATATTAAGTAGGTAAAGCCGAATTTAAAATACGCACTATTAAACGACTATTGTTCTCTGCAGCTTCGCCCGCGTTGAAAACAAAAAATATAATAATTATAGGTATATATTATAATGTTAGGTAGTTTTTAATTTATACGTGGGTGAAGACACGAGCAGCTAGTTAAAAATAAAACCCAGTTGGATGCTGTTTAATGTTTATACTATAGCTACCTATACTTACACATATTTAATTTTTTTAGTTAATAAATATTATGCAAAAAGTTTAAATGGACAATAAAAGGCAGAGCAGTATTTCCAATTTTTTCAGTCCAAAACGAAGCAAAAATGAAGGTTCCGAAGGTTCTGCGTCTGCGAGCATAAGAGAGAATGAGCATGAAGCAGTTGCGTCTAGTTCAAATTGTGACATTCTTGTAAAATCGAACGACATCAGTAACTTTATAAACAGGCCTCTTCAACAGCACGAAATACATGAAGTTTTAAATAATATTTGGATTCCATCAGCAGAGTTTATATTTCCTGTAACACATTACGGAACAAAAAATTTAAAATTTCAGTTTTCTTGGCTTTCTCGTTGGTTATGGTTGGCATACTCGGAGAAAGAAAATGGGGCGTTTTGTAAATTTTGTAGTATTTTTGCTAAAACAGGTGCAGGAGTAAAAAATGTTCAGCCGCTAGGTTCCTTGGTCGGAAAAAAGTTCTCAAAGTGGAAAGATGCTGTAGAAGTATTCAACCATCATCAAACATTAAAATATCACCAACAGTCGGTTTTAAATGCTGACCGCTTTAATCAGGTCTATAAGAATCCAAGCTTGTCTGTTGAAAACATGCTCGATTCTGAAAATCAAAAGAAGGTTCTACAGAACCGAAAAAATATTAAACCTGTCATTGATGCTGTCATTTTATGTGGGAGACAAGATATTGCTCTTCGTGGCCATCGAGATGGGGGCAGAATTTTATTAGATGACGTTCCTATAAATAATGAAGGCAACTTTAGAGCGATTTTAAGATACCGATGTTCTGGTGACCAATCTCTTAAAAATTTTCTTGAGGAGCCAGGAAAAAGAGACAAATATATAAGCTCAACAAGTCAAAATACTATTATAGAATGTTGCAACAATGTGTTACTTAAAAAAGTCGTATCAAAAATCAATTTAGCTAAATGCTTTACAATTTTAACGGATGAAACGGCCGACATATCTGGAATGGAACAAGTTTCGTTATGCGCCAGATATGTTGACACAAGTGAACTTGTCTTGAGAGAAGACTTTTTACAGTTTGTTCCGGCAACAGATGTGACAGGAGAAGGCCTAGCAAAACTTATAATTAAAAGTTTAGAGACATTTGGAGTTGAAACTAAATATTTACGAGGTCAGGGATATGATGGCGCGGCAGTAATGTCGGGAAAGTTTAATGGCGTACAAGCTCATATAGGCAAGATGTATCCTCTTGCACCTTACGTACACTGTTCTGCGCATACTTTAAACTTAGCTGTTTCAAAGTCTTGCGAAATTCAAGCGATAAGAAACTGCATAGGAACTGTCGGCAAAGCACACGACTTTTTTATATATCCCAAACGAAAAGCAGTTTTAAATGAAAACATTGAAACCACAGAAAATAACATAAGTGCGAAGACTCTAAAAAGAAACTGTGCCACAAGGTGGATAGAGAGGTACCACTCTATTAGCGATTTCATCGACCTACTTGAACCAGTTTTAGAATCGCTAACCATTATTTCAAACTGGAACGATTTGGAATCGTCAAGAAATGCGTTTGCTTTACGCTCGTCGATTCTCCAGCCAGAATTTTTAATATCTCTTTTTGTAACTGCAAAAGTTTTTAGTTTATCACTGCCTCTCAGTAAACAATTTCAGAAAAAAACTATAGATTTAAAAGAAGCTGTAAACTTATCTATCATTACTAAAATTGAACTTCAGTCTATGAGAGCAGATGGAGAAAGGGTATTTAAGAAGATATACCAAGATGTACAAATTTTAGCTTCTAAAATAGGTGTTAGTCTAACGATCCCTCGTTTAACTGGCAAGCAAGTCCACAGAGCCAATGTGCAGGATTTGTCGGATTCGCCTATGAACTATTTTAGGGTAACAGTATTTTATCCCTTTCTGGATACTTATATCCAACAAATTGATGAAAGGTTTGTAAATCACAAACGGTTGTTTGAAGGGTTTCAGTCTTTGTTTCCTAATGGAACCACCGAGGAAATTAAAGATTTTGAAAATTTAATCGACATGTATCAAACAGATATGAAATCCTGTAAAGAAGATATAATGGCAGAATACATGCTTTGGAGGCAAAAAATACGAATCATGGAAGAAAAGCCACAAAATGCTTTAGGAGGACTAAACGCTTGTAATAGAAGTTTTTTTCCTAATATATTTTACCTATTACAAATATTAGCATCACTCCCTGTTTCCACGGCAACACCGGAAAGATCATTTTCAAGCCTTAAACGGATTAAAACATATTTGAGAAATTCCATGTCTGAGGTAAGTCATCTTTTTCTTTTTGGTGCAAGGAAAAAATTTAAATAACTTTTACCTATTTTTCTTTCTCAGATACTATCTGATATAGTGATATACCATACAGATATAACATAATAATATAACCATTTAGTTTCTATTTTTTGTTTTTTGTTTGATTGGTTACGTAAGTAAATCATTTTATTGGTGTTTTTTTTAGAGACGGCTTAACGGATTGGCTATGCTTTCGATTCAAAGAGACATACCGATCAATACCGAAGAAGTATTAGAAGAAATGACCAAAATAAAGAGACGTTTGGATTTTGTTCTTTAGGAGTTCCGGTTCCCGCTACTACTCGAAAACACAGTTCATTCTTTTTAAATATTAGGAGTTGGGACAGTTTTTTGTATGGAAATAAAAATAATGTTAAATATACAGTTATTGTTAATTGTTTATTTTAAAATTTTATGTTGTAATAATGAATGTTTTGAGTTTCGATTTTCATTCTTTTTACCTAAGAACCCGTAAAAGTAAAGCTAACAATGTACATTTTATTGGGTGGAATGCTTCTTTAATTGCTTTTATTGACTTTTGGCATAGGTATCCATTCTTTCGCTATTATTTTTGTATAATATACCATCATAATGGCTTAGGTAGGCATTTCCGAGGCAGAGGGTATTTTATTGCGAACCCCCCATATTATAATAACTTAAAAAAAAATAATATTTAAAATAAAAATATTGGCCTGTAAATTTAAAAATTTTGATATAAACATGTTTTTTTGGGTAACAAAGATTTTCTGAGATTTAAGGGTAAAAAAGGGCGTGGCACCTAAAATTTTTTTCAAAGTCCTAAATACGCCACTGACATTTGGTATCTTTTGCAGATGGAAATATTTGAGCTGGAAACGAGGTACGACAATAAAATACCATATATCGAGGGTGTGGAGCCAGAACCCAATAAGTCGATAAAAATCAAAAAAACACTTTTCAAATATGCAATTTATAACTTTTTATGCTCTTTTAAATGGTAAATCCATTTACTCGGTTATCTTATTAATTTTATAGCATTTAACAACTTTAAAACCAGATAAACTAATATTTTCATTATTTATTTTTTTTATGAACCAGGTATCTGCATAAAAGTCTAAGTTTTTAGTCATATGTAAATACCATAATCCCCTAAAATGGTTTATTGGGTTTTGTTTTTAAGCTTTAATATATTTGGTTACATTATTGAGAAGCAAAAGCAGATAAATGTTTTTAACCGGTTTTGATATCAATAATTACTTTAATATTATTAACTATAATATATTAAATAAACGTTTACAAGTGTTAATGGGTTTTCACAAAAAAACATATTTACTTTGCCGAAAATTTGTTTCAAGCGAGAACCCGGTAAACTAGACAACTGGGTTCTGATCTAAGATACTATTCGAACATAGACGTATAAGATTTATAAGTATTTATATTTAAGTAGTGGCCACATCGTGCAGAATTCGAACGTTACATTCAGTGAGAGTTAAGTGTTTGTTTAACATTTAGTAGTTTTGGGAATCACTCTTAAACTTGCAATGGCTGAAAGAGCGAAAAAAATATTGTGTTTAGCCCTAGCAAAGGCAAATAATACAGGTAAATGTGTTTTCTGTCGATCATAACCTCAAATTGGTTTTATACAGTACCGTTAAAATGGCTAATTATTACTATTGTCTTAGATTTACCACAACTAAAAGGCAACAAAAATATTATGGCTTCCACTAAAACTGAAGCAAATTTAGGTAAGAATAATTACTGTATTCTACCTAAAATATTATGTCGAAATAAATTGTAAAATGCCTAGAGATGCATGGGTTATATTTAAACTTATCGGGTTTTGGCTGCCTATTTTTCTTCAATATACACTTTTATGAATTTTCATTACAAATTTCTTTATTCACGTTTTATTGGGCTCAAGAAAATTGAATTTGGCCATAATAATAATAATAATAATAATAATAATAATAATAATAATAATAATAATAATAATAATAATAATAATAATAATAATAATAATAATAATAATAATAATAATAATAATAATAATAATAATAATAATAATAATAATAATAATAATTTATTATTATTATTATTATGTAAGTATGTATTATTATTATTATTATTATGTAAGAGTTTGACAGGGCAAGGGCCTATCGACATATTAAGCACCGGTTCCCGCAGATCACCGAAGTTAAGTTGTGTCGAGCGCGGTTGGTACTTGGGTGGGTGACCGCTTGGAAACACTGCGTGCTCTTGCCTTAGGGAAGAGTGTAAAATGAATCAACACCTAACCATCCTAGTTACGCCGGACGAGATCGGATATCTCGTAGGATGAAGGTGCCGTTTCACCCTCCCCAGTCGGTAGACCGCAAGAAAGTGTGGTCGATGACCGGTTCTAGATGGCTTCAGATAGTCGGCAAATCGTAAAAAGTAAAAAAAAAAGAGTTTGAGAGACACGAATTACATTAAAATTTTATATTTTTCAACTAGAACAAAAAATTATGGAACAAGATAATGATTCCAATGCCTCATCAGAACTGAATGAAGCTCAAATCAAAATTGCTAATGAGATGGAGAATGTTATTGATCTGGAAGATTCCGATTTTCACGACAGTAAGTGAAACTTTGACGTTCTCTGAAGCATCAAATATTATATTATTTGCTCTTATTGTAACTTCATTATTTTTTTTTAGGAACTAATATTATGTTAAATGATACCAATGAATCAGAAAGTGACTTGGAGGAACTTGGTGATTTATTCGGAGGTGATTACTCGGATGAAGATCCCACTTACACACCCCCGAAAATCAAACAATGTGGTGATTCATTGGGAAGTGATAACTCGGATGAAGATCCTGATGTTGATTATGTAGTTACTAATAACGTTTTAGACATTCATGGCATGCACCCTCGCCCTGTCAATGCCCATTCTGATAATGCGGTAGAAACTGTGACAATATTGCTTGACGATGTATTAGATGCAGTATGGAAGAAAGTACGAAAGAAGAATAGATGGAGTGAGTCAAATCCTTCTGAATGGAAGAAAAATATTGTTAAAAAACGGCGGTCTACAGGTTTACCTTACGTGACAAACAAAAAACTACGGAGTGAAAAAGCTCCCCAAATTGTTAACTGCGGAAACTGCAAATTTAAATGCACTGAGAAATTTTCAATAGATGAACGTAACAATTTTTGCAAACTATATTGGGGTATGGATTTCAAAAGTAAAAAAAACTTTATTTTGTCTAATATAACGATAGAACCAGTAAAAACACGACGTGTAATAAAATCTTCCCAGAAAAAAGACAGATCTTTTACTAAGAAATGTTTCTTTAAGAAAAATAATGAACGAATTCAAGTGTGCCAGAAGTTTTTTACAAAAACCCTTTGTATTAGCCCGGATGTCGTTGCGGATGCCATAGCCAAAGTTGATTCCATTGGATATTATGCATCTGAAGATCTGCGGGGGAGACATGAACCAGCGAACAAAATCAAACAAGAAGTTTTACGTCATGTGAAAGAGCATATTGAATCATTCCCAGTGATGGAATCACATTATACTCGTAAGGATACTTCTAGGAAATACCTTGATGCTAAGTTAAATATTAGAAAAATGTATCAATTGTACTGTGACGAATGCAAAGACAATGTCTTGATTCCAGTTTCTGAAATGAAATACCGCTCTGTATTTTGCCAAGAATACAACTTCAGCTTTTTTAAGCCAAAAAAAGACCAGTGTCTGATTTGCACCAACTACGCTAAAGCCGACTCTAAAAAGAAACTGGAAATGGAAAGCGAATATCAAGACCATATTAAGCGAAACAAAATAAGTCAGAGATCAAAACAGGAAGACAAGGAAAAGGCAAACAAGGATCCTACTTTTTGTTCAATTTCATTTGATCTTCAGGCTGTCCTACAAATTCCTAGCGGCCAAGTAAGCCAACTATACTACACTAGGAAATTAATCGTTTACAATCTTACGATCTATGAGTCAGCATTACCAAATAAAGCATTTTGTATGTGCTGGAATGAAATAAATGGAAAAAAAGGCAGCTGTGAAATAGGTACCTGTCTTTATATTTATTTGAAGGAGTTTGTACCCTCTCACGTAACCCATATTACATTGTTCTCAGACACTTGCGGCGGCCAAAACAGGAACCAGTTCATAACATCGTTGTTGCTCTGGGCTGTCCAAAATATAGATAATCTAAACGTGATCGAACAAAAATTCCTGGAGAGTGGTCACTCGTACATGGAGGCAGACTCCATGCACTCAAGCATAGAAAATGCCAGTAAAAACATGTCCATAACTTCAATGAATGATTGGAAAAATGTGTTCAAGATCGCTAGACGAAAAAGAGTATTGAAGGAAAAAGTCACGGGAAACAAGTACAACATAGAACCATACACAGTGCAGGAATTAAAATATGGTGACATGTTAAACTTGAAGACCCTTGCCACACAAGTTATCTTAAATAGGACCAAAGACAATAACAATGAAATAGTGAAGTGGATGAAAATTAAGAGAATCAAGTACATAAAAGGTGAAACGGATAAAATTTTTTTCAATTATGACCAATCAGAAGAATTTAAGATAATGAAGACTTTCGATATTTTACAAAATAGAAATGCACCTGTAGGTCCTAAAACTCCGGTTACAAGGTTAAAGAAGAAAATGATGACAAGTGCTGATAAAATAGCTGAAATTGAATCTCCAGCGGTTGGTCAAATACCAAAGAATCTACAAAAACTGTACAAGGGTCCGCTACCAATCAGCGCACTGAAAAAGAACGATTTGCAAAAATTATGTAAAAAAAACATAATACCAGAAGAACTTCATAATTGGGTCAACAATCTATCCACAGGTTTAAATGTAATTGATCGCATACCCGACGTCGCGATAGATGATGATTCCGAAGAGGAAGTTTAATAGATCCATCTTCTTATTGCATTTATTTTTGATTTGTAGACATTTTTATGTTTTATAAAAACTGTAATTTACGCCTGCTGACTGTTCATATTATTATATTTTATTCATGCTTCATTAGCAACTTTTGAGAACTTTTAGTTACGTCTGCAAAATTTATAATGTAAAAAAGTAATAATAATGATTATAATAATATTATAAGTTATCAAAGTGATGTGATTTTAATATGCCAAAACCCAATAAGTGAGTACCTACTTAACTAAATCATATTTTAAAGAAAACTGTTCTCACTTTCAAATAATATACATACGGTATATAAATCTAAATAAGTTCACTACAAAATGCTGCTGTTTTATTGGAAATGCATAAAAAAATGCAGATAAATTTAGCACTTTAGATTTCCACAACCCTTAAACATGAATATCTCGGAAATGTGATTTGGATACTTATTGGGTTTTGGCTCTACACCCTCGATATCTTGGATTTTATTAAAGTTATAAAACTAAGCAAAGACCGTGGCGATATTTAAGTAATATTCATATATTTTTATTATTTGTTAAGTTATAACGTTAATACTAAGAAGTTGATTTTTTTGTTAGTCTTGTTTACCGTGGACCAAATTTAGTTTATGACTGAATGAAAAACCGTGGCGAAACTTTTTTATTTTTTAAAGTTTTCAATAAATATAATTAGAATGTTGCGATGTTCTATATGCAACGTTACCTGTACATCAAATGAAATGTTTATTGAGCATGTTAAGCATAGTCACAGATTTGAAGGGTTATACAAATGTGGTTACAAGAATTGTTTTAGGTCATATTCACTCTTAAGATTTCTGAAAAAGCATCTCGATCACAAACATGTCAATAATGTAATTATTCCCCATACAAGAAATATCGCATCAGACATTCAATTTACTACTAAGACCAGTAACATACCTTCTGAGGTCAAGGACATTTTCTTAGAGGTTACGAACGTTTCAAATTTTAACGAGGGTGATACTGTCTCGCAGTTCTCTCCAGATATTAACTCGATCGACAATATTAAAAATGCAATATTTCAAAAATGTTCTTTATTTGTTTGCCAACTTCATGCAAAAGATTCAACTACCAGATCGATAGTGCAGCATGTAGTAGAGGGCACTAGTAATCTGTTTTGCTCAATATGTGAAATTGTTACATCAAATGTATTGGAAGTGCTAATGAAGTATGAAATTTCTAATAACGATAAAAATCGGATTCAAAATATTTTTCGATGTTTCCAAACTCCCTTTGAGAATTTACAAACTGATTATTTACGTAGAAAATATTTCGAAAAAAGCAGATATTATGTTGCTCCAACTTCTTTCACAATATGTGAACTTCGTGGTCCGAAAAGAATCTCAGGCAGAATTCAACACGATGTCGTTAAATGTCAGGCGGAAATTATTGATTTACGGTCAGTCTTGAAACACTTTTTGGAACTACCAGGAGTGTATATCGCAATAATAAATTTTATATCACAAGAAGAGAAGGATAAAGATAATATATCCAGCATTTTTCAGGGAAAAATTTGGAAAGAGCTGCGCGAACATATGCGTAATAAGTTAATTATGCCCCTCTATATATATTTTGATGAATTCGAAACAGGAAATCCGTTGGGTTCACGGGCCGGTATTCATAAGTTAGGTGGCATTTATTGCACCCTTGCTTGTTTGCCTCCATGCTATTCTAGCCTCCTTGATAATATATTCTTATTTCAAATATATGAAACCCGTTTTCAAAAACATTTTACCCACAGAGAAATATTTTCTAATATAATCTCTGAATTAAAAGATTTAGAAAATATCGGAATTGAAATAGAGGTAGAATCTCAAAAAATTCAAATTTATTTTACTGTCATTGCGTTGGTAGGAGATAACTTAGGTTTAAATTTTTTAACCGGTTTCAACGAAAGTTTTGTTGCAAATAATTATTGTAGGATATGCCGCGCGGATAAAACGTTGTGTTTCAATCTTATTTGTGAATATTCCCATTTGTTACTTAATCCGCAAAATTATGCCATAGACGTAGAAAATTCCGACAATGGAGTTAAAACCGAATGTATTTGGAACGAGTTAAAGTTTTTTAAAAATACGTTAAATTTTTCCTGTGACATTATGCATGATTTACTAGAAGGAGTATGTCGCTATGATATGGGAATTATTATAAACGAATTAGTTTTACAAAAATGTTTTTCTCTGGAAATGTTAAATACGAGAATCTCATATTTTAATCATTCATGTAGTTCGGATGCAGGAAATAGTATACCTGAAATGAAATCTGAACAACTAAAAAAATCTTATATTACTGTAAGTGCTTCGGAAATGTATGCCTTTGTAATATATTTTGGTGTCATTATTGGCGATTTGGTGCCAGAAGATAACGATGTTTGGGCCTTTTATTTAGTGTTATATGAAATTCTAGAAATTTGCTTCAGCAGAAATTTTGATAAGAATGTTATATTATATTTGCGTCAACTTATTAAAGAACATCATACCTTATATATAAATCAGTTTAAGCAAACATTAAAGCCCAAATATCACTTTTTAACTCATTATCCCACTGTTATAACACTTCTGGGACCGCCGAGATATTACTCGGCTATTCGATTTGAGGCATTTCATAAAATATCCAAAATCGCAGCTCATAATGTAACTTCCAGAATTAACATTGCCCGCACTATTGCCATAAATCATCAGCTAAAACTATGTAATAGGCTAATAAGTCGGAATGGATTTGAAAAGGAAAAAATTGAATTTGGTCCACGGGTGGAAAATGAATTAAGATTTTCTTCTAATGGTTCAGTTCCTATTAATTGTATAGAGGTAAAATGGGTTAAGTATTTTAATGTTATGTACAAAAAGGATCTCATTGTTGTTTTAGGTTTAGATAAAGAGGAGTTACCTATATTTTCACAAATTTGCCATATTTTAGTTAATGACCTAGAAGTTCATTTTGTCGTTAAAAAAATTGATACACTTGGTTATATTAAACATTTTCAATCATACAAAGTACAATTTACGAATACGTCCTATAAAGCGGTTACTCTAAAAAATTTGTTTTCTATTTTCCCCCATAATTTTCATACCAAACAAGATGGTTCTACGTATATATCAACGTTTAATGTCAAAACTGATATATAGATCTAACTTAAAATCCAAGGCATTGAGCTTAGAACTGACCGAAACACATAAAAAACTGTTTTATATTATGTATATAGTTTCTTATTTAAAAAAAATGTTAGTGTGCACTGTGCATTGACTTGTGGCAGACTCTGTTTAAATATATTTAGAACGAGGTTGTTTATTTTGTTACGTGTTATATAATATGTATTACAATTTTTAAAATAAATATTTCATAATTTAACTTTTTTTATTAATACCATCACCAAAAAATGCGAAAAATAAAGCGTATTTATTATTGAATGGTGTTATAATTTCAGTCATCTTATTTTGCTCATTTCATAAAACCAATTTTACATTCGCTATATATTCTTTTACATGCATGTAACGTTACATTACATTTTACATTGTAACAATATGTTAATTTAATTTAGTCAACTATTGCATGCATTTGAAAATCTGAAATAGTTTTATTATAATATACATGGTTGTCAGAGAAGGGCGCGTCGGAACTGCTAAACCGTTGAAGTTATGACAAAATTTTCTGAAAGAAACTTTTAACGTTTTATCTCCGTTACAACTCGAAATTATCTTCAACGGTCTCAAATAATAGTTCTACCAAAAATGCTACTTTTTGAAATAAAACACCCTGTATATGTTTGGATTTTTAGATTCTGCATAAAATTATAATTTTTTTTATATTTATTATTAGTATATAGGTACTTAATGGTTTTCGAGATATTGACTTTTAAAAAATGAACTTTTTGACTTTTAGAACTAACAGCTTCGAACTTTCTAACGGTCCCGTCCGTCTTTAGAGCAAAACGGCTCACATGTCCCTATCTTTTATTTTTATTATCTTTCCAAAAGTGTCAACTTACTGTTAAACCAGATGTAACTCGAAAGTAAATTTTTTGGGAAGATAATAAAATGGAAAATATATTGGGACATGTGAGCCGTTTTGCTCTATATGACTGAGAGTTAAAAAGTTCGAAGCTGTCAGTTAAAAAACTTCATTTATTGAAAGTCATTATCTCCGTTACTATTAGGTATAGAATAATAATAAATTTAATAAAAAATTAAATAAAATTAATTAAAATTTTATGTAGAATCTAAAAATCCAATAATACACAGGGTAAAATAACGAGAAATACGAGAAAGACACCCAGTCAACAGTCTCAAATTTCATATTATTTCATGGTTAGGTACATGTTTCGCTTCCATAAGGGAAGCATCTTCAGACCTTACCAAAAAACAAGTAAACCGGGAACAAACTGCACAGTCTTACAAAATATAATTTATATATATTATATATATTAAATAGAGATTTAAACCTGTAATGTCTCTATTAAATAGAGATTTTAACCTGTAATGTTTTGTAACCCTGTATACAGTTTGTTCCCGGTTTACTTGTTTTGTCTTAAGGTCGGAAGATGCTTCCCTTATGGGATCGAAACATGTAACCATGAATTAATATGAAATTTGAGAGCATTAACTTGGTGTTTTTCTCGTTATTTTATATTGATACTCAGGTCTCTGGACTATTTTTTCAAATCCAATACACAGGGTGTTCTTTAAATAAAATAGCATTTTAGGTATAACTATTCACACCCTGTATACTTGAAGATAATTTTTAGTTAGAGCAGAGATAAAACGTTAAACGTTTCATTCAGAGATTTTTCTCATAAGTTCAATGGTTTAGCAGCTATTATCCGACACGCGTTTCTTGGACAACCATCATGTAATTATAAATGTTTCAGATTATCAAATGCATGCAATAGTTGACTAAATAAAATTAACCTATTGTAACAATTATAAATTAATTTTAAAAAATACCTTGAGTGTTTTAAATGGATCCATAAATAATTGTTACAATTAATTTACCTTATTTTAGCACAATAATAGGGGAAAGTGGGGGAACTGTGCGCAGCGGGTAACCGTGCGCACCTTTGAAACGTCAGATTCCGAGGTATTTTAAGAAAGTGTTGGCAACTATGCTTGACTGACGTGTGAGACGATTTGCTTAAGCCACGAGCGGTGGCTATGGCTTGACAGTTGTTTACTGTATTTGCATATGTGTGTATCGATGGTTTTTGATGTTATTTTACACGTGCATGAATTAAGACGGTAAGTCAATATTTCTCAAGTAACTGTTCTAAAATAGATATTTTCTTAAACAATAGGATCAACTGCTTCTGCCCATGCAATTTCGGTACATTTTAACTACATAATTTTTAGGATATTAACGGATTTATTTTTAGAGTCATGAAGGGGTAATTATGCGCAAGAATGCGCACCATTACCCCGCACTTAATTAAATGGTAAAAAAATAAAGTATTTTTCTTGCAGATGCCACGCAAATACAAGCGGAAAACGAAGATAAATTCGTATAGTGAAGAATCACTACAGGCGGCGCTAAATGCCATACGAAACGATGGCAAGAAAATTAGAAAAGTTGGTAGATTTTATTCTATTCCGGAGTCAACTCTAAGGAAAAAACTTTTACAAAATGAATCCAAAATCAATCCTCTTGGACGAAAGGCAATATTCTGCAGCGAAGTAGAAACCGAATTAAAAGAGTATGTCTTGACACTAGCAAAATTATTTTATGGCATAACACCTAAACAGCTGAGACAGTTGGCATTTAAATACGCAGCAGCGAACAACATTGATAACGAATTTAATAAAAATACTCAGCTAGCTGGTAAAGATTGGCTATACGGCTTTCTTAATCGAAATCCTGAAATAAAATTAAGGCAGCCTGAAGGTACTAGCCTTAATAGGATTGCGGCATTTAATTTGGAAGAAACTAAACTCTTTTACTCTAACTTGGAAGAAGTTTTACAAAAGAAAACATTTGAAGCTAATCGAATTTTTAATATGGACGAAACAGGCGTAACTACCGTTCAGAAAAAATGCCCCAAAGTTTACAGTCAGAAGGGAGTAAAAAGAGTAGGAGCTGCTACTTCAGGCGAACGAGGTAGAACGATAACAAGTGTCTTCTGCATGAGTGCTGCTGGGAACTACATTCCACCCATGCTAATTTATCCCAGAAAAAGGATGGTTTTTACACTTCAGAAGAATGGGCCAGTGGGTGCCCTTTACACATGTTCAAAGAATGGGTGGATAAACGGAGAACTTTATCTTGATTGGTTACACCACTTTGCAAAACATGTGAAACCCACCGCTGACGATCCAGTATTACTTGTACTGGATAACCACTCCAGCCATATATCCGTACAAGCGTATGATTTCTGCAAAACCAATCATATCCATGTAGTGTCTCTACCGCCTCATACTTCACATCGCCTACAACCCCTGGACCTAACTTTTTTTGGGCCTTTAAAAAACGCGCTTTACAGGGAATATGACCTATACCTAACATCGACAGGTCATGAAAAAATTACAGAATATGACATAGCAGAGCTTCTGAATAAAGCTTTTATTAAAGTGGCATCCATGGACAAAGCAGCTTCCGGTTTCCGATCCTCAGGAATATTTCCCTTTAATCCAGATCTATTTAATGAAGACGATTTTGCTCCTGCCCAACAATTAAGGTCATTTTCTGTAGAGGCTTGCGAAGATCCTAAAAATGACACTGGTGAATCCAACCAAAAAATTAACAGTGTTTCTGATCCAATAACCCCAGAGCCTCAAGAAATTTTAGACAGTCAAATAGAACAAGAAGCTATAATGGCAAAAATAGTAATAAACGAAAATCAGCCGTCTACATCCAACTTTGTCCAATATTCTTTACCGTCTACGTCCAAACAAAACAACTCATTTTTTAAGTTTGCTCCAATTTCCCAAAAAAAATCTAAAGAATCAATAAAAAAGGTTTCTCGTTCTAAGCAACACTCAAAAATCCTTACTAGTACCCCTATGAAAAATGAATTAGAACTAGCTGAAGAAAAGAGGAAGAAAAACAAAGAGAAAAAAAATATTAAATCAAATGGAGGAAAGAAAAAGACTAATAAAACTACAGAAAAACATAAATCCAAAGTTCAAGACGACGAAACAACCGAGGTGACGACACAGAATGATCGCAATAGTGATGAAGTGGAAAAATCATATTTTACCATTCCATCTTCCAGTTTTTACAAAGATAAATGCCAAGAACCCAAAAAAGTTAACGCTGCAAAAAGAGTGCGAAGGCGCATAGATCAATCACCAGAAATAAATCAAAGAAAAAGGAAAGAACCAGAGTCCTCTGATTCATCTGAAGTATCTAATGACATGGATGATAATGATTTATGTGACGATGATGAGTTGGATGATATTATCGACTTAAGCTATGTCCCGTCCGATGAAAATCCCGAAGAAAATATTACATGCGGAATTTGTGGGGAACAAGGGAAAACTGAGCTATGGTATAGGTGTGTCGTATGCGGCTTATGGAACCATGCAGCGTGTACCGGTGAAGACTCACCTGCACAATACATTTGCGACTTTTGTAAATCCTAAAGTTTGAAATATATTTTGGTTTAAGGCGGAACTTTGTGCAGCAAGAAATTTATTTGCAAGAGAGTCTCACCCGAAGTGGGCATACTAGCGAGCTTATGACGTGGTGAAAAATATTCCGTAAACATCGACACACACTGAAAGCACGATGCAAGGCGGTAGGTTCTTTATTATGCTAATGAGTTTTGGTTGATTTTATTTCGGAGACGAGAAATTTGTTTTGTGGAAAATAAGTACTTGTTATTGTATTCTTAGTTAAAATAATGTACCTAATCGTTATACGGATATATCTTTTAAATTTTGTCTTATTTTATTATTAAAGCTATAGAATATCTACAAAAAATAAAATTAGGTTGAGCAGAAAGTTTGAAGTGTTAATTAATAATAGGTATAAAAGCACCTGCAAACAGGGTGTTCGTGTTCCACCGGGAACCGCTTCGAACTATATATGGAAAACTATACATAGGAAAATTTTTAAAATTTGCCATCGTGGTAATGCTGATGGGGACGACCGGACTAAAAAAATTTCATAATGGTGGTACTTCCGGTTACACCGGAAGTTAGTGTCAGCTAGGGTAGCCAGATTTTAAAAATTGAAAAGCGGGAAATGGATAGTGCCTGGAGGACAAGTTTTTTTTGAGGACAAGAACTTTTCTTGAATCTTGTCAATAACTTAGTAACTATGGAGGTAGACAAGCGTCCCGGTACTTTTTAAGGGAACTTCAGTGTTGCCATAGCTCAGAAACTAGTGAAGATAGAATTTTGTAAATTTGAGATCTTACTAAATTTGGCACTACCAATTCCCTGCAATAAAAATAAATAGAGCAATCTATTTAAAATAACAAAATTACTACGTGTAGCGCAAAGCTGAGAAATCTGGCAACTGCGCCGACATCATAATCCAATTCCGCATGCTCTAAAACCCCCATATACCAAATTTTGTAGGCGCAACTTCAGCAGGTTTAATAATATCGAATTTATTCCAGTTAAAGTCCCTACCCTGTATGCCTATACCTATAAATATCTAAGCGTTTTTGACATATTTGAATTTTTCTGTTAAGAATGACGTTTGCAAGCCTTAAAATAATTATCAATTTTTTCTATAAAGAAGCCTTATATTTATTTAATTTAATCGGGATTCCTTGTTATAAAGGACCTGCTTTATTAGATTTTTTATAATATTTTGATAACTATTAATTCAGGGTGTTTAAACAATAAGATTGAAAAAACTGCAAAAAGTATACATTTTCAAAGGGAAACACCCAAATTTTATAATTACTTTTAGTTTAGCATTAAAAAAGGGTAAGTTTGTATATCCCAAAACTGTTGAACATTATTAATAAGCACATTGTGATGGCTTCTGTTTTGCGGAAATCGATTGGCAAATGTGTCCCATGTTCTTGATATAACTTTAACACATTCTCCATAAATAATAAATAAATTTAAATAATCTTCGTTTGTATGTACAATTTAAGCGCACAGGCATGATAATTAATGATGTTTAAATGGTAAGTGACAGCTTCATAAATTTTTCTCGCATTTGATTGTTTTTCAACGCCGTTATAGCCAACTAAAAGTAACTAAACTTAAAATCTGCAGCAAAATCGCCATATAAAAATATTAAGTTGGCAATGTTTCTTAAACTAAAATTTTTTGGAATATACAAACTTACCCTTATTTTTAATGCTAAATAAGAAATAATTATAAAATTTGTGTATTTCCATTTGAAAATCTAGTCTTTTTGCAGTTTTTCAATTTAATTTTTAATCATATTGTTTAAACACCCTGTATTAATAGTTATCAAAATATTATAAAAAAGCTATTAAATATATCTAAAACGCTTAGACATAGGTATAGGACATGGTATACAAGATATGCCTAAATTCTTGCGTAGAATGCAAAAATGTAGTAATATATAGAGTATTCTATTTAAAATAAGCAAGTTGACACTTACTTCCGGTATAACGGGAAGTGCCACCATTATAAATATATTTTAGCCCGATCGCCCCCATCAGCACTAGCATATACTGTCAAATTTTCAAAATTGGGAGGCACAGGCCTACCCTGAAACTAAAGGTTTTCAGCATTGGTTATCAAATACTTCGTAAGGTCAATAGTTTTTCAATCAACATTTTCTTATATTACAAATTTTTCACCATGTTTATTTATAAAACAAAAGATAAGTCCCGCTGGTTCCAGGATTTGTTGACTGTGGTTACTAACTCGCGCAGTATTTTGTCCGTCGCGTTCCGTGCCATTATAATTAATTTTTTTTTAAAGTGGTATGTTTTTGACGATTAGTTGCGCTGCACCTTCAAAAGAAAAAAAAATAAGTACCTAGATTTTTTTTTAGTAACACAGAAACAACAGGAGGTAGTACCGTATCGTCGCGCCAATCCGATACAAAATCACGGTATTAAAGTGATAGGGGGGTAGCCAAAAAAACGTGTCAGTTCTCAAAAGTTAATTCTATAAAATAAAATACTTCGCAGCCTTTTCTACACTTTCTCCACCTTTCAAAAGTGGCTACAAAAAAAACAAAACTTTGCGTTTTCAAAAACTTCTATACTTCTATCAAAACTGATTCCTACAAAAAAAAAAGTCGCAGTCGTTTCATAAACTCTCCCTAAGAAAAGTTAGTAAAAAGTATATTTACCCCCCCCCCCCTCTGCCCCTTGGTCAAGAGACAGGGGCAACTGCCCTCTTTATGGACGCCCATGCCCAACAAAAAATTGTATTTTATTACTCTGCGTGGCATACTGTCCAATTTTTATTTATTACCTACCTAGCTTCTTAGAAGCATTGTCACTATACAGTAGTCTCGCTTCACCAAATTGTAGCTGCGAGCCAATAACATGAACAGATAAATGTCATGTGACCAACGCCAAATTCGTGCCTGACAACTACTTTTAAATCGTTAAACCATGGATAAAATAATAAACACATTTCACCTTTAAAATGAATTTATATTTTAACAGGTTTAGACAGAAGCTCACTATATAAACAATATATAAGAGCCTGTATAATAAGCATAAAATATAAAAACAATCGAATAGAAAATAGATTCATTATGCAACAGTTGGTTTCTTTACTCACTAAGAACCTTCATAAATGGCTTTATTTTATTGCATCTATCACCCTTTACCAAGACAAATTAAACTTTAATTTTAGATCTAAGAGTTAATATACCAGGGTTACCATACATCCTGGGATTTGTCGTAAGTTCCCGGTGACCCAGTTTGGGCCTCTAATACCGATAAGCTATTTACCTTAGTATATTTTGTTCACTATCAAGAGAATAACCCATTTCGATAAAAAACGAAACAAAAAATTCAATATAGCCCATTTTTGATTGCAACAAATCGACTCGATTTCGTTCAATTCTTATCCTTACCTAACATGAATAAGAAATTTTGAAAGCCCAAACACCAGTTTTGACAAAATGGTGAACGCGCCTTGAACATTTTGCCCTGCGGCGCATTATAAACCATCCCGGTCTAAGACGAAAAATGTATGGTAACCCGGAGTTAATAGCACAACTACTAGTTACGTCTTTTTAATATTAACGCTTAGATATTCTGTTATTGGCACAGACAATTCAAAAAGGAAAACATAAAATCTAGCCCAAAATTACCCCCGAATTTACTTCTTTCGAATACCTATACTTTTTTTCAGTGTATCATTATTCTCTCTGGATGTAAATTGTTTCACGTCAGCCGAGAATAAATTCAGCTGTATATAGGCAACTTCTATAACATGACAACAAAATTTACCTAAAACATGAGTTGCGCGCTGCAAGATAACGGACTTATTACGACATTGTTTTGTCTCAATTTTTGAAGTCTTAAAGATAAGACATGGAAGTTCTAAGGTACATGGCTATTTTTTTGAAAAAAAAATTCTTAGCTACGATATTAACCTTGGAAAAGTGCCTAAAAATACGCACCTTTAGTGGGCATTTTCTTATACATATTCTTATTTTTTTCAAAAAAGGGCTTTGTACCTTAGAAATACAAACATTCCTTTATTAAATTTTAAATTGTCCCGACAAATATTTCAAATAGCCTTTGCAGAATCCTGCAGTAGCGAAACGGTGTTTTTCATCCTCTAAATTTGCACGTGGTAGAGCCTTAATAAATATTTTTGGAATGTTTTATGCCCTAATCTGCTGCGCATAATTCCCCACTCAATGCGCACGATTGACCCTCTGGGTGGGGAATTGTGCGCAAGTGCACTTTTGTACTTTTAGCAGTATTGTACTTTAAAAACTTTATTTTTTCCTATAATTGATTTACATGCTGAAAGTAAACTAAATAGCACTTCCATTACGGTATTTACATTTAAATTATCTACAATGACATCAGTGTTATAACGATTTCCGCTTAAGTGCGCACAGTTCCCCCACTCTCCCCTACATTATTTCTAAAACATATTGTTTTATTTCTTACAATCTGATATAATTGCGCCAATAAACTAATATTATTCTAAGATGCATGCAATAGTTGACTAAATAAAATCAACATATTGTTACAATTATAAATTAGTTTTAAAAAATATCTTGAGGGTTTAAAATGAATCTATAAATAATTGTTACAATTAAATTAACTTATTTTAGCACAATAATACATTATTTCTAAAACATATTGTACTATTTCTTACAATCTGATATAATTGCGCCAATAAAATGATATTATTTTTGGAATAACGCATTACTTTTGAGCAAAATTGATTTAGTTTTTGCAAACTATAGTATAGTTGTCACAAGAATATTAAAATCTGTTCAAAATAAAATATAATTACCACAAAGGATTATTATTCATTACATGAATTAAATCGTCGTTGTGAGAACAAAATTTTAATTTTGCTAAATATGCACTATCCAAAAATCAAATAAATTATAATTTACGCAATTTAATTTATATTAAACATTTTTGGTATAGTTGTCGATCAATTAAACCTTTATTGAAATTCCAATTAAATTATGTAATTCTTTGAATTCGGTGATTTAGTTGCTCGTTACCAACTCGATTATTTAGTTGGATGAAATATAACTGGGTATTGGGAATTAATCCTTTTTCTCAGTGTGTCTATACACCAGAAGGATGGGATCAACTAATAAGGGATTCTCGACAAAATCCAAAGCCTTTTAATGTTAAGAGAATGTTATTTGATGATTTCTATGATTTTAGTGCGTTCTCACAAACAATTATGCCTAAAAATATTCCTTGGCGCAAAGTTTGTTCGCTTCGTTATATTAAGAGTAATTCCTCTAAAGTTTTCTACAAAACAAGTTTTGACCAAGATGTTTTTACGGAGGTTCCACTTAAACGTAATAGAGGACGCCCATGCTCAGAATTCCAAGTTCAAAAGGCATACAAAGCTCAACTAGAAATTTCTGATGCTAAATTGAAAGACTTTAAAAAAATGTGTAACGATTTAATTATTCCTAAATCATATCATGGATTTTATGAAATTTTAAAATCAGATAAAAATAGGAGGGATAATTTACCAGAACCCCATGACGAAGAACTAGATGACGATGCTTTTCCTTTAGAATAAGACTTACCGTAAAGCGGGGTTACTTCGAACGGGTAGCCTAAATTCGAACATTCCCCCCTCCTTTCGCTTTTCTCATCACAACGCGAAAATCTTTAGCGCGATCGAACTTGTTTGGTGGCGAATTAAAAGTAGGCAGTCGGTCGAGTGTCTTAAGGTTGTTTGGACGCATTTTAAGCGGTAAGTAATTACGGGGTAAATTTTATCATGTATTCGTATTTTTAACGTTTTTTAGGTTAGTTGCAAACAAACATCTGTATTACTGATCCTATAAGTCATATCTCTATATAATCTTGTAGAACTATTGCTTGACATGTCATTAACATGACTTGCAATACAAATTTTGATTTTAATAAATAGGGTAATTACAAAAAAATTAAAAGCAATTTTTTTACTTTTAGAGGGGCTAATTCGAACATGGTGCGAAAATAAAAAAAAAGGCTTGGGGCCTTGCATTATGTCAATTATTCAGAACAATCTCTGGAAAAGGCACTTAATGATCTCAGAAAAAAGAGAATGAATTATAGACAGGCATCGGAAGTGTATGGAATCCCGATAGCCACCCTTTCCAACAAAATGAAGAAAAACCATCCATTGCTAGCAGGGAGGCGACCAACTTTAACAAAAGAAGAAGAAGACAGTCTATCATCGGCAATTCAAAAAGCTGCAGAGTGGGGCTTTCCTCTAACTAGGTTGGACATTCGGTTATTGGTTAAGCAGTTTCTTGATTCCCAAGGTAAAAACATTAAAACTTTTAAGAACAACATGCCTGGCGTAGACTGGTTTTACAGTTTTGTGAAGAGAAACCCTATTTTAACTGAACGTTTATGTCAAAATATTAAACGCTGTCGAGCTGAATTGAATCCCGAAGTTATTAACCACTATTTCGAAAATTTGTCACAAAGTCTACAGGGTGTGCCAGCATGTAACATCATGAACTATGATGAAACTAATTTATGTGACGATCCTGGTAGGGTAAAGGTCGTTTGCAAGAAAGGTACAAAATATGTAAATAGAGTTTTAGATTCTAGTAAATCCAGCACCTCTATAATGATTTCAGTTACTGGGTCTGGAATATTATTACCCCCCTATATAGTTTATAGAGCCCAACACCTTTACCCTACTTGGACAGAAAATGGCCCCGCTGATACAGTGTACAATCGTACCAAAAGCGGTTGGTTTGAAGGCGCCGTCTTCGAAGATTGGTTTGAGAAAGTGGCTCTACCATATTTCAGAAGATGCGAAGGAAAAAAAATTTTAATGGGAGATAATTTATCCAGTCATCTTTCCCTCAGAGTGATTCAACTATGTGAAGAAAAAAATATTGAATTTGTACTTTTGCCACCCAATGCAACTCATTTACTTCAACCATTGGATGTGGCTTTTTTCGCTCCATTCAAAAAAGTCTGGAGGTGCATTTTGACGGAGTGGAAACAAAAAAACAGAGGCGTTCTCCCAAAATCAGAATTTCCAAAAATGTTGAAAAAACTATTTGATACTGTTGGACTTAATGCTGTCAACAATATTCTTTCTGGTTTCAGAGCCTGTGGAATTATTCCTTGTGACAAAAATGTTGTTTTGGACAAACTTCCTAAACTCACGCCTAATCAACTGGATGATCAGCAAAAACAGATTGATATTGACCAGCGCTGGTCCGCAACTTTCACTGATTTTCTACAAAAATCAAGAACCTTGGAAAGCAGACAAAATATAAAACGAGGAAAAAAAATTAATGTAGCGCCAGGAAAAGGAGTAAAGGCATCTGATTTAGGCCAGCCTTCTGTTTCAAGAGAGTCGAGCAGCTCCGACGATGAAATTGTGTCTGATAATGTGGACCAGTCTAACTCTGACAAAGAAAGTGATGATGGTGCCAACAAAGAACAAAACAATCAATTGATTTCGGACAAAAATATTGGATCAGATGAAGACTTTATGGTGGATAATTATGTTTTAGTCACCTTTAAATGTCAAAAAAATACTGAGAGATATTTTGTCGGCAAAATTACTGAAGTTTTTGCTGACCAACCTGAGCTTTTATTGGTAAACTTTTTAAGGCGAAAATCAGGTGGCAAACAAAATTATTTTTATTATCCAGATGTCAAGGATGAATCGTTGGTGAACCGAAAAGACATTTTGAAGAAACTTAAACCGCCAAAAGATTTTAGAAGAAATCGATTCATATTTAATAATTTACCGGTAGAATATGTTATCGAATAAATTTTAAACATTTTTATTTTGTTTGTTCGTTTTTACTTTTAAGAAGTAGGTACTGTATTGGCTGATTATGTTATTGGAATATTTTGTTTTTACTTTGCATTCGCATAAAAATTTAGTTTTTAAGTTTATATGGCTCAATAATGTTTAAAATCACGTTGTGTCTTAAATAAAGCATTGTTTTATCAAAATACTTATATCATTTTTTTTTATTTTAAATCTCCTATATGCTTAAAATATTTTAATAGTTCGAATTTACACTTATCTGGGTCTATATTGAAATTTCTGTGCGTTTTAAGACTATGTTCGAATTTACCCCACTCATAGGGGTAAGTTCGAACAACCTTTATCAATTAAAAAAAAATACTATATATATTTTTTTAATAATTATGAAGATCGGAATGCCTAAAGGAAGGTTCAATAAAGTTATATTTAAATTTTGGGTAATTTTTCTTAAAAGGTGTCAACACAATATTCAAAAAACCTCCAAAAAGCGTTCGAAGTAGCCCCGTTTTACGGTACTATTTTTATTTTGTAGTAAAGACCAACATTTCATTTGGATAAACTTTTATTTTAACAGTAAAATAATTTATTGCAATAGAATAACTGTCTTCTCCTGCACATTCGTGTTACCTTTTATCGCAGATTTTTTGTATCTTTATAAAAATGTCAATGCCAAAATCACGAATGTGTTATTTTTTAAAGATTAAGTAACAAAGTTGATTTTTTAAATATGATCATTAAAATAGACCATCGGCATAGTATATTTCACACCAAACAAAAAGTTGCAATGAATCATAAGTATTTTTAAATGTTACTTAAACACTATTCGTTGTTTTCCCGAGAACTGTAAAAATGCACATTCGTGCCTTTGGCATTGGGCCGACGATATGATGATTATAAGTAAAAACTATATGTTCGTTTATGTGAGTTTCTTGAACATTTACACTTTGACAAAATTTTATCACTTATTATATCTAAGGTATTTCTTTTTGTTTATCACAAAATATAGGTATGTTAAAAATGTATACCTAAGTTTTTATAAAAATAAATGTGTAAAAATCTATTAATTGCGGTCCTGGCGGAGAATAACCAATCGTGGACTGTCCGACGACCGGGTAATGCTTGGCCGACTACTAGCAAATCCTGTCCGACTAATGGCAAAAGAGCACTTTTTTATTTATTTATTTTCAGAAATACTAGGTACTATAAAAATAGAAGTTTTTAGTGATATCTCTACTCTGCATAAAATGAAATAATAAATCCCTGGTGTGAAAAAAAGTCACCCAGGATACGTCTAAAAATAAATATTTTACATTAATATGAAGTTCAGATTTGCGAAAACTGTCCGACTACTAGCGAATTCACCCTACTACTAATATTTTTAATGGTTATCGGCAGCTTATTATATAATTTTATACACATTTAATACGGATTCTTTTCTGTAAGGGTTAGACGATGCGATGGATACAAAAGATTAATAGTTCTGGTGTTGTAACTATATGGTCATTTAAGTTCTGAAATGTTTCCCTATTTTTAAAAACAAAAATTAGGCATTCATAGAAATTATAAAGTATAAATTGGCATAATACCTAGTTCCTTAAAAACTCCCCTACAGGATTCCAAATATTTTAATTTTCGTATCAGTCGCATTGCTAAAATAGATTATCTTATTTATCAAGTTGGGAAATGTTGAATACTCTCACCCCCTCAATGGCCATGGCCTCGCTACGTCCCTGCTGCCCCCTGTTGTTCGATCACATTTTATCGACCGGTAGGGATTCAAGCGGCCATGTCATTCACCGTAGAGCCAATCAATTGTTTTGGGGCGGGGCTATCACCATGGTTACAAGGTTTAATTTATGCAATAATTATAAGAGGAGGGTTTAGAGATAGCCACGGGGGTGTTATTAATATACAAGCCAATGACAAGGACGAAATTAGCGAGCTGGTAAAGTCAGTGGGATGAAAGGGACATTAACTAGGAATTTATGTTTTTACACTAAAAGTTTGGTTTTATTAATAATACTCGTTATTTATAGACACAACTTTTTGTAAAATTATATTTTTTCAAATCATTAGAAATTAGAATTTAATTAATCTTCAAGGTTTCAGTTGCAAATTTTGGAATAATTTGAATTGTGACAAAAATGTTTGTCACCCTGTTTTTTTGTCACCATCACGGAATTCTGTGACCGCCATAATCTACTTAGTTGAACTTGTTCTAAAGTCGATAATCCATTTTAAATTGGAAGAAGTGTGATCATTTTTGGTAGGTTTATTGTGATTACCATTTTTTCAAATTATATTTTGTAATTGAAGGTACCTAGGTACCTAAGTGTAAGTAAATAATCTGTTGTAGCTCAATGGTTAGTGAACAGTGATTCATCGCGTTGAGTTTTAGTAATTTGGAATTTTCACGGACATGTAGCCTATAGGCAGGCGCGGATACAGGGGGGGGCGCAGGGGCGCCCCCCCCCCCCCTGGGCTCATTAAATCTTACTTAAGGTATTTCTTATTAGATAACTCTCGACATTATTGGATATCTCTTAGACTCTTCAGTTGTTAGAAAAAGCGGTAACGTGGTAAATAGACAACGCGTGGTAAGCGGATAACAATTGCGCAACATCGTTAGTGGCAGGATCGACCGGCGAGTCGGACAAGACAAGTAGCCTTTCTAAGGTTTTTTGCATTCCTTGCGTTTTCGTATAATTGTGAAGTGGCGGTGTTGTTTTAAGGATACCATTTTGTTTATAAATTAATTATTGTACTAATTTTAATAATAAGCAATGTCGAAAAGATCCAGTGAATGCAAGGGAAAAACTATTTTAAATTATTTTAAAAAATGTAAACCAGACACAGACAATAATAGTGTAGATGAAGAGCCATTAACCGCCAGTAGTCATGAAAAAGAGGGTGCTATAAAACCTAATACAGAACCACTGCATAGTATTAAGAAAATTCAGAATAATTTAGACGTTTCTGCGGGTAGTGCTGCTGGTCCTGTTGTGTACCCAGCAAGGTCTCCTGACCCAACCAATGAAACTGGGGTGACAGTAGCAGCAACGGACATTGGGATGTTTTTAATGGATATAAAAAATATTGATGATTTTTCACGGTACCAAGTTTTAACGAATCACTGGACACCCGAAAAAGATTATTTATTTCCATATTCTTCCCATATAAAAAGGGGAAGAGAAGAAAAACGTCGGGCCAACCATGGACATTTCGGAAAGCATAACTGGCTGATACTTTCTAAATCCAAGCAAGGATTGTTTTGTAAATATTGTGTGTTGTTTTTATCGGACACATTAGTTGGTGGACAGAAGACCGTATTGCCGCGAAAATTGGTGACGGAACCACTGTTACGTTTTGCCAAACTTACTGGAACAGAAGGTGATTTACACAAGCATGAAATTACTAGCTACCATAATGAAGCGAAGGAAAAAGATAAGTTTTAAACCCAGGATATTATTAATTATTATTGTTATAGGTACTTTTTCCAGGGGTTTACGGTCACATAAATATTAATAAAAATTTCTATTTTGTTACGTCTCGGTATTCTTTATTAAAACCATCCTCAGAGTATAAAAAAACATGAAGTTTAACAAAAGAAGAGACAATACAAATTGTAAAATATTTACAAAAACATCTCTTTTCTTTACAAACAAAATACTTCCCCCCAAAAAAAGGAATATAATTAATATAGCTGTCGGTCAATAAAAAAGAAAAATAGGTATGTTATTAGGTATAAGGTAATATTATTAAACTAAAACTAGAGACTAGATAGAATGTTGATAAAAATAATAATGTTTTTCCTAAGTTCCATCTTTGGTTTCCTTAAACGTCCTTACATTTTTCCTATTCAAATAAAAATATTAATTTGTAGTTTTTTTTTAATGTATAGGTACCCATATGTAAGTATGTGTAAATATTTAGGATATGCCCTGATTGTATTGCATTTTCAGCAATGAATTTCATATTGACGTATGAGAAACCTCAGCTAGACCTTAGAAATATGCTTTCCGAAGAAAGAAAGAAGCAAATAATGGAGAATCGTGCCCGTTTAGTACCCATTATAAAAACAATTATATTACATGGCCAACAAAATATTCCTTTAAGAGGCCACCGTGACGACGGTCCGTTATTAGACGAGGATGAGAACGGCGAATTAAATCTTAATGAAGATAATGATGGCTGTTTTAGAGCCTTACTACGGTTTAGAGTAGATTCTGGGGATGTGGTTCTTAAAGAACATTTGAAAAGTGCAGGCGCCAAAGCTACCTATATTAGTAAAACTACAGCCAACGAACTCATTACATGTTGTGGAGACGAAATTATATCTGTCATTACAAAAAAAATTATCGAGGGGGGCTATTACTCAATTATTTTTGACGAGACAACCGATGTTGCTAATATGTCTCAGTTAAGTATATCAGCGCGATATTTTTCGAAAGGAAAGATTTTTGAGAGTTTTTTAGGTTTTGTTGAATTACACAAATATAACTACAGCAATTGCGATCCAGAAAATTCGAATATAGAACCGACAATAACAGGAAAAGTTTTAGGAGAAACTGTCATACAAATGATAAAAAATATTGGAATAGATATTGAAAAATGTGTAGGTATAGGTTGCGATGGATGTTCGGTTAACATGTCTAAAGTGAAAGGAGCGGCAGCGGAAATCCAAAAACAGACAATGAATTCCATAATTTGTCCCTGCTATAACCATGCTCTAAATTTATCATTATCTAAATCTGTATCAATAAGAAGTGTTAAGAATACTATAGGGACTATTCAGGAAATCGTAAATTTTTTTAACGCTTCTGCGAAAAGACGTTTTATTTTAAAAAAAGGGTAAAAAGTGTAAAATAGGGTAACCGGGGTAGTGATTGGCCATCAGCCAGTTATTGGCCATCATGCTATTTAATTGTAAATATTAACGAAATTATAATATTGAAACGGCAACTATGCATTATTAAATATACCTTTACATGTTCCTCTTTCTATATTACTTCCTAAATATTATTTGGCAACATTGTTTGTTAGCGACAGAAACTTTTCTAGACAGTTGCAGTACTGCCGTCCTAAAATCAGATGCCGTATGTACAAAAAAATGGATATTGATATTTTTGGCTTAATAGGTTCATCATTCGTTATTCAGACTTCGAACGATACAGTCGACTAGTGATAAAAACATTTTTTACTTCAGTATTACGCATCATGTTATCTAACCGTAGGGGAAAGTGGGGGAACTGTGCGCAGCGGGTAACCGTGCGCACCTTTGAAACGTCAGATTCCGAGGTATTTTAAGAAAGTGTTGGCAACTATGCTTGACTGACGTGTGAGACGATTTGCTTAAGCCACGAGCGGTGGCTATGGCTTGACAGTTGTTTACTGTATTTGCATATGTGTGTATCGATGGTTTTTGATGTTATTTTACACGTGCATGAATTAAGACGGTAAGTCAATATTTCTCAAGTAACTGTTCTAAAATAGATATTTTCTTAAACAATAGGATCAACTGCTTCTGCCCATGCAATTTCGGTACATTTTAACTACATAATTTTTAGGATATTAACGGATTTATTTTTAGAGTCATGAAGGGGTAATTATGCGCAAGAATGCGCACCATTACCCCGCACTTAATTAAATGGTAAAAAAATAAAGTATTTTTCTTGCAGATGCCACGCAAATACAAGCGGAAAACGAAGATAAATTCGTATAGTGAAGAATCACTACAGGCGGCGCTAAATGCCATACGAAACGATGGCAAGAAAATTAGAAAAGTTGGTAGATTTTATTCTATTCCGGAGTCAACTCTAAGGAAAAAACTTTTACAAAATGAATCCAAAATCAATCCTCTTGGACGAAAGGCAATATTCTGCAGCGAAGTAGAAACCGAATTAAAAGAGTATGTCTTGACACTAGCAAAATTATTTTATGGCATAACACCTAAACAGCTGAGACAGTTGGCATTTAAATACGCAGCAGCGAACAACATTGATAACGAATTTAATAAAAATACTCAGCTAGCTGGTAAAGATTGGCTATACGGCTTTCTTAATCGAAATCCTGAAATAAAATTAAGGCAGCCTGAAGGTACTAGCCTTAATAGGATTGCGGCATTTAATTTGGAAGAAACTAAACTCTTTTACTCTAACTTGGAAGAAGTTTTACAAAAGAAAACATTTGAAGCTAATCGAATTTTTAATATGGACGAAACAGGCGTAACTACCGTTCAGAAAAAATGCCCCAAAGTTTACAGTCAGAAGGGAGTAAAAAGAGTAGGAGCTGCTACTTCAGGCGAACGAGGTAGAACGATAACAAGTGTCTTCTGCATGAGTGCTGCTGGGAACTACATTCCACCCATGCTAATTTATCCCAGAAAAAGGATGGTTTTTACACTTCAGAAGAATGGGCCAGTGGGTGCCCTTTACACATGTTCAAAGAATGGGTGGATAAACGGAGAACTTTATCTTGATTGGTTACACCACTTTGCAAAACATGTGAAACCCACCGCTGACGATCCAGTATTACTTGTACTGGATAACCACTCCAGCCATATATCCGTACAAGCGTATGATTTCTGCAAAACCAATCATACCCATGTAGTGTCTCTACCGCCTCATACTTCACATCGCCTACAACCCCTGGACCTAACTTTTTTTGGGCCTTTAAAAAACGCGCTTTACAGGGAATATGACCTATACCTAACATCGACAGGTCATGAAAAAATTACAGAATATGACATAGCAGAGCTTCTGAATAAAGCTTTTATTAAAGTGGCATCCATGGACAAAGCAGCTTCCGGTTTCCGATCCTCAGGAATATTTCCCTTTAATCCAGATCTATTTAATGAAGACGATTTTGCTCCTGCCCAACAATTAAGGTCATTTTCTGTAGAGGCTTGCGAAGATCCTAAAAATGACACTGGTGAATCCAACCAAAAAATTAACAGTGTTTCTGATCCAATAACCCCAGAGCCTCAAGAAATTTTAGACAGTCAAATAGAACAAGAAGCTATAATGGCAAAAATAGTAATAAACGAAAATCAGCCGTCTACATCCAACTTTGTCCAATATTCTTTACCGTCTACGTCCAAACAAAACAACTCATTTTTTAAGTTTGCTCCAATTTCCCAAAAAAAATCTAAAGAATCAATAAAAAAGGTTTCTCGTTCTAAGCAACACTCAAAAATCCTTACTAGTACCCCTATGAAAAATGAATTAGAACTAGCTGAAGAAAAGAGGAAGAAAAACAAAGAGAAAAAAAATATTAAATCAAATGGAGGAAAGAAAAAGACTAATAAAACTACAGAAAAACATAAATCCAAAGTTCAAGACGACGAAACAACCGAGGTGACGACACAGAATGATCGCAATAGTGATGAAGTGGAAAAATCATATTTTACCATTCCATCTTCCAGTTTTTACAAAGATAAATGCCAAGAACCCAAAAAAGTTAACGCTGCAAAAAGAGTGCGAAGGCGCATAGATCAATCACCAGAAATAAATCAAAGAAAAAGGAAAGAACCAGAGTCCTCTGATTCATCTGAAGTATCTAATGACATGGATGATAATGATTTATGTGACGATGATGAGTTGGATGATATTATCGACTTAAGCTATGTCCCGTCCGATGAAAATCCCGAAGAAAATATTACATGCGGAATTTGTGGGGAACAAGGGAAAACTGAGCTATGGTATAGGTGTGTCGTATGCGGCTTATGGAACCATGCAGCGTGTACCGGTGAAGACTCACCTGCACAATACATTTGCGACTTTTGTAATCCTAAAGTTTGAAATATATTTTGGTTTAATAAATATTTTTGGAATGTTTTATGCCCTAATCTGCTGCGCATAATTCCCCACTCAATGCGCACGATTGACCCTCTGGGTGGGGAATTGTGCGCAAGTGCACTTTTGTACTTTTAGCAGTATTGTACTTTAAAAACTTTATTTTTTCCTATAATTGATTTACATGCTGAAAGTAAACTAAATAGCACTTCCATTACGGTATTTACATTTAAATTATCTACAATGACATCAGTGTTATAACGATTTCCGCTTAAGTGCGCACAGTTCCCCCACTCTCCCCTAACAATACAATTAAATTAAATTTTAAACACGTGAAAAAGAAACCACCGAATATAGTACTACCCAGCAAACATTTATGATTGGTTTTAAGTCGGCCGACTGTGCGCAGATCTATTTTTGATCGGGATCGGTTTACTTGGAACGGTAAACCATTTAATTTACGCCCCGTTCCCGACAATCGGGAATAGTAATCGGATCTGAATCGAAAAAACATTGATATTTCGATTGTCGGTTGAACACGATCTATTATATGTCGATTATTTTATATTAACCGACGCTCTTTCTTTCGTCATCGAAAATGTTAATTTTAGACGGCGAGAGCCAACGGAATAGGTAATGCAATAAAAATTAGTTGGGAATTCAAATTTTAGCGCCATTTCACGGTAGTATCGTATCCTGCATTACCGACCACTGCATGTGACGATGACGTCAAATGCAAATGGCGTTCTTTAGTTCTTTGGCTTCGGTCGGTGTGTTTTTGTGTTTTTCGGCGTTGCATACGATTAGAGTGATTTGCTGTTTCGTTACATTTTCATATTTCCAAATTTCAGGTAAGTTTTTTGTCTTTTCATTTAGGTATTTTTATTGCCAAGTATAAGTTCAGTAAATTATTGTTAGGTAATTCGTGGTTTACGGTTTTTAAATTTCATTTATTTTACTGGCAATTCACTGACATATATTTTTTGTTTGTAGGTTGTACGATTGTGATCATTGTGCCTTCTAAAATTAAAATAATGTCTCAAGAGGCTTTCTATATAGATCCCGATATTAGCCAGGAGTAAGTAATTATTACCTTTCGATGTAGGTACCTACCTAATAAGTACTTTCATATTTATCAATTACTTCTGCAAAACTGTATATAGGTATTAAGTACTCAATTGTACTTGAGATCTTTGTACAACTAAACAGGTGTACCTACCTCCTTCACAGACCTTAACCTATATTTAACTATGCATTCTGTAAGTAAGCGACAACAAAGGCGAATAAGAAAAAAAAATGTAGAAAATATTATGAAATATCTAGCTACACCTAGTTCAAGCAATGTACAGGTAAATCAACCATCCAATACAATAGACCATAATGAGGCCCATTCTTTTGACGTAGACATTGAACCACAAGAAAATGTGCATACACCATCTGATATGGAAACGGAATCAGAAAGTTCTAATAGTCCTTGCAATATGTTTGAACATTTCTCTGATTTCAGTTCATATTCCTCAGACACCTTTAAACAAAATTCCGCAACTTATTCTGAACAGTTAGTTACACAAGACTTTTTAAGAAGTTGGGCCTTAAAACATAATTTGACTCATTCAGCTTTAAGCGAACTTCTTTCCTGGTTTCAAACCAACCCCACTGTCACAGATCTTCCAAAAGATGCCCGCACATTGCTAAACACTCCCAAACAAATTAATATTGAAAAAATGGGAAAGGGAGAATTTTATTATTTTGGGATTTTGAACAGCTTACTTGCAAGAATATCAAAGCCTGAACTTGAAAATATAGACACACTATTTTTAGATTTTAATATAGATGGTATCCCTTTACACAAAAGCACACAAACTTCATTTTGGCCTATACTTTGTTTTGTTCGAAATTTAAAAACATTGCCATCTCCATTTCCAATAGCAATTTATTGTGGTTCTGGTAAACCACCTTTAGAAGAATTCTTTAAAGACTTTGTTCTGGAACTAAAACTATATTTAGATGGTGGCATATCTTTGTTTGGAAAGCAAATTATGGTTTCTTGCAGGTCTTTTTGTTGTGACACTCCAGCACGTTCATACGTAAAAGGAACACAAGGTCATAACTCTTACACGGGTTGCGATAAGTGCTGTGTTAGAGGGGAGTATGTTAAACACCGTATAGTTTTTCCAGATATTAAAGCTCCTTTAAGAAATGATGTAGATTTTCATGCAAAAGAGTACGGTGGGTATCAAAAAACAACATCGCCTCTAACTGAATTAGGTATAGGACTAGTATCTTTATTTCCTGTGGATTATATGCACAGTGTTTGTTTGGGAGTAGTAAGAAAGTTATTAAATGAATGGCGTACTGGAAACAGATTTCTGCATCGATTTGAGCCAGCAAAGCTTGCTATATTAGAAACTAGAATACAAAATATTTCTGATGGACATTATTGGCCAACTGAAATAACTCGAAAACCAAGGTCCATATCCCAATTAGATCATTGGAAGGCTATTGAGTTTCAAAATTTCCTATTATATATTAGTCCATTATTAAAAGATATTTTACGCAAAAATATTTTTTGTAATTTTATGCTTTTGCGCTTTGCAATAACTATACTTTTAAATGAGAACCTCAATAGTACTTATAATAACTATGCTAATGATTTGTTAAAACTATTTGTAAAAAATGTAATTCAAATTTATGGAAAGGAATTTTGTGTCTATAATGTACACTCATTAATCCATCTTTCTTCAGATGCAAAATGTTATGGTAGTTTAAATGGAATTAATTGTTTTATTTTTGAGAATTACCTTGGCTTTTTAAAACGATCCTTAAGAAAATCGAACCAAAATTTGCAGCAAATTGTGCACCGAGTAATTGAAGGACGAAAAATGCAAACTGCTGAAATGTTGTGTAATGAAATTTCAGTTATTGGTAAACCAATAAGGCAAGATGATAAAAAAATTAATTTTCAGGGGTACCTAATTTCCTTAAAATCTGGTGATAACTGCATCTTTTTAATGAACCAAGAAATTATGCTTGTTAAGTCAATTTACACAGATTTAGATAACATTTTTCTGACGGGAGTAATACTCCAAGATCGAAAACCTTTTTTGTCATATCCCACAGATAGTTCAATAGTCAGTTTATTTGAGGTGTCTATGGGAACAGAATCTGTCACAGTTTCTGTTACTGATTTGGATAAAAAAGCTATTCTTTTACCTTGGACTGTTGACAGATTTGTTTGTAGTCCATTCGTCAGTTGCCTTTAATAAACAATAATTAATTATCTACTTAAATTTATTTGTACTTTCATATGCAAGGGTTTTATTTCATTCCCTATTTAAGAGGGGTCCAGAGGTCATTTGAGGTTCTTGTCAGTATTTTTGATTTTGATATTTTATTATTTTAAACTTTTTGCATATTAATTTGGACTTACTGAGCAAAATAAATACAAAATTACTAAAAGCTATAGGTATACTATGTACATTTTTTTATTACATATTTTAGTATAATTTTAATTCTAAGAAAATGGATGATTACTCAGTACCTATAATTTAAAAAATATGTAGTACAGAAATGACAAACCAATTTTATTTTATAGTTTATTTTGTGGATTTGAGACCAGATAAATACATACTTAAGAACAATTTGCAATTGGATTTTATGTTTAATAGTTAAATCACAGATAGTGGATTTGAGTTTTATATTGAAGGGAAGCATTTTAAGGGGTCCTATCCAATGTTTTTAGTGGTATGAATATTTCATTGTAATGTTATTCTATGCTAATAAATAATTTATTTTATATGAAAGTTAAGATCACATGGTCAGTAGTTTACTTATCTGTTTTTTATGGCCTCATTATATACTTAACATAGCTATACAATTTTCAAGAGAGTATTTAATTGTGGAGTTCCCTGAAGAGGAGTCTGATGGCAGCATGCCTATGGCTATCATCTCAAGTCTGTGGGTTTTTGAAAAAGACAGAAACACCTATTGTCATTGGCCAACCTATTTGAAATCAACTACAAAACGTGAAAAAGCTGTGATTGCCCATGCTCAGCTTGAGACTGAAAAGTGCACAGAATGCCTGATTCGCGTCAAAACCACCTCAAGTAAGTAAAGTTATTTTTTAAGTTTTTTCAATAAAAACCAAACAAAATAATTTTAAGCTGCCGAGATGCTTATTTCATGTAGGTATTTAGTTTTATTGTAAAGCTCTGTAGCATTTCTAGTTTTAATATAATTTTTTTTCCAGCTGATTATCGGAAGTTAAACAGAAAGTTAAAAAAGCTAGAAGAGGAAGAAGAAGACTCTCAGACAGAAAGCGAACCTCAGAAGCGTAAAACAAAAAATCCACACAATTCTTCCATGTATGAATATTCTCAAGCCTTGAGTGATGAAGAGGAAATTCCCCCAGCCCCACTGCCGCTGAAAGAAAGATCGAAAGATCAACATTTAAATAAAAATAATAATCAGAGAAAGACAATAGCTGAGTTTTCCCTTACACCAAAAAGAATTTTAGACAAATTGACTTCAACTCAACAAAATATAATTGAGTTGTCTAAAAATTCATCAACAACTTTGATGAGAAATTCAGATAAAAATCTGAACTGTAACTGCCAGTGTCAAAGTTTAGAAGGTGAGTCAAAACTTCTATATTATTTAAAAGACTATTTATATTAGGTTGTCCATTTAGTGAGGGATTCTTAAAGAATTCCTCACCAAATGAATACCTGGTATAATTTAAATTTACCTAAACAGTCACCTAACTTTTTTTATGAAGAATCTGTAACCCTAATGTCTACAGTTATTCACATAAGTTCACTGTAATACAAACCTTTATAGTTCTCTATTATATTTTAGGTATTCTTAAAGAGATTTTAAACAGTTTAGAAGGCCTTAAGTCAGATACTAAGTATCTATTGCAATTGAATCAAAATAAAGATTTAGAGCTGCTGGCTGATACTGACATTACTTGCCTAAACTCATTTGAAGACATTGAAGAATTCAACAGTAGTTTAAAAAATGAAGACTTTTTTCGAAAAACAGTAAGTATAAATTACTTCAAATTTTTCTTCAAGTTCACATCTATATTTTTTCTCAAAAAAATTTTTTTTTAAATTAATAATTTCAGTAATTTTCTATAAACTTGGTCTGTTAATATTCGGATAAAATTTACCAAAAATGTAACATTATAAACTAAAAAGAACTAAATTGCAATAACTTTGCTTATTTAAAATTTAAGGGTTATTTACCACTTACATGCCCTCAGGGCATAAAAATTCAGTTTTTTTACGATATCTTTTTACTGAGGTAAAAATTTTAAATTTGGCCGCCATCAAATTTTGCATTTTTTCTTAAAAGATGTAAACGAAGATAGAGAATTACTAACTTTTTCTAAAATTCGCATCTCTTTCTACAATTTTCGAAGAAAAAAATTTAGACTTATTTCTTAAATTCAAGAACTAGAAGCCGTAAAATTGGATGCCGGCCAAATTTAAAATTTTTACCTCAGTAAAAAGATATCGTAAAAAAACTGGATTTTTATAGCCCGAGTTCATGTAAGTGGTAAATAACCCTTAATGTTTATTAGTTAATTTTTATTTTATGTTGTGTTTTTAGTTTTGTTGACCTTTTTTTGTTAATTTTTAGATTATTGGTGGCACAAGTTAAAATATATGTTTTTTTCAGACCATTAAACTCAGTCTAATTGGTGGCAAAGATGTAGGTTCCATAACAAGAAAAGTTTTAGGCCAAATTATCAGCCATCCGGTGTCACAAACCCTCAACTGGACGGGTCGCAACCATAAGAAAGGAATAAAGGATCAAGAAATGTTGGTTCAACTAATAATTTGTAAGTATACATACATTGTTATTATTAAAATTGCATTATAAAATTTAACTTACATATTGTAAAATTAATAAAATAACATAAAAATTGATAATAGTAATATAAAAATGTAATATGTATTTGAATTCCTTTGAATTAATTTTTGGGTAACTTTTTAGCGTCTGTACGTCGAAATGTCAACGGAAGAAATGCCACAATCGACGACATCGAATCAGCTATTAAATCCTGGCTGCGTAATGCAGGAGACAGAGCAGGTGGACGAATAAGTCGCAAAAAAGAAACTATGCCGAGTACTGAAGACTGAAATTTTTCCATTTCTTGTATTGTAGTTTCTTGTTTAAGATAAGATTAGATTTCTGTTTCTTAGTATTTAAGTTTAAAATTTCATATTTTAATGTAATGAAATAGTTCAGGATATTTTGATTTTATTAATAATTTAGTAATTAATTGAAAAAAAAAATCAAACTAACCCATCACCCGTCCCACCCAATGTGTTAGGGTAGTTAGTTTTCAATTAATTAAAAAATTATTAGCAAAAGCAAGTGGTGGGTGTTTCATGAAATGTTTATTTGTTTCAGGAAAATACATATTTCACTATACAAGTACGACAGGGTGTCCCAGGATAAGTGATACGATAGGTTAAATGGGTCAACAATTTTTGAATTTGAATATGGCATTTGGGGAACATGCCCTGCTTGATCCAAAAGTGAGAAATACAGAAATTCCCTTGGATTGGTATTATATATACTGTGTATTACATTAAAATTTTTTTAAAAATATTGACTAGATCTAATTTCAAATTATAATATTAAGTTTCATTTCTCAACATCTCTTTCTACTAAACTTTTGTCCCATTCCAAAAATAAGGGTACTTTACTCGTGGCCATCTCGCCCTGTATAATACCAATCCAAGTGAAATTTTGTATTTATAACTTTTGTACCAAAATGTCATTTTCAAATTCAAACATTTTTGACACATTTATCCTATTGTAACACCTATCCTGGGACACCCTGTATATATGTATGTGAAGTTTTTTTTTGCTAATTAAAAACCTGTTTGGAAAAGGTTATTAATAATTTTTCCTGTTTAAAATTTTTGTACCTAATTAATAACTATATAATCTGTTTAAACTGTTGTTGTTTTGTTTAAAATGGATCTAATATGTTTTAAAACATAACATTTAAAAAATTTTGTTAATGTTATAAGCTAAGTTTTTTAGTGTATCCTTTAAGTAATAACAGACACACTTGTTACCAATGATAATTTATGTTCCTATTTAACTTAAACATATAACGTTATATTATACTGTAAATATTTTGTCTGTTAGAGGTTTTCCAATATTTTTATGTTCTGGGAAAGATGTGTAATAAAAAAACGTTTCATATTTAAATATCAACTGTTTTAATTATTCTATTTGAGAGGGCTTTGAGTTATGTTATATTAATCCCTATTATCTGTACCAAAAGTGAAAAGACTAAAAATGAATGTATCTAATGTATGATCACTCTAAAATTATATAGTCATCATCCTATTTTATCTATATCTTTAATTTTTTTTTTATTTTAGTTACTTATAAAAGGGACCAAGTAATAACAATAAGTTTCAATTATCAGTTTTTAAAAAATTTTTAAAAATTTTTTGGATTTTATATTTTTTACATTCAAAAAAATCCCTATGCCAAGCTGTAATTTGCGAGTGTAGGGATTTTTAAAAGTAAAAAATATAAAATCTAAATTTTTTTTAAAATTTTTGAAAAACTGATAACCGATAAATAAAATGTATCCATACTTTGAATATACCTCATTTAAATGAAAAGGAATATATGACGTAACATAAAATAAAACGCAATATTTAGATATTGTACCAACAAATTTTGTGTAAAGAATATGCATCTAAATGAGGATCGAGTTGTAAAGGAATATCGGCAAGATATCGGGACCCCCAATTGGCCGATTGCTGGCTCTGCTATCGGCCAGGCGGTCATATACGGTCCGGATCGACGTTGGCGTCCGGCATTGGCCCGATAATCCGAAACCAATCGGCCGACGTTTAATCGACGCTCAATGTTTGCTGGGAAGGCACTTGGTAACCTTGTTTTTGAGTATGCTGAGAGAAATAAGTTAGAGCATAGATTTAACAAGGGAAAAAAAAGCGCCGGAAAAGATTGGGTTTACTCATTTTGCAAGCGTCATAATTTAAGTCTACGTTGTCCAGAAAAAACAAGCCTAGCTCGCGCTGCTGGCTTTAATAGGCCTCAAGTCAGTGGCGGCTCGTGACATGAATCCGTGGAGGTTCACAACTAGGCAAAACGCTGCAGGGGGTCCGAGGGGCGGCAGCCCCCCGAAAAAGCGCCGCAGGCGATTTTTTTTTCGAAGTTCAAGGTCATGTGTTATAATTTGAACTGAAACTCGAACTCAAATTACCTTAATTAGGTACCTACTGAATGTAGTAGGTATTTTTTATTTTATTATAATTTTTTAAATGCATTTGGGTTGGCCGAAATTTTTAACAACAATTTTTCTGTTCAAAGGTAGGCAATTTCAAATTTCAATTAATTAAATATAACTTACCAAACAATTCCTAGTTTAAATATTAAATATTGGTTGCTGACAGGTAGTGTATGCAATCAATCAGTCTAACATTAAGTCTTACACTCGGTCTTACACCGTCTTACAACTGCATATATAAAAACCGGGACAAAAATTAACACTTTTGCAAAACACTAAGATAAAATTAATTTTGAATATTTAAACACAATGTTTTAAAGTAAAGTCCATGCGCCTATTTTTTTGTTGTGAAAATTTGTGGATTACTAGATCGTTAAAATTTAATATATTTTCTATCATTCTCTTTTCAGTGGACAACATAGCTAAAGCAGAAAGTCTCTCTTCATTCATAGTGCTCCGTACGAATGTTTTAATTCTTTTTAATGTTGAAAAGTTTCGTTCAGCTTCTGCAGTTGTCATCGGAATGGTAATAATAAGTTTTAAAAGTGCGCATGTTGCCGAAAAAACACTTTCCAAATCGTTTTCAAGAATAAACTTCAGACAGTCGATAGCTCCTGATAAATTTCTAAAATCGGGTCGTTTGTAAATGATTTCTAGTTCCGTCTGTAACCTTGATTTATTTAGAAATGGGTATGCCTCAACAATATCAATTAAATAGGTTTTCGGAAAATGTTCTTCATAATAAAGAAATTTATTTGACATAAAGAGAAGTGAGCCGCTAAGATGCTTCGTAAATGAAAATCTCTCTCTAACTTGCATCAATATACAATCACAAACTTCTTTTGCTGTAACCACTTTTGTTAAATAAGGATTTTCATTTTGTCTCCGATTTCTGATATGTACAACATCACTAATCATATCTGGAATATTGGCAACATTTTCCCGCTCTTTCTGAATACATTTTTCGAACATATTTATAGATTTTGCTACTTGTGTAGGATCACTTGTTACCTTCTGCAATTCATTATACAAAATATCCGCGTGTGGCATAATTTTATGAAAAAATGTTAACCAGAAAACAAACTTTGAATCATATAACATTCGACAGATAGCTGATGCTTGATTAATAGTGGTTGACTGCTTCGATGTAGTTTCTATTTTCTCCATACATTTTATGAGAGCTTCTCTGTTTTCATAAACAACATTTACAGCCCTGATTTTAAAAATCCATCTTGTATTAGATGTTCTTGGGATGCTATGTCCAACAATTTCATTTAGGACAGCTACCCTTTGAGGTGAATTAGAAAAAAAATTAGTAATGTCTGTTAAATTTGAAAAAAAAATTCGAACTTCAGTGTTTTGGCTTGTGGCCTGTGCTAAAATTAAATTTAACTGGTGAGCATAGCAATGGATGTAATAACCATACCTATATTCTTGCCGAATTATTTTATTTACGCCTCCCTGCTGTCCACTCATTACGTTTGCCCCATCATAGCTTTGAGAAGTTAACTTATCAGGTATATCGATAACCTGCAGCAACACATTTTTAATACAAGATGCCAAACTTAATGCATCATGATTTTCTGGTTTTAAAAATGTCCAGAACCTTTCTACAGGTGTTCCATCTTTTTGAATATACCTAAATACTACCACCATTTGAAATTGAGATGAGATATCTGTGGTTTCATCTGCAATGACTGAAAGAAACTGTGCTTCTGCAATTTCTTTTTTAATATGGTCATGACAGACTTCTAGCATACAATCAATTAGCTCGTTTTGTATTATTTTAGAGGTCCCCTTAAACACTGTAGCTTTTTCAAAATGTTCTTTTAAAACTAAGTCTAGCTCAGCACTGAAGTTAATCAGACCTCTAAATACGCCTGGATTTGAGGAACTGCTCGTTTCGTCGTGACCACGCAAAGCTAATTCAAAACTACCACAAAATTTAATACAGTTTATGATTTTTGTTAAAACATACCGATGTTTCAAAACGTTGGCATTGTGTTTTGCTATTTCTCGCCTATAAGCACTGTCTAATTGTTGTTTTATATTAATTTTTCCTAGAAGTTTTAGTTCTAGTTGCGAATTAATGTGTATGGTGGAAGCTTCGTGCTTTTTAATTTTTTGCGCCAAATGGGCCAAATCTGTCACACCACTCTTAACCCAACACGGTTCTGCCTTTTCACCTGCAAATAACAAACAAGAAAAACAGAACATACTATTCTGTTTTTCACACCCGCACAGCCACTCATGTTTGTCATACACTTCACTTTTAAAAACTCTTTTGAAGTCCCGTTTTTGCCCTTTATTTATTTACGTTATATTAAGGTTAGGTATTGGTTTTCCCGCATTCTTTATCTTTATTTTATCTTCAAAACTTAAACGAGAGAATGATTCTTTTAAAAAACTGACCGTATTATTATATTCCGCATCCGCCGACACCGTCGCAGTCATTTTTATTTTATTATTGAATTATGAAAGACACCGTAACTATAAAACAAACCGCCAAAATACATAAATCAAAATCACTAGCGAGTAGCGAGCGCGAGCCGACCACCTAGCAACTAGCCGGAGCAGCAGAGTGCACAATTCACGAGAAACGAACACTCTCGCGAACCTAAACTTCATAAAATTTGATGATCACCAGAAATACGTGACGAAATGATAGAATGAGATCGAGAATAAATAAGCTATAAAACAAAGATAGAGCTATATCGTACTACTCGACTCGTGAAACAATTGCACCCGTCCTGAACAGATTATTAGGCCTCGTCACGTTTTAGTGTGCACCGATCGTTATGCCGTTCGAAGCCAAGGATTTCTTCTTCTTCTTCTTTCTTAACTGGGTTATGGCTTCTGCCTCTATAGAGGGCAATTTGCCAGTCAAGGGATTGGTTTCGACGCGACACCTAAAATTAGGGAGAAGAGAGAACGGACATCGCAATTTAACGTTACGTAAAAGATAGGGTGATAATAATCCACAAAACGGTAACTAGTACCTATAGATTTTTTACTTTGAATTTTATTTAGGGGGGCACGTGCTCATGTGCTCTTATGCACAAGCCGCCACTGAATAAACCGCATACAAGAGCTTTATACTTATGCAGAACAGGCAACTGTTGATAAGTCTTTGCATAATCAATTTAAACAAAGATGTAATTATTTACCTGATATCTATGAGGAATTTAATAAACAACAAAGTATAATTATGAATTTAATAATTAATCTGGATGATCAAATTCCATTGGAAGATAAAATACAATCTGAATTTGAGCTTTCCTATTTTTTTGTAAAAGCTGTCTCTGAAGGTATTTTGGAAAATGAATTAAAAGCAACTAATGCTGATCCTAATAATCAGAATATTAATATTATGCCAAAGGTTAAATTACCAGAAATAAAAATAAATAAATTTACTGGTGATATTAAACAGTTTAAAGCCTTCATTGATATTTATGACGCTTTGATTCACAATAATACTTCTTTAACTAATATTGAAAAGTTTACACATTTACATTCTTATTTAGAAGGTTCACCCAAGGCATTAATTCAATGCACACCTTTAACTAGCACTAATTATCATGTAGCATACAAAGCCTTGGTTGAACGCTATACAAATGACCGTATTCTTGCAACTGCGCATTGGAATGAAATAGAAATAGCCCCGCATTTGTCTTCAGAAAATCCGCATGTCCTCCGACGATTAGGTAATTGATATTTTTACTGAAAATATTGCCGCTCTATCAAACCTCAAATATCCTACCGATCACTGGGACTTTATTTTAGTTAATATGCTATTAAAACGTCTTGATTCCGTCACTTTGTCGCGTTTTGAAATGAATCATGGTTCATCCGCTTTGCCAACATTTAAAGGTCTTATTGACTTTTTAAATAAACAATGTGTTGCCTATGATAGTATAGCCTTCTCTATAAACTATAAAAAATATTCTAGAAAACAGCCGCAACAACGTTCTCAATTGTATTCACTGTTATCAAATACCGCAGAAAACCCTCGAAAATGTCCGCTTTGTTCCTCAAATCACAATATTTATAAGTGTTCTAATTTTATTGCAAAGAGTCCGCAGGAACGTTTTTCTTTAATAAAACAAAATAAATGGTGTTTTAATTGTTTAAGCTCTTCTCATATTTCCGCAAAATGCAACTCAACTTTTACTTGTCGTTTTTGTAAGGCCCGCCATCATTCGCTTTTACATTTGAATGGTCAAAATAGTCACCATAAGCCGAACAGACCCGAACAGACCCCGGGACATTTTTTAACCCTTGAACCGCTTTCCGTTTTACATGATCCCGATTTTAAGGAGGTAAATATAAACAGGTTAATCGATGGCAACTTCTTCAGCGCCTACATGCAGATTTTTGGTCGCGTTGGAGTAAAGAATACCTTCATACTCTTCTTCAAAGAGGAAAATGGAATCATAAAGATTCACCTATTACTCCTGGTACATTGTGCTTAATAAAACATGAAAATTATCCCCCGCTTGCTTGGCAAATGGCTAGGATTGTCGAGTTGCACCCGGGTGCCGACGGAGTTGCGAGAGTTGCTACTGTGCAGACAAAACATGGGTCTTTGAAACGACCTTTGGTTAAGCTTTGCCCGTTACCCTCGCAATAAAAAATATGTATTTTTTCTCAACTTAGATTTAGGATTGCTTGTATGTTTATTTTGTAATTTATTTTTAAATGTTAGCACATTTAAGGTGGGTGGGAATGTTTAGAATTTCCTTTTTTTTTTGTTTTTCATAAAATTAAAAATATATATTTTTTTTTGATGGAGAAAATATTGGTGTCAAGAGATTAAAAATGGTTGTGCAGTTTATTCTTTCTTAATACTAAGTTTAAATAACCGCGCATGAACAATAAACTCCACAAGCTATTCTGACACCACTGTTACTGGACGAGAGAATGATATTAACCGCCATGTCAAACACCCACATGTTGGGAAAAATCGTGAGTTTCTGAAACGTGCATCTCAAGTGAAGATAAGGGGTCCCTTCAGCACCACTGAAGCAACATCAATCAAGGTGAGGGGAGTTTCCGACTTTTATCAACCTTTAATCAATTGTTATGTTTTAATTTTACTATAAATATTTCTGAATCCGCCAGATTAATTTTACAGTCCATTAATCATCCTTTTTCTTTTCAAACCAGCAAAAATACGCTACAAACTAATACAAACATTTTTGTTTTTAGAATTAACTCGACAACTTACTAAGCTGCCAAAGTTTCCACAAGTAAGTTTTAAAATATACATACTTTCAAAACACTCTCACGCTATCATCAAAGCAATGCTATATATATATATCCTCTTCTTTTTGAGTTGTACCAAACATGTACTCCTCATGTTTTCTATCTCATATATTTTAAGTGCCTATGTCTAAAGTAGTTACCAGTCACAATCACCAGGAAATATGTTCTAATAATGATGTCAATATTATTCCAGAACACAACCATGAACCAAGGGATGTAAAGAATAATTGTATAACTGTAAGTATTATTGTGGGGTCATTTCTGTTATTGGTTTTAAACTTAAATGAATGAACCATAAGTTATATCTTAATACATCCAGTACAAATTTGGGTAGCCATCAAATATATTAGTACATACATGTGTATGTGTTTCCTATCGCATATTTTAGGTTTAGATCAAAACTATTTTAATAAAATTTAACTAAAAACTTCAAGATATAAATAACAGTTTTTTCTAGGTACTTAACTTTTATGGCCAAACACAATTATAATGTAATTTTTTTTGTAGGGTATCACTATCACAGAGCAGTATTATATCTCTGATGAAATAAAGTTTAGTATAAATATTTTTTTATGTATTTGTGACTATAAACTGGCTGTTACTTCTACGTATTCTTGCTTGTACGTTATTAAATAAAATGGGAGTTTTCGATATTTTTTATAATACAAAAGAAAAAGATGAATTGTTTAATACCACCTGTATATAGAAAATTAAACATTTTAGAATATACATTTATACGAACCACTTGAAATTATTCCAGGAATTAACTTTTCAAATAAGTGCATACCATTAAGTCTCTTTTCGATTCGATCGATCACCTGATTTTAGTTATTTTTGTTCTAGTGATAATGACAATATATATGTATAAATAAACTTTTTTTTCTGTAAATTTAAACAAACCTAAAAATTATTTGATTACAAAAATTATGTATTATTCTATTAGATACTCTATTGAATATGGCTGTTCGTAAATAATGGTATAATTTCAAAAGTTTGGATATTGGATTCACAATGATGACATAATGTCGGAGTTTAAGTAAATTACAAAACGAACTAATAATTTTAATTATGAACGCAACAAGTATGCCACCAAGCTATATCACTGTGCTAAAATCGGTGTATGTTACCTTGACCTCGGAAATGTAACTGTAATAGATTACATCTATCAAACCCACATGTTGAATACAATTATTCTCTAAAACAGACATATCCCACAGATAGAACTATGATAGATTCCATTTGTCAAAACAAATATCCACAAGATAGAACTGTGTTTCATTCCTGTGAGGTAAATTGGTTCTTTAAATACGCGGACATTAAGGCAAGTTGAGAGCATCTCTGGGACATCTTTGATCTAAGCTCAGTGATAAAATATGTAACAGTGATATATAGCTGTGTCATTCCAGCGGCATGTTTTGGTCAGGCGGGTAAGTACAATTTTATTTTAAAATTTTTAAAGGTTTCAATCCATATTATTTATCGAGTTTTGATTTTCTTTGTAAACCCTTTAGGTACATGTTTTCTGTTTCCTTATAGTTGTTAAGGTCCGTAGCTGCGTTTACGCTCTTGTCGCATTCGAAAATCTGGCCTTGACATATTGTGAAGGCGCCGGCCTCCTTTTTTTTGAAATATTTCTGTTCTCTTTTAACCTTTGATATTATGGTAAATAAACACCATTCACGTATAGTGGAGACGCAGTCTCTTTATTTTGGAAAAGAAAATTAAATTTATCGTACAGTTTTGTACTTTTTAGTAAATTTATTTTAGTACTATAAAGCCAGGACCTTACACTATTATTAAACATAAAACAAGCCTATAACAAGGATTTAGATTTTTAAAGTATATATGTGCTACCCATAATTGAAAATCGGTCAAAGCACAATGATAGTACGTCCGGACATACAATATTTGTGTTTTCCAGAAACAATATATACTTGTTTTTCTATTGTATGTCCGGACATTATACTTCATAGCCACGTCATTATATAGAACACTCTGTAGTAACGTATCAGTTGCTACACGACGCACTAAATTTTAGAAGAACTCAAACTCTGCTTTCCGGCTCCCTGGATCGACATTACGTTTCAGTGCGTTGCACGATTGTTGTGTAAATGTGAAGTGTTATAATGTCGCATAAACGCAAAAGTTTTAAAAGAAAGTTATGGAAGTTGTTGGAAACGCTGCCCTCATCTAGTTCGTCAAGTAAGTATATAATTAATACGAATTAAATTTCAGTGATTGGGTGCAAAAATTAATTATCTCAAAATTCCAAGAACCACTTCAGCCCGCTCTGGCGACAGTCCCGCTTGCTATACTGACGCATTGTTGTCCAACGAGGATATACGCTTAGAGTTTTCTTGACTGATTGGCTAAGAATGACCGTGTATGCGGTTATCTATTTTTACAATATATCGAACATCTGCGTATACAGTGTTCATTGCCAATTTTTCCTCCTACACTGTGTATGCGGTGTATCTTATTAAACCTCATATATGTGTATGCATATAATAGAAAATAATTTTATTATTTTCTTCAGGTGATTCAAGCGAGGAAGAGGAGTATTCCTTTTCTCGTTCTGCCAGAGAATCCCAAAGAAACATTCCTAGAATAAGGAAAAGGCAAATCAAAAGCCCACCGCCTCCTCCTTCTCAGAAAAGGCGAAGAATTTTCGTTCAATCCTCTGACACGAGTGATGAAGATTCTTCTGAAACTCCAGTCAACCTTCGTAAAAATAAAGAGGAATTGGATAGTATTCTAGGGGCGGATCCTTCACAGGATAATAATGAATTTGGACCTCCTCTAGACCCTGACATTATTAATAGATGGTCCAGTTACCTGGCTTCTGGGTTTGACAAAGATACGCGTGAGACTTGGGCAAAGATTAAATTCCCTGAGAATGGTCAGTTTTTGGATGCGCCAAAATTGAACCCAGAGATTGAGACAATCCTAAACCCTATTGACCTTAAAAAAGATAACCTATTGGCGAGTATGCAGAATAAGTTAGGCAAAAGTTTAACCTTTATTGGTCAGACTTTGGAAGGCAGTTTAAGAACCGACACCCCGACTCAGTCAGCTGAGGCGACTCGTAATCTTGTAGAGTCCGCCAAGATTTTATGTGAACTGAATTTCCTTTTGTCAACACATAGAAAACATCAGATATATCCCATCATAGGAGATGTAGTTGCCCGTAAAGTTGCTAATGAGGCTAAAACTGATACGTGGTTTTTTGGTACCGATTTCAGCGAAAAGTCTAAAGCCGCTCACGATCTTCAGAAGAGCGCAGCAAGTTTAGGTCTCAGAAAGAAATTTAATAATATGGTGAAACCCAGTACATCGAAACAAAATTTAAACTTCCAACGCCAATATTCAAGACCAAAACTCAAGTCACGCAATGGAAGAGTGGGTCAAGACAGACGAATGACGGGGGCTCAAACATACCGATGGGACAAACGTCGAGAGTATCGGAGGGACAAGAAGTATTAAAGCAGGTACATAATATGGACAAAATTTCCGGTAGAATTAAACTCTTTTTACCAAAATGGGCGGATATAGAGTTGGACCAAGTTCAAAAGGGTACATTAAATGGCGGCCACTAAAGTTGCGCAGTGGTTTGTTTACGTTCGTTGCCTAGCGACGCCACGATGCAGGGTCTTCTCAAGCGATTCAGTGTCGTAACATTGTTAGGGGGTGGCAGAAGTATTTGTTTGTTGTGTTTAGAAAATATTATTGTGATTTTATTGAAATGGCGCCAAAGCTAATTGGAATTAGAGGAAAACCTCTAAATAGTCAAGTGCGCGAAATAATAGACAATATTTCTAGATTTATGGAGAAAGAAGCAAAAGAAGGATTGCAAATTCCTTTAAAAAAGTACAGGTTAGTGCAAGTTAAATATTACATTAAAACAATTTATATGGAACCAAATTGGCAAATATATAATATCTATATAACTATTTATCTTTAAGTATACCTACCTATCATTATAGTATTTAATTTAATCAAACGTTACACTTTTTGCGACAATGAGTATCAATTCAACATGAATTAGCTATATAATATGTCTTTACTTTTAAAAAGCTTTACTTTTAAAAAGTGTTGTTGAAAATTTGGTTACTCGTTATGTAATCTATGAATTTTAACAGTTTTTTGAAATTTTATTGGTGGTATACTTATATAAATATCGTTTTTCCATATTTTAGAGAAGGAATTTTAGCAGCAACTTGCATCGGAAAAAATACTTTGCAACGAATTAGAAAGGAAGGGCAGAAAGTACAAGCCAATTTGGCCACTACATCTTTTAAAACGCCACCAAAAAAAAGAGCTTCCCATAAAATTGTCCTGAGTCCTGGAAATATTTATGATATTAAAAATATTATTTACGAGTTTTTTGCTGTAGAAAAGCGATCGCCTACGGTTAGAGGCAAGTATTAAATAACTAAGTTTTTTGATTATGCCTTACAAATATAGAATAAGAACTAATAATATATTATGATTTTTAGGAATTTGGCAAAAAATGCAAGATAGAGGCATGGAGTTTAAGGGAAGCACAGAAACATTAAGAAAATTAATACATACTATGGGATTTAGGTAGCTATGCATAAAATAAAAATATAATAAATTAATAGTGTAAATTAAGTTAGAAAATATGTAGCTCTATTGCATATAAATGTTTGATTTATATAATAAAGTTTCTTAAAATTGCTTTGTAGATGGAGAAAGACAGAAGACAATAGAAGTGTATTAATGGAAAGTCATGATATTCGTTTGAAACGAATAAACTTTCTTAAGCAAATGATAAAATACAGAGCCGAAGGAAGATATATCGTATATACCGATGAAACTTATATCCACAGCAGCCATACGCAACCCTATCGGTGGTCAGATCAAAGTGGCAAAGAGTTAAAAAAACCCATTTCGAAAGGAAAACGACTGATTATTGTTCATGCTGGGGGAGAAAATGGTTTTATTCCTAATGGGTTATTAATTTTTAAATCAGGTAAGATATTATTATTATTAAAAATTGTAAAGGCTACTAGATACCTACTATAATTTTCTATATTAGTTTTATTAAAATATTTCCCAGTAGAGCATGCTAATCTAAGTTGACCTGCCAATAATATTTCTTGGTATACGAAAAGCCCACTTAATCATTTTTAGCTCACTAATTATTACGTGGTCTACTTAAAGGTATTAGCAGGTGCTATTTAGGTCTCTAATCCCCTAATAATCATTTACATTTCTTGTTAAAAATGGGGATATGTACCTGGCCTAAAAGGATCCCTTAAATAATTAATTTGGGATTGTTTACTATTTTTATGAAATATTTAAAGGCAATAAAAATTGTTGTTAAAACTTCTTTGTAATATTTGCAATGTATAATATATTTTATTATCCGTAGGATCCAAAAGTGGCGATTACCACGACGATATGAACCATAGAAACTTCATGAAATGGGTCGAAACTCAGTTGCTGCCTAATTTGCCGGAGAAATCAGTTTTGGTAGTAGATACCACCATGGACCATTTACGCTTTACGGTAAATACTGGGACATCGGACGAAAGCTTGTCAAGTTCAAGTGCACAAGAGAGTAATAGTAGCAGTAGCTTAGGAGCACACTCCTTGTCTGATTCAGACTAGATAAAGATCTTAATTTACATTCAATGATCTTGTTTAATTATAGGTATTATGCATATTGATTTAATATATTATTATACATTTTTATTATGGTTAATATAAAGTTGAACAGAAGCCTTATTGTTTGCATACACTGTGAACAGGGCCTTATAAACAAAATGTACTATTTTGTTTGTTGTATATGTTCTAAATAAAGACCTTTATTATTGTTATTATTTATATATTAAAAATATTTATTTAAAATTTTTCTTTCATTTTTTAAATGTACCTACACTGAAAATAAATCTCATCATTAATACAAAAAGACACCCCTATGCTCTTATAAAATATTTTCCGATTCTTTTTACTCCCTTCTATAACATCTATGTATTAAGAGATATATTTTTTTAAATCCGTTTTTTTTAACTCTTAATTCTCCGCTACTGACTTTGACGTCATACCTTCGCGCATTGCCATACACGTGGCTGTATCCATTTGAACTTTGGTCAACTCTAACTAACGACTCAACTGTTTTAAGTTGGGTGCAGGGATACTCTATTCCTCTGAGCTCGATACCCAGACATAATAGGTTTCCTGTTGTACCGCGGTTCTCGTGTAAAGAAAATAAAGCCTTACACACTAGTAGTTCATATTTTTTGGTGCCTAAACCGAATGGTGAATTTAGATTTGTTTTAAATTTAAAGAAATTCAATAAATTTGTTGATATTGAACATTTTAAGCTGGAAAATCTTCGAAATGTCAAGGATCTGATAACACCTAATGTCTATATGTGTACAATTGATTTAAGAGACGCTTATTATTTTGTACACATCGCTAAAGGTAGTAGGAAATTTCTAAGATTTCAATTTGAAAATACACTTTACGAATTTATGTGCTTACCTTTCGGTTTAGCCACAGCACCCTTTGTATTTTGTAAAATGTTTAAACCCATAATATCTTGTTTACGTTCTAAAGGCTTCCTATCTGTAAATTACCTTGATGATTTTTTGTTAATTGCAAATTCAAAATCAGATTGCATACGGAATTTTAAAATAACTTCTACTCTACTTAGTGATCTAGGGTTCATGATTAATATGGAAAAGTCCCAAGACATACCTTCGCAACAGTGCATCTTTTTGGGTTTTATTATAGATAGTTTTTCTATAAAAATACGGTTGCCGGAAGAAAAAATTAAAAAAGCCTTGACACATATTCAACGTATTATAGATGCAAATAGAATTAAAATACGTAGTTTTGAAAGGCTAATTGGTTATTTAATTTCTATTTGCCCTGCCTTTACGCATGGGTGGCTTTATACTAAACGATTGGAATATTTTAAATACAAGGCATTAAAAAATTCCCAATACGATTTTAATAAATATATGTTTTTGCATCAAGAATGCCAAGAAGACCTTAAATGGTGGGTGAAAAATATGAAAAATTCGGGGTGTAAAATACGCCATAATACGTTTGAACTCGAGATTTTTTCAGACGCTTCACCTAGTGGGTGGGGAGCATCTTGTAATACAAACCGGACTCACGGGTTTTGGGATGAATCTCTTAGGGAAAAACATATTAATTACTTAGAGCTTATGGCAGCTTTCTTATCATTAAAAAGCTTTGCCAAACATACAACGAACTGTGATATCCTGTTGAGAAGTGATAATAAGTCGGTAATCGCACTTATTAATAGAATGGGGAGTTCAAAGTATTTACATCTTCATAGTCTGACGAAAGTTTTTGGGAATGGTGTCTAGAAAGAAATATCTGGGTAATGGCGTCATACATTCCCTCGAAAGACAATAAAATTGCAGACAGAGAGACTCGTATAAAAAATATAGGTACGGAATATTCATTAAATAACGAAGCTTCTGTCGATATTATCAACAGATTTGGAACTCCAAATGTTGATTTGTTTGCTTCATATTTAAATTATTAATGTAGGAAATATGTCTCGTGGAAAAAAGATCCTGGTTCAATGTTAATTGATGCTTTTTCTATGTCATGGAGATCTCTAAATTTTTATGCATTTCCCCCTTTCCCGTTAATTGGTAAAATGTTAAATAAAATAATTTACGATGAAGCAGAAGGCATTGTGGTTGTACCAGAATGGAAGTCCCAATCGTGGTACCCCCTTTTTTATAAACTATTAATATCTAAGCCCTTGCACCTTCACGCAAATCATAATCTCCTCTTATCACCTTACAGGGAAAGCCACCCCATATGGAAGCGGATTACCCTGGTTGCTGGGAAACTATCAGGCAGGCGTACATACGCAAGAATATAAACTTAGAATGTTTACCAGTTTTTATGAACTCCTTGAGTAAAAATACACTTAAACAATATAATACGTCCTTTTCAAAATGGTGGAAATTCTGTGCTACAAACTCGATTTCCATTTTTAATCCATCTCTGAACGATGTATTAATGTTTCTTAATACTGAGTTTTCATCAGGCGCTGCATATCAAACTTTAAACTGTCATAGATCGGCATTAAAACAATTATTTTACATTGAAGATAAGGCTAACATCATTAAAAGATTTTTAAAAGAAACGTTTAGGATGAAACCGGTATTTCCTAAATATAATCAGACATGGGATCCTAAGATAGTAATAAATTATTTGTCAACATTTTTTCCGTCAGACACCCTTAGTTTGGCAAAACGTACCCATAAGTTAATTACATTAATGGCATTAGTTACGTCTCATAGAGTTCAGTTCCCTTATTAAAATTTCAAATATTACGAAATGTGCAGACTCTTTTAGAATTTTTGTCGATGCTTTTTTAAAGACATCTTCTCCTAATCGGCCACAACCAGTATTAGAGATACCAAAATTTATAGAGAAACCCGAGATATGTGTCGCTTCTACCTTGGAGGAATATCTTAGAACTACTAAAGCCCTAAGGGGAAATATTCAAGAACTTTTTATTACATATAAAAACCTTTTCGAAAAGCATCTGCTCAGACGTTATCCCGTTGGATAAAGACTGTTTTAAATGAATCAGGAGTAGATACATCAATTTTTTCGGGACACAGTACGAGACACGCGTCTACTTCAGCAGCTTTTCAAAGAGGGGTGGATATCGAAACAATAAGAAAGGCTGCGGGGTGGACGCCAAACTCTAGTTCGTTCGCAAGATTTTATTGCAGACCAGTTTTAAATACAAGTTTGTATGCAGGCCAGGTTATGTTGTCTGAATAAATAGTTTATAATAGTAGTCCATAATAGTACCACATACTTAAGTTAGAATTAATCTGTTCGAATAGTTAGTAGGAAATATGTTTCCTTTATATTAAGTTACATATGTTATTACAACCATAATATATATAATACTATAACATATTGGCTAGTATCTTTAATGCTAGCCTATAACACAATATATAAAATGTTCCATAAACTTTACATTAGTCCTAATTGAAAAAATTATGGAACTACTTTAAACAACTACAGAGTGTTCTATATAAGGACGTGGCTATGAAGTATAATACAAGATTAAACGACTTACCTTAAGGAAGTTCAATCTTTATTATACGAAGAGCCACGTCCTTATATAGAATAGGCCCACCCAAACGTTCACCTTAAATATCCCAAACCCTAGAAAAAATTTTTTCAATACAGCACTTCAACGTAATGTCGATCCAGGGAGCCGGAAAGCAGAGTTTGAGTTCTTCTAAAATTTAGTGCGTCGTGTAGCAACTGATACGTTACTACAGAGTGTTCTATATAAGGACGTGGCTCTTCGTATAATAAAGATTGAACTTCCTTAAGGTAAGTCGTTTAATCTTGTATAATATAAGTGTGCGCTGGGCTATAGTTTACACATAATCAGCTGTATTCGATTTGTATGGATTTGCAATATTTTTATTCTTGTTGTTTCTTCGTCAGTTTGTCGTTAGAACTTAAAGAGAAGGGTGTTAAAATTATAAATTTTTCATTTAAGGATTACGGTTATTTTTTTATTATAAATTATAATTTATAGTGATTTAATGTGTAACTGCATTGATCTAAATATTTAGTTGTATTGCAACAATGTTTAGACGCGGTAAAATGATGGTTGACCTTGCCAAAGGGCAAAAAGATAGTGAACAAACAGTTCCTAAACAAATTACAACAGGTAAGAACACTAAAAGCAACAAGAAATATGGCATTGTATTTTTTGTATATAATAACAATATATTACAGTTTTGCATGTTAATATTAATTTTCCGTCGACCGTGTATTTACATCCGATATTAACGTTCCCAAAATCATTCATTAATGACCCATATTAATGCATGATTTTCTGTAAATGCACGATTTTGGTAATTAAAATTAAAGGCAGCCATGCAAACAAATCAACAAAATAATAAAACGTCAATCCAAAACGTCGTCCGCTGTCATTAGTATTTGTAGAATTGTGAAATCTGGATTGTAAAATAAAAGTTGTTAACTGTTTTTCTTCACTTTAGTAAAAAATACGACCGACGAAAAAACATTGTAACCAACTCTTACATTAAAATGCGATTAATGATCTCGAACATTAACGCGTTCGCTACGCTCACGCGTTAAAATATTTCGATTATTAATCGCCATTATTAATGTACTTGTTGGTTAAATTACTATTAAAATCCCGCGTTTCAATAAATTCGTTTATTACTTCATCTTTTATTACAATAATTGGTTTATCTTAAGTTTCATTAAAATGTTATTATTTGTCAGAGCTATTAGGTAGCAAAAGAGAGCGTCGAATCGGCTGTAAGCTTATTCAAATAAGTTCGCGAACTTCAATGCATAGGTATTAAATTATTATTTAAATATAGAATAAGAACTAATAATATATTATGATTTTTAGGAATTTGGCAAAAAATGCAAGATAGAGGCATGGAGTTTAAGGGAAGCACAGAAACATTAAGAAAATTAATACATACTATGGGATTTAGGTAGCTATGCATAAAATAAAAATATAATAAATTAATAGTGTAAATTAAGTTAGAAAATATGTAGCTCTATTGCATATAAATGTTTGATTTATATAATAAAGTTTCTTAAAATTGCTTTGTAGATGGAGAAAGACAGAAGACAATAGAAGTGTATTAATGGAAAGTCATGATATTCGTTTGAAACGAATAAACTTTCTTAAGCAAATGATAAAATACAGAGCCGAAGGAAGATATATCGTATATACCGATGAAACTTATATCCACAGCAGCCATACGCAACCCTATCGGTGGTCAGATCAAAGTGGCAAAGAGTTAAAAAAACCCATTTCGAAAGGAAAACGACTGATTATTGTTCATGCTGGGGGAGAAAATGGTTTTATTCCTAATGGGTTATTAATTTTTAAATCAGGTAAGATATTATTATTATTAAAAATTGTAAAGGCTACTAGATACCTACTATAATTTTCTATATTAGTTTTATTAAAATATTTCCCAGTAGAGCATGCTAATCTAAGTTGACCTGCCAATAATATTTCTTGGTATACGAAAAGCCCACTTAATCATTTTTAGCTCACTAATTATTACGTGGTCTACTTAAAGGTATTAGCAGGTGCTATTTAGGTCTCTAATCCCCTAATAATCATTTACATTTCTTGTTAAAAATGGGGATATGTACCTGGCCTAAAAGGATCCCTTAAATAATTAATTTGGGATTGTTTACTATTTTTATGAAATATTTAAAGGCAATTAAAATTGTTGTTAAAACTTCTTTGTAATATTTGCAATGTATAATATATTTTATTATCCGTAGGATCCAAAAGTGGCGATTACCACGACGATATGAACCATAGAAACTTCATGAAATGGGTCGAAACTCAGTTGCTGCCTAATTTGCCGGAGAAATCAGTTTTGGTAGTAGATACCACCATGGACCATTTACGCTTTACGGTAAATACTGGGACATCGGACGAAAGCTTGTCAAGTTCAAGTGCACAAGAGAGTAATAGTAGCAGTAGCTTAGGAGCACACTCCTTGTCTGATTCAGACTAGATAAAGATCTTAATTTACATTCAATGATCTTGTTTAATTATAGGTATTATGCATATTGATTTAATATATTATTATACATTTTTATTATGGTTAATATAAAGTTGAACAGAAGCCTTATTGTTTGCATACACTGTGAACAGGGCCTTATAAACAAAATGTACTATTCTGTTTGTTGTATATGTTCTAAATAAAGACCTTTATTATTGTTATTATTTATATATTAAAAATATTTATTTAAAATTTTTCTTTCATTTTTTAAATGTACCTACACTGAAAATAAATCTCATCATTAATACAAAAAGACACCCCTATGCTCTTATAAAATATTTTCCGATTCTTTTTACTCCCTTCTATAACATCTATGTATTAAGAGATATATTTTTTTAAATCCGTTTTTTTTAACTCTTAATTCTCCGCTACTGACTTTGACGTCATACCTTCGCGCATTGCCATACACGTGGCTGTATCCATTTGAACTTTGGTCAACTCTAACTAACGACTCAACTGTTTTAAGTTGGGTGCAGGGATACTCTATTCCTCTGAGCTCGATACCCAGACATAATAGGATTCCTGTTGTACCGCGGTTCTCGTGTAAAGAAAATAAAGCCTTACACACTAGTAGTTCATATTTTTTGGTGCCTAAACCGAATGGTGAATTTAGATTTGTTTTAAATTTAAAGAAATTCAATAAATTTGTTGATATTGAACATTTTAAGCTGGAAAATCTTCGAAATGTCAAGGATCTGATAACACCTAATGTCTATATGTGTACAATTGATTTAAGAGACGCTTATTATTTTGTACACATCGCTAAAGGTAGTAGGAAATTTCTAAGATTTCAATTTGAAAATACACTTTACGAATTTATGTGCTTACCTTTCGGTTTAGCCACAGCACCCTTTGTATTTTGTAAAATGTTTAAACCCATAATATCTTGTTTACGTTCTAAAGGCTTCCTATCTGTAAATTACCTTGATGATTTTTTGTTAATTGCAAATTCAAAATCAGATTGCATACGGAATTTTAAAATAACTTCTACTCTACTTAGTGATCTAGGGTTCATGATTAATATGGAAAAGTCCCAAGACATACCTTCGCAACAGTGCATCTTTTTGGGTTTTATTATAGATAGTTTTTCTATAAAAATACGGTTGCCGGAAGAAAAAATTAAAAAAGCCTTGACACATATTCAACGTATTATAGATGCAAATAGAATTAAAATACGTAGTTTTGAAAGGCTAATTGGTTATTTAATTTCTATTTGCCCTGCCTTTACGCATGGGTGGCTTTATACTAAACGATTGGAATATTTTAAATACAAGGCATTAAAAAATTCCCAATACGATTTTAATAAATATATGTTTTTGCATCAAGAATGCCAAGAAGACCTTAAATGGTGGGTGAAAAATATGAAAAATTCGGGGTGTAAAATACGCCATAATACGTTTGAACTCGAGATTTTTTCAGACGCTTCACCTAGTGGGTGGGGAGCATCTTGTAATACAAACCGGACTCACGGGTTTTGGGATGAATCTCTTAGGGAAAAACATATTAATTACTTAGAGCTTATGGCAGCTTTCTTATCATTAAAAAGCTTTGCCAAACATACAACGAACTGTGATATCCTGTTGAGAAGTGATAATAAGTCGGTAATCGCACTTATTAATAGAATGGGGAGTTCAAAGTATTTACATCTTCATAGTCTGACGAAAGTTTTTGGGAATGGTGTCTAGAAAGAAATATCTGGGTAATGGCGTCATACATTCCCTCGAAAGACAATAAAATTGCAGACAGAGAGACTCGTATAAAAAATATAGGTACGGAATATTCATTAAATAACGAAGCTTCTGTCGATATTATCAACAGATTTGGAACTCCAAATGTTGATTTGTTTGCTTCATATTTAAATTATTAATGTAGGAAATATGTCTCGTGGAAAAAAGATCCTGGTTCAATGTTAATTGATGCTTTTTCTATGTCATGGAGATCTCTAAATTTTTATGCATTTCCCCCTTTCCCGTTAATTGGTAAAATGTTAAATAAAATAATTTACGATGAAGCAGAAGGCATTGTGGTTGTACCAGAATGGAAGTCCCAATCGTGGTACCCCCTTTTTTATAAACTATTAATATCTAAGCCCTTGCACCTTCACGCAAATCATAATCTCCTCTTATCACCTTACAGGGAAAGCCACCCCATATGGAAGCGGATTACCCTGGTTGCTGGGAAACTATCAGGCAGGCGTACATACGCAAGAATATAAACTTAGAATGTTTACCAGTTTTTATGAACTCCTTGAGTAAAAATACACTTAAACAATATAATACGTCCTTTTCAAAATGGTGGAAATTCTGTGCTACAAACTCGATTTCCATTTTTAATCCATCTCTGAACGATGTATTAATGTTTCTTAATACTGAGTTTTCATCAGGCGCTGCATATCAAACTTTAAACTGTCATAGATCGGCATTAAAACAATTATTTTACATTGAAGATAAGGCTAACATCATTAAAAGATTTTTAAAAGAAACGTTTAGGATGAAACCGGTATTTCCTAAATATAATCAGACATGGGATCCTAAGATAGTAATAAATTATTTGTCAACATTTTTTCCGTCAGACACCCTTAGTTTGGCAAAACGTACCCATAAGTTAATTACATTAATGGCATTAGTTACGTCTCATAGAGTTCAGTTCCCTTATTAAAATTTCAAATATTACGAAATGTGCAGACTCTTTTAGAATTTTTGTCGATGCTTTTTTAAAGACATCTTCTCCTAATCGGCCACAACCAGTATTAGAGATACCAAAATTTATAGAGAAACCCGAGATATGTGTCGCTTCTACCTTGGAGGAATATCTTAGAACTACTAAAGCCCTAAGGGGAAATATTCAAGAACTTTTTATTACATATAAAAACCTTTTCGAAAAGCATCTGCTCAGACGTTATCCCGTTGGATAAAGACTGTTTTAAATGAATCAGGAGTAGATACATCAATTTTTTCGGGACACAGTACGAGACACGCGTCTACTTCAGCAGCTTTTCAAAGAGGGGTGGATATCGAAACAATAAGAAAGGCTGCGGGGTGGACGCCAAACTCTAGTTCGTTCGCAAGATTTTATTGCAGACCAGTTTTAAATACAAGTTTGTATGCAGGCCAGGTTATGTTGTCTGAATAAATAGTTTATAATAGTAGTCCATAATAGTACCACATACTTAAGTTAGAATTAATCTGTTCGAATAGTTAGTAGGAAATATGTTTCCTTTATATTAAGTTACATATGTTATTACAACCATAATATATATAATACTATAACATATTGGCTAGTATCATTAATGCTAGCCTATAACACAATATATAAAATGTTCCATAAACTTTACATTAGTCCTAATTGAAAAAATTATGGAACTACTTTAAACAACTACAGAGTGTTCTATATAAGGACGTGGCTATGAAGTATAATACAAGATTAAACGACTTACCTTAAGGAAGTTCAATCTTTATTATACGAAGAGCCACGTCCTTATATAGAATAGGCCCACCCAAACGTTCACCTTAAATATCCCAAACCCTAGAAAAAATTTTTTCAATACAGCACTTCAACGTAATGTCGATCCAGGGAGCCGGAAAGCAGAGTTTGAGTTCTTCTAAAATTTAGTGCGTCGTGTAGCAACTGATACGTTACTACAGAGTGTTCTATATAAGGACGTGGCTCTTCGTATAATAAAGATTGAACTTCCTTAAGGTAAGTCGTTTAATCTTGTATAATATAAGTGTGCGCTGGGCTATAGTTTACACATAATCAGCTGTATTCGATTTGTATGGATTTGCAATATTTTTATTCTTGTTGTTTCTTCGTCAGTTTGTCGTTAGAACTTAAAGAGAAGGGTGTTAAAATTATAAATTTTTCATTTAAGGATTACGGTTATTTTTTTATTATAAATTATAATTTATAGTGATTTAATGTGTAACTGCATTGATCTAAATATTTAGTTGTATTGCAACAATGTTTAGACGCGGTAAAATGATGGTTGACCTTGCCAAAGGGCAAAAAGATAGTGAACAAACAGTTCCTAAACAAATTACAACAGGTAAGAACACTAAAAGCAACAAGAAATATGGCATTGTATTTTTTGTATATAATAACAATATATTACAGTTTTGCATGTTAATATTAATTTTCCGTCGACCGTGTATTTACATCCGATATTAACGTTCCCAAAATCATTCATTAATGACCCATATTAATGCATGATTTTCTGTAAATGCACGATTTTGGTAATTAAAATTAAAGGCAGCCATGCAAACAAATCAACAAAATAATAAAACGTCAATCCAAAACGTCGTCCGCTGTCATTAGTATTTGTAGAATTGTGAAATCTGGATTGTAAAATAAAAGTTGTTAACTGTTTTTCTTCACTTTAGTAAAAAATACGACCGACGAAAAAACATTGTAACCAACTCTTACATTAAAATGCGATTAATGATCTCGAACATTAACGCGTTCGCTACGCTCACGCGTTAAAATATTTCGATTATTAATCGCCATTATTAATGTACTTGTTGGTTAAATTACTATTAAAATCCCGCGTTTCAATAAATTCGTTTATTACTTCATCTTTTATTACAATAATTGGTTTATCTTAAGTTTCATTAAAATGTTATTATTTGTCAGAGCTATTAGGTAGTAAAAGAGAGCGTCGAATCGGCTGTAAGCTTATTCAAATAAGTTCGCGAACTTCAATGCATAGGTATTAAATTATTATTTTAATTTAATAACTCGCATTTACTATTAAGATCTATTTGAACTGTCCTTCATCATATAAATATGGATTACCTCTCTAATCTACTTGAAGAAGCCACTAAACAAGCGGATAATTTACCAGAACACTCAAAACCTAAATGCCAAATCAAAGAAGTTGAAAGTTTTGCTGATCAAAATAAGATGAACCTTTTTCAAAACATGCTCCTATGTAATGCAATCTGGATTAGAAGAAGAGTAAACCCGTTAAAAATAAGAACTCTTTCTCTTGCCGTGATACCCAAACCTGCCTCTCTTATAAAGGATTATTCTAAGGGGATGATTTTTGAAAGAATCCGTGCCATAATCTATGATGAAAATACTATCCCATCAGCTGACATAAACACACTCCTTCAGGTGGCCTTTGTTCTACTTGAAAATCCAGATTGGGGTTCCAATTATTTTAGGAAGTCTATAAGCCTTGAAATGGTCAAAATTATGGGTAAGGACCTTGATGATACCACCAAACAAGAGCTGCCAGAAACAGTCATAGAGGGGATGGGGAACCTTACTATGGATGCAGCCACCAAAGTAAACAATTGGTTGTTAGGAATCCAAGGTGGTGAAACTCCGGATGTAAACATGGAATCTGCTCTTGACACCGTCAACAATATGGCTTTGATTCTAACTATAATGAAAAAAGAGAGAAAGGGAGGAGAATGTGCAATACCCGGAGTTTCATGGCACAAATTACAGGATTTGGAAGAGAAGCTCCACTCGATCCGCAAAGTCTGTAACTCCAAACAACAAAAGGGGAAATACCACCAGCTAATGGTTTTCCTATCTATAGGGCTAGAGCTGAATTGCCTCGGGATTGACATATCGAATCCTTACTATATATTTTTGAGAGAAATATACAACCACACATTAGTGTCTCTCTCACTTGCTTTATAGCTGTTCTAGACTATCTATAGGTTTACCCTTCCTTAGTTATGGAAAATGGTATTCACAGTGGTGAAGTTGGGAAATTACGATATACGATACGATATACGATATACCTAAAACTGTCACTCATGTCTCTAGTTTTTCGAATACTTGCGGAGCACAAAATCGCAATCAATTTGTTTCTGCTGCGATGTTGTATGCCGTCAATAAGATTGAACACTTACAAATTGTGGATCTAAAATTTATGGAATCTGGCCATTCCTACCTAGAGGCAGATTCAATTCACGCCACTATTGAACGAGCCCGTAAACATCGAAAAAAATTTACAACCGAAGAATGGGGGTTATTAATAGAAATGGCAAGAAAAAAACCTGCTCCCTACCAGGTCAATAAAGTTACCCATTTAGATTTTTATGACTTGCAGACATTGTCATCTATTAGCATGCAAAACACCAAAGTCAGTACATTAAAGGAACAAGTGAAATGGCTTCACATTAAATGGCTAAGATTTGACAAATCTAAGCCATTTATTATTCAATATAAATATTCATTATCTGACAATGAATTCTTAGAATTTAATGTTTTGCAAGCGAAAAAAAAAAGAAAATTATATCGTGGAAGACGCTGGCCTTGACAAAAAAATATGAAAAAAGATTGCCAATATCAGAGGCGAAAAAAAAAAGATTTGCTTTATTTGCTAAGAAAGCATATTATTCCTCACGCATACAAAAATTATTTCGAAAGTTTGCCTAGCTCAAAGAAAATCAAAGATCTTGTTCCATACGCAACCGTTGAGGATAAACTTTATGAAGAAGACATTTAATTTTAATTTAATGTTACAATCTTTTGTATTTATATTAATAATTATAATATAATAAATAATATTAATAAAGTCTGTTTGTTTGATTTTTTACAAAATGCTTGTTTTTTGTTTTAATAAACACTTGAAAAATGTACATTTTTTTATCAAGCCCTTATATAGTATGTCAACTCGAGGAAATTCACAATATTGTATGTCCATGCAAATTTACAATTATAACGACTTTTAGTGAAAAAACTTATAACAATTTACAATTCGCATATATATTTGTGTTACAGATACATACACTTTCTCACAAAAAGCCAAATCATTTATGAAATGATCATGAATTTTACTTAAAAGCGAAATAAAAACTATTTTTAGCATTTCTGAAAAATTTATAGAATCGGACATACAATGTTTGCGCTTTAAACCATCGAAATATAATGATATTTTTTCCAAATCACCAAACTACATGGGAAAAACAAATGTAGTGGAACACAGCATAGACCTAGGTGATGTCCAGCCAATAAAAACTAGAGCTTACAGAGTATCTCAAAAAGAAAGGGAACTAATAACCAACAAATAAAGGAAATTGTAAAATACAATATTAAACGGCCTAGTAATTCTCCGTGGGCAAACCCAGTCGTGCTAGTAAAAAAAAAATCAGGATAAACAAGATTTTGTATGGACTATAGGCGACTTAATGACGTCACTAGAAAATCGGCCTATAACATTCCAAATATAGATGATATAGATTGGAAAAGAGAAAAATTCAGAGAGTGCAAAATTCTTGTTGTCGCTTTATTTTCTCTCTGCGTAAATATGACCATGTTTCAAGTTCAATTCGTGAACTGAAATGGCTTAATATGAACAATAGACGAGAGCTCCATTTTGCAGTTTTTTTACATAAAATTGTTCTTACGGGATTGCCTACTTTCCTTAGGGATAGGCTTATTTCTAGAAACGCTATACATAACAGAGACACACGATATAATGACCTTTTTAGCATTCCCAAACATTCTACAGCCATGTTTCGGCGATGTTTTAGTTATCAGGCTCCTCACACCTATAATAAACTTCCAAATGAACTTAAACTGTCAAGCCCATTTTCTTTTAAACGGAGGTATAAATCTCACTTACTTGCTGGCCAATAAATACTCACAACTCTAATTGTAAAGTTTGTGGTGTGGAAAAAAAATAAATAAAAAAAAGATTGTTATTTAATTACTGTATAGCTTTTTGTTTATTTATAGGATATCTTAATAATATTTATATATTTTAGTTAGAGGTTCTATGTAAGACTAGCCATTACGGCTAAATATCGCCTCGATCAAGAATATCTTTGTTAAGATTTGATTTTTTGTTAAGATTTGATTTTGTGTGAACTTTTTTTTTTCTTTGAATAAAAGACGTTTATTATTATTATTATTATTATTATTATTATTATTATTATTATTATTATTATTATTATTATTATTATTATTATTATTATTATTATTATTATTATTATTATTATTATTATTATTATTATTATATATTAACCTATTTGGGCAACGCAAAATAATTCTCTGCCCTAAACATGGTTTCTGGATTTTGGCAAGTCAAAATTAAAGAAGAGTCAAAACCATACATCGCTTTTCAGGCACAAGGTCATGAACTTTGGGAATTTAATTACATGAGTTTCGAGTTATGTAAGGCACCTGCGTCGTTCCATTTATTGGCAGATTTAGTATTCAGAGTTGATCATATCTGTAATTTATTATGAACTTCACATCTTAACTCACCCAAAAGGAGATACCCACCAGTCACTCACAAAATACCGATGAGTCATAAACATCCAATCTCAATTAAAATCCATCTACCCTGTAATTGCAAACTTCACTCCGAAAATGAAACCATAACTCCGAAAAGATTCCCTTGCCCTGATAAAATTACAACTACAGCATACATCATCATACATATAATCCCAGAAACTTGGTCCAACTTAAAAACTTTCATACTCAATCCAAAAATACAAAAAAGTTTACCCACATATGAAGATATTTATGAATGATTAAATACAAATTGGACGCTAAAAATTCCCCACCTAAATTTAACCTCAACTGACACTACAATTAAAAATATTTAGGTTTCATAAATAACAGATATCCCCAAATCAGTTCATATCGTGAAAGTTACGGTATACACAGTGACTCACTATTCTTAATTTGGAAGTTATTTCCGTTGTAGTAGCATATTTCTCCTTTAGCCGTAACAGGTTAAAAATATTAATGCAAAATAAATGCATTCATCTTTAGTAAGTATTATTTCCAGACAATGATACATTTTCTTACAGGTAGATAGGTATATCATGACAATACTACTGTAATATGAGCGTAATAATTCTGTATTAGTATATTATTATTGTATTTAGTTGTTCTAATGAATTATTATGATTAGCTGTTATAACAACACTGTCAGTATACCAATTGTGTAATATAAACATTATCGTAAGTGGAACACCGATGTATGTGGTGACACCGATTAACAGAGAAAATATAGTTTGACTTTGAATATGAAAGACCGTTTTCTTTAAACTCTTTACGCATAGCAATCCATCTATCAAAACATGAAATTATTACATGGCGATCCTGCTAGCTGCTAATCCTTAAGAAGAGAAGCATTCATATAAAGTAAAATGGGTACTGCCAAGTCGAAAGAGGAAATAGTTATTAACCAGGTCTCGAATGGAGACGCAAGAAATGAAATACGAACAGGGGATTTTAGCTATCAGAGTACCTTTTGGTAACACCTGTATTAGCCGTTATCCTTTTTATTACATATAGTGGAGCTCTCGTTATCGCAAAGCATTACGAAAAACGATTTGACGAGATATTAACATGAACGAGCTGGGCAAATCAAGGCATGAATTGACGACGGAGCAAGAAGTATAACATTTTGTATTAGGTTCTTTTTAGGGTAATTATAAAGATGGAGTTTCGGAACTTGAAATTTTTACACTTATGGAAAAATGACGGAATATGGACATAGGAAAAAAAAACTCAGTTATATTTAAAATTAGTGATTAAAAAAAAGTACTAAGTAAGTTATAGAATTAAGTAAATTGTATCTAAATAGGGACCTATTTAACCAGTACTTTTATCTTAAATAATTATATTTGCATGTTTTTTATGGAAGTTAACCTAAACATTATTATAATAAGTTTTCTAGCGGATGTCAAAACTTATCTAGTAAAATTAAATTACGACAGACGAAAAACATCCATTGTTTCAACCAAAGTTAGGGAAGCAAAGACTATTTACTATCAACTAGGTGATGAGGTTTCTGCTATTAATCAAAAAATAGAAAATGCTGAACTAGACAAAGCAGACATTGCATATTCTAAGAGTACTATAGAAAAAATTTAAAAAGTGTATTAGGAAATTATAAATTTTGATAAACAAATCACGGAAGGTTTAAAACGCGGAAAGTATAAATCGGGATAACTAAGACGCGAAAAGTATACATTTAAATATGTCGGCTTTTGACTTAAAAGTGGCCACGAGCCATTACCTGTAATGGATGACTCGGAGGCTATTACCCATAAATTAATCGATGCGGCAAAATTTTATGATTCTATGCTTAACGATGAGGGTAAGCCTGTTTTAATTAAAACACGTATTTCAAATAATGCAAAATTAAGATTAAAGTCTAGTTACGATTCTATGGATTCCTTATTAGGAGACATAAAAACATACCGATACCGCCCTTTAGGCAAAATTGTTTCCGTCAAACAAGGCGATAATTCTATTTCTGAGTTTGGTAAGAATTTTGAATATATTTTAGTAAATCTAACAATATCTCACACAGACGGTGATTCAAGAGCTTTTAATATCCCAAGACCCATAAATGAAAAAGTCGCTGTAAAAAGGTTTACAGGTGGCCTTAGAAATGATAAACTCGGCACAGTCACACTGCTAGACGTTATAAATTTTTAAAAGATGCCATTAGAGCGGCACAAGAAGAAATTTCCCTTAAACAATAATCAGCAGATTTTTAATATGTTTAGAGCAAGGAAAAACAACAGCAATTTTTCTACAGGTTTTACCAGCAAAAAGCTCTGAAATATATTTTAATCACAGTCAATAGAAACGTAACTAATAGAAATAATAATCATGTTTCTAATTTTCAACAAAGTAATTTTCGCCTAGGTGGTAATAGCAATGACGTTCGTTTACTCGCGATCGTAGAAATTCGCGGAGAAAAGACAAGGTTAGTAAACGTTGTCGTATGGTAGTTCTAGAGAGCAAACATTTTTTGTCGACCCTGAAGAGGAAAACATTCATAATAATATTTTTACTTATTCCGAAAGATGTCCGAAAACTGGTGAGAAATTATAAGAGAACATCAACTAGGAAAACCGCATATAGGTACTGCAGATATACTGGAGAGGGTCCTGAATGAAATTAAAAGAGGAATTATAAGTCAATACAGTGCTCATAAAACATACCTACAATACCTGTTGCAGAACGACTGCAACCTGTCTTCTTTTATTATTTAATTTACAATAAACTAAAATAAACTAATTATATTGTTTTGGTAAAAATTTAAAGTCAATGTATAAATCTATCTATCTGCTTAATTTTGTATTTCTTCATTACTTACCCTACGTGTACGCACCCGTATTGCACCAAGTCAAAATCAACTAATACCACACCCCTTTTTGCAATTTGCAATGTGACCGCAAAACGATTCGGTGCGAGAGGTGCTTACTCTCTTCTCATGGAGCTGCGAAAGAAGCAAAAGTGCTGCGTTTGTTTTATCTCACAAAATGTGAGGTTTTGAGTTTTGAAATTGCTAATTTAAAGTAAATTATCCGTCTTTACGGTAATAAAGTGTAGTTCACTTGAAAACGGCCTTTTCTACGTTGTGTGCCCACAAGGGCAAATTACTCATCGTGATTCTATTGTAAAATGTAAAATTTCTTTCTTACCGTCTCGTTGTGGATACAGGTATAATCTACCATGTTGTTTTTCTTTAAGCACCAATATCGCTATATTAATCGATCAAACGCAGAGTTTTGTTTATCTCATGTAATTATTGCTGGACGACCAGTTAAACAATATTTTTGTTTATACACTAATGTGGCCTTATTAATTAACTAAAATCAGAATTTGCTGAGTGCACTGATAGTGGTGCTGTGACTGCCTATCAAATACGCAGCCAGTTATTTGTTGGATTCATGTTTTGAATTATAAATTCATTTCTGTTTTATTGAAGTAAAAAATATTTCACGCCTTACAATCTCCAAATGGTATAGTTTGTTCCATGTGTCTAAACCTTTACGATAAACTAACTTAAGTTGTAAAAATGTAAGTGTTTAATTTAGTGTTGTAGCATAACTTTCCTTTTCAAATACTACAAAGTAAGAACGGGATTCATTTAAATCGATTTATTAAAAAGCCTGTGACTAATGAAAGTTAGCGAACATACGTTGCGCCAAGACAACTAATTCAGGCTATGTTGTAATGATTAAATGAATCAAGTTTACAGCTATAGAATTTATGTCAGTATGATTATTAATTGTTATAAATCTTTCATGTAGAACACCTGTATTTTGTTCTAAGAATTTGTCTTAATTTAACTTTGAATAAAAATATCCATTCATGTATTAACTCAAACAAACGTATTTTAATAAACCCCCATGAACCAGAACCTAAGAAAAAACAGTATTTCTTGAATTTAACTTTTGCTAGCCTTCGACAAATACACGAAGGCTACCCTATAGATATGTTTTATGTACTAAATAGTTTCCAAACAATACCCAATCTTCCTAGAATATTTTTCAAATAAAATAATTCTTCTTTCATTATCAAACTTGAAAATCCTCTGAAGTTAATAAATTTAAGCCAGGAACAATGACCAATTTGTATTAAAATTAGTTATGTATGTCCATGAATATAGGCTGAAAAATAAAAAATAATCATAAATGTTATTAAAAATTAATTCATCCATTATGGGAATTTCGTGGCAGGTTCCATTTATATTTACATATTATTGACAGTGAATAACGCCAATCTAAAAATAAATACACATTAGTAATCATTAAAGACACTGTAGGTTCATAATAAGTATAACTGCTAAATACACCTTTTTCTATTTACCTCTATTATTTACTCTGTATTGTAATATTGCGAATCTGCGGAAATGAACAATAATTATCTCCAATGATTCGTGTCGGTAAGGATAGATCATTTTTCACGTCGCGAAAATGGGCTTGAAATTAAAAGTGCTTTGACGCGAGGGTTAATAAACATTTTATATTTATATTGATATTTTGATTCTTAAAAAAAAAATTATTGGATTGTGTCTATTTCTTATTTAAAAATAATGGTTTTGTTATTTAACTATCGTTTTTAAAACTTTATTAGTGTTTAGGAAAAATTTAAATTTTGGCGACCGACACCTTGTGTTCATCCACAATGCATCATGCATCAAATGTTGATGAGCTTTTAATTAGGGCTGCACGAGAAAATGAAGTATCCATTATGAAGTTGTGTTCGCGCTCATCGCATCCCAACATTAGATTTGATCGTCTTCAAATCGCGCAAAGTTAAATGGAATCGGGCTTTGATTGAATGGCAAATAAATAACGAAGGTAGAAAAATTCCAAAGAAGAAAATTAGTTCATTAATAGGCAAAGTATGGAAGGAAACAAGTCCAAATATTATATATAATGGTTTTCGGAAAGAGGGTATTTTTCAATACAATCACGATGTGATCACTAAATTACAAAATTCGAAGAATAGCGTAATAACTCAAAAACACTATAAATTAGGTTTTGTCACAAACGACTAGTGAACACAACAATCTATCTCCGAAAAAAACTGTAACAAAGGTAATTTTTAAATTTAAGGACACTATTTGTAGATAGAACAGTTTTCTTCCTAAATGTAATGTACTATTAATAATAATAATAATGCGTTTATTTTCCAAATAATTCATATACACAATTTCATAAATAATTGAAACTTAAATAATATTGTATAATTAAGAAAAGCTAAAAACTAACACTGATTTTGCAAAATAAACGAAGAAAGCCCACAAAGCTATATGAAGCTGCGCGCGGGTAACGACTATTTTTGATCACATATTAGTTTCCATTTTCCAAATGCAACAACAGTACACCTAAATTACTGCATAATGAGACCCTATCATTACTTTCCTAAGGATACAAAGTACGAATCCTAACACTATACATAATATTTACCAAACACATTTACATAGTATTCACAAACTAGATGCTCTACTTAGGGTTATTTATTTTTAATAGAATTCAGTATCAAATTAATCATGGGAATCCTTTTATTAAATCCTCACCTCAACCAAATTATGAACAAAAGATCTCTCCTTGCCAAGAATAAATAATTTTAGTCTCTTTTTAAAAAGTGGCATTGAGTTCAGAACTTTAATGTCATTTGGAAGTTGATTAAAAAGACGTGGTGCCATAAATTCGTAGGTTCTTTGGCCCACTGACTTAACTGCCATGGGAGTACGACTTTGGGTGAGTTTAATTCGGGTGTTATATTCGTGGTTTATTTTAACTAGTTTTGAGCTATGTCTTTTTTGGAAACTTATAACAGAGAAAAAATATAATTGTCGAACATTCAACAGTCTTGATTCCGCATAGAGAGCATCGCTCGAGTAAAGATAGTTCTTGCCATAAATAATTTTTATAAATCGTTTTTGTGTTATACAAACCATATCTGTATATTTTTTGTGCGCACTTCCCCAGGCTAATATTCCATATGTAATCCTGGATTCGATAAGAGAAAAATAGATCATCCTGAGGGAACGCAATGGAAATACATTTTTCAAGAACCTAATCCTATACAAGAAAGATCGCATTGTCTTTAAAACATAGTTGGTGTGCTCATCCCACCTTAGATGCGAATCCAATATAACGCCTAGATACTTTACTGAGTTTGTTTTTGCTATTTTAAAACTTTGATCATTCATAACGCAAGTCAAATGATGAAATTCTTGGAGTCCTCTGACATCGCAACTAAAAGGAATATATTTTGTTTTTTCGAAATTTAAGGTTAGCAGCATATAATCAAAATATCCTTTTAATGTTCCCAAATCCCGTTCTGCCCTCTCTTTTGTCTCTAGCCAGGACTTAGAGCTATAGAAAATAGCAGTGTCATCGGCAAAACTTATTACAGTACCATTCATTACCAATTCCAGTAGTGAATTTACATAAATAAGAAATAATATTGGTCCCAACACTGCACCCTGAGGAACACCAAACTTAAGTTTTTTTTCTGAACTAATACATTCATTTATATTAACTACTTGTGTTCGATCTGAAAGGTAATTCTTAAACATTTCTAAAACCACTCCTCGAAAGCCAAGGCTTTGCAATATTTCCAAAAGCTTTTTATGACTTACAGTGTCGAAGGCCTTTCTTAGGTCCAAAAAAATACATAAACATTTTTCTCCATTGTCCAAAGATTTTCCAATCTTCGATGTTAGGTAAGATAATTCATCATCAGTTGACTTGCCCTCCTGGAATCCATATTGCCTGGGCGATAATAGATTATTTTTATTTTAAATTGGCCTATAGTTGAATACATCTTTCTTATCACCTGATTTAAATACTGGCTTTACAATGGCTTTTTTAAATATAAGAGGAATCTTACCGTCTTTTATAATTTTATTTATTAAGTATGCCAATGGGTTGCAAACTTCATTGCATATATTCTTTAGTAATTCCGAGGTTATACCATCGTAGCCTGGAGCTTTATTATTTTTTAACCCTTTTATTATCCCTAATATTTCATTTCCACATGTAGGTGCCATGAACATAGACTTATCATTAATCTTTGTATTACCTCGAAACATGGTCCCACTGATTTTTGCTGCCAGGTCCTCACCTATTTGGGAAAAATGTTGGTTGAATTCTTCTGCTATTTGTTGACCTTCTAAGATCTCGACATCATTAACCCTAATTGATTTTATGTTCTTCTCTGTGTTTATATTACTTACCTCCTTAACTATATTCCAAACAGTTTTGCTGTCATGTGTGCTATTTTCAAGTTTATCCCTATAATAATTTTCTTTAGAATTTTTAATTAGCGTATTTAACCGGTTACGATATGATACATAATCATTTCTCAACTGTACATTACCAGGGTTTTTCTGCATTTTTTTATATAATCTATCCCTTGTATTAATTGAACAGACCAAGCCCTGGGAAATCCAACACTTCCTCTTTACGTCATTATGCCTAACTATTCTGATATCAGTATTTTTTTCAATATTTTTACAAATTAAACCTGTTAACATGGATGCTAATTTATCAACTTCCTTAAGTTCATAATAATGACCCCAATCAATCCTTTGTATATCCGCTTTAATCTTATTTAAATTTACTCTTTTATACGACCTACACCTATCCTTTGTTTGTGTCCCTACATTTTTTTGGCTTATACTCAAGATTGTTGGATAGTGGTCTGTAAGATTTGTATTTAATACAGCCGATACTATATCATTTGTCTCTTTAGTTTTGAGAAATATATGATCGATACAAGATTGGCTTAGGCCCTGTACACGTGTTAATGTATTAATCATTGATTGAAAATTATACTCTGCCAATGTAGCCAAGTAATCAACAGTAACATTATTCATGATATTTATGTCAATGTTCATATCGCCCAAAAAAACAAAAAAGTCAACTTTTTTGTTCTTAATAGAGTCCAAATATTTCTTTAGTGAATCAAGAAACAAAAGTTCATTCGAAGAAGGCGATCTATAGACAGCAGACGAATGATATTTTTTGTTTCTGTATTCAAATTCAATTTGGATAATTTTTTGTTCGCCAAAATCTACCACTTGGTGATTATAGTTAATAGTATTTCTAATAAGAATAACAACACCGTCGTTTTTATTTAAGTTACTGGTATTATAAACAACATTAAAATTTTGGCATTGAAAGTAGTTAATATCATTTATGGCCCAAGTCTCGGTCAACACAACAAAATCAAATAAACAATCAAAGTTTTTTAAATACACCATTAATTGATCAAAGTTTTTGTAAATACTTCTAATATTTAAGTGGAAAAAATTTAGAGAATCTTTTTTTAGGTTTCTAGTTAAATCCTGAGTTTTCAAAAATAGGGTTTTTTTTTTGGTTGAGGGTATATTGTCTTATAAAAGGATCCATCCTCAAGCCCAACAATTAAATCGTTACTTATAATAAAATTATTTTTTAAATATAATGGAATACAAAAATAGACACAAATTATAAACTACAAACTATGTAAAATTTTTATAAAGGTAATCAATAACGGATCAGTTAAATTTGTGATGGTTTCCTTTGGCGGGTAGACCTCTTTGTAGGATTTTCTTCAGTTTCCTGAGGGTTTTTTCTTTTTTTGTCAGATGGGTTCTGATAAAACAAAACTGGTTCCTTTTCCTTAGTTTGGTTGTTGGTAGGTATTAATGCTTCATCTTTATGACCACCATTTTCCCCTGGTATTTTCTCGCATATTTCTATCTCTGTCTCTATTTCATGAGGTTTTTTTGTTTGGGACTGCCCTTCAATTAGATTTTGTTTCTTTAAGAACTCATAGGTAAATATTTTACCGTTAACGTACAAATCGTTTTTCTTTATTTTAGCATCACGTCCATTAGGGTGCTTCTTATTTTTCGACTTTTGAAAATTAACCGCGTCAACTCGCAATTCGAGTCTATTATCTAAAAAAACGAACCCGTTTTTTTTTTTTTTAATTGATGTTTAAGGGTTGCTACCGAGTGTCAAAGTTTGAAAAAATAACTATATGATAACTTGCTTCTCAATGTTATTAAAATAGATAAATTCAGGATTCAAACACGATGAAACAAAACTTTTGCAACTTGTTGACTCATGCTTTAGTGGTGACAGGCTCACTCACTCCGAATACCTTCTCTTTCCTAGATATGCGGCCTGCGAAGCGGTAACTGGCACTTGGCAGTGCTTGGCTGGCCAGCTGCCTGTTAGTACGTTTTATTTTGCCACGCATCGCATTTTGTAACATTATGGCGTCGTCGTCTAATTCGTTCTTGTTGACTAGGAAAAAAACTAGTATTTGGTTAGTAGGACAAACATCAGATCACTTACTTCAAAGCAAATTGCCGACAACAAAAGAAGTGCTGTGTTTATTTTTTCATTATAAAATCGTAACTAAGCAAACCAATCATAGTTCAGCCAATTCTACTGCTTGTGACGTTATGGCACAGTGGAAACGAGCAGGAATTCCGACTAAATTAAAAAAGGATGTCATAAAGAAGATAGAAAACAAGTTTACTGAATGGCAAAATTTAAAAAAAAATAAAGAAAATAAACGCTCTGAAGGCCTACAAAATAAAGAAACCGAGTGGCAAGATAATTTGGAAGATCTTTTTGACATGGCTCACGCTGATGCTTTAAATAAGATCACCATTGAGGAAGACAGACAATTTTTAATTGAGCAGAGAAAAACAGGACGTCCTGGTACAATAGGTGGTGTGGACAAAATTCATTAAAAAAAAATAACTGCGAAACAGCAAAAACACGCTCGCCTAAAACATCTTTTTGATCGAGAAAAAAGTTATATTGAATCCTCGCGAGAAAAGTGCATATGGTCTTCTTCGTCCAACAGCAGTGACGACGAAAAAAAAAGTTCGGCAACGGACATTTCAATGAGGGCAGGACCTTCGACTTCGACAGTAGATTTACCCCCACCTAAGCGCAAACGCGGCATGAAGAACCTTCTAGATGAACGCTTATCCGTAAGCCTCGACTTTGCCAAATTGAGTAATAGGAAAGCGACTGTTGTTTTGGCATCAACGCTCAAAAGTGCAGGAACCGATCCCTCTGAGTTCAATATTAATTCATCCTCAATTCGTCGCGAACGTATGAAACAAAGGCAACGGGTAGCAGAATCTTTAAAAACCGAATTTCAAGCAAATACACCACTTACTATTCATTGGGATGGCAAACTAATCGAAGACATACAGGACACGAAACAGTAGATCGCTTACCTATTTTAGTGTCAGGACATGGTGTGGATCAACTTTTGGCGGTTCCGAAACTAAATCGTGGAACTGGGGAGGCATGTGCTGCAGCTGTGTATGACACTATTCTATCCTGGAACTTAAGCGAAAAAATAAAATGCGTGTGCTTCGACACTACTGCGGTCAACACTGGTTTAAAAGCTGGCGCTTGCATCCTATTAGAGCAGAAGCTGGAAAAAGATGTACTTTGGTTAGCCTGTCGTCACCATGTAATGGAAATAATGCTAGAAGCAGTCGTACTTGAAGCACTAGGTCCCTCAAGTGGGCCAGAAATATTGATTTTTAAACGTTTTAGAACGACTTGGCCTAAAATTGATCAAAAAAGGTTCAGTACAGTTTCTTCAGATCCTGACGCTTTAAGATGCGTGGAGAATGTAGCGAGTATCACGATTTCATACGCTAAACGACAGCTAAATGAATACCAACCAAGGGACGACTATAAGGAATTGTTGAAACTTACAATAATATTTCTAGGAGGTGTGCCTAACGAAGGAATATCATTCAGAGCTCCAGCAGGTCTTCATCGTGCCCGTTGGATGGCAAAAGCAATGTATTGCTTCAAGCTTTTTATGTTCAAAGACCAGTTTAAGTTGACAAAAAATGAACTAAAAGCTATTACTGAAATTTGCGTTTTTGTCATTGTAATTTACGTAAGTTGCTGGTTTGAAGCCCCTGTCGCAAGTTCAGCACCGAGGAAAGACTTATCGTTGTTAAAAAATCTTAAGAGTTTTGAGAATATAAACAAAGCTATGTCCAAAAAAGCCCTCACGAAGTTCCTAGGGCATTTGTGGTACCTATCCGAAGAACTTGTTGCGCTTGCTTTTTTTGATCACGAAGTTTCGTTTGAAACCAAACAAAAAATGGTGATCGCACTGAATGAGGAAGGTTCAGACTATATCCCAAAACGTATTAACTTGGATATAAGTCACATTAGCGAAAAAAATCTTGAGGATTTTGTGTCCGCCAACACCTTAAGATTTTTTAGAATCCTTGGAATTTCTTCCGCATTTTTGCAAAAAGAACCTGGTCTTTGGGAAGAAGATGAAGATTACAAAGCTTCCAGAGAAATTGTACATTCTATGAAAGTGGTGAATGATATTGCGGAGCGAGGTGTAGCATTAATGGAAGAATATAACAAATTAATTACCACCAACGAAGAACAAAAACAATTCCTTCTTTTGGTTGTGAAAAATTTCAGGCAAAAGTACCCAAATACAAATAAAACCACATTGTTAGCGTAGATTACTATATTTTTCTAATAATTATTATGATTTATGTAAGATTGTCCATTTTGTTACCCAATAAAATTATTTTAAAAAACATATTTTTTTTATTTTTCAGTTACTGGTAGCGACCCCTAAATATTACTTTAAAATTCTGAAAAAGATAATGTAATACTTTTTTGTGTATTAGAACAGAATAAGAGGGTGACAGGCGATATATTACAAAAAAAAAGTTCTTCGGCGAAATAAGAAGCACCCTAATGTCCATTTTGTTTTGCTATTTTTAATTGTGTTCTTAGTAGTTTTTGTTTCTCATAATCTTCATATGTCAGATCAATTGCTACGAATACTCCACTGCCCACCAATTTTTTGGAGGATTTTAACAGATCGAGTTTAAGCTTGTAGCTGACAAATTCCACTAAGAGCGGACGTTTCCTATTGTTGTTTGCTGTTCCAGGTCTAAAAATATCTCTAATATCTCCAAAACGACAATCAACTTGAAGTTTTTGGTTTATTAAGTCCAACAGGTTCTGTATATCTTCGATGTCAGAATTTTTTTCTTGTATATTATAAAAAACAAGATTGTATTTTCTTAGTTTCTAATTCGGATACTTTTCCCTTTAGCGTGGCATTTTCTTGTTTTATACAATGATTTTCTTGTCGGAGTTGATCAAATTCCTTTGCAAAGTCTGTTTTAATATTCTGTATTTCACTCTTGATCTCTCTATTCTGTTTCTGTATTTCGTCTGTCTTCGTAACTAAGTTTTGTATAAGGATATAAAGATCATCGGTAGTAACTTTTGAGTTCATTACAATATTATTTTCTTTTACTAAATAAAATTGTTTTAAGTTCGGCCCTGGCTATCTTTATTTATCCTTCGTGAGATTAGACCTTTAAAGGAGTTTGCATTGACCTTGTAAATACTACTTTAAAACCCAAACAAATAACATCCAAATCAGTGTATACTATCAAATTTTGCCCATATAAAAACATTTACTCACTGGTTACTCTTACATACTCGTTCTTCAATGTGAAATGGTCTTCCCAGCATAAAACACATATTTTAAATTAGTCTCATTCTTATAAAAATTTGATTTTGAATGGGACCACTATTTATCGACCTCTGTTTTCAAGCACAGATCCGAACTTGAAACAATTTATCATCAATTAATGCCTTATTTTGATCGGACATTCCGTAAAAATTTTAACATTAATTTTCATTATCCAGGTTAAATAACAACGAAGTGAATCCAAATAGAAACAACACTGGAAAGCAAGCCAACCGAAAATTATTTAAATACAAGCGTACTTCTTTTTCCTGAATATAAACAGGCTGGACCTAGCAATTATCTAAATAAAAGTAAAAGAAAATAAGGATTTTGATAATGAATCACACTTTAGTGAAGACGATGATGATAGTATAAAAGATCCTGATTACAACTTAAGTTCATCATCGTCTTCAAACTCTGCAGGCTCGTCAGGGACATCTTTTTCTTCATCGAGTTCTGCAAGTCTGTTAAATCCAGTCATAAATAATCTAATTATTCCAACATAATCTGAAAGTGTAATCGAAAAAGAAGCAGAGAGAACAGAACTAAAGAAGACTAGGAAAAGGTTGCGTAGGAGGTCAAAAAAGAATACAAATCTTGTGCAAAATCTCAAAAAAAAATGCCGGCAAAATCGATTAAACTACCTTGTACTGAGATCTCAGGAACATAGATCAATTATTTTTAATGATAATTACAGTTTAACACGTTGATGGACAAAACTGTTTTAGCAGTAATCTAAAATTCATATTATAGGACACTTACTGCTATAACAGTAAAATAAAGTCTTCATTACATACACTTCTGCTATAGCAGTAATACTTTGCATCTGAATATATATACATATATCTCTAAGTATTCACTGTCCCACGGCAATACCTTACAATTTGGGGCACTGTCATATTTACAGCGTAAATCGGTTCTTTCCGCTAAGATGTTTCAAGGTCGGGTGGTGGGATGAATAGGCGCGCTTACTGCTATGGCAGTAATGGTTGCATTAGTTTATATCCAGTCGTTTGATTACTGTCCTGTAAGAAGCACGTGTTTTTTAGTATGTATTAATTATTTATATTGTGAATAATGGATCGTAAAGAAGAGGAGAGACTATTGAGACTTTATAATGAAGTATCAAGTGGTGACTACAGCGAAGGTGACTCAACTAATTCAGACAAATCTGAACCATATGCAGACAGAGACGGTGAGTTTGATATAAACTGCCCAACTTATCGACCTAGGGACAGCGACAAAAGCAGTGACTCTGAATGTGAAAGTTCGGAGGCCGGAAACCTTGAAGTAGAGTCTGATATGAACGAACGGACTGATCCAGAATCTGAGACAAATGAAAGCGATGAAGGTAAGATATTTTTATTGTTCCGTATTGAGTATATCATTATTACAACGACTATTTTTCTTTTCTCGGAAATCTAGATAGCTAAAATATGGTGGTCACCAAACTCTTCAAAACAAGACTGTAGTTAGGATAGGTTAGGTAATATAAGGTATTGGTTTTGAGTGATAAAATTCGTCTTAGACGACAAATTGAAACGCTGACTCAAGAGGTAAGAAAACGGTAAAATATAGGTGTTTACTCTATATTTATACCTAGTAACCCACTCAGTACTCTATGTTAAGAAAATTAAATAAATTAATATTCTTATTTTAGTAATATTAGTAAAAAAATATTACAAAGCAGTGATATTGTGACAAACAGTGATATACTTATTTCAAATGGAGATAAACTACAAAGCTTCAGAAACTCCATTAGCAACCCCAATTTAACCCGGCACCATTGTGTCAGTTGTTTTCGTTTTTATTGATACCTAATAGAAATTTAAAGATATTTTTGGGCATCTGAAACCTACTTAATGTAAAACAACTTTTATTATTAAAAGATTTCAACACAAAATAAAAAATAAAATTGAATTTTGTTTACAGACAATTATGGCCCGATCAAAAAAAAAGTACTCAAAATGGTACTAAAACAAAGACAAAAAGAAAACTCTTTCAATAATCCCCAGAAGCCTTAAAATGGGCTCTTAATGAAATAGTAGCTGGTCGAATGAACATTACAAATGCTGCAAAACAATTTAATGTCCCAAAAACCACGTTAATTGACAGAATGAAAGGGAAATCTAAACAAGGTAAAGGCAAACCCAAGCCAGGACCGCAGCCATTATTTGAAGATGAAGTAGAAGAAAAACTGGGACTATGGATTGTAAATATGGCCAAGTGTGGCTTTTTTTTAAAAAGGCCAGACTTATTCGATACCGTCGAGAAGATAGCTAAAGATTTGGAAAAAGAGCATTTATATAGAGAAGGAAAGCCAGGGGAAATACGGTACAAAAATTTTATGAAAAGACACCTAGAGATTGCATTGAGAGAAGCAGAAGGAGTAAACAAAGCACGGGCCAGAATAACGGAACAATACATAAGATCTTGGTTTTTAGGGAGATAAATCAATATTTAGAAGCAACAAATTTAAACCATGTCCTACTGGATCCTAGCAGAATCTTTAATGCCGATGAATCGGGGTTTTCGCTGTGTTCCAAAACTGGAAAAGTCTTAGCTTTAACAGGAATATCTATAGGATTAATCTCGGGAATGAAAAGGAAGTAATACCTAACCGTTGTAATCATATTTTCAGCAAACGGAAAAAATGCCCCACCATTGGTATTTCCTTACGTACAGCCACCCAAAGCTTTAGTATAGAAAGCATGCCAGAAAACTGGGCGCTTGGAAAATCGAAAAGTGGTTGGATGAGAGGGGAAGTCTTTTTTGAATTTATCGCTAATGATTTACTAAGTGGCTGCAACAAAATGAGGTTGAAAACCCTATTTTATTATTTTCAGATGGTCTTACCTTACTTTGCCGCTTAGCGAAGTTTGCGATAAATTATTCTGCGATTTTTCTTCATTCCGAGGGAGAGGACGGTACCTGAAATAACATTATTATTAGTCCGATTTGTTAAACAAATATTTCTATACAGAAGAAGAATTTCTCTTTATTTCGTCAGATCCATCCCTAGACGCGTTTCGTCATATCATGACTCATCAGTAGAGCTAGGATCCGACAAAACAAAGAGAACTCAAAGCTGCTTATGGCAGCGCAGTGGTGGGACACACCAGTAAGATGTGGCACGGAGCGCCATCTGTATCGTTATTAGACACTCTTGAGCATACCAGCACCTCTAACAAACTTATAGAAACAAGTAAAAATGTTAAGAGGAAATCTTCTGTAAAGACATTCGTCACAATTACAGGAGTCCCGCTAGGCAGCGCTAACTCGCATCGGTTTATTAACCGAAAACAAGAATATTTCTATGCTAAATTTTATGTGAATGATATCAATCCTTGCATAACCTAGAATAATAAAGGCTTTGGTTTTCGTTTCAGTATAATACTTAATTTAAAAAGCTGTGAAACGCCACTGCTATCGCCAGCACAGTCAACTGCGTCAACGCAATCCTCTACAACCACACCGTCAACCAGGCTTCAAAGTCGCTCGTCAAAGGTACCTACTTAAATTGTCTATAGAGAAGAAAAAATAACAGTTTTTGCAAGCAAATTTCTACAGAGAAGTGATTCGAATGAGTTTATCTATGGCAAAAGTATTAAGTTACAGATGAGAGACACGGATACAAAACAGAGAATAGTAGCTGGAGCCGATACAATATTTCATGTTAAATAAGGCAACTTATGTGAGAACTTACCTGTGCTAACAAATTCTCACAGTAATAGTAATTATTCTCAAAATGTACACCCTGTAATTTCCAATCCATATTAACCACAGCCATATACGTTTGGGCAACCATATCAACACTTATCTTCACGGGTGCAAACAGCAACTGTCCATATTGTACCCAAAGGCGCAAATCAAGTTGAACGAAATAATGAAGGTGATTTACGTTTTGATATAAGCGATATAATCGTTATTAACAACTAACAATAATTAATTTTAATTTCTTATTTAAAAAAATGTAATGTTGGGAAGTAAAAAAACACTTACTTACCCTAAAATCCTCTTTTCTTAAAACATTCAAAATTTTGACGGCTAGTCTCCGAAATCATTTGTCCCAGTAACTGTGGAGTAAATTTGAGAACCTCAAAATTCCTTCCTGTTGCCAGAAACCTCAAAGTTTTCACTAACCGTTATTCTGCTCTAAGAGCTTCTCTCATTATAGTATTTTGTTTTTCAATCTTGGGTCCTACGAGATTCAGAAGTATGGAAAATGCATCGTTATCCATTCGGAAATGGTTTTGAAAGTCTCTTGGTTCGGTGGATTTGAATTCTCGTACAAGGTTCATAATGTGTGTATATTCGACGTTCTAATAGTCACGGTTTCGTCCAAACTCTTCTTTTATTTTTTTTAATTGTTATTTCTAATCCCATAATAAGAGTAAGTTTCTGTTTTTTTGATAATGGCACCATGGTAAATATTTCTGCTATGGCTTTTTAGATGGTATTGCCAGTATATGCTCAGTTGGTAACAAGTTGTGAAGTATGTTGCTCAACATACTCCCTAGTGAGTGGCCCGCTTTAGACATTACTTTACCTGACGAATCATTTTATATACCCGGCAACATAGACTTATTATTAGATGCAGACATTTTTGAGTTAATGTGCAGTGGCCAAATTAAAATGAGCAAAAACCAGCCATATTTAGTGGAAACTAAACTTGGCTGGTTCAGGTAAGTATGATTTTTATACACCAAATAATATTTTAAGGTCAAACTTAAGTCCATATTGTAATTTATTGACTTCGTATTTTCAATTAGATTAAGGTGAATGTAATTTAAGTGATCAATAGGAAAAATTCTGGACAATTGAAGAGCCACCTTTTACAAGAACATATACATGGGAAGAACAAGAATGCGAAGAGTAAATTATTAAAACCACAATACAAAATAATGACGGTAATTTTATAGTCACTCTACCTGTCAAAGAAGGTATAAATGAGTTAGGTGAAAACAGAGATATAGTATTAAAATGTTTTTATAATTTATAAAAAAAAACTTCGACAAGAATCCAGAAATTAAAAAACTTTATGTTGAATTTATGGAATCTTAGGACACAATAATGAAATTATACACAGTTCTCAACCAATATATTACTTGCCTCATCATCCTGTCATCAAGAATTCCAATATCACAAATTATGTAAACTCGACGCAAGTTGCAAAACCAATGCAGGTATCAGTCTGAACGATAAGTTAAAAACCTTTCAAGATGATTTATTTTTGATTTTCGTACGTTTCAGAAAACACAATTATGTCTTGGGCGCAGATGTCGCCAAGATGTATAGAATGGTTTGGATAGATCTTACAGTGACCTTCAGGGAATAGTATGGAGGTCATCACCAGAACAAGAATTACAACACTTCCGGCTCAACACAGTGACGTATGGCACAGCACCAGCAAGTTTATTGGCAATAAGATGTTTTCATCAGGCAGCAAAACAATTTGAACAAGTATATCCATCCTCAAGTCAATCCATTTTGTAAGATTTTTACGTCGACGATTATTTATCAGGTTTAGATACACAGGAAGGGGCGGCTAAGAAATTTAAAAACAAAGTTTTCAAAATTTTTATCTCAATCAGGACTCAACTTAAGAAAGTGGACATCAAATGATTGGTCAATTTCTGATCCATCCGATCAACCTGCTGGAAATATTGAACATTACAGACAGACAGACATTACAGGAAACACTCTAATTAAAACTTTAGGAGATTTATAGCAAGTTGACCAAGAAGTTGACCAAGAATTTGACCAAGATTTATAAAAATAAACTGTTTGACTTGAAACAGAGATCAAACATTCAATACTATGGAACATCTTCCAAAACTAATTTCTGTTATTGGACCAAATCCTAAGGTAGCATAAGGTCTATCCTACGGAAGGGCAAAAACAGCAGCAATTTTTAAAAATGTTCTAGGACAGCAAAGATTCCATTATATTAGATGCAGTTAGAATATGACATTCCTTATAAAACAAACATGATAGATTTTGCATTTGAGGGTGCTAATCTAATGATGGACACTTGTCAATTATTAATGACATTATTAAAAAATGATATAGCTCATTTGTTTGGTATGAAGTGTATATGCCACTTTTTCACTTAGCTGCATCATATACTTCTGAAAAACTACCAAGGTTTGGGGAGGATTTTACCAGGAACATTTACAACTACTTCAGTTCGAGCCCAAAAATAACTACCGAATTGCGTGAATTGCAATTATTTTGTGATGTAAAAATTCATAAAATTCTACATCCGGCACAATCTAGGTAGCTTTCTGTTCACAGTGTAGTTCGTAGCATTATGAAACAATATGGAGCATTGCAATTATTTTTTAAAAATGATGTCGCCAGTAAGGATATTCTATCAGCGGAAAATATATTGATCCAACCACAAAAAAATTTTTGTAATTTTTAGATTTTGCATTGTCTTTTTTTACTAATTTAAATAAGAAAAAGCAATCATAAACTGTAAAAATACATATTGTGTACAAAAATATTTCAAACATTATAAGAACAATTTCTGACTGTTTTATTAAAAGTAATTAAGTATTTGTTGGCGACGCCACTAGAGGACGTTGAATATAATAATCCAAAAAACTATTTAGCAGTTGAGGATGTGTACTTTGGAGCAAATGTTGCAAAGTCTTTGTCAGATCTTTGCAAAGTCTTTGTCAGATCTTCAACTGACCATCGATCACCTGCAATGACTTAGGTTAAGGTGTATGGATTTTTATATTGAGGCTTGTACCCAAATAATTTCTCGCTTTCCTTTAAAAATAATTATTTGAAGCATTTTAATTTTATAGTCCCCTTTATTGTTAAAAATGGTACCATATGCAACAGTTGATTTAGAATGGCGCCCACTTAGAAATACTACAGAAATACAATCTTTTACGGTGGAAATGATAGGCTTTTGGAAGGAAGTCAAATTTAAGTCAATATTTAAGTAAGAGAGATCCCATATTTCCTAATCTAATAGAATTTATTTTAAAACTTTTCTGCTTGCCACATTCATCGGCGATCGTTGAGAGGAAATTCTCACAAATAAATTTATTGAAAACCGAACAAAGAAATGTATTGGATACCAAAACAATCATTGGTTTGATGCATACAGAGGAGTATATGAAGGATGTTAGTTATTTTTGCCAAACTGATATAAATAAAAAAATCAAAGAACCGTGTATATTTCTTAAATTATTTATCTACCGATTTTTTTTTGAAGTCTACCGATTTTTGCCGATTAAAACTACGAACTTTAATGCTGGATGGTTGGCAACACTGCCAGGCAGTCATGTCAGGGACGGAGTAAGGGGGGGGGGGGGGAGCGTCTCCCAAAGTTACCTTAAACATTAAAAGTTGGGAAAATCATAGTGAATGTCCTAGAGAAAGACTCTTGGGTGTTACTGTTGTAAATGATAAGACTGGCGAAGGTACAACCAACAAAATATTAAAAATGTTATCAGATAATAATATTGATACATCTAAATTGTTAATATGTTTCAGTCTTACGACTTTGCAGCCTCCATGTCAGGATGTTTTAATGGTACCCAACTAGCAATATCTGATAAGGTTGGTCACAATGTTATATTTATTCCTTGCTAAGCACATCGGACCAATACAGAAGAAATTTAGAACATAGCTATAGAGCTAGCACTACATAGCGGCAGAGTCCACTAAGAACTACGGAGTACGGAGACAGATGCAGTGAAGAAGACGATTTTGACCCAACCGAAGAAGCGGAAAAAATGCTCACATTTACTGCTCTAAAAATAGACAATGTGTCCAGTGTTTGAAATGTGCATTTTCTGTTCTGTTTGAACTTACTCAATCTGGACTGTTTACCAACCTGTAGGATATTGCATATAAATTTGTTCTTACCATACCTTCTACCCAAGTCACATGTCAACGAGTTGTTTCTAAACTTAAAATAGTTAAAAATTGACTTTGGTCGTCTTTAGGCCAAGACCTTATGTCCAGTCTGCGTTTTATTAATGTTGAGAGGGATTTATTTTATGATTTGGACAAAAATAAAATAATAGATGCGAAGTAGCTTTAACAAGTGAGTTGCTTACATACTTTTGACATTTTAGAAGAGCTCTATGTATTTTTTTCATTTAGCACAAAAAAATTTCAACGTTTCAAAGCAAAATTGGAGGGGGTTGAAAATTCAATACCCTTGCCCGTGCTGAGACCCTAAATGCAGTAAATATTTCTTTTGAGGCTATTCTTGAAGTGTTAGATGATATATTTACAGATCAAACCATAGATAAGAAGAGTAAAGCAAAAGCTCCAGGTTTGTATAAATGGCTACTCTCATTTGACTTTATTTGCTCCTTATTTTTTCCAAAAAATATATTTTACAATTTGAAAATTGTAACGAAAATATTAGAAAAAGGCTATCTTAATATCATAGACGCAGTTCAAATTATATCGAGTACAACTAATTTCCTTAATAATATTCGAATTGACGATAACTATATCAATAACTTGATTGAAGGCGCCATTATTTCTTGTACACAATTAGGATTTTTGCCTGAAGAAGAATTTAAAAAACATCACAGGCGACGACTTAAACTAAAAGAATCTATAGTGTTGCTAATAATGCTGCAGATCTAGATCTAAAAATGTTTTATCGTAAATAATTTTCGGCCGTCTTGGATACACTAATAGAATTTTTTTTAAATAACTCATCCTGTGTACTAGTAGATTTATCAGGAATAAATAATATTTTTAAATTTCCCTTATCCGAGAAAAAGTTGGACATTTCTAGTGTACAAAAAATAGTGGCGCTATTTCCCCCTAATTTGAGACCAGATGAGCATGCACTTTAAGCAAAGCTTGAAGGTAATTTTAATATTTGTAAAGATTACAGTGTTAACATAATGCAAGGCGTTATGGATACAGCTGTTCAATACCAAGCATCCCTTAAGCACGCATTTATGTTATGTCATTTAATATTTACGACCGGACATTCCACGGCAACTAATGAAAGAAAATTTAGTTTGCTAAAATTTGTTAAAAATACTAATAGATCAAATATGACCTCAGAGAGATTGGATTCTGTAATGATCATTAAAAGTAAAAAAGACCTTGTTAATGCAGATCTTACCGAGGCCATAAGTCAATGGACAGAACTGAAACAAAGGCGTATTAAGTTGAAGAAATAGTTTTTTCATCCATTTCTCTTATAATATAATATATATCATTTATTAAACCATTACACTGAAATACAACGTTTTTCCTTTCTTCAAAACACAGTGTACAACCAACTCCACACATTTACTTTCATAATATATATGTTTTTTATGCAGTTTATCTGATAATTATGGTTAGGTCTGAAATAAATACTTTTTGAATTGTGTTATTTTTTTTATATAATAAAGTTGGGAAATTTCACTCCTCCCAAACCAAAGGCCTTCGCTACGTCCCTGAGTCAAGCCCAGGTAATTTAAAGGGGTAGCACGCTGGTCTCGCGGCCCTTGAAATTCGTCCGCACTCCGCGCGGCACTGTATTCACACGGTTTGTTTCATATTATTTAAGCAAGTGTTTAGGTTTACATTTATTTGGTTATCAACATAAAAATTTGTTTTTACCGTCGCAAATATATTGTTAATAATAATAGAATTGCGGGTGTTTCATTTACCAAAACCATCGACCTAGCAGCAAACGGCACAGTGTCATTGTGGTATGTAATATTAAATTTATATTTCATTATAGCAGTAATTAGTAATACTATATTAGAGCAGCGATACTGTAAGTTCAATCCAGTTACGTCATTATTTTCTCCCGTACTGAAATGCATCGTGAATATCTAGTGACATATACAATATGGTTCCTTTATTATTATGATTTAATTCATATCTTATACGAATACGATAACAAAACTGGTGGTGGCTGCTCTACATGCCTTAAGCAGTTTACCGAGGCTAATTCATAATATATTCAGTTCAAAATGTTAAATATATTATATAACTTAGGAAAATACGATTTTTTTTTGTTTTGTCTTTGGATGACTTTAGTAATTCTTAAATATTTTATAGATTTATTAGAAGGGGCAAGAAGTAAGGCAATCAATATTTCAGCTAGTAAAAGTGAAGTTGAATCGTTTGGACGTAGTCTCAGGCGAAAAAGTAGTAAACTACACAAGTAAGTCATCGGTGTCTCTAAAATTAACTTCTGCATCCACAATTACAAGCTACAATAGTTATAAACCCAAAAATTTACCTGCTAATGGTTACGCAGTCGCTATATTTCATGAAGAAAAGAAAGTGTCTTAGATACCGGTGTCTTGATTATTCCAAGATAGGGTCATGTGTTATTATTAGAGTCTGCAGCCGAACCAAATCATCGATATACTGGTAATTGGTACCCAATTCAACTGGAATGTATATGATAAGGTATGTAAAAAAAACTTTTTATTTGGCATAATAAATTCTATTAAGCAATTCAATTTAGGCTATGTCATGGACTATTTAGTCCATGACACACATACATAGGGTAGCCTTCGTGTTTTATCGAAGGCTAGCAAAAGTTACGTTACTGTGTTTCCCTAGGTGATGGTTCATGGGGTTAATAAAAAATACGCAAGTTTGAGTTACTACAAAAAATGGAATTTTTTTATTTAATTAATACTTAACAGGTACAGATATTGACACAACACAGGTGTTTGACATAAATGTTAATCAATAAAATAGTTACTTAAATTTAGATTTACCACACAAGATAATTCAGGAGACTAGCTACACGCGATTCATCCGATCATTACAAGATAGCCTGGATCTGTTGCATTGACTCAACGTAGGTTCGCTAACTCTAATCTGTCACAGGCTATCCAATAATGTGATCTGAATAAATCCCGTTTTTACCTAGTACCTGAGAGGAAATTTAGTACATTACCGAACATTAACAATCAATGTTTTTTACAACTAAAATGAGTCCAGACACATGGAATAATTTAGATTCTACGTCAGTAGAAAATGACTATATTTATAATTAAAAAACGAATAAGCCAATTAGCTGTTAACTGGATGAACAGCTGATTGGTAGTCACACACCACTACTATAAGTGAAATGTATGCATTAAAAAAACATAGTGCTTAACTGGTGTCCAGCAAAGTATCCGTGACAAATAAAGGGGTAAATTATACCTGTGGTCCACAAATTAGGAGGGATTAAACCAATTTTAAATCAGTGATTTTTCACAATAGATAGAGCGTCAACAAAATGCCTTTTCTTAACAACACACAGTATATTGGCACCGTAAACAACGGGTTTATTTCAATTTAAAAATTGATACTAAATTCGCATTTTTTCACGATGACAGATCTGCTGTCTATCTAAAATTTTAATGACAATCGCGCCACCCGTAAAATCACGCGTGGCCGTATGGAAGATTTGATTATTATTTTACTTTAAATAATTAATGAGGACAGGTTGCAGTCGTTCTGCAACAGGCTATAATACACACTTTTTCTTACTAATTACTTATTTTGTTGTTGTTTAATCACTTTTAAATTCCTTACAGATGTAATAAAAGAAGCGAGAAGTAAAGCACTTAATATGTCAGCCAGTGAAGATGAACTTGAATATTTGGGACGTGGTCTTAGGAAAAAGAAAATGATATTGCCTTTTTCACCGCCCGTAACACCAGGATTCCGAAAGGAAATACTTTGCGCATGTCACCACTAAACTATTAGTTAACTACTAAAACTAAAGTTAACTTCTGCATCCGGAACCATTCATAGTCATAGTAGCTATAAAATCAAAAATGCACCTGCTAATGGTTATAGTAATAGTATCCACAACCCATTTAAATAGAGTTCGAATATCACTGGAATGTCAGGTACTTATTGACTGTGCCAATAATTTGTTCTATTTTATAGGACAGTAGTAGTATGTGTGTTAAAAAATGTTCTTCGTGCTGTTTTTAGGTAACGGTATTTATTTATTTTATCTTTTAGGACAGTAGCAGTATACCATGAAAATATTAATAGCATGCCTAAGAAAGAATATGTGCTATCTTTGGAAAATTACCATTTTGACATCTATAACAGTGGAAGGTGAGGGTGAGACAAATTATCAATGTTAAATTGCTATGGAATCTACTTTTCAACTTATAGCAGATCATAAAATGTACCAAGGGCTGTCGACGCTCATAAAATAGCCTTAGGAAGCAGTACTTCAAGTTTGGACCACACATTACAATCAAGCGCTGTCAAGTCTCAAGAAATAGCATCGGGAACTGGTGCCTCAAGTTTTTACTTGCAAAATGGTAGATTACGGTCATTTGATTTCTGTACATACAAGTTATTTTTCTGTGCTTTTTTAAAAAAATGAAATAATGTTCTGAATTTTTTGTTACAGATAACCTAGAACCGCTACCACACAGCTTCAAAGATAACAACTATCTGATATAAACGAAATTTTTTTATATTAAAATGTTTTAGATTGGTTATGTTCCGAATTTAATTAGATCGCTAATAGACTAGATAACCATAAGATACGCAGAGTGATAGATAATTTAAATCATGTTTACCCTTCTAAACAGCAACATTACCGTTTCGGCAACTAGTTGCATGCTTGTCAGGAGGGTGATTAATACCTATCGGTTCGTTTCGTAAGAAAATCAAGTATGTAATATATCTTAAGATAACCATAAGTTTATATAATATATAATATATTTAGTAAATTAATAATTGGCATGGAATCAATCATGTCGTTAAGAATTTTGTGGGCAAATTTAATGTTGCCTTCTATCCTCGAGTGATAATAACTTAGAATTTCGTTTATTTAAGTCAAGTTGTCGTTTAAATAAAATTTATAGCAAATGATACGGAATCAGATAATAATTCACCGTCGAGTTACGACAATTTTTCATAAAACTTGGAGAATGAAGGTAAAAAGGTTGACTTCCCTGGTCGCAGGCTTAATATCCTAGCCGTGCCGGAAGGAGCCAATTAAAGTCAATCTTGTTTCATGTTTAAATTCACGGGTTAAATATTTTCACGCGGTTCAAGCGCTAAACTGGTTATCATAGTGTTTGGAATACGGGGCTGGTGGAATTGGGTCTTTTGGAATACGGGGTCATTTGAAGTTGGGATCACCAAGTGGGTTTTCTTTCTATAAGGGATAATTACGGGTTAAGGAACCTGGAAAGAAGGGGCCAAGGTGGATAATATAGGGGAAGGAAAACGGGTTGTATAAATCCTTATTGAAATTAAGGAAGGCTTTGACGTTAGTCAATTATTCGTTTACTAGAACGCCAGTTTAGTGTGGTTTCGTCGATATTAAAGGGGCAAAAAAGTTCTCCTTGTTATTTATTCTCGTTGTTGTTATTCCAAAGAATAAGTATATCTTGTTTGTTGTTATTCTAAAGAATAAGTATATTTTATGTCATTTGTTTGTCTTGTTGAAATCTTTATGAGTAAAGTAATTCAAAGTTTGTAAAATTTAAGATAATAAATTATCTTTGTTTTTATATTTAATTTATCGTTTGATTTGATTATCATGAGTAAGATTTTGGTTGGCGGGGGAGTCCACTCTGTCGGCGGGTTAAGCGGCCAAAGGCCGCGGCACCCGGCCGTCGGAGTTAAAGCGGACAAAGAAATTGTGAAATATCCATCGACAAAATTATATCGTACTAGATCTGAGCGACGTCGCCTTCAGCGCCGTCGGTGTGAAAATAAGTTTAAAGAAAATGTATGTGTATCTTCATTAGTTGATAATCAGGGGTTAAAGCAGTATTTTACTCGGGAAGGGGAAGAATGTATTCGTAATAAATTAAGGGAAGATGGAATATCGAAAGATTTGGGGTTAAGGGTAGATTCAGGGTTCAATTCATCTTTAAAGGGAGACGCCGTCCATGTAAAAGAAAAGCGAGGGCAGGGTTGTAATCAGGGGGTAATTTCCTATGGGAGACCATCGGATTTGAGGAGGGCTGATGCCCCTATGGAAAATCAGGGGTCATTAAAGATTAGCGAAATTTCAGGTATTCCTTGCTCTTTGTCAGGGGAAGATGTTTTAAATTGTAAAGCATGCGGATTATTAGCATGTCAGGATGAAATTGAGAATCGTCCGTCTCTATTAAGCATAGAGGATCGGGCGATATAAGGACGCGCGCGGATTAAAGGGGTTATTGATACTATTGGCATACCAAGTACTGGTATAGAGAAATTGGTAGAAGAAGTACGAGACCCAGTACCCACGTGTAGCCTGTATAAAGTAAGGCGACCCAGAGATCCGGTGTCACGATTCCGTAAAGCGACCCTGAGAGGAGCCGAGGCAAAGTACCCGGGGTTGAAGTCGCCGCCCGGGGAACACAAAGGTATTTTATAGACTATTCTTGGACTCTTTCGATTTTACCAATATATACATCCTATTGATTCCAGATCGTCGATTCAAATGAAAGTACACTATTAACATATGACATGTTTAATGTACGAATAGATTATATTTGTTTAAAACCCATACAAGTTCTTATAATAAAACCATGTGGTTTTTTAGCTTTGGTAGTAATTTGCTGGATATGCACTGTTAAAAATAGGGTGAAAATTACATTAAACTTGCCTAAGAAAAAATTATTATTTTTAAAGGATTTTTAAGTAATGAATTAAAATACGTTATATTAAACGATATTTTACTAAAATATTGTATTTTTACTCAATAGTATTGTAAATTATCCTACCGTATAGTGCAGCGATTCCTAAAGTGGGTTCCGCGGAACCCAGGGGATCCGTGAAAAAGTCACCAGGGTTCCGCGCGAAATTATTTATTTTTTAGCTGTTAAATAATACCACATTTAAGTACAAATATTATTCTGAAATAGAAAAAGTGTAATGAGAACTTATTACTGTTAGTAATTCAAATTAGGTAGGTAGTTAGCAAGAATTCAGCCCGGACTATGGCAGAGTTCGCGCGGATGCAGCGCGACGGGTTGCAGAAAACGCGAGAAAGGGGCAGCCAGAGGCAACGCGCGATGGACGCAAGCAGCGTCTTCCAACACACCCCGCTTGTCAGTCGTGTCTTAAGTCTTTCAATTGTTTCATTTTATTCGTTTGACAACGACGTTAAATAGTGGATCGCGTTATCGTGACTCAAAAAATTTGATTTAAGTACAAATGCTTATTCTATTTGCTATAATGTTATATTCGTATTAGTAGGTATTTAAAATTGTATTATTTTATAGTTAGTTTATCATGAAGAACTGGCTAAAAACTGGACGGCTATCACATGCTATTTCAAGCTCAAACGCAGTAACCGATAATGAAGAAAATATACCCGAGAATATTGTTGCTGGTTGTTCGGTAAGCTCTATTTGATTTGTTTTTGAAGATACTTATAATTTAATTGTCCTAGGGTTGTGGTTAGGAAAAAAATGATATTTTAAAAAAACTGTTTCATAATTGGTATTCTGTTCAATTAAATGTTAAGTTGAATTTTAAATTTATAATTTAATTTCTCATAGGAATGAAAAGGTCTAACAAAAAATCGATTTCCTACTTTATGATCGACCTTATCCACTTTGACTTTCGAAGTCGACTAATCATAATTAAACTTCGACTTTTTGAGTTTTTAAAGTTTTGTAATATAGTTGCTGTATATTTTTTTGTTTAAATTTTTATGAGTATAAATTCTAAAAATCAAATAGTTCATTTTCATTTATTAAAAGATATTAAAATGTCTTCAAATAAAGTAAATGTAGTCATTTTTTAAAATCTAAAACATTTATTTTTGAATAAAGTATTAAGAAGCTCAAAAACGTTTTTATTTTTTAAAAAGTACGAATTTTGAATATTTTTTTATTTTGCCAGTTAATATTATTTTTCCACTTCATTCCTTTCTTATTTTTAGGGTGCGGAAAAAACGGCATTAAAATCAACAAGAGATAGATAAGAAAATGAAGGAGCAAAATCTTCAAAAAAAAAGAAGATACGACGACTCTTACTTGTCTTTTGGATTTATACCTGTTGGGAGTACTGAGCCACCAGATGGATTTTGCCTTATTTGTAAAAAAATATTAGTAAATAGTTTTCTGGCGCCAGCAAAGCTAAAACGACACTTTGATTCAAACCACGAAAATCTTAAGGACAAAGATATCAGTTTGCAGCAGTGCAATGTTCAAACAATACTATTTTCGATAGGATTCACAAAATATCCGACTATATTGAAGATGAACTCATACACCGATTAAATGCCTCCGATATGTTTGCAATGCAACTTAATGAAAGTACAGATGTAGCTGGTCTATCAGTATTACATACTTGTATTCGTGAGATATATTTTTGTTACGTCTATCGAAGAAAATTTACTGCTCTGCACGCCTTTGAAAATCCATACAACTGGGGAAGAAATATTTAGGGTAATAGATTGTTACATGAATAAACACAATATTGATTGGAAGAAATGTATTGACGTATGTAGCGACGGGGCCGCAGCAATGGTAGGAAAGATAAAAGGCACGGTATCAAAAATCAAAAATATCGCGCCGGGGTGTAAAAGCAGTCATTGCATTTTGCATCGTTATGCCCTTGTAGTAAAAAAAATGACAACTGATTTAAAGAAAGTTCTTGATGAAGCTGTAAAGATTGTCAATTACGTGAAAAGTCGTCCCCTCCAGTCAAGATTGTTCAAAAAGGTGTGCGAAGAAATGGGTAGTCAATACGAATCACTCCTCTTGCACACAAAAATCCGATGGCTTTCAAGAGGCAAAGTTCTAGCCAGGTTATATGAACTTCGTGACGAGCTGAAAGTTTTCCAAATGAAGCAAACGAAGTCCGAGGCTTCAACCGTTTTCGATGACGTCAAAATATTAGAATTTAAATGTAATTTTCATGTGTAATTTTACGACTACGAATGTAATTTTCCGGCATGATTATGTAGAAATACAATCGATGTAGTAATTTTACGTTAAGTCTAAGTATTTGTGGTATACATTGCTATTGTGGTATACATGCACGCGTATGCCACAATTTTTTAACAACATATCGGGATTCCTTAGTCTAAATTTAGTTTAATCGTCTTCATTCGGAAATATCGGTATGTAAGTCGCCACAATTCAGTATTTTTAATGGTATCACACACTTTCATAATTGTGGCATGTCAACTACATTTTTATACTCTGCCATATTAGTGACCACTTTAGTTCATTTATTTTCGGGATCCGATTCCGCTCGACATTGTCACGCAGTATTTTTATTTTATTATCTAGTTTCCCGCTTAGATGATATTATTTTGTGTCTGTAGTCTGTAGTGTTGTGTTTGTGAATATTACTGGCACCCTAAGAAGTAAGTACATATTATTATACACTAATAAGAATAGTTTTGATTGATAGATACCTTATTTTATAGCTATAATCGTTATGATAACAATTAAATGACTTGTTTAACACCAACGTAGTAACGTCACTGGTGGAAATAAAATGAAATGTGGTACATGAAAAATGTCTCTTGATGCGTAAAACCTGTATAAGAAATTTCATTAAAATATAGTATAACAAACTAATTTATTTTTAAAATCTACCACCATGTATCTCACAAGTTAAGTCATTTAGGACATAGGTTCTTATGAAGTTTCCTTCTTAGAATGAACCCAAAAATCACCCCCTTAAATATTAACATTTAATTGGAAAACACCCTGTATAAAGATGCCGTTTATGTTTGAATAATAGCGAACTTGAACACATTTTGGAAATTTATAGGGAGTTAATGTTGATTTTATTTTAATTATTTAAAGTTTAATTTTTATAATTTAAATTATGGTTTCTGAATCAATATGAATGAACAATATTAATAAATAAATTAAAATTTATTATGTTTATAAAAAGCCATAATAAATCTTAAGAAATTAAAAATATTACGTTATTTCATTTTTATTAAAAAAAGCTGAAAAATGATGTAGGTCCGTACCCTGAAAATTTCATAAAGATGGGTGAAAAGGCTCGAAAGGTAATTAAACGATAGTGGGACATCATTGAGGTAAGAATAAAACTACACTAAAAATTTGACAATAAAAAATCAGGGCCGTATTTAAAAAAATAAGATGCTGATTGCTTGAAAACGAGACGTCGTATAAACGAATTGAGATGCAATATTTAGGTCCATAACAACATGATGTGAGAATGTTTTGTCCGTGTTGTTCTAACTTTAATAATGACGCCAAAGAAAAATAACATCTAAAATTTTAGTTTTTGTTTAATATCTCAAACCTTAAACATCTTACAAAAACTTTTTATATCGTCGTTTAAGAAACAATACCGCCTAAGTAACATTTTTGTTAAAATTGATATTTTACACTAAATGTCCTAATAGCGCTCATATGCATAGTCTAACTCCGCCCAACTGTAATTTAAACCAATGGATTTGCCTCCCCATCCATTTTAAAAATACCGCCTATTGAAAATCGTTTGAAAATACCGCCGATCTCTCCGTCAACACGTTATATTTTGAGGTTATACGAAGCACCGGCCGTTTGTGAGAGTTTTTTAAAATAAATCAGGTGAGTAATACTTTTTAATGTGGTTTTTATTGTACTGCATGTGTATACCAATTAAAGTAAAGTATAAATTATACTTGGAATTATAAACTTGTTCCATTAAAATTAAATTAAAGGCGGTTATGGAGTTAGGCGGTATTAAATGAAATACATTTATATTTCTTTAAAGCAAACATGCGACATATGCGGAATTAATTTTCATGGATTATTATTTTTTTATCTTAAATATGTTTTGTCCAATAGGTATTATGGACTGGGAAGACAGTCAGTCATCCACCGAGGAAACGACAGAACAGAATAGCAACCTTTTTAGTGACTCGGAACTTTTCGCCGCACTTGACGAATACAAAACAAATTCAAGAACTATAAAAGTAGACCAACATGTTACACCGTCCCCTAGCGGTCTGATTTCGGTAGAAGCAGGTCCTAAAGCGGCACATTTTTCGCTGGAAAAGGGAATGCTTATTTTACCAGATGAAAATACTAAAACTCAAGATGATTGTCAGAGACTAAAAGGAGCTCGAAATTCAAACTTCCCTTCGACAATGGTGAAGATTCATGATATCTCTTCGGCTTCCAACGTGATTTCGTTAGAGAAAGTGCCTTTCTTAGTTTTACCACTTAAGGAGCAGTTACCAGAGAAAATTCAAAGTTCGATATTAGGTATGGCAGTGTCTGAACCGCAAAGCCCAATTAACATCGAACTTGAAGCAAGTACTGCTGAGGATAGTGCTTATGAACCTGGATCAGATTTAGAATCAGATAGCGCAATAGATGATGAAATAAATTTAGCTGAAGCAGAATCGGACAGTGTGCCTCTGGATAAAGCCCCAAACATTCCATTTGATGGTGATGCACATCAAGAAAAAAAGCGCAAGAAGCGAAATCAGGCTAAATAGAAAACTACTAAAAATAAAAAACTAAGAATGGAAGGAGAAGCCTATTTAGGCTACCGTAGAACTCGACAAGGACAGATTTTTCATGATGTTGAGAAAACTGAACGCCAAATGGGGCCACCCTGTCATTCTGAAATGTGCCAAAAATCGAAGGTCAGATCATGCAATGAATTGCTAGAAGAAAAGAGGAAAGAACTTTTTAATGCTTTCTGGAAAACTATGACCTGGGACCAGAGGAGAACGTTCATACTAAATACTGTAGAAAAGCAACCTGTTAAACGTCGCAAAAATCAAAGTGAGAATTCTAGGCGCCAAGCAACCCTTCATTATTTCTTAAATATAAATAACACAAGAAAACAGGTTTGCTGTAATATGTATCTCAATACGTTTGGTATTAAAAAATGGACTGTACGTTATTGGATAGATAATAATCATAAGGAGGGAACTATTGCTTCAAGTTCTTTAATAACTCATTCACGGACTGCTGATGTAGCGTCAAGTAGACGAAAAGTTGACAAGGAATTTCTTAAAACGTTTTTCGATTCTTTACCTAAAATGCCTTCTCATTATTGTAGGCAATCTACCACTCGAAAATATCTAGAGCCTATAGTTACGTCAATTTCTCAGCTTTATAACTTATATCTAGAAAAATGCCAACAGGAAAATAATATCGTAAAGGTGAGCAGATTTACTTTCGATTCAATTTTTCAAGAACAGAATCTATCCCTTTTTTCTCCGAGAAAAGATCAGTGTGATTTGTGCTGTGCGCACCAAACAGGAAATCTTGCTGAGGAAGAATACGTTAAACATATAAAAGGAAAGGACAGGGCTAGAAGTGAAAAAAGCCAGGACAAGGAAGAGGCAGAAAATAATTTAGCACACGTTTTCACCAAAGATCTTCAGGCTGTTAAGCTAGCTCCTCTTACTAAAGCTAGCGCATTTTATTATAAGAAGAAACTTAACATACATAATTTTACCATGTATAATCTTCAAACACATGAAGTTGCTTGCTACTGGTTTGATGAAACCGCCACGGATCTTGTAGCATCTTCATTTGCATCATGCATTATTCACACATTATCCAGCATTTTACAAAAAAATCCTTTACCGGTTATCCTTTGGTCAGACGGGTGTCATTATCAAAATCGAAACGCCGTCTTATCTAATGCATTGTTACATTTAAGCAAAGAGTTTAATGTTGATATAGAACAGAAATTTCTGACCAAAGGACATACGCAAATGGAGTGCGATTCTGTGCACAGTGCTATCGAAACAAAATTGAAAAACAAGGACATATATCTACCTGGACAATACTGTACTACTACAAGAGAAGCTAGACGAAAGCCTTTTCCATATGAAAGCCATTTTCTAGATTATACTTTTTTTAAAGACTATTCTGGAAAAGACTTTTTGATATATGACTCAATCAGACCAGGAAGAACGACTGGCGATCCAACAGTTGTAGATATCAAGGCGATTAAGTACAGTAATGGTGAGACTATTATCAAAACCAATTTTGATCACCAGTATTCAACATTACCCAGAAGACCGAAAAAAACTGCTGATAGTTTCTCTTTACTTGCAAGTGCCCCACCGTTAAGCAAAGAAAGACGAAAGATTTCATATTCTAAATGGAAAGACCTCCAGGAACTGAAGACAGTCTTAACTCAAGATTGTCACTCATTTTATAACGAGATTCCCCATGATGGACCAAACTAACAAGTTATGTGCCTTTATTATTACACTCTATTAGAGGCATATATCGAATTTTTTCTTTGTTATTTTTTAATTAGCTACTTAATAAAGGATTTGTTTTGGAATTAATTCGTACTAACCCTATTTTGTTTCGCCTCTTTCATATAGACATAATACCGCCTAAATCACAGTTGTATAAATTGTTGTTCAACCAATACCGCCTAAGTAACAAAAAACTTTTTTAACTCCACTTTTTAAAACAAAAATGTATTTCAATAATAAATTGTTCATTATTTTGATGTTGAGATCTTAAAATTAACGCAAGTTTTCATTAACTCTAGTTACCAGGTAGTTTTTTTCGTCTCCTGAAAAGTTTGTCCTTTTGTACTTGGGCGGTATTGTTTCTTAAACGACGATATGCCACATTATTACCCCTTTATTATTATAATATAATAATTTAGTTTGGCTGTTTTATATCTTTAGAATGTTGACAAGAGGCTGCAAGTTCGTTTTACTAGCCGACCAAGAAAACAAAGAAATAACCGATCGCCTTCTGCATCTTCCTCGATATGAGTTTGAAAAATGAAATGTTACTTTATACAAATTTTTTTTTAGAAAAGTGATTTCTCGTCCAAAAAAGTATTAAAATGTATTGATTCTGCGGATATCCCGTACGAGGCTCCCAAAGTACTATCTCCAAAATCAAATGATACATTTCAATCTCAAATTATATCACACGAATCTATTGCTCGTGGGCTTAAAGCTAAAACTGACCAGGTCCAGAATTGCCATTTTTGTGTTTTTTGACCAAGTAACTTTGCCTGGAAAAACTGACCAAGTCCCAACGCCACGAAAATAGGTGCCTTCCTATATGTTTTTAATGACCAAGTTCCCAAAAAGATAAATTAACGTCAGCTTAAATTGGCCATCTCTACTTAGTCACTTTTAGTTATAACACATCGGATTTACATCTGACCAAGTATACATGATCACTTTTGGCAGACGAGGATTGAAAGTTTTGACAGATGACATTGCTATACTTAGTCACTCATGTACTGTTTGCAGTTCTTATTTATTTTTATTTAAAATAGGCTTATTATAATAAGTGCAAGATCTCGATATATCGGAAATTTGGCATTAAAAAAATCAACGAGTGCAGTTCATATTGATGACGGTAAGTTTTAAATCGGTATAATAAGTTACTTATAAAGTAGGTTTCTATATTTTATAGGTTAGGTTACTTAATAAATTTTATGTTTGTTGTTGTTTATGGTACACGTAACCTAAGTTTTTAATGGTTTTTATGAAATTTTAAACTACTTCTACTTTGGTTTCCTTACAGTTATGAAATGTGACCTCATGGTAAAAAAGACAAATGGGTTTTGCAGCACTCTAGTTACTAATAATCTACCCTCGACTTCGGGCATACAACGTATTCCCCACCCTAAAAATCCCAATGTAAACCATCTTGAGAATCCGCACTTACCAACAAGCGGAGTAGATATTGAAGGAGGTAGTTTAGATGAGTAAAATCCTAGTGACGAAGAGGACGATGATATCAACAATGCACTTACCACTACAACTACTACAACTAAACAAAAAGCCACATGGAGAAAATCTTGCCCTAATCAGTGGAAAAAAGGCATAAATAAAAAAAAAGGGCTTTGGGCGAACCTTATCAAATCCACAAAAAATGAGGCCGGCGAAAATTCCTAAAGATATCGATTGCGACCTCTGCATGTTTAAATGTACACACAAATTTAGTTTAGAAGATAGAAGAAAATTGTGTGCCAACTACTGGCAATTAAATTGTTATAGACAAAAAGACTTCATATTGGCTTGTGTGAAATCAGAAGAGAAGAAATGTGGTATCGATGTGTTGGCTGTGGAGGTTGGGTTCATAAGCTGTGCAGTGGAGCAAAAACACCAGAAAATTATATTTGTGATTTTTGTGTATAATATTAATGTTGTACTACCAATTTTATTATAACTTTTCATTTTGTTCGGGATTACCCATCACCTGTATCCGATTACCCGCAGCTTTCGGATAATCCTTTTTAAAACAGGTTTTGTGTTTTTCTATTATTTGGATAAAAAAATGTGTCTCAATTTATTTTCAAAATTTTTTATAAAATACAACATATCCCATGACCATAAATCTACTATTTTCAGAGTTAGTAATACTTTTCCTTAGGTGTTCGCAGTTACCCGTCTCTCCCCTACTTCGAACCTTTAGAACCCAATTTCTCAGGCAAATTGAATGCGTTTAAAATAAACATGATTGTATTTTCTTGTCACCCCGAAATAGACCGGAAGATTAAGGAAATTGAATCAATTGGTATTAGAGCCAAAATAAGAATCATTCTAAAAGACCAGAAATCTGCAAATACTTTAATTAATTTAAAACATTTAAGAAATTAACATAAATTAAACCTTTATATACTTAGTATACCACATAAAACTAACGACTTTAAAAACTGCCCAGAATTTAAAAGACAACAAACTATTAAAAAAACAATGGCTTTGAAAAATCTGTCCAACCTGGATGCAAATAAAGAAGTTCCCAAATAAACATACGCTGATGTACTTAGTATGGTCACTGAGAGGGCAAAAACTTGGAGGAAAATTGCTCCAATTCATCTGTGTCTTGACTTAGGAACATTAGAAACAAATTCAAATCTTACTTCTTTTAGGAAAACTTCTTTCTATACAAAAAATAATAAAAGACCACGTCCTTCGGAACCAAACTAGACACCAGCAATTACTAATACCTCTCACTTTTCCTAATCAAAAGGGATGCGTAATTAATGATACTTTATACACATCGCATTTAAGAAACTCCCTTGAGGAGAATATTTTTACTCTCCAAATACTTGATATTGTCATGACAGTTGTTAACAATCTTAAAGAAAAAAAATCTTTTGATATAAATACACTACTTAGTAGAAGTTATAAAAAATAAACTTGACCTTGATTCAATTATTAGAAATGGATACGTTAATTATTGCTCAATGGAATTGCAGCTTAACAAATCACTCACAACACCATAATATTATATTCACAGACTGCTTGCGTGTCATACAGAAGCTTAAGTACGTCTCGCCAATAACAGATATAAACCTCTTAGTTGCTAAAATTTTAAAACTAACGTATGAAATTATAGATCAGGGATAAACGGTAAAATTAATTTGGACCAAAGCACACATCGGAATTAAGGAAACGAAATAGTGGATAAAATGGCAAAAGAGGCCACCGTCACTGGCTGGGTAGATGTTAACTACAAAACGCCGAAAACTGATTTTTTTGAAAAATGAAACGAAAAATGCAACAAGAGTGGCAAATTTACTATGAATCGATCTCCAAAGGCATGTATTTTAGAAGCATTAAACCTAATTTAAGCAACAAACCGTGGTATTTTAATGTAAATAACAAAAAAATAGTTAAAATTCTGTTAAAACTACGAACGAACCATATTATTTGCCCTAGCTATAAATATAAAATTGTCCTATTAGATAACCCAAATTGTAACGTATGCGATGAAATAGGTGATCCATAACATATATTACTGCAATGTACATTAAAAATATAAACAATATCAACCAATTTTTTACTGAACTATATGATGTAAAACCTATCCGTTTAACCTTCCAAATCTATTACCTTAAGAAAAAATATTTAAAATTATTTATAAGCATTAAGTCCGAGACATTTTTTTAATGAATGTATCTAGCTTTAGAAAAAAAAATTAAAAAAAAAGATCAACTAATTCGATTTGATTTTTTGCATTTTTCCTAAATATTTTAAACAAAGGTACCCTTCTCTTTGTCTATTATCAATTTTTTTTAAATTGGATGAGAAACATAGAAGAATCAAAAGCAATTAAGAATTTTTTTTTTTTGAAAATGTGATGAAGGTTTTTTCTTTTGTCCATCCGTGGATATACTGCCTAAAAACATTTTTTCTAAAAAAAACTCACGTGAAAATCTGTAAAAATACAGGCCACCGTATCACATATTTTTTGTTTTTGTATAACACCAGAAATATTAAGGAGAGTGTCCTCCGAAATTGAGAATATATTTTACAATGTACGAAGTGATACCCAGTATGCATCATATGATTCAGAAAATAGAAGTGGACCGAACGGAAAACTCTATTCAAAATATGTGAATACCAGATCATCTTTAAAATTAGTTAATAGTCAATCGGTTAAACCATTGAATAAAGAAAACTTATGTGTGGGTACGGAACCCATGAATAAAATGTTTGAAGCATGACAGGAAACGTATCGGCTTCGAAAGAAATAGTATGTAAACGAAGAATGATCAAAGATTTATGGAGATTTTCCATGTTTACGTTTAAACTGTGGCAGTAAATTGGTAAGTATCTCTGATAAGTCAAAATCAATAATGCTTTATTACCAACATATATTATTGATTTTCTCTAAGAGAAAAATGTCTGTCAATATAACTCATTAGTTAGTATTTATAGTTCCCGGTTAGCTAATTCTTGATTAAATTGCTTAACATTTTTTAAAACCAAAGTTTTTTAAGAAATTAAGTAAGTAGGAAGTTACAAAAAATAACAAGATATTTATCGACAAAGCATGATACATTCTTAGCCAAACCAAATGTCAAAATTAAATCAATGTAATTTTTTTTTTTTTTTTGAGATATCACATTGTTATAATTATTTTTCCTGTAAAAATATACATATTTTAAATAATTTAATAATATGAAAGAAGTTACATAATATAAATATTTTGGTGGGCATATAAAAAAAGTTTGAAATATACATTCTGATTTATAGTATTGTCCCTTTTTGAATTTAAATTATACCTAATATACATAATTAAATTTTGAGATTGAAACCAACTTCAATAAAAAAAAAATCCCAATCTTTAGCTATTCTGGCTGAAGCTGAAGAAAGGAAGGTAATGAATAATTGGGATATCGCTGGTAAGTGACGCATTTTCTGTTATGGGTTCCTGAGCCATAAATGTTTAAAGTAATAAATTTGGAACATATACTTAATGTTCGACTCCCTCTTGTAACGCCAGTTAGGAGATATTCGACGACAACGGTATAGTTCTTATATGCTTACCACCGCACTGTATGCATAGGCTACAGCCGCTAGACGTCTCATTTTTTGGTCCACTGAAGATATTTTATGATCAAGAAATTTTAAACTGGCTACAGGGACATCCTGCCTCTATTAAAACCAGATGGTCAACAGGTCTTAGAAAAACCAGCAACAAGAGAGAATGTCAACTGCCCTATTCGTTCCATCAAGCCTGAACAAAAATCTTCTACTAAACATAGTCCCAATTCATGTATCATGAAGACGGTCCTTCAACGTACTACATTCCAGAACAACTTTTTACTAAAACTAGATATTTAAAGTGACTCATCACTTTAAATATCTAAAATGACACAAGTAATTCTTCCCAAAAAAAAAGCTCCTCGCTGCTACCGACAACAGCTTCTTCTTCTACAAGAGTAATGTCAGGTTGCACAAAGAATTTTAATAATTTAACCGGCAAGTTTGACTGTGACATAAATGACTTTGACAGGCATTATATATACTCACATTCAAAGGTGCGTGATTAGTAAATTAAAAATTAAGGTAACCGGGCCAGTATGATTGTGAGAAAATTATTTCTGTCAATGTTACGTCTATCACAGTCAAACTTGCCGGTTAAATAATTATTATTAAAATTCTTTGTGCAACCAGACATTAAGTCGACGGGTGCAACGAAAACTATAGTAACTCATTTTTTTACCATTTTGAGATACGGGTGTTAAATGTTAGTTTTATATTATATTTTTCGAAGAATAAAGTCGTAAATCATATTATCCTTAAGTTATGTGACCAGTAAAACATCCAAAATATACAGTAACTCTAACCTGAGCAAAGCCTTCTACGAAAACTATAGTAATTCGAGTTACTGTAGTTTTCGTAGGAAAAAATTGCGGAAGGGCCAGAGTAAGTTGAGTTACTATAGTTTTGGCTGTTGTAAGTGTAGTGCTCTAACCTAAGTTTTCTGAATGTTTGTTATCAGTTTACTATACGATCAAGCAGAACATTCGCCAAAATGAGTAAAAGAACTAAATTAATATTAGAAAGGGCCTTGAATATATCTTAGGAAAGTCAAGGTATGTTATAAAATAAGTGAAATTTTAGGCAGGGTTAGTTTATGCTTATTTTATTTTAGAAAGGGAATCCTTACCCGAACAAAGTAAAATATCGAATCCGGTTTCGTGCAACATAGAGGGCAAGATTCAATCCAATATTAACGGTAAGTTATTACAATATTAATGTTAGTTGTGGGTCATTATTTTTTGTTTGTTTTAGTTTTGGAATGTTCAGCTGTAAAACCATTTTACGCCATGGAAAATACTTCTACAGTAAATCCTACCCTTTTATACAGCTCTTCAGTTAACGATAATGCTGAAATCGAACCTGAACCTGATCAAAGCCCGAAGTGGGTACTTAATGAACAACCATCTTCTGTAGGTTTATCTTCATACGCAACTCATCCAATTCAGATAAGCCTAAGTAATACCTCTTTAACTAGAGAGAGCGATAAACTTCCATTCGATGATAACTCTGATTCTGATCCAAATTTTAACCCCTCAGAAAATGAACAGTCAGAGAGTGAAAGTTCTGATTACGAACCAACTACTTCAAATAAACGTAATGAAAGAAACGACAATAATACAAAAATTAAAAGAAAAAGAAAGAGTGCTACTAGAAGCAATGTAAGAAAAAGATCCAGAAATATATCCATAGATACAAAATCCAAAACATTATTAAACTTAGGTATGGAGCATACGAATAGGAAAGGAAATATAATTCCAGAAAGAAAAATAGGTGCAGCATGCGAAGAAAAGTGTAGAATTCAGTGTCAAAAAAAATTTAATGAAGAAGCAAGAAAATCAATTTTTAAAGAGTTTTGGGATCTTGCTGATCATACGAGGCAATGGGATTTTATAGCAAAATATGTTAAAGAAATTTAAAAAAAAACAAGTTACTGTTGGTGCTGGTTCAGTATCTAGACGATCCAACTCCAGATATTACGTGTTTAAAAGTGGGGAAGAAGATAAAAGGGTATGTAAAACTATGTTTTTAAATACTCTTGGGGTGTCAGAAACTTGGGTGACAACCGCTCTGAAAAAAATAAAAGGTTCAAGTACTATTATTGCAGACCAACGTGGAAAACACAACAACAGGCCAGAGAAAATTAAAGAAACCATTAAAGACAGTGTACGTAACCACATTAAACTATTCCCAGCTGTTCCTTCCCACTACGTACGTAAGGATTCACATAAAATGTATTATGAAGAAGGTCTTAGTATACAAAAAATGTACGGTCTCTACAATGATTATTGCATAGAAGCTCAAATTGATGAAAAGGCCACAGTAAGACAATATCGCAATATATTTAATGGAGAGTTTAATATAAGTTTTTTTAAACCAAAAAAAGACCAATGTGACTTCTGTTCGATTTATAGCCTATCCGATGAGACCAAAAAATTAGAAATAAAAAATGAATACGACATCCACATAAAAAATAAAATCCTAGCTAGAGAATTAAAAGATGGTGACAAAATTACTGCTATTGATGACAAAACAGTGTGTGTGGCATGTTTTGATTTACAGAAGGTTCTGGCTACCCCTCAGTCTAATGTCAGTGATTTTTACTACAAAAGTAAATATTCAACTTACAATTTTACCGTCTACGATATAGGAAATAATCATGGTTTTTGTTATGTATGGCACGAGAAAATATCGAAAAGGGGTCCTTGTGAAATTGCTAGCTGCTTGTTAAAATTTATAAGGACACAAAAGGAAAAGGGTGTAAAAGATATAATTTTGTATTCGGATAATTGTGGAGGTCAGAATCGAAATAAATTTCTTTTTACTATGTTATCAATGGCATCAACTATGTTTCAGCTTAACATTGTCCATAGGTTCCTTGAAAAAGGACACACCCAAAACGAGGGTGATAGTATGCATGCTGTAATTGAAAATGCCAAAAAGCGTCAGTCAGTTCTTTACGTTCCTGAACAATGGATAACTTTAATAAGAATGGCAAAAACTACAGGGCGAATTTATGATGTCACCGAGATGTCTCAAAACGATTTTTATAACTTTAAAGACGTCACGGATATTCAAAGCTGGAAAAAAGACGAAAATAAAAAACCCTTTAAAATAAGCAAGATAAGGGAAATTTTGGTAAAATATGCAGAGCCTAAGACTATTTTCTTTAAATACGAATATGATGCAGATAATAGTCAAATTTTAAAAATAAATATTCTGGAATCCGAGAAAAAAAAAAGGAAGACCACTTAAAACTGATACTACTAGTAATATTATACCAGTAAACTTAAAGAGACTTTACAAAGCTGAACTTCCAGTAGATGCAAAGAAATTGAAAGGTCTATTATGGCTATGCGATAAAAACAAAATCCCTCAGATGTACCATCAATTCTACAAAAGTCTAAAAGGCAAAACCATAACAAGCAGTGAAGATTCGGATGAAGATCTTGACGATAATAATGAATAGGTTGAAAAAAAAAATGTTTTTTATTGTATTCATGTTACTCATAGGTACTTAGTTATTATATTTTTTTAAATAATCATTTGTTTAACCATTTTGAGTGTTAGATTTATAATTTAAAAATAAAGACAAAATGTTGTATGTCATTTCATTTTGGATTTTTTTTCATGAAAACTGTAGTAACTCACTAAAAAATTATTTTGGCTATTTGAACAAAAAAACTTTTTTGTCAAATAATCCTTCCACTAATTACCATCCTTTTAATAAATAAATATCAACTGAAATTTTAAAATCAACATTTTGCCACCAAATTTAACACTAAAACTCAATTAGCTCGAAACTTTAAATAATGAGTTACTATAGTTTTCGTTGCACCCGTCGAAGTGTAGCCGTAATATCACCTGTTCCAGTAGCGACTTGTCAAAGCGGAGTCAAAAGAAAAAATACTCAAGGAGCTGCTGACATGACGAGTAGTCCATATCCTTTGGAGGTTCGAAAAAGAACGGAGAAAGTCAGCCAGAAGTGTTAAACAGCGAGTAATTTTTGATATACAAGATGCCTACGAAGAACCTGACCCATTTGATTATGAAAGCGATGAGGATGATGCATCTTGCCTTTATTGCACACTTGCACAGAGCTTTATTCTAAATTAAAAAGAACGGATACATTGATAAAGTGCTTAAAATGCAAACAGTGGGCTCATTGTGACTGTGCCGACGTAACAAAAAAAAACAGAGTAATTTGTTTGTGATGTATGCAAGTAAGATAATAAGAAATTAACAGTTTTGTCCTTGTAAATTAGGTTTTCATAAATAAAACAGTTAAAAAAAGCATTTGGCACTAAGTATGTCATTTTACCCGAATATGAGCCTAAAATGACATACTGTTCATTTTATTATCGCCAATTTTTTCAATGCATTAAAAGAGTTAAAATACTTAATTTCGTTACATATCCTACACAATGTATATTCCAACGTATCTATTTTACTTCTTGAAAAGTTATATTTTTCTTTACCAGTTCTTAGCCAAGCAAAAAATAAAATGGTATGTCATTTTAGACCAAAGTCTCCTACCCAGTAATCTTTTATTTTGTTTTAGAATGTAAATAAACTACACGAGAACATAGAAGAAAGGAAGGAGAAGTTGAAAAAATTTGGCCTTACAGTGCAAGCATTTGGAGTTGTAGTTGGGAACTTAGACAAACCATCATTTGTAATAGTTGTTGACGATGTTCAGTACACGTTGGATACTTGTATCAGGGCACTTGAGCTGCTTTTTAAGCTATTTCATGCTTTAGACGTCGCATATCCTCCTGAAAGTGAATATGTATGATATTTCATTGAACAATTAGTTTTTAAAATGAAACCGAAAAAAACGTGCCCATCAGCAGCTACGGTAATATCAGATATTACATATTATCATCTTTCAAAAGAAAAATAATACCTACATAACAATTATAGTAGTTAGTCAGTTAATAGTATTATTAGTTGAGTCTACGTTCATCAGCCAAACAGTGAAGAACGAAAAACGAAAAATCTTCAGATCACCCGAACAACCAAGGAATAGTAGTGAAGAAAACATATTTTTTTACTTCTAAAAGATTACGGTTCCACGGTGAAACCCCTAGGCCATGTGTTACCGTTAGGTGCTCAACGAATATTTTTAATCGCCGAATTAAAAAATATGCCTCCTGATGACTTGTTTACCATGCTAGAAGAGATTCCTTCGGACGTTGAGTCGGAAATAGATGAGGATGACGATGAAAATAAGAACAGAGCCGAACTCCATGACGATCCCAGTTTAGAAAACCAAATTTTCGACATAAATAATGTCCCAATAATTTTTGAAGATGAGCTAAATGAGTTAGAATATGATGGAATGTGGGAGAGTGAAGATGAACTGCCTCTTTCAGAAATACGTAGACGAGAAATAGCGAAAACCACTGTATGTAGCAACTCTATCAGTACCTGTCTAAAAAACCAGAAAAAGTTTCGAGAAGATTCTGGTCCAAATATTGCTGATGCCGCAGAAACCCCATTCGATGTCTTTCTCCAAATGTTTCCTATGAATCTAATTGAAGATTTAATTTTTCAGACGAATTTGTATGCCATTCAAAAAAAAGGTAATTATTTTTTCGTTTCTACAAACGCCAAAGAAATGATGACTTTTCTTGGAATAAATCTGTTGATGGGAATAAAAAAATTACCGATTTACCTAGATTATTGGTCGTCTCGTCCAGAACTGCGAGATCAATTTAAATCATCTTACATGTCCAGGGATCGACTCAAGTGGATTTTAGGAAACATTCACGCAAACGATAACACACTCATTTCACGTAGAGACTCTCCAGAATATGAAAAACTATATAAATTACGCCCTGTTATCCAGAAATAATCCCAGACATTTTTAGATTGCATCAAAAAATCAAGCAGTAGACGAATCCATTATACGATTCAAGGGACGTAGCAGTCTAAAACAATATATGCCGCAAAAGCTCATAAAGAGAGGGTACAAGGGTACATACGAGCTGATTCTTCTGGATACGTATGTAAGCATCAAATATACATATACCGGACGTGTAGCAGAGGCATCTGAAAAAGACCTAGGAGGAAGAGTTGTTAGAGATATGACTCGAATTTTGCAGTGGAAAAGGTTATCATGTAGGGTCAAGGGGGGTAAAAATGAGACACGCAATATTTGGGTGAAAAATAAGAAACTCAAAGAAAATTGCTAATTATTTAATTCCAATCGGTTTCTTGTTATAAATGTATAGCAACACTTGTAAAGACATCATCTCAATAATTTATTTATTTTTTTGGTAACAAATGACGCCAAAATTCAAATTACAAAATCTAACGCGTCATTTGCGATTTATATCTTTTAAAACCGGCTTTTAAACTTTTGTCGTGCAAGTTCGTATGTGAGTGGTTCGGATAAAGTCGCTTCGCGCTAAGATCCTATTGCCGTGGCAGCGTGTACAATTGCTTTTCAGTTCAAATTGATCAGTTATCGAGTGAGCACGTTTTTCTTGGAGGGGTAAATTTGAGACACACGTGGAGGTAAATATGAGACACCACAGGTCCAAATATGAGACAAAACATTTTGATTATTTTTTAGCAAAGTTAGTGAGAATTGTGGGTTTTTCTGTAAGAACTGCAGCCAAAACCTTCTATATCGACAAGTCAAAACTAAGGCGCTATATGAATAAGAAAAATTCAACAAAACAAGGGCGAAAAACGTCATTATCTTTAGAGATCGAACAAGATTTAGCTTCAAAATTAATAACAATGTGTAGGGTAAAAATAAGACTTTGCCTTATTTTACCTAATTGTACAATTTAATGGTATGTATAATATTATTGTTACCAAACCCTGATATCAATAACGAGGATATAGTCGAGGGTATAACCCTCTATTAAAGGTAACAATATATTATTGTATATTATATATAACAATAACATTTATATAATCATAGGTTAAGCTTAGAGGTAAGGTTACGAGTTTAAGGTTAAGTTTAGTATATAAGTAACTATGACTGATTTGTAAAATAGAATAGAAATATATACATTTTATACGCGTCTTGATGACTCTCTCTTATCGAACCAAGTAGTTACCTTACATGGCGATCCTGCCAGAGGACTTTATACAAGTCTTGAAAAAAAAAAATTAAAGTGTAGTGTCCAGTGAAAAATATTAGTGATGGGGAAGAATCAGAGCAAGGAAGAAATTATAATCGCCCAGGCGGGAAATAGCGGCGGAGTAACAAATAGTATAACAGTAAAGGACACGGTTGGAATAGCCCTTTGTGTGTTGGCATGCTTTTGCATAATAGCATATATAATCAACCGATGCAAAAAGACGCTACAGAAGAAAATAAGGCAAGAGATAGCAAGAAGCCAAGATATAGTTTAGCAACAATCCAGCCCAGGCCCGCACTAGATCCAGTCCAGATCTATACTAAACCCAGCTCAGACCTATACTAGACTCAAGCCAGGCCTGCAGACAGCCCACTACAGACCCATAGCCAGCCCGAAGGAATAATATATGGACATTAAGGAATTCCGCTATCTATTGGAAGAAGCAAAGGTGTTCCACAGAAATATTGGCAAAGATTCCGTAAAGAGGCGCAGCTCAACGAGAGTAATAGAGAGTGAGTTGGAAGATTTAGATAGGCTTATTAGGGAATTTGAAAATTTAAAGAGTACATTTAATAGGTCACAAAACAAAGCTGAATTAATAGCCGATGTTAAAGAATATGCTAATTGTTTAGATCAGTATTTTAGGGCTATTAATGAGGTTTTGAATAATAGGTTAAAAGAGGCCAGAGCAAAAGAAACAGAATTACCGGGCGTATGTGACTCCGATTCTGATTGTTTTGAAGAAGCCAAAATGGGTGAAAAATTTGATTTAAAAACGGCCGCATCTCTGATGCCACGCATGGATGGTACGGAGAAAACGACAAAAGAACTTATTGACGGTATCGAATTATACGACTCACTACTGGACGATGCCGGAAAAAAGAGTTAAACTAATTACGTTTTAAAAGCAAGATTGACGGGTAATTCAAAAATAAGAATGCGTACTGAATACGCATCAAATCAAGCCCTTATTAATGATTTAAAAACTCTTTTTCTCTGCAAAAAGTCTGCTAGTGCACTTTCTGTCAAATTGAACGGTGCTAGGCAAGCAGGTAAATCCATTGAAGAGTTTGGAAAAACTATAGAGGATTTACTGCTGGACCTAACCATCGCCCAATCGGACGGAAATGACGAAGCCTTAAGGGTACTGAGTAGTGTCAATGAAAAACTTGCCATTAATGTGTTTGCAAACGGGTTACAGAGTAATGATATGCGCACTATTGTTAAAGCACGAAATTATAATAGATTGGGTGACGCAATAAGGGGAGCTATGGATGAGGAACTTGAAAAAAGAGATAAAACTCATTCGGTATTCCATATGCAAAATAAACGCGGTTCTAATAGATTCCAAAGGGACTACAAAAATCAAATAAATAGGTCATTCAACAATAATCAACGCCAAAAATTCGTGCCAAATTTTAAATATCAAAAAAGTTTACCCGCAGGGAACTTGCGAAATAGTAATAATAATAATAGATTTTCGCAATATAGGAGTTTGTCAAATCGTGGCCAAAATTTTAGAGGAAATAATAAAAATAATAGGGCATATTACATGCAAAAGGAGGATGAGAATACGTGCGAGGATAACATTAGACAGTCAACATTAGCCGATCAGTTTTTTCGAGCCTAAAGAAAACTTAGAATCTGTAATTTTAAATTTAAATGGTCTAAATTTTATTCAAGTCAATTATAAAGGCACTATATTAAAATTATTAACCGACACAGGAGCTTCTATAAGTGTTATATTTAAAAAATGTAGTAATAAACATGAATATATAAACAAAGGAAATCAAATAAAAATAAATGGGGTGGCCGGTTCAACGCTTTCACATGGTATCGCGAACTTGGCATTGGAATTTATTAATAACAATATCAAATTAAAACATACATTTCATGTAATTGAAAGTTTTGAAAATAAAATAAATGGAGTTTTAGGCTCAGATTTTTTTGAAAAATATAATGCCAAGATAAATTTTGAAAATTTTAAGTTTTCGTTTTCTACTAAATATGGAACTGTTTTATTGCCAATGTTGTCAAATCAAAAAACATATTTTAAAATACCGGCTCGTTGTGAAATGATTAAATATTGCTATGTTAACAAAAATGATGACTGTCTAGTATTACCACAACAATTAGCAGATGGTATTTATATAGCAAGTGTTTTAGCTCGACCGCAAAGTAATATGATACCAGTAAAAATTTTAAATACACGCGACGCGGAAGTAACATTAACAAACTTTTATCCAAAAGTTGAAAATGTCAGCGATTATGAAACTTGTTGTTTTCTTGGAACGGAACATAATTCGGTTAAACGAGTAGACGAATTGCTAAAATTAATCGATACAAAACATTTAAATAGAGAGGAAAAATTTTCAATTCAAAAAATTTATGCTAAATATTCGGACATTTTTTATTTGGCGAACGACCCACTTTCTACGACAAACATTTATAAACAAACGTTGCGACGTAAACCTGACGCATCACCATCATACGTGAAACCATATAGACTACCTCATGCACAAAAGAAAGAAATATAGTCCGTCTAGAAAGTATCCGGAATTTTATGTTTTTCCAAATTTTAATATATTTCCTTTTTGTAACATTCGAAGGCAAGAGCAATGCATCAAGTAGGTTGTGCCGATAGTAGGCTATGGCTAAAATCGCATGACAACACGATCTGTAAAATATTGTTGATTGTAAACAGGTTTATGATATGTGAAATAATGTCGCAAGTAGAAAAAAGAAAGAAGGTGGAATTTTTGTATAGAAAAGGTGTTCGAGACGTTAAAAAATTAGTGCAATTGACTGAACTCGGAAAAAGTGCAGTATATGAGACAATAAAGAGGATAAAAAATGGTGCAGATATGAGGCATAGACCAGTTTCGGGAAGACCGCGTAAGATTCGTGGAAACAATTTAAACGCTTTAGTGAACTTAGGACGGCAAAATCCACGTCTAGGATTTCGAAAATTGGCTAATAGATTTGGAAATACACGAAGAATAAAAGTGTGTCCAGAAACTGTTCGCATGTCACTGAAAAGACAAGGCTACATAGCAAGAAAACCAAAAAAAAATCCGGCAATGACACCTCTACAAAGGCAAAGAAGAATATATTTTTGTCAACGTTTTCGAGAAGATAATTTTAGGAATGTTTTTATATCTGACGAAAGTTGTTTTCAGCTTGGTTCAAATCAACTAAAAATACTATCAAGAGAAAATGTTACCGTTCAAATTTCCAAATTTCCCACTAAAATAATGGTGTGGGGAGCAATATCTCAGCGTGGTGCTACCCCTCTTTGTATAGTTGATAGCACCGTTAATAGTGCAAAGTATTGTGACATTCTAAATGGTTTCCTTCTTGAAACGGTTCATGCTTTATATCCAGACCGGTGGCGTTTTCAGCAGGATAATGCAACATGCCACACTTCTGCCTATACTCAAGCTTAGATGCATGAACACCAATTGGCAACAATTCCATGGCCAGCAGCTTCACCAGATCTTAGTCCTATTGAAAACATATGGGGACTAATGAAGATTGAAGTGGAACGAGCAGCGCCACGAAATAAACCAGATTTGATTCGGTCGGTTTTACAGGCCTGGACCACCATCACCGAACATTATGGCGGTGACCTAGTTGCGGGTGTACCTGCACGTTTAGTTAAGTGTTTGGAGTTAAACGGAGGTTGTATAAGTAAATGAGAAGAATTATTTGTTGTAATTTTATGATTCAAGCAATAAAAATATATACCGAAAAATTATAATTGTGCTTTCTTTTTTCCGGATACTTTCTAGACGGACTATACATGCGCAGATTGACAAAATGTTAAAAGATGGAATTATTGAAGAGACCAAGTCAGAATGGTCTGCACCCTTATTGATAGTTCCTAAAAAAGCTGATCAAACAGGTGTTAAACGTTTTAGAGTGGTAATCGACTTTCGTCTTCTTAATAAAAAGTTAAGGGATGATGAAAAATTTCCACTTCCATCAATTACTGAAATTTTAGACTCATTGTCAGGAGCAATGTATTTCTCTCATTTAGACCTTTCACAAGGATACTATCAAGTGTCCTTGGACGAGGCTAGTCGACCGTACACAGCGTTTACGACAGAAAGGGGACAGTACCAAATGACACGTCTTCCGATGGGGTTGAAATCATCCCCTACTTCCTTTAGTCGGGTAATGGCTATTGCTATGACAGGTTTAAATTACGACAGCTGTTTTGTTTACCTTGATGATTTAATTGAGTATGGAAATAGTTTGGGGAAACCATAATAAAAATTTGGTTAAAATATTTCAAAGGCTTAGAGAAGTGAATCTAAAACTAAATCCTAATACATGTGAATTTTTTAAAAAAGAAATTTTGTATCTTGGGCATGTGATATCGGCAGAAGGTGTTTTTCCTGACAAAGAAAAAATCGAAGTCCTGCAAAAATATCCCGTACCCAAAGATGCAAACGAAACTAAACGATTTGTTGCATTTGCTAATTATTATAGAAAATTCAGTCCAAATTTCGCAAAAATTTCACTTCCGTTAAATAACTTGACTAGGAAAAAGGTTCAATTTCGTTGGACACCCGAGTGTCAACAATCCTTTGAAATATTAAAGACCGCACTAATAAACCACCAGTTTTGCAGTACCCAAATTTTTCTGAAGACAATATTTTCATTTTGAGAACAGACGCATCAGGCAGTGCCATCGGGGCAGTTCTTTTAAACATGAATGATAAGCCGGTTGCTTACGCAAGTAGGTCATTAAATAAAGCAGAACATAATTATTGTACAGTCGAGAAAGAACTGTTAGCAGTTGTATGGGCAGTTAAGCACTTTAGACCTTATTTATATGGAAGAAAATTTTCGCTAGAAACTGATTGCAAACCTCTCATTTCTCTTTTTGGTATGACGAATCCGTCAAGTAGACTCACAAAGTTTCGGTTAGTATTAGAAGAATACGATTTTGTTATTAAGCACGTAAAAGGAAAGGAAAACGTAATAGCGGATGCCTTATCTCGTATCGAATTAAGTAAAAATGAACCTAAAAATATAGAAAATACTGTAGGCACCTCATTGCTTGCCATGACAAGAGCAGCATCAAAACGACAGACAGACAAAACAAGTAACGTAGGTTGTTCGAATACTTACGAACGGATTGATCACCCGGGCGTGGTAGAGTTAGTAAAACGGCCTAATAATTCTTGTGAACTCTGTCCTGTTTCAAATTCTGAATTTATTAAAATGTGTAAAAGTAAAAAAATATGACTGCAGCATAGGGAATTTCGTCTATTTTAAAGATAAAAATATTGTTTATATGAATCAGGAGCCTCGGCCGAAAGCCCTGCAATTCAGGAGCAATAATTGTACGGAACATAAAGTTCAAAAATCTCGATTGACGTTAGCTTTTAGTGTATCGTTAAGGGAATTGAATGCCGTATGTAATAAATATAATATTCGCGAATTAATTATTAAAAAAGACGAAAAGAGCGCTCAAATGTTAAAAAACATTTAAAAAAATAAAAAGGTAATAATAGAAACCGGTATAAAAATATCTGTTATTAAAAATATAAAAAGGATATCCGATCGTGAGACAAAGCAAATAGTTCCTAACGATTTCCATTTATTGCCGACAGGAGGTCACGCAGGGATAAATAGAATGTATAATAATATAAAAAAGTATTATTCGTGGATAGGCTTACGACAAGATGTCGAGGAATACGTAAGAAAATGTGACGATTGTCAAAGATATAAATATTCAAAGCAAAATATAGAACCAATGACAATAACTCATACTGCTACTTCAGCATTCCAGAGAATTTATTTAGATCTTGTAGGTCCTTTAGAGCCAGATGTACATAGTAATAAATATATTTTGACCTTACAATGCGATCTTAGTAAATTTGTGGAATGTTATCCAATTAACAACAAAGAAGCCGTAACCGTGGCTAAGTCATTTTTGAAAATTTTATTTTACGCTATGGAATTCCGGACGAGATAGTGTCAGATCAAGGGACGGAATTTATAGCTTTAACCCTTACACAAACGTGTGAGTTACTTCAAATTAAAAAGTTGCAATCTACTGCATATCATCATCAATCAATAGGTGCTTTAGAAAACTCGCATAAATCACTAGGGGCATATTTACGTATGCAATTAGCAAAAGACCCAAGTGATTGGAGTAGTTGGTTACCCTTTTGGTGTTTTTCTTATAACAATAGCGTGCATACTGAAACTAAGTATACCCCATACGAACTAGTTTTTGGCAAAACGGCTAAATTACCTTCAAACTTTTTAAGGGAAGTTAGCCCCCTGTACAATTTTGACAGCTACCCGCTAGAGTTAAAGTACAGGCTTCAACATGCATGTAGCGACGCAAAAAATAATTTGATAAAGTCAAAAAGTGAAAGAAAGAATGTATACGATAGGAAATGTAATATAATTAATTATAAGATTGGTGAAAAAGTACTTTTAAGGAATAACAGTGCCAGTGCAAAAATGGACGCGATATACAATGGTCCATATACAGTGCTAGATAAACAATCGCCAAATATCCTAATAGAAATAGACAATAAGCCAGTCTTAGTTCATAAAAATAGAGTTAAGAAATATTTTAAATAATCTTACCCAATTAAGTAAACATACAAAAAAAATATCAAACATTTAGTGATAGTAGATTTTTTTTCCCTCCCGCAGGAGATGTAGGGTAAAAATAAGACTTTACCTTATTTTACCTAATTGTACAATTTAATGGTATGTATAATATCATTGTTACCAAACACTGATATCAATAACGAGGATATAGTCGAGGGTTTAACCCTCTATTAAAGGTAACAATATATTATTGTATATTAAATATAACAATAACATTTATATAATCATAGGTTAGGCTTAGAGGTAAGGTTACGAGTTTAAGGTTTAAGTTTAGTTAAGTTTAGTTGACTGATTTGTAAAATAGAATAGAAATATATACATTTTATACACGTCTCGATGACTCTCTCTTATCGAACCAAGTAGTTACCTTACAAATGGCCCAGTGGGGGTTCGCACTAACTAAGCAAGAGGTTAAAAATGCCGTGCAGACCTACGTGCAAGAAAATAACCTTAAAATGACTTTTAAAGATGGGCGTCCAGGCGATGACTGGTTTAGAGATTTTTGCAGAAGAAATCGTCTTAGTCAGAAAAAAATGGAGCAACTTGAAAAGTCACGACGTTTAGCCACTAGTGATCCATTTATTATTTATTCGTTTAAAAATGCATAAACAACCTAAATATTACCTCGTCACAAGTTTGGAACCTTGACGAAACTTCTTTTTCCATGGATCCTACAAGGATTAAAGGGATAGCTGCAAAAGGACAAAAGGTACATAGGAATATTGAAGGATCGGGAAAGGAGAACGTGACTGTGATGGCATGTATATCAGCAAGCGGGTGTTCTTTACCTCCATTAATAATATTCAAGGCCAAAATCTGTGGAGCTCGTGGAAAGGTACCAATGAATTAGAAAATACGATGTATGGTGTTTCCGAAAAAGGTTGGATGACAACCCTTATTTTCAATGAATGGTTTGCCAAATTTTGCACAATTGTAAGGGATAGACCGCTCTTGGTTCTCTTAGATGGACATTTGACACATTTAGATAAACATACCATAGAACTAGCCATTAGAGAGAACGTGACATTACTGAAGCTACCTGCACATTCTACTGACTTACTTCAACCGCTGGATCGAGGTTGCTTTGGTCCACTAAAGCTAAAATGGAATGAAACATTAATCAAGAGTTTTGCTTAAATAAAATAATGTGTTGTTTTCGTTGTGAAATACTGGTTAATTTTCAAAGTGTGAATAGCAGATTGGATTTAAAAGAATTTGTTTATTTCATTATCGTTTTTATGTCAGTTTTTAAGGATTCTTGCTGAGGTATGTTTAATTTTAATTTTCAAAAAGTTTGAATATAACCTAATAACATAGGGTCAGTGAACTCTTATTTAGTAGGTCACTGTCATGCAACATAGTAAAATCACTAACCTTCCTATTTTAGTTTGACAGTTCAAAATCAAAACAAACGCACGTGGGTATGGCAGTGCAGATCAAAAACACAAAAGGTGAATTTTCTCACTTATTAAAGCAAACAGACATTTATAAATATTTTTTCTTCGAAGGTTATCATATCAAGATTTACAGGTTCAAATATTATCAGGCAAATACATAACACCGTGTATATGATGAAACTATCATTTTGCGTGATAATTTTCTTACTGAGTCTATAAGAGCTAAATATTTCAATAATCATTTAAAGATTGTAAATTTGGGTCTATAAGAAGAATAACTATTTAGAATAATTCATTTCGACTTTTTCCCCAGTGCTAATTGAATCACCCAAGATGTATCAGTGCAGTGATTGTAACAAAAAATGTTCCTATCAATCAAATGTTTATAGACATAAAAAAGAATCTTGTCCAATGAGAGCAACCCATGAAAAAAGGAAGAATACTACCCAACTGCGTGATATACCAACAAAGAAACCTAAGATAGAAGAACCCGAAAAAGCATACAACCATCCACCAATTTCCAAACTTATCCTGTCACGATGTTAAGATTGCGATACTTGGTATGTGAAAAATAAACCCAGTGCTTGTGATGACAATATGAAAATTATAATGTCAGCGTTTAAGACCAGAATCGTGTCTTATATGTTGCTGCTATCAAAAAAGTATGTAGACATTGACAAATTTTTTGATGAAGGTAAGCAGAAGTTTGTAAGTTTAATCTTTAAACAATTAGTTAAGCATAGAAGTGTAAAAATAAATGTAGAGTTATTTGGACATTATCTTTTACAAACAAAAGAAACATTAGAAACTAAATCATTTAATACAAAAAATAAGATTATAACATCAGCAACTGATTTAAGTAGAATTAATAAGGAGTTTTTAGCCGAAATTAAGGAAAAAGTTTCAATATTTGCAGAAAATGGGTCAGGTTGGTCGTTGGAAAAAATATTACATTTAGAACCTAATATTAAAAAATACAACCCAATCCGAGCATTATCATTTATACCATTACCAAAACCAATTGCAAATAAACATGGTGTTATAAACGTTAAAAATAATGATTCATATTGTTTTGGTTGGAGTGTTTTAAGTGCCTTATTTTCAGCAGAAAAATCACGTTGATAGAACAAGTTCATACCCGAATTTTCTTGATTTTCCAAATTTTGAAGGGCTAGAGTTTCCTGTAAAGGTAAAAGATATATCTAAATTTGAAACACTTAATCAAATATCTGTGAATGTTTATGGCTTGGAGAGTATTTATGAGGACAGTAAACTAAAATATGAAGTAGTCGGTCCCCTTTATTATACAAATAAAAAACTTCCAGTACATGTAAATTTAATGTTGATAAGCGATGGTGAAAACAATTATTACTGTTGGATCAAGAATATGTCGATGTTATTATCATCTCAAATTAATAAAACATCATATAAAAAATATTTTTGTGGTGGTGCTCCTATAACACAATAAAAACACAATACACAACCCTGCATATTTAGTTTTATTTAATATAAAAATTAAATAAAACTCAAAACCCCAAATAGACAGTTTTATTTATTTACATCAAAATAAATAAATGATAAAAAAACACTGGAGACGGCCGACAGGTATAGAAATAAATAAAGAGGTAACATTGAGTAGTTTTTCTTTAGTTAGCCAATAAAAACCACTACCCCTGGTAGGTTTGTTTTACTAACCTATCACAAAACCAAATATAAAAAGTGTGTAAGAGTGCCGAAAGGCACTAACACAATAAACATATATGGTTTTATTGCCCAAAAACTTTTAATTTTTACGGATTATACAGTTTTAACAAGTTATAAGGTACCTAAGCCAATTATTGCCATGTTCCTAATATGGCCACCCCAGCCAAAATTATGACGTCATTACTCTTGTGGCTGGTATATGTACTAAAATATTCTTAGGAAAGAAATCAACTAATTAAACGTATCAAAGAACTGCCCAGTCTGCGTAAAGCATCGGAACCGTGGATACTGCTTTTTGCTTGCCCCTGTTATAAAAAAAAACGTGTTGTTTGTTAGATGTATCACCTTTCCAGTTAAAATAAAAGGTGCAATAAATTACACAAGGTAAGTTTTTAGGTACACATTTTGTTGTTGTAGAGTTGTTATGTTTAATATCGTCGGCTTAGTAAGAAAACCGCGTAACTCCCATTTTTAAGCAAATTGATATTGTGGTGCCATCTTGCAAGAAATTATTTAACCTATCAATTCAGAAAACTTCACACGTGTGTAGATGCGTGTTCCCGCTCAAACGCTAATTATTGAAAACAACTTAACTCCAACCCTTTGTCTTTAAAATAGCAAAGCGCGTAACTCCTAGTTGGTATATACGTTTGAAGCGTGTGTGGCTCGCGTTGTGAGATTTTTACCGGTAAGTTTTTGAAAATATTATATTTAAAACAAATAGTTAGTTTAATAGAACGCAGACTTGTTTCTTAATATATTATTTAACTTTACATATAAAGAAAATAAAATCTAAAGGTAATTTACTTGACTTGAATTATAACGTGGACATACGCGGTTTTCAAAATTAGATTTATTTCCTTACCGATGGAGATACGTGGTCTTCCACGTTTTAATTTACTTTTATCTTTACAGTATGTTTTAAAATATTATAGAGATATCGGTACCTAGGAGTTTATTTTAAAATTTAGACTGCACAAGAAAATAAAACTAAAAATTACTTTCTTTTCAATTACAGAAATGGCCTCGCGTGCGGAAAAAATATTGTTATTAGCGATTCAAGCATCGAAGAGTGGTAGCTTTATTGTAAGTAAAGATACTGGAATACTAACACCTGCATTAATTGAATGTGATTTAGGAGATCCCCACAATTTAAACTCAAATAATTATGAAATATATCCGTCCGAACATGTTTTATTAGGATTAGATCTTAACAAAACCGAAGTACCTGTACAGTTAGACAATATTACTAAAAACCCTGATGAAGGAAATAGTTCTGGCAAAACGAATCTTCCCATTCCCGAAGACGAAATTTTCGAAGGATCTCGTTATTATGACGGTATTGTTGATATCATAGAAGCAGAAGAGGTACTGCCTGTTCCAGATCAAGCGGCGAACATTGATGAAGTAGTTACATCCGATAATCTTCTATTATTAGATGTTAATAATACCGAAGTGCCGGTAGAGTTAAACAATATTACAGGAATTTCTGATGAAGATGATTCTGATAAATTTTATGTTCCTGTTCCTGAAAACGAAAACTCTGATTATCCTGAAAGTGATGACGATTTTGAACCACATGAAGATGCTGTTGGAGTAGTTGGAGATCAAACCGCGAATATTGAAAGAACTGAAAATATTTTAAATATCAAAGTGAGAAATAAAAGAAAAATGCCTTCAGGATGGAAAAACAATGAAAACAAAGAAAAGCGTTTAAAAGGATTACCTTACATGGGCAAGAAAAAAAATGAAGAAGATTGGGATTATAATATTCAAAAACCGGGTAAATTTTTAGCGAATCCTTGTAACTGTACCCTTAGTAAGAAGAAATGTGTGATACTTTGTCAGAAAATGACAGCAGAAAACCGATTAAAAATTTTCCAACACTTTTGGAATGACTTAAATTGGGGCCAGAGACAGGTACAAGTGCAAACACTAGTAAAAAGTGAGAACGTTAAAAGAAGAAGAGGAGGTAAAAATAATATATCCAAAAGAAATTTATCTATAAAGTACTTTTTAAAAGTTGGTTTAGAAACCACAAGGGTTTGTAAGCGCATGTTTCTTGGTACGCTGGGTTTAAAAGAGACTATGGTTCTAAATTATATTAAGAATGGTAAATTATTTCCTAGAGAAGAAAATCACATTGTTGCCGATGGTGCCACCATTAGCAGAAAAAGTGAGGTACGAAAAATAAATTTTCAAGGAAAAAATGGTGCCGTGTACAAGTTTTTACAATCGCTTCCTAAATTGGAAAGCCACTACTGCCGATCTTCAACAAAAAAAATGTATTTGGAGCCAATGTGGCATACTAAAGCCGAATTGTATAGGTTTTTTAAAAATAAATATTGTGTGGAAGAAAAACTGGAATGCTCGTCAATTTTTACTTTTTGTAAAATATTTGAAGAATTAAATATATCTTTGTACACCCCTAAAAAAGATCTCTGTGACGTATGTGAAGCTTATAAAACACAAAATTTGTCTGAAGAAAAATACCTTGAACATCAAACTTTAAAGCAAGAAGCACGGAAAGAAAAAGAAAAGGACAAATCTGCAACTAATTTAAAGGTAAACGTTTATGCAATGGATCTGCAATCTGTATTGTTGAGTCCTAAATCAAATGTATCAGCCATGTATTACAAAACAAAATTAATTGTGCACAACTTTACCTTGTACAATCTAAAAAGTCATGAAGGATTTTGCTTCTTATGGAATGAAAGCGAAGGTAGCATAACATCCAATGAATTCTCTAGTATATTATCCTACTTTGTGGAATCTCAAATAGCATCACAGAATGATTTGCAGGAACTAATATTTTATAGTGATGGCTGTACAGGTCAAAATCGTAACTCTACCTTATCTAACGCTTTTTTAAATTTATGCATAACTCACAATATAAAAATAACTCAAAAATATCTATGTAAGGGCCATACGCAAATGGAAGTAGACTCGATGCATTCGACCATTGAGCGCCAGATACGAGCTTGTAAAATTAATCTTCCTGCTGATTATGTCTATCATTGTATAAAAGCCAGACAAAATCCTGCGCCTTATGAAGTTAAATACTTAAATCATACCTTTTTTAAGAAATTTGATGGTCTAAAATTTTACAATTCAATTCGCCCAGGTCGAGCTGTAGGTGATCCTGTTGTTACCGACATAAAAGCACTTCAATATTTATCTAATGGTGAAATATTTTTTAAGTTAAGACATACTCATGGGTTTAGTAAGTTGGACAGCAGAGTAATTAAAAAAATTATTCCCTGCAAATTCAACGATTTGCCCCCTTTGTACGTCCAACGAAGAAAAATAAAAAAAGAGAAGTACAGCCACCTTCAGATACTAAAAGCAGGGCTCTTAGAAGATTATCATAAATTTTATGATGAACTTCCATACGAGTAAAGTACCTAGATTCTAGATAATATATACCTTTAAGTTGTGTTCCTGAAAACTGAACGCTTTATAGTAGAAATATTATTATAACCTACCTAACTAGATATTATTTGTTTCTAAAGACTTTGAAGCTTAGTTTTTAGTTAAAGTTTTAAGCTATTTAATAAAATAAACATATTATTATACTGTTAACTACACTTAGGTTTATTTTTAGGATTATTTTTTAAGTTCAAGTCACTCGTTTAGTTTGCAAAGATTGATGTTAGTTTAAAATACCTATTTGTTTTTAGTTTGAAATAAATTTTTTGATTCCTATAAACTTATTGGTTTTCTTAACGAAAATCGCGTAACTCCTAACGATTATTTGAAATTTTTTTGGAAAAATGCGTAAGTCCATTTAAATTGCCTGAATTTGCTCAAAATTATTTGTTTGAACAAATTTCGACGTATTTTGTCTTAAACTCGAAACCATAAAAGTTAGCCAGTTGAAACGCAAACACAACCTAAATAATATAGTTTTTATTGTTTCCTGTAAAATTTTCTGAAATGGAGTTACGCGGTTTTCTCACTAAGCCGACGATATAAAGGTATTTCTTGAAATCGTTAGTTGTTTAGTGGATTCATTGATGCCTAATATTGTGATCCTTGATTAGACCAAATATTGCCATGGCAATATTTGGCATATATATTTTTTTGGCTTATGTAATATAAATAAATTAAAAGAAAAATAATTTATTAACTAAAAATTAATAATATGTCATTTACAGAGGCAAAAAAATGGGCTGATTACCCAAGGATGACAATATTAGGTACTTGTAAATATCTTGGATAAATAACGATTATTGCTACTTGTTGCTAGCACGCAACACTTTATTATTGTTGTTTTTATAGATGCCAAAGAAAAGAGGGCTGAGTGGTCGAAAAAAAACCGTAAAAAAGCGTTGATAGCCATAAGGAACGGATTAAGCATTAGCAACCTTTTCAAATTCCCCGACTTTGGGGTTGCATAACAGAAAAAATAATGCAAGAAAACGTCTTGGGAGACGTAGTATTTTAACAGAAAATCAAGAAAATGATTTAGTAAGTAGAATCCATCGGTTGGCAGAAGTTGGACTGCCAGTCACGCCTAACATAGTTTTTTAATAATTTCTGATGTATCATTAAAGGTTATAGCAAGTGTATCATCATCATCACGTCGCACAAAAAAAAAGTAAATATCAAAGTACAAGAAAGTCCATTTCTAAATGAGTTAAAGAAAAGGGAAATCGAAAAGAAAGAAAAAGGAAGGAGAAGAGGGCTACAGTTAAAAGACGTATTCATATAAACTCTTCCGATGATGAACCAGCATTCGACAATGACAATACTAACTCGAATGTTGGTTGTTTGTATTGCAATGAACTGTTTAATCAATCTAAATCCCGAGAGTAATGGATCCAGTGCTTACAATGTCGCCAATGAGCTCGTACTGAGTGTGATTGAGTATCAATTAGACCAAACAATTCATTTGTGAAGCTTGCCAACAAATAAATATAACGATATAAATAAAAGAGGTGTGTCATTTTGCCCACCATGTAAGGAAAAATGACACATTTGGTATTTCATTTTTGGAAAAGAGTTTTTTTTGTATGTTAAAATATGGACTTTGTTTACTTTACTAGCATTAGAAAAACCCAGAGAACCATTTTGAATGCAATTGAAAGTAAGTATTTATGAGTGATCTTTAGAAAGTATGTCATTTTGCCTTACTCTTCCCTAAAGTAACAATAAATTTTCTAACGGCACCCTTGTGTGAAAAAGAACACCCTGGTAAAATAAAGTATCGGTATAGCCACGATGGTCCTTACAGTACAATCAATATTCTTGGAACAGGTAGAAATATAAACATAAGTCGATCCAATATTAAAAAGGCTTCCAATCAGTACTGCAAAGAAAAACGATTTGCTAAAGCTTTGCAATAAAGGAATTATACCACAGGAATTGCATCTGTCTCTATCTGCAGATACCAAGATAAGAGAAGAAACTACTGAACCAGCATTAGGTGAAGAGTCTGATCAAGATCCATAAAATTAAATATTCGTATTTTTCTTATTCTTTTTTATTAATTTATTATTTTATAGAGTTAATCGTTATGTTGAACCTGTCTCTAATTACTAAAGTAGTCTTTTTTAAATAAAAATGTTAACTGACAATGTTGTGATTTTTTTATTTGCTAAAATTCACTAACTACACTTCTTTTGATTTTTTACCCTTGTAAATTTTTGTGAAATCGAAATAATTCTATAAATTGATATCCAAGACCATCAGGTACTTCTTAGTATAAAAAATAAAACATTAAATTGGACTACCGATTTGTACAATGTCATTAATCTTTAAACGCGTTTTTCTCGAAAGTAACAAAATGTAAGTTAGTGACTTTTGGCAGCAATAGGACGAAATGCTCTCTATAGAGTTTCAAGAAATGGCTGGATCAACGAAGACCTCCTTTTGGAATGGATTAAGCATTTTACCAGGCATACTAAATCTTCAATCACGGACAAAGTGTTATTAATAATAGATAACCATAGCAGTCACTGTACACTAAAGGTGCACAATTTCTGCAAGAAGAATTGTATATATATCGACTGTAACCACTCGATGTTTGCTTTTATGGACCATTGAAAACCACGTACAATCGCGAGTGTGATTCCTTGCTTAAATCAAAAAACTATCAAAGAATTGACCAGTAGGATATTACCGAGCTGTTCAAAAAGGCCTACAACAAGACAGCGACAATTGAAAAAGGTGTGAAAAGATTTGAGGTCACAGGAATCATTCCAATAAACAGAGATGTAATAAATGAGGAAGAGTTTATTATTATTGAAGAAACCTTAATAGCGGGAGAGGAACCGCAAAGATAAGATGACAACAAAAACAAAGGGTATAGCGTAAAAAAGGATGTAGGAACTAAGGATAAAATAGCCAATGAAATGACAAAAATTATTAAAAATCCTGTCAAGGCAGACATACCGAAAAGTAGGTAGTGCAATTATGATAAATAATAAAGTTCAAATTATAGGGTTGCAATTTCAGATTAATATAGCATAAATTTTAGTTAAAACCAACTTTTCCTTATTAAGTTTTTCTGTACCTTTCAAGTTAAGGCGCTAATGTTAATTTTTTCGAGTAAAATTTTATACATTTTCTTTTTAGACCAATCCAGGCTATGATCTCAAAATTTTAAAATTGGTAAGTCTTTTGTGCACTTGCCCTTTTCGGCAACCTATCCTGGGAACTCTATACAGTGTCACCAGAAAAGTTGCCATCAATTTGCCTTTAATAATTATTATAATAATGTTTGTTTCCCGGTAAGTAAATCAAATAGTTAGCTAACCATACCACCTTAATTGTTAGTAAAGCATTTCGGCCAATTTCATTGACGTCACAAATAAAGTTGTCTGGTTAGTTAATTGTTAAAATTTTTGTGCAACCTAACACGTCATTTAAAAAATAAGAACCTAAAAAGTCTTTTGATAAGTTTCGGACAGGTCATATTTTATCTCTGGAAAAGCAGAAAATTATGTCAGTTTAGATCAAATCATTTTCTGGGGATTCTCCTGTACACTATATGAGAGAAAGTTTAATTTTTTATGTAAATGGTATTAAAAGAGGAATATTCTGCGTTTATCTGGTATTATAATGGTTATCGATAATGAGGGGTCTGCATTCACTATTTGATACAGGCATACTAATCATCTCAGGCGCACTGTGGACAGTGCAAGTGAATTTATTTAGAGACGGAACATTGTTACTACCTTATTAAAACGCTCAAGTACAGTATGAGTAAATATATTTATGCTTTCTGTACTGGGCTTTGGCATAACTGCCCCATCTTGCCCCAAACGATACTAATGGTGCTAATTACATACTTAGATTTAAAATTTATGGAAGTATGGCTTGTTACCCTCTTCCCACAGGTCATGCAATTATTTTCTTTTTTTTTTAAAATTAATAGAAATAATTTTTGCAGCATAATGGTTCGCTGTTATAAAAGAAAGACAACAAGGGGAGAATGGTCAAAAGAGAGCATGAAGAAAGCGGCTGAAAAAGTATTAACCAGAGAAATGAGTTACCGCAAAGCTGCACTAGAGTATAATGTACCACAAACCACTTTGGAGAGGCATATTAAGGCCATTAGGATCAAGGGTGAAATGCAATTAGATTTGCCCTTAGGACCGATGAAGACCGTGTTCAGTTATGAAGAAGAGAATGAGCTTGTCAAATATTTGAAAGAAATGGAAGCAAGATTATTTGGACTTACCACTTCAGAACTAAGAAGTTTGCTTACCAGCTTACCATCAAAAATGGCAAGGTACATAAATTTAACACAACAACCAAAATGGCGGGTGTAGACTGGGTCCAGGGATTTCTAAAACGCCATCAAGACTCATCTATAAGAAAACCCGAAGCTACCTCAGCTGCCAGAGCTAAGGGTTTCAATAAAGTGTGAGTCACAAAGTTCTTTGACGTATTGGGTTGGTATTAGAGAAATATAAATTAGGGCCAGACAGAATTTACAACTGCGATGAAACGGGCGTCTCGTCGTCGTCTTTCGAAAACAAAGTCGAAGATAATCTCACGCAAGGAAAGAAAGCAAGTGGGTTCGTTATCGTCAGCTGAACGAGGACAGACCGTTACCGTAAAACAGTGCGTTAGTGCTGCAGGAGTCTATATGCCACCAACGAATCCATTGAAGGTTGGATTGCCTGTCACATGTCAAATTTCCATCTAACTCTGTAGGTTACCCCATCTTACCCTGTAGGTTACCCCATCTTACCCCTTGCCAGGGGCAAGATGGGATATTCTCAAGTTTTTTTGTAAAGTATGTTTTTTACGTTTTTTTTGTGACTTAAACCAAATATCTCGATGTTAAATGCGTTGTTGGAGTTAACCGAAAAGTTTTTTGAATAATCATTATTTTTTGACAATTCAGTTTTATTTTCATCAATATAAATCCTTAGCGTCCCCGTCTTGCCCCTAGTTCCCCTATATATATATATATATATGAAAAGGCCAAGTTGAAGATCTCTTAATGATTTTAAGCAGGTTATCTTTATTGATACATTTTTTAGGGCTTAGTAGCCTTGCTTGAAAGGTCAGTGGATGGAAAATGATTTTAGCTCATAAAACAAACCTTAACAATGACTTACATCAGAAGCTTTTCAAAGAAATTGTAAATCATTTTATCTTTATTTGTGACGAATAAGTAGGTATATCTGCAAAAAGATTTATTTATGCTTTAAAAAATATATTTCGACGAGGGACGAATCTTTTCCAGAGGCGTCGCAGTCGACATGAAACAGAAAACTGTCAAAATGGAAATATTTTCCATTTTTTTAAGTTTGCCTTAGTAATTATTCTGAATGACAAAAGTTGAAACATAACTCTAGATGATAAATAGGTATAATATTCAATTCATAAAGTAATAGGCTTATTAATAACATGTTTAATTGGATAAAGTAAATTTACATTTAACTGCGCTTATAGAATAACTATTATAATGCACATAGATTAGTTTTAGAAAAAAATTATTTATTTAGCTATATAAAAAATAAATTTTAGAATTTTAACCTAGTTCCTATAAAAAAATTCATTTTTTAGCTGTTCATTTACCTTATTGTCCCAAGCAGCCGCTGAAATATGTAAATTAGACCCAGGAAATTTACTTCATACCATATTTAAAGCAAAAACAGAAAATGAGCCAAAACAATCGGCCAGAGGAAAATTGTGGTCTCGTTATGTGAATGTCAAATCTGCCTTAAGACAAATAAATACTACAACAAACATCTCAAACAATAAAAATAATTTAGGTTAATGCGCACAGTTTAGTAGTAGATATTTTTCATTCTGCTAACGCACATGCAAAAAGCAAACCTAAAGCAGCTAGAGGTAAACTCTGGAGTACTTATATACATATGAGACAGGCGTGTTAAAAAACTGGTTAACTAAGAATGACCTAACGTCCATTAAGGCAATTACCTTTAATTATAATGAAATTCCTCAAGACCGTTCCATTTCATTGAGGGAAGCCTATGCTGAGCAGTCGATGTTTTCGGGACAATGATTATCAACATGTCAATGTCAGCCATCAAAACGTCAGTGTAATACCAATCGTTGTGCTTGTTTTAAGTCTAAAAATCTATGTAACAGTGCCATTCTAGCAATCCTTGTCAAAACAAATAATTCGTACATTTCTAATTTTGTTTGTATTCAATTATAATAATTAATGTACTTTCTGGAGGTTATATGTTCACATTTTGTTATTTATAAAATCAGTAATTGCCTTTCTTAATACAAGGGGGAAAATCGGGGAAGAGGAATATATTAGGCAAAAGGAATCACATAAATATGTTCTACATCTGAATTAATGTGAACGTAACAAATGGTGTCACTGCTCCGTAATGTACCGGTTGCGGTTGTTTGATTTATGATTACGCGGTTTTGTGTTTTTAAGTTAATTGTACGTATTATAGCCCTTGTTTATTCTGTCTGTGATATTAAACTTATTAACGACCTTCATTGAAAAGGTTGGATTGCTTCTAAATCGGCCTAATAATGAATTATTTTACACTATTAGAAAGTGGGTATTTTAGGCAATAACCTAACCTAAAAATTGTTTCGGTTGACTATGTTTACACCGTTTATATTTTATTTTAATTTTCTCACTACAGTCCGGGCCGTGTGGCATATCTCATTTTAGACATTAAAATATTTTTGCGTACAGGCCAATGTACACATGTCACATCTAGTTATGCGGTTTTCCCGGCCAATCTCAACATATGCCTTTACGTTGTAATACTCTTGCAATCATATTTAAGTTAGGCCCACATACCTAATAATATTTATACTTAATCAATCATTTTAAAATAGATTAAAATATTGCAACACCGCATTTTTTAACTCCACGTGGCACCACCAGAGCCAGTAAGCTTCTCCAGACTTGTCTCAAAGTTTTGTGCTGTGTTTTCCTATGCTAGGTTAAATTATAAGTTTTGTTGTGGTAGATAGACAGCTTAATTTAATTGTGAATCAGCAGAAACTTTTTTATTTTTGCAACTAGGTAAGTAGCAATTTGGCTAATTTAATACGCGTGTGAAACTTAGGACGTATGTTTTTTAGATTTTGTATTTCATGAGGAATGTTCTTGTGGAGTGGGACGATAAAACAATTAACCTTCCAGTGCACGGGTTGGGTCTACTAGACCGGACAATTTATTTTTCAATTCCCATTTTTAGTTCCGTTGACTCCTCCTACAACTAATCATATCGGTTCTAGACAAATTTAGTCTATCTGGTGCTAGCAGTGATGGATAATGTCCTGTGAGACCCAACCCGTGCATTTGTGTTAGTTTCCGCGGAATTCTTTAGATCTTGCTTTTACTTGTTATTATAAGATTTTTGTCAAAAACTGCATATATATTTTGTTGTATCATTATATAAGATGAGTAAGAATAGTTACGAAGCTGAAGTTGCTACACTCTGGAAATATTATGAAGAAGTGGAAACAGATAACGAATTAAACATAAGCAGTGATGATGATGATTCGGTTGCCGATCCTAACTATCAAGAGGTTCTAGATCATGAATCGGACTCGGAGCAGGATGATGTAAATTTGGAGGAAGAGGAATCAGAAGGTAGTAAGAAATATTATTTTGGGAAAGACCGTACAAAATGGAGTCGAGATCCTAATCCGCAAAATGTACGTACAAGACATTTCAACATAGTTTCTCATCTGCCAGGCGTCATTGGCAATGCTAAAAATTTGACCGAGATTCAAGAATGTTGGAATCTGATTTTTGACGATTATATTATAAACATGATTGTGTATAATACTAACATATACATACAAACAATTGCCGACAAATTTAAAGACAAATACGATGTAAAGCCAACCGACTTTATCGAAATTAAGGCTCTGATGGGACTGTAGTATTTAGCAGGAGTACTACACGAAGGCCGGCTAAATATTTTAGAACTTTGGTCTACTGCAGATGGAATGGGAGCAGAAATATTTCCTGCTACAATGGCTTTACGCATATTTCGATTTTTGTTAAGATGTTTGCGTTTCGATAATGTAGTAACCAGAGAAGAGAGAAAAAAGGTAGACAAAATTGCAGCAGTAAGAAGCATGATTGAAAAATTTAATGAAAATTCCAAAAAACATTACAGCATGGGAGAGTATGCAACATTAGACGAAATGCTTTTAGCTTTTCGTGGTCGCTGTGGATTTAGGGTTTATATCCCAAATAAGCCGAATAAATATGGGCTTAAGGTGTTTACACTAGTAGATTCAGGAACTGTCTATACAAATCACGTCGAATTATATGCAGGAAAACAGCCGGAAGGACCCTATGAAATTAGTAATGCAACAGCCGACGTAGTGTATCGAATGTGTGAATCTATTCTTGGTACTGAAAGAAATGTGACCATGGATAGATGGTTCACAAGTTATGAGCTGGTGAAAACTATGCGTGATCAACATAAAGCCACGGTTGTTGGTACCATACGCTCAAATAAAAGGGAACTTCCTCCAGCATTTGTTACTTTAATAATAATTCTCTGTTTGCTTTTAATTCGCATATGTCTTTAGTGTCCTTTGTACCGTAAAAAGGGAAATGTGTTCTTATGATGTTGCTAGGAACACTAAGCATTGGCCCATGGTGGTTTTTTTTGGACTTCTAAAAGTGGCAGCCATTAATGCATTCGTGATATTTTCAGCAACTGATAACTTGAAAAGGCGTACTGTAAATCAACGTATACCACAAGCAATAAGACAAAGTGCCGCCCGGTTGTCAGGGATAAAAGAGAACATCCCTGTGCCACCAAAAAATAAAAGGTGTCGATGCAAGTATTGTAAAGATCGCAAAACACAGTATTATTGTAAATCATGTAACAATTATTTATGTTGAGAGCATGTTGTAGTGTTTTGTCGAGAATGTAGTGAAAAAAATCAGTAACTTCCTTAGGTAAGATTTTTTTGATTACTCCTGTTTTTTTATATCTTTTTATTCATATTCTTGTTTTTTTAACATTACTTTAGAATATTTTTTAGTTTAAGTTATAATATTTAGGGTTAACGTTCATTTTTTTCAATTTTTACGTAACGGTGACAAAAATGTAAGCTTTTTCATTTTAATTTATTAAAGACATTTATAAAAGCAGCACATTGTTTTTTTTATCACAGGAGCCAAAAAAAAACATTTACTATTTTAGAATAAAAATTAGTTGAACCCAAAAATAAAGAAAAAACCAAAATACCTAGTCCTTGGTATTGGGTCTAATAGACCCAACCCGTCCGCTGATGTAACTTTTTTTTTACCCGTGCACTGGAAGGTTAATACACTTGAAAATAGTGATAAGATGATGAGTACCTCACTTGAAAAAATTCAAGAGTCTGGAGTATTAGCGGGAGAAAAACGCGGTGGTCGTACTCAAGCTACCTCCGAGAAAGATAAAATTTTCAGAGAAAGTATTGTTAAACACATTAACAGATTTTCACGTATAGAACTGTCGTGCAAATACTACAAGAGAATACTTAAACTCCGATTCGTCAATATCTAGAATGTATCAAGTGTATATTGATGATTTAGAACCCAATGCAAGTAAGCCATGTTTTTCACTATACAGATTGGTTTTTAAAAGCATGAATCTATCATTCCATAGGCCAAAAATAGGATATGTGTGGCTTATGTCGAATTCAGAATGATGGCACTGAAGAAGAAAAATTAAAAATTAACGATGCTTACCAAAAACCCATTCTGGAAAAAAACGCAGTACGAAATATAAAAGAAAAATGTAAGGCTGAGGTTCAGAACAACTCAACGATTTTTAGTGGATGCTTTGATCTACAGCAAGTTATTAATCTGTCTATTTGCAGTGATGGTGCAGTGTTCTACAAAAGAAGATTAAGCGTTTTCAATTTGACGGTTTATAATCTAGCCAGTAGAGATTGTTTTTGTTTTACCTGGCATGAAGGAGCAAGTGGTCGCGGTGCTTCTGAAATTGCAACTGCTGTATTTGAAGTTCTAAAAAATTACGACCACGAAAATAAAGTTAAATCTGCCAACCTGTTCGCTGATGGCCGCGGAGAGAAAAATAAAAACTCTATAATGGCCGCTGCTCTTTTTAAGTATTATTAAATAGTAAAAATTTAAAAGAGATATCTCTTCGCTTCTTCTCTCCTAATCATGGCCAAAATGAAGGAGACTCGGCGCATAGTGCCATAGGTCATGCAGTTAAGAAAGCTGGCGACTTGTTTACACCAAGCCAACTTAGTGCCTGTATTTCGCCTAGCCAGGCAAAAAAAGCCTTACTTAGTAAAAACTCTAAATTTTGACTATTATTATGATTTTAAAAAATTTAGCGAGGATTACAGATTTAAAATAATCAAAACCGACGATGATGGCATTCGTTTTAAATGGACCGACATCTTTGAGTTTATAGTAAAAAAAGATAGTCCAAATAATTTATTTTTTAAAACGAGCCATTTAGACAATCAGTATCGATCCATAACCTTAAAACGAAAAACCGGAGGTAGTATAACTCTTTCAAAGTTAAAAAAAGGACCCAAGTCAATATCTTTGCTAAAATACAACGACCTGATGACACTATGCACTGGTATCAAACCTGTCATTTCCTGAAGATGTTTTGTTTTATAGTTCTTTGCCACACAGATCTGAGTAACGTATTATTAATTTAGGAATTGAGTTGTGTTTTATTTTTTTGTTGAACCTGGGTTATATATAGTAATTCCTTGGTGTAGAATTTTGTTTCATTTTTTCCTTATGTCGTTCTAAGTTTGAAATAATGTTGTGTCTAAAAAAAAATACGTGTTCAAGAAAATCTGATTTTTTTTCCACAGAAGTATGTTGATTTAGTTTTTTTTTTTAACAAAGAGGCATATCTGCTTTGTCAAACAGCCAAACATTTGTTTTTGTTATTACGAACGGGCCTATCTTCTTAATAATTTATTTACAGAAAAAGTCCAATGTTTTCTTTCAAAAACGATATGTCTCAATGTTCTAAGTATACTTTTGTGTTATATATAAAAAAACAAGTTCTGATAATAAATTATATCCAGTGCTACAGACAAAATGAACAGTAGAATTTTCTTCAAAACGCTCTCCTGAAAACTTGTTAAATCAGAGATTGGCCACTTCGTAATGACATCGACGATATATAAAGAGAAGCTCGAATAGAGGTAAACGAGACAGTTCTCGAGATAGCTCAGATAGTTCAGAAGATGATACCATTATAAAATATGACGATAGCCCAAGTACAGAAACGTTCTCTGAAAATGACTCGGAAAATGGTATGGAAATTAACGTTAATGAAGGCGAATATCTGGAGGAAAATTTACAAAAAACACAATACTTCCCCCAACATTCCAGTTCATCGGCGTTGACAATTTTTTTAGAGATTAATAAGTTTTATGCAGTGTATTATGACGAAAGCTGGTTTGTTGGAAAACTTGTAAGACATATTGATGGTACTGCCGATAATCCGAAAGTCGAAATTACATTTTTAAGACAAAATAAACGAAAAAAAAGTAAATTTAAATGGCCTGGGAAACAAGATTTGTCCAACGTACAAACAGAATATATATTTTTCGGACCTATATCAATAAAGGAAAATGAATCGAATATTTTCAATCTTACCGAAGATGTTTTAAGTCAGATTAATATCGCTTACACAAATAAAAAGCAGAATTGTTGACATGTTATTAGTTAATCTCAATTGTTTTATTATTTGCTTGCCTTGTTTACCGCATAAGGATACTATATTCTAATAAAAAAATGTTTTAAAATCTTGTAACGTATCTTAATATTTGCCCCTTCGCTCGCATCTCAGTCAGGTCATTTGCCAGGTTTAAATTAAAAACAAGTAAAGTAAAGCTGTAAAGGATTTACGGAATTTATTCGGATTTATGGAGATTTATGGGGATTTATAGGGATTTCTTCGGAATTATGGGATTTATAGGGATTAATGGACTTTTATTAGGATTTATAGCAAACTATTCGCGATTTAACAGGATTTCTAGGGATTTATTAGGATTTCTAGGGATTTAATTGCCAAAAAGGATTTATGATGTACAACATTTTGGGCAGATATTTACCCCTCGATTTGATATTGTCATGAAAAAGTATAACTTTCCGTAAAAAATAAGAATTTTTAGTTTTATTATTATAAGACCCAGTTTCTCAACATGCAAGATATGCTGTCCTAGAAAAATGCCAAGCTTGCACTGTTTATATTACAATCAATAGGTCAACCTCATTAAAGTAATATAAATAGTGGAGCCAGCGCTAGGACAGACAGTGGACAGTGGGTGGAGGTACCAGTCCGGTACGCATAATTTGGGAACCTGGATCATCACCCGCGAATACCGTCACCCTTGAAAGCAGCCCTCGACGTCGCAATAATATGATGTAAGTTTACACCGAGGTCCTTTTATAATTTGTTTCTTGTAGGATAATATAGTTATAGCATTTTTTATTGAAAACCTATCTACCGTTATTTATTTATTCCCATCTGACCCCCCTAAAACTAGGCTACGTGGCATTTGGTGGAGGCGCCTTGTTCGTTCTCGTTGGTAAGTTCTTCCAAACTTATCAATTTATTATTGTTGTTTATTTTTATTTTATTTTGGAGATATTTTCAGTTTTTTTACAGGGAGATTCGAAATTTGTTTTAATCCTATCTTGTGCCCGTTAACGCTGGCGAGGTTAGAATTATTATAATAGGTATTTTTTCTTTAATTTGTGTGTTTTTTCCTAAACAATATTTTCTAGCCCCTGAGAGTTCTGATATAACCCCGTCTTGTGACCGTTAACGCTAGCGAGATTGGGGTTATCTAGACCAACAAATACAAACAAACCTACCTTGTGCCCGTTAACGCTGGCGAGGTTAGGGTTGTTGTACCCCATACGATTGGTAGCGATTTTACTCTGTGCCTAGTTCAAGCTGGCGGAGTTTGCTTTAAAGTCACTATCGACACTATAAGTTAGTACTTAATTTTGTGCCCGTTAACGCTGGTAAAAATTAAGGCACTAACTAACCCTTTCAACACTTTTCTGTTCTGCCGATTTTAATTTTTTTTTTACGAAAGGAATCTATAGATAACATTTTTTTTAAATTGAATAAAAACCAAAGAGAACGAAAACGGCAAAATAAATTTAAACTTTTAACAGGAGATAACGTAGAACTAGAAATAAAATATCACAAGGAGACAGGTTTTCAAGTAACGCCTACAATAAATACTATCAATTTTTTTGAGGGAACCAGGCCGACTAGCAATACATTTAAGCTAGTAGTTAACTCGGCAAACAGTTTTAAACCGCAGCACCGTAGTACGGAACTTTTTTCCGACCCATTCAGCAAATCCACACGAGTATCTCGCTCCCCTCAGAGAGGAAAATCAAAGGGCGACTTGACTAAAGCTACTTCCAGTGAAAGTAACGGTAAAACCTGCAAAATCGACATACAAACCGAGATACAGGAACCAGGCAATAAAAACCACATTTCTGGACATACGGAAAAAGAAGACACTCCCCTAACTTCCAACCAGGAAGTAAGCCATTCAGACTCCGAAGAAAGCATAGATAACGAAGTTTTTAAAAACACTGCTGACACACCACGCGTAGCGATGGCAAATACTACTTTCGCAGACAGTTTGGCAGCCCCAAAATCGCCAGCTATTCCGAGCTTTTTGTGCCCAGCAACATTTAACCCTTGCAATGGAAACGCTTCATCATTTCTGAAGCAATACGAACGAACAAGCGCTGCTAAAGGTTGGAATGACGCACTCAAAATGTCTTACCTGGAATCATTCCTGGAGGGCGCGGCTCACAGGTAGATAACAAAATACAAAGACGATCAAAATAACGATAACAAAAACTGGACAGACATTAAGGAAGACTTCATAAAAGAATTTAGTGAGAGTAAGTCCAGACTGGCCCTGGAAAGACAGATACAATCACGAAGACAAGCTGAAAACGAATCAATTAGATCCTACTATTTTGACCTACTAAATATGTATGGGGAATACGATCCTAATTGTGATATAGAAGGGTTTAAAAAATTCTTTAAGCAAGGGCTACGGAGCGACATATGCACATATCGGCTCGTGGTAGACGACCAGATGGACTGGCAGAAATTTAAAAAATTGGTGGATCGACTGGAAGATGTGGATACGATCCTCAAAACCACCCCAAGGGCATGCTGCAGTCAGCAAAACGCAGATGGACATTCAGGATTCTTAAGAAATACCCAACAATACCAACCCAGGAGAAATAACTTTCCACAAAATACGTCCGGCTTTCAACAAAATAACCGGTAACACCGTTTTAACAGCTTCTCACAGAACCCACATAGACTCTCACAACAAAATACGCCGAGACCTAGTGTACAACAAAACAATTACAATAATCAAAGCCGTGGAAACAATATAGGACGACAAACGTACAGAAACGATTCCTATATTCCGAATAAAAGAAACCATGATGGCCGCCCTAGGTGCTATAATTGTAACAAAATAGGGCATACAGCTTCAGTGTGCAGAAGTAATAATTTTAATAGACACCCAAACGATACGGGGCGTCGTTTTTGAATCCCGACGTCCCTGTCCACAGAAGGGGTTCCTACGAATCCAAACAAAGAAAAGAACTATTAACGATAAGGGTTGCTATTAACGATAGAACCGTCGCTGCCGTTATCGATACAGGATCACAAATGAACATAATGGAAAAATCATTTATCTCACAATACCAACCCAATCAAAAAACACATCTTTTAGCAGCTGGAGGACACAGAATTCCTGTTTTGGAAAAAGCTCGGTTTCAACTAAATTTTTCATCTTTTTCTACCACATGTGAAGCACTAGTAATCGAGAAACTCCCTATACCCTTATTACTAGGCTTGGAATGTTTGGAACAATATTCGGCAACAATTTGCCTTAAAACTAGGTCAATCGATTTAACTTATAAACACATAAAATATACCGCTCCGATTGAATCTGAAACGACGAAAACAAATACCACAAATTTATTTACTAATTACTCTGCTACAGGAAAGTCCTATATAACTCTGACTAAAGACCAACTTTACCAAAGTTACAAGAGTGAAGTACTAAAAAATATAAAGCATTCCGCAACAACAATATATAAACCCACAAATAATATCGGTAATAATCAAAACACGGAAGCCCGACAATCAAAAAACATAATTGAACAGAATAAAAAAGAGATAGTGTCCCTTGTGACGTTATCTTCTCCAAAATTTAATACACAAAATGAAACCGATATAAAAAATCAAAATGAAATAATAGTTATAGAAGAACCCGAAAAGAAACAACTCACGCCCACACCTTCAGACTTTCCTTGTGACGAAATACAATACCAGAACTTAAACCAATTATACATAACAACGAACTAAATACAAAAAGAATATTGGAAAACAACAAACAGAAATAGAAAAACTATGCCTAAAGAATGATGTCATTATTAGTCCGGGCAAAAGTTCTATAGTCCCTGTAAACTGTAGCACAATAACAAACAATTCGAAAAAATACAAATTTTTTGAAAACGAAAACTTTCTTATCCAAAATAAACTACTAATTACAGAAGCACCAGATTGGAAACACGATGAGTTAAAGGTAACAATAATAAATAAAGGTACATATCCGGCAAGGTTATACAAAAGGCAAACCGTTGGTTTCCGCGAAGAGATGACAACACCGCATTCCGGATTTGTTCTTTATTTAGATAATTATGAAAATGATGAAATCACCCTCAAAGACCATGAGCTAACTCATATTAAAAATCCACCGTTCAAAGAAAAATTGGAACTTCTATTGCAGGAATTTTCAGACGTGTTCTCAAAATCAACACGAAAAATGGGCTTAACTGACCTTGTAGAACATACAATTGACGTCGGAGATGCACAGCCTATCAAATGTCGCCCATACAGGGTGTCCCAAAAGGAACGAGAAACTATAGATGAACAAATACAAGAAATGTTGAATAATGATATTATTAGGCCATGTCATTCCCCTTGGGCTAGTCCAATAGCCCTTGTCAAAAAAAAAGGACGGATCAACAAGATTTTGTGTTGACTATCGTAAACTTAATATTGTTACAAGAAAATCCATGTATCCAATACCAAATATTGACAATATCCTTACGTATTTTAATATTTTAGTAGCTTAGACATGTTTAGTGGTTATTTTCAAGTTAGGATGAAAGAAGAATCCAAACAGTATACCGCATTTGTGGCACAAGGACATGGCTCATACGAATTCAATGTCTTAAGCTTTGGCTTGTGCAATGCACCCTCCACATTTCAGGCCCTGGCTGATGAAGTATTCCGAGGGATGAAATGGAAAGATGTAGTAATTTACCTCGACAACATTCTAGTATTTTCGAAAACAAAGGACGAACACTTAAAAAAACTAAGACGGGTCTTCGAAATGTTAAGAGAAGCAGGACTCACTATTAAACCTAGTAAATGTTCATACGCAAAAACAGAAGTAAAACTCCTAGGATACACTATTAGCAGAAATGGAATCGCTCCAGACGAAGAAAAACTTGTAGCAATAAAGAAATTTCCTGCGCCTCACAACACCAAATCTATTCAAAGTTTCATTGGACTATGTAATTATTATTGAAAATGTATACAAAACTTCTCTGTTATAGCAAGGTCTTTACACGAAGCAACAACAAAAGATGGTTTTGTTTGGGGGTTAAGCCAGCAACAAGCCTTTGATGCTCTAAAACAAAAACTCCTTTCAGCACCCGTATTATCACATTTTAATCCAAGAAAAGGATGCGAGTTAAGGGTAGACGCGTCCACAATAGGGATAGGTGCCGTCTTGCTACAGGAAGGACCTGACTCCCAACTTAATCAGCCGCAGTCTCTCTAAAGCAGAAAAAAACTATGGGATCACTGAACTAGAAGGGTTAGCAGCTATTTGGGCACTAGGATACCTTAGACACTTAATATACGGCAGACCGGTAAAAATTGTTACAGACCATCACGCGCTCTATTGGATTCGATCCCTGAAGGACCCAACCGGCCGTCTGACAAGATGGTCACTGAAGCTAGCAGAGTATGACTATACCACTGTCCATAAGAGCGGGTCTTCCCACAAAGATGCAGACTGTTTATCCAGGAACCCAGTTCTCAGTGCCGAAGAAAGCCCGATAATTGACATTGACAATGTCCCGACATTCCTTTTGCAACCCTCAGACATAGCGCGCGAACAAGAATCCGATAATGAACTAAAGAATATTATCGAAGCTATTTCCAACCCCCTTAACCAAGCATTGTCCATAGGTCTGAAACGAAGAGCAAAAAATTTTCGCATTATAAACGGTGTTTATAAGATCAACGCGTCACCAGAAGGACTAGAAAACTTACTTGTAATTCCAAAGCACCTCATTCAAGAAATACTTTTTAGTCACCATAGCGAACCTCTCTCTGGACACCTGGGAATAGCTAAAACCTTGTATAAAATTAGAAATAGATATTACTGGGCTGGCCTACAAAAGGACGTAGAAAGATTCGTAAAAGGATGTGTCGATTGCCAGGCTAGAAAAGGTCAAGAAAATAGAAAACCCGTGGGTCTCTTACAATCTATTCCTGTAGGCACACCATTTGAAAGAATTGGCATAGATATACTAGGCCCATTCAGAAAAAGTAAGACGGGCAAAACTGTTATTATAGTGGCCACAGATTACGCCACACGGTGGGCTGAAACAAAAGCCCTACCCTCAGGAAAAGCCGAACCCGTGGCAAAGTTCATTCTAGAGAATATCATTGCTCGCCATGGTTCACCCAAATATATATTAAGCGACCGAGGTCAAACTTTCCGGTCCGAATTAGTTCAAATACTAACAAAATGTATGGGAACAGTTAATCAATACACAACCGCCTACCATCCAGCCTGTAACGGATTAACAGAAAGATTTAATAAAACACTAGCAAACATGCTTTCAATTTACACTAATAGGAATCAGACAGATTGGGACATAGCCGTTCCACTTGTAACCTTTGCCTATAATTCGGCTCGACAAGAAACCACCCGGTTTTCTCCTTTTATGTTAGTTTATGGTCGCGAACCCATCCTGCCTACAGAAGCGAACTTAATGCAAACAAACATTGCCACAGACAGTTTTAAGCTGCGAGAAATGGCATTGGCAATGAAAAATTAAGCAGTTGAAAATATATTGCGGAAACAACATACTGACAAACAGGGCTATGATGGAAAACATAGACACATGGAATTTAAAGAAGGAGATAAAGTAAAAGTGTTCACCCCAGTAAGAAAGGTTGGCAGAAGCGAGAAACTACTTTTGAGGTGGTGTGGCCCATACTTCGTAACACGAAAAATCGGAGAGGTGAATTACGAAGTTCGAAAGGGGACCTTCGCAATCAGCAAAAAAGGAAATTATACACATTAGTCGAATTCTGTCTTACAACGACCCGTGGACTCCGGAAGTTATTTTCATTAAAGAAACTGTTTAATGTTAAAATATATTTTCCTACTTATATTTAGGTCATATTTATTTATTATTTTAGGTTAAATAAAACTTTATACATATACATACTTAAATTTATATTCTAATTTTTATATTACTTTCGTATAGGTTTCTTATAATGTTACTTGTTCTGCACCTTTACCAGTATACACAGATTAGAACTCCCAGTTGGAACATTCGGGCAACCCCTTCCTGCAACAATCATGTACGAAGCAACTATACCATTGACCTACGTCATCCATATCTTTCCAGCAGCATGGTCAAACCTGAAGTCATTTCTATTAAATCCTAAATTACCTAATGCACCTTAGTACCTTAACCTAAATGCATCAATAATATCCAATTGAACACTAACAATCCCACGCGTTAACATAACCTTAAACGACCAAATCCAAGAAGTTTTAAATTCCCTACACACACAATACCACATCCTATTAGTTTTATTGCCTGTACTTTTCTTTAGAAATCCAAAATCATTTACTGTTCTACCTAACCTTGTTAACCCAGTCCAAGCTGAAAATAGCTACATAAAGCACGATCTTAGGAGTCCTGATCACAGCATTTGTATTATTTATTTTGTACCTTTTAACAAAATACACAATGTTGTGGGTCCAACTAGCTAAAAATAAAACACACAGGACTAGTACAGACGCAGACACAGTTGAGCAAAGTAAGACTACTGAACAAAGACAATTTATTCTTGAATTACCAACAGACCTACGAATACCAACTGGCACAAGTCTATCTTGTTCCCTATCCAACTTGGAAGACTGTCAAGTTTGATATGACAAACTATAGACGGTAAATACTTATGTAAATACTAATATAATCAATGATCTTATTTTTAAATTCAATTTTCTTAACTTAGGTAATGGTGGTACAACAATTTACTGTAAAAAATAATGTAAAAAGATATTCATGTTGCAACCTCAAAAATTCTTAGTCAGCATATTTTTTTTATAGCAGGAGACTTTAACATAGAAATGTGGAACAAAAAACGATCAAAAAACCGAATTGTATAACCCGTTTTTAACACATTTATTTATTTCATTCTTTCCTCTATTTATAATAATGTTCTCAAAATTTTATAATGTGATCAATATACTTTTTCTTTAAGTACGATGCTACTATTGTATATCTCAGATTAGGAAGTTAAGAGACATAATGTCTGATTCCGTTTGATGTTTGTATTTTTACTGTATGAAATGGGGTGACATGGAAAGATACTCCAAATAAAATGTGAAAATGAAACAGGAGAACATGGCGGATGGCTTAAAAAGCTGAATGTTTACCTTTTTCGCTCACATTGTTTATTGAATATTATGTATTATTGCGTCATTATGTGACTATGGAGAGTAGAAGGATATGGAAGAGGACTCATCACAGTTGAATATCCACCTAAGCTCATAAAAAATTAGTGATTAAAGTAGCGCAAAAAAGAGAAAGACTATATGTAAATAAGAGCATTAAGTAAGAGCATTATAAAAGTAAATGTCACTTGTTAGATCGTTAAAATAAAGGAGTAGTCCAAATCTCTCATCAAAGTATTATCATGTGTAAGAAGGTCTTAAATTTCCTCCGCTTCCCAATCATTATTTTAATATTATCAAAGTCAAATTATCAAACTTTAATCAAATTTTAATATGTAATTTTTTTTTCGTTACTGCTGGTTTTCTATTTTGTTACATGTACCACACGGAGTCCAACCACTGCCAACCCAAAAGCCGGATCACACCTAAAATCAGTTTCCACCCCATGCTGCATAGCAACTAAAGGCACTGTACACCTATGATGTGACCATGAACCATCCTCAGCACAACTACAAGGGCACAACTTACTTTCACTATGGACATGATCAAAAATTTTCCATATGGCTAACAATGGTATAGCCAAAGAGCATTATCAATAACAATACTGCTCTGAAAACGCAACCACTTTCAACTTGGCTATCTGCAACCCACATTGCTCCACCAGCGTAGCCTAATATAAGTTACGGAGGCCGAACTCACTGGGATTTAATTGCCAAAAAGGATTTATGATGTACAACATTTTGGGCAGATATTTACCCCTCGATTTGATATTGTCATGAAAAAGTATAACTTTCCGTAAAAAATAAGAATTTTTAGTTTTATTATTATAAGACCCAGTTTCTCAACATGCAAGATATGCTGTCCTAGAAAAATGCCAAGCTTGCACTGTTTATATTACAATCAATAGGTCAACCTCATTAAAGTAATATAAATAGTGGACCCAGCGCTAGGACAGACAGTGGACAGTGAGTTGAGGTACCAGTCCGGTACGCATAATTTGAGAACCTGGGTCATCACCCGCGAATACCGTAGCCCTTGAAAGCAGCCCTCGACGTCGCAATAATATGATGTAAGTTTACACCGAGGTCCTTTTATAATTTGTTTCTTGTAGGATAATATAGTTATAGTATTTTTTATTGAAAATCTATCTACCGTTATTTATTTATTCCCATCTGACCCCCCTAAAACTAGGCTACGTGACAATATTTAAGTCCTTTTTATCTATTTTTTAAGTACTGCACTATTTTTGAAGCCACAACGCTGCATGTTCGTTTTGTAGTTAAAAGAGTAGTTAAATATTTAACTACTAACTACCTGGTAGTTAGTAATCTAACTACATTTTTGGAGAAGTAGTTTAATTACAAGTAGTTAAACTACTTTTTTAATAGGTAGTTAGTAGTTATACTCCACTACTTTTTTCAAGTAGTTTGCCCAGCTCTGCCTGTATGTTACAAAAGGTCGAAGCACATAGACGTACGTTACCATTTAATTCGGGAAGCCGTTTCAAATAATGTTGTTAATCTTGAGTATTTGCCAACGGATGAAATACCAGCAGATGTTTTCACCAAAGCACTTTGTTTGCCTAAACATTCAAAATTTAGTGGTAAATTAGGCCTAAGAAATAATATTGTTTAGATAAGTGGGAGTGTTGAAATTATGTATATCTGTATATTCAACATCAATACATGCTGCGCCATCTATTGGTGTTTCCTATAAGTCCCTGTTAAGGGTATTCTGTATAAGGCCAAGCAATTGGCCTCTTCAGTCTATTACAAGATGTCTCAGGCAAGCCATTGTATTCTATTTTGCATAACAGTCTCCCTAAAACTCAACAGGTCGTTAAGTATCAATTGACTTCAATAACTGAAGCCTTCGATGTTGTTTTTAAATGCTACTATGTCATGAATATCAATTATGCCCCCCAAAGTCAGCATATTTGGCAACTGATTCAAATTTGTGTTTACAAAATACGCACAGTTTATGACAAGGTTTTTCCTAACTTAATCGACATTCTTGCACGGTTTGAGTAACTTTATATAGTATTAAGTATTTTTAGTTTCCTAGAGTGTCATTAAGTCTTGGTATCGCGTTGTAGATACATTTTACGTGCGTTAAATAATTTTGGTTTATATGCCTAAAGAATATCAAAAATGAAGTGCACAAAATGTAGCAAATGTTTTTTTTTTACCATAGAGAAAGTGTGGCAAGGGGAAGTGTGGATATGATGGCATCCTATTGATATTGGCGCCGCTTATTTAAATTTATTTAATTTGACACTTGTCCGCTGTTAAACACGCCACCATGAACCTGTTGTGAGGTACGGATCTCTGTATTGTGCCGTCGGCCAGAGAAACACGTTGTTATTGTTAGTTGTAAGTATGAAACTTTTTTCCACTGTATCGATTTTTTGGAATATTTAGTAGCATGCATAGATATTTGCAAAATGTTTTATGTCTGTTTAAGCGCATGATAATAGGTTATATTTATATAACTAAAACAATTAATTAGTTTTGGGTTAGGGTACGAAAATTCAGCCATTTGCAATGTTATGTTATTTTGATATGATGACACCCTATAACCCTTTAATGATGGCATAGGGTGCCATCATATCAAACAATTTTACAGGGCTAGAAAAGATATAGAAAAATGCCTAAAGTTCAAAGTACAGTTTCTAGGAATAAATGGGATAAAGAAAATATGCGTGAGGCAATGATAAATGTACAGCAAAAAAAAAAGGGATGGAAACTTGCATCTAAAACGTTTAATGTCCCAGCGTCTACATTGCATCGTAGAGTTGGAAAAAATATGAGTCATGAGAAAGGTAACCTTTGAAGATGTCGGCCAACTTTTTTTCCCAGCGTCTACATTGCATCGTAGAGTTGGAGAAAATATGAGCCATGAGAAAGGTAACCTTTGAGGATGTCGGCCAACTTTTTCCAATGAGATAGAGAGTGAAATTGTTGCTCATATCATAAATATGAAGACTCGGTTTTTGGGACTTACAACAACAGACGTAAGATCACTGGCGTATCAGGTTGCAGTACAAAATAATATTCAGCACAAATTCAGTCATCTTAATAAAAAAAAGCCGGATGGACGTGACTTTACTCCTTCATTAAACGCAATCCATTAATAAGCCTGCGAACACCAGAAAATACATCTGCAGCCCGAGCGACAGCCTATAATAGAGGTAATATTGAAGCCTACTTTAAAAGTATAGACAAAGTTTTGACTTTATATACGTTTTCTCATGAGAAAATAGGGTAAACCATACAGTTGTTGGCCCCCCGACAGTGATTGGCCCTTGAATTTTAAAATAATTTTAATAAGTATCGCGTAAACATGTGTTAAGCGACGATTGCATTGGTGTATAGTGTAAACTGTGCTTTACCAAGGTGCAAATTCCCGCCATAATCTATCACTTAGTGGTTTTCTAATGTTTGCGAATGAAACAGCGTGTTTTAGGAAGTGCCAACTTAAAGCAATTTATTTCAAAACAGGTAAGTACTGCACCACCTTAACTTATAGTTTACATACCAAATCATGAATGGTAATTGATGTAATCATTATAAACGTTTAAATAGTGTATATTTATGTAAATTTCTTGCTATTCCCCTACCAATAATTAATCCATATTTGTTTTTTATTTTTTTACTTTAGAATGCCAAAAGCAGCTCCTCATGAGACGTACATTAAAAAATATTCAGAGGAGTCTTTAAATAGGGCTATTGAAGAAGTCAATAATGGAATGCCCAAACGCACAGCATGCAAAAAATACAAGATACCCAGGGCCACTTTACAATTTAGATTTTCAGAAAAATTCACAAAAGCATCCCATGGACCCTCACCCATACTAAGTAGCCAGGAAGAGGACCTATTAGTTAACCCTTTGTTGCCCACCGGTTTCACAGTGAAACCGTAAACAAACTAATTTTTCCCTAGACTCCTACCGGTTTTGCAGTAATACCAGTGGGCGTGTATATACATCACGCCACTATCTATGCGGCGGCCGATTGGTTTAGCATCATACCCTGTTTATTTATCACTTCATGCCTTATTTGCATGTGGTCAGCTGAGGACTATGTGTCTATTTGTGAATTTTGTTCAATAAAAGTGTTATTCATAATGGCTGGTAAGAAAAATTATGATTTTTTTATTGTAAAAATAGTACACTTACAGCGGGTTTCATAAAGCTTTTTTAGAGTTAACGAGGGTTAACTCCTTCACTACCGTTAAATCTTCCTAGTAACTGATTAAATTTTGTTTTTTTAAGGGACTGTCAACATAATTTTTAGAGAAAAAGTGACAGTTAGTTGGCAGATGCCACCAAAAATACACAGATGTCGACATTTTCACTTGTTTCTTATCACTTTCGTTAGTTAACGAAGACATAACTTTAATCGGGCAACATACATCGATTAAAGTTATTGGTTTCAAGTATTTTTCAATATTATTGGATTTTTTTAGGGAAATCTAGCACTTTTACTTTTAAATTTGGATAATATGATTAGTTTAAGGTCTATTTAATTAATTATCTATGAAATTATCCTCTAATTTCTCTATAATTCAACTCTATAAAATGATCTAACTACCTACCTGATTTATCATCTTATCCTCGATCTTATCAAACCAATATTAGTCAGATTTCAAGAACCTCTTAAGTAAAACTGTGATTTTGATTACTCCTTGCAATACTTTAACTTTATTCCAGCGGACTATTTCTTAATTATTACCCTTCTATGTCCAAATTGGACCTTTTAAACAAACAACAAACATGTTTACTAGTTTTCATCACTTCCAGATGTATTTAAATAGCTATATGTCCATCAAAATTTTCTGTAGAACCTGCTCAGGAATTTGTATTTCTCGTGAAACAGGCAGTCTAAAGGCAGTCGCCAATATTTTTCTTAGAGGCAAAATCAGGAAATAAGTGAAGGCACTCATATTCAATTTTTTTTCTTGCCACAGGACTCTCTCGCTAATTTAGAAACAGAAATATAAAAAAACCTCTACAGTCTACTTTGTTTACTTTTTAAAACAAAAGACAAAACAAATGACAGATGATTGCACAGAAAATAAAAGGGTGCGTGAGTTGAATATTCTCATAGCCCAACAGGCAGTACGTGCCGGTATCTTGGTCGAGCCCGAAACAAAATAGAATTGGCTCTGATTGATTAATGAGATATGGGCGTACAGAAAAATATTTTTAGAGGAGGAGGGGGCTCTCTCTTCCTTGTATAATTGATCTGTAAAAAATTGTCATGTTTTCTATTAATTTTAAAAAAACCTTTAGAAAAAATTTTTTAGTCAAATTAAGTTAAAACTATAGAAATTTCCATCTGTATACTTTCAAACCACAATTTTCAAAACACAACGGTACTTTTGTAATACAGCCGTGGCGCCAGGGGGGGGGGGCACTGCCCCCCCCCCACCCAAAATTGTGAAAATCGGTTTTGTAATGGAATTGCTGTGGGGGAAGGGGTATTTGACTCAGTGGCGGCGCCAGGCTTTTTGGGATGAGAGGACACAAATGGGCTCGGTGATTTTTGAGTGGGCACTACCCAAAATAAAAGTAACTTCAAAAAAAAAAGGTCCCGGCCTCCCGACGCTATAGGCAGCCGCAAACAAAACCTTCCTCTTTTCTAAGTGATGTCAAAAAACAAAAAGGTCATCGTTCTCTTTCATAGCTAAGTCCCTTACACAACGGATCCATCAATTTTGGGGGGGCACCAGGGTGGGCACTCATGGTTCCGCTTGTGCCCACCCATCCCAAAAATCCTGGCACCCGCCACTGAACGATTGTGACCAATTTTTTATTCAAGTGCTGAATCAAATTTCGTCTGCCCCCCCCCCCCCCCCCCCCCGATTTTTATCAAATGGATGTTTTTTACAAATAGTATAGGGTGTGGGAAGGGTCAGAATTTTTTTTTAGAAGTCACCTTTGAGAGTAAGAAGATTTTTAGAGCCGGGATACGTTCTTTTTTTCTGGAGGTCACTTTTTTTTTAGTCGCCTTCCTTTTGGGAAAAACTCTTCTTCCGGTCAAAGCAACCTCTAAAAAATTGTTCTTGTTGCCAAAACTTCTTTCCGATCCGTAAGTGACATCTCCTCTATTAAGTAAGGATGTCTGATACACCAAAAGTATCGATACAAGCAAGTATCTGTTTGAAAAATATACTCAAAATATCGATACACGGTCCCCCTATAATAAACGTAAGCTCCTATGACAGTGAGTTCATTAAAAAAAGTTTAAAAAAGCTTAGTTACTATTTCCCCACCTTGTTGTATTAAAAGTGACTTCTAAAAATAAAAGGTCCTTGATATATAATGAGTATCGATACATTTTACTCTGTATCATTCAAAAAGTATGAAGTATCATTTGCATTCCTACCGAGTTGTTCAAATCATGATCTGTGAATTCTTTTTTATCGATACAGTATTATGTATCGATTCTCAACAAAAATATCGTATATCGATCTCGTATCCCTACTTTTAAGCACCTATACTCCACAGCCCTTACTTTAAAAACATTCTGAATTTAAAGGTATAAAAACGCTACCCTTAAAAGCGAAATGAAGAGCCTATACGATTTCATTCAGAATGACAGTCCTGAGGGATATCAATCATTCCCGCCGTAGTTTTGCTTCTAATGAAAATTTACATCAGCCATGGCAATCAATTCTTGAAATTTGTCCTTACACAATCGGTAACATTACTGTAATTTCTTTACCAAGCCTGTCAGCCTGAATGATCGTGTAAGGTTTGCAAAATATTTTATTCATAAAAACCCAAGTTCTTTTTGTCACTTAAAAATTTTATTTTATTTTTAATCATGAACAAATACTTTTTTAACATACGTATAAACATTTCATATTGAATATTCGAGAAATGATACTTTAAACCTGCTTCATTTCCAGTTCTATCATTTTTCTGTGTAAATGTTTAGTGCTTCTAAAACAAAAAATAAATAAAATAATTACTAATAAAAAATAAACTACATAGTAATTATTTTTCACTGCACTATTTGTATATATGTTAGGTATATCTACATAATATGCTTTGCGGATAACTTGTGCTTTAATTTTTTTTTTACTTTGACTCATGAAGCCTCGAGTAGGGCCTATATTGCAATAAAGTAAAAATATATCTTCAGTTTTGTTTCTTTACTTTTAATTTAAAATCGTTTATTGTCCAAAGAATACATTCTTGCTGACAAAGTAATTAAGCCTAGATACACTAGTATTTACTTATACATATAATATCATCACAAAACATAGATACCCTTAATGCTAATGGCCAATGCTGTACGATATGACCGAACTATAATATAACAAGAAACATACAAAGTTAACAACACAAAAACTAGTAAAACAGTCAAAGGTTAAAAAAAATAAGTCAGTTAGAAGTGTTAGAACTGATAGTTCATGGTCAAGGGATACAAAACAATTAAAATCTATCATTAAAATTAAAAAACTCTGGAACAGTATAGTAGGCTTTCTCTAGCAAAAGTCCTTTCACAGCCGATTTGAATCTTTTAAGGGTTCTCAAAGATCTAATGTCAGCTGGTAAGTGGTTAAATACTTTTTTGCCAGTATAAAAGATGGAATTTTTTACCAGAAAAGTATGGGGAATGGGCACCTGCAAAACTTCCACTTGTCTCGTGCAGTAGTGGTGCCCCCTTAAATTATCTTGGCTCTTAAATTTTCAGTTCAGTTCCAGTTGTATTATATTAAAAAAGCCATGTTTCAAGAAATATATGTTAGTTTTTGGCCTCTAAAACAATCAACGATACTAAAAAAATATTTTAAGTGCTATATATGGGCTTTAATAATTCAACTAAGTACAATTATCTATTACCTACCTGTGGGAGGATGATTTCTTATTTCAAAAGTGCTGGCATGCATGTATATTTGTAATATTAAGTGCACTTTTTTCTTTAGTCCCTTACTAAGATAATATTTTAGTGCAAGTTCTGGGATAGGTATAGGAGAATGTTTTCTATATTTCAAGCCATATGGGTATAAAAAAATATCAGTGCCAATTTATGTCTTCTTCATATTAATTTAACTCTGCATACATTTACCTGGCATACATTTTATCATTGGTTTGGTTCATAATTGAGCAGCTAAAATATGATACAAAATATAAACATAACAAATAACTGGTTACAGTTTTTTTGTGAGAAGCTTATCTTATGCTAATTTTAAAATATACTTTATGAAAATATCAACTAAGCTAGTCGCAGTGTCCATTATTTAAGAAAAAAGTTCTTATTTTGGTTTAATAATAATTACTATATTATTATAACTTGTGGGTACTTACTTCGTGTTTTAATCATCAATGAATTGTTACTTTTATCTTTTCATAATATGCTTTTGGTATTTCCATAATTTGTTGTTAAAAAAACTCTGCTTTATTCCAATTTAAATTTAATGCAAACATTCGGAATACTTTTTGACACTTCCAACTGACAGCTCCTAACCCTAACCTATTTCTTTCCGTATTTGAGGCGCTGTCGCACCACAACGAAGTATGCGTTGCCACACAATTTATAAATTTTGTTTCTTAATCACGGCTAAGTAATTTTTCTTTATGAAACCCGCTGTTATACTTTTAGATTATTTCTGGAACAAACTATCATCTTTTTACAAGTTTTTTTTATGTAACAAGTTATTGGTTTCGCAGCGTAACCAGTAGGCTACAACATATTTTTTAATTTTAGGTAGAGAAAATTTGTTATATTTTCGCAACCTCGAGAAAATGCAATCCAATGATATTTTTACTTTATTGGATGAAATTCCCAGTGATAATGAGTCAGACGCAGGGGGTACTAGTGAAGATGAGGGTGCTGACGAACAAGCAGTTTTAAATAATGATGATTTGTTTGACATAAATGAACTACCTATAGATTTTGCTGATGACGTGGCTGTGGCTCAGTGGGACAGTGATGATGAACTACCACTTGTTACAATAAGACAACGTGAGCTAGCAACAAATAAACCCATTTGGACAACTTCAAACGATTATTGTCTTAAAAATATGAAGACATTCAATGAAGATAGTGGACCCAATATACCTGTTGGGAAAGAAACGCCGACAGATGTATTTTTTTGTTTATTTCCTGAAAGGTTTATTGAAGATATAGTTTTTCAAACGAATCTTTATGCTGTTCAAAAATATGGTATCACTTCATTCAAACAGACATGTTCAAAAGAAGTAAGAGCATTTTTAGCTGTTAATATTATGATGGGGATCAAAAGACTGCCAAGCTATAAAGATTACTGGTCTTCTCGCCCAGAACTTAGGGACAATTTTATTAGCCGGGCTATCCCTAGAGATCGATTTATTTGGCTGTTAGGTAACCTACACCTAAATGACAATTATCTTATACCGCAAAAAGGTTCACCGAATTATGATAAACTTTATAAAATACGACCATTACTTGACACGCTGTCAGAAACATTCAGCGCCAATTACAAACCATCAAAAAATCAATCCATAGATGAATCTATGATAAGATTTAAAGGTCGAAGCAGTTTAAAACAGTTTATGCCGCTAAAACCTATAAAACGTGGATACAAGGTTTGAGTTAGGGCGGATGAAACTGGGTATCTTTGTCAATTCCAGATATACACAGGAAAAATTGGAGATAACTCCGAAAAAGACTTGGGCGCTCGAGTGGTCACAGACCTAACTAGAACTCTAGTCGGGAAGGGACACCACGTGTACTTTGATAATTATTTTAACTCTGTTGCTCTTCAAAAACAACTTCAAAGTGAGAGGATTTATTCTTGTGGAACAGTAAGACGTGGCAGAAAGCATCTCCCGGAACACATAGAAGATGACAAAAATCTAATCAGAGGTCAATCAGACTGGCGGGTAAGCAAAGATAGTATAGTATACCTAAAGTGGAAAGATCGAAAGGGGTCCATTTTCTGAACAACTACTCTGATCCATCTGAAGCTGGCACCACAAACAGAAAGCAGAAAGATGGTACTCTCAAAGAAATTCCGTGTCCACTTATTGTGGTCAACTATAATAGACACATGGGATACGTTGATAAGTTGGACATGTTCAAATCTATATATGAAATCGACAGAAAATCCAAAAAGTGGTGGCACAGGATTTTTTGGTACATGTTAGATATGGCTGTTGTTAACTCCTACCTTATTTTTAAAAATAGGGCCAATGATTCAGCAGCTTTACCACTGAAATCATTTAGAATCGCTGTAGTTCTAGGACTGATCGGAGCTGAAGAAAATTGTCCTAAAAAAGGAAGACCATCATCTACTACCAATTGTTTCAAGGTCCATGTTGCCCCGGAAATTATATTTGATTCCTGTAGTCATATGCCTGTACACGGGAATTCAAGGCGGTGCGCCCTATGCAGTGAAAAGTCGGAGACTCACCGTACCCGATGGATGTGTTCTAGGTAAACTATGACTTTTTTGCTAAAAAAATTATGCATTTTTTATTGTTTTTTTTTTAGGTGCAACGTTGGTCTATGCCTGACAGACAAGAAAAACTGTTTTTTGAACTACCATAAAATTTAGTTTGTTATTTGTAGAAGTAGTATGTAGTTCAATAAAATTTGAGAAAACAACTAGTTGCCTATCTAATTCCTACTGGTTTCATGGTGAAACCGCCCCCTAGGGGCTTGAAAAATAAACAGATATGTGAAAAACTTTAAAAAATGGCATTTTTATATAAATTTTAGTCCAAAAATACTAGTTTGCATCACGATTTAAACAATAAAATAAATTCGTACACAAAGGGTTAACTGGTTAAATGATTGTCAAAGAAAGGGATTTCCCCGGAGGAAGGAAGATATTCAAAGATCTGTTAAGCAGTTTTTAGACGACTCGCCCCGTGAAAACCCCTTCAAAAATAATTTACCAGGGGATGGATGGTACAAAGCATTCATGACAAGACATCCTGATTTGACAACACGAAAGTCCGAGGGGGTGTCTGTTGCTTCCTCCGCCATCAGTGAACAAGATATCCGAAAGTGGTTTCACGGGATACATTCATATCTAACTGAAAAAGGATATGACGAAGTTCTTGAACACCCAGAAAGAATTTTCAATGCAGATGAGACAAATTTTCAACTGTGCCCGCAAAACAAAAGAGTGATTGCACCCAAGGGTACGAAAAATGTGTATGAGATCGAAATGGGTAAAGCAAAAATGACATTGACTGTATTATTTAGTTTTAGTGCAACAGGAACGTATACACCACCATTAATAATATTTCCTGGTAAGAGACTTCGCAAGGACATAGGTGACGCGATACCTGAAGGATTTACGTTTGCGACCAGTGATTCAGGATGGATGAAAACGGAAATATTTTATGAATATGTGGCCAACAGTTTTTATCCTAACTTGCGAAAGTTAGGTACCCAGTTTCCTGTAATCCTCTATGTCGACTGCCATAAAACTCACATTGACCGAAAATTAAGCAACCTTTGTACGGATCTAGGGATTATTCTTGTTGCACTTTATCCTCATTCAACCCGCATACTCTAACCAGCCGATGTGTCAACATTTAAGCCGCTAAAAGATGGTTGGAGAAAAGGACTTCTAGAGTGGAGGAGAAGTCATCCATCTGAGGAACTCACAAAAAAAGAATTTGCAGGATTATTAAAAGTCGTAATTTCAAAATCAGTCCGCCTAGATATTATAATAAATGGTTTCAGGGCATGCGGGTTATACCCTTGGAATCCAAGCTCAATTGATTTTAGCAAATGTTTGGGAAAAAACAAAGCAAAAACCAACGTATTGAACATTTCGAATATTCTCAATATATCTGAGGTAAACATTGCGCCCATTTACATAGAAAAATACGAATCTAACGTTTGGCATGAAATTATAATAGATAATCCTAAAAAAGTTTCTAATGATATACCTAAAGAGAATACCGGAGACAGGTTAGCAACGGCCTTTGGCAACGCGAGAAATATTCATCGCAGGCGGACGCCGCGATCCTTCATACCTCGCTGCTCGACGAGCGGGGCCTGGGCAATCTGCATTGTGACGGTTAATAAAAAAGCATATTAATTTAAATATTTAGATAGACTCTTACTTATTAACAATGAAAAAATGTATAACTGTCAATAATTTCTAATTATCTGTTTAATAGCTATATTGGGAAAAAAGAGGAATTAAAATGTATGCATGTCTATGAACTTTTACGAAAAAAACACCGTTGCTGCGAGTCGATTTTCTTTAAATTTTGGATATGTGTTAAGTATACCATAAAAAACATGGTAGTGGTCAGATCGGCCCGTGGCCGATCGATTTGTTTTTTTTAAATGGTCTCAAAGTTGAAAATTTGTAACTATGAAGAAATACGTTTTTGTAACAAGTGATGGTTTATATTAAATAGGAAGAGAGGGACGTTATTCTGTGACCTGTTAGGGGGTTTAAACTAAAGAACACTTATCGCTTAATCGATTTTTTCTAATATCCCCAACGACCAGCCGTAATACGTCGATAAAATCAGTGCCGTATTAGAAAAAAACAGGTTTTAAGATAAACGCACGTCTATGAACTTTTACGAAAAAAACACCGTTGCTGCGAGTCGATTTTCTTTAAATTTTGGATATGTGTTAAGTATACCATAAAAAACATGGTAGTGGTCAGATCGGCCCGTGGCCGATCGATTTGTTTTTTTTAAATGGTCTCAAAGTTGAAAATTTGTAACTATGAAGAAATACGTTTTTGTAACAAGTGATGGTTTATATTAAATAGGAAGAGAGGGACGTTATCCTGTGACCTGTTAGGGGGTTTAAACTAAAGAACACTTATCGCTTAATCGATTTTTCTAATATCCCCAACGACCAGCCGTAATACGTCGATAAAATCAGTGCCGTATTAGAAAAAAACAGGTTTTAAGATAAACGCACGTCTATGAACTTTTACGAAAAAAACACCGTTGCTGCGAGTCGATTTTCTTTAAATTTTGGATATGTGTTAAGTATACCATAAAAAACATGGTAGTGGTCAGATCGGCCCGTGGCCGATCGATTTGTTTTTTTTAAATGGTCTCAAAGTTGAAAATTTGTAACTATGAAGAAATACGTTTTTGTAACAAGTGATGGTTTATATTAAATAGGAAGAGAGGGACGTTATCCTGTGACCTGTTAGGGGGTTTAAACTAAAGAACACTTATCGCTTAATCGATTTTTTCTAATATCCCCAACGACCAGCCGTAATACGTCGATAAAATCAGTGCCGTATTAGAAAAAAACAGGTTTTAAGATAAACGCACGTCTATGAACTTTTACGAAAAAAACACCGTTGCTGCGAGTCGATTTTCTTTAAATTTTGGATATGTGTTAAGTATACCATAAAAAACAGGGTAGTGGTCAGATCGGCCCGTGGCCGATCGATTTGTTTTTTTTAAATGGTCTCAAAGTTGAAAATTTGTAACTATGAAGAAATACGTTTTTGTAACAAGTGATGGTTTATATTAAATAGGAAGAGAGGGACGTTATCCTGTGACCTGTTAGGGGGTTTAAACTAAAGAACACTTATCGCTTAATCGATTTTTTCTAATATCCCCAACGACCAGCCGTAATACGTCGATAAAATCAGTGCCGTATTAGAAAAAAACAGGTTTTAAGATAAACGCACGTCTATGAACTTTTACGAAAAAAACACCGTTGCTGCGAGTCGATTTTCTTTAAATTTTGGATATGTGTTAAGTATACCATAAAAAACATGGTAGTGGTCAGATCGGCCCGTGGCCGATCGATTTGTTTTTTTTAAATGGTCTCAAAGTTGAAAATTTGTAACTATGAAGAAATACGTTTTTGTAACAAGTGATGGTTTATATTAAATAGGAAGAGAGGGACGTTATCCTGTGACCTGTTAGGGGGTTTAAACTAAAGAACACTTATCGCTTAATCGATTTTTTCTAATATCCCCAACGACTAGCCGTAATACGTCGATAAAATCAGTGCCGTATTAGAAAAAACAGGTATTAAGATAAACGCACGTCTATGAACTTTTACGAAAAAAACAGCGTTGCTGCGAGTCGATTTTCTTTACATTTTGGATATGTGTTAAGTATACCATAAAAAACAGGGTAGTGGTCAGATCGGCCCGTGGCCGATCGATTTGTTTTTTTTAAATGGTCTCAAAGTTGAAAATTTGTAACTATGAAGAAATACGTTTTTGTAACAAGTGATGGTTTATATTAAATAGGAAGAGAGGGACGTTATCCTGTGACCTGTTAGGGGGTTTAAACTAAAGAACACTTATCGCTTAATCGATTTTTTCTAATATCCCCGACGACTAGCCGTAATACGTCGATAAAATCAGTGCCGTATTAGAAAAAACAGGTATTAAGATAAACGCACGTCTATGAACTTTTACGAAAAAAACACCGTTGCTGCAAGTCGATTTTTTTTAAATTTTGGATATGTGTTAAGTATACCATAAAAAACATGGTAGTGGTCAGATCGGCCCGTGGCCGACAGATCGGCCCGTGGCCGATCGATTTGTTTTTTTTAAATGGTCTCAAAGTTGAAAATTTGTAAATTCGCATTTAAATTTATCTCCTATTGACCGACAGTAGAGGGAGTTGATTCCTTTACCATCAATTTGCGGAGGTCCCTTCTGCGCATGCCCAGGCAGTGCGCAGGCGCGTGTCATATGTCATACGTCATCTGTCATGTCACACTCTTGGGCGTGAGCTATTCGGGCATTAACTACTTGAGCGTTAGCTACTTTGGCATTAGCTACTTGGGCGTTAGCTACTTGGGCAAAAGTATTTTGGGCGTTAGCTACTTGGGCAATAGTATTCATTATAGACCTCGTGTTAATGATGATGTCATATTATGTTTAGGAAAAGATAACGGCTGTCACCTGTCAATTAAGATATGTCAATGACACCTGTCACTTGTCAAATGCTAAAATTAAAATCTAACACGTGGAATGTATTCAGGGTGGCGTTATAAATCGTTTAGAAAAAACCCAAAGTCGATCGGTCAACTGGTTTGGAAGATATAGTATTTTGCGATTAGGGCTCTAATGCATAAAGGTGGAAAGGAGAAATTTGGTAAGCAGGTATAAGATAAGTATACCTATCGACTAGTGAAGAAATATTTCAAAAATCCCAAGCAATAACGAAACTAGATGTATAAAACCATCAAGTCCTTATCATTATCCATAGACACCGCTCATCTATATTAACAAGTTAATAGAATAATTATTATCTCAGATTATTACATAATCGGCTAAATATGTCAAAGTTAGCAAAAAACCACTCGCCTACAGCTCATCAGATATATCATCAAATATGTCTTTAACTCGTTAGAAAAAACCAAGATCCTTAGAACGGCTAGCTATAGAAAAATATCCCTAAAACGTGATGTTTGAGTTATACTTTTTTATCTACCCTGTATACTGCAAATTATTTGCTATTCTCACACACTTCAATTTAATTATACATCGCATAAGAAAACTGAATATGAGTGCATACAGATTAGTGCATGGTAATTAACTCTCATTTTGCTCATTATCTCATTAAATATCACCGCATCGAACGACTATAATTCAGGTCAAGGAAAAAGCTTGAACACCAAGCGAGAGTTATTACATTTGAAAAAATATCTAATTATATTCCTAGAAGGTGAAAGCAACTAGCACAGTTTCGGGAAAGATATAAATACAGGGCCAGTCTAGAAGTTTATTCAGTTATTATTCGGCAACCGTTAAAAACAGTATACATAAAGTGATAAAATTGTAAGTACCTATTATATTCTCTATAATTATGTGTTTTAATTTTTATTTAATTTAAAACAAAACAATCAAGTGTTAAATAAATCAGAGTAAATCGGGGAGGCTAAGATGTATATTTAATTTTGGTATTTTTTAGTAAAAAACAGAAAATATGATATATTATTAATTGATATGATAATGAATAAGAAATTATTATTATAATATTATTAAACCTTTTAGCTATCTCATTCTTAGTCGCAAATATTTCTAAATATATTTAATACATCTAAATTAGACAGCAAGGTCAACTTGCTATTGTGCTTACGGATACAGTGACTAGATAATATTAAAGGTTAAGACATGTTTGAAAAATAATATGAATGCAGTAATTAATTAATATTCAATGTTATGTCCTGTATGTATTGCTAATACGCTGCTAAGATTGCATCATCTTTATTACCTGGAAACATTCTCTTAGCCTCGTCATGATAATTAATAAACGTATTTACTCAACATTATTGCATCATCTTAGGTATATAAATACTAACAGAAACATTTATTCCTCAGACGTTCCCAAGCGTTCATACAAACAAGGTGTGGTGAAAGGATTTGATTTTTTTCTTATTGTGCAGTGTGTTATTATTTGGTAAGTATAGATATTATTTGCTATATTATGTCAGTGTATAATTATTTAAAAATTGACGATTTTGTAAAAATAAGTGCTAAATAAGCTAACATGGTGATCTATATATTTGATATTTATTGTTATTTCAGTGGTACGGCGTTTAAACTAAAACAGAATGACTGAGGTTATGTTTGTTTATAAATCTGATAATTATTGAATGATAAAAATATTTTAATAGGGATTAAAACAAATCATTATATTATTTTTAAAGTGAATATTGCTCATTAGAGAATGCAGAAGGTATCTGTTTATATGGACAATAATTTCTATTTTGCAGAAAATGTTTGTTTGTGAATACTGCCAGCGTTCATTCACCAGAAAAAACGACCTCAAACGTCATGGCGACTGCAGACTTGCAGTTAAAATCTGTCAAACTTGCGGGGAGAATTTTACCTCAAGGTGGGCTCTTCAATGTCATCAGAAGGAGAAGCAGCATAGAGCCCCCAAAAGACAAGCGTCTTCTTCGCAAGTAGCCATGGCTAAGAAGGCTAGACTCTTTTCGTCAGATGGTAAGTTATTGCATCATATTGTGTAAGATTAGGTATTGCATCATACTGTGTAAGATTAGAATATATTGCATCATAATTTTTAAAAACGATTATAAGGCATTCTTAGACAGTTTCTATAAATTATTTGCTATAACCTATGTTTGGACATATATGAACATCATCAGGAAAAATTAAAACGAAGTTGCCATTACAGGGCGGTAATAATTGTATAAAAAGTATTATAAGTGAATTTTAATTTATTTCAGAACCATCAACTTCAGGTTCATCTATGCAGCAGAGGCATTGCAGCGATTGCAAGCTAGATGTGCCTGTCTCCCGCTGGTCTAGCCACCTAAGGACCTTACGTCATCGGGAGAACTGCTGTGCAGTGCAGGAGGAGGGTGTAGAACTAATTAAAACATCGTTCCGAAGCCGAATTGCTACCTACCGACTTTCTTCAAGACAAGATCCCACCAACGTCCCCGAGTTCCTTGAACACCTACAGGATAAATTTACTAGGTTGGTGGGGACCGTACTACAAAAGTACGAACAACTGAAAGTCGGGGTAGAGCTTTTCGGCCGCTTCCTCCTGCAGACGAACGAGTCGACTGAGGTGAAGTCTTTCAACACACGATACGTGATGGTGAATGGAGCGACAGACTTGGAGGAGCTGTTTGGACAGTTTACTACCATCCTGGACCGTAAATACTCTGAATTTGCGGAAAAGGACAGTGGTAAGTAATATTACAAGCGTTTAAAAAATATTAACTAACGCATTTTTACATCATTTTACTTAACAATGTTTCTATTGTTACAGGGTGGACTCTCCAGCAGCTTCTTTATTTAGAATTAGGAATTAATAAAATCAACCCTCTAAAGGCATCATCATACATCCCGCTACCAAAGGAGATTGAAGCAAAGAGAGCTGTTTTAAACATTCAAAACACAGACCTAAAGTGTTTTATGTGGAGTGTCTTGGCAGCCTTGCATCCGGTTCATTGGACTCAAAATGCAAACAGAGTCGCAAACTATATGCCTTTTGAGAACAAGCTGGACTTTACAGGTATGGAATTTCCGATTAAACTTAGTGACATATCTAAATTTGAACGCCTTAATAATATTTCTATCAATGTCTATGGGCTTGAAAAAGTTTATGACAATGGTAAAAATAGTATTGAGGTTGTAGGTCCCTTATACTTTACTACATCTCGCAAGGAGAGCCATGTAAATTTGTTATTAATCAGCGATGATTATGAAAATAGTCATTACTGTTTAATAAGAAACATGTCTCGACTGATCTCAAGACAATTGTCTTCACGTCATGCTACTAAGTATTTATGTGATGGTTGTTTAACATATTTTTATTCAGAGCAAAAATTAAAAGCTCATCAAGAACATGATTGCGGACACGTTTTGGCTAAAGTACCAACAACTGATTTAAAAAAGAATAAATACGGAGAAGAGGTCCCCGAGAATATTTTGAAATTTACAAATTTTGAAAAGAAATTAAAGGTGCCTTTTGTTGTTTATGCCGATTTCGAGACAATCCTTGAACCTATACCTACAGAGGAAAATGAGTTGGACCCTGATACATCCTATACCATGAGGACTCATAAACATGTACCCTATTCATTTGCATACTACATTAAATGTGATTTTGATGATGCCTATTCAAAGTACCAAAGTTATAGAGGACAGGACGCACACAAAGAATTTGTAAAACGGTTAGATGTTGATTGTAAATCAATATACAACCATTTTATGAAGGAAGTGGTGTCTATGTTACCTATGACGGCGGAACAAGAGAATGAGCATCGACAAGCAACAACCTGTCATATTTGCGAAAAACCATTTGACGTAGAAGCAAACGATAGAGTTCATGATCACGATCATTTAACGGGGCTGTATCGCGGGCCAAGTCACTCTGTATGTAATCTAAATTATAAAATTCCTAATTTTATTCCCATCTTTTTCCATAATATGTCCAATTTTGATTCCCATCTGTTTGTTAAGGAATTGGCTTGCGATGAAGAAAAGTTAGACGTTATCCCCCAAAATAAGGAAAAGTATATTTCCTTTACTAAACACATATTGGTGGATAACGTCGAAAACAAGGAGGGAAAACAACGACAGGTATTTTTAAAATTGCGTTTTTTGGATAGTTTTCGATTCATGGCTAGTGGCTTAGATAAATTAAGCCAAAATTTAAAATCAGATCAATGTAAAACGGTGCGAAAATATTTCGAGGATGATAATAAATTTGAACTTATTCGACAGAAGGGTGTCTTCCCGTATAATTACGTAGATTCATTTTCAAAATTAGACGAAAACAGGTTACCATCGCATAAAGACTTTTATAATCAACTCAAAAAAGAGGACATCTCCTCCGATGATTACAAGCGTGCTTGGAAGGTATGGAATCTATTTGAATGTAAAACTTTAGGCGAATATTCTGATATTTATTTAAAATCCGACGTATTAATTTTGACAGATGTCTTTGAAAGTTTTAGAGACGTGTGCCTAGCTACTTATGGCCTTGATCCTGCGCAGTACTTTACTGCGCCGGGTCTTTCGATGGATTCCGCCCTCAAGGCCACGTCCATCCAATTGGAGATATTAACCGATCTAGACATGGTACACTTCTTTAAACACGGTATTCGCGGGGGAGTTAGTCAGTGTAGTATAAGAAAAGCTTTTGCGAATAATAAATTTATGCCACATTATGACGTTAACAAACCCACCTCTTACATAGCATATTTAGACGCTACAAACCTCTACGGGGCCAGCATGTCTAAATTTTTACCAACAGGAGGCTTTAAGTTTTTAAACGAAACCGAAATTCAAAATTTGGATTATATGAATATAGCGCCTGAATCACCGACAGGATACATTTTAGAAGTTGATTTGGAATACCCGGACAGTTTGCATTATTTACATAATGAGCTACCCTTTTGTCCAGAATCCATTGCGCCGCCAGGGTCTAAATTCCCGAAAATAACAAAATTAATTCCAAATTTCATGAAAAAAGAGAAATATATTATTCACATTCAAAATTTACAACAAGCTTTAAATTATGGCCTTCAGCTTACAAAAATTCATCGTGTAATATCCTTTGACCAATCACCCTGGCTTAAGAAGTATATCGATCTAAACACAGCGTTGAGAAATCAGGCCAAAAATAAATTTGAAAAAGACTTTTTTAAACTTATGAACAATGCTGTGTTTGGCAAGACAATGGAAAACGTGGAGAAACGGGTAGATGTAAAGCTCGTTACCCATTGGGAAAATATTGGTAGGAGGTTGGGGGCCGGAGCGTTAATCGCGAAACCTCATTTTAAAGATCGAACCATTTATAGCGAAAACCTGGTAGCAATCCAGATGAAAAAACAAAAAGTGGTGTATAATAAACCCATTTACGTGGGTTTTTCAATCTTGGAGATATCCAAAACCATTATGTATGACTTTTTGTACGGGTACATTAAGCCGAAATATGGCAACAGCGCGGAATTGTTATACACTGACACCGACTCCCTAATTCTAAAAGTAACAACAGATAATTTTTATGATGATATGACGACAAATTTAAGTAGATTCGATACTTCCAACTACTCACAAGATAACCCACATAATGTTCCTGTAAACCAATCTATACTTGGTAAAATGAAAGATGAGTATGCAGGAAAGATTATTTGGGATTTCTATGGAACCGGGGCGAAAGCATATTGCGTTAATGTAGAGGGAAAGTTGACTAAAAAAGCTAAAGGGGTTCCTGACTACGTCACCCAAAAAGAACTGACTCTTGACGATTATAGAGAAGCGGCTGACGTAGAAGGAACTCAGATTCATCGTAGAATGAACACTTTCCGTTCGCATGAACACGATATGTATGTCGAACTTAAAAATAAGGTAGCGCTGTCATACGCGGACGACAAGCGCTTCATTATACCCGGGTTCGAGCACACGCTTGCTTGGGGTCATAGAGATATAGTATTGTATAAGGAATCATCGGAAATTCCATAAGCTAAGACTGACCATAGCTATCTTTGTTTCAATCTTCTTGGATAGCTGATGGTTTTAGAGGGTTGTGATATTAGGCTAGGTATTTATTATATTATTATTTAATTTGTTTATTGTATTATTATTATTATTATTTATTATTATTTATTGTATTAATATTTATTGTATTATTATTTATTATATACATAGATGAAAATGTTAATTTTTTGTATTAAAATGTGTATCATATATACAAATAAACACAGGATTTCTTTGTATTCAAATTTTTTGTCTTATTTTACCCCCTCTCCCTCTTCCCTACTAAGGAAAAAAAAACAGAGGTAAATTTTTAACATTTATTTTACAACAGTATAATATTCAATGTTTAGTTTAAACAATGTAGGTATATGTCTTGCAAATAAACGAATTAGCTTGTCAGTCCATCGAAACAAATATTTGTCTGTCATGGCATCTTCAAACTTGAGGCTTCGCTTTTCGTCATTACGATGAAACACCAAAGTGTACTGTCCAATAATCATAAAGATGTCAACCCAGTGAGTGTTGAAACAATCAAACGTACTTATGAATTCTTCAAATTCATCACTAGAAAAATAAATCTTGCCATATCCAATAGTGTCTATGATTACTTGTTTACGCTCTTTTTCTGTAGTGTTAAATATAATTGTTATGTAATCATCAATTTCATAAACTCTGCTTGGCTTGATCTTGCGTACAATATCATCATTATCCTGCTGACATCGAGAAGGAGATTCAAACACCTCATCCCAAGCGGATGATGAAGAGGAGGCCGCCATTGATAAGTATTAGAGGTTAAGTTTTAACAACTGTCTAACCAAATATTTATGATCTTCGTAACACTTGATATCTTTTTTCAGCCTACGTATTTTTCGCAGATGTTCTTGGAGTTTAACTCTAAGATCGACTGTCTTGGCCATGAGCTGGACATTAAATGACTAAATTCTCATAGAACTCTTATTAATATAAATAAAAAACAATGCATACATTTTTATTCTTTATTTAGGTAAAAAATTATAAATATAGTCATACAAAATATAAGCATTCTTAATACTACAGCTACATACATCTAAACTATGATAAGGACAATCAGTAATACCTCTAGATAATTTGGGTACGTTAACACTATCTTTAATAAATTCTAAATTAATAATATATGGTAAATTATGTTCTATATCTAAAAATGTCTTTGTTAAAAATGCCTCTTTAACATGTCCCTTGAGATAAATAATGTCCGCATCTCCCAGGTCGTTGCGAATAATTGTATAAAGTTGGCTGTAGTCGGTTTCTCCATAATTGTAGTAGAGACCATGATGATTCCCATATAAAAATAATGCTTGTTTTTGACAATCCTCTGGCAACATGCAAAACGGCTTAGCTGGTTTAAACAGATAACTCTTCATTTGCTTCCCATCATAAATAGCCAGCTCCTTGGCGCAAAAGTCTGGGATGCAAAATCCTTGAACATCTACTACAACCACCTTCATCTTGCTAGGACTAAAGAACAACTGACTACAACATGTCTCGTACTTGTCCAGTTAAAGCCTGATACTCAAGAACACGATCATGCACAATAATACAAAAGGCTCGTGAATCCGCAGAAAAGTTTTCAGAACTTTGAAATTCCAACTTGACATCAATGGTGTTGCTCTTGATGGACTCATTTTGCTTTGTGCAATCAATAACAAAGAGGGCTCTGCTTGCAAAAGTAGTAAAGTCTAAAAGTGGTTCACTCTGCTGTTTTCCTAAATATGTTTTTTGAAAATCCGTATACATCTGATAGGCCTCGGTAAATTGGCGGTTTTCAAAATTTAAGTTTAACGCTTCGTAGGGATAAACCTCTGAATTAAGATGCAATTTGACATCAGTCACCTTTAAATTGTCAAAATAAGTACAATCGGCTTTATAGCTGTCTTTACGTTTCTTCATAAAAAATACAATAACATATCTTGCTCTCTCAGACATGGTCTTAACAGTCCAAATATCTCTCTTTGTTGTTCGTAGAGCAGGAAGCTCATGTATCTCCCAGTTTCTAAACGGAATAAATATCGATTTGTTCTTTGCAATTTCATCCAAAAGACGTAATTTAACTGCATCGCTAGGATAGATGTGTTTAACTTTTAACTCGACAGTTTTTAATTTAATTTCAGCCTTCTTATCCCCACTGGACTTGTAGCAGTTGTCATCATGTCTGGCTCGAACCAGTTTAATTTTTTGTTTACCCATTAAAACATTCTTATAATCGGCAAACACTCCAAACAGCATAGAAAGGGGAATGCGAAAATTAAACTCTTTGGAGGTTTCGTCCAAGGTCTTGATTGCTACACTAGGCCAGTTCCAACCAGCAATATCTAATGCGCGGCTCTCTTGATCGTTTAGGCACAGCAAATTCTTAACTGTACAAACTATTCCAGGATCTCGAATCTTTTCAATTTCTTTACCATTCACTTCATATGATATGTTGTCAAACAAAAATGCTCCAGCATTGTTGGTTAGGTTACAATCGCCAGTCTTACCAGCTGTTGTTTCCTCCTTAAATGTTCCCTCTATGTAGAGTTGAGCTTCGCTCATATCCAAAAACACATCTTGCTGATTAATAACAATCTCAATTTCGTCATTATTATTAAATGAGGTGGTGAATGGGTGATAAGTATGCCATTCTTCGCGAATGACCGACTCATCACTCTTAACTTGATTAAATATTTGAAGTTTTTCTGACATGATGACGATAGTGTGGGCCTATAGACTGTAAATAAGCTATATTTGAAAACGTGAGTGATCCCTTTGGCTTCTGACTGCAGACTGATTGACCAGCTGATGCGTGAGTGTTTAAATAACTTTTACTATTAAACACTAACCCCATCTCGTCTAAGTTCTAATCTGATTACAACTTCTTCACCTCTAAAATTAACTGGGTTTGATTCTTGGTCCAGTAAAGATAACGTAATGTTATATATTCTCCTCTGGTTCACTGGTAAATAAATTAAGTTTCTTGGTTCTATATTTATGCTATAACCAGGATCCACTGTTGGCGAAAATTCGTAGAGAGTGTGCGATGGATTATTTGTATAGTACGAACCGGAAATAATGTTACACTCTACTCTGATGGTAGCAACTTGTATAATTTCAACTGGTAGATCTGATTCATACAGCTGACCAGCTGTTAGAACTTGTGGTGAGAATCCCAATAACTTTGCAATGCTATCCTTTGGTTCAAAGTTTATGTGGTATACGCTCTTCAACTCACACCGTAACGTATTGTTGTTGGGTTTGAGTGATATAATAAGGTTGCGCTCTGGAGCAGTTGCCTTAGAATCAGCGAGATGTTGCTGCAAAAATTGTTCAATATCTTCCAACTCGTAGGATCCAGTTGGTATTTCCACTACTCGTTCTTCTTGTTTATTAACTTTGTAATAAAACTTGTTACGACCTTCTTCAATATTTGGGATTGTATTCCAAGTATTTAGCGAAATCAATGCTAAAGAGTAATCGTATCTCGAATCTAGTTCTATTGGAGGTACAAAATAAGATTCAAGCCGACTAGTACGACCCTTTAACGTGAACGTTTGAGACATGACTGATGTGAGACAATAACATTCCTATATTTTATAAAGTTTTATTATTATAAAGAAATGATAATGCCAAGTGACCGCAATTTGATGTTTTATAATCCTGATATTGGTCATAGTTGAAATAAATTTTCGTTTTTTTCATATACTTGACAAATTCTTTTGGTGGTTTCAAGTTGCCAAAACTATCGAAATAAACAACTTTATCACCATTCTTCTTATAAGCTACCCAATGTGTGCCGTCTCCTGTATTTCGATCCAAATTAACAACACCGCACTCTGTTTTTCGGGGTGTATTCGGTAATGTATCTCGCATAAATACACCTCGAAAATTAGGTATCTTTAAGCGAGTCGCATATAATCTAATATCTTGATCGGTCAAAGGACGTTCAGGTAGCTTTATTGGTAGTTTTTTGGCATTTTACGTAAAAACAAACCATAGCCTGTCTTGTGTTTTTTCAAATACAAGCCACTGCCCTTCTTCCCCAATGCAATAGCCTCCATTGTCTCGTTGTGTCGTTGTGATTCTTTTAGTTTGTCTTTGGCACTCTGAGCATCATTAACTGCCTTGGCAATACCAGCAGCTCCACCACTTAATGCCCCGAGCGCGCTAAGTCCAGCAAATATCGGAATAAGTGGTAGAATACCACCTTGTTTTGGTAGTGGAATTACTCGAGGAACCTTGATTCTTTTGGAGCCGCCAATTTTCTTCACTGTTACTCGTGCTGCCTTTAGTAAGTTACTTAAAGTCTTCTTTCTACCAACATTCCCCGAACCTGAATGTTTAAGTTGTTTCTTAATCTGTCTTACAACCGAAGACAAGCATACAGATCTCTTTGTCTTCTTGCTGCCAGCACCTAACTTGCGTTTGACCTTCATAGCGTTTGTTACTAGCCAAGCTGATGTCTTTTCACCTAAACTAGAATCCTTGGCCTTGACACGTTCCCAAGCTTTGTTTTCTAGTACTTTATCTGCTTTATGCCTGTGTTCCAAGTCGGTGGACTTTGAGTATTCAATGTCGTGATCGCGGCAATAACTATCCAATTTATTCTTTGGTCGATCTCCTCGAGCTAATCGTTTTTGAAGCTTTGTACCAGGACCACAATATGAATAGCCAGGCAGGTGGAGTTCTACTGGTAATGTGCTTATAACGCTATTTAACACACCTGCACCCTGTGACGTTTGCATTAGTAATGATGTCATTGAAGAGTGCAGACTTATACTTATAGAGATGCGGAAAGAGAAACAGAACATTTGTATTAAAGTACATAATTTTGATATGCAGAAAAAATCGGAAAATAGGAAACATGGCCGGCTTCTACCGTCCACCATAAGAGCTTTAATATGTGGCCCAAGTAATTGTGGCAAGACCGCTGTAATGATAAGTTTATTAATTGATGAAAACGGCTTAAGATTTGAGCATGTATATGTGTATTCCAAATCACTGCAACAAGACAAGTACGAATTTCTGCGAAAGGCCTTACAGCATTCACGTCTTAGATATTTCGGCTATAGCGATAATGATGATGTTCTAGATCCTTCCAGTGCCCTGCCTCATTCTGTGTTTATATTTGACGATGTAGCCTGCGAGAAGCAAGATAAAATACGTAATTATTTCTGTATGGGGCGTCATAATGATATCGATTCATTCTACCTCTCTCAAACATACTCCAAGATTCCGAAACAGCTGGTTCGTGACAATGCTAATGTACTGATATTATTCAAACAGGATGATTTAAACCTGAAACATATCTACGATGATCATGTAAATACAGACATGTCCTTTGATACTTTTAAGCGTGTATGTTCGGAATGTTGGAAAGATAGGTATGGATTTTTAGTTATTGTTAAAGATAATGATATTAATAAGGGACGGTATCGTAGCAAGTTTGATACTTATTTATTACCCTAAGTCATAACACATCAGTCCAACACATGACGTCATTGAGTATAGACGTGTCTTAACAAATCGAATCAATAACACAACATAGCTGTTTAGCTGTTTTTAAACAGGGCTGTTTTAGCTGTTTTTAAACAGGGCTGTTTTAGCTGTTTTTAAACAGGGCTGTTTTAGCTGTTTTTAAACAGGGCTGTTTTAGCTGTTTTTTAAACAGGGCTGTTTTTAAACAGGGCTGTTTTAGCTGTTTTTATCGGCGTTTTTAGCTGTTTAGCAATTATGGCTTCTTATTTGAAAAATCTCGATAAGGATGTTAAGCGAAGAATTATTCAGGCGGGTAATACCATACGAAAGAAATATTTAGCGCTAAAGTTGGAACGTGGTGAGGAGGATGATTCGCTTAATAGATTCTTAACGCCCATTACAAACCCATTAAATAAACTGGTTGAAGCTTCGATTGATAAGAAAAACTCTACAAAACGTAAAATAAAAATCGAAACTTCTGATGATGTCAAACCTCCCCCCTTGAAAAAAATCGAACTAAAACCACAAGTGCAATTTCTAACTGATGAAGCACAGTATGGTGATGTTGATCATTCTGATGATGTGTTTGAAGAAGCCTTTCAAGACCCTGCAGAAACATCGTTGCAAACTATGAAAGATGCTTTTGAAACTTCTCTTCGAAATTCGGAAGTGTTTCATAAGTTTATCGAGCAATACCCTGAGATCACTCAAGAATATGTAAAAAAATATTGGTATGACTCTCCTGAAATAGATGCAAAGGGAATAAAATACAATGTTGAAAATGATTCTTGGCAAATAGGATCAGAGCCTGTAAACTTTTTAGCAGATGGAAGCATTCAAGTAGGTAGCATCAAGTATAAAGGAACTCTGGGCTTATATGACTTGTTGTTTTTAAAAGATCCTAAATTTCACACTAAAGCTGATGAACAAGAATATGGAGATATTCTTAAACGCACCGGTCTATACATGAAACAAACTGGCCAGCTAAAGGGTAATAGATCTAATAAATATACATCTATTGTTAGACCGCTCTTGTCATCAACATCTAAGTTACCTTCGCCCAATATTACAACCAGGCAAATACACACAAGATCCAAATCGGAGAGAGGAAATAAATCAGGATCCTCCCTAATGCAATATAATGAAAAACCTAAGGAGTTTGTATACTACGACGACGTGAACGAGTTGGTTGAAAGATTGAAAAAGTTGGAAGCTTCTGAGGTAGTTGGCAATAATAATAACAGAAACGAAATCTTTAGTATATTACACGAATTGGAACGACTTGGAGTAATTGAATTTTATTAATACAGCGGTTTATTTATTCAACGTCATTATAGTACTAGCCATGAATAAGTTCGGACGTTCGTTACCCTCCTCATCTCAGCAAAAAATGATTCGAGTGCTACAAGCACCAAACCTAATTGCTGTTACTGGGGATGGCGATTATAATTTTTCAGATCATCGACTTTGTAACGTTAAATCGCCAACAGATGCCTCTGATGCTGTAAATAAAAAATTTGTAGATGATTTGGTGGCTTCCCTCTCAGCGAAAATACAGCTAGCTGCTAATGATTATATCACGCAGAAGCTTGACGAGTTTGATGTTAATATAAGGAAGCAAGTGGGCGAGGGTATGGCTTACTGGCTTGATAAACTTGACATTGGTTTTAAGAACTATGTAGATACTGCCGTTAATAATGCTATTAATCTCATTGACAAAGATGTGAAAACTATTAAAAAATAATGTATTGAATTTGGGCAAGCGCATTGATTTGTTAAAGTAATCCTATAAATATACCTGTTCTGTAAAAATTATTTATTATGTTTGAAAAAATGGCAAAGAGCATTACCAAAGCGAGGGAGCAGGTTGTTAATGAGTTACATAGGCCAGCTAGAACTAAATATAAACGTCGTAGATTTCTACAGTATGGATTAGATGATACTTTTGCATCCGATCTTGCGCAACTCGATCAGTATGCTCGAGAGAACCGCGGATTTAAGTACATATTGGTTGTAATTGACTGTTTTTCGAAATTTTTGTGGACACGCCCTCTCAAGTCCAAAACTGCTCAGGATGTAACTACTGCTATGGAACATATACTTAAACATTCAAAGAGAATACCGAAAAAATTAGTCACCGATAATGGGAAAGAATATTATAACTCTAATTTTCAGAATCTTTTGAAGAAACATAATATACATCATTATAGCACCTTTAGCATTTTAAAGGCTTCCATTGCCGAACGTGTAATTCGAACAATAAAGGAAAAGTTGTTTAAGTTGTTTACCTTGAATGGCAATCATAAATGGATCGACTTGTTGGAACAAGTTACAGATACTTATAATAATACAAAGCATCGCACTATTGGTATGAAGCCTAAAGATGTGGCTAAAAACACTGAGTCAGAATTATTAAATTCTGTTTATAATAATCTCAAGGTTGTAGGGAAACAGAAATTTAAAGTCGGTGATGTTGTTCGTATAAGTAAAGCTAAGCATGTTTTTGAAAAAGGATATGTACCTAACTGGACTACTGAGCTGTTTAAAATTATCAAAGTACAGATTACCAATCCAACGACGTATTTAATAGAAGATATGCAAGGGCACCCTATAAGTGGTGGTTTCTACGAATACGAATTGCAAAAGACGAAACAACCTGATGTGTTTCTTATAGAACAAATTTTACGCAAAAAAGGCAAGAAAATGTATGTCAAATGGCTTGGTTTTGATAAATCTCACAACAGTTGGGTTGATATGTCCAAGGATGTGGTTTAAATTTATTCATGTCACGTGTTTTTAGAATAAACAGGTTTCAACAGGTTTGTTTGTTCTCGTTACTGATTGGTTAAATATATCTATAAATACCGTTTTTCCCTCGGTTGTTTCTTCAGTTACAAATCAACAAGCATAGTATGTCGTCTAAAGTGACTAAAAAGCGTGGGTTTGTTCTCTCATCGGAGGCGGTAATGAGTACCATCACCGCAGAAGCTCTTGCAACAGATGTATCTGTTGTGCTGTTGAAAAAGTTTGATAACTACATAGATTGGGTCCAAGTTATAAATTGTGAGAGGTTAAATGAAGCATCAACGTTTCTTCCTGCGTTTCTACACTTTATCAGCAAGGTGAAATTGGTGAAACCATGGTTGAACAGAAAGCTTAAACATCATACAAAAAAAGATCAATTACTCAAGTGTTTTCAAGGACCACTTCAATTTTCATTAGAAGAGAATAATGATGATAGTCAAACCACATCTATACCCACTTATCTCTTCATGTATGGTCGTCGTGATAAACGAGATGAGTTATTACACGATACTCTGTACATTGAAATAATTTTTGCTGCTTACCTATCACTTCGAATAAAAGATGCATCAAGACGAAAAAAAGTGTTGTATCTAGCAGTACATCCTAAATTTAAAAAAATCTTAAATTATTTGCAAAATACCGATGTAAAAGTTTATATTTCTGATGTTGTCTGTACTTGGAAGTTTGAAGAATCATATATTGGAGGAATTTTATCCATTTGTATAACGGAAATACCTGGAGATAATACGGCAAAGTTGGAAGGGCTCCACTTGTACTATTTACTTGAGCACAAATATTTACCCATATGGGCTAACAATGCTTCTCTATTAGCAAGTCAAGCTTATGCAAAAGAAAGACGAGATCTGTGTGATGCACCATCCTCCAACTGTAGCATCTGTCTATTGCACAAGTCGTTATTTGTTGATAGGCGTATCAAATATAGTGATTACGAGGACGTTCATTTCCGAGAAAAATGTTTTTATAATCTGACATTTCATGGATACTGGGATATGCTTAGTATGCTAAAACCGCTGGGTACATGGTTACAAACACAATTATTACAGTCTAATATCCTCCCAACCCAATTTCAAACTGTAGAAATTACAACACAGAAAATTATAGAAGTCGAGGGCATGATTCCACATTTACATGGATGTATTAAACTATTTGAAAGCATCGATGGAGAATGGAGTATTGTGCTTGATGTTAAAAATACAAATTCATCACCTAATTACGGTACCCCAGAATTGCTTAATCAAACATTTGAATAAAAACAACGTCTCTTGTGCAATCTCATCATTTGAGAACATTATGCCGTTTTGTTACGTCTGCAGCAGCGAAGTCGTATCGCTTAGCAGCCATAATCGTACGACAAAACACAAACAGAATTGTTGTGTGGGCTTTGACTCTGATGTAAAACTTGTTCAAACAGCTTTTAAGAACCGGCTTGTTACTTATCATGTATCCGGTGATTCACACTCGACCGATGTCAAGCTTTATTTAGAATCATTGAAAGATAAAATTATTTCATTGTTAAAACAGGTTTTGAATTCAAATCAAAAAATAAAAGTCAATATGGAGCTATATGGCCGTTATCTGTTGAGTTCAACAAAAGAACAGGAAACCAAATCTTTTAACTCCAAGTATTGTGTTATTGATCAACACACTAATTTGGAAGATTTTTATACTCTTTATCAAAATATTTTATTAACCAAAGCTTCAGAATTTAGGGAGGTGGGTAGCGGTTGGGCCTTGTCTAAGCTACTGTTTCTAGAACTCAACATAAATAAATTCAATCGAGCAGTGGGGGGTATAATATAAACAGCTTTATGTTTGTCAAACCCAGTTTAATTCCAATCATGTTTGACGATAGTTGTCTTTCCGACTACTCTGCAGACTTTAGTGAAATGGTTGAAGATGATGATGATACCTCTCGAAGTTCGACGCCGTATTGGAAGTATCTCGATAGTATGATTTTAAGAAGCAAGGAAGAAATTAGAAGTGAAAAGAAGTTTTTAAATGAAGTGTGTTATCCTGCTGGCCATTTCAAGGTAGTGGTAGGCCTCAGTGTCGCCAGAGGAATGCTGCCAAGTGTAAAGTTAACAAATACACTTTTAAATCTACCTGAAGAACAAGTTTCAATCTCTCTGGCTAACTTTGACTGGTATGAATTTCTCAAAATGGCTTCCAAGATGCTTGAAGATAATGGATCCGGCGAAACCGTAGCAACCTCCGTATCTGAAACTGAAAATTTTACCATGTCCACAGCAGTTCTGTTGGGAGAAAAAATAATTAATATTAAATGTGATAATGTTACATTATGTTTTTGCTGTAAAGACATGCATGATATTTTATGTATTAAACATTTAGTTAATTATAGGTTAGAATTAGTAAAAAACTTAGACTTTAGAACCGCTTATGATGATTTATTGAGATATGCTTGTTATTATGTTAATATAGATAACACCATTATTGATGTTGTTAAAAGTATTTGTAATTTAAACATGTCTGAACAGAATTATTATATTTTAGAGTTATTGCATTATAATCCGCAGAAGGTGATGGATGATTTTGATAAAATATATATGTGTACTGATGTTTAATAAATGAATAAATAAACAATTTCATGTTTTATTTCTTAGTATAGTTACAACTCTCTAGATAGAAACATGTACCTAATGGATAGTGTAGATCGTCTAGATTGCGGTGATGATGGCCTTGGGCTGATTCGAAATTTTGAAGACAGATTAATCACATTTACTGGGTGGCGCAATAAAGTTAATCCAGAAGCCCTAGCATATGCAGGTTTTTATTTTACACAACATTCTGATGTGGTTAAATGTGCTTTTTGCCACTGCGAATTTGATAATTGGAAAGAAGGAGACGATCCTCTAGCAGATCATTACAAGTACGCTAAACACTGTAAATTGGCAAAGACGTTATGGAAGTGCAGACAACTTAAAGCAAATAAACCGTCCAGGCCTGTTAAAGAGAAAAAGATGCAAAAACTAGAACCATCCTGCTATAAACGAAGTGGTTTTTACTTAATAGTTTTACTGATAATATTTATAACGGGTCTGTTTAATAGTTATGAAGCTATAAGTATCTTTAAGAAGAAAATTTAACTCATTTATATTCCAACCATGGCTGCGTTAAGTTCGTCATATGTACTCCTGGTGGCGCTGGTGCAAAATGTGTTTTACGTATACACTCCTTTTAACGTTCGGAACGTGTCAGTAATGATTGAAACCAATGACTTTCCATCTAATAATACATGGTTAAAGATGCCTTTTGAGATGATTGATAAGAAAATTACTCCTGCCTCTTACATAACAGTCCCATCAGCAGCTAACGAACTGTTTCGCTATAAGGTTAAGCTCTTGTTCCGAGATCACACTATTGGCGAGACAGATTGGAAGACTTTAATCAGCGTATACAAGAACACCACTTTCCCCCAATGTGACAACTCTACATCAACCGAGGATTTAGATGACTCACCCAGCAATTATAGTTTAATTGTATTTATAGCTGTAACCTGCTTCTTATTGCTAGCAATTAATTTATATAGAATTACTAAAACTCTGTATGTAATATGGCTAAATAAATAATTATTTTATTACTTGAGTGTTTTATTTCGCTAAATAATAGTTAATTGATTCCTGGTACAAGATGAATATTATGCTACTAGGAAATAAAGATGACGCAATCTTAACAACATATCAACAGTACCGTATTATACGAGGTATATAAATATAATTAATATACGAGGTATATTCCTACTAAGAAATAAACATTACCAATGCTTTGCACGACTTTATCGTGTTAAGGCCCTAATGGTTTAATACATCTAGCTCTGTTATTAGTTGAGATATTTGAAAAATTCCTTCACTGTTAGATTGGTTCTATATTCCTCTGCCTGCAACCAGAATTTCAGCACTCCACTGATAGGCATAAGGGCACTAATCGCAAAATACTATATCTTTCAAACCAGTTGACCGATCGTGTTCGGGTTTTCTCTAAACGACTTATTACGTCACCCTGAACCCGACCCACGTGTTAGATTTTAATTTTGACATTTGACAAGTCACAGGTGACCTTGACATATCTTATTTGACAGGTGACAGCCGCCATCTTTTCCTAAACATAATATGACGTCATCCTTAACACGGAGCCTATAATGAATACTATTGCCCAAGTAGCTAACGCCCAAGTAGCTAATGCCAAAGTAGCTAACGCTCAAGTAGTTAATGCCCGAATAGCTCACGCCCAAGAGTGTGACATGACAGATGACGTATGACATATGACACGCGCCTGCGCACTGCCTGGGCATGCGCAGAAGGGACCTCCGCAAATTGATGGTAAAGGAATCAACTCCCTCTACTACCGACTAATATTAATACATTATTTTCCAACCAATGCAGAAGCAGCCCTTGCTGGAATTCTAGAACCAGACAACTGGAGAGGGTTTTCTTTGATGTAGACGGCGCGGCGGCTGCGGCGAGGTTGATCTTTTCTTTGACCTGCCGGCCGGGCATCGACAGCGAGCTTGATGTTTTAACGGTTTCTACAATGTTGTAAATTTTCACTGGTCGTACATTAAGGCTGCTATTGAATATTAACAATATTTTATTATATACAGGAAATAAAAGAAATTTCATAATTAGAAACTAAAAGCGTTTGGAAAATTATTATATTTAAATATCCAGTTTAATTAGAAAGTGGAGGGTGTTGGCTGTCCCATATTACCCTATTGGAGGAGAAGTTTTGATAGTAATTTTTGGTGCTACCCGCTTCCCTTGTAACCGCCCACCACAAAACGCTACGACCGACACTAAATCAATCTACTTTATTGACAGTTATGGATTTAAAATGACAAGTCTCACAATAAGACAGCTAATTTTGTATTTAAATATTTTTTAGGTACCTACTTCTTTAAATTTACAAAAAAAAAATTAATTTGGTACGTAATATACTATATATATCGGTACTACGATTTAATTACAAAAATATCAAAATAAAAACATCGAAATAATGTCATGACCAAAACACAATTGGGAGACTATGAATATTTCAATAGCCCAAATTAAAAACCCTTTAGTGAATATGAGACGTTTTGCGGCGTAAATAGTGATACAGAAATAATTATGCATAATCGAAAAGAGCCTTAATGAAATATTTCCTAATATGGAAATATTGCAACAATGCTTTTCTCTAGAAGAAATATTTTGTTTCTTGGCCAGTTCAGTTTTGTCTAGCTGATTGAGTTAGAGTAGAGTAGAACACTTGCAAGATATTTATTTTATTATATTTATTTCTTTGTGGAAAAGGTGTAGTTGCTTTTTTTGCATGGTAATAAATTTGCTTATCGTTGTACAGTTGAGAGTAGGTAAGAAAATATTAATTCGAAAATGTCGGGAAAAAAACCTCAGGCGGATATTAAGCAACTCGCGTTATTTTTTAATAATTTAGGCATTTCGTACAAAAAAGCGTGCACTTTATTTGTCGATAGTGGAATAATAGGAGAAGCAGCGGCTCTTTCTTACGGTTGTGACAAATATGAATATCGTCGAAACGTCATCCGAGTGTTAGCCAGAAATTCGGGGGGAGTAAGACAATTTTTTACTAATGATGACGAGGACGACTACCCAGATAATTCTTATAATTTAGTCGATTTTAATAAGTTAGCCTTAGTTTCAACGGAACCAGACGGCATTACAGATGATGAGTTAGATGTTACCGATACAATTAAGTCGATGTTTTCCAAAAAATTAGTTGTACAAAAGGAAATTTTGCCGCAAGGAACAAAAAATATTTATAATGAAGCGGACGAAACCAATATGGTCAAAAAAATATCATTTGTGTGCCCAGAGTTTGAGGGTAGTTTTAGTGTGACAGAAGAAGAATACGATGAGCTCATTACAATAAGCGATAGCGGTGACGCCATATTTAAACAACATTATATCTATTTTTTTAAAGAAAAAATCCAAGAAGTTAACAATACTTGTATCTTTTACAGTAAGGGTTATCGAATTTTAAATAAAATCACTATTTACGGATATTGCGGTCATAAAATGTGTAAGACTTTTATAATTAAATGCGACTTAAAACTTACTTGCAACCTGTATATATTTAATGTATACAGTTCCTCTTTTAATTTTAAACATGCCCATAGTTTAACCCGACAAGTTAGGGGCTTAGAAAGAACTCTACTTGGTAGCAAATTTTCTGATAAAAACACGGTTCATATGCGAATGGAAAATGTTTTGCGAGCAGATAAAGAACTTTTAAGCGTTCAAAACTTGCAGCAAATTAAATCCGATAGTGTGTATAAAAATATTCGGGCGGAATTTAAAGCGCGGAAAGATAGGGCTAATGACGACAAAATCGATTTGCATTTGATGGGCCGTGCACATAAAGAATATATTCAATTTACGGGCGAACCTTTAACGGTATACATTTTTAGCAACGAACAAAACGATCTAATATCTCATCAAATTAAATCATCAGAATGTCAGAAAATTACACTTCATTTAGATGCGACAGGTAGTGTAGTGCGTCAACCCCCAAATAGTTTTGATAACCTTGTAGAAAAACGAATTTTGTATTATGCGGGGGTTATTCAGTTAGGTTCCTATAAAGAAGGAAATAGGTGCGTTTGTCCGGTTACAGAAATGATATCATCGTGCCATGATATCACTTCCATCTGTAATTGGCTAATGAAATTTAGAACTTTTTGGGAAAAATATAGGGATTTGTGGCCAATATTTGATCGAGTAGTGACGGATTTTTCTCTTGCGGAAATACATGCATTGTCGCGGGCATTTAACGATCAGTCCCTTCTAAATTATATTAATACATTTGCCTATAATTACATGTATAATAATATTAAAGATGATAGTGTTACTCCCATTCAGCTATGTTGCGCACATATCATGAAAATTTTTGCAAATTGTGTTAATAAACATTTTAATGATAACTCGGTTAAAGTTATTTTAAAAGAAGCACTGGCTTCAGTCTCAGTAATGCTAAATATACAAGATGTAGAAAAATGGTTTGAAAATTTCGTTCTTTTGTTAGATTCTAAATTTACTAGTCTTTCTGTGGATGATTCGGAAAAAAAAATTTTGGACTTTAGCGTATCTCACAAAGGTTATTGTATTGATAGCATGAACGAATTAACTCTAGAGACGGAGCAAGAGAAAGAAAGCAAGTTAGATAATTTTTATTCAAAATCATTATTTTTTATTCGTTTTTCTAAAATTCGTGAACGCGTTAATCAACATTTGTGTAACGAGGGTGAAGCAAATAGCATTAATAAATTTTATAATTCCGAATTTCTATCAACAATAATTAAAAAATATTTTACATACTTTCCCCTTTGGAGCGCAATAATCATAGGCAATCGATCCAGTAATGCCCCCGTGGAAAATTATTTTAACTATTTGAAGAACGATATTTTATCCAAAAAAATGCGTCAAAAGCCGACCAGATTTTGTAGGAGTGTTCGAGAATATGTGCTAGCAACACACAAAACAATTAAGTTCGCATTAAATAGAAAATCGTGTGCGGTAAATAAAAGGAAACGGGTGGACCATGAAGAACAGTGGTCTAAAAAAATTTAAAAAATCGGTTCATATTATAAAGCAGCGGCAAGTAAAAAATGTTTAAAAAATAAGGATTTTAACCATTTGGATACCTTTACAAAATTTGACTTCCTTGAGAACGGTTTAATAAATAATATTTTGTACTATCAACAATTTCCGCCAAATTTCTCGATAGCCATTTTTCCAAACAGTAGATTTTTGCGTCCAATAAATTGTCTGACTGCCGAGAGCTATAAGACGTTAAATTTACCTGTCAATAATTCATTTAATAACAAAAATTATAAAAACTACTGGCTTGATAACTTTGTAATAGATTTAGTTCTCGAAAAAATGAAAGAAGTTAATATTATGTCAGATATAACTGTATGGTCGTGGTTAGAAGGAACGTCGATTTTTCCGGCTAAAACGGTCAAAGCTCATTTTAAAAGCATGGAGACTGTAAGTGAACTCATTATTCCGGTTAATCAAGCTGGCGATCATTGGACATTGGTTTACGTTAATTTCAATACTTGTAAGTTTTACTACTTAAATTCAACGGGGTCGTGTAATAAACAAATTCGTCTAAAGGAGACCGACACAAAACGATTAATTTTTGAAAAATTTATAAAAAATTATAATAAGAAATTTTCTAATGCGCAGAAACCCTTCAAATATATATCGCAAGATTTAATTCTTCCAAGTCAAAAGGATCCATTTAACTGCGGAGTTTTTGTAATTTATTACGGATATTGTCCCAAACAATAATTGACACCGCGCTAGATCCAAACAAGTACAGGGGCGTGTTACAAAAATTTATTATTGACTTTTCCGGTTCGGTTAAAGATTTTTGCGTAAGTTGTTCGAGTAATACCATGAATTGTTATAAAAAATGCTTTCTATGCGAAGTTTGTGAACGTTGGTGGCACGAGGAATGTTTAATTAAATTAAATAGAAATTTTATAGAACCTACAAATTTCGTGTGCGAATTATGTACAAAATTTAAATTATTATAAATTGGGAAGTTTTCGATATCAATACTATTTAGTGTTAAGCCGTATATAGGCAAACAACCAAAATTTTTTGGATAACCCACATTTTTAAACATGCATAATTATGTATAGTTTTTGGATAAATGTCATTTAAATTCCTTTCTATGCGTACGATTTATTTTAATTTTGTTCCTTTCGATTGCAACATCATTGGCTAGGGATTGGAAAGGGTGTAGGGGAGGTGGAGCCCTTTTATGCGCTTGATATTCTGTTTGCGCTTGCGCTTGACTAAAACATATATTTGTATATTTTTTTGATAAATACTGCTGTGACATTTAAATTCCTTTTTTGCGTACGATTTATTTTAATTTTGTTCCTTTCGATTGCAACATCATTGGCTAGGGATTGGAAAGGGTGTAGGGGAGGTGGAGCCCTTTTATGCGCTTGATATTCTGTTTGCGCTTGCGCTTGACTAAAACACATATTTGTATATTTTTTTGATAAATACTGCTGTGACATTTAAATTCCTTTTTTGCGTACGATTTATTTTAATTTTGTTCCTTTCGATTGCAACATCATTGGCTAGGGATTGGAAAGGGTGTAGGGGAGGTGGAGCCCTTTTATGCGCTTGATATTCTGTTTGCGCTTGCGCTTGACTAAAACACATATTTGTATTTTTTTTTGATAAATACTGCTGTGACATTTAAATTCCTTTTTATGCGTACGATTTATTTTAATTTTGTTCCTTTCGATTGCAACATCATTGGCTAGGGATTGGAAAGGGGAGGTGGAGCCCTTTTATGCGCTTGATATTCTGTTTGCGCTTGACTAAAACACATATTTGTATATTTTTTTGATAAATACTGCTGTGACATTTAAATTCCTTTTTTGCGTACGATTTATTTTAATTTTGTTCCTTTCGATTGCAACATCATTGGCTAGGGATTGGAAAGGGTGTAGGGGAGGTGGAGCCCTTTTATGCGCTTGATATTCTGTTTGCGCTTGCGCTTGACTAAAACACATATTTGTATATTTTTTTGATAAATATTGCTGTGTCATTTAAATTCCTTTTTATGCGTACGATTTATTTAAATTTTGTTTCTTTCGATTGCAATATAATTGGTTAGGGATTAAAAAGAGTGTAGGGAAGGGGAAGCCCTTTTAAGGGCCTGTTTTCCGTTTGTATTTGCGCTTGATTAAAACATATATTTGTGTATTTTTATTAAAATTGCCGTTGTATAAGTTAGGTCCGATTTTGCGTCCGATTTATTTTAATTGTTTCTTTTAAATGCCGTATCTTTGGTTAGGAATTAGAAAGGGTGTAGTTGAGGTAAGCGCGATTACATTTTCTTTAAATAACTTAATTGCATGCAAGCATGTATTTGGAAAATAAAGCTTGGGTATATTTTTATATTTACTGCTATATTTTACTAAACGTCACTTCCCTACTAATATACCCAGCCCTATCCTTTCCTGGTAAGGAATGTCCATACCTCCCCGTGGTCCTTACTGGGCGATAACAATAATTATTACCTTATATTCACCGAAATCTAAGTATTAGTTATATGACGGTTTCTAGACAAATTCGTTGATTATTAATACCCGTGTGTAGTAATTATAATTATTGTTATTGGCAAAATGAACAAATCAAGTAGTACTACTAATTTAAAAATTTTCAAATTTGTGGCCATTTATTCATTTTACATTTTTTTTCCTAATACTTCTCCGATTATTAACGTAATATATCGGTCATTTGTATTTATTTATGTATTTTTATGGTATACTCAACACATATTACGGCTGGTCGTTGGGGATATTAGAAAAAATCAATTTAGCGATAAGTGTTCTTTAGTTTAAACCCCCTAACAGGTCACAGGATAACGTCCCTCTCTTCCTATTTAATATAAACCATCACTTGTTACAAAAACGTATTTCTTCATAGTTACAAATTTTCAACTTTGAGACCATTTAAAAAAAACAAATCGATCGGCCACGGGCCGATCTGACCACTACCATGTTTTTTATGGTATACTTAACACATATCCAAAATTTAAAGAAAATCGACTCGCAACAACGGTGTTTTTTCGTAAAAGTTCATAGACGTGCGTTTATCTTAAAACCTGTTTTTTTCTAATACGGCACTGATTTTATCGACATATTACGGCTGGTCGTTGGGGATATTAGAAAAAATCGATTAAGCGATAAGTGTTCTTTAGTTTAAACCCCCTAACAGGTCACAGGATAACGTCCCTCTCTTCCTATTTAATATAAACCATCACTTGTTACAAAAACGTATTTCTTCATAGTTACAAATTTTTAACTTTGAGACCATTTAAAAAAAACAAATCGATCGGCCACAGGCCGATCTGACCCCTACCATGTTTTTTATGGTATACTTAACACATATCCAAAATTTAAAAAAAATCGACTCGCAGCAACGGTGTTTTTTTCGTAAAAGTTCATAGACGTGCGTTTATCTTAATACCTGTTTTTTCTAATACGGCACTGATTTTATCGACGTATTACGGCTAGTCGTTGGGGATATTAGAAAAAATCGATTAAGCGATAAGTGTTCTTTAGTTTAAACCCCCTAACAGGTCACAGGATAACGTCCCTCTCTTCCTATTTAATATAAACCATCACTTGTTACAAAAACGTATTTCTTCATAGTTACAAATTTTCAACTTTGAGACCATTTAAAAAAAACAAATCGATCGGCCACGGGCCGTTCTGACCACTACCATGTTTTTTATGGTATACTTAACACATATCCAAAATTTAAAGAAAATCGACTCGCAGCAACGGTGTTTTTTTCGTAAAAGTTCATAGACGTGCGTTTATCTTAATACCTGTTTTTTCTAATACGGCATTGATTTTATCGACGTATTACGGCTAGTCCTTGGGGATATTAGAAAAAATCGATTAAGCGATAAGTGTTCTTTAGTTTAAACCCCCTAACAGGTCACAGGATAACGTCCCTCTCTTCCTAATTAATATAAACCATCACTTGTTACAAAAACGTATTTCTTCATAGTTACAAATTTTCAACTTTGAGACCATTTAAAAAAAACAAATCGATCGGCCACGGGCCGATCTGACCACTACCATGTTTTTTATGGTATACTTAACACATATCCAAAATTTAAAGAAAATCGACTCGCAGCAACGGTGTTTTTTTCGTAAAAGTTCATAGACGTGCGTTTATCTTAAAACCTGTTTTTTTCTAATACGGCACTGATTTTATCGACATATTACGGCTGGTCGTTGGGGATATTAGAAAAAATCGATTAAGCGATAATTGTTCTTTAGTTTAAACCCCCTAACAGGTCACAGGATAACGTCCCTCTCTTCCTATTTAATATAAACCATTACTTCTTACAAAAACGTATTTCTTCATAGTTACAAATTTTCAACTTTGAGACCATTTAAAAAAAAACAAATCGATCGGCCACGGGCCGATCTGACCACTACCATGTTTTTAATGGTATACTTAACACATATCCAAAATTTAAAAAAAATCGACTGGCAGCAACGGTGTTTTTTTCGTAAAAGTTCATAGACGTGCGTTTATCTTAATACCTGTTTTTTCTAATACGGCACTGATTTTATCGACGTATTACGGCTAGTCGTTGGGGATATTAGAAAAAATCGATTAAGCGATAAGTGTTCTTTAGTTTAAACCCCCTAACAGGTCACAGGATAACGTCCCTCTCTTCCTATTTAATATAAACCATCACTTGTTACAAAAACGTATTTCTTCATAGTTACAAATTTTCAACTTTGAGACCATTTAAAAAAAACAAATCGATCGGCCACGGGCCGATCTGACCACTACCATGTTTTTTTATGGTATACTTAACACATATCCAAAATTTAAAGAAAATCGACTCGCAGCAACGGTGTTTTTTTCGTAAAAGTTCATAGACGTGCGTTTATCTTAAAACCTGTTTTTTTCTAATACGGCACTGATTTTATCGACGTATTACGGCTGGTCGTTGGGGATATTAGAAAAAATCGATTAATCGATAAGTGTTCTTTAGTTTAAACCCCCTAACAGGTCACAGGATAACGTCCCTCTCTTCCTATTTAATATAAACCATCACTTGTTACAAAAACGTATTTCTTCATAGTTACAAATTTTCAACTTTGAGACCATTTAAAAAAAACAAATCGATCGGCCACGGGCCGATCTGACCACTACCATGTTTTTTATGGTATACTTAACACATATCCAGAATTTAAAAAAAATCGACTCGCAGCAACGGTGTTTTTTTCGTAAAAGTTCATAGACGTGCGTTTATCTTAATACCTGTTTTTTCTAATACGGCACTGATTTTATCGACGTATTACGGCTAGTCGTTGGGGATATTAGAAAAAATCGATTAAGCGATAAGTGTTCTTTAGTTTAAACCCCCTAACAGGTCACAGGATAACGTCCCTCTCTTCCTATTTAATATAAACCATCACTTGTTACAAAAACGTATTTCTTCATAGTTACAAATTTTCAACTTTGAGACCATTTAAAAAAAACAAATCGATCGGCCGCGGGCCGATCTGACCACTACCATGTTTTTTATGGTATACTTAACACATATCCAAAATTTAAAGAAAATCGACTCGCAGCAACGGTGTTTTTTTCGTAAAAGTTCATAGACGTGCGTTTATCTTAAAACCTGTTTTTTTCTAATACGGCACTGATTTTATCGACATATTACGGCTGGTCGTTGGGGATATTAGAAAAAATCGATTAAGCGATAAGTGTTCTTTAGTTTAAACCCCCTAACAGGTCACAGGATAACGTCCCTCTCTTCCTATTTAATATAAACCATCACTTGTTACAAAAACGTATTTCTTCATAGTTACAAATTTTCAACTTTGAGACCATTTAAAAAAAACAAATCGATCGGCCACGGGCCGATCTGACCACTACCATGTTTTTTATGGTATACTTAACACATATCCAAAATTTAAAAAAAATCGACTGGCAGCAACGGTGTTTTTTTCGTAAAAGTTCATAGACACGCGTTTATCTTAATACCTGTTTTTTCTAATACGGCACTGATTTTATCGACGTATTACGGCTAGTCGTCGGGGATATTAGAAAAAATCGATTAAGCGATAAGTGTTCTTTAGTTTAAACCCCCTAACAGGTCACAGGATAACGTCCCTCTCTTCCTATTTAATATAAACCATCACTTGTTACAAAAACGTATTTCTTCATAGTTACAAATTTTCAACTTTGAGACCATTTAAAAAAAACAAATCGATCGGCCACGGGCCGATCTGACTACTACCATGTTTTTTATGGTATACTTAACACATATCCAAAATTTAAAGAAAATCGACTCGCAGCAACGGTGTTTTTTTCGTAAAAGTTCATAGACGTGCGTTTATCTTAAAACCTGTTTTTTTCTAATACGGCACTGATTTTATCGACGTATTACGGCTGGTCGTTGGGGATATTAGAAAAAATCGATTAAGCGATAAGTGTTCTTTAGTTTAAACCCCCTAACAGGTCACAGGATAACGTCCCTCTCTTCCTATTTAATATAAACCATCACTTGTTACAAAAACGTATTTCTTCATAGTTACAAATTTTCAACTTTGAGACCATTTAAAAAAAAAACAAATCGATCGGCCACGGGCCGATCTGACCACTACCATGTTTTTTATGGTATACTTAACACATATCCAAAATTTAAAGAAAATCGACTCGCAGCAACGGTGTTTTTTTCGTAAAAGTTCATAGACGTGCATACATTTTAATTCCTCTTTTTTCCCAATATAGCTATTAAACAGATAATTAGAAATTATTGACAGTTATACATTTTTTCATTGTTAATAAGTAAGAGTCTATCTAAATATTTAAATTAATATGCTTTTTTATTAACCGTCACAATGCAGATTGCCCAGGCCCCGCTCGTCGAGCAGCGAGGTATGAAGGATCGCGGCGTCCGCCTGCGATGAATATTTCTCGCGTTGCCAAAGGCCGTTGCTAACCTGTCTCCGGTAAAGAGAATCCAGAGAAATTTACCTCAGAGAGAGAGAATAATCTTATTCAAGGAGAACAAGAAGAACAACTTAAAGGCACTAACTTAAATCAATATTTGTACTATCCCGATACGCCGCAAAGAAAAGGAAAAAAACAATCCGAAAGACCTTCTTTTATATTATCGTTATCATCATGGAAACAATTTCAAGATGGAAAGGAGCAGAAAAAGCAAAATGAGCTCGATGAAAAAGAAAACAGAAAAAATGAAAGACAACGGAAGAAAATTGAACGAGAGGAGGCTCTTCTTGAAAAAAAAACAAAACGGAAGCCGAAAGAGAAGAAAGAAGCAAAAGAGATTAAGCTTGATAATAATAGTAAAACATCATTAACGGAAATACCAAAAGAAATTATGCAGCCAACAGAAGAAAACATTACATTCCACAAACGAAATTTGGACTCTGATGAAGATTTCGGTGATGTTTTTTCGTGTTCTAATGATGACATAACGTTACAAGAACTTGTGAAATACCCTTTGGAATACCTAGAAGAACCTTCTATAACATTGGATACTACTGAAGTACAAATACATCAAAGTAATAAAGAAAACGAAACAACTAAACAAGAAGATTTAAAAGAAACAAGACCTGACGACATCAAAATTAATATATCATCACATTATATACTGAAGTCATCAATAGAAAACGGAAGACTTCAGCGTGTAACAAGAAAACTCGAATTCGGAGAACGCTCGGAAGACCAAAATAAAAAAAAAAGATATACAGATAGATTTTCGAGAAATTTATAAAGATGTAGATAGTGTAGATCAAAAAATTCAAGAAGATTTTATTTTTGTTCAGAGTAATAAATAAGGGAATTTGTTTTTCTTGTACACAAAATATTACTTTTTTGATGTTAGGTGTAAGATGTCAAACATGTACCAGGTCTTATCACTTAATTTGTATTAAAAAACACAGCTTGCATAAATCAAATTCCAATATTTTTACATGTTTACCTTGTTTGAAACGTCGTTAAAGTTGTATTTTGCTTTTGTTTGCTGTTTTTTAGCTAGGAACTATTGTCCTTAATAGCGGGCCAATAACTATATAAGTTAGGGCCAATAAGTGTAAGGAAACGGCCAATAACTATCATTTTGGGTATTTTTGCCATTTATTGCAGTTTTTTCTATAAATTGTATACTTATACCCGAAAACGCTTAATTGTTGTTAAGAAATCCTTTTGTTTTAGTATTTTTAGGAATAAAAATTTAAATACATCAATCAGATTTTTTTTAAATTAACACCAAACCGCAAATAATTCTTAAAGGGCCAATAACTGTAATATGGATGAGAGTGGCTTCTCTACAGTCCAGACAAAGCCTGAAAAAATATATGCTACCAAAGGTCGTAAACAAGTTGGTAGTTTAACAAGTGTGGAAAGAGACCTACACTATACCGCAGTATGTGCTATGAAAGCCGTTGGAACATTTATACCTCCCGCGTTCATATTTCCACGAAAGAATATGAAGCCATGCTCCTCCTGGGTCGGTCTGCTTTTGCCAAGAAGTTATGGTCAAGTGGTTAAATCATTTTATACGTTTTGCATAAATATTTACAAAACAAAGTCTTATTTTTGCTCGATGGCCATGCCACCCACAAACATCTTTCTCTCTTGAACAAGGTCAAAGAAAAAGGAATTATATTATTTTGTTTTTCTGCGCACTGTACCGCATAGATGTCAACCATTAGATACAGGATTCTTCGGGCCGCTTCAAACGGATCAACAGATACGTCTTTGGCATTAGGCGCATGCTGGGAGGGTAGTGACCCATTTAAAAGTAGCAAAAATTTTTGGCGAGGCATATCTTAAAGCTACAACGCCTGCAACAGCCATAAAAGCATTCAAAACCACAGGCATCGTTCCATATAATCCAGAAATATTTGAAGATTGGATGTTCGATCCTTTAAAAACAACAAATAGGACGCCCGCTGAAGAGAATATAAAAATGAATTCTTCTTTAGCTATTACTGAAAATCAACCATTGCTGCCTCTTGCTCATCAAAAAGTTACTAGTGCACCAAATACTTCAAATCAAACGCCGAGGTGGCTCAAAGAGTCGAATTCGGAAGCACGTCCCTCGAAGCTTTCAGTCAGCATTGAGCAAATATCCCCTTTGCCGAAAATGCCCGAAGTATCAACAAACACACGAAAACCAAGAAAAAAAGGAAAAATGGGCATTATTAATTCAACGCCAGAATTGAATCTGCGAAGTCAGTGGAGAATTTAAAATGGGAAAAAGAGAGAGTAAAGTTGGCAAGGGCTGTAAAAAGAAAGGTTAAGATTGTTGAAACGTCATCAGATGAGAAAAATCTCCAGGCAAATTATCAACAAGATCAGAGTGATAAAGACGTCCCATGCTTGTATTGCAACGAACTATACTCCTGGTTAAAGTCCAAAGAGTTGTCGCTTAAATGCAAAATATGAGGAAAATGGGCACATGGTGCTTGTGCTGATAGGTCACCAAAAATAAAAACTTTTATATGTGAACTTTGCGAAGAGTACCTATGTCTCTTCAGATTTTAAATAGAATGTATAGTGCAATATGAACATTAAACAGTGGAAGCGTAAAGATTTATATAATATTTATTTTTAAAGTTTGTTGTTAAACAACAAGGGTACAGGCAAAGAAGGCGATATGTCAATTTTTCCCGAAATCGAGTTAATCAGGCCATCTATGAGATAAAGGTGTAAACTTTTCCCCTAGAAATTGTCATGGCTAAAAACGCGATCGGTCAGCAGATATCACCCGTTTAATTTTTGCCATACAGGCTAGAAATGCGATATGTCCGCGCGGAACCGCGTAAAAAGGTGTTAGGTCAATGGCGCTGTCAAAAACAAGTTTAAAATAATTCTACGTATTATTTTTCAGTTGGTGCATGCATGGCTATTAAATTAGCCGTGTTTATTACTCCTGTGTTTGGCCGTTTGTTTATAGTAACAGTTTTGCCTATAGTTTTTAAGTTTACGTTGGTTAGTAAAAAGAATTATGTCTGAACTAAATAACTCTAGCAAAAAACGAAAAAAATACGGTAAAATGTGCGATGTACATAAACTGATAAATTTCAGAAGTCATTCCCTAGGAGAAGACTGTAAGTGCAAAAGGTATAAGTGTTTTGTACATGTACCGGAGTCGTCTCGAAGAAAAATAATTCAAAATTTCAATTTGCTTGGTTCAGTTAACGAACAAAATATATATTTGTGTGGTCTTATTTCGGTTTCGCCTGTTAAACAACGCAGGCCCAGACAGTCTGAGGAGCACGCTGCCCTCCATGATGCTACTTTTAGCTATTGCGTAAGGTTTCAAAGTGCAGAAGGAAATACCGTAGAGGTGCAAATATGTCAAAAGGCATTTATCGCTATACATGGAATTGGCCGTAAGAAGTTGGAAGTATTACAACGATCTTTAAAATTCGAGGGAAAGGCACCAAAGGATCAAAGAGGTAAGCACAAAAACCGCAAACACATACTGTCTGATGAAACTCGAAATGTAATCAGAAGTCATATTAAGGTATTTAAAGGTCGCAAAAGTCATTATAGCTTACATGATTCGAATAAAGTATATTTACCGGAAGACCTTAATATAAAAAAAATGTATACTGTCAGAAGTTTCCAAATTATCCTATTTCCTATGAAACTTATAGAACAATTTTTTCAAATGATTTTAATATAGCCTTTGGCTATCCAAGATCTGACACATGTAGTCAGTGTGATGAATATCAAGCAAAAATTCACATTCATGTTCTTTCTACATCACAAAGTATTTTCTATGTGTATCCCGAAACTGTGGGAAAAAAAGGCAGTGATAATGTATGCTCTTTATTGCACCACTTCCTATATAATTACCTCGACATGAAGATACGTAACCTGGAAATATTTTGCGGAGGGCAAAATAAAAATTATACTATGATGCGGTTTCTACACTACGTAGTGCATATGGAGAAAAGGCTAGACAGTGTAAAAATGACATTTCCGATACGGGGACACTCGTACTTAGAGTGCGACAAGGATTTTGGTTTGATAAACCAAAAGAGTAGAGTCGAAGTTCCAGAAGAATGGTATGAAGTGTTTAAAATGGCAAGGAACAAACCATCGCCTTTTGATGTTGAAAAAGTTACACAATCGTACTTCCAAAGTTGGACTGCCTTTTTATTACAACGCTACCGACGCATATGCCCTTTTCCTTCTAGACCACTCAGGGAAGTAAAAATAGTCAAAGAACACCCCAGGTTGATAGTTACACTGGTAATTGGGAAAGCAGCGTCGTGATCGACGCTAAATTTAAGCTCATGGGAAAACAAAAACTAAAAGAAGGAGAATTTCAACTTCCAGATTCCTTATACAAAGGTAAAAAAAGTTCCCTCTTTTAGAGCAAGTGGTTAATGCAATATTTTATGATATTTCCAGATCTTCTTCCAGTAAATGCACTGAAATGGAAGGACCTTTAGGACCTTAAAAAGTTCTGTCATTCCTCTGCTCAAGACTACTTCAATTCATTATTACACGTGTGACACAATAATGTAGCAGGTAAAACAAACTCATTTTTTCTGTCTACCTATAATCTTATTTTGAAATATATTTTTAGATATCCTAGAATCCTGCCAAGTGTGTTGCAAGTGGACTCATTAAGACATTTTTAATATAATATTATCGTTTTGTTTTTAATAATATTATAATATCTCATGACAAAACACCTTTTTTCCCTTTTTAATGTGATTTTTTGTGAAAAAATGCGTTTTTTATTAATAAAAAATTTGTTGAAAAATTAACTATGAGTGATATTTGTAGCAGAGTACCCCATCAAATAATAGTATGTATAAATGTCACCCATTTTACTTTTATAAATTACTTGAGCTCTAAAGCTCTTAAAACCTTTAAACGCGTTTATCTCGAAACTAACTTTTTTGACATATCGCCTTCTTTGCCTGTACCCTTCGTTTGTAATTGTTTAAAGAATTAAACGTTTTAATACTTTAGTAATATGTGATTTTTTTTCTCACTAATATGTGAAGAGTACAGGGGAAAAACAAGGAATGTCAGTTTTAAACAAATTTTGACTTATGGTGCCATCTGGTAGCAAAAACTGAGGACTATTTACTGCAGTATCTATTCAGGGAAATAACAAGCAGGGTCAACCTATATAAATATTATAATTATATGGATACAGGAAAATAACGAGGAATGTCAGCGCGCTACCGGATAAAAACAAGAGATGTCAGGTTAATCGGTTGATGTTAGTGCTGTCGGTAGCGAATCATTCTTTTCGTCTTTATTGTTGGTGCATGGTGCATCGCGTATCGTTTAGTGTTTTTAATGAATAATAATTAAAAATGGTAAGTTATTTTGGATATTACAAATTTTTGTAAGTAAATTAAATACGACCGCATCTATTAGAATGCAATGAAAATTTTTATGTTAATATTTGCATAAAATTTATTAAATAGTCAGAAAAAGGACATATTTTTATATTATTAAGCAAGGGGTAGTCCTGATAGTAGGGCGAATGCGCATATATACAATATTTTTGAATCCATCGATGAAACAAAGGATACTAGCGCCTAAAATTCCTTCTGGAATAAAAAACAAAAACGAAAGGCTACCCGGTATATTAAGGTAGCTGACGAGTTGATATTGGGAATATAATGTAATATAAATAAAAAGTCCTGCCATGTGTATTAACATAAATGATTACTTGGCGGATATTGATTATATGCTGAATATATAATTTTAATTTATAGATAATGTAAACATAATTTGACTTTGCATTAATTTTAATTCATTCTTGTAATACTTTTGTAGAATAAAGAATATTTTTAAAAGTAATTTTTTTAAAAAAACAAAAATGATTTTTACGATTGTGTTGTTTGCTTTGCTTGCCACTTACGCATTTAATTTAGAATGTGGCTCTGTGAAACCAGAGTTTGTCCATATAGAAGAGATAGAGCGGCTAAATGACCTGGTTTCATGGTGGAAGGAGAGATGTCAATATATAGAAGAGGAAGATTTTATTAAGCGGTAAAGTATTTTTAAATTTAAGTTTATTGTGCTTATTTAATTGAGGAAATTATAATTTTAGACGCGATTTAGAAATAGAAGGGCTGCGGATCGAGTTAAACGAAAAAAGAGTGCAATATGCAAGGATAGCCCAGAGTGATGCAGTCACTATTTCTCAATTGCAAAGCGAGATAAGGGAGCTTAAAAATGTCTCATCAAGCTGCACCAACGAGCTTGAGAGATGCCTGAAAGCTAACATAGCATGTGATAAGGATATAAAAAACTTGGAGGAGGAAAATATGGAAGCCAATGAGGAGGTAGGTTTAGAAAGGCTAATAGGTAAAGGAATAATATTTCATTAAAAAATAAAAAATTAAAAAAAATTAAATTAAAATTTACCGAATTTAAAAACAAAATGAGTGATTTTAAGAAAGAATGCAAAAAGTATGTAAATAAATTAATTTAAAAATTTAATTTAAGGCAAGAATTTTTAATTTTTTAATTATTTTATTCAGTAGGTATACAATTATTAATATTAATTTATATTAATAATGAGTTTATTTTCAATATTTATATTATAATAAAAGAGGTATTTATCTTCCTCAATAAAATTCTTCTTTGATCCTCCAGAAGACATGTTTGCTGAGAGGCAAATCTTATTATTTTAAATTATAAATATATGAGAATATTAGGTTTTTTTTTTGTTTAACTATTTGCTAATATTATATGACCTTAAATAGCAAATAAAAAGCCCTAAATATGTGTATATAAATATAAACACAGTTTTGAAGATATTGGTATAATAAATTTTTGAAAATATATTACTCATAACAATATTAATTAAAATATTTATTAAAACAGCTCCAAAAAAATATTTTTAAATTATCAATTTACAATATCCATGCTTTTATTATAACTTTATATTTTTTAATGAAATATTTTCTTTATTTTTGGTAGTAAATAATCATTTCAAATAAAAACGTAAAAATTTGAAACATTTTTTATCCTATGGGGTTATTTATTTTAAGTTTTATGATTATTTCATTTTTATGATATATAATATTAATAAGAGAATGTTATTCCTGACAGTATGGTGATTATGGTTATAACTTTATTGTTATTTTTGAATCACTCTATACATGAAACATAACATATGAGTCAAAAAATTAGAGAACAAGGAGTTGTATTCTAGAATAAAAACAAAAAATACTCCTCTTTGATCTCTAACAAAAGATCTCAAAAACCATGGATCGGCATTCCATATAAATACTTTTTTCTAAAAACAATGCAAATAACGTACAAATACACTTACCAACAGAACCGACATGTTACGTAAGCTTACGAAACCCCACCTACCTGGATATAGCACTAAGCAAAAACATACAAAACCTAACAGAACGGACAACACTGCACGAATTGCCATCAGACCACTTACCGGTAATAATGAAACTCGACACAAACATACAAAAAGACGAACCGATGACGTCCTGGAGCTACAGAAATGTAAACTGGGAAAGATTCAGACATATACTAAACGAAAAAACACAAATAACAAACAAGAGACCAACTAGAAAACGAAGTTGACAAACTAACAAAAAACATACAATACGCAAGGAACAAAGTAGCGACAAAAATTAAAATAGAACAGACAGAAAAACGACTGCCAGACGACATACTAGACCTAATAAGACACAAAAACAGCGTAAGAAAAAGATGGCAGCGACACAGACGAGCGCAAGACGCACGACTAACAAACGAACTAAAAAACGAAATCAGACTCAGAATAGCACAATACAAAAACAATACATGGACAAACATAATTACGAACGTATCAACAAGGGACAACTCTTTGTGGACACTGGTTAGAAAGGCAAAAACAAAAAGGGAAGAAATCCCATCTTTCACCCAGGATCCACAAAGCAACCAACAAAAAGCACAAACACTCGCGGACCAGTACGCTACAATGTGCGCAGGAACACCCAACACCATGCCAGAACAAAATTTAGTCACAAAACTAGTAAATAAATTTGTGAACAAAAAATACCCCATACCACCCCAAGTTTTACCCACCCTGTATACCAATCCACAGGAGCTGTGTAAAGTCATTAAAGAGCTTAAAAACAACAAAGCCCATGGGGAGGACGAGATTTCCAACATAGTAATAAAAAACTTGCCAAGGAGATCTGTACAACTACACTACATCATCAACACTATTTTTCTCCTACAGTACTTCCCGAGTCAGTGGAAGAGGGCGATTATAGTGTCAGTATTGAAAAGTGGAAAGCCGAAAAACGAACCCGGCTCATACAGGCCAATCGCCCTCCTAAGCAGTCTCGGTAAGGTGGCGGAGAAAATAATACACAAAAAACTCAAAACTGGAAAATTGGATCAGAAGATACCGGAGGAGCAATTCGGTTTCAGGGACCGAAGAGGCGCAGTATTGCTAGTCGCGCATGTAGCGCAAAAGGCGATTGAGAAAATAAACAAAGAGCAAAATACTGTGCTTCTGGCCCTGGCCTTCGATAGCGTCTGGTTCAATGGACTAATATAAAAACTCATTACTATACACGAATTCCCATTACACCTCATAACACTACTCCATTCCTACATAAATGGCAGATCTCTGAGGGTAAGAGTTAGTAAAAGTCTATCCTCCCCGGTAAAGCTATATGCGGGCCTGCAGCAGGGCACAACACTGGCTGCACCCCTCTTCAATCTATACACAGCAGACATCCCGCTTTTCCCGAGTTCAAACCTGGCCATATTTGTAGATGACGTACTCCTATACGCCAGTTCATACTACGCAAATGTGGCCAGGCAACACTTATCCAATCATCTGAACATCCTCCTCCCGTGGTACAAAAAATGGAAGTTAGAAATAAATGAAGATAAATGTGAGTGTTTGGTCATAACACGGAAGATCACAAACACTTACATTAATCAACATATTACAATAAATAACAAGGAAATAGTACCGACAGACAAACTAAAATACTTAGGAATGACGCTAGACCGCAGACTTTACTTTATACCATACATAACAAACATAATAACAAAATATTACATAGCAGCACGACAATTACAAAAATTAATGCGACACGGATCTTTTCTCTCACCAACAAACAAACTGACAATATACACCTCAATAATACGACCAGTAATGACCTACGCAGCCCCAATTTGGTGCGGAGTGTCTGACACACAATACAACTGACTACAAAAACTACAAAACATAGTACTAAGACAAATACTATCGGAAACAAGATACACACCATTACGACAATTACATCAAGCGACAAACGTACAATACATAAAAGAACACGTGTTTGACATCTCCTAGCAGTTTTACGAGACACAACCGCAAAATGCGAGACTAACAAGAGACATAACAAACATACGCGACCGAGACGACCCAATACACAGACCCTTATACCACAGACTTCCAATTTATTTGCAAAACCGGCAAAATTAAAGTATTAAAATATGTTATTTAACAAAACAAATAAAACCAAAATCATTTTAAGTATAAATTCAGCACAAACGTGATATAGATACAAAAATAAGAAACGCCCACTTTTAATAAAATGCAAGTAAATTGGAAAAGACACAAAAAGACGGACAAGACAATAACCCCATTTTTCAGTACCAAGGGAGTAAGTCCCGACCACATCCAAAATCACCATCTTCGAGATACAATTAATAATTTTTAAAGCCAAAACCGGCAAAAATGCTACATAGATACCTGAGTAACTAAAGCTGGTTTTTTCGAACCGGTTTTCCTGTGAAATAAATTGCAAAAATATAATATTCAAAAGTAAAAGCAAATCCATAAATTAATCGAAACAAAAGTAGAAAACTCTTTCATGGCGGTAAAAGATTACTCTGGAACTGGCCGATTTACCATAAAGGAAAATCAAATCCTATTTACCAGGGCTAACACCTGCCCCAGCGGGGCGTTGCCTCGTTGCTGTGTCCTGGTTAGCACTGCTAAGCCAGAAGATAATTATAGATATTAGTAAATAGTATCAAAATGTAAATAGATTGATATGTAAAAATAGTTAAAATGAATAAAGATTGTTTTAAAAGAAAGAAGATCGGTATAGTTTAAAAAAAAATACCTTTTTCTAAAAACAATGCCAAAGGACTTTGGACCTTCTAACAAAAAAACAGCTGGGTATAATTTTCAACTCCTGTTTTTTAATTAGGTGTGCTTAAAAATTGGTTCGTACTGCATACATATTTTACGTGTTTTAAGGAATATCAGATGCCTCTGGACTATTCAATTACTTATAAAATTAATAGGAACTAGATACCTGAGTTAGATAATTATTAGATAAACTAGGAACATATGTGATAATCCTTCAGGGGTTTGAATGGAAAACAAAAAAATTCAAAGCAAAAAAAAAGCTATGATAAATGCTATACCTACAGACTTTTTATAAATTAAATATCTTTTAAACTAGATACTTTGCATTTGTCATAGCCGGAATGGAGAATGTATTTTAACAAGATCGATAGTAATAGGTAGATTTCGTCATGTACGCTCTTCCTTCGTAATGATAAGATAAAATATTAACTATTTACAACGTCAATAAATCACAAATATATCGGGAATAAGAAATGCACTCTCTCAGTTTAGATACGATATTTTACTATAAATAAAGACAATCATTTTATGAATGATCAATTCTAGTTTAAGCAGCAAGTGAAAATATATGGTTATATAAGAAAAATGGCAGAAGGCAAGAAATTTGAGAATAGGGGATTAGAGATTTGTTTAAACTGTTTTTTTTTATTTAGCAGAGCATATCATAATATTACATATGGTTAAAGAGATGGTGTATGAGATGTTTCCAGGCAATTTTGTAAGTTAATCATACATTATAATATCAATATTTTGACACATTACATTTTTTTATAGTTCGATTTCTATTGCTTAATAGATACGGACCCCCAGGGAGTTTCATATATGACCCAAATAGCGGAGGAGATTATATTAAATAGAATAGTAAAAGTATACATAGAGACAATAGAGGAATCATGTTATGTTTTTATAGACCAGATTATATATAATTAAAATAAATAATCTATGTTTTGATTTTTATAAAAGGAAAGGAGAAAATTACAATTTGAGCATGATATACGGACATTCCAGAATAAAATAATAGGGGGTTTATTTTTTAATATGTTCATAAGGTAATACAAAAAAAACAAGTATTTTACATTACCACTAAATTATTTTAGAGTAACAATTTTAACGAGCCAAGATGTTTTCTGATTAGGACAAGGGGGGCTTAGAATGATTTTCTGAAAAAAATGTCAGCAGCTCGTTCGGTAACAGCTCATTATTAGGAGCTAAAAAGAAGAAAGCATCAAAAAAGAGGCCTGCAGGTAATTTATTTCAATCGGGCAAAAAGCAAAAAACTCAAAAAGCACCTGTTCGAAATTGGCCTGACATAGGAGAAGACTGCGATTTGGAGACTGATTTTCCACAGTTTGTTCCATTATTAAGTGATGCTCAAGACAGACAAAACTACTATCCAATTGATTATTTCCATCAATACTGCGATGAGACGTTTTTTAGATAACTAACGGAAAACACAAATATTCATTTTCATCAATCTTGTAATACATTACTTAATGCAAACGAAAATGAAATGCGTTGCTATGTAGGAATGACACTATTAATGAGTGTTTTGGGTTATCCTAGAATCCGCATGTACTGGTCAAATTCATTTAAACTTCCACTGATTTCTAGTACAATGAGCAGAAATAGATATTTTAAACTAAGAAATTTTCTTCATGTGGTTAATAACTTGGAAGTTTCAAACGACGAAAAAGAACGTGACAAACTATGGAAAGTTCGTCCAATAATAACTCCCTTTCTTAATGCAGTTTTGCGGCTACCGAGGGAGGAAAATGTTAGTATTGACGAACAAATGATACCATTTTCTGGAAAGGTATCTATTCGCCAGTACGTCCCTTGGAAACCAAATCCGACTGGCCTTAAAAACTACGTTTTAGCTTCCAAAAATGGAACTGTTTTAGATTTCGAAATTTACCAGGGGAAAACGACAAATTTTCCAGAAGACTCTGAAAAGGGAAATTTGGGTACAGGGGGTAGAGCTGTGCTGCGTCTGAGTGAATCTTGTTCACCTGGAACAAACATGTATTTTGACCAATATTTTACAAGCGTTACATTAATAGACAAACTTATGAAAAAGGGCATTTCGGGGACAGGAACTACCATGTCCAACAGATTTCCCAACGTTGGATTTTCGACAGATTATAAACTTAAAAAGCAAGGAAGGGGAACCATAAAAGCAAAAGTTAGAGATGACAAAAAGATAACATTAATTAAATGGATGGATAATAAGGCAATTACCATGGCCTCTTCAGAACACACCGTTAATCCAATACATGAATGTAAAAGATATTCGAAGTCTGATCGACGGTATTTGAATATTCCGCAACCAGATGTAGTAAAGCACTATAATGAATTCATGGGAGGGGTTGATTTACTGAACAGACAAATTGCAGCTTACAGAAGCTATCATAAAACGAATAAATGGCCAGTAAGAGTGTTTGAACACTTCATGGATTGTGCAGTGGTCAACTCATGGAATCAATACAGGAAAGATTGCCAAATTCTAAAAGTGAAAAAGAATGACATTTTAGACTTAATTGCATTTAAAATGCGCGTAGCAGAAGCCCTGATTAAGGGAATATTAACTACCGAATCAGAATCTGAAGATGAAACTTTTAAACCTCCAGTGCAGAAAAAAACACCGGGTAGGCCCGGAAGGGTGCCATTGCCTCCCCCTGAAGTTGCTAAGTCAAAAGCCTTGCACTTACCAAAAGCCATGGAGATAAAGGAAGCTCAGAGGTGCAGAAATCCCGGTTGTACGAAGCGTATACGAGTTAAGTGTATTTCCTGCAATATTTTTTTATGTGTTGTTAAAGACCGCCATTGTTTCATCGAATTTCATAGTTAGATAATAAAAATGATATTTTATAATGTATGTTTTGAAATATTTTTTTTTCTCTTTATTTATTACTGTTTCACAGAATGCATAATTTGTTACACATTTGTACACAAATGTGTACATTGGTATTTATAACGGAAAAACACAAATACGTCCCAACACTCACATTTGTGTACAAATTATTGTGCTGCCCTCTATGAGTGATTTGCGAAATTTGGGGCAAATAACAGTTTAAAATAAGTATCTGGATGGCGCTAAGTGTATCATATTAAAATTGCACACATTTGTGCGACGTGGGTCCGAAGAGGATATAAGGAGACAAAATGTTCACCTCGTTTTACTATAGCAAGTTGTTTATTTTCTAAACTGGATATCCGATCCTCGTCCATCAGCATACGTCGAGGTAAATAAATAATATTATTATTGTATAATGTTAATTTAGTTTGAATACCGTATTTTCCGGTTACATTTTCAATTGCTATAATAGGGTACTGTTTGCCAAGTTCCAAATTAATAGGAGAAACTATTTTACCCAATATGCTTTGGGGGGAGGCATTTTGCTTCCCGCTGCTACTAGAGGTACTAGCACTTAACTGCTTAAAAGACATTATTTACTATTCGAAGATACTGGAACAGGGCAGCAACTGATTTTCGCAGGGTATTTTGGATCCTTTTATGGTAACTTTACATATTTCATTAGTCCTTCCTAACTTCCCTTTCTCTACTAAACTACTATCTCTATTTGATTCTTATGACTCTCCATACTAATTCAGGGATGCTCTTTAATATAAATACAGAAATCACTTTTTACGGAGGTTCATTCATGAATATTATCCGATACTGTAATTTTTAAACACACAACTTACACAATTGTTTATTCAGGTGAGTTACATTTTAAATTTGGTGGAGGGTAGATATAACGGTTCCTTATGTTTAAAAAAAAATGTTTGAATCAAATAACATGAAGTGATCAACTTACCGAGGTTTTATAATTTTCTAGGGTATATTATATTTTTTACTATTAGTTTTTGCATTTTAAAGAGGTTTTTTGGTACCGAAAACATCAAAATATAATAATGATTATAAATATATAGTGAATTTGATTTCGATTTTTGGACCGAGTTATACGGATTTTTTTATATTTACAACGATTCTGTAATATCAGGGATATGTAAAAGAGAATTAGGACACAATACAGACAATGCAGATATATGTAAAAATTTTATAATGAGTTTAAATATTTCACTAGAAAAGGTGTCCATTATGGGGATAGAGTCTTTTCAAGTACAAAATATAAAATATACTTGTAAAACATGCATTTTAATATTATCAGACCCCATATACTAATATTTTTAAATTTTTTCATAGTAAATATCGAATAATAATATAATACTTTAGAATATGGATATATTTTTATTAGTAAAGTCTCTGTAATATTTAACTGGAGACACCTCCCTAGACAAAATTCTATTGTAGAATCTTCTATAGATAAAAGTATTGATACTGCTTTATCAGACATAAAAACAACAAAATCGGATGTTTTTTTATTTCAGTATGAATGTAGATCATAAAGGAGTAAAAATAAATTATTTGTGATTGCATCAAAAGTAAAATTGTACACAGATAAATTAAATTTGAAGTAGATATTAAAATTTTTCATATAATATAAAGCTTCGAAAGATTAAAGGGATGTTTCGAAAAAAAACATTTATTTATAAAGCAAAATTTGATTTTGAGTAATTACGGCATATTGTTAAATAAATCATGTTCTATATCTATATTTAATTTAAAAATACAAGAGTTATAATAATTAAAGCATATAAAATACTATCTAAGTTTCCCGTGCAATATATTGAATAAAAATTATTTAGAAAATGCGATGAATCTATCTCATAATAATATCATTAAAACACATGTAATATTTTGTTTTAGAAATGAAGTTTATGGAAGTTAAAGCCTGTCTTTTTACTCGCCCTCCAGAATATAGTTTAGCACATTGCGTGGCGGCGGATTTATATATGAAGGCGGGGATCGCATTACAGTTCCGTAAACGATTCGGGAAAATTTCTTTTTTGAAAAGTCAAAATCAAAATCCTGGGGAAGTTGCAGTTTTGAGAGTAATTAATCATAATATTTATTACCTAGTAACAAAAGTTAGAAGCTGTGGCAAACCCACTATCAAAAACTTTATAGCAGCACTCAAAGAGCTAAAAAAACTTTTATCATTAAATAGTGAAACCAAGTTATCAATTCCGAGACTGGGGACAGGGCTAGATAAATTACCCTATTTATTTGTAAAAAAAGCAATTCAGGATATTTTTGCCGATACTGACATTGAAATAATGTGTTATTACATATAAAGTTTTAGTAAATTTTATGTTAAAACAATATCGAATGTTCTTGTTTTTGGGGATTTTTTTTTTCAGACAGCATAATACTAAAAATGATATATCGATGCACTATCTGTAAAAACGCCTTTATACAATATTTCGAACGATCTGTAACAGTAACTCGTCATGGGGTAGTATGCAATCAAGCATATGTTTTTAACGATAATTTCATTCAAGTATATAAAACTCAACTGGGTATAAAAACAGATAATCCACAATACTATGGAGAGACTCGCTTGTACTGTTCCATATCATGGAATTATGTAGAGCATTATACACCCTATCAAGAATCATATTTTCTTTGTATGGTCTGCATGGATCTGCTAGCCATGCAATATAATTTAAATAATATATATAATATTAGGTTTTTCCATCTTGTGTAGATGCACAAAGTAAATATTGATCTCATTCTTCCTCTTTTTAAAATCGATGGCATAAGTCATATTTAACACATTTGCTCTTAAGCAGTATTGATAAAGCTAAAAATCGCCCAGTGTTATCGACTAAAATATTATAAATACTATATAAGGCTGATTTTAGTGTTTATGTTTCAAAAGTAAGGAAAACTTTGTGCTATTACAGACATAAGTTTAAAAGGCGATTATATATGTTTTTATGATACTTATTTGAAATTATTAATATAGAAAATTTCATCCACAGAAGTAAAAAAAAAATTGTACAAACTGAAACGTCAGTATGTTATTAATAGAAAATCAAAAATTATGGTATGGTTCTTTGCCAAAAAAGCTCTTTCTTTTTTCAAATGAGCAAAAAGCTAATACAATGAAAAATAATAAAATAAAATAAATATCAATCTGACGAACAAAGACTTTGTATTTTAACTCTTTGAATGCAGTGGTACGTCAAATGATAAGAGGATGTGTAGTGGGGCATTGGTACACAAAGAAATGTTTTTTGACCGTAACGAGCTGCAGTTTAATTCGTGTACCTGTGTAATATAAGTTGTCTATGTCAAAATATGCAATTGTCTCGTTGTTAGTTCGTAATGATATGCATTAGGTCATGGTTAGGATATGTTCTAGACTTGATTTTAATGTCTTTCGATCTGCAAATAATTGAATGTAAATTGTCACTCCTAGAACTTTTATTTAGAATAATTACCTGCTTCTGAAAGAGTTAAACGGATCGGATCGGTTTTCTCTTTATAAAAATTTTGCATAAATGTAGATCAAAGTATTGATGCAAATATTCACCACATTTTATTTTCAGGTAATATCAGTGGTACGTTTTCCAATCAGCGGATTTTCCTAACATAGAATGTAATTGTGTTTTAGCAAAATATGCACTCAAAAATTAAGTATGATAAATATAAAATTGGTTAGCTTTTAATATTTTAAATATTTTTAGAGCTCAAAAAAAAATTAAAAATTATCTAATATTTTTAATATATATTAAACTATTTTATATGCATAATAAGGCTGTTTCTATTTTACAGTAAGACACATTTTATGTATAAATATTAAAAATGCTAAACTGCAAAAAAAATTTGCGTTATGATATGCGTATGTACTGAAATGGGAAATAAAATAGGGGTTTCGATTAGAATAAAATTCATTATATTTTGTTAGGACATCTATATAATTTTAATTAATAGTAACAATTAAATTTAATTAACTTTTTTGTTACAGAGCAAACATGCCCTGTGCAAATGAGTATGTACAGTCAATTAGAGCCAAGGTGAAGAGTGATAATTTAACTCTTGAAGCCTGTGGTAAGATTTTAAAAGAATGCACTCGTGCAATTCGTAATTTAAATAAACAGTTAAAACGTGTCAAATCTGTTTCTGAGAAAAGTCATATTTCATCTTGCTTAGGACAAATAAAGGGTTTTCAACATATTTTAAAGAATCAGAGGGGGGGAGGTGGTACGGGGTGGTACGTGTTAAATGGAATGATGTCAATTCTGCCTTTCAGTCAAGGATTAGAACTGGGGTTATCATCAACGTACGCCATATTGACATCAGATCCTTTTTAAATGACTGCGCTGCGTTGTTTAAACGGAGAATTCAAAATGCCTTTAAGAAGGATTGTGCTTTGAAGGTTAATGCGGTATTATGTGGTGAGTTTCAAATTAGTACAGGAGATATAACTTTAAAAGAAGATAAATATTTTAATACGGTTAATTCTCCTATTTACCAAACTACAAATTTGACCGCGTGGTTTAATAACAATGTTAGACAGCCTCTATTGCGCGACATGGAAGAGTTTCAGGAACGGGGGTTAAATTGGGCACTGATAATTTAACCTTAAAAATTAATAAATACAGTCTACTGCGCGTTGGAAGTTACATCGAGCTTCCTAAACAGATTGCCAGGAAAAGGGCCTACATTAATGTTATGAATGAGAACGATAATAGATGCTTTGCCTGGAGCATTGTTTCTGCGCTTCATCCTGCGGCTGCGCACACAAATGCATGTAGAATGTCCTCATACCAGGATCCCAAGAAAGTACTTAATTTAAGGGGGATACAATTTCCGATGACAATAGGACAAATTCCTAGGTTTGAAAAGCAAAATAATCAGTTAATGTTTTTAGGTTATAAAAAAATAAAAGTAATTTTAGGGTGTTCCCTACCTACCTAACTGATTCTAAACAAACACAGCATGTTAATTTATTATTAATTTAAAATAATTATGTATCTGAAAGTGGTCTAAAAGATTTAATTCCTGTTAGATATCACTACGTCTGGATTAAAAACCTGTCAAGGCTACTTTTATCCCAACTAAGCAAAAGTCATATTCACAAATTTATTTGCGACCGTTGCTTACACTTCTTTTACTCTAAAAAAAATTATCACTTCATATCATTGAATGCAGTAAAATTAAAGATTGCATAATTCCAAAGGTACCAAAAGACCCCCATACAACTATTGCGTTTAAAAACTTTCTATTCAAAGAAAAAGCACCCTTCGTTATCTACGCAGATACGGAGTGTCTTTTACTATCAGAAAACGATGATTCTAGCAAAAAATCTCAAATTTATCAAACACATGTCCCTGCTAGTGTTGGTTATTATGTAAAATGCAGCTATGATAATAGTTTATCATTTTTTAAATCATACACAGGGCCAGATTGTATGGATTGGTTTATGAATGAACTTATAGATTTCGCTGAAAATGTTGAAACGGTTTTTCTATGCCCTATTCCGATGAATAAATTAACCCCTGATGAGCACGAATGTTTCAAGAATGCCCCAGTATGTCATATTTGTGAAAAGCCATTTGACGTAAAAGCAAACGATAGAGTCCATGATCACGACCATTTAACGGGGCTCTACCGTGGCCCTAGCCGCTCTATTTGCAATCTCAATTATCAAGATTCTCGCGTAATACCTGTATTTTTTCATAACCTAAGTTCTTATGACGGGCATTTCTTAATTAAAGCACTCTCAAAAATTGATGGCCAAATAGACCTTCTCCCGATTAATAAAGAGAAGTAAACGCTTTAACTCAAGCTTTATACAATTTCGATTTCTAGATAGTTATAGATTTTTACCCGAATTCTATCTATGTCCCTTCCTAATTATCCAATTCTAAAATCAGAATTTCCTACCTTGCATGATGACGCTTTTAAATTATTAACTATAAAAGGAGTATTTCCATCATCATTCATATAGTCGTCTATATGAATGACTGGAGTAGATTACAAGAGTCAGAACTTCCCCCTATCTCAGCATTTTATAACAGTTTAAATGATTCATATATTTCTTCAGAGAACTACATGCATGCCCAAACGGTATGGAATAAATTTAATTGTCAAACTTTACAGGAATATTCAGACTTATATTTAAAAACCGATGTATTACTGCTCGCTGACGTTTTCGAAGCATTTAGAAGTATATCACATAAGACATATGGGCTTTGCGTTGCACATTCATATAGTCTTCCTGGATACTCGTGGCAATCAATGCTTTACTTATTATATAAATCCAAACAAAAATTAGAGCTTTTAACGGATCTAGATATGATTTTGTTTATTGAAAAAGGTATTCGCGGAGGTTTAGGTCAATTTTCCAAACGTTACGTAGAGGCGAATAATAAATACATGCCCGATTACAACCCCAGTAAAGAGGAGATCTATTTAATGTACTTTGATATAAATAATCAATACGGATACGCCATGTCCCAATTTTTTCCGATCTACCTCCTTGCCCCAATCATGAAGTGCCTAAAGGTTCTAAAAATAAAAAATTATTAGCTACTTTACACAATAAAGATAATATATTATACATTATAGATACTTAAAACAAGTGTTAGAACTAGGCGTAAAAGTTACAAAATTACATCGAGTATTATCTTTTCAACAATCTGATTGGCTAAAACAATATATTGACCTTAATATTCTACTTCGACAAAATGCTCAAAACGACGTTGAGAAAAACTTTTTTAAATTAATGATTAACGCGGTATTTGGTAAAACGATGGAAAATTTACGTAACCATTCAACTGTTAAATTAATTACTCGATGGGATGGCCGATATGGGGCGGAAGACCTAATATCCAGACCTGAATTTAAAAGCGTTACTATAATTGATGAAAATCTCATAATCGTCGAAATGGTTAAAACAACTGTTTACTTTAATAAACCTATATACATCGGAATGTGCATTTTGGATCTGGCTAAAACCACTATATATGATTTTCACTATAACTATATGTTGCCTCGTTTTAATCACTCAATACTCTACGAAATTAAAAATATCGATGTATATGACGTCATAAGACATGATTGTGTAAATATGTTCGATACTAGTGATTATCCAGAAAATAATATTTACAAAATCCCTCAGATAAATAAGAAGGTGGTTGGAATAATGAAAGATGAAAATGCCGGCCGATTAATGACTCATTTTATTGGCTTAAGATCGAAAATGTATTCTACTAAGGTACAGTAGTATACTCTCGACGAGATTGAGCATGCGCGAATAATGATGGAACAATCCAATAAAGACTGCAAAGAAATCGACCTAGCATTATCAAACTTGGGTGTTACAAAAAAGATTAAAGGGGTTAAGAAATCTGTTATAAAAAATACAATATCTTTTGATGATTATGTTAAGTGTATAGAACTTTGGTCCGAAAAAACTATATCTCAGAAACGAATTAGATCACAAAAGCATACACTATTTTCTATTAAACAAACAAAAATAGGACTTAGTCCGTTTGATGATAAGCGTAAAATATTTAAAACATCTCCCGATACTCTTCCCTGGGGGCATTACCGCATTAATAATAAAGATTAGATTTTCATAAAAATAAAAACTTTATTGTAAATATTAAAGATATTAATTAATTATTCTATATAATTATCTTAATAATTTATAAAAGTTAGGATAACATTTAAGAAAGAGCTTATGGTTTTTTATTTGAAATTTCGTTTTCCATTCAAAAAAAAAAACAGAATGGGTGCAAAGGACTTCCGTTCACGACGGGCACTTGTTATGTCACTAGTTTATCTAATATTTAACTACCTCGGGTATCTAGTTCCTATTAATTTTAGTTATCCACACTATTCAGTAGTTTTTAATTTTATGTTATAAGATAACCCAGGGACAACTGATAGTCCATAAAACACATCAAAATATGTATGCAGTACGAACCAATTTTTAAACACACCTAATTAAAAAACAGGAGTTGAAAATTATACCCAGCTGTTTTTTTGTTAGAAGGTCCAAAGTCCTTTGGCATTGTTTTTAATTCCAACATTTTATATAGAAGTAACGCCAACGTTGTTGAAGAGCGTAGAAATTATTTGAAAAGGTTAGCTGAGGATTTAATTAAACTACAGTTGATAGTTCGCTCTTCAATCAGGACTTTACCTTTTGCATTGCAGGCAAGAATACGCGAAGGCTTGCATCTACAAGGGCCTCAACATGATATGAAAGAAGCTGCTCCAGGGTTTTTGTGGATTTTGCCCAAGACGGAAGAACAGAAAAACTAAAAAACGATGCATGGAATGTAATGTTGCAATTTGTCCCGCACATACCTACTTCAAGTGCCTACCTTGTTCTCGAGTAAATGAAAGCATTGAATCTTCAGACGAATAATTTTTTGTGTTGTCTTATATGTTTTTTTCTATCTTGTTTATTTTTATTGCTTAAAATTACAAAATGTAATTGCAGAAGGAAAATTTAACTTTTTTCAAATTCTTAAAGACACTAAAAAAAAGGTACAATAAGATATATAAAAACGTTTTTTTATAATTATTATTCACAATGAATATTATTTAATGAGTACTATATTTGTGTTTTATTAATTAAGAATTTGATATGTTAAACCATTTTGGTTAAGTACAGTATGGCCAAATATGTCATGTGACAAAAAATCTCACACGCGAGTTCTCCAGGGCTAATATATTATAACATAAAAAAATTAATAAATTAAATAGTAGATATTATTAATATCATAACAATAAGTAGAAAACAAAGAATAAAACCAAAAAATAAAACAAAGTGAAATACATGGGCAGGATAAAAATCAGTAAAGGCAGCAGAGGTAGAATAATTTAGGTGACAAAAAGGAAAAAACACCCTCTTATTATTATCTAGATTTTTTTTAATCAAAAAAGATTTTTAAAGACGTAAGGATTATGAAAAATACATTTTTTTGAGAGCTTTTTGAATAGGTTTTTAATTTGTGTAGAACTACGAATATTTGAAGGCAGCAGGTTAAAACATTTAGGACCATAGTACCGATATACGAACTTTGAGAAATTGAACCCTGAAAAGAAGGAACAATTAACACGTCATTTACATTAGATCTAGTTTGGTAGGTGTGAACTATGTTTGGAAATTTTTTTTTTATTTTCTGTATATAATTATTAAGACTCCAGAATATGTAAAAGTGCCTTATATTTAAGATCTTGTTATCGTTATATAATAAAGAATTTGGGTACATGCATTCTTTTTAAGACAATTTTAAGGGCAGTGTTCTGGCAAGTAGAAAGGATTTTTAATGAATTTGTAGGGTAAAAATAAGGCTCTACCTTATTTTACCTATTTTTGTTATATTTATATTGTTATTGAAATAATCATTCCTGAACCTTGGTATCAATAACAAGGATACTGTCGAAGGTTTAACCCTCTACAAAAGGTGATGGTATATTATTTTATATTAACTATAAATAATAACATTTATTTAATCAAAGGTTAAGCTTACAGTGAAGGTTACAAGTTAAGGTTAAGTTTAATATATATAAAACTAAGACTGATTTGTAAATAGATTAGATTGAATATACGTTTTATACGAATCTGAATGCCTCCCACTCGTCGAACCAACCAGTCACCTTACATGGCGATCCTGCCAGTCCAGTCACCATACTAGTGACCTTACATGGCGATCCTGCCAGAGGACTTTACACAAGTCTAAAAAAGTATTTTAAAAAGTGTAGTGTCCAGTGATAAATATTAGTGATGGGTACCAATCAAAGCAAGGAAGTGGTTATAATCGGCCAGGCAAGAAATAGCAAGAAGTCAACAATTAGTTTAGCCACAATCCAGCCCAGATCCAGACAAGACCTACACTAGACCCAGCCCAGACCTACACTAGACTCAACCCAGACCTGGAACCAGCCTACCTAGTAAGCCGATGGTGAGAAATGCTATACCACGGCGCCAGGCGAAGATGTAGTTAGCAGCCACCAGCAGTCCAGCCCAGCAGCACGTACGTGTGAGGCCTTAATAAAAGGTGAGGCAAAAGCCGCTCGTACGCAACGGGAGACTAGCTCATGGGTCTTCAGGAGTCCCGCTATTTGTGGAGGCAACCACAGTACTACACAATCACTAGGAAGGATATTTGATCTGAAATTTGCATTTTGTTAAAGATATGGCTCCATATATCAGAAAATCGTCGAGGCAGTCGTGGGATGATCAGCAAATGAGGGAGGCTATCGATGCTGTTAGGGGCGGTAAAATGGGTTGAATATTGACATCCAAAACGTATAATGTCCCTTTTACCACATTGAGGCGACGTACTCAAACGGGGAATACTTCTAAAGGATATCTAGGTGGACACAAGTCGACGTTTAATGTCAGTTTGGGAAAGAGTTAGTTAATCATTTACAAGACTTGGAAATCAGATTCTTTGGAATGACTGAGCATATCAAATAACTGTTAAGAAGAAAATTCCACACAAATTTTTGAAAGAAAAAGAAATGGTTGGAAAGGGTTGGTTGAGATTTTTTAGGATGCGGAACCCTACATTATCCCTTCGCATCCCAGAAGCCACATAAGTTGCAAGAGCTCGAGGTTTTAACCGACCAGAATTTCAAACATTTTTTTGTAGCTGTAGTAAATAAAGCAGAAAATAATGATATTACCCCTGTAACTAGCGTAATATGGAGTAAGGAGGAACTGCGTGAACTACAGAACAATGACCCGCAGATCATGAAAATAAAATCAGATTTAGAACCAGAGGATGAATAATATTATTTAAGCAATGAAGGTATATTGTTCAAACGCCGAGAAAGTGACCAGAGACATGACATAACCATGGCGCCACAAAAGATAGTTCCCGACCTACTACAACTATATCATAGTTCAGTATTTGGTGCTCACCTAGGTCAAAAGAAAACACAGCAACTAATAAAACAAGATTTTTATTGGCCCACCTTAAGAAAAGATGTCATAGGCTATGTAGAGCAGTGTAGATCGTGTAATCTCAGAAAAACTAATTACCAACCACCTTCAGCCTTGCAACAAAACCCTATACCATCGATACCATGGGGAAGAATTAGTCTGGATCTAGTAGGGCCATTAAATAGAACCATCAACGGTAATAAATATATTCTGATATGTGTGGACTATTTGACTCATTATCCAGAATGTATACCACTGCCTAACATAAAAGCCGACACAGTAGCTAGAGCTTTTGTGGAACATATCATATGTCGTTTTGGAACACCTAGAAAGCTAATTACAGATTGTGGAACTCAGTTTCTGAGTCAGTTATTTTGCCAAATTTGCCCTTTACTTGGAATTCGAAAATTAAAAACGACACCTTACCATCCTAGTGGAAGCGCAGTTGTAGAAAGATTTCACAAATCAATAAAAACAATGATTGGACATTTTGTTAGCGACTACAACGACAGTTGGGATCTAGTATTACCATATTGTTTAATGGGGTACAGAAATTTACCACATGAAGGTACAAGAGAATCACCGTTCTATTTAATGTTTGGGCGTGACATGGAATTGCCGATTCATCTTAGTATACGAGAACAACAAGTAAAGTATGACAGATGAAAATTACGTCAGCGAATTTGTAGCTAGAATGAATAGTGCGCATGATCTTGCCAAGAAAAACTTAGAAAGGAGTATCAAGCAACGCTGTGAAAACATAATCAAAAGAAAACTAGAAAAGAATTTCAGTTAGGAGATCTTGTATATTTATATACTCCAGCTATACCAGGAAAGAAACTAGCATCTAAGTTTTATAACGAATGGACAGGACCGTATCGAATTATAGAAAAGAAAGGACCAGTTACATTCAAAATCAAGGAACCATCAAGTAAAAGGGAACAAATGGTACACTCTGATAGGTTAAAGCCATGCCGAGAAATTGACCCTACCAAGGAAAAAGAAAATTTAAACAAAAATGTAAATTTAAATAAAAATGAAACTGAAAGGAAAAGCGAAGATGAAACTACCAACGAACCAAATGACTTATTGGATGATGGAAAAAGGCAGGATGAAATTGATTATTTCATAGACCAGGACAATCCTTAAATCATCAAGAAGAAGGGGAAGAAGAAGAAGAAGAATAAGAAGAAGGAGAAGAAGAGGAAGAAGAGGAAGGAGGAGAGGAAATTGATGATGACGATGAGGAAAACGGAGATGAACAGTCTGAGGATTCTATATACGACTCAGCAGGTTTAAAGGAAAGATAATTACCTGTAGTTAATATACGTACTCGTACTCGTGAGGTCAGATTACCTCGAAGATTTGACGATTACGAATTATAATTAATAATTAGGAGCCACCTTAATTTATAGAATGAATAATTAGACTAATATTAATTTAACGCCATTATTTGTTGCAGTGAAGACGTACATCTTTATTACTATGGTGCAACTAACGTATGCCGGATTAATCGCATATGACTGTAGAAATCCTACAACTAACATAATTGCGATATCATTAAAAGACGTCAGTAATTGTCCAGATCCAGAATCAGGATATTTGGTAACAGAAACTCACATACAAGTGTTGGAAAGAAGAAAATTTGAATATGTACATGTTTTTTCGTGTCTCGTGGAGATATCGAGACTTATCAGTTATTGTGGTGCATTTCCCACCAATCAGCTGTCGACGGAGGGTTATCAAGTTATATGTACGACATTAGTTCAGAAGAATGTCGAAAAACTCATACATATCGTCCATTTAATGGACTCAACGGCCTTGTAATAAATAAATTAAAGCCCAATTCAACGATTTCAATAGCCCTTGTGTTAGCCAGAAAGATCGATAATAAACATAATTGCGAAGGCACACAATATATAGAAGATGGAAAACAATGGAACAATGTAATTGTACAAGCAGATATAAGAATAACTCTGAAAGATTATTATACTAAAGTTACTCTTGATATCAACGAAATACTCTTACAAAATGGAGTAAGATGCCCTTACTTACCAAGAGAATGTACCGATTATGTAAACGGTCAGACTCTGTGGGAACAAACACAACCAAAATTGTGTAATGACTACAATATTGTGTATGAAGGTATTGCAACCTATTTACAAGAAAAAGGTGAAAAACCAAATATTTATGTAGTAGTTGAAGACAAAACTAAAGTTTTTGCTATGCAACTTTTTGGCGAAGGAAAGATTTGCGGTGCAACTGTTTGGCACACTCAGCTTCCCAGATTGTTTATGTATAGAAAGGAATCTGCCATAGAAAAAACACCGTTTACTGACACTACAGAAAATCGGGACGCAGACCTGCTTACATATGTAAACACCAAATTCCTCTACATTGAACAATCAATCAAACGAGCAGTGAACGATATGTTTACACAAACTATACACAGAAGATGTCTTTTGCACAGAGAATTGCTTAAAAATCGACTTATGATGGCCTCCATTAATCCAAATGCCGTTGCTAGCTTAGTTAAAAATCAATTGGGCTATGTAGCTAAAGTTAGCGGAGAGACTCTTTATATCCTCAAATGTGTACCCGTCTCTGTAGAAGTTAGACGGACAGAACTTTGTTATGTGGAATTGCCAGTCACCGCCAATAATAAAAGTATGTATATGTCGCCAGTAACACGCATACTACAAGAGTATGGTCAAGAAACTGAATGTAACTCAATTATACCCGCTCTATTTCAAATTGAAGGAAGATGGACAGGATTTGACCCCTATCCAAACCATGGAATAGTCCCCCAAGAATTAAAAGTAGACTACGAGAAACCGCACTAATTTCAAATGATAAAAAATCTTGGTGCAGGTGGTCTATACACTTATCAAGAAATCCGGAAGGCCCAAGATGCCGTAATGTTTGATTCAGAGAGGAATGCCTTAAATAACATTTTAGTTCGTCGGATATCAGGACAAAACGTTCAATCTCACGAGTTCTCTGCGTTAAGTTTATTTAAAAAAAAAAGAGATGGAGAGTATGGCGAATAGTGCCATTCGTAAACTTTATGGTTATTTCACCATATTAGGGGATTTATTGGTCTATATTTTATCTTAAGGATTATTAAATTCTTCATTGAAACTCTCATAAATGCCGTGGCTATACACAAATTGTCAGGCTGCAGTCCATACATTTTAGCATCCTGTTGGAAAACCTTAACTTTATTTTCATTACATCACAGACAAGAAAAACAGACGCGTGCCGGAAATCAAGACGACGCCGCTCCCACCTTTTGGAAAAATGAGGATCCTGCTAGCCATCTAATTGCTTCTGATAGTACTACACCCAGTGCACCAGAAAAACCTGTTGCTTTTCAGATAGAAAACGAAGTAAACAGCGACATAAAAAGGGTAACTAACTCACTGCCGACTCAAACAAATTACGCCACCTTACGGCATGACTTGTTAAACGTTCCACGAATTAAATGGAGTTTGTTTGGACGAGACGACACAAAACTGTAAATAAAAAAAAATTCATAAAAAGAACATCCTCGCGCCATCTATTCCAGCACCCTTAAAGCTCCTCACGACCCTTTATGCAGAGAAATGTAACGGAACAGTCGACAAGAAATAGGGACCCGACAAGTGCTGCCTAAACGGAAAAATTAGTAATCTCACTCGATACAGTAACCTACTTGATAAACTTTTAGGATTGCCATATGTTACACTAATAGGGCGGTTAATTTAACCCCTATTTTAAAACGTAAATACAGACTTAACGGGAAGGAATTGTAAAGTGCGAACGAGAAGATTTGTCAACGAGAAGTATAAACATATAGGGGTATATTACCGAAATAAATAGGGACTTTTATACAAGGCTTGAATTTTTACCGGAAAAATTGTCGCCCCTATACCTATTTAATGAACTCTGAAAAAAATAAATGGACATAAAGAAATCTAAGATGCGATGGTCTACGAAAAATAACACAAACATTTAACTAACATGTAGGGAGATGTTATTGCGATAGTGTGACTAAACGAAGGGGTAGCTAGGGATAAGTTAACTCAATTATATTTGAAGACATTAAATATTTGTGAAGAAAATGAGCCCCCTTTCTTTACCTCAGTATAAAAACAGAAAATTAAAAAGAGTCTGTTCAGTAAAAGTTGTTCTTTGGTACGTGCGCGTGTGGAAGTAAAATAATAAACTCTAAATAATAAGACTTAAAATTAAAAATAAACAAAAGTGTACGACGTTCGTAGCGGGTAGAATAAGACTTATATAATTAAAAAATCAATCAAAAGTGTTAAGTTCGGTCAAAAATGGCGTGGATGAACCTCTGCCTTACATATGTACGAATAATCGGTACTAATCGGCCGATGGTCAACACCATTTTAAGGATGATGTACCACCTGCGAGACCTTTGAGGGGTAATCAACCCGGCCGTCCGGAAAATATCGCGTTTAGGGCCATAGTCGCGGGTTGGTTTTCCCTTATACATCTGGAATACCAGATATTTCGTACCAACTGGGCAGTAGCCTACGGTGGACACTACAATCCCGCCGAATGTGACTGTCCAAATTGTCAGCCGCCACGTGACCACGAAAACTTGTTTCGACTCTCCTCAGTACCCTCCGGCTGGTCCGTAAATCCCAGAACCAAGTCAGCCAGCCGCCGAAGTTGCGCCCCAGCCTAACGAAGCCCCATTAGAGGTTGCCGCTGGCCCCTCTTCGAGGCCGGGACAGTAGATATGGTATGACAGTTCTACAATCAAAAACGCCCTTTTCCCATGTTAATCTCCATAAGAAAATTTAAGGTCCGATTTGCATTTTTATGACGCCTTTGGGGGCGCCGCCACTTAGTCCCAGGAACCAGCTACTGAGCCTCTACATTAGGCATTGGATACTAGAGCAGTAGCTACATTGGGCATTATCTACTTAGGCGTTAGCTACTTAGGCCGTAGCTACTTGGGCGTTAGCTACTTGGGCAATAGTATCATTGGCACTAGTTGTCATTGGGTAAACGTCATCCATCATCTGTGATACGCCATCTATTACATGTCACCTGAACCGCACCTACTTAGGTATTCATATTTGGGGGACCCAAGCCTACAAGTCGAGGCTCCGCTAAAAGCCCTACCTCCAAGAATCGGTACCCCAATAACGTTACAAACGATTGAAATTATTATTTAACAGAAAAAAAGTTTACATTTTCACCAAGACTCGAACCATCGATCTAGAATATATGATTTAGAAAAACCAGCGCCGTATCATATCAGACTGCGACTACATGCTTTCAAATGACGCAATAGTTTGATAAACGTGCTCTGCTAGATAGGCAGGAGGCACGCGCGTATACAATATTCGAGGTTGCGTAATATGATTAATGGTAAGTAGTTTGGTAGAGGAAGCGCGGTTAATATAGGACCAGTTGATCTCACATAAAATGCGCTCCAAAGTAATTAAGCAATAGAAAATAAAATAAAATTACTCCCACATCTACTATTTATTTTTTCTGCATACAGCACATTATCTTTCTATAAACTATTCATGATATAAAATTCTATAATAATAAATAGGATATTTTTAAAAATCATTTGGACATGTAAAATGTTTATTTAACAGTTTGCTCTGATTAAAAATGCATAATATACAAAAATGTTACAATTCAACTATTGGTGAATATGAGAAATACATGCAATTATTAAGTAATCTTATGTTCCTAATAGCTAACCAAAGTTGAAATAAAATAAGTGTGCCAAAAACAAAATTTATCAGTATTTAGTATAAGTACATATTTACTTTTATGATACAGTAGCGATATAAATATTCAGAACTCATTTTTTATGAATATTTGGTTAAGATAAAATATTGTTGATAAGGGATTTACATCAGAGGCCACAATAAAAAAATCAACGATTTTTTTGAGGAGAGGAAACGAATTCAACACGGCCCCAACATAAAAATAATAATTTTCAGGCAAATCGATAAATATACTTAGTAACATAAAAACAAATTTTTGCAAGTAAATTAAATACGACTGTATCTATTAATATTTGCATAAAATTTATTAAATAGTCAGAAAAAAGACATATTTTTATATTATTAAGCAAGTCCTGATAAAAGGGCGAATGTGCATATATTCAATATTTTTGAATCCATCGATGAAACAAAGGATACTAGTGCTTAAAATTCCTTCTGAAATAAAAAACAAAAACGAAAGGCCACCCGGTATATTAAGGTACCTGACGAGTTGATATTGGGAATATAATGCAATATAAATAAAAAGTCATGCATGTGTATTAACATATACAATTACTTGATGGATATTGATTATATGCTGAATATATAATTTTAATTTATAGATAATGTAAACATAATTTGACTTTGCACTAATTTTAATTCATTCTTGTAATACTTTTGTTGAATAAAGAACGTTTTATAAGAAAATTTTTTAAAAAAACCAAAATGATTTTTATGATTGTGTTGTTTGCTTTGCTTGCCACTTACGCATTCAATTTAGAATGTGGCACTGTGAAACCAGAGTTTGTCCATATAGAAGAGATAGAGCGGCTAAATGACCTGGTCTCATGGTGGAAGGAGAGATGTGAATATATAGAAGAGGAGGATTTTATTAAGCGGTAAAGTATTTTTAAATTCAAGTTTATTGTGCTTATTTTATTGAGGAAATTATAATTTTAGACGCGATTTAGAAATAGAAGGGCTGCGGATCGAGTTAAACGAAAAAAGAGTGCAATATGCGAGGATAGCCAAGAGTGATGCAGCCACTATTTCCCAATTGCAAAGCGAGATAAGAGAGCTTAAAAACATCACATCAAGCTGCACCAACGAGCTCGAGAAATGCCTAAAAGCTAACAAAGCATGCGATAAGGATGTAAAAAACTTGGAGGAGGAAAACATAGAAGCCAATGAGGAGGTGGAAAGATTTAGAAAGGCTAACAATAGGTATAGGAATAATATTTCATTAAAAAAAAATAAATTAAAAAAAATGAAATTAAAATATACAGAATTTAAAAACAAAATGGGTGATTTTAAGAAAGAATGCAAAAAGTATGTAAATAAATTAATTAAAAATTAAATTTAAGACCACAATTTTTTAATTATTTTATTTAGTACTAAGGTATACAATTTTATTTCATTTTTTAAAATATATTATTTAGTGTATAATTTAAAATTATCTATATTAATAATGAGCTTATTTTCAATATTTATAATATAATAAAAGAGGTATTTATCTTCCCCATTAAAATTCTTCTTTGATCCTATTATAAATATTGTAAATATATTACTCATACCAATATTAATTAAAATATTTATTAAAACAGCTCCAAAAAAAAATATTTTTAAATTATCAGTTTACAATATTCATGCTTTTATTATAACTCTATATTTTTTAATGAAATATATTCCATATATTTGATAGTAAATAATCATCTCAAATAAAAACATAAAAATTTGAAACATTTTTATCCTACGGGGTTATTTATTTTAAGTTTTATGATTATTTCATTTTTACGATGCATGATATGATTACAGTTTAAATTGTATAAGATTTTTATTTTTATATATTGTCACCCTTCTCACAAAAGGACCTAACTAACATATTTGTAAAATTGAAATATCTTAGAGGCAAACTGTATCCCATGCTACTCTTTTGTTCTACAAAACAGCATATCCTCATGTACGAAGGTAGGACATATGCAAATTAAATTTCCAATTTATATCCAATCTGCATAACACAACGCATTTCAGTTTTTAGCCCTCTAGTAAATTTGCAAAATGCTAGTTGGGTCCATTCGTTAGAATGAATACAATATACATATTAAGATATTATAAATATAAAGTTGTATAACGTACATTTTTTGCCCAAAATATCGTTTTATTGAAGGAAGTCAGAGTAAAAAATATCATTAATAATTATACATATTTTTAATATTTACTTATAAATTTAAATTTTTATAAGTAAATTAAAATACGAATACAACTTAGAGGGCAAATCAATTTTTATAATTTAGAGAAATGTGATGCATAAGCAGAATAAAAAAGACGGCTGTTTTTATATAATATTAATAAGAGAATGTTATTCCTGACAGTATGGTGATTATGGTTATAACTTTATTATTATTTTTGAATCACTATCTATACATGAAACATATCATTTGTGAATATGAGCCAAAAAATTAGAGAACAATGAGTTGTATTCTAGAATAAAAACAAAAATACTCCTCTTTGATCTCTAACAAAAGATCTCAAAAACCAGGGGCCGACATCTCATATACATGAGGGTATTCCGAAATGCTTGGAGGTTCGAGTAGTATCTGTATTGCTCTGAGGAATAATCCTAGATGTACATGTGGATAAATGGAATATCTAGAAACATAATTTTATAATATTAGTTTGTTTTCCTGACCGATTTAATCAATTAAAATGTTCGTTTTTCTTGGGTTTTCGCTCACTCTTGAATAAAAGATTTTTCATTATAAGGGGTTAACGTTTCAGTTTTATTAGGAAACCATCATCAGAACTATAAAAAAATATTTGTCTAAACAATCAAAAGAGAAAAGAAACTATTATATACAAAAAATATAGAAAACTATAATCACATATAAAATATAAGCTAAACATACCCATATTTAATTTTTTACACTTCACAAAACTTTAAATTCACACTATGACTATCATATTGGAAATTGTCGATATTAAGATGAAATAAAAATGGTTTTAATTTTTATGATGGTAAAGGATGGACTATATGGGAATTCCGTTTTCCCTAATACATTTGAATATCTATCTTAACTTAATTATATTAAAGGTATTAAAAGTAGAATGTAAAAATTTTACATTTTATTGTGTAATTAAATTATTATAGACGATACTATGATTTTCTGTACCAGTTCTGAAATTAATTGTGTTATTGGTTTTTTAATATGAATCATTTCTTTAATATTTCTTTTTGTGGTGTGTTTCACGATCAAGAATTATTAAATAATTTTATAAAATTTTTTTAATAAAAAATATTATCCAAAATTAAAGTTTTTAAATTTTAGTATAGGGTATATACACGTTTTAATAAATTGCGAAATATATTATGACAAGAAAAATTATATGATGAAAAGAAAATTATGTAACGCAATGAAAAGCAATACATTTTTACCCTTTTTGCGTATATTTAGGTAGATGGAAAGCAGTCATATGGAGACAATGTATTATTAAGGTAAGTTTTTATCAAAAATAATAAATAAATGCATTATACGTAATATTCAATGGATGCTTAAATAAATTTATATATAAAAGCAAACATTTCCCATCACACTTATGACATAGTTTTTAGAAAAATACCTTTTTCTAAAAACAATGCCAAAGGACTTTGGACCTTCTAACAAAAAAACAGCTGGGAATAATTTTCAACTCCTGTTTTTTAATTAGGTGTGCTTAAAAATTGGTTAGTACTACATACATATTTTAGACGTTTTAAGGAATATCAGTTGTCTCTGGACTATTTAATTACTTCTAAAATTAATATGAACTAGATACCTGAGGTAGTTAAATATTAGATAAACTAGGAACATATGCAGTAATCCTTTAGGGGTTTGAATGGAAAACAAAAAAATCAAAGCAAAAAAGCTATGATAAATGTTATACCTACCGACTTTTTATAAATTAAATATTTTTTAAACTAGATACTTTACATTTGCCATAACAGGAATCTAGAACATATTTTAACGAGATCAATAGGTAGATTTCATCATGTACGCTCGCACATCATAATGATATGATAAAATATTAACTATTTACGTTAATTAATCACAAATATATTGGGAATAAGAAAAGTACTCTCTCAATTATTTAGGTGCGATATTTTACTATAAATAAAGGCAATTATTTTATGAATGATCAATTACAGTTTAAGCAGCAAGTGAAATATATAGTTAAATAACAAAAATGACAGAAGGCAAGAAATTTGTGAATAGTGGATTAGAGATTTGTTTAAACCGTTTTTTTTTATTTAGCAGAACACATCATAATATTGAATATGGTTAGAGAGCTGGTGGTGGATATGTTCCCCGGGAATTTTGTAAGTTAATCATACATTATAATATCAAAATTTTGATACATTACATTTTTTATAGTTCGATTTCTACTGCTTAGTAGATACTGGCCCTCAGGGAGTCCAGAACATGATTCAAATAGTGGAGGAGATGATACTAGATAAAATAGTTAAAGTATATATCGATGTATTAGAGGAGGCTTGTTATATATTTATAGACCAAATTATATTTAATTAAAATAAATAAGCAATGTTTTGATTTTTATAAAATGAAAGGAGTACATTACAATTTAACACATTCCAAAATAAAATAATAGGGGATTTTATTTTTAATATGTTTATTAGGTAATACAAAAAACAAGTATTTTACATTACCACTAAATTATTTGTATGTTTTCTGACAAGGGAGCTTAGAATGATTTTCTGAAAAAAAGAAAATACTTCGATTAGGGAGTTGGAACAGAAATCAAATTTTTAAACGGTATGAATTATGAGAGGCACATGCTATATCGATTTTATCAAAATTAAAAATAGTTTAATTACTTACCAGAGACCCCAATCCTCAATAATATCCAATAGCGGAGTATATTTGTTATATGAGGAGACAAAATGTTCGCCTCGTTTAACTATAGCAAGTTGTTTATTTTCTAAACTGGATATTCGATCATCGTTCATCAGCATACGCCGAGGTAAATAAATAATATCATTATTGCATAACGTTAATTTAGTTTGAATGCCATATTTTCCTGATACATTTTCAATTGCTTTAATAGGGTACTGTTTGCCAAGTTCCAAATTAATAGGTGAAACTATTTTACCCAATATGTTTTGGGGGGAGGCATTTTGCTTCTCGCTGCTACTAGAGGTACTAGCACTTAACTGCTTAAAAGACATTATTTACTATTCAAAGATACTGGAACAGGACAGCAACTGATTTTCGCGAGGTATTTTGAGTCCTTTTATAGTAACTTTACATATTTCATTAGCCCTTCCTAACTTCCCTTTCTCTACTAAACTATTATCTCTATTTGATTCTTATGACCCCCCATAATAGTTCAGGTATGCTCTTTAATATAAATACAGAAACCACTTTTCATCGAGGTTCATTCTTGAATATTATCCGATACTGTAATTTTTAAACATACAACTTACACAATTGTTTATTCAGGTGAGTTACATTTTAAATTTGGTGAAGGGTAGATATAACGGTTTTTTTGTTTTAAAAAAATTTTAAATCAAATAACATGAAGTGATCAACTTACCGAGGTTTTATAATTTTCTAGGGTATATTATATTTTTTACTATTAGTTTTTGCATTTTAAAAAGGTTTTTTGGTACCGAAAACATCAAAATATAATAATGATTATAAAGAAGTAAATAGATAAAACATTACTCCATACAGGGAATAAACCAGCTAGATTTTTCTTATATTTTCAGGAATTCGGCAAAGCTTTTTCTAATATGTTCCAATGTTTTGGATGCAAAAAATTATTCCGTTTTAAAAATAATAGCTGTAGTGAATTTGATTTCGATTTTTGGACCGAGTTATACGGATTTTTTTATATTTACAACGATTCTGTAATATCAGGAATATGTAAAAGAGAATTAGGACACAATACAGACAATGCAGATATCTGTAAAAATTTTATCACGAGTTTAAATATTTCACTAGAAAAGGTGTTTATTATGGGGATAGAGCCTTTTCAAGTACAAAATATAAAATATGCTTGTAAAACATGTATTTTAATATTATCAGACCCCATATACTAATATTTTTAAATTTTTTCATAGTAAATATCGAATAATAATATAATACTTTAGAATATGGATATATTTTCATTAGTAAAGTCTTTGTAATATTTAACTGGAGACATCTCCTTAGACAAAATTCTATTGTAGAATCTTCTATAGATAAAAGTATTGATACTGCTTTATCAGACATAAAACAACAAAAATCGGCTGGTTTTTTATTTCAGTATGAATGTAGATCATAAAGGGGTAAAAATAAATTATTTGTGATTACATCAAAAGTAAAATTGTACACAGATAAATTAAATTTTGAAGTAGATATTTAAATTTTTTATATAATATAAAGCTTTGAAAGATTAAAGGGGTGTCTCGAAAAAAACATTTATTTATAAAGCAAAATTCGATTTTTAATACTTTATAAGACTATCATTTTAAGCATTTTACTTTGACTAATTATGGTATATTGTTAAATAAATCATGTTCTTTATTTTATTTAATTTAAAAATACAAGAGTAATAATAATTAAAGCATATAAAATACTATCTAAGTTTCCCGTGCAATATATTGAATAAAAATTATTTAGAAAATGCGATGAATCTACCCCGTAATAATATCATTAAAACACGCGTAATATTTTGTTTTAGAAATGAAGTTTATGGAAGTTAAAGCCTGTCTTTTTACTTGCCCTCCAGAATATAGTTTAGCGCATTGCGTGGCGGCGGATTTATATATGAAGGCGGGGATCGCATTACAGTTCCGTAAACGATACGGAAAAATTTCTTTTTTGAAAAGTCAAAATAAAAATCCTGGGGAAGTCGCAGTTTTGAGATTTAATAATCGTAATATTTATTACCTAGTAACAAAAGTTAGAAGCTGGGACAAACCCACTACCAAAAACTTTATAGCAGCACTCAAAGAGCTAAAAAAACTTTTAATATTAAATAGTGAAACCAAGTTAGCAATCCCGAGACTGGGGACGGGGCTAGATAAATTACCCTATTTATTTGTAAAAAAAACAATTCTGGATATTTTTGCAGATACTGACATTGAAATAATGTGTTATTACATATAAAGTTTTAGTAATAAGTAAAATTAGCAACTTTATTTTAATAATAATTATTAGCAAATTTTGTGTTAAAACAATATCAGACGTTCTTGTTTTTTGAGATTTTTTTTTCAGACTGCATAATACTGAAAATGATATATCAATGTACTATCTGTAAAAACGCTTTTACATATTTTTTCGAACGATCTGTAACAGTAACTCGTCATGGGGCAGTATGCAATCAAGCATATGTTTTTAACGATAATTTCATTCAAGCTGCATATAAAACTCAACTGGGTATAAAAACAGATAATCCACAATACTATGGAGAGACTCGCTTGTACTGTTCCATATCATGGAATTATGTAGAGCATTATACACCCTATCAAGAATCATATTTTCTTTGTATGGTCTGCATGGATCTGCTAGCCACACAATATAATTTAAATAATGGTATATATTAGGTTTAACACATTTAATTCTCAATAATAGATTTAAGGAAAAAAGTATATTTTTTGATATCCATATTTGATTTTGACAAATACATTTTTTTGTTAAATTTACCAATTAAAGTCTTTACATGTCAAAAAAATCGACCGTGTGCAAACGAATCACTGATAAGGCCCATTATATTTATTTTTATGGTCAAACACCGCATCATATATTTACATAAAAGTACTATTATTGAGCCATACTTCATTCGTTCCAAAGCTTCATCGAAAATAATGGTGCGGAGCTAAATATATTACATTGAGCGATATCCCATGACTGAGGAACATCTGCATATTATAATATTTTTTATTCTTATTGCTCATATTTTTATAAAAATACTAATCTACTTAATACTCTCAATATAATGATTTCAATTTTAATAAATTTTCTTTCACATTGTAATTCAATATCTGTATATTTTCAAATATCCATTTTTTATCTCCTATCTTTAACTGTTGCCTAAAATATGTAAAAAGTATTCTTAAAATACCTAGGTAAAGTATAAGTAAAGACATTTAAGTTCGTTTTACCTGTACTACATACCTCTACGGGACGAATTTTATGGATATAATAGTATTCTCCATAGTAACAGTTAGTAATAGGCATAAAGTATTCTGCGAGTTTTTCACAATTATTTGTATCTATCTATATGTTGTAATTTATTGAATTGTACCTAAAAAGCATCATATGAAATATTGAAAAATTATAACATAGATGTGTGGGGATAATGGCTCCTAAAAATATACTTACAGTAATTAATATTATTTTGGATAAAATTACTTTCCATATTGTATGATAATTTGCTTGCATTTAATTATTGATAAAATTAATATTGAACTAAAACAATTCAATGAATATTAGTTTTGGGAATCATCTGTCAAATTAACTTTCTATTTTGTGTAGATACACAAAGTAAATATTGATCTCATACTTCCTCTTTTTAAAATCGATGGCATAAGTTATATTTAACACATTTGCTCTTAAACAGCATCGATAAAGCTAAAAATCGCCCAGTGTTATCGACTAAAATATTATAAAATTAATATATATATTAAAATAAGGTTGATTTTAGTGTTTATGTTTTAAAAGTAAGGAAAACTTTGTGCTATTACAGACATAAATTTAAAAGGCGATTATATATGTTTTTATGATACTTATTTTAAATTCCTAATATAGTAAAAATAGAAAATTTCATCCGCAGAAGTAAAAAATTGTACAAACTGAAACGTCAGTATGTTATTAATAGAAAATCAAAAATTATGGTATGGTTCTTTGTCAAAAAAGCTCTTTCTTTTTCAAATGAGCAAAAAGCTAATACAATAAAAAATAATAAAATAAATATCAATCTGGCGAACAAAGACTCCATATTTTAACTCTTTGAATTCGGTGGTACGTAAAATGATAAGAGGATGTGTAGTGGGGACATTGGTACACAAAGAAATGTTTTTTAACCGTAACAAGCTGCAGTTTAATTCGTGTACCTGTGTAATATAAGTTGTCTATGTCAAAATATGCAATTGTCTCGTTGTTAGTTCGTAATGATATGCATTAGGTCATGGTTAGGTTATGTTCTAGACTTGATTTTAATGTCTTTCGATCTGCAAATAATTGAATGTAAGTTGTCACTTCTAGGACTTTTATTTGGATTGTCTGCTTCTGAAAGAATTAAACGGATCGGTTTTCTCTTTATAAAATTTTTGCATAAATGTAGATCAAAGTATTGATGCGAATATTCCCTACATTTTATTTTTAGGTAATATCAGTGGTACGTTTTCCCATCAGTGGATTTTCCTAACATAGAATGTAATTGTGTTTTAGCAAAATCTGCACTCAAAAATTAAGTATGATAAATATAAAATTGGTTAGCTTTTAATATTTTAAATATTTTTAGAGCTCAAAAAATTAAAAATTATCTAATATTTTTAATATGTATTAAACTATTTTATATGCATAATAACGTTGTTTCTATTTTACAGTATGACAAATTTTATGTATAAATAGTAAAAATGCTAAACTGAAAAAAATTTGCGTTATGATATGCTTATGTATTGAAATGGGGAATAAAATAAGGGTTTCGATTAGAATATAATTCATTATATTTTGTTACATCTATATAATTTTAATTAATATTAACAATTAATTTTAATTAACTTTTTTGTTACAGAGCAAACATGCCCTGTGCAAATGAGTATGTAAAGTCAATTAGAAACATGGTGAAGAGTGATAATTTAACTCTTGAAGCCTGTGGTAGGATTCTAAAAGAATGCACTCGTGCAATTTCCAATTTAAATAGACAGCTAAAACATGCTAAATCAGTTTCCGAGAAGTCTCATATTACATCTTGTTTAGGTCAAATTAAGGGGTTTCAACGTATTTTAAAGGATAAAAAGGTGGGAGGTGGTACGGGGGTTAGAAGGGCGGAAACAGCTACCCATCGCGTTAAATGGCTCGATATCAATTCGGCCTTTCAGTCAAGGGTTAGAACTGGGGTTATTACCAACATGCGTCATACTGATGTGTTGTCGTTTTTAGAAGACGCATCAGCCCTATTTAAACGCAGAATTCAAAATGCTCTAAAAAAGGACTGCGCCTTAAAGGTCAATGCTGTATTGTGTGGGGAATTTCAAATTAGTAAAGCCGATAAAATTGTAGAAGAGAATAAATATTTAAATACCGCTAACGCTTCCATCTATCCGGAGACCGATTTGGGTGAGTGGTTTGATGAAAAAATTAAACAGCCCCTTTTAACAGACTTGGATGAGTTCCAGGAAAGGGACTCGGGGTGGGCGCTAAGTCGGGTTGTTAATCTTATGATTTCAATTAACAAGTTCAATCCTCTGCGTGCTGGAAGTTACATAGAGCTTCCTAAATCTATAGCCAGAAAAAAAGCATGTGTAAGCGTGTGCAACGAAGATGATATGTGTTGGGCGTGGAGTATTGTATCTGCATTGTACCCTGCGCATGCAAATGCTAATAGAACGTCGTCATACCCGGATCCCAAGAACGTGCTTAATTTAAAAGGAATTCTGTTTCCAATGACAATAGGGCAAATTCCCCGATTTGAGAAGCAAAACAATCTCTCGGTCAATGTTTATAGGTTGGAAAAATTATCTAATAAAAACTTTGCTGTTATTCCTTATTACTTGTGCAAAAATAAACAATCTAAACACGTCAACTTGCTACTTCTTCAGGATGTATATGCCACAGATAATAACTTGGATGATCTGGACCCCGTTAAATTTCATTATGTCTGGATTAAAAACTTGTCCCGTTTACTTTCCTCCCAGCTAAGCAAACATGCTGGTCAAAAGTTTATTTGTGATCGGTGTTTGCACTACTTTCATTCTGAAAATAAATTAAATTTACATGCCAAGGACTGTGTAAAACTTAACACAGGGGTTGTTCCACAATCGCCAACTGAAGCCAACAAATGGGTTGAATTTAAAGATTTTAAAAATAAAGAAATAGCGCCCTTTGTAATTTACGCCGATACCGAGTGTTTGTTGGTTCCTGTGGAGGATGATGTTAAAAAAAATACTCAAAATATACAAAATCATGTACCTTATAGTGCTGGATATTACGTAAAATGTAATTATGACGACAGTCTTTCATTCTACAAGTCGCATACTGGTCCGGATTGCATGCAGTGGTTTGTTAAAGAGCTTCGGGATTTCGCAGAGAACGTTGAAACTGTGTTTTTATGCGATTTACCCCTGGGCGAATTAACGACCGAGGAGAAGGAAAGATTTGACAATGCTACTGTTTGTCATATATGCGAAAAACCATTTTCAAACGAAAATAGGGTCCGAGACCACAATCATTTAACGGGCACGTTTAGAAATGCCGCGCACGAAAGTTGCAATCTAAATTATCAAGATTCGCATGTAATACCAGTCCTGTTTCATAACTTAAGTTGTTATGACGGACATATGGTCATAAAAGCTTTAACCGAGGTAGAAGGGCAGATCGATATCCTACCCGTAAATAAAGAGAAATATATATCTTTCACTAAGCATATACCCGGTAACTTAATTCAATTTAGATTCGTTGACAGCTTTAGATTTTTAGCGTCTGGATTAGACAAATTAGCTAAGAACCTTCCTGAATACCCCATTCTAAGATCAGAGTTTGCTGGTTTAACCGAGGAACAGCATTCACTGTTATGTCGAAAGGGCGTGTTTCCTTATGATTTCATGAACGGTTGGTCCAAACTTACTGAGCCTAAATTACCAACAAAGGTAGAATTTTACAACAGCTTGGATGATTCTTTTATAACTGATGATGACTACGCGCACGCTCAAAAAGTTTGGACTAGCTTTAATTGTCGGTCGATGCAAGAGTATTCTGAGCTGTATATGAAGACCGATATTCTACTTTTGGTTGATATATTTGAACGTTTTAGAACCACATCACACAAAACGTATGGACTAGACCCGGCTTGGTCATACACTCTACCTGGGTATTCATGGTCTTGTTTACTTTTTCAGTTGCATAAATCCAATCATGCTAAACTAGAACTATTAACTGATTTGGATATGATATACTTTATTGAGCGAGGAATTCGAGGTGGGCTAAGTCAATGCTCTAAAAGATATGCCGAAGCCAACAACAAGTTTTTACCCGATTATGACCGGACTAAAGAAGATTCTTATCTTACATATTTTGATATAAACAATCAATATGCCTGGGGCATGAGCCAAAAATTGCCTCTGGGAGAATTTAAATGGCTCTCAGAAGATGAAAGGTCGCTGCTGAACGTTTCAGAGATCTCTGATGACTCTAACGATGGCTATATACTAGAGGTTGATTTAGAAATACCCCATGAGCTCCACGATAAGTTTTCAGATCTTCCACCTTGTCCCCAACATGCTAAGCCTCCCGGATCAAAGAATGAAAAGCTGCTGGCAACACTATACAATAAGACAGAGTACGTCATCCACTACAGGAACCTAAAGCAAGCCTTGACATTGGGTTTTAAACTAACTAAAATACATCGTGTTTTAAGCTTCAAACAATCTCCCTGGCTTAAAACTTACATCGATTTAAATACCAGTCTACGTCAAGCAGCGAAAAATGACTTTGAAAAAAACCTATTCAAACTCATGAATAATGCCGTTTTTGGCAAGACCATGGAAAACGTTAGGAAACATTCGAGCGTTAAATTAATCATGAAATGGGGTGGGCGATACGGCGCAGAAGCTCTCATATCACGACCCGAATTTAAAAGCAGCACCATAATAAATGAAAACATGGTAATCATTGAATTGGCCAAAACACGGGTATTTTTTAATAAGCCGATATATGCGGGTATGTGTATTTTGGACTTGGCAAAAACAACAATTTATGATTTTCACTATAATTATATGTACAAAACTTTTGGGGATCACTGTAAAATTTTATACACTGACACGGATTCCCTGATTTATGAGATTAAACATCACAATGTATACGAGGTAATGAAAAAAGATTGTTATGATATTTTTGATACATCTGACTACCCAGAAAATAACGTTTATGGCATTCCGAGAGTCAACAAAAAGGTTGTAGGAATGATGAAGGATGAAAATAACGGCCGCATCATGACACATTTTGTTGGTCTAAGATCTAAAATGTATGCAACCAAACTTCTTTACTCGCCCGAAGAAATCGCAGAGGAAAAATTAAAATTGGAGAAAGCTAGTAGGGAGCGTCAAGAAATAGAGCGAGCCTTAGGTAACTTGGGTGTAACTAAAAAGATTAAGGGGGTTAAGAAATCGGTTATAAAAAATAAAATTACCTTTGAGGATTATGTAGCGTGTCTGGAAACGTTTTCAGAAAAGTCTATATCACAAAAATTAATTAGATCCAAACATCATGATCTCCACACAATTAAGCAGACCAAAATCGGTCTCAACCCTTATGATGATAAGCGTAAAATATTTAAAACATCCCCCGATACGCTGCCGTGGGGGCATTACCGTATTAATAATAAAGATTAGATTTTCATAAAAATAAAAATTTTATTGTAAATATCAAAGATAATAATTAATTATTCTATATTCATTATATTACTAATTTATAACATCTAAGAAGGAGCTTATGGTTTTTTGTTTGAAATTTCGTTTTCCATTCAAAAAAACAGAATGGGTGCAAAGGACTTCCGTTCACGACGGGCACTTGTTATGTCACTAGTTTATCTAATATTTAACTACCTCAGGTATCTAGTTCCTATTAATTTTAGTTATCCACACTAGCCAGTATTTTTTTAATTTTATGTTATTAGATAACCCAGAGACAACTGATAGTCCATAAAACACGCCAAAATATGTATGTAGTACGAAGCAATTTTTAAGCACACCTAATTAAAAAACAGGAGTTGAAAATTATACCCAGCTGTTTTTTTGTTAGAAGGTCCAAAGTCCTTTGGCATTGTTTTTAGAAAAAGGTATTTTTCTAAAAACTATGTCGTAAGTGTGATGGGAAATGTATGCTTTTATATATAAATTTATTTAAGCATCCATTGAATATTACGTATAATGCATTTATTTATTATTTTTGATAAAAACTTACCTTAATAGTACGTTGTCTCCATATGACTGCTTTCCATCAACCAAAATATACTCAAAAAGGGTAAAAATGTATTGCTTTTCATTGCGTTGCATAATTTTCTTTTCATCATATAATTTTTCTTGTCATAATATATTTCGCAATTTATTAAAACGTGTATATACCCTATACAAAAAATTTATTATTAAAAATTTATAAATTATTGTCCCTAGATACATAATTTTTTTCAGCAAGATTCAATCTATGTTTAATATATATCCAATCCTGTCACTATCTCTGCCTCTTTCCAGCCATCTCGGGATCTCCCTCCTCCCAGTGTATGGAACATTGCTTCATGGTTTTTGAGATTTTTGGTTAGAGATCAGTGAGGAATATTCTTGTTTTTTATTCCAAAAATATTGCTCATTGGTTTTTAATTTTTATCTCATCCGTTACACGTATAGAGGGATTCAAAAATAATAATAAAGTTATAACCATAATCACCATACTGATATGAATAATTATCTTATTAATATTATATAAAACATCTCTTATCTTATTAATAATATATAAAACATCTGTCTTTTTTAGTTGCTTTATGTATTAAATTTTCTTCCTAATTATAAAAATTTCTTTATTCCCTAATTGTTATCCTCGTATTTAATTTGTTGCTTAAATATGGTAAATTTTGCCTCCACGGATGTATTTTCTCATCCATGGAGCATTATTTATCTATTTTAATCTCCATATTACTACAAATGTGTATCCCCTTTTTGATAGCTTATCACCTATATGGTTTTATGTTTTTACATAAATATATCAGTACCTTTTTTAAATTTATACCTTAAATTTGTGTCACATAAAATTACCACTATGATATTAAGTATAGTAGTCTCGTCCTCGAACCCATTATCTATAATATTTTTGTGCTAATCAAGTGCACATATAAAAAATCATCTCTGGATATTTTATTATTAATTTTTACCAAAGTGAATATGTACTTATGCTAAATACTAATAAATTTTGTTTTTGAACCATACTTATTTTAATTCAATACTATCTGAGATGCTTTTTTAGACAGAGCTGTTTCAAAACATGTGTGCTTTTTTTTACCGGTTTTTAGGGGTTTTTAGAAACCACTACCGGTTTTTAGCTGTTTTTAGCTGTTTTTTAGAAACCACAACCGGTTTTTTAGCTGTTTTTTAGAAACCACTACCGGTTTTTTAGCTGTTTTTAGCTGTTTTTTATAAACCACTATCGGTTTTTTTATCTGTTTTTTAGAAACCACTACCGGTTTTTTAGCTGTTTTTAGCTGTTTTTTAGAAACCACTATCGGTTTTTAGCTGTTTTTAGCTGTTTTTTAGAAACCACTACCGGTTTTTTAGCTGTTTTTAGCTGTTTTTTAGAAACCACTACCGGTTTTTTAGCTGTTTTTAGCTGTTTTTTAGAAACCACTACCGGTTTTTTAGCTGTTTTTAGCTGTTTTTTAGAAACTACTATCGGTTTTTAGCTGTTTTTAGCTGTTTGTTAGAAACCACTACCGGTTTTTTAGCTGTTTTTAGCTGTTTTTTAGAAACCACTACCGGTTTTTCAGCTGTTTTTAGCTGTTTTTTAGAAACCACTACCGGTTTTTTAGCTGTTTTTTAGCTGTTTTTTAACAGAGCTGTTCCCTTATCAACAATATTTTATCTTAACCAAATATTCATAAAAAATGAGTTCTGAATATTTATATCGCTACTGTATCATAAAAGTAAATATGTACTTATACTAAATACTAATAAATTTTGTTTTTGGCGCACTTATTTTATTTCAACTTTGGTTAGCTATTAGGAACATAAGATTACTTAATAATTGTATGTATTTCTCATATTCACCAATAGTTGAATTGTAACATTTTTGTATATTATGCATTTTTAATCGGAGCAAACTGTTAAATAAACATTTTACATGCCCAAATGATTTTTTAAAATATCCTATTTATTATTATAGAATTTTATATCATGAATAGTTTATAGAAAGATAATGTGCTGTATGCAGAAAAAATAAATAGTAGATGTGGGAGTAATTTTATTTTATTTTCTATTGCTTAATTACTTTGGAGCGCATTTTATGTGAGATCAACTGGTCCTATATTAACCGCGCTTCCTCTACCAAACTACTTACCATTAATCATATTACGCAACCTCGAATATTGTATACGCGCGTGCCTCCTGCCTATCTAGCAGAGCACGTTTATCAAACTATTGCGTCATTTGAAAGCATGTAGTCGCAGTCTGATATGATACGGCGCTGGTTTTTCTAAATCATATATTCTAGATCGATGGTTCGAGTCTTGGTGAAAATGTAAACTTTTTTTCTGTTAAATAATAATTTCAATCGTTTGTAACGTTATTGGGGTACCGATTCTTGGAGGTAGGGCTTTTAGCGGAGCCTCGACTTGTAGGCTTGGGTCCCCCAAATATGAATACCTAAGTAGGTGCGGTTCAGGTGACATGTAATAGATGGCGTATCACAGATGATGGATGACGTTTACCCAATGACAACTAGTGCCAATGATACTATTGCCCAAGTAGCTAACGCCCAAGTAGCTACGGCCTAAGTAGCTAACGCCTAAGTAGATAATGCCCAATGTAGCTACTGCTCTAGTATCCAATGCCTAATGTAGAGGCTCAGTAGCTGGTTCCTGGGACTAAGTGGCGGCGCCCCCAAAGGCGTCATAAAAATGCAAATCGGACCTTAAATTTTCTTATGGAGATTAACATGGGAAAAGGGCGTTTTTGATTGTAGAACTGTCATACCATATCTACTCGGGACCAAGCCGCGGGCCTGAAACCGTGCAAAGTACTCGCCCCTCTCCAAGACCAGGTACCAGTCGAGAACCAGACAGTACAACCCACTGTCCCTTACCAACCACATTGCTGCCTCTGGAATCAAGTGCGGCCAGGACTGTAGACTGGGTACGGAGGACAATTCAAATCCGCAACCATCCTACGAAGGACGTACCTAGTGCTAGCCCGGGGTACGAAGTAACTCAAATTACGGGCTACGGCTTACCCTAAAGCGTCTAAGACCATATACCCCAGAGAACCGTGAGGATAGTGGTAGTGGAAGCGACAGCTTCGGTTAAAGTAGTAAATCAGTAAAACGTAAAATTTTGAGTAATTTTATCCATGTTAGGTTAAAAACGTAATTTTAGCGTGGTGCTACTACTATTTTTGTAGTATAGTATATCTGACTAGAACGAAAGAAAAAGGAAATTAATTAAATGAGCCAAATTGGAATTAGTTAAATAAAAAAAAAAAAATTTAAATGACTGGAAAAAAAAATTCACAAGGAAAATTTTTTTTTTGCGAATTTAATTAATTTTCACGTATCACATATTAATCCTATAAACAAAAATATTGTTGTTTAACTTTAGCTTAAAATTTTTCACAATCTAAAATTAAATTAAGGTTCTAACCAATTATTAGACTATTAGGACTCCTAGAGTAGCACCTATGATATCAAACATAAATTCCATACAAACATTCCATTAAAATTCATACGTAACTTGGAGTTATTAAATGCTATAAATTTTCTCCAGATTCCTTATAAAATAATTAACCTCGTTTTAAAGAAAAAATAATATACCAATAATAAGTCTACACATATTTATTATTTTTTTAGCCAATTAAAAAAAACACGAGAGAGTAAGACTGAGAGAGGAAACTTATAGAAATATCAATATAAACAAATAATTATTAATAGGTGTAGTTATTAAAACGTATTAAAGCAAATTTTGCAAATACCGAATATATCTAGTCCCTCATAGATACCTTTATTTATATAAGATAGGTAAAGTCTACACTTAAAAATTATTGCAAATTGTAAAATTAATATTGTTTTTTGCCAATTGCATCATTTTACAGTAGGTATATGGATAAATTAATAAATTTTAAGAGAAATGGGTAAATTTTAAATTTCGTAAATCCATATATCTATAAAATGCATAGTTTTACATCTAACCCTTTTAATATATAAACGTCGTATAAATAAATCGGTAGCACCACTAGATTTAGGAATGTAACGTTAACATAAGTAAAAAGGCCATATAACACAGAACACTTACTTTTTCGCAACGCCTTCCGTCTAGCCAGCTGGGATAGCACGTGACGCCTTCAATCTCATGTTTACTACCTAGGGTATAATGACCAACTAACCTATATTTAAACACTTAGGGTGGGTTGTTTATTTACTTAAAATACTTTCATTAAGAAAGGTATTTTAATTCTTAAAGGGGGAAGTGGTATAGTGACTCGGAAAATTTCTTCAATAAAACTCAAATGCTTTTACGGAAAAGCATTGTCATAGAATTGTTGTTTAAAATACGGAAACTATGGAGGTTATTAGCAAGTATTTATTAAAAATTTAATTGTGGATACATAAAAGTAGATCAAAACCTGTTAGTAAATTGTGACAAGTGATAAAATATTTTTACAGAATTAAATATGAAAAAGATGTAAAAAGAAAAAAAAAGAAAAGAAAAAAAACTATTTTTAATTCCAAAGAATAAATTGTTTGGTTTCTTAAAATAAAATAAAATAATTTTTTTTAATAAAAAAATTTAAATGAATAAAAATTATTCAAAGATTTCTGAAAAGTTTTTATGAACTATTTAAAAATTAAAAATAATTAATGATTAAGAAAATACTTTTATTTATAGAAAGTGTGAACAAGAAGATTTGTCAACGAGAAGTATAGGGGTATATTACCGAAATAAATAGGGACTTTTATAAAAGGCTTGAATTTTTACCGGAAAAATTGTCGCCCCTATACCTATTTAATGAACTCTGAAAAAAATAAATGGACATAAAGAAATCTAAGATGCGATGGTCTACGAAAAATAACACAAACATTTAACTAACATGTAGGGAGATGTTATTGCGATAGTGTGACTAAACGAAGGGGTAGCTAGGGATAAGTTAACTCAAATATATTTGGAGACATTTAATATTTGTGAAGAAAATGAGCCCCCTTTCTTTACCTCAGTATAAAAACAGAAAATTAAAAAGAGTCTGTTCAGTAAAAGTTGTTCTTTGGTACGTGCGCGTGTGGGAGTAAAATAATAAACTCTAAAGAATAAGACTTAAAATTAAAAATAAACAAAAGGGTACGGCGTTCGTAGCGGGTAGAATAAGACTTATATAATTAAAAAATCAATCAAAAGTGTTAAGTTCGGTCAAAAATGGCGTGGATGACCCTCTGCCTTACATATGTACGAATGATCGGTACTAATCGGCCGATGGTCAACACCATTTTAAGGATGATGTACCACCTGCGAGACCTTTGGGGGGTAATCAACCCGGCCGTCCGGAAAATATCGCGTTTAGGGCCATAGTCGCGGGTTGGTTTTCCCTTATACATCTGGAATACCAGATATTTCGTACCAACTGGGCAGTAGCCTACGGTGGACACTCCAATCCCGCCGAATGTGACTGTCCAAATTGTCAGCCGCCACGTGACCACGAAAACTTGTTTCGACTGGCCGATTTTTGGAGAAGGATCCGAGAAGAGGAACTGCAGGGATGTCCCTGTGAGGAATGCAGGCCACCGTTTGGGGGACCCCGGTCTCCTCAGTACCCTCCGGCTGGTCCGTACATCCCAGGACCAAGTCAGCCAGCCGCCAAAGTTGCGCCCCAGCCTAACGAAGCCCCAGTAGAGGTTGCCGCTAGCCCCTCTTCGAGGCCGGGACCAAGCCGCGGGCCTGAAACCGTGCAAAGTACTCGCCCCTCTCCAAGACCAGGTACCAGTCGAGAACCAGACAGTACAACCCACTGTCCCTTACCAATCACATTGCTGCCTCTGGAATCAAGTACCGCCAGTACTGTAGACTGGGTACGGAGGACAGTTCAAATCCGCAACCATCCTACGAAGGACGTACCTAGTGCTAGCCCGGGGTACGAAGTAACTCAAATTACGGGTTACGGCTTACCCTAAAGCGTCTAAGACCATATACCCCAGAGAACCGTGAGGATAGTGATAGTGGAAGCGACAGCTTCGGTTAAAGTAGTAAGTCAGTAAAACGTAAAATTTTGAGGAATTTTATCCATGTTAGGTTAAAAACGTAATTTTAGCGTGGTGCTACTACTATTTTTGTAGTATAGTATATCTGAATAGAACGAAAGAAAAAGGAAATTAATTAAATGAGCCAAATTGGAATTAGTTAAATAAAAAAAAAAAATTGAAATGACTGGAAAAAAAAATTCACAAGGAAAATTTTTTTTTGCGAATTTAATTAATTTTCACGTATCACATATTAATCCTATAAACAAAAATATTGTTGTTTAACTTTAGCCTAAAATTTTTCACAATCTAAAATTAAATTAAGGTTCTAACCAATTATTAGACTATGAGGATTCCTAGAGTAGCACCTATGATATCAAACATAAATTCCATACAAACATTCCATTAAAATTCATAAGTAACTTGGAGTTATTAAATGCTATAAATTTTCTCCAGATTCTTTATAAAATAATTAACCTCGTTTTAAAGAAAAAAAATATACCAATAATAAGTCTACACATATTTATTATTTTTTTAGCCAATTAAAAAAAAACACGAGAGAGTAAGACTGAGAGAGGAAACTTATAGAAATATCAATATAAACAAATAATTATTAATAGGTGTAGTTATTAAAACGTATTAAAGCAAATTTTGCAAATAGCGAATATATCTAGTCCCTCATAGATACCTTTATTTATATAAGATAGGTAAAGTCTACACTTAAAAATTATTGCAAATTGTAAAATTAATATTGTAATTTTGCCAATTGCATCATTTTACAGTAGGTATATGGATAAATTAATAAATTTTAAGAGAAATGGGTAAATTTTAAATTTCGTAAATCCATATATCTATAAAATGCATAGTTTTACATCTAACCCTTTTAATATATAAACGTCGTATAAATAAATCGGTAGCACCACTAGATTTAGGAATGTAACGTAAACATAAGTAAAAAGGCCATATAACACAGAACACTTACTTTTTCGCAACGCCTTCCGTCTAGCCAGCTGGGATAGCACGTGACGCCTTCAATCTCATGTTTACTACCTAGGGTATAATGACTCACTAACCTATATTTAAACACTTAGGGTGGGTTGTTTATTTACTTAAAATACTTTCATTAAGAAAGGTATTTTAATTCTTAAAGGGGGAAGTGGTATAGTGACTCGGAAAATTTCTTCAATAAAACTCAAATGCTTTTACGGAAAAGCATTATCATAGAATTGTTGTTTAAAATACGGAAACTATGGAGGTTATTAGCAAATATTTATTAAAAATTTAATTGTGGATACATAAAAGTAGATCAAAACCTGTTAGTAAATTGTGACAAGTGATAAAATATTTTTACCGAATTTAATATGAAAAAGATGTAAAAAGAAAAAAAAAGAAAAGAAAAAAAACTATTTTTAATTCCAAAGAATAAATTGTTTGTTTTCTTAAAATAAAATAAAATAATTTTTTTTAATAAAAAAATTTAAATGAATAAAAATTATTCAAAGATTTCTGAAAAGTTTTTATGAACTATTTAAAAATTAAAAATAATTAATGATTAAGAAAATACTTTTATTTATGGAAAGTGTGAACAAGAAGATTTGTCAACGAGAAGTATAGACATATAGGGGTATATTACCGAAATAAATAGGGACTTTTATACAAGGCTTGAATTTTTACCGGAAAAATTGTCGCCCCTATACCTATTTAATGAACTCTGAAAAAAATAAATGGACATAAAGAAATCTAAGATGCGATGGTCTACGAAAAATAACACAAACATTTAACTAACATGTAGGGAGATGTTATTGCGATAGTGTGACTAAACGAAGGGGTAGCTAGGGATAAGTTAACTCAAATATATTTGGAGACATTAAATATTTGTGAAGAAAATGAGCCCCCTTTCTTTACCTCAGTATAAAAACAGAAAATTAAAAAGAGCCTGTTCAGTAAAAGTTGTTCTTTGGTACGTGCGCGTGTGGGAGTAAAATAATAAACTCTAAATAATAAGACTTAAAATTAAAAATAAACAAAAGGGTACGGCGTTCGTAGCGGGTAGAATAAGACTTATATAATTAAAAAATCAATCAAAAGTGTTAAGTTCGGTCAAAAATGGCGTGGATGACCCTCTGCCTTACATATGTACGAATGATCGGTACTAATCGGCCGATGGTCAACACCATTTTAAGGATGATGTACCACCTACGAGACCTTTGGGGGGTAAACAACCCGGCCGTCCGGAAAATATCGCGTTTAGGGCCATAGTCGCGGGTTGGTTTTCCCTTATACATCTGGAATACCAGATATTTCGTACCAACTGGGCAGTAGCCTACGGTGGACACTCCAATCCCGCCGAATGTGACTGTCCAAATTGTCAGCCGCCACGTGACCACGAAAACTTGTTTCGACTGGCCGATTTTTGGAGAAGGATCCGAGAAGAGGAACTGCAGGGATGTCCCTGTGAGGAATGCAGGCCACCGTTTGGGGGACCCCGGTCTCCTCAGTACCCTCCGGCTGGTCCGTACATCCCAGGACCAAGTCAGCCAGCCGCCAAAGTTGCGCCCCAGCCTAACGAAGCCCCAGTAGAGGTTGCCGCTAGCCCCTCTTCGAGGCCGGGATCAAGCCGCGGGCCTTAAACCGTGCAAAGTACTCGCCCCTCTCCAAGACCAGGTACCAGTCGAGAACCAGACAGTACAACCCACTGTCCCTTACCAATCACATTGCTGCCTCTGGAATCAAGTGCCGCCAGTACTGTAGACTGGGTACGGAGGACAATTCAAATCCGCAACCATCCTACGAAGGACGTACCTAGTGCTAGCCCGGGGTACGAAGTAACTCAAATTACGGGTTACGGCTTACCCTAAAGCGTCTAAGACCATATACCCCAGAGAACCGTGAGGATAGTGATAGTGGAAGCGACAGCTTCGGTTAAAGTAGTAAGTCAGTAAAACGTAAAATTTTGAGGAATTTTATCCATGTTAGGTTAAAAACGTAATTTTAGCGTGGTGCTACTACTATTTTTGTAGTATAGTATATCTGACTAGAACGAAAGAAAAAGGAAATTAATTAAATGAGCCAAATTGGAATTAGTTAAATAAAAAAAAAAAAATGAAATGACTGGAAAAAAAAATTCACAAGGAAAATTTTTTTTTTGCGAATTTAATTAATTTTCACGTATCACATATTAATCCTATAAACAAAAATATTGTTGTTTAACTTTAGCTTAAAATTTTTCACAATCTAAAATTAAATTAAGGTTCTAACCAATTATTAGACTATTAGGATTCCTAGAGTAGCACCTATGATATCAAACATACATTCCATACAAACATTCCATTAAAATTCATAAGTAACTTGGAGTTATTAAATGCTATAAATTTTCTCCAGATTCTTTATAAAATAATTAACCTCGTTTTAAAGAAAAAAAATATACCAATAATAAGTCTACACATATTTATTATTTTTTTAGCCAATTAAAAAAAAACACGAGAGAGTAAGACTGAGAGAGGAAACTTATAGAAATATCAATATAAACAAATAATTATTAATAGGTGTAGTTATTAAAACGTATTAAAGCAAATTTTGCAAATACCGAATATATCTAGTCCCTCATAGATACCTTTATTTATATAAGATAGGTAAAGTCTACACTTAAAAATTATTGCAAATTGTAAAATTAATATTGTAATTTTGCCAATTGCATCATTTTACAGTAGGTATATGGATAAATTAATAAATTTTAAGAGAAATGGGTAAATTTTAAATTTCGTAAATCCATATATCTATAAAATGCATAGTTTCACATCTAACCCTTTTAATATATAAACGTCGTATAAATAAATCGGTAGCAGCACTAGATTTAGGAATGTAACGTAAACATAAGTAAAAAGGCCATATAACACAAAACACTTACTTTTTCGCAACGCCTTCCGTCTAGCCAGCTGGGATAGTACGTGACGCCTTCAATCTCATGTTTACTACCTAGGGTATAATGACCAACTAACCTATATTTAAACACTTAGAGTGGGTTGTTTATTTACTTAAAATACTTTCATTATGAAATGGTATTTTAATTCTTAAAGGGGGAAGTGGTATAGTGACTCGGAAAATTTCTTAAATAAAACTCAAATGCTTTTACGGAAAAGCATTGTCTTAGAATTGTTGTTTAAAATACGGAAACTATGGAGGTTATTAGCAAATATTTATTAAAAATTTAATTGTGGATACATAAAAGTAGATCAAAACCTGTTAGTAAATTGTGAGAAGTGATAAAATATTTTTACAGAATTTAATATGAAAAAGATGTAAAAATAAAAAAAAAATAAAATAAAAAAAACAATTTTTAATTCAAAAAAATAAATTGTTTTATTTGATTCTTAAAATAAAATAAAATAATTTTTTTTTAAATTATAAAATTAAATTAAAATAATATTTTAAATGAATAAAAATTATTCAAAGATTTCTGAAAAGTTTTTATAAACTATTAAAAATGTAAAAATAATTAATGATTAAGAAAATATTTTTATTTATGGATTAAATAAATTTTAAAAAAATATTTAAAAATAAAATTGTCGAAGAGTCTGAGTAAGATTCCACAAAAGCAAAAAAAAAATTTATCAAACAAAAACTTACTTGTCAAGTATATTCCAAACGTATCCAAAATATTTGCAAAATAAAATCAAAACAATAAAATAAAATGAACAAATTCATTTTAAGTATATTATATATTATTAGCATCGAATAACAAGAAATGACCACACGTCATCTTAAGAATGGGGTTAATACCTGCAAATTCCTGCTAGGGTGAAAATTTTCCCCCTGCATGATTAATGAGATTGATGGGTCACCCTATCGTATATTATTGCATCTTGACATTTTTATATCTGTTTGTAACCTCAATAGGTCGGAACAAGGGATTATGACCGTTAATTAGCTATACCTTTTTTTTGTATCGTTTCTCGGAAAAGAAAATCAAGACAGTTAATAGGTAATAAAAATGTCACGTTCGCTGGCTAGGGAGAAATTGAAGGGGAGAAATTGATATAAAAAGGACTGCCCACGCTTGGACAGTTAGTTAGATTTTTGAAGCCATCACGTTAGATTTTCGGAGCCATACCCCTTGGCTAAATACGGCAAGGAAAAGTTTGCCGGTCGTCTTGCTAAAAGTTTTGCAAGAGAATATTAAATCGGTTTTTAGTCGGAAAATCGGAGTATTGGGGTCGAGCGACATTTTTGGATTTAAAAGTTCTATTGAAGAAAGAAGTAAGTGTTCTTGGCCAGATATTAGTGGATTAACTGAACGTTGTAACTTATAAGGAAAATATGTTTTAGTATAAAACATACTTGAAAAATGGTAGCTCCTATAAAAATTTAACTCATCCTTATTTAATAAAACAAGTGTATGTGAAACCTGCATCAGTGTATTAATTTTGAACCAATTTTCCAAGCTAATAAAGTTAAGCTATTAGAAAGTTTCCTTAACAAAATCTACACGGTAGGAAATTATCAAAATAAAATAGGGTAATAGTTAGTGGGAAGGTTGTTAGCAAAGAACACGGGAATCTTCCGGACCCAGCAAAATTACATCCTTATCACCGCCAATTGTCAAATAAATTATCAAGCCGCTCGGATATTACCAACAGAGAAATTGGTGGGTGTGATAACGGTAAGCCTGGCAATGTCTTCAACATGGACGAAACCGGAGTTTAGCTTAATAACAAACCTGCATTATGTTATTGCTGAAAAAGGATCGAAGAATGTAGCGGCGATCACATCAGATGAAAAAGGAGAAACAATCAGTGTAATCTGTTGTTCTAACGGGGAAGGAACATTTATACCGCTAGCTTGCATCTTTAGAGGTAAAAACAAAAAAACAGAATACGAGGACGGGATGCCCCCTGGATCCGTGGTCTATATGTCTGAAAAATCAGTATATAGGTATTAAAACTTCGCTTTTCTTGATATGGCTACAAACACAATTTGTTCCCAGAAAACTACAAGGCCGAGTAATTCTAATTTTAGATGGTCAGCATCACACTGCAGTTCGATAGAGGTTCTAGTTTACGCTGAAGCAAACGAAATCACTTTATTGTGCCTTCCCAGCCACACGACACAAATTCTGCAGCCTCTCGATCGTGGATTCTTTGAAGCATTTAAAAGTCTTTACTATGCTGCCTGCAATAGCTTTATACGAGCAAAGCAAATCCCACAAGAGCACTAAATAGACTACAATTTGGGCAATTGGTAGCGGAAGCGTCGTCAAAATCAGCCACAGTTAACCATGCCACATCATCTTTTCGTGCCACCGGAATAATTATACCGTTCAGCAGAGACGCTATTCCAGAGTACGCTTTTTTAAACCAGAATAGTCCTGTAAAATATGCTAAAACCGCCGTTGATCAACACCCGTGACCGCATAGTTATCCAATCTGAAAATAAAACAACCGTTGCCAAAAACCCTGAAGAGGAAAAAGAAACCCCGGGAAAAATGTTAAACACCATCTGTCTAATACTTCTAAAGTGGATGTGGTACGCAAACGCAGTCGTCAGCTTGCTGAGATATTAACATCTCCCGAAAATATGTTGAAAAAGAAAACTCTAGCAGAAAACAAAGTTAAATTGTTCCACAAAAAAACACGAAAGGAAGCTACGAAAAATAAAAAAATCTACTAACAGCCAAGCGAAGAAAATTATTATTGTTATAAACTACTTGTATATTAGTTATTTCTAGTAGAAGAAATAGAGCTGGATTCTATCGTAATTTTGATTAGAACCCAGTTGGCTAAAATGTGTTTATAAAAATATATCTACGTGCAACACTCTAATATCTAAACCAACTCGTACCATTGAAAAGTTTTAGAAGGTTGCAAATTAAGACTAAATACATTTTTATTAATTAATCCATGCTTAAGTTATCTGATGGATATATTGAAATTGCGTAGACAACAACCTACCAGACGCGTATCTACCGTTTACAGAAAAATAGAGTTAAAGGCAAAAAAATTAAAAATGGAAATAAGTACCTACATAACTGAAATTTGACACTATTTGGACTAAATTTTTATTTGGCAAAAATATTTTTATATAAAATCTTGCTGTATTTTTAATAATTAAGTAAGGTTACTCTTTAAGGCAATTTCGAAAACATGAAATTTGCTGCCTTACTATTCGCGCAGATGAAATGAATTTAGTTTTAAAGCACGCACCAACTTTTATCAAGAATAAAATTTTCTGAGAAATCGGTAATAAAAAAGTTTTCCATGTGTTGCATATTTTTTTGGACACTGTATGTAGGAAAAAAATTCTGTGGATTTATATGAGAAACTGATTGGTACCTATATATTTTGGCTCACTCTGTGGTACCTAACATTTATTCTTTTTTTTGCTAAAAATATTTCCGCTTTATGTTTACCAAAATGCATTATATGTGTTTTAGAAAACAAAATAGACGACATCGAAATTCTGAAACATTTACAAGAAGCCGAAATTATTGACATATTATGCAACAAGGTAATGGGGGACAAAATACTCCTCCGACGACAAGTTGAATTATTAAACAGAGAGGTAAAGATTATGAACATTTTATGCCAGCCAGGGTGTTTGGCAATATATTGTTTTATTTTTACATCAGTGCAGGTACTGGAGGAGGATGGCCCTTGTCCCCGTCCTGAAGTCAAAAGCTTAATGGCAAGAAAAGAATAGAATTTCTGAAAGCACCCTATAGATATAATGTTTATAAATAACATATAGGTACTTTTTTCGTAGGACGGCGATGAATCTCCACCACCTAAAAAAATTTATGTACCTAACTAATGAAGAGCCTATTGTATCTTTGGCCTCTTTTCCGTCAACAAGTACAATTCTACAGAAGAAAAGTACAATTCTATCTTCTATCATCAGCAGCAACATCCCACATGTCCACCTCCACAGTGACCTTGGACTCTGATTTTACATTTGAAAGAAACCTTAAGTATGGACTAAATAATAATGCATATTATATTAAAAACTAATTGGAATTATCTTATGTAGAATCGGATAATTTAAAAATATACAGGGTGTTCCATTTAAAATAACAATATTGCTACCTGTTTTGGGCAGAAGCGGCTACGCCGCATTGCTAACAATATTTTGAAACGATAGACCATGGTCGTTTATCTGAACAACTAAATTTTAAAAAAGACGTATCACCCGTTCTCCATAAACGTTTAATACGCCATCCACCATGAGACACCCTGTATAATTCGTCCGTTTTTAATATTTTTTAGTAATACAATCAATGTTTTTCTTACATTGATTTGTTTTATTATAACTTCTCCCAATTTAAAAGAAGAATGACTGAACAACCTATGTAGAGTAATGTCATTGTATTGTGATTTTATTCTTAGTTGTAGTTTAAGTGCCAGTTGGAGTTTTCTCTGTAGTGTCCTATGTAATAAATAAATAAATGTTAGAATACTGCTTATTTGTTATATTATTACCATACTCTATAATATGTTTAAAAACTTACCTACTGTATTTTTATATCTGTTCTATATCCTTAACACGTTCACTGCCCATGACGTTACATAACGTCATATACCCTCTAGCCCATGGCGTTAGGGTACGTCATTATTTACACTACTAACTTAAATCTGTATTTTAAAATTAGGCGAGGGTGTTATTCAATTCTGTGCGATGTGAGCCACTAGTAAGAACCTTAAATATTGTTAGTGTGAGTTTGGTCTTTGCGCCTTCAATTAAATTTTGCTGGGGCGCCCAAAATTTAAAGTTCCGCAACTACTGCCAACTGGCTACAAAACCAAAATATTGTAATATGTAATTAGGTTACGTTGTTGTCAGTATATTATTTTATAGATATGTGAAGAAGAAAATCTATAAGCCAAAAAAAGCAATGGAGCTTGCGTTTTCTGGAGAACTCTCAGATGGTGATTATCTACTTCAGAGTGACGATGATCTCTGCGATAACTCTGACATAGATTATGTGTCAGAGGCAGATGAGAAATACCCAGAATCTAGTAACGTAGTAGCCGATGAATCTGAAGATCAATTTCAGTTTGTGGATTTTGTATCCGACTTGAAAAATATTAATTTTACAGGATCTGCAATTCCTCCAAATGTTGCTGACATCAACGAGCCTTCGGAATATTTCAACCTTGTAGCTACAGATCAGTTCTATGACTTGGTAATTATTACAGAAAGCAATAAGTACGCAGAAGAAATCTTTCTTTTGGGTTCTGAAGAACAATCTCGCATAACTCGCTGGAAAAATAAACGCCATTAATATGGCGTGAATATGCTTTGCGAGCCAAATGGAATGGTTACCATTACCATGGGGATATTTTAAAGACAATAACGAACATCTAGCAACACAAAATACTCATCATTTTGTGTAATATATTAATACCTCTTAAAAATTTAACTAACTGTGTACAAATTTAAGAAGAGAGAGAGAGAGAGGAATGATTAGCACACAGAAATTATTATGTAAGGTACTTTATCATTTAAACTATGTCTTATTTAATATTACATCTTTTTTTCTTTTTTAGTTGCATTGTAAACGTTGTTTTTACTTTATAATCGACAAGAAGTTTACATTTCATAATGGGATACGCATTTGTTTAGCCTGTTATGATGAATTTCAAAAACAACAAAAGACATAAACCAGATCCTGCATCATTACTGCTATTACCAAGAAGCGAAAGCGAGAGAAGAAATGATCATAAAACATATACACATTTAACGATACAGCCTGAAGACATAATTTTAAATAATAGAACAAAACGTATAATTAATTTACTCCACCATATCGTCGGTCAACTCACGAAGTGTCGTAACTCAATAAAAGTCGATTTTGAGTTAGGTCCACCATAATTTTTGAAATATCCTGTTTTATTATCTCACCAAATGTCGTCTCTCATATCCTTATATTCTGCGAGTAATTCAAATTTTAACGGTTGTCGTATGTCAGTTTGGTAGAAAATAGTATCTCACGAGCTGTCGTAACTCGACTTAGGTCACTTCGTGAGTTTCATTTTTAATATTTGTTCAGGAATGTTGCACGTCGTATCTCATTTTTTCCTGTCGATGCTTGTTGTATTGCACTACGCCCAACGGCACCTTATGTTATTTTTAAAGTTTCTGTCTAGTTGTCGTTTTACTGCGATAGCGAACGGACGGTCGCGCCGTGTTTGCTACCAAAATGGACGTTCTTGTAGTATGGAAGGATAAAACAATAAATGTAGTGAAGTCTAGTGAACTTAGTGTAGCAAAATGCACGCCGCTTGTGAAAGGTACAAAAGTTAAAATGTGGTTCGACAACAAATGGTACAGTGGGACAGTCCTTGATGTAGAAGAAAACATTAGTGATGAGTTTAACAGTTCAGACGAGGAACCTTTGGCGCTATTAAAAAATAAGTTAACCAGTCATGGCAATAAATGTACAGAGGAACACCCATTGAATTCACCCAAGCTAATCAATCAAGCTGCCGTTATAAGTGTAGCTGAAAATAATTGTGAGATAATTGAAGGTAATATTTTTTGGGATAATATAATAATATAATATTTACAAAATAACGAAATGCCTAATAATACTAGAACTAAGTTAAAATAGTGAATTTATTTCTGGTAAAGTAATATTATTTGTTTTAGGCGAAAACAATAATTTGCAGCCAATAGATTCTTCAAAAATACCTAATGTGTGCGAGAATACTATACCGCAAGATAATAATAATTTACTAATGAAGCAATCACTTGCAAAAAACATAAATGTTGTCAATGTGATAGCACCAAATACTGATGCTGTGGATGGAAATATTTGTGAGAGGACAGAAGGTATTATTTTAATATTCCTTTAGTTAAAAAAATACGTGAGGTACCTATACAAAATTTTATCCCATTTAGAAAAAAATCCCGAAATATATTGCATTGATGGTCCGTTATTATTGATTTGTTCTTAGTTGCTAGGGGTTTTAAATGATTATATGGGCAGTGATTTAAAACTGTGACATAATTAAAAAAAATTGAATCGCTAGTAAATAAATTTTTACACACTTTTGTTGCTATGCGTTAAATATTGTAATTTCAGCCGTCACAATTGAATAAAATACAGTATATTGTAGACGTTTTGTTAGTGAGTAAATGTACTGTTATTTATTGCAGGTGAAGCCAATAATTTTCAGCCACCATTTTCCACAATCAAAGATGCATGTGAACAAAATTCTGATAGTTTACAACTAGAAGATATTGAAAGCGTTGATTATGATTCAGACCGGGATCCCCCCTATCTAGCAACCTGCGAATACCATTATTGTAACGAAGAAATTTGGGCAGCTTGTCATCGCTGCATAAAGTTATTGTGTTTTAATCATTTTGACAACAATTCATCTTGTAACATGCACACATCGTTAAAAAAAAGATATAGTAAGAAATCCAACAAGCATCCGCAAAAGAAATTACGTTTTGCGAAAAATAGTGAGCTAGAGAAAAATGATAAATTTACACCAGAGCAGTTCGTAGTTGAAGGAGGAGAAAAAGAAGGTGAAACAGTTTTAAAGAAAAGGACTAACGCACAGAAGTTAGCTAAAAAGCTAAGAAATTTAGGACAGGAGTATGTTAGTCCAAAAACGAAAAAGGTTATGCCTGCCAGATCTTTAAAGGCTGCTTGTAAAGTAGAATATTGTAAAAAAATTGGGCGTCAATGTTTCCTATTTAGTGACGATGAACGAAAGAACATATTCAACTCATATAACGCTTTGGGAAGTTTAGATCGTCAAAGAGAATTTATCCTTCATCATGTCGAAATTCATCAGCCTAAGCAACATACTACAAACAAGGACACATCGCGCAGAAGCAACACAATAAGATATTTTTTAACTCTTGACAATATTAAGATTATGGTTTGTAAATTATATTTTTTAAACACTTTGGGAATCTCAGACCGCACTGTGAGAACGGCTATGTCAAAATTAACAAGTGTTGGTATGATGGAAGGAGAGAGACGAGGTGGTAGACAATCTGAAATGATCCGTGCTAGAGATTTACAGGTCCGTTTGGCCATTGAAGATCATATCAATAGATTCCCTAAAGTAGAATCACATTATTGTCGAGCATCCAGTTCAAGAGAGTACTTGCATCCGGACTTGACGATACTTAAAATGTTTGCCTTATTTGTAAAGGACCTACCAGATAAAGACCTACCCAGTATTGTAACTTATCGCAGGGTTTTCAATATGAAAAATTTAAGTTTTCATCATCCCAAAAAGGACCAATGTTCTTTGTGTTTAACCTTTAGACAAGGAGATGAAGTGGTCAAAGCTAAGCTAGAGCAGCGGTATACAAAACATATTTTGGAAAAAACTACAGTTAGACGTATAAAAGAAGAATGTAAAGTGCAGGCAAAAAACGATGCAAAGTTTTTGTGCGCCACCTTTGACCTGCAACAGGTAATTTACCTCCCTCGAAGTAAGGAAAGCGCAATTTTTTACAAACGTCGGTTATCCAATTTTAACTTAACGTTCTACGATATTGGCACCCAAGAATGTAAATGCTTTACGTGGTATGAGGCTATAAGCCGACGAGGCGCTTCTGAGATTTCCACAGGGGTTTTTAAAGCTCTTCAACAGTATGACACAAAAGGCATTCAGTTTGTATCACTTTTTGCCGACGGCTGCAGTGGGCAAAACAAAAACACAATATTAACAACGATGCTTCTGTATGCTGTTACCCATTTTAATAATCTGAAGGAAATAAATCTTAGATTTTTTGAAAGCAACCATGGACAAAGTGAGGGTGACAGTGCACATAGTGCTATTGGACGAGCAATTGAAAATTCTGGCGATATAATAATACCATCCCAGCTTCACCCAATTATTACCCTGGCAAGGAAAATGCGTCCTTATGAATTAAATGTACTCGAACATGACGAGTTTCTTAATTTTAAGAAGCTCTCGCAATCTTTGCGAATCTTGTCCATTAAAACCACAGACACTGGAGAAAAATTTAAATGGACTGAGATAATGGAGCTGAAAGTCCTTAAGTCTAAACCAAGAAACATATTTTTTAAGACGAGTCATTCTCAGAATGAGTACAGCTCTATAACACTAAAAAGAAACACTAGCATTTTCGACCTACAGCTTGAAAGACTAAATACCGAACCTGTCAAAATATCGAAAGATAAGTATGTGGATCTAATCAGCCTTTGTTCTGGTGACACGCCGGTCATTCGCCTCGAAGAACATAAACAATTTTATAGATCTCTGCCACACGATGAATAAATTATGTAAATGGTTCTCATCCAAAAAATATTATTTCCTAAAAAAGAATGTAATATATTTTATTTGGTTTTCTATTCTTATGATAAATATTATTTTTAGTTTTCTTATTTAAACAAACCTTAATATTGTTACTAAAATATTATCATTGCCAGTTATTTTTTTATTAAGTTTTTTATGTAGTTCAAATAATAAAATGTTTCTTACAACCCATGACGTATCTTACTTAATCTCAAAATACCTTAAAGAATTTTATCTCACGAAATGTCGTAACTTATTAAAAAAAAAATTTCTCCCATTTGGTAATAATTTTTAAGCACAGTATTAATGTCTACCTATAAAATCACTTCCATTTATAATATACACTAAAAAATAATAAGGCTAACACAACATTTGGTAATGTTACGCTCGTTTAAAAAAGTATCAAAACTTTAAAATGCTCTCCTGAAAAATCACGAAAACTGAGATACGACACTTCGTGAGTTGACCGACGATATCTCCAAACTACTTCCAAATTACACATGCTATATTGCAGGAGAATTTACCGCATATCTACTTAATAATATCACAACTTTCACCACTGTTAATTTCTTTATTCATATTCATGACAATAACAAAGAGCATGTAAAATTTTTATTTAATTTAATTGTAAAGAATTGTAAAGTTTCCAGTAGACGTCATATTACAAGATCAAAAGTTCAATATATTATTGATGCGCCATATTACTATGAAAAAATATTAATTTTGTTTGGACATTTTATTATACATATATTTATTATACCAAACTCTTCACCATTGATAACAGCAGAACAATGTATTATTAACCTAATTAGCAAGTATGAAACTATCGACATTTGTAAATGTGCTATAGCATTTTTAAATAATTATTTTAGGGTATTTGCACTCAAGTTTGCCCCATAGAAAATGTTAAAGCACTCTTTTCATGTAAACGGGGTAAATTTTTACACTTACGTAAGAATAAATTGTTAAACCCAAATTCGTTAAGGTATCTAGCTTTTAAATCGTTATTAAATTTAACATTGACTGCACCAAATTGATCCTGACCCAATTTATATCGGTTCAATAATGACAGCAATATAATACTATATTATTTTTATAGTTTTTAGTCAACACACCTATTTTAAGCAAACTGTTACGGTAATACAGAAGAAGAATTTCTCTTTATTTCGTCAGATCCATCCCTAAACGCGTTTCGTCATATCATGACTCATCAGTAGAGCTAGGATCCGACAAAACAAAGAGAACTCAAAGCTGCTTATGGCAGCACAGTGGTGGGACACACCAGTAAGATGTGGCACGGAGCGCCATCTGTATCGTTATTAGACACTCTTGAGCATACCAGCACCTCTAACAAACTTATAGAAATAAGTAAAAATGTTACGGTAATGTTATATCAATTTTTTTACTTATTTGTAAATGAGTTAACAATTGTAAATGAATATTAAATCATCAACTTCAATCCTAATGTGTTTTATTTAATTATTTATGTATTACGCAATACTTTGTAATATGTAAGAAACCACGCTGGGACGAAGCAAGACCTAGCGAGTGGAAGCGAGACGAAGCGAGAAAAAGTGAGATGAGAAAGGATTTTAGTCAAGTTCATTGACAAGGAGCACAGCGGTAGACAGGCATGCAGGCTAGCCAATCTCTCCATCTCACTTTTTCTCGCTCCGTTTCACTCACACACGATAGATCGATAGAATAGTACCACCGAACTGGTCAAGCACGTGGTGCGATGGCACCACCATCGCGTAGTACTGTACGGTGGGTGGATGAGCGCGCGCTACGATAGTGGAAACGTGGGCAATTTGGAACAATTCAAACGTGATTATAGGGGAAGCATGGGTCTAATTAATTAAATACACGAGGGTGATTTTTTTTTATGAGAGTAGTAATGGAGTAGTACAAGAACACTAGACTACAGTCACATGATCAATCTCTCGCTCTCTCTCTCACTCACTCACTCACACAGTTCCCGCGCAAAATTCAAAACAAGGCGGCCATTTTGTTTTTATTAAGTAGGCGTGGTCCAATACACACGTGGTAATCAAAACAAGTCGGCCATCTTTATTTTATTAGGTAGGCGGGGTCCAATACACATGTGGTAATTAACACAAGTCGGCCATTTTGATTTTATTAGGTGGGCGTGGTCCAAATGTGACCTTGAAGGACACTACGCCCTAAGGGGGCCGTAATAAGTCTTAAGGGGGCCCCAATAAGTCTTAAGGGCCCCATTTTTTGCTTTTTTTGACGCGCATGCGCAGAGAAAGTGTCGCGGAAACCCGCTTGTATAACTACTAACAAGAACTATCTTTTACCTGAATGGTCATTAAAGAAAGCGCTTTACGATTTCTATGTAAACAATTGGTGTAAAGACCGTAACGTGAAAGCGCTCTCTATATGTTCTTTTAACAATGCCATGGATTTAAAAAATATATCCTTGAACCAGCCAAAAAAAGATCAATGCCTTATTTGTTTTTCACATAAGCTAGGTCAATTTCCAGATAGCGACCATGCTACACACATTGAAAAGAAAGAAGAAGCACGAGAAGAAAAACAGCGGGACAAAGAAACTGAAAAAAATGTATTTACAGTGGACTTGCAGGCCGTCCTTTTGTCACCACGTTCCAGTGTTTTCAGTTTGTATTACAGAACCAAACTGTGTATGCATAACTTTTGTTTATTTAACTTAACAACTCTAGAGGGATCATGCTATATCTGGAATGAATCAGAAGGGGGTCTCAATGCAGAAGAATTCGTTTCAATTGTGACTACATTTTTGTCAGACCAAGTGATACCAAACTTAAAAGAAACAACCACCAATGGACATAACAAAATTATATTGTACAGTGACGGTTGCACTTACCAAAATCGTAGTATGAGCAATGGATTGTTAAATTTAGCAGTGACAAATAATGTCATTATCGAACAGAAGTTCTTAGAAGTTGGGCATACCCAAATGGAAGCGGACAGGATGCATGCATCCATTGAAAAACAATTAAAGTACAAAATAATTAACGTTCCAGCAGACTATATTGGGATGTGCAGAAAGGCTAGAAATCCCCAGCCTTAGGGGAAACCAGGCCTTGTCGGCCCCCCGTCTATGATGACCCCCTTCGCATATTTCTAATCTGCACATGTGGCATCGCTGTTTAAACAATTTAGAATCCTCAATGCACGTGTGTGAAATTTTAGGCCGTTAAAAGAACTATAACGAAAAAACAAATCAGGTAAGTTCCAAATATTTTCATAGTTGTAATATGACCTATATTTTTGGACAGCATTTTATTATAATTTTGTTAAATACGATTGGCATTAGTTAGGTTATGTATACTCTTCCATTATCGGACGAAATCATTGAGCGTTGTTGCCGCGTTGATTTTATTTTATGATTTTCGAAAATGTATCGCATTTAATGTATGCTGGACCCCGAGTGATCAGTTAATGTCGGTCCCGGGGACCATCATACTCGGACCATATATATAATAATTGTTTGTTATTTAATTTCAGTTATTGGCAAAATGAGGAAAAAAGTGCAGAGACAAGTGTGGAATAAAGAGAATATGGAAGCAACGATAAGCGCTATAAAGTCAAATGGTTGGAAACTAGCTGCTAGAACGTTTGGAGTCCCCAGAAGTACTTTAAAAAGAAAAGTTCTAGATCGTAACAAAATTATTAAAAATGGAGAAAAAGGATTTTTTAAATAGATAGATAGATAGATAATTTATTAATGTCAAGGTACATAGTACTTACACAAGTCATATAAATGAAAATAAAATAATAGTATTGAAAAAGTAACAAAATACAAACGTTTTATACTGTCACAAACAATCTAAAATCATTACATATATAACATTCTAAAATCAACACTTAAATATTTTGCACATCACAATTTAAAAATTCATCAACCGAATAAAATGCGCCCTTCACAAGAAACGCCTTTACCCTATTTTTAAAAGCTTTAATAGGTAAAAGCTTCAGATCCACGGGAAGCTTGTTATATAACCTGATCCCCAGAAAGTCTGGTCCACTCTGGCATCTTTTTAACCTCTTATAAACAATAGCTAAGTTCTCTTTATTTCGCGTATTGTAGTCATGCAACTCGGAGTGAGATTCAAATTTATCTGCATTGACCTTCATGAAAAGCAGAGTTTCAAGTATGTAGACCGATGGAAAGGTGAGTATTCCATGGACTTTAAAAGCATCCCTGCAGTCCTCCCTGAAAGATAACCCCGCTATCGTTCTGACAGCTCTTCTCTGCATTGCAAAGACCCTGTCAGTATGGCACGAGTGACCCCACACAATAATCGCATAAGTGAGGAAGGAGTGTATCACTGCATAATATGCAGTTTTTAATGTACTGGTGGATACGGAAGTGCTTAGTGCTCTTAATGCAAAGGCTCCTTTTTTTAGTTTTTCGCAGACGTAGTCAATGTGATGGTCGAATTTGAGTTTGTTGTCAAGTTGTACGCCAAGAAATTTTATTTTTTCCTGATTATCAGGCATCTCTGACATGTCTCTCAAGGAGAAGACCATTTCATAAGTTTTGTCTTTGTTGAGCAAAAGTTTATTGGCCTTGAACCAGTCCTCAGCTCTCGCCTGTACCTCACACAAGGCCTCTCTTGCCAGGTCAAGCGAGTCCGCCTGGCACGACAGCGAAGTATCGTCCGCAAAAATAGTAAACAATGTTAGATTATCGACAAGTGGAAGATCATTGATGTAGATAAGGAACAACAATGGGCCCAGAACTGACCCCTGCGGTACACCCACATCAACCATCCTCTCCCCGGACAAAGCGTCTCCCACCCGAACAACCTGGGCTCTATCTCCCAGGTAAGATTTAAGCATACCAATGCTATCAGGGTGAAAACCGTAATATTCAAGTTTTCGTAGGAGTATGTCGTGCGCGACACAGTCGAAAGCCTTGCTCAGGTCACAGAATGTCGTTGCGTGATATCTTCGATTTTCAAATGAGTCCATTATTCCCGAGACCAAGTTAAGTATACCCAAGGTTGTGCTCTTACCCTGTCTAAAACCAAATTGTGTAGGAGTGAGAAGGTTATTATTATCCAGAAAGCTAGCAATTCTAGATGCCATGCATTTCTCTATTACTTTTGACAAGATCGGAAGTAGAGAAATTGGTCTATAGTTTGAGGGTAGGGTAGTGTCTCCTGCTTTGTAAATTGGAGCAACAATTGCTCTTTTCATGGCTTTTGGAAAAGTACTAGTCTGAAAACATAAATTTATTAGTTTTGTTAATGGAATGTATATAATATTTTTAATACTTTTTATAATTTTAACCGTAAGGCCATATATGTCAGCACTATTTTTATTGACAAGGTTATTGATTATATCTCTTACCTCAATATAAGTTACTTCAGTGAAGCTGAACTTATCTGTCGTCTGAGCAATGCCCTTAAGGTTTTGAAAGGGACTTACATTATGGTCATCAATTTCTTTTATGAGATTGTGGGCAATGCTAGTAAAATAATCATTAAATTCTTTTGGTGTTATCTTTGGGTTTGTGTTGATATGAGATGGGGGCTTACCTCTAAATTTATTTATAATTTTCCACATAGTTTTTACTTGGCTTCGTGATGTCTGTATTAGTCTGTCATTTGCATTAATTTTGGCAGCTTTCAAGGCTTTCTTATAGATGTTTTTGAAGTTTTTATATTCAAGTTTATTCCGTTTTGAACCGCTTTGTCGACTAAGTTCACCAAGGAATCCTAAAGTTTCTCTCATTTCTCTAAGCGAGTCATTGAACCAACTAATGTTTTTTGATTGGTCTGATCGTACCAGATATGTTCTTTGAGGAAACGACTGCAGATATGCTTCTTCTAAGTTATCCAAGAGGATCTCAAACTTTTTGTCAACAGTAAGGTTGTCTTGATTGATGAAGTCCCATGAGAATGAATTGACAATATTGTAAAATTTATACAGACCTTCGTCAGTTATGGGCCTACATACTTTTTTTTCTTGGTTTATTTTTTTATCTTTATAGTTAAACGTGAGTTGCAATATTTGACTGGAATGATCAGAGAGGTTTGAATTTAACGTGTCAACTGATATTGATTTTGGAAAAAAATTTATAAAAATATTATCTAGACACGCATCCCCCCTCGTACCCTCGTTAATCATTTGACGAAAGCCGTTGCTTACCAGAGTATCGCAAAGCCGGACGCATTCAGGTCTATTTGTGCCAAAGTGGACATTGAAATCGCCCAGGATAATAATTTTTTTATTTAATCCGATTCTGGTAATCATATCCTCAACAGCCCCCATAAACCTCTGAAAATCACCAGTTGGTGGCCTATAAAGGGCTATTAAGTAAGTGTTATGATTAATCAATAAGGTTGCACTTATTTCTATTACATTTTCGATACTTAGGTTGTTAATATAATCTAGGGCAGATGTGTCAAGTGAAGGAACGCTTAAGACTGCAGAGCCACCCCCTTTGTTGCCCCTTCTTGTAAAGGAGCTTCTCACGAGATAGCCATCCAGAGTAAAGGCATCCAGTTCCTGATGGGTAAGCCAGTGCTCCGTCAGGCAAAGCACATCCACATTTAGATCTTGTAGAAAAGCCTCCAGTTCGTTGACCTTGTTTCGGATTGACCTTATATTCAGATGCAGGAGTGTTAGGTTAGGTGTTAGTGAATTATCCTCGGGTTCTGTTTTGGAACCGACTGTTTGCGGCGTTGGATGTTCAGAAAATGGTTTACAGTAATACCCTTTGGCCATAGATCGCCTGACATAATTGCTTCCTTGTTCGGGTAAGGTACCATTATTTTGAAGGAGCTTCTATACTTATCCTTTTTTGTTTTCATTTTTTCACAGTTGACTCCTTTATCAAGGCTTTTGGTTTTTAAAAATGATAATATATCCTTTGTTGTTGTTTCTATAGAAAGTCCCGTTAGAAACAGCCATGCAACTTTTTCCGCTGGACGGATAAGTTGCGAGTCTTCACTGGTCCCTTTAATTGGTTCTGGTCTTGCTTTGTTTCCATTATCATTTCGTTTCCGTTTGTTAAGAACTTTTTGCCAAGGTCCATCATTTTCCTGCTTTTCGTCCAGGTTCTTTGAGGTTAGATCCACAAAACTCGAAGTTAGATCATTATTGGCCACAGAGGAACGATCGGCACGTGATGTCGTTGGATTAGCTGAGGCGCATTCCTTTTTTGGGTTAGACTGCTTAGAATCTTGGTTGCGGGCACCATCTTTGGGCACAGAGGAATAGTTAGTCTGTGTTGGGTTAGCTGGTGCGCAATGCTTTTTTGGCTCCGTCTGCTTCGCTGCTTGATTGCTGAAATCGGTGGCAGTAATGGCGATGGTCGCTACGGGTTTCAGAGAGCTTATGTCTGCTCTGTGGTCCGGAGTTTTTTTGGAAATTGACAACGGCAATGTTGCCATGTTGTTGTTGCTATTGGCAGAGATTTTTTGTTGTTTATTTACCTCCTCCTCCAATTTCCATATTTTCTCCATTTGGAGTTGGCTATTTAGTTTTAGCATGTTGTTTTTGTCCATGGCTTCTTCCAGCATCTTTTTGAGATAGTGAATTTCCATTTCCAATCTTGTGTTCTCGGCATGGTGGCCGTGTTCCTGTTTTTACGCCAGAAATTGAAATGGAGTTGGTTAACCACATACAGACGATGACCGATAGGTATTTTGGATTAACCGATGTGCGAAAACTTGGATTCCAACTAGTTGAAAAATTAAAAATAAAGCACCCTTTTAACAAGGAAACCCAAATGACTGGTTTGGATTGGGCACATGGATTTATAAAACGGCATAAAAATCTTATTTCTTTGCGAATACCTAAAGCAACCTCACTCGCCCGCGCACAGGGGTTTAATAAACCTGTAGCTGAAAAGTTTTTTGAACAGCTAAACGTAATAATTTTGGAAAATAACTTCAAACCGGATTAAATATTCAACATGGACGAGTCAGGTTTTTCCACAGTCCGGTCAAGAACTGAAAAAATCTTATCGATACGAGGAAGAAAGCAAGTCGGTACACTGACAAGTGCCGAAAGGGGTGTTCATTTTTCTGCAGTGTGTTGTGTTAATGCAATGGGAAATTTCGTACCTCCTGCGTTGATTTTCCCAAGGAAGAACATGAAAAATGAATTCATGGACAAGGCTCCTATTGGCTCAGTTGGATATGCCAATGAAACCGGTTACATTCCTGGAGAATTATGCCTTAAATGGCTTCAACATTTTAAACAGTTTGCAAATCCTTCTCCGGAAAGAAAAATTCTACTTTTATTAGATGGCCACTCGAGTCATAAAAATTCGCAGGTGCTAGAGTATTCCAAGTCCAACAATATAATTTTATTCTGCTTTCCGGCTCATTGCACTCATCGCCTACAGCCTTTGGACGTATCGTTTTAGAGCCACTTACGATCAATTACAATCAGTCGATAAGAAGTTGGCTTAGGGCACACCCTGGACGTGTTTTGAGTCATTATCAAGTGGGCGAGTTATTTAACGAAGTCTTTTTAAAAGCTGCAACACTAGGGAATGCCATCAGTGGTTTTCAGAAGACTGGTATAGTTCCATTTAATGAAAACGTATTCACTGACTATATGTTTAGTCCTGCAGACGTTACAGATGTCTCTCCTAAAGAAAGTGCTTCTGCTGCTCCTGTTGAAGCTCCCGGTGAACAAGTTCCAGAGTGTATAAACAAAGATGTTCTTGAGCCAGAAGAAATTGCTAATCCGTCAACATCAAAACCATCCTGCAGCGCGTCAGGGAAAATAGTTAAAATAATCCAAAACTTATCACCTTTGCCGACGGTGGAAAAATCTAAAAGGAAAAGAGTTTAAAGAAAAAAGGGGAAATGCGGTGTTATAAATTCGACCCCAGAACTAGAGGAGATAAAAAAAAACAAAGGCAAAAAAGGGAAGTAGAAGAGAGGAGGGCAGCCAAAAGGGCAAAAAATAACTTAACAAACTTGGAAACGGAAGAAACAAGTCAAGAATTTCAGGAAAGTGATTAAAACGAATATCCTGCCTGCATTAACTGCAATGGATTATATACAAAATCCAGAAAAGGTGACTTTTGGATTCGTTGCGTTGCCAAAACTGGAAAAGCTGGTGCCATACCGACTGCGCAGGAGTTGACAGAAGGTTGAAGTGTTTTGTTTGTGATCTGTGTCAGTAGAGCCTTCAATGTACATGTTTTTAAATATTTTTGTTAAATTTATTTTGAAAAATAAGTTTCGTTTTTTGAAAATTCTTAATGTTTTCTTTTCATGAAAGTGTCAAAAACTAAAGACATCTTTGTTTTTAAAATGGCAGAAATCAGAAACTTAATTTCTATCTGAAGGGTCCAACATATGTATACTGATGTTAGTGTATGTTGGCCCACTTATATCATATAAAAGAAAGTAAGTTTAGTGAGAAGCATATAATAGTTTTAGTGTTATACCAAAAACTGTAAGTGGTCTGTATTAAAATGTTATTAATAAATTAATTTGTTATGTTAATATTAATTAATTAAAATTCACATTAATATTAACAATATATTTAAAGCAAAAATACAGAAAATAATGTGTTTATACATATATTTATTTACAAACAATTCACATGAATCATGTAATTCTACGTGTTACTGGTAATATTATATGCACTATTGCTGGCAACAGGTAACCAACTATTATTGCTGTAGTTTTACAGGATTTATTTTTAGAGTGTTGTTTGCAATTATTAAAGACCTGTTACAAATATTAGCAACTTTGCCTTGCTCTAGAGAGAACAACACCAGAAAAATCTTGTTCAATCTTAAGACAACTGAAATCTTGGATAAGAAATTCGATATTAAATGAAAGATTAAACGGATTAGCGCTACTGTCAGTACACAGATATATATATATATATATATTGATTTAACCGACCTTACCAGACCCGGCATATTGAACAGACCACCTCGAACCCACTAGAAGGACAAAGGTGCGGGGAGTGTATTTCGTTTAAAAATAAAGTAATACGATCAAATAAACGAGGCAACCCGAGAGGGGTAATATTTATGCAAAACAAAAAAATATGCTATGTTCAACAAACGCTGATGACCCCAGTATAACAAACCGACTTCCTAGGCCCGTCTTCTTATCAATTATATGGCCAGCCGACGTTAACGGACCCTGCGGCGTTGCCATATCCAGTTTCACAGTTATGCGTTCTGCGAACTCTTTTGGCGCGAAAAGGCGGTAAAATGAGGTTAAAATAACTTGTGTAAGCGGTGAAAACTATTACTATAACAAAACAAATATGTCTCGTGGAAAAAAATGTGTGGAGTTATCAAAAAAGCTATTTTTATCAGGTGAGTACGTTTTAGTAATTTTGTTGTGTGTGTATAGGGTGATTACCTATAACCTATCCAATTAATATTTTAAAATTAAAACATTTGGTTGTTAATTAACCATTATTATGATTGATATATTGGGTAAAACAAATATATAGGGTGTTTCATAATTGAATGCTGATCCTAAATACGATACGAAGATGGTTAAACTGAGGCAAAGTTGCGTACTTTAGGGCTTAATAATTTTGTAAAAGAAAATTTTAAATATTCCGAATACCTTCGGAGATATTCGAAGAAAAACAAAATTTTTAGTTTTGATTTTTAATATTTTGCGCCTTCATTTTTGACTTAAGAATAAAACAAAAAACACTTTCTCACAGTCGTTCTTTATGTTCTACAAGTTGACGTTAGTAGCTCTCAAGTTGGACGTTTCATTCTCTAGATACCAACATCAATTTTTTTTTAAATGCGGACCTGGAATTTTTAAAACAATTTTAAGGACTTCTAAGCCTTGGAAATTTAATACAATTTAAAGGTTTTTAAAATTTTATCATCAAATAACACATTCCTATTTCAAATTACCCTTTCTATACTATTAAGGCCCTGGCAATTATTTTTAGGATTACTTAAATATTAAAATTACATTTATTAGTTATGGTGTCTAGGCAGTTTATTTTTTCAATAAGATTTACCGCCACAATACTCTAGAAAGTAATTAATTTTTTAAGGGATGAAGTAATTCTATTCTTATTGGTATTTTATTTTTTTATTAATACGTTCAACATAAATCTTAAGATCTCTGGTTTTTGCCTTGGACCCAGACCGAAATACTGTAAAACAGAAAAAAATATAAAGCTCTCGAGTGAAGAAAAGAACTGGAGTGTTAGTCTAGTTATGTCACTGTGATGCGCTTATGTTTGTTTGAAAAACATTTAAAAAAATTTTTTACTGTTTAGAAGATCTGATGATGCTATATTCAGGTGAAACATGTAACAGACAGTAAAATATTTGAGGCCGATACTTTGGGTCTCTTTTCTTACAAAATATCAATTATAAGACCTCTTTTAGTAAAAATGGACGATTTTTAAATCAGAAATCGTTTGTTTTCAGTTTGGCTCTAAATGTTCAGGGCCGTAATGAAATGATAAAGATAATTTGAAAAATGTGTTATTAGATGACAAAACTCTAAAATTTCAAAAACTTGTACATTGTATGAAATTTCTAGAGCTTAGAAATCCCTAAAACTGTATTTAAAATTCCAGGTCTGTATTTTAGAAAAATGACTTGAGGTTGGTAACTAAAAAAACAAACGTCGAATTTGAAAACTAATAACGCCATTTTGTAGAACATAAAAAATAGCTATGAAAGAGTGTTTTTTATTTTTTTCCCAAGTCAAAAATAATAGCGAAAAAAATTAAAAATCAAAAATGGAATTTTTTTTTGTTCGGATATCTCCTAAAGCATTCGGAATAATTTTTAAAAAATTTTACCAAATTATTAAGCCCCAAAATACGCAACTCGGCCTCGATTTAACCATCTTCCTATCTCTTACCGTTTTCGAGATCCCCTTGTACGCACACGAATTTGCAGCACCCTGTTTAGGCTGGACTTTTTTTTGGAATACATTAAGATATTGGTTGGAATTAGCAATACAAACTAAAAAAAAAATCTCTAACTAATATTAATTTAATTTTTAGTTAATAGATTGACAGAAGTAGTCAGACAAGAAAACTCTATAAATAAATATACCGAAGAATGCAGGTCTCTCTCTAAAAGTAATGAATGTTTTGCCGATGAAGTAAGTTAAAATTTTATATTTACTATTCTTACAAGCCTCAAAATTAATTAATTTTTTTTTGTGTAGATTTCAGAAGCATTGCCTGATCCTAATAAGAAGGTGCTAAGTTATTTGCAAAATCTAGAAGAAGAAAATTACAGTGACCCATATGAGTTTATAGAAACAATCGAGGAGGATGGCGACTCGTTTCGGATTCACGCCAGCGAGAATAATGAGTCTTCTTGCTACCTCCCGTACCTTGATGTAATAAATATATCTTCCGAGATTAATTCTAAAAATTGCGGTATTATACCCAAATGCAGTCAGGTAGACAATAATGAGGGAACGTTTTCTCAAAATGAAGAAATATCAGAAACCCAGAGTATTCCTATTGAGACTATTAGGCTTAAAACTCAAAATAATAACAATGATCCAAAAGAAAAAATACATATTTTAGAGGACATTAAAATTACAGCGCCGTCTACCTATAAACCTGTAAATAATGTAGATTGTATGTCGGCTTATGAACACATCAAAGACGGTAGTGCTAATTCTCAGATTAGTGATGCACTTTCAGATCAAATATCAGATAATTCTCTTGACGCAGACTACAATCCATTGTTGGATGATTCAGATTCATCTTCGTCTACTTCTTTAAGCAGCAGTTTACATGTTAAGGAACATAAAGATACATACAAGGAGGAATGTGATTCCACTAGAAAATCTCCAACTTTTCAAAACGATTCTCTGGCCATAGGGGACAAACAAACCTCAGATGCTTTAAGATTCCCAATTTCATGCCCTGGCAAGAGACAGGTAAGGAAAGTCCTTAAACGTAAATTATTCTGTTTTAATTATCAACTATTTTTAAATACTTTTTATTAACCATATCCATAATGGAATTTTAAAATTAATAATAATGAATAATAATATGGTACGGAATTAAGATAGAATCCTAGTTTAAAGACGCCATTAATTAAACATTTAATTAACTTCTTGTTTGAAAATGAGCCACATCAGACCAACAACTAACATGAACTATTATGAAAATATAACTTATAATAATTACCTAAGTAGTCATGGCCTTACTTGAGACCACCCCCACTCCTCTACCTCTGACGTCATAGGCCCCGCCCCTTTTGATCTGTCACTTGTCATGCGTCATCTGTCATATGTCATACGTCATCTGTCAAACTTCATACTCTTGGGCGATAGCTATTTAGGCGTTAGCTACTTGGGCCGTAGCTACTTGGGCGTTAGCTACTTGGGCAATAGTATCATTGGCACTAGTTGTCATTGGGTAAACGTCATCCATCATATGTGATACGCCATCTATTACATGTCACTTGAACCTCACCTACTTAGGTATTCATATTTGGGGGACCCAAGTCTACAAGTCGGGACTCCGCTAAAAGCCCTACCTCTAAGAACCGGTACCCCAATAATTTCTAAGTGGGGCCCCTATTGAAATTAAATGATTAAAAAAAAGTTTTACCTGTGTGGATTCGATCCCGGGTCACCGGATTACAATTCTAATGTCGTACCATTACGCCAGCTGAGCTCATTACAAAAACTCGGCGGCTGGTTGATGCTATTAAGTACAGCGTCTACGAGAGTCATATCATGACGCACCATGATAAGTAGTGTTTATAGGGGAAGTAAGATTAATAATAATATATTTGTTAAAGTGTAGAGGGAACATAAACAGAAAATAAAATTAACTGTAACTATAAATAAATTTGGTAATACATGCAGTGTTTATTTACAGCAATGTTTAAAGAACGAGCAATAAACAACTAAACCCTGCTGAACAGGTTAATCAACATCTAATAATCGACTAAAACATCTAAAAACGTATATTTAACAGGTCTTGAACAGGTAAAATTGAGAAAAATAAATAAAATTTGCATAAAGAGAGGATATAGATAACATAAATTCTGCTAATACCTATAACTCGTATGTACAATATTGTTTTAATATACCTAAGAAACAACTAAAACCTCTTTGAACTCTTCTTGATCATGTAAAAACCTAAAATAAATAAGGGTAGGTACAACCCCTGTGCTAATACTTCTTGGTATCAAATTAAAGGTAAAAATGTCAATAACAGGTGTTTAAGGGTTATATTTCTAACTGAAGTACCGTTTAGAACTCGATAAATTGATAATATTTTATGTTTTAAACTAAAATTACGATGCAACGTTCCAACGGTTTTTATAACCGACAAACAGCTCCAAAAGTTCATTTTTGCCACTAAATGAGAGAAAAATAGGTAAAAATAGCCTAAACATCGCGTATACACAACCCCAATTTTTGCTAATATCTATGTACGGTTTAAAGATACGTAATAAACAACTAAAAACTTCTCTAAATTGAGTTGCTAAAACATCTAAAAAATCACTAAAGTACCAAAAAAAAAAACGGCCCTTGAACCCATAGAAATGGGGTAAAATTATTACATTATCAATATCCAACGAATGATAAAAATACAGGTAAGTCGAAGATGTTATTTTTTTTATTAACACAAAGTGTTTAAAACTTCTAAAAGCACAATAGAATTGTGTAATAGACGACGAAGGATAAATCGATAAATAGCTCTAGCATTGCAAATTGAAAATGTTATATTGCGTAATATACTTAGAATTTTGCACATACAAAGGTAATTTAATACTACAGGGTGGTCTGGGTTAGACTTAAAAACAAAAATACCTGAATATCGTTTGTGTGAAGGGTACTAGATAGGTATAAATGTAGTCACTTGGTAATTATATCCACCAAAAATGTCTAATCACTTATCTCAGGTAAGATTGGGGTCTACCATAATGATATAGTATATGGCCGCGACTGAATCGGCACTAACTAGCATAGTAAACAGCACGTTATACTAGGAAGCATTATCAAAGAGTTGGACAACATTCATCATATTATCACTAGGATGTGTGGGTTCTTTATAGTCATTAGACAACACGTTCTCAATATTACTATTATATACCTAACTAAGACAACAACCACCGTTGTAGAGTGGGATTACCGATGACTAGTTGGTACTCTCTTACTATAATGCAAGCCCTGGCGTAATCTGAGAATTCGTCAACCCTTGCCGCGAACGACTACCATCTATACTAGTGTTAATCTGATAAATGCACGCTGCAAGTATTACAAACATCCAACAAAATAAAAAACATTGAGGTTAGGTATGCGTAATTGATGGCCTAGATATTATATAAAAGGTAATAGCTGAAAAACTTACATGGAAAAGCAAATAGAAAAGCTAATCAAGTACTTACAGCTAGATGTATAATTAATAATACAGACCCTAGGTTCTGCATTATAGTATACATATTTAAATGTCTTGAGAATATTGGTCCATCTAAAACATACATAAATTGTATCACTAGAACGAGTAGTTAAGCGCAAGAATTTAGGGGACTTCCGGTTGACCTTATTTACCTAAATCTTATGGTATGTAAAAAGTGTATTAATGAGTTAATAAATTAGCTAAATAAGGTCTTAACAGAGTGCCAGAACGTGAACTGAGTCCCCAGGCGCACTCCATTTCGATTTTTAGGCTAAAACGAAAGTTTCAAAAGCAAAACCTTATGAATAAAATCCAAAATGTTGGTAGACTTTATTTTTTATTAATACAATATCTGTATACATTATATGGTTTTCTGTGTCTTATAGCCATAAGGTTCAGAGCCACCATCGGGGAGAAATTTTCTTTTTGTGGAATTGGGTCTGTAAAGCTTGGTTTCTGCACATGTTGTCACCATATGATCCTTGGTTCGTCGAATGTTCTTTGAGACAATGGGTATTGGATCTGATTTGTGGAGGACCATATCTTTAATAGAATTAAAATTAATCAACTGCGACGCACTATAATTTAACGAAATGCCCTTGACTTTACAAACCACTTCCTCTTGATTGCTTTTTGTTGTATGAATTTTGTAAGCATAGTTCTTGGGTCCACCAGAAACAAAATTAGTAATGTAGCTTCCTGGTCCATATGCTTCAAGTTCGTCAGTCATATCACCGATGAACTCACCAGTAGATATATCCACGCCGTCGTTTCTTGAAACGTAAATGACAGAGTCTGTGTCATAGTACAATACTCCGTCACCAAGTTGTTCAAGGTATGAATATAATTTAAGACGAGCCTGAGCCGTTACATAACCCGCAATAGCTACATTAACAGTAGGTAATGGATCATAGGCTTCTTCGGTGTGTTCGTAACTGACAATAAGGGTCATTTCATTAACGGGTAGTATGCCGTTAATGTGAATGCAGGGGTTGGTAAACATTGCAAATAATTCAGATGGTTCATTTACAATTTTGGTTTTTGGTTGATTCTCCCGTTGACCAAATTTTCCCCAAAAACTATTTAAAATAAGCTTGGCCAGGGATCTCAACCCAGGATTTTCAACAATCATAGCATACTCGAGCTTTACATCTTCCCTTTTAAAAAACTCTTCAATATATTTATTCTTTTCCTCTTCGGTTTTACATTTCTTAGGCCAACCCGTGGCCTCTTGTTTAATCTTTATGAACGTATTCATCATGGCTGTAAAGAGGCCAGTCTCCCCTGTTTCTTTATTAAATTTTTGAATTTTATATTTCCAAATTTCGTAAATATCTAAAATTTCGTACCCCTTCTCTATTGCTTTAATTACTTCATCCATGACCCAGGTACCTGTTAAAGCCCTTTCTTCGATAGTATGGTTACAAACAATAACCTGATCCATAGCTTCCCCACATGAGCGACAAAGCATAAACATCAACTTATTATTGGACTTTTGTGGTAGTACAGGGTGAAACAAGTTGGTAGGTGGAAGAATTTTACATTTAATTAAACCGTCTGTTTTATTTAAATTAAGTTTCTTGCATTCTGCACTGCCAACAATTATCTCAGGGTGCCCGATTGGAAATTTACCATAAATACAAATATAGGGGTAGAGACTACACACATCAACATACTTAATCTTTTCCCCCTCTTGGGCTTCATAGTATTCCCAAATATTTCCTGTGCGACCACCATAAAAGGCATCTCTAGGGTTTAAAGGGGTTGAAGTCATTAGAGGATGTATTTTAGTGTAAGCACCGATCTCAGGGTTATCTTCCAACATTTTTCTAAATTCACACTCCCACATTTCTTTTACTACAAAATCAAGTTCTTTTAATTTCATAATTTTTGCCTGTGTTGCCTCGTAACGTAAATTTAAAGTTGCTGTGGGTTCCTCTAAAAGTGGGTCGTTTCTAGCAAATTTGTAGCATTTAACACAACCGTGGTAATAGCACCCCTGAAACTCAAATATCTCGTTTGTGTCAGGGCAAAAACCATCTACCTTTAAACCATGTAACACAACCTCTTTACCCTTTGCAGCATGTAAGATGTTTATTTGTCTCTGGTTTTCTTCCCAGAGTAGCCACTCAATTGCTATTTTGCTCTGATTATCAGTCCACCTGTAACCATTTTTCGGTATAATACCAATAGTGTTGGGCTCTAAAAAGCTTCGTCTAAAAACTTTATTACATGCTGAGGCAATGGTAACTGCTTCTGTAAAGGGACAAACGTTGGTAGTACTCATCAATTGCTCTCTAAATTTCAAGCATGCTTGTGCAAGAATTTCTACATCTGACACACAATAATCAACGAGATCCACCTGCATATTGAATTGGTCATTTTTATGCTCTTCGTACCACTCCAAAAACCTGGTACGTTCCTCATCTTTCATGGTGTCCGGGGAATAATACTCAATAGGCGGTAAAAGACCCACATAATTTTCGTTCGCCTTTGTGTTGAACAAGTGGGGAAAATACCCCTTTTTGAATTTATCACCCAAACCAAATGCTTTGGGCAATTTTGCCAGAGCCATAGGAAAATAATTTAGAGAGTCTATAAATTTTACGTTTTCAATTTGCATCATAATAATTTTTGTGCCTCTCATTATTAACTCGGGGGTCAAGTCGGTCTCAGTCATGATATAGTTTAGTAAAAATTGATGGTCAAAGGCTTGTCCATTGTGTGCAATTACAACAATGTTCTTAAACTTCTTTCTTAGTGTTAATAAATGTTGCGTAAATGAGCCAACCGGATCCTTTCCTTTTATTTTTTGTAAACGGACTCCACACTTTTTACAAATTTCAATTGACAGATTTATACATTCATCACAACATTGTTTTAAAACGCAGAGATTGACCTGATGGAGGAGTGACCCATCTTGCAAAACTTCTTCTTGTCGCGTTTCCAAGTCATAGAACACAAACAGAATATCTTTTGTTTTAGGCTTGCCATTATCTTTTTGAATGTAACAAAGGTGATTTTCGGCCACATGTGAATTGCAATTCTTACAAAAGACCTCTCCGCAAACATGTTTTCTACTCCCTTTTACAGTTTTAAAACAATGCTCGCAGCTCCTAACTTCAACACAAACAGTACTCTTTTCCCACGAACCCTCCTTTAGATGGTTTTCGAAACATATTTTTCCTCTAAAACTTCTATGACAGTTATCACAGATAATCTTAATTTGATTATCAACACATTTTGGTGACTGAAAACAACCGGGGCACATTCCACCGCACCGGTGTTTATGTATATGATCGTATGGTATATAACATGCCTCGCAATAATAATTACAGCAAAAAGCGGCTGTGAGGGAGGTAATAACGTTGAAATGCCCCTCATGATGTAACAAATTAAGTCTTTCGCCGCTCTCGTTAGCCCCTTCAAAAATTACGTCCCTCCCCTTTGATCCATAGCTGTAAACAATAATTTTATAATCGGCCAAATAATCTTGGAATTTCTGTAGCTCAGGAATACCGGCCCCTTCTGAGGGAATGATAATTTGAGAGCTTTCCAACAGTGTCCTTGTTCTTTCTGTCTGAATTTTGCCGACATCTCTTCTAACCCTGCTAAATTCACTGTCTTTTGTAATATTAGCCATAGCAACCACCAAAGCGCGAGGCAGGCATAGATTGTCTGTATTTTTAATGGTTACAATGCCCCTTCTCATACCACACTCCTCGTCGAAACTATTATATTTGCTCCCCCTTCCCCTACCGGCTGGCAAACACACAGTAGTAACTTTCAAGCAAAATGATTCGGTGTTTAAACCAGATGAGTTAGACTGATACACGTTGCTGATCACGTTCCAGACATCTTCGTAATTTATTTTTGCAGCCGGTTTAAATCGAAGCCACCCCTCACCACGATTAAAATCTTTGGAACAGAAACTAAATCCCACCTGGTCCAGGGGCTGAAGGCCCTCTGTAGCCTTTTGAACAATTTGATTAATTCCCTCCCGCACCCATCCAACCGGTTCAACACCCTCAGGTATAGACTTTAACCTAAATTCCAGGGTACGACCTGTAATATTGTATCGGCGCACTTTTTGAATAGCATCTTTTAAAATGATAAACTTTTCCATTTTTGCGGAGCTCTTACTGACACGTCTGCACACTTCAAGAGACTAGTAAAGACTAACAGAATCGCTCTGTGGCACCTCAATTTATAACCTCGGTTCGCCAAAATTTAGGAACTAAGGGTGCGTTCAGAAAATAGGAAAGGTATAGCCTGCAATAAATATTCAAGGGTAAGTATGCAGTAGATGTACACACAGTTTTGGACTTTTATATTATATTACTTACCGAGAACAATAATATTTTGCTAGTCGAAAGTGATAGAAGTTCAACTATCATAAAAATCTGTAACAAAACACAACAGTATTTTAAAATTTTACCCCCTCCACTTTTACCCCCTCCACTTTTAACCCTCTCAAGCTACTATATTATTATATTATTATCCCTAAACAATTAGTCTTTGTTGATCAGTTGAAGCGAGCACAATGCCTAAAGAGTGTTTTTGGGGACGCCCTTGTGACTGCAGCGAGTGTCGTCCTGAGTTGAAAGAAAAATGCGAGATATGCCAGGACAAGGACGGCTATAGAGTTGGGGGTATCCTACAAAAAGACCGCAAGGGAATATCAGATTATGATTTTAAAACGTATTGTCCAAGCTGTTATTATGTAAATATTGGACATCATGAGGAGTTATACTATGAATTACTCAAAGCAATAGTTGAGGGACAAGCACCACAGACGGAAAAGGATATTAGAGAACGGCTTCGAAGTTGTTTCCGCTCTGCCTCTAAAGGATTTGCAACGGTCACCCCACTTATTCTGTTTACTGTTAGATTTGACTCGGGACAAGAAGAAAAAATAGTACAAATGCTTAAACAAAGAGAAAAAGGAGACTTAATGGACTGGTTCGAGAAAAATGTACTTGATGTCTTAGTATCCCAAATTCAAAGCCATCCGAAACCAATACGATTCCCGTATCTTCAATGCGATGAGTGTATACAAAACACAGCCGAAGAACTAATTATAGCAAAAACTCTAAAAACTTAAGCTTGAATAAAGTAGTTAGTTTGTCGTTTTCTACTTATTTATAATAATGTATCTAGATATAGTAAATAAAAAAGTTACCATTTAAGAGGCATATATTTTTTTTAAAAGTTTTAACATAGACAGGTGTCATAACGTATCTAGGCCCCTAACAATATTGCTTGTGCAATAATGAATATGAATAATATGGTCATCCAAGGTGCATAAAATAACATGTATTTTAATAAGTATTATATAACTTTAAATATTTTTGAAGTAAATAAGAACATTTTTGTTACTAAGAACCTATTGTTCAATATGGTCTGAACTAGTACCTTATTATCTTGTGATCAAAAATCACATAAAAACGCTATGTGTTAAAGATTTTAACAACTCTAAAGTTTAACGCCCCTAAATATCTATTGCTATACAGTGTACAAGCGCGTAGGAGGTAAATAAATATGATTTCAATAAGTTTCTATAAAATATTAGCCTTAAAAACCACTCTGTTTAAAAACCACCCTGTTAAAAACCACCCTGTTAAAAAACCACCCTGTTTAAAAACAGCCCTGTTTAAAAAACCACCCTGTTAAAAAACCATACAATGTTAAACGATGTAAGATGACTTATGTTTGATGTCATCTACACATAACGTTAAAAATTATATTATTTAAAGGGTTATTCACCCCCTCCAACCCTTAGACCCATCATGTAACACATTAGAATAACAGGCAAATTATTGTCTTTTAAACTGTAGGCATCTGGTTTATATGAAAATTGTATAAAAAATATTATAATTACAGGCTTAAAATGATTTTAATTGTATACTATAACAGATGGCTGTCGTTATGTAGGAATTATTTAATCTCAAGTCTTGAAACCTACTATATTTTGCCTATATTTTTATTGCATAATATTTGACCCGCTAATTGTTATAGGCATGTTGGGTTGTATGATTATAAAACCGGGGTATTAGAAACAGGTCTGTTTTTAGCTTATCGACGTTATCTATTTGTGTTTTATCCCTGTCGTGTTATTGTTTTCTATCTGTGGTGTTAGTGTTTTCTTGAGGTTGTATTGTGACTAAATAAATAGTTAAATACTGGTTCAAAGATGTCATTAGCGACTCATACATCAAAGGAGTAAGCTGGCAAGCAGAAGAATAAAACTTAAGCTCCTGGAAATGCCAAAGGGAGACGTCTTTGGTTTAAGAACAAATGGAACTAATTGGTTTCTGGGAAATGTGCCTGTTGACTTTCAGAATGACCAATTGGTGTTTGATAATGAAACATACACACCATCCGACGGTTTGTTGGATTTATTAACGAGTATGCATCCTAAAGCATATTCTCAGAAAGACTTAAAGGTATACAAAGAATTAATCTTTCTTACAAATTTACATAAACCGATTTCCAAAAAAAAATGGACATATTAAATCAAGCACTAGCTGGAAATATACAAATTTAATTTCAAAACTGTTTCCGTTCCCAATGCCAGCTAGTTTGAATAGATAACATTTTCATTTACCAAGATAAAAATAATTAATAACCATAATGTACTAATTGATTATTTCTAAAAGATTAATAAACAACATTAAATTATGTAATAACAGGCTTCTATAATTAAACTGTAATGCATCAGGTTAAACGGAAATATATAATTATCTACTTTAAATAATAGTGGAACATAGGGTATAAGGTAACTATTTTATATGGTTCTTTTGAAAAATACTATACAATATTGAATGCTTTATTTGATATTAGTTACAGTTCTAATAACTTCTATGCATGCTCTATAAGTGTTCTATGCCTGCTCTATGAACGCTCTATAGCTGCTCTATAAACGCTCTATGAACGCTCTATAGCTGCTCTATGAACGCTCTATAGCTGTTCTATAGCTGCTCTATTGCTGCTCTATAAAAATAATTGCACTTGTTAATAAAGTTAGTTTAGTTTTTAACATCATTGCAATAGGATGTATGCACGCAAGATAAAGTATCTTCTCCTGGAAACACCCAATGTTAAATATGGTATTCGAAAAGAGGGTTCTAATATGTTCATTGGTAGTAAGTCTGTTAAGGTAAAGGACAATACGCTTAAAATTGATACCAATGAATTTCCATTAACCGATGGCCTAGTTAATTTATTGACTACAAATCATCCTGTCGGGTATACAAATGAAGATCTGAGTAAATACAAAGAAATTCTACTTGAAACGAGTGCACACAAGCAAGGATTCTGTATAGATAAGAACGTTTTGTCATTAAACTGTTGGAAATATAAAAATATACTATCAAAATTATTTCCACCTAAAAGAAGCTATGTACATCAAAAACATGTTAAACAGAATGCACAAAGGCCAAATGCTACTCTGCAAAACATGAGTGATATGAGTGGTAGCCATAGTTCAGACGAAGAAGATGATGGGTGTAAAAAAGCTAAGTTAGATGGTTCCGCTAAACTAATAATGGAGTATGGAGATGTAAATGAGCTGGTTGACAGGCTTAGATATTTAGAGGAACGTAATATAAATAACTGCTATAGTGGTGAAATAAGGACAATTCTTAGAGAACTTGAAAGAATAGGTGTAATAGAATTTTATAAATAAATATATTATAAAATAACTGTGTTTTATTTGCTACTAAATAATTATTATCATAATTTATCATATTGCAAACGCAGTTTTATATATATAAATAGCATACAAAAGCACCATATTTGTTGTTGATTCCAGTTGCTAATTAAAACACTCGAAGCATCTACTGCATTCGACAAGGGTATAACACAGTATGAACTGATAATTAATGTGTTAATATAGGGAAAACACCCTAGAAATCAGCTATTATAATAAATAGATCGTCGCATATAGACAGGCAACAGTAGTGGAAATATAGGTAAAGCAATAAAATAAAAGTACCAGCAGACTTGCTTTAACTCCCTAAAACAGTGTGATCTGGTGTACAACATAACCCGGATAAGCAGTTTTTCTACTACTCGTTATCTTTATCTGATACATGAATTAATTTTTATAAGGATCCCCTCTTTTTAAATAAAACCCAATGTCTATTATTTTAACTAAAAATATTTACTAACACCATGACCCTATTGTGTTTCTATACTTGATTCTAAAACCAATTAAAAACTCTTGAGGCAATTAAGCTATAATTTTCAATGTGCTACATAGACTTTTAAGTATAAGTCTTTACCGAAAATATACAACAATCGCTGCACTGCTAGATAACTTAAAAGCGCTGACAAAAATTAGTTCACGTATACATTCACAAAATCTTTCACTTGTTTTCATTACTAAAAATAGGTAAAACCAAAAGGAGTGGTTTAAACAATACTTTTCCGCGACAGTTATTCACAGTAAAAATCAATTCTGCACTTACCCAAATCTTAATTATTGCCCTATAAACACATGTATCACTAGTATACCACCAATGTACTAATAAGAGATTATTTTATCAGAAATTGACTTTCGATTTACCACCATTGACGACGAGCATTTATGTGCATTACGTATATACAGAGTGAATAGATATTTTATGTATTATGACTTTAATTTAATTATTTCAATTTTTCCTATTATTGATAATTCACATTTATTGGCTAATAAGCAAGCATAACCTTAGTTATTCTGTTTTTAGTTTAAACGTCATAACACTAAAAGAACAATACATTTTAAAAATATATACCACCGTGTTACCTTATTTGATACCCAATTTTTGATAGAGCCAACAATATTTAAATAATTATGCACTGATATAATATAACAAATAATATCTGTACTTACCAAATAATAACACACACTACACAATAAGAAAATTAGAATTCGCTAGCCACACCTTGTCTGTATGAGCGCTTGGGAAACGTCTGAAGAATGAATGCTTTTGCTCGTATTTATACCCATAAGATGATGCAATCCTTCTGACTACATACGTTTATTAAACATGGTAATTAATCGCTAACCACATTCTCGGAGATATAATAATTACATTTACATTATTTCGCTTATAAAATTTTTTAAAAATAATCATTATAATGCATGTAAGTAACTGTTATCACATCCGGCAGCAACCGCAATGTTCCCGGTATGTGGTTAATTAACTATTATCGCGTCTAGACACGTTTCCGGTCTGCGGTTACGCGAATGCACACAGTTGATAAATATTCTACTGATAATACATTTTGCTTATAAATTTTTAAAAAAATAATCATTATAATGCATGTAAGAAACTGTTATCACATCCGGCAGCAACCGCAATGTTCCCCGGTTTGTGGTTAAGTGTACATTTGATAAATATTCTGATAATAATGCTTAATTAACTATTATCACTGCCAGACATGTTTCCGGTCTGTGGTTAAGCGAACACATGCAGTTGATAAATATTTTACTGATAATACATTATTTGCAACAACTTAATATCCGTAACCACAATAACAAGTTGACCTGATTATTTAATTTAGATGTATTAAATATATTTTGAAATATTTACGACTATGAATGAACCACCTAGAAGGTTTATTAATATTAATGAATATAAACGCTGTCTATATCGTATTTTCTGTTTTTCACCTAAAAATACCTTAATAGGGTGTTTTTTTTTTAATATACTTAAAATAGTGCCAAAACGGCAGTCGTAGTACCAAAGGTACTTTTTCTGCTATTTGCGCATAATATTTCCTCCTATTTAACTCTGAAACATCGATTTTGGCTTCTGCGCATTTCCAAAATGGCCTTATTTTTTTTTTATGCGGGGTTCTATAGGTATGGCTTAATTAGGGATATATTAGATAAAATTATAAAAATCTGAGGTGCCGTTTTGGCAATTATTATGGTTTTACTGATAATTTGAAGACTTGGAAGTATTTTGATTTTGGAATTAAATAGGCATGGTTTAGTAATGTAAATATGGAAAAAATTAGAATTTTCAGATGTACCGTTTTGGCAGCTTTGGTGATTTTACTGATACTGTATAGATATTTCCTCCTGGAACTATATTAATAATAATCATTGCCAATAGCCATTGTATAGAATCAATTTTACATATCTTGTGTTAAGGTCCTAATGGTTTTATACGTCTAGCACCGTTATTAATTGAGATATTTGAAAGATTTCTTCGCTATCTGATAGGTATACTCATCTTACACCCGTTTGCCAAATTTCCCTCTTTCCACCTTTAGCCATAAGGGCCCTAATCGCAAAAACTATATCTCTCGAACCAGCTAGCCGATTGACTTTGGGTTTTCTCTAAACGACTTATTACGTCACCCTGAACACGACCTACGCGTTAGATTTTAATTTTAACATTTGACATGTGACAGGTGAGCTTTATATATCTTAATTGACAGGTGACAACCGCCCTCCCCCTTTACTTACTATCGGCTACAGGGTAAAACAGAGCCCACTTAATAATGCTTTATAGTATTTTTACCCCGCGAATTAATAGCTTTTGACCCCTGTCAAATAATTTATAGATATGTTATGTGGAGTCAAGGGCATTTCGTTAAATTATAGTGCGTCGCAGTTGATTAATTTTAATTCTATTAAAGATATGGTCCTCCACAAATCAGATCCAATACCCATTGTCTCAAAGAACATTCGACGAACCAAGGATCATATGGTGATAACATGTGCAGAAACCAAGCTTTACAGACCCAATTCCACAAAAAGAAAATTTCTCCCCGATGGTGGCTCTGAACCTTATGGCTATAAGACACAGAAAACCATATAATGTATATAGATATTGTATTAATAAAAAATAAAGTCTACCAACATTTTGGATTTTATTCATAAGGTTTTGCTTTTGAAACTTTCGTTTTAGCCTAAAAATCGAAATGGAGTGCGCCTGGGGACTCAGTTCACGTTCTGGCACTCTGTTAAGACCTTATTTAGCTAATTTATTAACTCATTAATACACTTTTTACATACCATAAGATTTAGGTAAATAAGGTCAACCGGAAGTCCCCTAAATTCTTGCGCTTAACTACTCGTTCTAGTGATACAATTTATGTATGTTTTAGATGGACCAATATTCTCAAGACATTTAAATATGTATACTATAATGCAGAACCTAGGGTCTGTATTATTAATTATACATCTAGCTGTAAGTACTTGATTAGCTTTTCTATTTGCTTTTCCATGTAAGTTTTTCAGCTATTACCTTTTATATAATATCTAGGCCATCAATTACGCATACCTAACCTCAATGTTTTTTATTTTGTTGGATGTTTGTAATACTTGCAGCGTGCATTTATCAGATTAACACTAGTATAGATGGTAGTCGTTCGCGGCAAGGGTTGACGAATTCTCAGATTACGCCAGGGCTTGCATTATAGTAAGAGAGTACCAACTAGTCATCGGTAATCCCACTCTACAACGGTGGTTGTTGTCTTAGTTAGGTATATAATAGTAATATTGAGAACGTGTTGTCTAATGACTATAAAGAACCCACACATCCTAGTGATAATATGATGAATGTTGTCCAACTCTTTGATAATGCTTCCTAGTATAACGTGCTGTTTACTATGCTAGTTAGTGCCGATTCAGTCGCGGCCATATACTATATCATTATGGTAGACCCCAATCTTACCTGAGATAAGTGATTAGACATTTTTGGTGGATATAATTACCAAGTGACTACATTTATACCTATCTAGTACCCTTCACACAAACGATATTCAGGTATTTTTGTTTTTAAGTCTAACCCAGACCACCCTGTAGTATTAAATTACCTTTGTATGTGCAAAATTCTAAGTATATTACGCAATATAACATTTTCAATTTGCAATGCTAGAGCTATTTATCGATTTATCCTTCGTCGTCTATTACACAATTCTATTGTGCTTTTAGAAGTTTTAAACACTTTGTGTTAATAAAAAAAATAACATCTTCGACTTACCTGTATTTTTATCATTCGTTGGATATTGATAATGTAATAATTTTACCCCATTTCTATGGGTTCAAGGGCCGTTTTTTTTTTGGTACTTTAGTGATTTTTTAGATGTTTTAGCAACTCAATTTAGAGAAGTTTTTAGTTGTTTATTACGTATCTTTAAACCGTACATAGATATTAGCAAAAATTGGGGTTGTGTATACGCGATGTTTAGGCTATTTTTACCTATTTTTCTCTCATTTAGTGGCAAAAATGAACTTTTGGAGCTGTTTGTCGGTTATAAAAACCGTTGGAACGTTGCATCGTAATTTTAGTTTAAAACATAAAATATTATCAATTTATCGAGTTCTAAACGGTACTTCAGTTAGAAATATAACCCTTAAACACCTGTTATTGACATTTTTACCTTTAATTTGATACCAAGAAGTATTAGTACAGGGGTTGTACCTACCCTTATTTATTTTAGGTTTTTACATGATCAAGAAGAGTTCAAAGAGGTTTTAGTTGTTTCTTAGGTATATTAAAACAATATTGTACATACGAGTTATAGGTATTAGCAGAATTTATGTTATCTATATCCTCTCTTTATGCAAATTTTATTTATTTTTCTCAATTTTACCTGTTCAAGACCTGTTAAATATACGTTTTTAGATGTTTTAGTCGATTATTAGATGTTGATTAACCTGTTCAGCAGGGTTTAGTTGTTTATTGCTCGTTCTTTAAACATTGCTGTAAATAAACACTGCATGTATTACCAAATTTATTTATAGTTACAGTTAATTTTATTTTCTGTTTATGTTCCCTCTACACTTTAACAAATATATTATTATTAATCTTACTTCCCCTATAAACACTACTTATCATGGTGCGTCATGATATGACTCTCGTAGACGCTGTACTTAATAGCATCAACCAGCCGCCGAGTTTTTGTAATGAGCTCAGCTGGCGTAATGGTACGACATTAGAATTGTAATCCAGTGACCCGGGATCGAATCCACACAGGTAAAACTTTTTTTTAATCATTTAATTTCAATAGGGGCCCCACTTAGAAATTATTGGGGTACCGGTTCTTAGAGGTAGGGCTTTTAGCGGAGTCCCGACTTGTAGACTTGGGTCCCCCAAATATGAATACCTAAGTAGGTGAGGTTCAAGTGACATGTAATAGATGGCGTATCACATATGATGGATGACGTTTACCCAATGACAACTAGTGCCAATGATACTATTGCCCAAGTAGCTAACGCCCAAGTAGCTACGGCCCAAGTAGCTAACGCCTAAATAGCTATCGCCCAAGAGTATGAAGTTTGACAGATGACGTATGACATATGACAGATGACGCATGACAAGTGACAGATCAAAAGGGGCGGGGCCTATGACGTCAGAGGTAGAGGAGTGGGGGTGGTCTCAAGTAAGGCCATGACTACTTACCTATAAGTGTACTCCAGGTCCAAAATTACTATCAGCGATTCATCGTTTTTATAGTGAGTACAAAGTCAGAGGAAAATAATTCCATGAAAATAAATATTCTGCTGTATTAGAATTTTAAAAATAAACTGAAGTTGCTTCTTCTAACTTCGTACAATTCGCTGCACTCTACCTAAAAGTAATGAACCACTAACAGTAATTTTGAACTTAGGGTATAGTTAACCGAATTTGTAAAGTCTTGCTACTCTTCGCTTACTTGACTCGCTTCGAATTTTTTTACAAACAAAAGCCAACCAAAATTACCCTAAGGCCATTAGCCAAAACCTAGTTTTTTCTAATTTTTGGCGAGAGACTGTTGGAGCACTTGAAAGTTGCTGAATTAACGAAAATATGCTAGTACCAGTGGCGTAGCCAGACTGGGTGCGGAAGGGGTATAACAAGTGTAATAAAAAATTAACGTTAATTTTCGTTAAATTTACTCGAATGCACCTTTTCAATGAATAATATTGGATTTAATTGCCCTAAATGCATTTAAATACACTTAAGTATGTCATGAAATATTGCAAGTGCCATACCCGTCAATATTTGAGTAATGAAGGTTTATTGGGTCAGATCGTGTTAGTATTATATTTTTTAAAATACTCTGAGATTTTTTTTATTGCAGAATCAACAAGAAACCCCAAACAACGTAGCCCGTATTGCTGATAACAAAGATCTGTGCCCATTTTGCTTTGAAGGTGTTGGACATTTTTCTCGTCACCTATTTCGAAAGCATACTGATGAGGAAGCAGTAAAACTTATTTTAAATATGACAAATAATAGTAAAGAAAAAAGGTTGGCTATAATAGCTCTAAGAAAAAAAGGAAATTTTATTCTAAATTCAGAAAAAAATGAACTCAAACCAGTTAGAAAGCCTCCTAAAGACACTGAAAATATAGACAGAGAATATTATCCTTGTACAGCTTGTTTGGGTTATTACCAAAAGACTTATTTATGGAGACACAAAAAAATGTGCCATGCACTAAAGGGTAGTAGGAATGATGAGCCTCGAACCCATCATCTGAGTGAAGCCCAAACTTTCATTGCAGCTACTGGTTTTCTGGGAGCTTATTTAGAGAAAAGTCGATTAAGAACAGAAGTGTTTCCTGTCATGAGACCTGACGAAATTAGTTTTACTGCCAAAAGCGATCCACTAATATGTCTTTATGGTGAATCATATTTGGGCAAACATAAAAGAAAACAAATGGAAGTTGTTGCCTCAAATAAAATACGCGAAATTGCAAGACTGAAGCTAGTTTTAGTAAAAATGACTACGATTAGACATTCTATCGATTTTCTTAAACCTGAGCTGTATGAAAGTATTGTTGCAGCGGCCAAAATTGTTTGTGGCTTCAACGCAGAGTTAAGAACATATAAATCTCCATCGCTGGCACTACACTTTGGAACAAATTTAAAGTTTCTTTGTGATGTCGCCAAAAAGGCTGTAATAACAAAAAACCCATTATTTAATAATATTATTAGTGCTGATACAAGAAATAAGAGACTTCAGGAAATAATCGAAATTCGTGATATAATAAATAACCATTGGTGCAATGATGTGTCAAGCTTAGCAAACAAAGTACTAAATGAAGTAAATATACACAAGCCTAAGTTGGTGCCTCTGACTGAAGATATTAAAGCTTTTAATAATTACGTACTGAATCTGGCATCCGAGGCTTTTACAGGACTTAAAGACAATAAGGATATAAAAAATAACTATAAATGTCTTGCAGAGTGTACAATGTGCCTGGTGTTGGTTTTTAATCGAAAAAGAATAGGCGAAGTCCAATTTTTGGATATAGATAGTTACGAAAGAGATTGTTCCACTTTAAACCAAGATGAATTTCAGAACTGTCTTACCGTATTTGAAAAAAACATGAGCTCATTCTTTAAAAGAGTTGTTGTATTTGGGAAAGGAAGTAAGCCAGTTCCCATTTTGTTCACAAAACAAATGCAAGAGTATATCGACGAAAACAGACATAGTTCCTAAAGATAACAAATATATATTTGCAAATCCAGGATCAAAGAATAGGTGGATGTCTGGCTCGCAGGTGGTAAGAAAGTTTGCATACAAATGCGGAGCAAAAAAGCCAGAGTTAATGACCTCCACAAAATTCAGAAAGCAGATAGCTACCATTTTGCAGCTCATGAGTTTCCAAGAAAATGAAATGGAACAAATTGCAAAATTCATGGGCCATACGGAGAAGACACATAGAGATTTTTATAGGTAAATTTCTAATTACAATAAAAGCTGTTAAAAACAATATTTGAAAGCATTATAAATGTTTTTTTAAATTTTATTTTACTTCTCAAAGTAAGAAATTTAAAATATCAATCAGTCAAGTCTAACAACACTGCAAAAAGATCAACATGTAGGGTTAAAATAATTATTTTGTTCTTAAAACTTGGTAAAGCTTTTACACATTTATCTTAGGTTGTTATATTTATTTTAGGTTAACGGAAGATACCTACCAAACAGCAAAGGTAGCAAAGGTTTTATTACTTTTAAATGCCGGAAAAGGAGAAGAATTTAAAGGTAAATGTTTGGGCGATATTGAAGTAGGAGAAGATGTGGTTGAATTTGATCGAAACGATGAAAAGAAAGATGATAATGATAAGGAAGACGATAATGATAAGAAAGACGATAATGATAAGAAAAACAAAGATGAATCCGACACAAATGATATCATTATTAATAATAAACGAAAAAGGTTAAACAAAGTTTCTGAGAACTGCGATACAGATCATCAACCTGCGGTTAAATGTCCGAAAATAAGCATTCCCACCAGAATTGATAACCGCCAACGTTGGTTTGGTGAGGAAAAAACACTAGTATTAAATTTTTTCAAGAAATTTATTGCAAAAAAAATAGCGCCTAAGAAGAAAGATTGTTTTGATTTTATCCACCAACACAATAATTTATTCACAGAAAGCGATTGGGTGCGAATTAAGACCTTGGTGTATCATACTTACCGCCTAAAATAATTTTAAAAAAAACACTAAAAAAAAATTAAGAACAAATTATAATATTAATGTCGGGTTGCAAAAATACGTTGAATAATAATTAACTAACCAGCAAGTTTGACTGCGACATACATGATATTGGCAGAAATAATTTTTTCACAATCATACTGGCTCGATTACCTCACTTTTTAATTAACTAATCAGGCAAATTTGATTGTGAGTACATAATACCTGTCAATGTCATTTATGTCACAGTCAAACTTGCTGGTTCGTTAATTTAAGTTAAAAATCATTGTGCAACCCGACATATAAGTCAACATGTAAAAACAAACTGACAATATTAACAAAGTTTATTTGTAATTTACATAAACAGTGTTACAATGTACATCTTTTGTCAGGTGGTAGTTCTACCAAAAAAACACTGCACAAATATCGATATTATCATGTTTTACCAAACTAAAAAAGGTATTAATAAGGAAGTAATTAAAAGTGACTTCTACCGTTATAAGAACGTTTTGTTTACAAGGTGGTAAATTTTTAATTGAACACTATTGGTATTTTGTAAAGGGTAATTGAGGTTAATAAGCCCAGAGGACCATTTTTGAAGCTTTTTTAAAATCCAGTAACTGCGTTGGGTTGTTTTTGATTCAGGATTGGATGTTTTATTATAAATGTATAAACAAAATTTTTTAACTCAACAGGTTTTAATTTTAGACAAAGTTATCTCAATAAAAAACCTATTTTTAAAAGTGATTCTGTGATTATTCATAATGATAAGAGCATTTCGCAGAGAAGAAAAAATAACAAGTTTTTATTTAAAACAATTTTTTTTCTAAAATTAAAAAAAAAATCCTTTTGAGTGCTAATGAATTCGTAAAAATTACCCTTTAGTAGTCAATTAAATACCCACCTTTTTATATGTTTATATGTTACCCCCTTTTTATATGTTTATATGTTATTCTGTTGTTGTATGCTGTATTTTATTTTTAAATAAATGGTAAGATATAAGATTTTGTTTCATGCCTTTGCTTTCTATATTCAGTTTTCAGATTTACTTATTCTGTAGTAAATATATTAAATAATATATAATAAGGAACTTATTCCTCAGTATTAATTTAACTACAAAAGAAAAACTATATGGACATTTTATTTATACTTCCGGTTAAACCGAAATGTCATTTGATGTAAAAGTTATTTTTCTCTAAATCGCTTACATTTATAAGCTCCTAAAGTGCCAAAAAAAAATCTTTTATTGTCATCACCACATGCATTAAGGGTCTATTAGCGGAGGTAATTAACGCAGTTTCGCTGCTCTGCTAAAATTATAATTGCTCAAAAAAATTAAATAGCTTTTATTCAAAAAATTTCTCGTTTATCATGTATATTTCTAAATTTTACTTTCGTTTTTAAAATACGCATGCCTTTTTCATCATTAAAATAATCCAAAATTTTTCTAAATCAAAGCCATAATCCGGAAATTTCCTACATGAAAAGCATCGTATGAAAGTTATGGCCAACTTTGGTATTTCAAATAGAATACCCTTTTTTTTAGCATTTGTTGGATACCGTATTAAAATCTAAGCATAATTTGTTAATAATAATCTATACCTTTTTCTTTAAAAAATAATTTCATGAACTTAACACAAGTATAGAGATTTTAAAATTTTTTTTAATTGATTATAAATTCAAACCGATTAAAAATATGGATGGTGGCATATTATTAGATATCCGTTATAACCGAAGGTGATGCAAACGTCAAAATATAACAAAAAGACAATATGTATAATTTTACTTTGTTTTAATATCACTTTTTATTTACTGATTAGTTACTGCAGTTTCGTAGTACTACTACATTATCAAACTGAATACCTTAAACTACGTTTTACAGTTATAAATAGGTTTTTAATAATGGGTGCTTATAAATATTAAAATAAAATTAGAATATTTATCCTTTAATCTAGTAATTGATCCCTATTGTATATTAACACGTTGAAGGACGGAGACGCTGATCAGCGTCTTTTCCTAAAGTTGTGATATGACACGACGCTGATATGCGTCTCCAGCTTGGGGGCTCCACATGACACGACGCTGTGCAGCGGTTGCGTTTACATACATTATAATAGGAATTCAATCGACACTGTCACATTGCGTTTGATTATCAGTGGCGTAGTGTCACATATTTAAAATTTATTACCATTTTGCCCTTCCCTTTTACCCCTTCCACAATTTGAAGCAGAACGCCGTCCAGCGTCTTAAAGAGCATGCCGCTTGCATTTAGTTACCCATGCACTGCCGTGCCGTGTGTGTGTGTTTTGAGAATATATCGCTGCGTGGTGTTGTTTTGTGCAATAAAGGTTAGTATTGTGTTAGTACTTGTTTTTTTTTTTTGGTAATGGAAGTTTTTGTAAATTTTAGATGGATAAAGACGTAGAAATGCTTGATCCATATGAAAGAGATCAACAACGGATGCTTCAGCTGTTTGACGAAGTGCCTACAGATGAAGAAATCGATCCATATGATGACAGTACTGGCGAGTATGGTTCTGATGAGAACTATAAGCAACCTTCATCAGAATCTGATGAAGTTCTATCCTCGGATGACACAGATGTACCCACAGTATCAAGAAAAAAAAGATCCGCTCTGAAAAACAAAAAATCTTCGATACCAGAAGAACCAAATCGACAAAATACCGAACATCTACTTGACGACATTTCACCAGAGACTTCTCCGCTACCCTCCCCAAGACCTTCTTCGACAGAGCCTTTTGATAGTGATTTATGGGAAACTACCTTAGCTCCAATTCCTGACTTTAATTTCGATGAAAGCAGCAACCGTTTGAAAATAGATATCGGTCCAGACTCAGAAGTAATGGAAGTCTTTGAAAGTCTGTTTACTCCACATATATTGGACTATCTAGTCGAGTGCACCAACAATTACGGTTTAGCCTTAATGAATACTAATAGGCCTAAAACGCGTAATAGTAGGATCACAAGTTTTCGCCCAGTGAGCAATGAGGAAATGAAAAAATTTTTGGGGCTGTGTATGTTACAAGGCCAAGTTGCAACCAAAAATATGCGCCGTTATTTTTCATATTCGGATACATTATACTTTCACCCAGTTTTTTCCTATACAATGTCATCTAGACGATTTGAGCAAATACTGAGGGTTTTGTGTTGTTCCCCCGTTAATTCTCAAGGCAAAAGTAAAATAGAACCTATTATAAACATGCTAATAACGCAATTTCAAAGTGCTTATGGTCCTTCTAAAGAGTTATCACTTGATGAATCTTTACTACACTTTCGTGGGAGACTAAGGTTCAGAGTTTACATAAAGAACAAGAAGTCCCGATATGGACTAAAATTTTTTGAGCTTACGACATCCGATGGGTACCTTCTCAATATGGAACTATATAGTGGTCCTGTTCAAGAGAATGACGAATCAGATAACACTAAAACTGAAGCTGTCGTCATGAGACTAATGAAACCGTATTTAATGAAAGGCCATGAATTATTTATGGACAACTACTACAACAGCTATGAGTTGTCCGAAAAGCTGCTAAGTTTTAAAACTCATACCAATGGAACCCTAAGATCAAATCGGAAAAGTAATCCAAGAAATTTAGTTAAAAGAAAACTAAAGAGAGGCCAACATTTCTAGGTTCGCAGGAAACAAGTTTATGTTTCTAAATGGAAGGATAAACGAGACGTGTTGGTCATAACTACTCGAAATCATCCTCAAATGGTGAGTGTAAAAAATCGTTTTGGGAAAGAACAAATAAAACCCATAGAGGTTTCCACATATAATGATCACATGTCAGGAATTGACCGCTGTGACCAAATGACCTCGACCTACTCAACCCCTAGGAAAACCATACGCTGGTACAAAAAATATTTTTTCCATTTGCTTGATATTGCAGTCTGGAATGCATTTTATTTGACTAGAAAATTCTGCAAGAATAACTCTCGAAAATACCGATTTCTTCATTTTAGAGATGAATTAATAAAACATCTAATTCAATTACCTGCTGATATTGAAGCTAAGCATTTGATACGGCGTCAAAAGCACGACAACCGACGTCCAGAACAGGCTTCTTATGAAACAGAACACGTAATCCCTGGACCGAGTTCAGAAGGCCACTGGCCCGAAAGAAACCCTGGTGAGCCTACCGCAAAGTCAAACAAGAAATCTGTATTTTTAAAGTGCAGATTATGTACAACCAAAAAAATACGTAAGGAGACGAGCTACCGGTGTAAAGGTTGTGTTGAAAAGCCACCCTTATGTCCAGATTGTTTTCAGGAATGGCATGAAAAAAATCCTAAATAGTGTAATAATGTTTTTTAAGTAATATCCATGTGTTATTTTTCTTTTTTGGTGTTTAAATTTGTTTCTAAACGTTTCCTTTTTTTCAAGAATAATTACGCTGATCAGCGTTGAGCCACGACAATGGTCTTGCTTGCCGTCGTAATATGACACAACGCTGCACAGCGTTGGACGCATATCAGCGTTGTGCCAGTTTTACGATTTTTAAACATTTATTATTGTGGCAGAACGTCTATCAGCGTTAAAAATAAAGTAGTTTAAAACTTTAAAAATATGTGTTTTTAATTATTCTTTAGTAAAATTAATAGTTAGTTATACTTCAAAATTAGTTATCTCCCAAAAAACTGTACTGCCAATATTGGTCACTTATAAAAATATTTACTGTCCTTCAACGTGTTAATGTAAATAGCGGGGAATTTCACAAGTCTGTTTGGTCATTTAGTAGGTTTATGGTCGGGTTTGTTCGTCAAAATATAATATATTAAAAGTTTAAAGGCAATTAGGCCTAATACCAAATTTAAAAAAAAAACTTTATTCGTTTTCTAGATCTTCTATTAGGCTACTCAACATAAATCACCCTGTATGTGTATATTCTTAAAGGCGAAATGCATTAATTTCACCTATTCTATTTTTAGCTATTGTCTGGAATGCAAATGCGCGATTGCCAAATTATGGGACGGTTAACGTCGGTAATAAATGAATGTATGTGTCTGGCGTATAAGTCTCATTTGTATAAAACAGCTCTGACCTCTAGGCGGTGGATGGCTCGAACTAAAACTGTTTAAAAACGCAAGTGTTACCGATTTTTCAAGCCCATCTAATTTTTGTTCCCCTTTCATCCCCGCGTCCCTCTCAACAATTTCCTATGGGTAAACGCTCTCGAGCCCGAAGGCGGGTCTGACAACGTCGATTTTGGCTTGGGAAGTCGGTAGGGTATAGCGTTTTGGGTCTGCATAGTCGGTCAAACAAATCTATATATATATATTTAGGCTAATAGTACCAAACTGAGCCAGACATACCATTTTGAACGTACAATCCTGATCCACTTTTACAATCCTAAGCCATATATAAGGCTTAGGATTGTTTTCCCTTGTTAATTTTTAATGCGGCAATGAAAAATACCGTTGGGTTTTTTTCTTAAATAGCGGCATTTATTAAGAATTGTATGACGTAAAAAAACCCGTTGTATTGTTTTATGGAGAGGCTATAGGATTACTTTTATACTGGCTCGCAGTGGCTTAGGTTTGTATGAATCTTGAATATGTAGTTCCCCAATAATGCGATAGAGGCGCAAATGGTTCTGCTCAACAATATACTTGTATACATTTGCCAACAGACAACGTTAATCCAGTACTAAGTGACAACACTGTTACCGTTCTTATTATTGTTGTCTTTGACTGCGCCGCGTCCGCCTATATTTAAATTACTTAACCGTTTAAGAATACATGTGCTATGTCCGAAAGAAGTAGAAAAATTGCATTTTTGGGAAAGCAAAATGTTACCAAAGGTAAGTTAATGAATATTTGTGTTATAATATAGGTTGCTAATAATAAAATAATAAATTGATAAATAAATGGTGTTGCTCATAAAGATTACTTACCCACATAACTTGAAAACCCTTTAAACCCAAATATACTGTGTGATCCAATAAGTTTGTAACAAATATAATATTCTTTTTGTTAATTGCACAATCGAAAAACAAATGCCGTTAAAAGTTGGTGCACGTTTACTAACCTATTCATATTGGGTGTACTTAGAATGACTTTAAGTTAAACAACATAAAATTCACACCAGAGTAAGGTACCCTTGTTTCAAAAAACAAAGAAGACCTTCGAAAAGAAAATTTATTTAGAATTGAAAGATATGCTTAAATACAATGCCTACATTAAAATACATGTCGTTTATCAAAATAATAAATTGAAATATTAAATTATTCCCATATAATAATACCTATGTAACTTATGAGGTATTTCACGTCAAATCAAACCCATATTTCCTCAATAGTTCCAAATTTCAACTTTTTTTAATATGTTCCTTGCCATTATGCCCTGGTAAGTGCTTGATATTTGGTGATTGAAATTCGCATTTCAAGCCATTTAATTAAAATGCTTGCAAGCACTCAAAATCACTCAAAATTGCTTTTCTCGATAATTGGTAATTGCAAGGTAAGCACTTTCGAATTTTCAAAGTATTTGGTGTTTGATAATGGCAATTACTTTTGCAAAGGGCTTGGTGCTTGGTACTCGAAGCACTTTTTTCGAGTACTTTGCCCAGCTTTACATACATTTTAAATTTAGCATATAATATAATAATAAAATTTACTTTAAGTTATGTCTTGTGTAACAAACGTTATGTTTGTTGCAATTTTTTACACAATATTAAAATATTGCAATGCAGGGTGAGTTTGTAGCTTCAATAATAAAAAAAAAATCAGTACAGTTTTTTTTTGGAAAAATGACTGGACATTGGTAACAACATTCTAAGCTGTGAGTTTTTTATATAAAAAAATATTAATATAGTGTGTCCCAAAATATCCGATATCAATAATTTTTATTGACTATTTTTAAAGTGTATATTAAATTTTACTTAATTACCAAATTTAAAATTTGTGAGTATTGGCATTTATTGAACAAACAAAAAGAATTTGACGTTGATGACGCGGACACTTTGTCCTTTATTGGAAGTTGACTAACAACCATTATTAGAAGTTTATGTCGGGTTGCACAAAGATTTTTAAAAATAATTAACTAACCAGCAACTGTGTAAAATAAAATTGGCAACTTTTCTTACAATCAAAGTGGCTCGGATAACTTAATTTTTAATTTACTAATCAGGCAACTTTGACTGTAAATGAAACCTGTCAATGTCATAGTGAAACTTGCTGGTTAGTTAATTATTTTTTAAACATTTTATCCAACTCAACATTAGTGTATGTATTGGGTTCCAATTACTTCGGGAGAAATTAAACAATTTTTTTAGTGTAATATCCTTTAAATGACAGGAAATAAAAACAATGACGTACTTACAAATCCCCCCCCCCCCCCCCCCCTCCCCCGCAAAATTCTAAAAAAGCCCCCGCTTAAGAGCGTAGCTTCCAAAAACTTATGCTTCGAAAATAATAAAAGAAAGTCGTTCCTGTGTTCAAGTGATTTCTAAAAAAAAGTCGTAGGCTGCTGTACGTCAACCTTATAACGGGGTAGATTTTCTTAGCCGCGGGCCCCCACTCGTGGTCCACTCGCCTGTAATTACGCGACTGAATAAAAATTTGAAATTTGGTAGTTTTATTATAGTAGTATTATATACTTATTATGCACTTTATAAAAAGTCAATAAAAAACTAAGCTTGTAATTTGAAAAATTATCGTTATCGTCATATTTCTAATTTGGGACACACTGTATCCATTTTTTTTAATGGAAAAGACACAACTTCAAATGTCAACACCCTTAACTGAGCATTTTTTCCAAAAAAAATAATCTATACGGGATTTACTGAATTTATTACTACTAGTTAATATGACTTGTTGGAGAACATACTAAGTGCATATTACTAATTTCTTTCAGGTACTTCGCCAAATACACAAAATAGTTCTAATGAAGCCTACGATAAAAAAGATATTTCTGATGATTTTGAACCATTTTCAAATTGGATAATAGAGGTCGAGCCTAGATACCTAATGAACACTATATTGCAGCCTTCTGAGAGAATAAAAAAATCTGATGCTTTACCGGAGACTAACATCATACCTTCAGCTGATTTTATTGATAATAACAACTTTACCAATATTCAGTGTCACGAAAATATTTCAGGAGTTACCGAGGATCAAAAATCTACAGATAAAACATGTAGTATTTTAGGTAAATTTGATTTGGAAGCATGCACAAATAATTCTTTAGAACGTACAAATGAGCCTAATAAGTTAAAAGAAAATCTTACAACTTATGATGCAAAAATGGATACTAGCATCATACCTTCAGCTGATTATATTGATAATAACAACTTTATCAATATCCAGTCTCACGAAAATATTTCAGAAGTTACCGAGGATCAAAAATCTACAGATAAAACATGTAGTATTTTAGGTAAATTTGATTTGGAAGCATGCACAAATAATTCTTCAGAACGTACAAATGAGCCTAATAAGTTAAAAGAAAATCTTACAACTTATGATGCAAAAATGGATACTAACATCATACCTTCAGCTAATTATATTGATAATAACAACTTTACCAATATTCAGTCTCACGAAAACATTTCAGAAGTTACCGGGGATCAAAAATCTACAGATAAAACATGTAGTATTTTAGGTACATTTGATTTGGAAGCATGCACAAATAATTCTTCAGAACGTACAAATGAGCCTAATGAGTTAATAGAAAATCTTACGACTCATAATGCAAAAATTAATATAATTTCTGATTGTATTTTAGAAAAAAATGACCCTCAATATATTAAGAATTACTCATGTGATAACATGGATGTTATTCCGTTGGTAATAGTTCCACCCAGAGAAGAGGTAGCTAATCTTCCTAAATCACATGATCTAATAATCATTGAGGAAATACCCTATGATCCTTATAATATAGATTTTGTTGATCAAGAATATGAACAGCAAGCTTTTAGAACTGAAAATAATAGCATCAGACGTTCATCCGAACAAGATATTGTCAGTGACAGCATCTCAGACTATAGTGAAACTAATAATTTTGATACTATATTTCATTCTGATAATTCATATAACTCTGATAAGGTAGGTAAACTTTTGAACTAATAATTTAATTTAAACACAATTTATGATACACCAAATTTAAACTCTAATAACTCATTCTTTTAAAAGTAAAATTTGTAGTATAGTTAATTGTCACAAAATATAAACATGCCATAAAACAAATTTCATTGAAAGAAAGCATTATTGACATTATTTTAGGAATTTTAACGGCTGCTTAAAGCTTTTGCAAGATTGGTTTTTAATAAATATTTTGGCTATAATAAAATATTCATTATACATGTATTTGCTTAATTATAATAATTCGCTGGTGAATTACCAATAATAAAATAATTATTCCCTGACATCCATAATTTTTAATGATTTCCTTATTCAAAGGTATCAAATATTTCATAATCGTGGACAAAGTATTTTTACTCGCATATAATGGGATGAAGTTTATGAAATTTGCCATGGTCCGTGACATAAGGTTTATCCTCGAGAATAACAGCTTTCTTATATCTGTACCTCAGAGGTCAACTATACTGCCGTCGTAACAAAGAGTGCCGTAACTACATTTTTTTCAAATTTTACTTTACTGTGATTTATAGGTTTTAGGAGTGTCCTGAATCGATTTTTTTAAGTTAAAATGCCGTGTGGTATATTAGACTAAGTGCTATTATTGCGCCTCTAGAGGTTTAAGTATCAAAGTACATTATAAGGGAACTGGACCATATCTAAAGGTACCAGCAGTACGGTTTTTATGCTAAACATGGTAACTCGGTATAGGTTATAATAAATAATGTAATAAACTAAAAGTCGTTTTAGTTACCTAATAACCTTCCATTCGGTACACAACAATTGGCGACGAGTCAATCGGCTAATAATGTAAGCGGGACTATAGTGATTTTCCATAGATATAATAGATAGTGTTTAAGTGGTCAAGAATAAAAAAAAATCAAAATGGCTTCGGTGGGTATTCAGATGGAATTCAACCCAGACGTAGATGATTTTACGGTGTTTAAAAGACGATTAGAATCGTTTTTTGTGGCCAATGATGTAACTGATGACAAAAAAAAACGTGCTATTTTCCTTAACGGGTTAATGGAAAGTGCCTTTGTTCTTTTAGAAAACCTAGCAGTGCCAAACACGTTAGAGCAGATTCCTTATAAGGATCTGGTAGCCTTATTGGAAGCATTTTATAAACCAAATAGAGCAATTTTTGCGGAGAGATACGCTTTTTACGCAACTAGAAAGTTACTTTCCGAAACAATTCAGGAATATGCTGTCAGATTACGGAAGTTAGCAGCTCACTGCTCTTTCGGAAATATGTTAGAAACAGTGTTACGAGACAAATTTATTTGTGGATTTGATAGCGGAAAAATATTGGATCTATTTTTTACTAAAACGGACACTTTGACATTTCAAGAAGCTACTCAGTTAGCACTGTCTACAGAAACGGCAGAAAACAGCTATGGGTTACCGGTAACACAAATAAAAAGTGAGTTAAATCAGTTACAGCATTATAATACACGTAGTGCAAGTGCATCGGCATCTCAATATCGAGGCGGTCGAGGAGGTAGCAGGAGGGGGCAGCGACTTCAACAGTATGGTCAGCAAAACCCAGTCCAGCGGCCTTCATCATCAAGGGTCATAGACGATGCGCAGTTTCAATATGCCCAGCCCAATCAGACACGTCCGCTGGGACATGCAGAAGTAAGTGGGGGTAGAAGGGAAACCTCCCAGCCAGGTACGTCAGCATGCATGGTGTGTGGCGGCAACAATCATAATAGTTCTCGTTGTTTTTATCGCGGATATATTTGTGATGTGTGCGGTGGAAAGGGGCATTTACGCAAAATGTGTAAACAAATGCCCAAAAGGTCGTTTAATTATATAGATTTTGAAAATATGAATTTAGACGAAATTGATAATAATTATACTGATTTTAAACAATGTTCAGGAGATAATACCATTAATAATACTAATTTACCGCTCTTCTGTTTAAGATCGGTTAATGAAAATCCTATTCTTGTTAATGTCCAAATAAATAAGTTATATTTAAGGCTGAATTGGATACAGGGGCTGCCAAATCCGTTATGTCAGAATTATTATGGAAGAAATATTTTTATAATACTCACCTTGAAAAAACCAAAATAAATTTTATTACATATGTGGGTAGCACAATTATACCTGTGGGTAATTTTAGTGCTAGAATAGAATTTCAAGGGAGAGTCGAGAATCTGCATTTCTATGTAATTCGTGAAGGGGCCAGTTTATTGTTAGGTAGAGATTTCGTAAGCAAGTTTAACCTGGGACTTAGCAAATTAAATTTTGTAAACATTGAAAAAAAAATTACTATCGAAAATTTAGTCAGAAAATATAGCGAGGTATTTTCCAATAAATTGGGCACTTTTAATAAAGGCAAGTTGTCATTAAGAGTAAAGGAAGGAGCCGTACCAAAATTTTTAAAACCTAGACCAATAGCCTATTCAATTAAAGAAAAAGTAGACGTAGAAATTGAGAAATTAGTTAGTATGGGTATTTTGGAACCAGTGCAGTACACTCACTGGGGTACCCCGATAGTTCCAATATTAAAGCATGATGGTAGCGTACGTATATGCGGGGATTTTAAAATTACGTTAAACCCACATATTGAAATTGTTAGGTATCCCATTCCACGAATAGAGGATCTATTTTCCAAATTAACAGGGGGAGAGCAGTTTTCCAAATTAGATTTGGCTTTTGCGTATCAACAATTACCTCTTGATGAGGAGTCAAAACAGCTGACGGCAATTTCGACACATAAGGGTTGTTATGTGTACACTAGATTACCCTTCGGAATATCGTGCGCCCCTGGATTTTTCCAGCAAACAATGGAGCAGATCTTGTCAGGGATACCAGGAGTATGTTGTTTTTTCGATGACATTTTAATAACGGGAGAGAATAAAACAATTCACGCGGATCGGCTAGAGCAAGTTTTACAAAGATTACAAGACTGTGGTTTGACTATAAAAAAGGAAAAATGTAGTTTTTTTCAAAACTCCGTAGAATATTTGGGTCATGTTATAGATAAGAATGGTTTACATAAATCGCAAGAAAAAATTGATGCTATTTTGAAAATTCCAGAACCAACAAACGTTTCACAACTTAAATCGTTTATAGGGTCTATTCAATATTATCATAAATTTATTCCTAACCTTTCTAATGTTCTACACCCTTTATATAATTTGCTAAAAAAGGAGCATAGATTTAATTGGACCAGAGAGTGTCGGGTTGCTTTTGAAGAAATAAAAAAATTGATAACATCGGATCAGTTTTTAGCTCATTACAACCCAAATTTAGATCTAGTGTTAACAGTAGATGCATCTTCATATGGGTTAGGCGCAACCTTGGCTCATCGATATCAAAATGGAGCAGAACGCCCTATTGCTTATTCATCGCGAACGTTAACAGATGCAGAAAAGCGATATTCTCAAATTGACAAAGAAGCATTAAGTATAGTTTACGGTGTACAAAAGTTTAGTTCCTATTTATGGGGAAAATTTTTTTTGCTAAAATGCGACCACAAACCATTAATATCTATTTTCGGTCCAAAAAAGGGGTTGCCAATCATGACCACAAACAGGTTGCAAAGATATGCGTTATATTTATGCTCGTATAATTTTGAGATTATATATGTTAAGAGCAAGGAAAATTATGCTGATTTCTTATCACGATTACCTGCAGTCGAAAAAAATAATATTAATGAAAATGCAGAGATTAATATAACTTTAAATTATATAACTGAAAAGGATAATATACCCATTGACTTAGACTTATTAAAAATCGAAACCGGTAAGGATAAAATTTTAAATACTGTCTCGAGGTATGTAACTGAGGGATGGCCAAAAAAGGTAGGTGCCGAAATGACACCATACCTCCGAAGAAAAGACGAGTTAGGTTTAGAAAATGATATATTATTGTGGGGCTATCGTGTCATTGTTCCAGAGGCGTTGCGCGGGGCTGTTTTAAACGAGTTACATAGGACACATTTAGGCATCGTCAAATGTAAGTCTTTGGCTAGGTCTTATGTGTGGTGGCCTTCCTTAAATAATGACATTGAAGAAATGGGTAAATCATGTTCAGCTTGCTTAAGTTGTAGACAGAATCCTCCTAAGAATGAGCTATTACCCTGGCCAATACCTGATAGGGTATGGTCTCGTCTACATATTGATTTTTTGGGGCCCATTAATGGTAAAGTTTTTTTCATTTTGTTGGACTCTCTGTCAAAATGGTTGGAAGTTTTTCTAATGAATAACATTAAAGCATCTACTACAATCGAAAAATTGAGGGGGTTGTTTGCTCGGTATGGGTTGCCAGATTTAATAGTATCAGATAATGGCAGAACGTTTGTCTCTGCCGAATTTCAATTTTTTTTAAAAAATAATGGAATTAATCATGTGACGTCACCACCATATCACCCGGCATCAAACGGAGCGGCTGAAAATAGTGTCAAAACCGTAAAACAGTATCTTATTAAAGAATTAAGAAGTTCCTATGATATTTTAAGTAATATTTCAAAGCCCAAAAATTTAACACAAAAAGATTTAGACAATTTTTTAGTCCTTTATCGCAATACGGAACATTGCAGTACAGGAGAATCACCCGCTCGTTTAATGCTGGGTAGACCTTTAAAAACTAGGTTAGATTTATTAAAACCACCAAATGTCGGTTTTCGGGAGAATAAATCTCTCAACAGGTTAAAGAAAATTTAAAGTGTGCACAAATAAAACAAAAACGTGGTTATCGGCACCAAGGTCGCAAGCAGGTGGAAGTAGGACAGCAAGTTTTAGTAAAAGACTTTAGAAAAGTAAAACCAGAATGGATTAGGGGTATTATAACAAAAACAGTAGGTAAAAATGTTGTTTATGTACGAATTCCTAATTCTTCATTAGTGTGGAAACGTCACATGAACCATATTATGCCCCTGCATGCCAAAAGTATAGATATTAGGACTATTCCTCCAGAGGTTGAGAGGAAAGAATCAGCCGAAAGTAGTGAGTCCAGTGGTGAATTCATGACGGATGATAGCTCATCCGAGGAAGTTGTGGTTAGTAGCAATGAGGACTCTGAAGGTTTTTCGGCTGAGTCAACCGCCTCAAGACCTAGAAGGAAGCGGCGTCCACCGGAACGCTTTGTTCCCAATTAATCATCAATTTCTGTTGGCCGCTTGTTTAGAATGAATTTTCGGTTAATCATAATTTAAAAGGAACCTTGATGGTTAGGGGAAGAAAGTTTTTTTTAAATTTAAGGTGGAGGAATTGTGGTATATTAGACTAAGTGCTATTATTGCGCCTCTAGAGGTTCAAGTATCAAAGTACATTATAAGGGAACTGGACCATATCTAAAGGTACCAGCAGTACGGTTTTTATGCTAAACATGGTAACTCGGTATAGGTTATAATAAATAATGTAATAAACTAAAAGTCGTTTTAGTTACCTAATAACCTTCCATTCGGTACACAACATGCCGTATCTTCATTCTAAGTCCGCGAAAATGCACATACGTTTGTCACGAAATGACAAAATATTTAAAAATTTTAAGGAAAAATACCTTAACTAACAAATGCAACTTATAATACCGTATATGCCAGCTTCCGATTTTTACTTACTTACTTACTTACATTCGGTTAAAAAATATTGAGGCAATCCATAGCTTAAATAACCGTATCGCGAATTAAAAGCTTTAAATACCGTAACTACATTAGCACTAAGCAGATACGGTTTTTTAACGTACTAATCCAACCGCGATTCAATGCATTTTCTTTCCAGCCTACCATCAATATCAGCTGTCTGGTTTTATTCTGATTTTAACACTGAAAGAATAAACATTGATTTTTTATTCAGCTTGTGCATAGTTATAATACTAGGTTATACTAAATAAGGTGTTTGGTGTATAATAATAGTTAAGTGTTTAGATCACAGCGAGACAGACACTGGTAAGTAAATGTTTATTAAAATGTTTGTTAAAACATAACCACACATATCCTTTTTCTGTGTTTTATTTGCGCTTTTAATATTGTTATTTAACGACTTGATTTTTAACTATAATACCGGGTGATGCGTTGGGCTACGCAACATAGGTATATTTATTTGCCTTTTAATTAGCTTTAGAAATGACATTAAAAAATAAGGGGGCAGGTGACAAACACCTTAATTTCAAAGGGAACAGGTGGCAAACACCTTATTTTCCAAGGGGACAGATGGTAAACATTTTAGTTTCCAAGATATGTATACCTAGATATTCTCCTATGATGCGTAGCCCAACGCACCGTTCGGTATAAGGTAGATTATTATAAATAGGTACCTATATCCTTTTCAGTCTCCAACATTTGAAGATGAAGCGGATCGACAAAATATTGCGTCTTGCAAAAGAAAGCATTCTTGAAAACAACGATGGGTGTGCTTTAACTATTCATCAAGAAGAAATACCTACAGACGTGAATCCTCAGCAAGTACCAAATCCAAAGTATAAAAGAGCCATAGAACCAACGACTGATGGTTGCATACAAATTGAAACCGAGTATGAAAATGCATCCGACATAATACCTGAAGCAAGCCTATTACGTGAAATAGATTTATTTTCAACTTCTGAAGTTGAATCAGCAGCTGTGTTGTTTGATCTGCAACCTTTAGCAGAACCAGAAGAAAATATTCTAATGCATTGTAGTGCTGGTAAAGAAAAGAACGATCTGGTTGCTCCTCTATCTACAAAGCCAGCAAAAGAAGAAATTGTAACTGCTGAAGAACAACCGGTCAAAAGCTCAGGAACTGGAGACAATGTGAACATTGAAATGAACATGGACTTAACGAAAAAAGGAAAACCACGAAAACGAAAGGCAAAGCAACCAAAGGAATCAGGAGATATTAAACTGAAAAAGAAAATCAAGGAAAATAAAGAAAAACATCAGCTAAAACCTCCTTGCAAGGATTCGTGCAAAAAGATGTGCAAGAAAAAAATCTCAGCAGTTACACGAGAAACATTAAATGAAGAATTTTGGAATCAGGATTGGACGGCAAGGCGATTGTTTGTCCTGCACACCACAACAAAGAATGATGTCAAAAGAAGAACAAAAAATATATTAAGTGGCGACTCAAGGAGAAACAAAACCATACATTTTCGCCTTAGAGACGAAACTGGAGAAGTTCATCAACTGTGCAAAACGTTTTATTTGTCAACATTAGGATACACCAGTCATAATGATACAATTATAAAGTTAGTTAGCAACGCTTCAAATATCTCGGTAGAAAAAGACAAACGAGGTTTACATCCCAAGCACAAAAAAGTTGATCGTCAATCCATACATAATCACATAGAAAAATATCATCCATGCGTATCTCATTATCGGCGTGAACATGCCCCAAATAAGTTATACCTACCTTCCGATATATCAATAAGAAATATGCACTCTGACTTTGTCGAAAATAACCCGGATGTGCGTTGTTCATATGAACTTTATAGAAATGTCGTAGTTAAAGAAAGGAACATTTCATTTGCACATCTAGGTCATGAGGAATGCGAAATCTGCGAGAGTCATAAATTGCACAATAGCCTACACTCAAAAGAAAATTTGGACCCAGCATGCGAAAATTGCAAAGCATGGGATAGTCATATTAAACGTGCCAAGATTGCTCCTCAAATGTATCGAGATGATGCTCAAAACGCTATTGGTTCTTCAACACTTTATTTCTCTGCGGACTTACAAAAAGTGATTATGCTTCCCAGGCTGGAAATGTTTAAAAGCGTCATTTTCACGCAACGCATAATTGCTTTTAATGAAAGCTTCGTGCCCCTCGGTAAAAACTCCAAAGAAAAACCTTTTGCTGTAATATGGCATGAAGCCATAGCAGGTCGCAAAAAGGAGGAGCTAATTAGCACCTTCTTCCAGTTCTTCATTCACCATCGCGATCAAAAGCACATTGTACTTTGGCTTGACAATTGCACCGGCCAAAACAAGAATTGGGCACTATTTTCTTTTCTTGTTTACCTAATAAACTCAGATCATGTTAGCACCGAAACAATTTCTTTGAAATATTTTGAGCCCGGTCATACGTTTATGTCTGCGGATAACTTCCACCATCAAGTGGAAGCCTCGTTAAAAAAGCAGAAAAAAACGTACGACTTTCAAGATTTCCAAAATGCTGTATCAAGTGCAAACTCAGGAAGAGTTACGATTAAATCAATGACATTCTCTGATTTTTACCACTGGAAAGATCATTCTTCCAAGGCAACTTTGAACAGATTAAGACCCAAAGTTTATGTGTCAAACCTTGTGCAAGTTGTAGCGAAACGAGGTGCCCTTCACTTGGAATACAAGAACGATTTTTCAGATAGCGATGTCAAGCAGCTAACTTTTCTAAAAGTTTCTATTACTAAAAAGAAACATCAAATGACCGACCCTGAAAGATATTCTGTAAGTCGGGGTATACCAGTCTCCAAACGAGACAACCTTTTGAAAAATTTGGCTTCCATTATGCCTCAGGACAGACTAAGATTTTGGGAAAATATCCCAGTCTCTGATGCATCCAGTGATTTAATTGAAAGTTTTGACTAGGTATTTTAGAGACCTTTTCGTTCCTTTTATATTTTAAGGAAATGTTTACTTACTAAAAAGTACTTGTCTATGTTTTAAAAGAATAATTGCATTTATGTTTTTCTGTTTTTTGATTTGGTACTACGTGTTATCTTCTGTATAGGAAAAAGTAAATAAATATGCTCTGTAAAAAAAATGTGTTGCTTGTTTTTTAATTTTAAATCAACGTAGGTTGTTAAAAAATGGTGTTAATTAATTGCTAACTAACTGAATCCAACTCCAAAAAAATGTTTAAATTTTCAACTTAAAATGCCGTACGTGATTTTCTTTGGCAGTTACGAATATTTTGTTTGTTTAACCCTTTCCGCAATTTGTACTATTGTAGTTTTAAATACCGTAAGTGCATTTTCATCAATAAAGGGTGCATTTAAGGGTTAATAATCATTTCCATCGGTTTTATCAGGCCGAAATTTATATGTTTAAGATATTTTAGAATTAGTTAGCACATTGTTTTGCGCAACATAGATAAAGATACATTTATATTGATTTCTCAAAAAAGATATTCCGCAGATACTAAGAGATAAAAGATACTAAGTCCATTTTTGCCCAAAATGAGGTTTATAATGCTAGTGACATAACTTTGTGGGGCCATTTAGGAAAAAATATTTGCAAATTCAAATTAAGACAAAGTACCGAATTAGCCAGTGTTAAACAATATTAAGTCACAAAATCACTGAGAGGTAAACTATAATAAGTGGACATAGTATCCCTGTACCACTGTACTATTTCCATCACAAGTGGACTTGGTACAAAAAGCAATATGCCCTAATACTATGTCCATCAGGCGTGGACTTGGTATAAAACGAAAAATATTTACAGTATAGGTACATCCTCTAACGTGTTAGAACAGGAAGACATTTGTTGTTTTAAATAATTTTTTTAGTGTGTTGTGGTGTCTTGCCAAGATAAGGTGTTTTGTTACTGTGCTATAATGAATTCTAGAAGTGCTAAAATATTTGCTGCATTAAAAGCGGTTGAACCATTGGAAACAGACGAACACGTGCAACAAAATGGTAAGTATTTCTAAAGTTTTTATTTTTTTGGTTATCAGGCTGTGTAAGTTCCGTTACACAATGGAAAGATGACATTTTAATGTAGTAAGTAATCAGTACCAAATGATCAAGGTGGTCAGAGGTAATTTTATGTATCTCAGTCACTGTTAATTACTTGCGAGATTTGTTATATAAAAATGATACAACTGGGTCTTAGGAATTTTATATTATAGAATTTTAACCCGGCTATATAAAATTCGTTTTATTTCAGAATCTTCAACGACATATTATGGTCCAAGTTTTCCGGAAGATTACGTTTTCCGGAAGATTACGGTGAATTTGATGACTTATTAGTTGGAAGTCCTAAATCCGTTCTGAGCCCTGTATCCACCGATTTGATAAGTAAGTTAACTAGATACTTTTTATTGAGATCTAATGAAAACATTAAAATTTTTAGCATGTAGAGTGCAAGTAGAAATTACCCGGTTTAGTATGTTTCGTAAAGCAACTCTCGATATATTTTAAGAAAATGTTAGTTTTGTCTAGTTGCTAAATTCTAAAGAGTTTATTAGATGGCACTTAAAAAAAACCTACCGTATTTTAATTATAAAAATATAATAACTTTAAGTAAGTGGTAAACGTCTGTAATAAGCCCTTGTTTGCATTGCGTAAGCCTTGTATTTTTTATATTACAGATGTGGAACAAGAAAACCCGGAGTTATCTGAAGAAAGGCTCTGTCTTCCGGAATTATCTTTAAATGGCGGTTCCTTAGTTAAACCAAGCAAATTTTGGAACGAGAAAGCTACTTCATCCGTAACACGAGATGTAACGGTAAAAGATTCAAAGCCTCAAGTCAAAACGTCTTCAATAAATGAAGATTTTATTCAGCCATGTCATGAAAATGACAATCAGCCTCAATCAAGCTATATTGTGAATGAAGTGGATCTACTAGTTAATTCGGATGATAGCGTAAACGATCCCGATTACGAGACCTCCTCTAGTAGCAGTGATGAGAGCGTTCTGGGAAACAAAAAACCGGCAGTAAAATTTCTAAAGAACCCAATAGAAAACATTAGTGATAGTTCCGATGAAAGCGCTAATTTAAATGAGTTAGGTTCTAACGGAGAGCAAATGGTTCGCAAAAAATGTAGAAAACGTCAAAGGAATCCTGACTCCTGGGAGTGCAATGTAAGAAAACGCAAACGCCTTTCTGGAAAAGAATATATTTGCAGACGTAAAACTTTAATTGAGGCCAAGTCCCTGGGTCCTCCATGTAAAGACACGTGCAGATTTATATGTTTCTTAAATATTACGCCGGAACAACGCCGAAATATTTTTAAAATGTTTTGGTCACCATCAAAGTCAGTCGAACTAAAACGTCAGTTTGTAGCTTCCAGTGTCCATTTAGTTGATGTTAAAAGAAGACGTTCGAGAACAGGAGAAAGAGAAAATAAAAAAACGTGCAACAGAAAGTTTACTTTTAGTATTGACGGTGTCCAGACGGAAGTATGCAAGGTATTTTTTTAAAATACACTGGCTATCTCACAAACTTTTGTTTCGACAGCATTGTCCAAAAAACTGGTTGGTGGTATGACGGAAGCTGATCAACGTGGAAAAAAAGTTCCACCAAATAAAATACCTGCTGACGCCAAAGACAGTATCAGAAATCACATATCACAATTTCCTACGATACAATCACACTACAGTAGAGAGCGGTCATCCAAAAAATATCTTGATAGTAGTTTAACCATTGCCAAAATGTATGACATATACAGAGAAGAAATGTTGGCAAATAATGTTCCTGAAAATAAAATCCCCAAAGCGTGGTTGTATTATGAAATATTTAATAATGAATTCAACTATTCTTTTAAACTTCCGGACAACGATACATGCGACCAGTGTGATGAATTCCTAATAAAGTTAAAGGATTCTTCTGGGGAAGAAAGACATAATATTCAAGAACAATACGATAAACATTTAGAAGAAGCATCAAAAAGGTATGATTTAAAAAACAAAGATAAAAAAAATGCTCAAAATTCCACAAATCAAAAGTGCCTAACAGTAGACCTCGAAAAGTGCTTACCAACACCCACCCTGACAAACGCTCAAAGCTTTTATTCATTAAAATTATGGACTTTTAACTACACAATTAAAGACACTACTAAGAACATCACATCATGTTGTATGTGGGATGAAAGTGTAGCAGGGCGAGGTGGCAATGAAATCGCCTCATGCTTGATGAAATATCTAGCAACAAAAATTGAGAAATCTACTGAAGACGTTACTATTTGGTCCGATAATTGCCCGTCTCAGAATCGGAACAGTAATGCAATTTTAGCGTATATTGCCTTTTTAAAATTAATTCCAACTTTGAAAGTAATAAATCACAAATATCTTTTAAGAGGGCATACACACCTTGAAGTGGATAGTGATCGTTCTCTTATAGAGAGAGCCACAAAAAAGATGCCTAAATTTCAGATTATGACGCCATGGGACTGGCAACAGCTTGTGCGATTAGCTAGTACCAGATTTTCTGTAGTTAACATGGAGGCTACAGATTTTAAAGATTTTTTGTTTTTGATTAATGGCAGTAACGCACCACTTATGCATAGGAAAAAGTGTGAAAATGGAAAAGACTTTAAAATATCTAAATTGGTTCACATACAGCTTCGATCTGACCAACCAGGCAAGGTTTTTTGCAAGAGTTCTTTCGATCAAAATGATTTTGATATCCTTGATTTAAATAGAAATACACGAAAATCAATAGTATTTCCAGACGAAATACCAGTGATAAGAAACGTACCAAAACCAATAGGAGAAAAGAAATACAAACATCTGCAAAATTTATTAAAGTGGGTGCCAAGAATGTTTCATGCCTTCTACCAAAACCTTCCACACAGTGATGCTGTTGGTGATGAAGATTAGGTGGATAAAGCTAATAAGTTTTTAAATTTAATTTGTTATTTTTACTTTATTAGTTCGACAAATTACAGTTGTTTCAAAAAAATATTTTCGTTATAAAACAAAAAAGCTGTCCATGTGTAAAGATCTAAGATATAAGTAGATACCTGTAAATTTTTGCAAACGAGAAGCTTTTTTATTATAATGTTTTTGTAGAATCTAAAACTAACAGTTAGTTGGAAAAATTATTAACCTGTACTGGTAAAACCATTATTTTTTGTTGTCAGTATTTTATAAGGCCCATTTTTCGTATGTAATATTAAATAATAATTAAAATTTTTATTTTATTTTTTCGCATAATATTCCTAAAAAAAATACCAAGTCCTGCTCATTAAAAAATAAGGTATACTAAGTCACGTTAGTTTAAATATTTAATACTAAGTCCACAAAAAAAATATTCCTTTTTGATGGTAACCTATACTAAGTCCAGTAAAACCAAAATTTTACGGATTTTTGATTTTTAAATCCTAACATGTTGTACCTATTAATAACTTATATAAATTTTCTCATTATTAAAAAAAAAATAAACAATATTTAAAAAATGACAACCAATTAGTTATGAATAATTCTTTAAAACTGTTCTCCTATAAAATTAGATAAATGTGACTTAGTACAGTTGACCTCTGAGGTACAGATATGCTTGTTGAATAAAATACTATTATATGCCCTAATTAACTTTGGATAATCTATAATAATGTATTACTTTTAGAGGTCAATCAACTCATCCAATAGCGGTGAGATACCTATATGCTCACCAATAGTCTTTCGGTCATCGTCAAATCTTAATTTAGACCCTTATCAGATTTCAGAGGTAAGTTATATAAAGGGTGGCCCGCTCTCAACGCAGGATTTCACAGCATCTAAACTACTCAACTTTTTTCAAAAACAGAATTATAAGGAGGCATTAGATCTACAATTCAAAATTAGTTTTAATTATACAGGGTTTCCCCAATAGTCAGGACATGGAAGTGAAAACCACTTTTCTCTAATATGACCTGTTCCCTTGTTACAGCCTGTCAAACTTTGAAAATTTCATATTTTAAACGTCAATAACTTAAAGACAACTGAATTTAGATATGACATTTTACACAAAATAAGCATAGCATTTTGTGGTAAATCAGAAAATAATATAATATATAGGTAGCGGTGTTCCAAGTACCTATATTGGATATGCCCTAACTATTTGAGAGTCCCTGTATAATTTTAAATTATAGAGCTAATGCCTTCTTATAACTCTGTTTTGGAAAAATAAGAAAGTTGGGTACTTTAAATGTTATGGAATCCTGCGTTGAGAATGGCCACCCTGTATATATTTAAGGTTCTCTACAGTGCTTTAAATACAGTGTCTTGGCCTACACCAAAAATAGCTTTATTTTAAATGTGTAGAAAATTTAAATTAATTTAAAAAATCAAATTGCGTGTCAAAAGTTTAAATAAAAAAATTTTACTTCGGAGTCACCGTCAAAGTCCAAAACTATAATATATGTTTTTAAATATTGTTATAATTTGTAATAATATGTAAAGATCATTCTAAACCTTCGCAAACTTTAATATGTAACACGAAGATTCGGTTGTACAATTAGGGCTTAAGCTTAGTTCAATGTTGAACCAAGCTCAAACTTCATTGTGACACCCAAGAAGAAATGTGTTGACAAATTTTCATAAAAAAAACCGGTCTACTCTACACAAGAACAATTATTTCTTACAATAAAAATTTTAGAATACAGTTTTCTTAAGACAATTTCTTATAATACATGTTAAACTATAATGTCTGTTTTAGGGTCCCGATGATGTCCAAGATAATAGAGTTGAAGTTGAAATTTCTCAGGCGACTGAAATTGAGGTAAATAACGTTTAATTATGTAACTTTAATAAATAGTCTATACCTGAAGTTGAGTGGGAATTTAAATGGAAAGAAATAAGAAACTTCAAGTCTTCCTCCACTGATATTTTTAGAAAATTTGTTTAGAAGTTATATTAGTATAAACAATTATCTTCACGAGAATAACTTTATTCGATTTAAAAACATCTACAAAGGGTGTGACCTGTTTCACTCTTAAAATAAAGAAGAAATAGCCAATTAATACCGCTCAATCACATTTTAATAACCTGACAGAGTTTCTTCGTTTCTTCCTTATACTTATGTCGGGTTCCACAAAGAATTTTAATAATAATTAACTAACCCGCAAGTCTGACTGTGACATACATCATTGGCAGAAATATTTTTCTCAAAATCATACTGGCCTGGTTACCTTCATTTTTAAATTACTAATCAGGCACCTTTGATTGTGAGTCCATAATGCCTGTTAATGTCACTTATGCCCCAATCAAACTTGCTGGTTAGTTATTTCTGGTTAAAATTCATTTGGCAACTCAGCAGTGTACCCAACTAATTTATTTGTTCAATTATTATGCCGAAATCATTTAAATACTTCTGCTTTACTATAGTTATTTCATTCCCTAATACTTTCTACCGTACATCTGTGTGCTATCCAGAATTTCATAACGGGACCCAATTTCTGTTACCATGTCATAATCATGTACTTAAGAAAGATCCCTTTCTGCAATTATTTCTTTTCCCATATTTTGGTAGTATGTCAATATTAAATTCTGAACACAATATAATTTAACCATGAATTTAAAGCTCCGTTAAGATATTAGTCACCTTTTCGTTCCTTTATTAAAGGTATTCTCTTAAAGATGAATGTTTATACATTCTAAACATGTAGAATTTATCTAAATATATCAGTGGAGAAAGACTTAAAGTTTCTTATTTATTTCCATTTCATTATTCAGTTAAAATTTAAAATACACGTGTTCCATTTTATGTAACCAATTGAAGGTTTAAGTTTCTTTTTAGGATGAAGTTGAGAGGGCTTATAGTAAAAAATACTCTAACAGAAGAGACTTCTGCATTTTTTGTGAAAAAGATATTTCTCACTTCGCAAGACATCTATACACATGGCATAAAAATGAAGTAGAAGTACAACATATTTTAACTTACGAAAGTAAGTCGAAAACTAGAAGAAATGCTATATCTGCATTAAAAAAAAAAGGAAATTTTGTAAGAAATAGAACTAACACTAAATTACGACCAGTGAGAAGGGTAGGAGAGCTTAGCAAACCACCAGCAGCTGACTTTCTTCCCTGTTCATACTGCTTGGGTTTTTACAAAAAAAGAAGCCTTTTTAGACACACCAAACAATGTACCGAAAATCCCGAGGAGTTATTTCCTCATATGAGAGCGGACGAAATCGGTCTTATCGTTAGACAGGACGCATTAATATGTAATTATGGATACTCTTACCTTAAGGGAAGAAAAAGCAAGGGTAATTTGGATTTAGTAAGACAAGATATGAGACGCTTGGCGAAATTATTACAATTTTCCAGAAATGAAAGTACTGACATAGTACACCTCATAGATTTATTACGTCCTGGTTTCTTTCAGATTATTGTCCAAGGGGTAAATAAAATTGGCTGTTACAATTCAGTGACACATATTTATGAATCACCCACAGTCGCTATAAATTTTGGTACTCTGTTAAAAAAATGTTGTGATTTGGCATACATACATTTGCTTCAAAAAGCAAATACGGAAATCCAAAGAAAAGAAATAAAAATTTTAAAAACTCTTGTCACTTCACAATGGGCGAACGAAGTTTCGGCTCAAGCATCGACTAACCTAAATGAAAAAAAATGGAATAAAGATGAATTACTGCCTCTAACTTCTGACCTTGTTCAACTTAATAATTACTTAAAAGAAACCGCAGAAAAGATGTATAATACACTATTGCTGGATGAATCAGATTCTTTAGCATATTATATACTTAAGGATGTACTGTATGTTCAAATAATTCTATTAAATAGAAGGCGACCCGCTGAAGTGGCTCAGCTGAAAGTACAAACTTACAAATCAATTAATTTGGATTCTAAGACAGAAAATGAATTTCAAAGTTGTTTAACTGAAGTAGAAAAACTGCTTTTGAGTTCCTACAGTCGGATAGTAATTAAAGGAAAAAGGGGACGAGGGGTTCCTGTATTATTTTCGACGGAGATGAGAAATTATTTTGATTGCCTAATCCGCCTAAGAGATACATTTATTACGAAGAATGATTATATATTTCATACTAGTGGCCAAAATTGTATTGATGGAACCAAAGTTGTATACAAGTATGCAAAGAAATGTGGAGTAAAGAATCCAAAGAGTATAAGCGCTACTAAATTACGAAAGCATTTGGCTACGGTAACACAACTTCTCAATTTTTCCGAAAAAGACCTGGAACAGCTTTCAAAATTTATGGGACATACGCTTAATATTCATTGTAATGTATATAGATTATCAGATGATCTATATCAAACTGCAAAAGTTTCGAAGCTATTACTTCTTGCATCGGAAGGAGGAATTGAGAGATACAAAGGCATGAATCTGGATGATATACAAATGGATTTAAATCCCATTATCCAAGAAGGTGATCAAGTGGAAGATATTATGGACGATATAAGTAATAGGAACACCACAGATGCTGTAACAGAGATTATCCCTAATTTAAATATTTTAGCAGATGATATTACAAAAAAATGTAAAACCACCAAATTAATTCTTAATAAAAACGATTTAAGATATTCATGGCTATGGAGCAAAAGAATATTATTGGAAAGTTTTTTTCACAACATATAAAGTGTAAGAGAGCTCCAAAACAACGTGAAGTTGAAGCATTTGTTGAAGAATATCCAGATGAGTTTAAGAATAAAAAGTGGACGTCTATCAAAGCTGTCGTATATAATATTTACATGAAGAAACTTAAACTTTAAAATATCTTGTTTGGCTTAAGGCTCCTTTGTATGGCTCAACAATATTATACAGTGTGTAAAAAAACCACAACACATATGAAACTTTTTTATTTTTCACTTTTCCTTACTTTCCATAAAAGGTTCTGCTTGTTGACAAAATATCACTTAAATCAAAAATTTTGACCCAGCATAGGTGGGATGTCAAAAAAGTAAAAAACATCAATACTGTTTTTAATTTTGACAGCAAGGTACAATGACATAATAAAAGGTCATCTAGAAGTGAAAAGTGATCTTCTATATATAACACTATTTAAAAAATCAACGGTACACCTAAAAGACCATAAAATTATTTTAGCACATTTCATATACAATCACTTTTTATTTGTTTAGTATGTTATTTTACTTTACAATTAAAATTAAATATAATTTTTCATCTCCGGCTATTATAATTTTTACTTTTCTTCACACCTCATATAAATGCTGAATCCAAATTTTTGTATGAGTGTTATATTCTTAGCAAGCAGAGTTTTTTTATGAAAAATACCTTTCTTTTCCTAAAGTCAAAAATAAAAAAGGTTCCCATATGTTAATATGATATATGGACACGCTGTATAGTAGTCTTTATTTAGATTTAGGCAACGTTAGGGTGCTTATGGTGGATCAATAAAGGATATTTTATTGAAAATGTCTGGTTTCTGTTCTCGTAAATTATCATTAGTATATTTTTTTAACAATTTAGAGAAAAAGTAACTCTCCATAACAAAGTTCTGCATCGTTAGCAATCAAATTTGCATCAAGAAAATTTGTTGTAGGAGAGATACGGTAATTAAATTTCTTCCAGTATTTTTAATTCTCCCAAGAAGAATTGAATTTTTGATGACCAATCTAAAAATTATTTAACGTAATTTCTGGGAAATTTTATTTTAAAGTATTATGGACGGTTAATAAAGTATAATGTCCAAACAAAAAATTTGGAGTGGTCCCCACTCGACTTTTTTGGAAAAATTATGCAATACCATGCTATGAAAATATAATTATTTAGCAATTATGGCTACCCTTTGGTTTCTATTAGTATGATTTTAAAAACAATTTTATTAACTTAGATTATTATAAGCCCCCAGTCCAGAGTTTTCTTAAATCCACTTATAGTGATATTCCTGTTATTAAATCAATTTTAATTGGTTAAACCAAACTTAAATCATTTATGATTTCGTAAGTTTCCTCTCAATATTCCCATAAAAATATCGAAAAGTAAAAACTAAACTTTTAAATATTGTAAAATAAATTATGCCCTAAAAAAGTTTTAAAAAACATTTGACCGATTAATATAAATTATATAAAAATAGTTGAAGTTAACTAACCTGTATGTGTGTGGCAACGTTGTACTGGCTTAGCATTGGCGGTAAGAGAACGCATTTGGGTATATTTTGGCTTGGGAAGGATAGAAAAATACAGGTGGCTTAAAACGGTATGGAATTTGTAATGTATATATTTAATTTTTTAAATAATTACCCGTCATTTTTTTTTGTATATATATTGGATATTTAGCAAACATGAAACTACATAAATAGACGTATTCCAATCCCATTCTTTTATCTATACAAATAATGGGTGGAGCAGGATTGTATGGATTTCCAAGTGGCTTGGTTTTGATAGAAAGATCTATATATATGTCAGTTCCGAAGATGTGATAAACAGATTCTGTTTAAAAAACGAAACATAGTTTTGTAATGATCGTTTAAATGTAGTTGATAATGTGGTAGCTTCAATAAAAGAGTTATTTTGAACTTGCATTGCTTCAGCTTTATGTTTACAACGTCTCGATTGAGTTTGTGAGTCAGTATTCACCTAGAAACTATTGGATATACAACTCAATCGAGACATTGTTAAATAAAGGTAATGCAGTGCAAGTTAAACCATAGGTTAAATCCTAAAGTTGAATGTTTCTCGAATAGTATATAATATATGTTATGTTATGTATTTTTATTTGTTAAATTGTTTTATAAATTTTCCTTAGGACTTTGTTTTGTGACCAAAGTTTTCGTCTGCGGTGCTATTTCAAAAATACTACTTTTTTTAAACTTCATAACCTTTGGATTGGATTCAGTGTTCAAGTTTTTCCGCATGGTGGCATGAAAGTTGTTCGAGTTACGAGGGCGGCCAATTCCTGTGTGATTTATGCTCTGCCTAATTTGTAACTTCAAATCTTAGCTTTAAGTTTTTAGATTTATATTTTGTTATTGTGGGAAACCTGACAACATCGATGACAACAGATCCGCTTCCCCACCGCACCATAGGGGAGCCCGGGGCTGGTTGACGCACCAGGTTGGTTGACGCACCTCAATTTTTTTTTAAACAGTACACTTGGCAACGTCGCTGACCAGTTTGTCTTAAAGCCGCCATAAAAAACCACTTTCGAACGTTTGTTTCAGTTTGATTGCATCAGTGGTGTTGTGTACAGTGCGGTTTGTTGTTTTTTGGCAGTGGTAAGTAATTTTTTATTTTTTTACAGTTTTTGTTCTAGAAACTTTATTTTTATAGATAATTGAGATCGGTTTTTTGCTAAATAATGCTTCAACCGTCCCAAACAAGAACTGTTAATCAGATTTTCTAAGAATAAAATAGTATAGGTGCAGTTGCATCACACATACAAAAACGTGGTCAGGGGCTGGTTGACGCACCCAACAAGGGGCTGGTTGACACATGCGTCAACCAACCCCAAGTTTAAAATAAAATATTTAAATTTGTTTTATATTTTAGCGAGATGCGTTTTCGTAAACGAACATCAGAAAGGGGTACCACTCCACCAGATATCATGCTAAGGGCCGTTAGAGAGGTTAAAATAAACAATAAACCCATTAGGGCAACTGCAAAAGACTTTGAGATCCCGGAGGCAACTTTGAGACGTTTTTGCAAAAAATTTACTGAGGAAGAAATTAATGGCGATGCCCCAATAACGACAAAAGTTGGATATTACAGAAATCGCCAGGTATATTATATTTTAAATTATCTTTAAAAATATTAAAGATTCAAAAAAGTCGTACGTCTTTTATAATTATTATCTTTGTATTTTTAGGTGTTCACAGATCAACAAGAAAATCATTTGGAGGAATACCTTAAAACGGCAAGCGACATATATTTTGGACTGTCTGTCAGAGAAGTAAGAAAATTCGCGTATGATTATGCCACTGCTTTGCGCATTAAATACCCTGAATCCTGGAATGAGACAAAAATGGCTGGAGAGGATTGGTTTACATACTACATGAAACGACATCGTGCTCTTTCGGTAAGAACTCCAGAAGCAACCAGTTTAGCTCGCGCTTCTAGTTTTAACAGAGAAAATGTTTCAATGTTCTTTGACAATTTACAAACGGTCCTCAACCGCCTAAAATTAGAAGCAGCACAAATATGGAACATGGACGAAACTGGGATTACGACCGTGCAAAAGCCTAACCGAATTGTTGGCAGGCGTGGATAAAAGCAGGTGGGACGCGTAACCTCCCAGGAACGCGGCACCTTAGTTACTATGGCTTTGGCGGTATCTGCAACGGGAAATTCTGTCCCGCCGTTCTTCGTTTTCCCAAGGGTTAACTACAGAGAACATTTTGTCGCTAATGGCCCTCCTGGAGCAGTTGGAACCGCAAATCCTTCAGGTTGGATGAAAAAAGAGCACTTTTTGGAGTTTTCTAAGCATTTTGTCAAGCACGTTGGTTGCTCTAAAGAGAGACCGGTACTACTTTTGCTGGACAATCATGATTCGCATTTGTCTGTAGCTGCCCTTGATTTTTTTAAAAGTAAAGGTGTAACGGCGTTGTCATTTCCAGCCCATTGCTCACATAAGCTCCAGCCTCTCGATCGGTCTGTCTATGGGCCATTAAAACATTACGTTAATTCAGCCAGTGACTCCTGGATCACTAGCAATCCCGGACGCACGATGTCAATATACGATGTCCCATTAATAGTTCGAAACTCACTGCCACTGGCAGCAACACCGAAAAATATTATGGCAGGATTTAAAGTGTCTGGAATCAGCCCTTTCAATAGAGACGTTTTTGACGATCAAGAGTTTTTACCAGGATATGCAACTGACCGTCCCGATCCCGCAGAAACTAATGCTGACAAGGACGTGGTTCCAGTTCAGCCAAACTCGAATTTAAAACCACGACCGGGGTGTTCACAGGAACCTGATGATATTAACCAATCTGATAAGGCCCAGCCAGGATGCTCCAAGGATATAGTGTCAGCAAAAAGTCCACTGTCTGAGAAAGAAAATGAGGTTTCAACAAACAGTTCTATTCAAGAAAAAAATGAGAGCTCGCCTCCTACTGTAAGTCCATTTCAATTAAAACCGCTACCAAAAGCCGGACCTAGAAAGCAGGACGCTAAACCTAATAGAAGAAAGCGTATGACAGCAATTCTAACTGACACGCCAATAAAAGATTCTCTTGAAGAACAAGAGAAAAATGTAAAGTCTGCTAAAAGAAATATTTGCTCAAATAAGAAGTCCGATGCAAAAGAGAAAAAAACAAAAAGAAAGAAAATAGTCAAAGACGATGATGAGTCCGATGAAGAGGAATGCTTTTGCCTTTATTGCACAGATAACTATAAACATAGTGTCCCATCCGAAAAATGGATTCAGTGCACTAGTTGCAAAATGTGGGCACATGAAGCCTGTGCTAAGGAACCTGCCGTTTTCTTTGTTTGTGTAAACTGTGAAAGCGAATGATGACTTATATTTTTTTTAAGCTATAATATTAAATTTCTTAATTACTTTGTTACCTTTTTTAGAATTAATGCATCTTTTGTTCCTTGGGAAGTTACCTTTTTTATGTTTTATGCATATTTTGTTCCTTGTGTAGTTACCATTTTTAGAATTTAATATAATTTTTTTAAAATTTAGATTATAACAGATGTTTCACTTTACTTTTTTGTCTGCGTCAACCAACCCCATAATATGCGTCAACCAATCCCGGCCCGGGGCTGGTTGACGCAACCTGACATCCATCTTTAAAAGAAAATTTATGCCTAAACTGTTGCTAAAAAAAAATTTTTTTTTGTCTAATATGAAAGATAAAACATTAAACTTTCCTATTTGGTACCAAAAGCACACCAAAACCTAATAATGTGTTAGCTAAAAATAAAAATACAAAAAGTGCGTCAACCAGCCCCGGGCTCCCCTACCTGGCGAAGAGGGGCACGACAACCGAACAGCAAGCGAAAGCGAAGGGCCACGGGGTGGCAGTCACAGATTAATAGGCGTGGACGACGTTCGATCGTCAATCGATCACTAATACAAAGACACTAAGACGAATTACTACTTTTGCCGCTGTTAATTTTCTATTTAATATATGTTCGTGTTTATTTTGAAGTCTGTGCGTTATTTTGTAGTTCTTTTTACCATCGTTCGCAGCTAATTCCTATATTATTTCTTAGAATTAGATATATTAAACTTTATGTTAGTGTCTAGTTTTTGCCTTGCTGCTCTGGCTGAGATGGTTTACCATGCGTCCGGCTAAGACGGCATGGTATGTCATCTCACCCAGTGTAAATTAAAAAGCTCGTTCCAATTGGGTTCTTTCTTTTTAGTCATGGGCCGGTACAAAAGAACATCGACCAGACAAAATTGGACCGAGCAAAATATGCAGCAAGCTATTGATGCTGTATTAAACCAGATAATGGGTTGGCTATTGGCTTCTAAAATAAAACATATGATGTACCCTTTACAACGTCGAGGCGTCGTGCAGGACGTCCTCAGTGTTTTAAGAGAGGTTACTTGGGGGGTCACAAAGTAACTTTTTCTGAGGATTTGGAGACTGAGATAATAAAGCATATTAAAGCTTTGGAGACTAGATTTTTTGGTTTAAGTACAATGGATGTACGTGCTTGCTTATCAAGTGGCGGAAGCAAAAAATATTAAACAACTTGCTGGTTGGGATTGGCTAAAAGGATTTATACAACGCAACCCCTTAATCAGTCTAAGCAATGGCAAGAAAATGATGATGTGTGGGTGGAACATTTAAAATATTCCCCCAATTGTAATTATGCGGCATTTACGCAAAAAGAGTTCAAAATAAAGAAACCCAGTCTACCTTCTGCTAAGAATATTGGCGTCGAAACACAACAACCCCCATGCCCTATTTGTTCGTCGCTAATAGACAGTTTGTACATATGTAATCCTTGTGGACACAGTATTTGTTTCTTGTGTAAATTAAAAATTAAAAACTCCAAATGTTTTACATGTCGTCAGGACATAGAGTCGGTGATTCGACTCTATCTATAAAAACTGATAAAGCCTGGAAAAATTCCAGTGCAAAACTTTGCAAGGAAAAAATATTATTTCAAGTTGTGCCGTCGGGCGACTTCGTAATTTATAACTTGTAAATGTTGAAACATAATTTTAGACATTTAAAAATAATTGTAGAAGTTTAAAAATAATTGTAGAAATTTAATAATAAAGTAGAAATTTAAAAATAATTTTAGACATTTAAAAATAATTTTAGACATGTAAAAATAATTTTAGAAATTTAAAAATAATTTTAGAAATTTAAAATAAATTTGTCCCCAAATATTAAAACGTACTTTTAGGCATTTAAAAATAATTTTAGAAATTTAAAAATAAAGTAGAAATTTAAAAATAAAGTAGAAATTTAAAAATAATTTGTCCCCAAATACTAAAACATAATTTTAGACATTTAAAAATAAAGTAGAAATTTAAAAATAAATTGTCCCCAAATACTAAAACATTATATTAGAAATTTAAAAATAAAGTAGAAATTTAAAAATAATAATTAGCAACCCGTTGAACGCTTCCTGTTGATGAGGCAGCATTCGAGAGCCCGCGATAACCGCAAGTCAAGAGGTAAATCGTTCATGACGACTGACGTCGCGCTGCTGACGGTGCAACATTACTACGGCATAAATAAAATTGTATTTGCGGCAGCAATTCATTTAGGGTAGAGCGGGGTTAACTGGACAGGCAGGTTAGGTGGTCCACTCCAACTTTTAAATCTCCCCCGGTAATTTTGCATACTCCTAGCACTACTCAAGTATCCCCGACATGTGCCGAACACCCTATACGAAGGACCACGTCCATTTGTAATTGCTGCGTGTCCGTTAGTCGTTTAAAGTTTTTTGAGGTGAATAGTTATTTCTCTCTCGTTACTAAAAAAATATTTTTCACGGAACTTATTGCTTCTAGGGATTATTTTATTGAATAAGTAAGTACATAATAGTGTAGTTTGTAGGTGTGTGTGCTTGCATTGTATTCAAATTGTAAGGTTACAGTTATAAATACTAAAAAATAAAGATGAAAACAGTGAGGTTAACCGGACCGACTAGTAGTCAGGTTATCTGGACCTGGTCCAGCTAACCCCATGTAATATTTTATTGGTTTTAGTGTTATTTTTTTTTTAAGTTATGCCACGCACACGGCAAAGAACCACCACAAATCGATCATTTTCTGAAGAAAATCTGAAGCTAGCCGTACGAGAAGTGGTAGAAAATAAGATGGCAGTTCGTAAAGCAGCGAAACTATTTCATATACCAAGAACAACTCTGATACGATTTAAAGCTAAAGTGGAAAATTTCGGATTTGAGCAAGTCAATTTTAGTCCGAAAAATGAACACTTAAAAGTATTTTCAACCGCTCAGGAGACAGCGCTAGCTCAATATCTAAAACAAGCTGCTATGATGAATTACGGCTTAACCATTAAGGAGGCGCGTAAGCTTGGTTATGATTTCGCTATAGCTAACAAAACTGTTTTAAGAAAAGGTTTAGAGAATTGGAACAATACCAAGATGGCTGGAAAAGAATGGATACTCCATTTTTTAAAAAGGCACAAGCTTTCCTTAAGAACTCCGGAGCAGACTAGTTTAAGTCGGGCAACCAGTTTCAACCGCCACAATGTCGCAAAATTCTACGAAAATCTGAAAGAAGTTTTAGATGCTAATAAATTGGAGCCACAAGATATTTACAATTTGGATGAAACAGGTAGTTATAATCAATATTATTTTTCTACTTGTATCAATAAAAAATAAAATTGTTTTAGGTTGCCTTACTGTTCACAAACCGCCAAAAATTATTGCAGCAAGAGGAGCCAGGCAAGTAGGACAAGCTACCTCCGCAGAAAGGGGAACCCTAGTTACCCTATGTGCTATAGTTGGTTGTACAGGTAGAGCTCTTCCCCCTTACTTGATTTTCCCTAGAAAACATTATAAAGAACACATGCTGAAAAATGCTCCAGTTGGAAGTAAGGGGAATGCAACACCATCAGGCTGGATGCAAGGCGAATTATTCGAAGATGTTTTAAAACATTTCGTAAGGTGCGAACGACCAAATCCAGAAAACCCAAAATTAATTCTACTCGACAATCATGAAAGTCACTTGAATCTAGGGGCTTTAAATTATGCAAAGAAAAATGGCATAATTTTATTAACATTCCCTCCGCACTGTAGCCACCGGCTACAGCCACTGGACATATCAATCTTTGGCCCTTTTAAAAGATATTATAATGATTCTTGCAATAGATGGATGACCAACCATCCTGGCAGTGTGATAACCATTTACGACATTGCTGAATTGGTGGGCGACGCATTTCCCAAGGCTTTTACAGTCAAAAATATAAATAGTGGTTTTGCAAAAGCAGGTGTATACCCGTTTAATGACGATATTTTTACAGACGATGAATTCTTACCATCCTACGTCACAGACCGATCCTTAAATGAAGAAACCCTTGTTGTTTCCCCGATAAACGTAAATATACAAACCACCCGTGTAAATGAATCTATTGATGAACCAAAAATGCCTGCAGACGAATTGTCAATTCTAAATATCGAAGCTCAACCTGGATGTTCCAAAATTCTAGAAACTAAATCTACTTTGCATGTAGAAAATAATAGTAATATTTTAGAAACACAGATTATACTTCCAGAAACTGTAAGACCATTTCTAAAAGCACCTCCCAGGAAAGTGAAGGTCTCAGGTAGAAAGAAGGGTAAATCTGTGATCCTAACTAGCACTCCTGTAAAAGAAGAACTTGAGGAGCGCGCAAGAGAAAGAAAAAATAAGGCAAAGAAGAAAACTGTTGTGCGTAAGGTTCTAGAATCGTCCTCATCTGAATCTGGAGAAGAGCCATGTTATGAAGATTCTTCTGAATGGGAACAAGAGCTAGATGAAAATGCGACGTTATCCAGAAAACCTGAAAACTACAAGAAAGGCGATTTCCTAATAGTGAAGGTACATGGAAAAAAATCATTTAGAAATTACGCTGCAGAAATAATAAATAGCCTTACCAACGGATACACCGTGGCATTTCTAAAAAGACAGCATCCATCTAATCGGTTCATATACTCGGAGGAGGAGCCTTCTTTTCTTTCATTTGAAGATATAGTATGTGGTTTACCAATACCTACTAAATACTCTAAAGGTCGATATGAGAATTTACTTTATTTTCACTTTGATATGTCTGAATTTAGTGTGCAGTGAATTTTCTGTTAAAAGTGATTTATTTCTTAGCTCCTAAACGGTTACCCATAATTCTTTGATGTTTTTACCTTCAGGGGTAGTTTATATAAAGATCTGAATATTTTCTTATAATTATTTGAAGTAAATGCTCTTTATTAAACTTGTGTTTTCTTTATTATTATTAGTGAGGTTAACTGGACATTGGGTGTGTCCATTTAACCCTACTAGTCAGGTTACCTGGTCCATTACTTCCGTTTATAAAAACCTATTTTAAAAAAAAAGTGTTACAAGTTTTTGATTCCTTTACATATAATTATGGTAAAATAAAGCTTAACGAATGCTCTGAAGATTCTCTTATTTGCGTATATGATTTAGATTCGAAATTATAATGATTTCAAAAAAAGCGGACCAGATAACCCCGCACTACCCTACTAATTACTAGCAGTAAAGTTAGTTTCATAGTTCTTTTAGTTCTAGCTCTTCTACCAAATGAATACCGCAATGAACGACACCCTGCCACAGATAAACGTGGATTGCCTTGACAATCTTCTATCTGGCGACTATCCCTTGCCGAAGACCCCAGGTTCCGATATCCTCATCCTGGATGGTGGGGAAATTTCGTCAAATGAGACCTTGGAAGAAGACTTATCAGATTTTCTTACCCTTGGAATGAAAAGACCTGCTTCGGTAGTGCAACCGGCGAAAAAACCAAAGAAACCTCGAACGAGGGGAAAGAGGGCTGCAACGCTACCAACCCCCGAACCAGGCAATAGTGCAGCAGCCGAAGTGCAAGCTGAAGTTCGATCCGAGGGTCAACCCGAGGTTCAACCCGATTTTCAACCCGAGGTTCAACCCGATTTTCAACCCGAACTTCAGGTTGAAAATCGACCCGAAAATCGACCCAAAACTCGATCCAAAAAAATCGCAGCAGCCCCACGAACCGGCGCAGTAGCCGTACCACCAGGAGAATTCAATCCCGCCCAAGATGTTACGAGGATCACGATAAACTTATAGCCTACATTATGGGGACCAACACCACAAGAGCCTTGACAATGGTGTTAAGGGAGGACGCTATTGACCTACCCTTAAACACAACGGTGGTGGAATCCATCAATGGGGAATTCGTGAGGTTCAAGACAAGGGTTAGGAAATATTTGTTCAGGATGCAACCAGTAAAAAATTCCCTACATCCCGCCGAACCCTTTCTTCTGGAACTCGTTGACCTTTTATACAGCTTCACCTTAGAAAAAAAAAATAAGTTTGATGAAATAATACAAACCATTGGCCACAAGCCAATGACTGAAGGGGGACCTAAAAGAAAAAAACAATTTGGCATCGATTTTAATTAATTACATCAACTTTCATCAAACTGGGTCGGTAGGTTTCGAAATTTTATTACCGACCTTTGTGCGTGGTTTATTTGCAAAAGAAGAAAATATCAGGTTGCCGGCAGTGTCCCTAAACTACCTTCTACTACACGACTGTATCCCGGTGGCTAACACGACGGGCCTATTAAAAATGTTGGCGATGGTGGGACGTTTATCCAAGGGAGTAGTGGATGCCTTGGATGAGGGGTTTAAGTTTTCCCCTGAGTACCTGGATACAATACACTGCTTAGTTTAACGTGTTGTGTTTGTGTCGTGTTTAAACTTTTTGTGTTATTTTGTGTAAAAATTTTGTGTTATTTTGTGTAAAATTTTTGCATTTATTGTCCAAGGTATTTGCAAATAAATTTGTAATTTTTTTGCAAATATTCTTGTACTATTTTTGCATTTATTGTCCAAGGTATTTGCAAATAAGAAGTGTATATTCTTTTATTGGATAGCATAATTGATGACCTAACTTTTCGGTTTTCAGAAGAAAACATGATAATGTTTAACTTTAGTCTTTTAGTACCTTCAATATTGGTTAATAAATCTAAAACTGAGATTAGTAGAGATATTAAAGGATTATCAAACTATTTAAGTACTATTGAAGGTTCTAGTAAAAGCTTTATTGAAAACGAGTTATCTGGGGAAATTAATATGTTACTAGCAAGTCTAAGGGAAAAAAATAATTTGGATCAAACCATTTTACTAGCATATCAAAACTGTGATAAAAATATATTCTCCCGAATAAAATCCCTATTACAAATAGGTTTAACACTACCTAGCAGTAACGCTACTCCTGAAAGAACATTCTCGGCATTACTCACATGGTTAAGAAGTACTAAGGGGCAATACCTACTTGTCGGTTTAGCCTTGCTACACATCCATTAAAACATTACAATAAAGACGGACTCTCTTTGATTGACTTTGTCTTGTAAAAAACGTCTTTTTTGTATTTTTTCTTAATAAAAACTTAGATTTTAGGATTATTGGACTATTTGTTTTGTAAACCAATAAATATTAAATACTAGCAAGTAGTTGAATTTTAGTAATTACTTAAACGTTGTTTAATTTTTGTCCTTACTCCTTAAAGTTGCTATTATCTAGTATTCTAGCCGATGATTTACCCCCCCCCCCCCCCCCCAGACGCCAGTGGCGTAGCCACAGGGGGGCGAAGGGGGCGGTCGCCCCCCCCCCCTCTGGCCTGGCGCTTCCTTCGCAGCTTTACTACGTACTACCTAAATAATAATTATTTTAAAAAATCCGTCTCATATATGATTTTTAATAAAGAATAGGAAGAGAAATAAATGTGACGCAAAATTGGTAAACAATAAATGCCTGTTTTAAAATTATTTTCTTTTAAATAAGTACCTAAATAGTATTGTGTCGTCTCCACTTTTGTCGGCATTCATCAAAGGAGCGGCATACCGTGACCGTATGACATGCCGCTCGCAGCCGCTCCCTTAATGAATGCCGACAAACACAGAGACGACACAATAATATAATATACGCCAAAAATACTGCAGGTGTCCAATTAGAAATTTACTAGAAATTTATATTATATGCAATACTTACTAGGTATTTAGTTTTAAGTTATTGATTGTCGAATAGTCGCCAATGACGGTAGGCCGCGGTAGGCGATTTAATTTTTGTGTTTTGTGAGGCGTAATTGAGATAATTATTTCGGATAGTATACTGTTATACTGTTGTTCGTTTATTGCGATAAAATAATGCCTCCGCCCAAAAAAAAGTCAGGTGCTGCTTACAGAAAACAACGAAAACAAAAGCAATTATTGTATGCAAGCACGTCCACTAGCCAACAAAATATCAGTTTTTTTTTAAAAATCGGACGACGCCAACCTTATACAAGTGGGGTAAGTAATAGTAATAAGTATCTATCCTATAATATGCATAATAGGTATATATAAAAAAATTAATAATTATGGTTGTGATTTGTGGTTAAATTTTTTTCATGTTTGTTAAATAATATAAGTTACTTTTTTTTCAATTCTACAAAAAAAGATGCATTAAGCCGACAAGTCCGTGTAAGTGGTGTAAGGTGTGATTCTGAAAAAAATAAATAAAACTTGCGCATTACGTAGCCATCATTTAATACGATATATTTTTTAAAATATTTTTTCATTTAATTAATTTTAGTCAGGATGTCTCAACTTCAACCATTACAAAAAATGAAACTAGTTTTGACATGGAAATTGGCCATTATGAGGAAACTGCATTGGTTGGGATTGGGACAGAATCAATACCTGAATTACCTCAGTCAGAGCCTGAGTCTGAATCTACAACTGACGACGAAAGAGATGAAGGCAACAAAGAGGATCCAGGAAAAAGTTAGTAATATTTTTATTTTTGAAAAATGTTGTGATAAACTCGAATTTAAGGAAAAAAATTACGACCAAATTTTTGTTTTTAGAAAAATTTTGGTCCGAAATTGATGACTTGGACTTCTATCCAACTGATCCTATATTATTCAGGGAAACTGTAATGACACCAGATATAGTTAGATCCTTAATATTCAGTGGACCATGTCAACCTGGGTTAAATGATAATTTCTCAGATTTCCCTGTGGATTCCCGAAACAGAAAATTTAAAACGAATTGGTACTACATGGATATAACAAATCCTAACAAGGATAAGGTTCGAAATTGGCTAATTTATTCTCCAAGATCCAACAAAATGTAGGTATTGCTTTTATTGTTGCTTAATGCTTAGTTCAAATACAAATTCTATAATTCACGAAGACAAAACTATAATTCACGAACACCTGCGCGTTAAAAATGAGCTTAATAGCAAAAATCGAGAAACGTTAATACGGATTTTTAATGTAATATTATTTTTGGGAAAACAAAATATACCTCTAAGGGGACATAAAGAAACCGGTGATGGCAACAATAAAGGTAACTTCATAGAGTTTCTGGAATTTTAAAAAAAATATGATGTCATTTTAGCAGATCATATGTCCAATGCAAAGAGGAATGCTCTTTACACGAGTCCTCAAATTCAAAATGAGATTTTAAATTTATTATCACAGCATGTACAAAAATCAATAGTTAATGACATAATCAGAGCAAAGAATTTTACTTTAATTGTTGACTCTACCATTGATATAACAAAAAAAGATCAAATGTCGTTGTCAATGCGTTATGTAAATAAACATGGATTTGCGGAGGAAAGATTCCTAAAATTTGTTGATTTGCCTTCCGCATCGGCCGATTCGTTTTACAAGCACATTTTGGCAGAACTAGCCACATTTAAGATTGATATTTCCCTGTGTCGTGGCCAAGCTTATGATGGCGCAAGTACTATGTCAGGTCACATAAAAGGTCTACAGACAAGAATCAAGGAACATGCTCCTCAAGCAATCTATATTCACTGTGTGGCTCATAAATTAAATTTAAGTTTGGTAGATTTAGTAAATTCATGTCCTGAAATAAAACTTTTCTTTGGGACCTTAGAACAGCTATATGTTTTTATAACTGAAAGTCTTCCTAGATTAAATATTTTTTAAAAGATTCAAAATGAATCTGATGAGGGAAAAATGTCTCTAAAAAAGCTTTCCACTACTCGTTGGGCTAGTCACACTAAAGCAGTAGATTCCGTTTTTCAGAATATTCAGGTTGTTATTGAAACATTGGAAAATATTATAAATGGTGAAATAACTATAAAATGCTAGACAAATGGCAGAAGCTAATGGACTTTCAAAATACATTAAAACCTTTGAATTTATCTTTATGTTAAATTTTTGGAAAGATGTTCTTGGTAAAATTTATATATTGTCTAACTATCTTCAAAAAGTTGAAATTAATTTAAATACTGTCGCTACGCTAATTAAATCCACAATCGAGGATCTAAAAAAATTACGTAGCGACGATACTTCTTTTGATAAATTTGAATCGGACGCAAAACAATTGGCAAGAAAATGCGGTATTTTAGACGAGTATTTTTCCAAAAGACATAAAAAAGTTAAACATTTTCACGATGAAAAAGTAGATGATAACACTGAAAATTGTCCGCGCAAAAAATTTAAAACAAATATTTTTTACGTTGCTCTGGATACTTTCATACAAACACTAGCTAAAAGGTTTGAAGATTTTTTTCAAATTGCAAATAAATTTATTTGCTTAGAGGCAGACGTTATCTCTCCGACACCTGATAATATAAAATATCTTAAAGATCTGTCAGCCTTTTATGAATCTGACATAAATGGGAATTTAATAATCGACGAATATAAATCATTTTGCGCTCTGTTTCAACAATTACAAAAAGAAAATATTACCCTAAAAAACGATGAGATACTTCCGTATCTTATTTCAAATAAGCTTGAAAGTTCATTCTTAAATATATTTATTATTTATAAAATATATCTTACGATCGCAACGAACAGTGCCAATGCGGAAAGGTCATTTAATAGATTAAAAAATATTAAAACTTATAATCGCTCGACAATGACAGAACAACGATTAAATGATATTGCAATATTAAACATAGAAAGTAGTTATGTAAAAGACTTATATCTTTCTGAGGTTTTAGATAAATTCAAGAGCATTAAATCTCTTCGAATCGCTATATAAAAATTTTTTATATAGCTATATTTATATTTTCCTAAATTAATTTATAATATTATAATAATATATAACCTTTTGTTTAATGTTTATCCTCGATTGCTTTTTGTTATAACAGGATTTATTTTTAGTTTAATTTAAATACAAATAATTTGAATTATAAACTTTGTTAATAAAAAACATAATATAATATATACCTAATATGTTTCACAAAAAACATACATTGCATTTTTTTACCCAATGTTGAGATCTTATTCTTATGTTTTTTTAGCTGAAATTTAAAACACGTCTTTGGTGTTGTAAAAATCTATCCTATAAGTCATTTACCAATAATTTTTATAAATTGCTTTAATGGTGCTTAATACCGTATGCCTTATACCGTATACCGTATACCGTATACCGTATTTTTTTAGTCATTTTTGACTGAATGTGAAATTTTAAAAAATATGACCAAATGTGTACTGCAAAATATAAGCGCCCCTAAAAGACTTCGCCCCCCCCCCCCCCCCCCCCCGCCCCCAAATCCTGGCTACGCCACTGCCAGACGCATGAGCTGAATACATTTTAAAGCTTTGTCTAAAGTAATACTTGAGAACAATTTCGAGCCAAACGAAATTTGAAATATGGATGAATCAGGCTTGTCCACTGTTCCTACCCAAAACTGTAAAATTTTCGCAACAAAGGGAAGAAAGCAAGTCGGAGTATTGACGAGTGCGGAAAGCGGTCAGCATTTAACGGTGGTATATTGTATGAATGCTATTGAACAGGAACTTATGGACAATGCACGAATGCACCTTTAGGTGCAGTAGAATTCACTCAAGAAAATGGTTGGATGAATTTTGAGGTTTTCATTAAATGGATGAAATATTTCGTAAGGGTTGTAAAGCCAGAAATGGAAAAAAAAGTGTTACTCTTATGAGATGGGCACGGTAGCCATAAAAGCCTAAAAGTTATGGAATATGCAAAATCAAATGGCGTCATACTGTTTTGTTTCCCGCCACATTGCGCCCATAGGGTGCAACCACTTGGCGTTAGTTTTATAGGCCTTTAAACACCTATTATACACAAGGACTAAATAGCTGGATCAGAAATCCAGGGAGAACTGTGACGCACTACCAAGTTGCCGATTTATTTAGGGAAGCCTACGATAAAGCTGCGACGTTGATAAACGCTCAGAGTGATTTTTTTAACCGAAATATCTACACAATGCAGATATATTCCCCGATCATTTATTTGCCCCAGCAGAGACTACTGATATACTTCAGGTGGTAGACACTCCAAATTTAACTGAAGCATCGCTATACCCAAGCAGTCAGAATCATATATTGACTAGAACAGCAACTGGTGACAAACCGTCGTGTTCCAGGAATAAATCTAAATTGTTATCAACTTCCATCGCTGTAGCCGACATATCACCTCTTCCAGTTGCTACCCAAAGTAAACGCAACACCAACAGAAAAAGGGGGCAATATGGAGTTCTTAACTCTACACCTGAAATAGAAGCAGCAAAGCAGGTTATTGCTGATACTAGAGCAACGAAGAAAAAAGAATTGGTTGAAGAGAAAGAAAACAGCGATGTTTCGAATTCCCAGGACAATTTTGCGAAGGCGATGAAGATGATGTAGCTGGCATCTTCTGTAACTATTTTCAACATCCTGTTCTAAAGAAAAATGGATCAAATACCAACTTTGTGAGAAATGGTGCCATGTGGAATGTGCAGGTGTCGACAGACGGGCAAAAATGTATTTACGTACCACCTATTATAATTTTTTCCCGGCAAAGGATGAAAGAAGAGCTAATGAATGGTGCTCCACCGGGATGCATTTCTTTTGTGCAGGAGAAAGGCTGGATGACCAGTGAACTTTTTGGCCAATGGCTAACACATTTCGTCAGATATACGAAAGCCTCTCAGGAAAATAAGGTTCTGTTATTATTAGATGGTCATAGTAGCCATGAAAGTATTGAAGCCTTGCAATATGCAAAACAAAACGGAGTTGTAATTTTTTATTTTCCTGTCTACTGTTCACATCATATCCACCATATTACGGACAAGAAATTCAACTCTGGTTGCGGCAGAATCCTGGCAAATTGTAACCCAATTCCAAATAGCAAGTTTATTTAGTCGTGCCTACCTAAAAAGCGCCATACCCGCAAATGCTATTAACTCCTTCAGGAAAACAGGAATACATCCGTTTAACCCAGACGCTTTTGAAGATTGGCAGTTTTCATTATCTTTAACAACTGATAAACCGCAACTAACTCAAGATGATGTCCTTAAACCAGGGTAAAAAAAACATGTTTTTTTTTTTAAATATTTTAACAAATTATGTGTTTTTTATTGTTTAAAACGGCTTTTTTTTGTTTTAAACATGTTTTTTATTAGGCAATTAAAAACATGTTTTAAACAAAACATACCCATGTTTAAAACACGTTTTAAACAAAGATAAATTCAACTTAGACGACTTATATCTCATGGGTAAGTTTATATTTAACTGCCTGACATAAGTTTAAGCAAAAATAAAATAATTTTGAATGTAAACTACGAATTTACAGCGTGGCCTTCAGTGGCTAATTTTACGTTAAAATATGGGTAAACTCATGAAATTGATTGTTAGAAATTTTTAATTATGTTCACGTTAAGTGAAGAAATCTATGAAAATAGAACAAATTTAAAATTCGCATGTTAACGCCAAGGTCAAAATATGTCGCCGCCGCCGATGTAAATAAATGTACGTACAATGCTGTATGTGCGGGGACTTACCCGATTATTTCTGGGTCTGGGAGTCCCCGGTGTTCTGTTAAGCTAGCGACTAGAAGCGTTTATTGATTATTTGGTGTTCGGTCATCGGTGGTCGTCTTAGGCCTCACTCACACGTACGCCTTTTCGACGACAACAGAACCGTAATAAAGTCGTCGTCGGTGGAGAGTAGCCATAAAGTATGGAAACTGCACGCAGCACTCACACGTCCGACGCATTGCCGACAATGCGGCAACAGTCGCAATGTGTTGACGGTATCATCCACTAAATTGTCGCAGGCGGTTGGCCAGCGCAACTCACATGTGCGATTCTCCAGCGGCACACCGACAACAGGCTGAACAGGTCGGTGCAGATATCAGTTTGAATTGTATTGGCACGCGGTAGTGTAGTGAAAATGGCTAACGAAAGTGAAACATTTGACACCGAATTATTTATTGACGAAATCCAAAATCTACCTAGCATTTGGGACTACACAAGCGATGCTTATAGCAACCGAATTGAAAAGGCAAAGGCATGGGAAAACCTGTGTTCAAAATTAATTGACAATTTTGAAGAAAAGGAAAAAAAAGGAAAAGAATGAATGTGGTAAGTACGTTTTATTCAATAATAAAAAATGTACATTCGATTACAAAACACATTGCACTTGTCATCTAAACTAAAGTCAGTATGAAACATCTATATTGTTAACAATCGTAATTCACACTTTCATTACGCGATCTTATACTGCCATGGTAATTCGCCCTCGGGACTAACAAAAAAATCAGCAAATTTATCTCTTATTGAATTGACTGTCCTACCAACGCGGAAATCCAAATTATTTTCAAACGGTATAAAATCTGCTGGTAGTGATAGAGTATCTTCATAATTGTAACCATCGCGTTTTCGTACTACGGTATGTAATATAACACATGCCTTGACAATGTCAGTGGCAAAGTCGTCTGATACATTCAGTGGTCGATGAAAAATTCGCCACTTATTACTTAATATTCCAAAAGAACTTTCCACATTTCTACGAGCTCGGGATAATCTATAATTAAACACACGTTTCTTCATTGTTAGTTGCTTTCCACTATATGGTCGTAACAAATTTTGGCCTAACCCAAAGGCTTCATCCCCAATAAACGAGTACGGTAAGGGGCTACCCTCGGTGCTAACTGGTTCTGGTTCTGGTAGATCTATTTCATTGGTTTGCAATAACTCATACAAACTACTATCCTTCCAAATTGTTGAATCGGAAGTTTTCCCGTAGGCTCCAATATCGACATATACGAATAAATAATTTGCGTCACACACAGCCAATAAAACAATGGAAAAAAAATGTTTAAAATTCCAATACAATGACCTACTGTCTCGTGGATGAATAATACGAATGTGTTTCCCATCGATGGCTCCGACACAGTTAGGGAAAATAGTTCTTATTTTAAATGTGTTTGCTATATCTTTCCACATTTCTGTATTAGGTTTTGGTAAATGGGTAGGTTGTAATTTAGTCCATATCTGGAGGCACACGTCCCTGACAATTTCACTTGCAGTTGTTGCACCACATCTAAACGAATAGTGAATCTCTTTAAAAGAACATCCTGTTGCTAAATACCTGAAAAAAATATATAAGACATTAATAATCCAACTAACCCAACAAACATACATTTATTGTAAACAATTTAATTTTTAGCTGTACAACTACAAAAAAGTGGCGAAGCTTACGAGACTGCTACAATAGGGAACTGAGAATAAATAATACACAGAAAAGTGGTTCTATATATATATATTTTGACAACTTAAGTTTTTTGAAGCCTATAGCCGAGAGAAGAGCAACAGAAAGTTCCATTAATAATGCTCCGCAAAACGTAGACAGAGAATCCAACGAAGACCGACAAAATATTGAAGATGGACAACCAAATAAAGACAATACACGTGGAAGGCAAAAAACTACTCAGCGAAAGACGACAAAAACTACTAATCAAGAAGCAGAATTAATCGCTAAATTGTCAAGCCGCTTATCCGATCGCATAAGCACAGAAGAACCAAAGATAGCTCACACTGATAGCGATTTACACTTCCTGCTGTCGTTATATGAACCGTTTAAAGCTATAGGCAGACACTTGGATGCTCAAATAGAAATATTCAATGTGATTAAAAAATACTCACAACCTCATAGAGAGGGACCTTCGAACAGTTACGGAGGGTATGGTTATAATACACAGTCGTACCAAGATAGACAGCATCCGATGACCCCGTACGGACTCCATCCTCTGCAGGTTGTGGTTTCCCAAGGTGGATATGGTAACCTAAACGAGCGACCACTTCCGCAGGTTAAAGTTTCCCAAGGCCGATATGGTAACCAGAACGAGCGACCAGAGTTCGGGCTTCCCGATATCCGAAGCAATGAACCAGAATTTTTATTATCACCAGATGGCAATGCTCAACCACCGTCTTTCCCAAGTGAACCGGAATCTTCACCAGCGTCGCAAGATTCTATTTTGTCGCAACTTTTTTAATTAAAATTGTTATAAATACAGGAACTACTGATTTTATAAATAATTAAACTATTACAGCAAAATTTATTATTTCACTTACCTTATAGCTATTGCGAGGCGTTCGACCGAAGATATACTTTTCCTCATGGGCATGTCGTTACGGTCCAAACTATTCTTTAACTCGTTTGACAAATAATCGAATGTATTTTTGCTCATTCTGAAGTAATTAAAAAACTTATCATCATACATCCTTAACAAAGGGTAGAGTTGATGAAATTGACTTTCAGTTCTATTTTGAATAATAGGATGAACCCAATAAATTCTACTGCGACGACGCCGCCTTCTTTGCCGTAACAAAAGCCACAACAGTGCTTCCTCTTCCAAATCCATTGTAGAACTGGCCGGTCTTTGTCGGTCATCTACTCAGACGTACGCCTGTACGCCGACTAAAATGTAGTTAAAAAGTCGTCCACTGCTGCGACAGCGTAAAGACAGCATACCGACCGTTTTGTAGTTGTATTGTCGTACGTGTGAGTGAGGCCTTACGCGTGCTTGTTCATTTAGATAATTATTGTGATTATCGTTTATAATGTCCAGTTCGGGGCGGGGTCGGGGAGAAAGAAGGATGCCATTTGGACATTTTTTGATAAAGTCAAAGCGAATGACAAGCCAACTAGAGCTAAATGCAAAAAATGTGGGTTGAATATGGTCTCATTTCTCATTGGTATCCCGCATGACATATTCAAAAATGTTCTCCACCCAGAACCTTGCAAGACTCACGACGTTCAGAGGACCAAGATAATTGCAGTGGCGAATATAGCGATTCTGATTCGACTAATGATTTGCCCTTAGTAGAAATAAGAGATAAAGCTAAAAGTAAAAAGCAAAATATCGTTAGAGATGAAGGTAAGTGCAATACTTACTGTTTAATATTTTTATAATTTTTTAACTATCTTGAATAAATTCCGCTTGTAAAAAAGGTCAATAATTTCGGAAATTTCGTTTAATATTGTGTAGTTTTACCAGCAATAATTTTTTTTAGAGATTTAACAGTTACTTAAAACTTGTCCTTGCATATCCTAAAATCTAAAACATTTTGTGAAGGCTTTTTGAAAACTCAATGTGTGCAACTCAACAATAAAATCAATCAAATCAATCAATCAATAAAAATACTTATTTTTTAAAATCTATTTCAGGATCTGCTTCAACATCCTCCGTTTTTGGCTCTGTTGAGTGCGTCAATGCTATCAGTATCGTTTCAGCGTCTACATCCACTTCACGATCAATCGGATCAACGAGCATGGAAGACTTTGTCGTCCGAACTAGTTTGCCACAAAAAAAGAAATTGGATTTACAAGTTGCCATATATATATATATACGCAACCAACACAGCATTCCGTGCCGTCGAACATCAAGAATTCAAAACACTCATTAAAATGCTACGTCTTGGATATACCTACTCCACCAAGCAGGTACGATATTTCAAATAAGTTACTTGATGAAGTGCATGCCTCTACTCAGTCAACCATAAAGGAGAATTTGTCGAATAAAAACGTATGTTTAACTCTTGATGGCGTAATGTCTATAATGATCCAATAATAGGTACATATACGTGTGACGGACATCAAAACAAGTCAAGTGCATTTATTAGAGTCAATCGATTCTTGGACACGCTCATACTGCAGAATATTTATTACAAGTATTTAAAAAATCAATCAGAAAATGCCTTGAGGAATATAAATGTAATGTTACTAGTGTAGTTACCGATAATGCGTCTAACATGACAAAAATGGAAAAAGAAAATAGAAGGCAGTGACTTGGTTCCCAAAACGAATAGCCCCTCCATACTTAAATATGGTAAGTGCGATTTTTAATATTCTTACTGATTATAGAATAAAAAATAGCAAAATTTACCAACACATTTTCGTACAAAGAGAAGGGATAGGTAGATGCCTAAACCTTAAGTATGTTGTCTCAATTTTATACCTATATAGAGCTAACAAAAAGCTTGTAACGTCTGAAATAGTCTATTATACACCTAGGGACTAAAGTGGTATTTTAAATCCCGAGACAAAAAGTTTATAGCCCGACCAACGGAAGGGGTATAATTTGTCAAGGGATTTAAAAACACTTTGGTCCTGAGGTATATACTATTTAATGTAATTTAGGATAGGTAAAACGTTAAAAAAAAAATGCCACTAAACGGTAGGTACCGTAAAACCGCCTAATTTCGGGCCTTGTCATAACTTCGGACAATCATGTTCACGATTTATAAAACTGTGGCGACACCTAATAGACAATAGCATAACCCAAACACGCGTTGTATTCGAAAAGTGCAAATGACTATTTTGCTGTTGCCACATATCTGTTATGTCATTTCTGTTCGTACCGTTCGTTCAGTCCTAGCGTAAAAGTGGGGTTAAAATTAACGTTTTTCTTGGCTCGCAAACTTTGGTGGTAAGTACAGTCTAATCTATTTTTTTTTTGTTAAAATTATTAACAAGCTTAGTCTTACAACATTTTTCATACATAATTTGATTGCTGTTTTTGATTATTGAATTCAGTGTTGTGCTAATCGGCTTTAGACCAAAAATACGCACTTTGCGTCCTAACTTCGGACGGGTGTCCGAAGTTAGGGTTGTGTCCGAATTTACGTACCCGGTACTTATAAACTCTCTCATTTTCCAGATCTCGCCATGCCACCAAAAAAAAAAAATGCCAGTGCTAAACGAAGAAGATACCTACCGTATTCGCCAAAGTAACTTGAGGATGCTCTTAGAGATATCGCGGAAGGCAAACTGTCACACAGATTGGCTGTGGAAAAGTATAACGTTCCAAAGTCTACACTTTTCGATAAATACAAAGGCACCCACATCTACAAACATGGAAGGCCAACTGTTTTTTCCGAACAAGATGAAAAAAACCTTCTGCAAGAAATATTAGTGGCTGCCCAATGGGGCTACCCCCTAACACATTTTGACTTAAAGAAACTCGTTAAAAGTTTTTTGGATAAAAGAGGAGTTGTAGAAAAGCGATTCAAAAATAATTTGCCTGGTGAAAAGTGGCTGAGAAATTTTTTAAAACGCCATAAAAAAGAACTCTCTACTAGACTTTCTGAAAATATAAAAAGACAAAGAGCGGCTGTCTCCAAAGATATTTTAGACCAATATTTTAACAATCTAGAAAACGCCCTAGATAATGTACCTCCGGAAAACATTGTCAACTACGACGAAACGAATATGACAGATGATCCTGGTCAACAAAAAGTCCTCGTCCGTCGAGGATCAAAACACGCGGAAAGGGTGATTGATACATCCAAAAGTAGTACGTCAGTCATGTTCACAGTTGCAGCTTCTGGAAAACGTCTGCCAATATATATAGTGTATAAACCCACTAATTTGCATAATACATGGACATATAATGGTCCAAAAGAAACATTTTACAACAGGAGTCCAAGTGGCTGGTTTGATGGGTTTATTTTTGAAGACTGGTTCGAGAGGGTTGCACTCCCTTATTTGCAGAAAAAAAATGGGTAGAAAGTATTAATCGGTGACAACTTAGCGAGCCACGTATCCATAAATGTTTTTAACAAATGCTTAGATTCAGTTTATATTACTACCACCTAATTCAACCCATCTATGCCAGCCACTAGACGTCGCTTATTTCCGTCCGCTCAAAATGCTCTGGAGAAACACCCTTTTAGAATGGAAAAAAAGACACCGAGGTGCAATTCCGAAAGAACAGTTCCCATTGTTAATAAAAAATACGTTACATTTTTTATCTGACCATGAGACCGAAAATATAAAATCCGGCTTTCGTGCTTGTGGGATTTTTCCAGTTGACAGAACACAAGTTTTTAAACGAATTCCACAGCATCAAACGGCAGAGAATCCTGCTGATTGGTGTGATGCTCTAACAGAGTTTGTTAAAAACTCACGTACCAGTGATTGTGCTTTAAAACAACAGCGAAGAAAGAAAATAAACGTGGCGCCTGGAAAGGCTGTAATAGCTGAAGAAATAGATGCTCAGAATGTTGCAACGGCGGTGGATGGAGTAGAAGAAACCAATGTTGCTCAAACAATTCCAGCTCAACTTTCGCCAAGCCTCATGGAAACTGACTCAAAAAGCTTTGAATCCGGTTCAGAAGATCTTTCCTTAGCAACTTGGATTACAAAAGAGAATTTGCCAAAAAAACCCTTAATCGTCAAAAATGGAGACTTTGTCATTTGTACATTTATTTATGATCAGGGAAAAAACCGAAACAATAAAAAAATTCTGGGCGATGATAATGAAAGTTTATGATGATAACACATTTGAAGTTAGCTGCATGCGGAAAAAAGAAAATATTTTTATTTTTCCTGACATTGAAGACGTAAACAATGTCAATATGTCAAATATAGTGTCCATACTTCCACCCCCAATTCGTAAAAGAGGAAGATACCAATTTCTTTGCGATATCATTTAAAAACAAACCCTAACCACATATTTTTCTAACTTTAAGTTCCAATTAAACTTAGAGGGCTAGAACACTACATTTTTTAATTAACTTTAGAAACGCTATTTAGTTTTCTAGAACTGTTTTTTATTTGTTCCAAGTGTATTTTAGGTTTTTATAATGTAGTAATAATTTAACCTCATAAATACATTTCTTAAACTTTAAGTTTGTAAAAAATATATTAGTGTTCGAAGTTAATAAGGAAAATGTTCCTTAAATAAACATGTATAAATATATCTAATTGCGCTTTATTTCCTAAAAAGAAAATTCGAAGTTAGGGCAGGCTTTCTCTTGTGTCCGGCAAGACTTAATGTTCGTTTTACGATGGAAAAACAAACTTGTCCGAATTTTGGGAAAGATTACCCTAAATTCGGGCACCGATATTTTTATTTTTTATAAACATGACCGGCTTTGGAATTTTTTTTTATATCTTCTAAAATGTTACTTGCATTGGACTTGCACAATGTATTAAAAGAAATGGCACATCAAATGCATTTCTAAAATACTACATTAATGTTTCTCTTAAAATCGTCCGAAATTAGGCGGTTTTACGGTACTCTATTTCTAAAAAATCATCGAAGCGGCTGATGTTACCATATCAACGACCAAATGACAAGTTATGACAAGTAACTAAGTAAAACAAAAGTCACTCGATAAATATTAGTCAAACACGCTACATCCACTGAAAGACGTTTATTGCGATAGAACAAATCGAAAAGGTAGCTCAAGAGGCTGTAGGCCAGTTATTACCAAGAAAATCTGGAGAACAATCTAAAAAACAGTTATCTGAGTTTATCAAATAGTGCAAAGAACGGAACGTAGAAGAATTTACAGAAGAAAAGGTACTATTAGCATATTTCTTAGAAAAGTCAAAAAGCTTAAAGCATCGCCACTGTGGAGTGTATATTCGATGATAAAAGCCACAATTGCAACAGCAAATTCTGCAAACTAACCGCTTTTTTGAAACACCAAAATGAGGGCTACAAACCAAAAAAGTCGAAGACGTTGTTGACAACATTAAAGAGTTCCTGGAAAAAGCACCCGACCATGAATTTTTGGGGCAAAAGGTAAGATACACATTTTTTTTCAACCGATATTTTGTCTCAGTCTATACCTATATCTATGCTATTTAGACGCTTTTTGGAAAATAAAGTAGGTACCATCGCGCCGATAAAAAACTGGGACAGGAAATTTTTCTATTTTCTCCTAGACTATTAAGAATAATTTTACATCAAGCCTGGTACCAGTAAAATGTCATGAAAATTTGCATGTCAATAAAGATTGTCACTTTATGATTGACTCGTCAAACATACAATCATATATTATTTGTAAATATGCCACAATTAACCCCCCAGCAAAAGGCAATTATTTATAGTCGGTTGCGAGATAGTGTTGCTATTAGGGATATTGCAGATGAACTGGGAGTAAGCAAGAATACCGTGCTATTGGCAAAACAAAAAATAGCAAGACGTGGGACTATTATTAGGAATGCAGGTTCTGGTCCCCCTAAAATTTCTACTGATGATCATGATAGAAGACTGGTTAATTATCTAAGGGATCATCCCTTCGAAACTGCAATCAAGGCAAAAGAAGAGACGAATTTTCCAGGTTCTGCAAATACCGCTAGAGACAGGGTTCGAAATTCCGATATACGAAGCCGTTGTGCTGCCAATAAAAATTTTTTAACGGAAATAAATAAACAGGGCAGGTTAGAATTTGCACATGAATATATTAATCAAATAAATTTATGGGAAACAGTTATATTTTCTGACGAGAAAACTTTTCAGTCATGCAATAATGGGAGAATTCGGGTGTATAGGCCTTCCGGCATGCGGTATGATGAGAGATACACCCACAAAACCAACCAAAGTGGGCGTTTCTCCATAAATGTTTGGGGCTGGATTAGCGCTAGAGGACCAGGACTTTGCCAAATCGTCGAAGGAAGACTAACTGCAGCAGTATACGTTAATATACTAAACGAAGTGATGATACCATCGGTAAACGCTGTATACGGTCAAAATTACACATTTCAGCATGATAATGCTCCAATACACACAGCGCGCATTGTACAAAATTTTCTCCAAGAAAATAACATAGCAGTTCTTCCCTGGGCTTCGAAGAGTCCCGATTTGAACCCGATAGAAAACATTTGGGGTGCCATGGTCAAATCTATGTATAAACATGATTTTCAACCTAGAAACAGGGATGAATTACGTCATAGGATAAATCAAGCTTGGGATGAAATAACTATCGAATTATGTAGAAACTTAGTTTTAAGTATGCCACAAAGGCTCCAAAAAGTAATAAACAGAAATGGTTCTATGACCAAATATTAATTTTGTGTTGTTTTGGCAAACTTTGTGTTCGCAATTTTTTTCTTTTTATTAAATGTATTTTATTACCTGTATTAGCTTTATTTATTATTTTGTGGTAATTCCATTATGTAACCTAGGTTACTTTTTAAATTTTGAATGTTTTTCCTTTTTAGCTCTAGACACCTTTTATAATCTAGGGGATATGTATTTCTTACATTGTTTTTGTAAATCTCTTGTCCCAGTTTTTTATCGGCACAATAGTACCTATTTATTTTATTTATATTTTGTTCCAGGTAGGTCTAGTCATGGGCGTGTCAGGAGCCTGTCGAGGCAAGGAGCTCTGCTGAAACGTTCTTTTTGGTCAATTTACGAGATACAAAGACAGAAAAAGACCGATCTTTTGTTATAAAACGGTCAAAGGAAAACTCCACAGATGTAGTACGATTGGTGAAGAAGTATATTGCCTTAAGATCTCCATCAATACAAGGCCATACAAGATTTTTCGTTGGGTACAGAAATGGAAAATGCACGTCTCAGCCAATGGGCAAGAATACGATTGGACAACTGCCAACCAAGATTGCCGAATATTTAAAGCTTCCAGATGCAAAATTGTACACTGGTCAGTGGTCATTATTTTAGAAGGACGTCAGCATCGCTACTAGCCGACTCTGGAGTAACGATAGATCAGCCTAAAAGACATGGCGGCTGGAAGAGTGGCACGGTCGCTGAGGGATATGTGGAAAATTCCTTATACCAGAAAAAAAGTATGGCAGATCAACTTTTTACTGGTACTTCCACCGAAACGTCTTTAAATATTTCGATTCCTATTGTACAAAATGAAACACTAACGACATCGTGCCACCGATGACGACAACGGCTACAATTTTCAAAAACACTTTAATAAAAATAACAGCTGCAATAATGATAATTTACCTTTTTTTCACTTGGCTAATTGCAGTGGGGTAAACATAACTGTTAATGTTAATAGAAATTAAGTTTTTTATAGTTTAACATTGTTCTAAACACTTATACTTTTGTTGCATCCATGTCATGTTATATTTTCTAATAAAATTATTGAAAATAAATTTCGAAATTTAGCTTTTATTGCAAAGAAATTTTAAACTTTAAATCCCTAAGGATTTAAAGTACTACTTTTTTCCCTGAAAATAGGGATTTAAAGGGTACTTTAAAATATACATAATATATAAAATATACATAAGTACATAAAATATTTTTATTGTTCATGATGTAACTGGAATTTATGCAATTAAAATTACTTTTACCGATTGTAAGTTCCAGGTAGGTATTTAGTTTATATGTTATAATAATATTCGTTTTGTGATATTAATTTGCATTTTGCCTTTAGGTTAAAGTTGACTTTTGGCGAAATTTATTACCTTTATGCAAATTTTATTAAAAATAATACAATAATAATTATAATAATTATTATTGTACGGACACGAAACTTTTACTACTTATGTATTTTACACTTGTCCGATAGCCGCAAATTCTCTCTGCTTTTAATTAAAAATAACATTACTTAAAAAATCAATACTATAAGAGTTTTTCACATTTTTTACGGTCCAGCGAAAATTTTAATGGAACAAAAAGACATTGCAGACGGGGAGTGTTCAACATTAAGCTGAGGCGTTTGTAACAGTTTTTCCCTATATTTTGTATTTAATTTACGATATCCTGTAGAGGTTAGTTCTACGTTAGAACTATTACAGCGATATTTTTTTGGTATTCATCCAGAGAGTGGTACAAGGTTAAGGAAAAAAATAAGATATGTAAATAACCTTGGTTAAAAGTAACTTTGTTGCGAGAAAAATAAATTGCCGCATACTGACATCTAAAAACTTTTTATTTCGTGTTTATTTTTCCTGATCGTGGTATTATTGGATATTTTAGTCTCAAATAATAAAAAAATTAATTCTTTAAGTTCTTTCCCTTGGGTTCATTTATTTTAAATTATCTTCAGAATTATAATTATTATAAAGTAGGTATGACGCTAAAACTGTTTCTTCATCTAAATATGTTTTGCATTTACATCCCTATCTGAAGAATCAGGCATGTCTATTTTTATTTGCATACTAAACATTTCTTAGCTTCAAACTTTACAATAACTCTGAAGATGGTTTTAACCTCAAAACTTTAAGAAATCGTTTTTAGTTACTTATTATGAAAAATGTTTTTTGTTTTTGTTGCTTTATATTATACAGGGTGATTCACGGTGGATGGTACGTTAGAAGTATATGACGAACCAGTTTTTTTTTAAATTTGGTTGTTTATATAAACGGACATGCTCTATTTACCTAAAATATTTTTAATGATGCAGTGTTGCCACGTCTACCTAAAATTAGTAGCAACTTCGTTATTTTAAATGGAACACCCTGTATTTTATTAAATTTTTAAACCCTCTATTCTTAACAACTTTATTTAATGTTGTTCTATACTTATCTCTTACCGTTTCTAAGATAATAATTAAATTGCATTTTTTTGGCGAAAATCGTTAACTTAAAAAAATGTTGATATTTTTGAACTCTGAAATATTAGAGCCCCGAAAATTGGTGGATGGGTAAATATTACCAGGGGGCTTTTAACCCTATGCCGAAATCTTAGTTGCGATATACAGGGTGGTTTAAAAATACAGTTAATTTGGGGACTTTAATAGGTGACCAAAAGTATATTTTTTTAAATGTAACACCCTGTATATTATCACTGATTTAGAAAGCTACTTAAATTGGCTCTTTATTTTTGTATAACATATCTATAGCTAACTAGTCAAGTTTTTGACTTATAAGCCATTATTTGTAAAATTTGGTCAAAAATTTAATTTCCTTTTGATTTTTAGTAAGTATGCCATGACAAACTCTTGTTTGACATAAAAATTATGTCACTCTCATTATTGTTGTGGTATTTTATTAAATATTGTCGACTGAGATACTGAATGATTACAAAGCATGGAAGAAATCTATTCGAACGCAGTACTTATGAAGTTATTTATTTTATTTGGGCAGTGTGATCAAATTATCGCTAGAACATGTATAAAGTTTAATGAAATGTACCCAAATCTACCGCCAATGAACTTAAGGAAATTCTTACGGATCCAGAAAAATTTTACTGAGTTTGGTTCAACTTTAAAAGCCCCAAGAAACTTGCCTCGACCCGTAACTTCTGATGAAGACAACCAGATTAATGTTTTGGCTTATTTTCATGCATTTCCTCAGTCGTCAATACGTTGTGCTGAATATGATTTAGGTCTAACATATTCATCAGTCCAGAGGATTTTAGAACAGCATAACATGCATGATTTTAAATTTACTAAAGTTCAAGCCATGAAGCCTCAAGATCCACAACAGAGAGTTGAATTTTGTGAGATGTTATTAGTGCGCACCCAAGAAGATCCATATATATGTGTATATTATTATGTTTTACCGAACTGTATTTGCAATACTAAAATATGTTGGTTTATATTTTTTAATGTGCCATCTTTAACTAAAATATTGGCATTATTTAAAAGATGATTTGATTATTTTTATTGTATTTTGGATTTCGCTCACAATTCTAAACAAGTTCTGCATAACAGGTCACATGCGTCTAAACAAAATAATTCTTGAGAAATTGGCATTGTGAAAAATACCACTTATGGGACTTTGACTAGCCATAGCATCTTGGAGAAAAACGGCTTGCACATTTCCTTGTTGATTTTTCATTTTGTACATTTTTAACTTCCAGTTTAACCGGACATCAGAAAGTCAACCAGAGGGTAATTTGCAAGTTTAAAATAATAAATAATATTTTCTACGATGAACCGTTAAGGTGTTATAGCTTATCAAAGTGCTAAACAAGCGCGTGTCAAACGGCCCGCAGACCCCGCCACGCGGGGGGGGGGGGGGCCAATACCCGAGTCGAAATTTTGGGTCTGAAATAGGTCTGAAAATGCTGGATTAGGTCTGAAATAGTAGCACCGAAAAAGAAAATGAAATAAAGATCACAAAACGTGACTTCTTCGCTCGAATGCTACGGGACGGGGAAGAATATTGAAACATCCAAACGGCAGAATTAGTGCGGATTAGACGCGCCGTAGCTGTACTACGAGATGGCGAATGCGCTAGTATACGTAACATAAAAAATGTGAACGCCCAAACAATTGTGTCAACCCTGGCTGGTCGAAACCAGTTGTTTCTAGTACTTCCCGTTACATCGGCTCAACCAGAAAGGACTTTTTCAAAGTTGAAGCTAATAAAAAGCTTTACGAGATCTAGTATGGTACAAAATCGCCTTAGCTCATTGGCCATAATCTCAGTAGAAAATGAACGAGCGAAAGATGTAGATTTAGACAAAATAGTTGACAAGTTCCTTTCGTTAAGGTACAAACGTTAGGATATTTTATAAGTAGTTTTTAAAATAATGCATATTTAATTCCATATCTTTGTACTTATTAGTTAAATATTTGTTGTATGTTTTCTTGTATTAGAAGAACATTTTTTTTAGAACTTTTCAATCATCCCTCCTGTACAAAGCTGTGAGTCACTTAAGTAACTAGATACTTAGTAAATTAGTTCTTTTTTGAATCATGCCAAATGTAACTGTAACTTCGTTACTTTTGAAAAGTAACTTGTATCTAGTTACTTCTTAGGAGTAACTATACACTTAAAAAGTAACTAGATACTTATTCCTTTTAAAGTAACTAAGTTAGGTACTTTTAAAGGTCCTATAGGATACCAATTATGCACACGTGCCGTCCATCAGATGATGACCAAGAGTTGATCGGCGGCCGTTAATCAGATTTTCACGAAGGGACGAGCGGCGAGTCGCGAGCGTCAAACAGCAAACTGGTTGGAACGCGAAATTTCTTGGAAAGCATTCTATTCTACTTGTTCGTTGTTCGAATTAACACTTCTTAGTTTAGTTTTCTGATGGTAATAGGTAATAGTGGTAGTGTGCACAGGAAAATGAGTCATCACTACCTGGTAAATTTATGGTAACTAGTTCAAAAGCATCTTAGTTACTTTTAGAGTTTCGTAGTTACAATTAAAATAACTAGTTACTCAAAAGTATCTTAGTTACTTTAAGTAACTAGTTACAATCAATGTAACTAGTTACTTTAAAAGTATCTTAGTTACTATAACTAGTTACTTTAACTAAGTAACTAAGAACTAAGTTACTTTTAGGTAAAAGTAACTATTTCTTATAAGTATCTAGATACATTTGTGGAAAAGTATCGAAAAAGTAACTAGTTACTTTTCTGAAGTAACTTTCACAGCTCTGCTCCTATATTATAATAACAAATAATAATTTATAGAAATATATTTAGTTTTAAAAATTCGCTGTGTTTTTTGACTATTAGATAACGATATTGTGTATAAATATTTACTATAATGGGCTATTTTTGGAAAATATAATAGTGACATAGAAAGCCTTTTAGTTCACGGGGGGGCCCCCAAAAAATTTGACACGCTACTGGTGCTAAAAATCTAATTTTTGAATACTTAAATCCAAAATAGCAATTAAATTAATCATATCCTATTGAAAGTAACAGAGTTGACAACTACTTACGGTATAGTAACAGAAAAAGAAGACAAAAGTGTATCTATTATATCACAAAAATTAAAAATTCACGTTTTGGCAGAAATGATAAGTAAACTACATATTCTATTAACCAACAAAACCGCAACATCGATATTTCAAAACACACCCGCCAGAGGCGCCACATGTATCCTTAACTAGAAGGCCTAACATAAAAATTTCCCCTGAAGACAGTATTATAATATAATTAATACGGCAGGTATGTTCTGTTTCCGCGCAAAAGTGTATTATCTTAAAACTGCTACCCGACATTCTTTTGGTTTTCGTACAAAGTGTATTATTTTATAATGACCCGTAGATAAGCACGTTTTATTCCGAGTAGTATTTTGAGTTAGGTATAACACTTTTGTATGGAAAGTTTTATTAAAAATGTAAAATGTGTTAATGCAAAAGTGTATAATTATAAATTAATGCATTTTTGTAAGGAGTATTTTAAACCAATTGTGAACATTTTTTATAATCATTAGTGTGTTATTTTTAGATACGACGGTTTTTACCAAAAGTAAGTAAATTTTTGTATATTATTTTGCTTTTAATACAATTTTGAATCAAAAAAATGTTTAAGAACTTTGCTGATAAAAACGTTGGAAAGCATATTTTTTGTTTAAAATGGTAAATTAAGTTTTTTATAAAACGTCAGTTGATAGGTACAGACATGTTATACTATACTTTTTCACATTTAAAACACGGATAATGTCAACAGAAGCACGTGAACACCCAGTCAACACCTTAATAGAACAGAGCCGTATTATAGTCGTGAACGAATATAATAAATTTGTATTATATTTTAATAATAATAAATCCTAACATATGTATTGTCCACAAATGGGGTTATTAGGACTCGATTGGGTAAACCTTGTGATGTAAATGCCATGTTTTTTTATTTATTAGAAGCCATATCAATCGTAGATTTAGAAGCGTTCTATCTGCCAGTCTTCCTTTAATTTTATGAATCACAATTTAAGGATTCTCCAACATTTCACGTTTATAAACATTACGAATCATTTCTTTTATTCACAAATCAAAATGTCCTTTTTTGGTTGATTTTTGGGAGGTTTAAACGTTATGTTTTCACCTTCATCCGCGGTATCTGTGGAGGACAAAATTTAATATTATCAGAAAAAAACTAACATTTAAAATTTATTAATTTGTTATTTTTAGATGCTTAAATAATGGATTCTCCTAAGAGTCAAAGAGTGTATTCCATAAGTAAAAGAACTGAAAAAATGGTCAATGCTGTATTAAACAAAAAGTGTGAAGACACAACAACAATGTGAAAAATTTGCACACAACAGAACAGAAAATATACCTAATAATATTATTAAACATGTTGGTAACGAGTGTCATTTCAACAAAGAAAATGAAGTTGTTTTCGATGATCAGAGTGGCCGGCAGGATGCGAATTTTAGAGTAAACGTAGGGGAAAACTTACCTGTTCAACAAACCGAAGTTTTGGAAAGTCAAGAGAGATTCGAACATTTGTCATGAAACAGCAGCGAAGAAGAAAAATAAAGCGCACACATATTTTAATATATTTTGTGGTGATTTGGAGCATAAAAGCACCACTATTGCTGGTGAAGCGCATGACTTTTCGAGTAATATTATGGACATTGACGGAAAATTGCCATTAAATAAAGATGTTCATATAAGACAGGAAGGTAATTATTGTCTTACTTCTAACAATGATGACTTTAGAAAAGGCCAAGCTTTAAATTCTGACAATAATAACAGTGTTAAAGGCTCCAGCTACGGTACTAATAATTACTGCTGTAGTATACCTACTAATGATTTTTTAAAACAAGACATGTCCTAATACTTCAAAATATAACTTGACTAAAGATTATACACCATCTGATTTTTCCGAGGACGACGACAATAGTGTAAAAGACCGCAACTATGAAACTGATTCCTCGAGTAGCTCTAGCACATCTTCATCCTCTGCATCATGATCCTCCTCGTCATCGTGTTCTTCTTCTACCCCATTAGCTTCTTCCTCTGTTATAGTTGAGCAACCAAGAATAATGAAAATAAACTGACCCGAAAAAGATCTCGAAATGAAAGTTGAATGATTAAGGAACAAAACAAAACGACTCAGAAATGTTGGAAAAGAATATGTTTCCACTGGCAAACAAAAAAAAATTATCCCAGCTAAAACTATCAAGACCGATTGCGGAGAAAAATGCAAATATAAATGCAACAAAAAAATAACAAAAGAACAACGACTAACATTGTTTAGTGAATATTATAGCTCAGATGACATAAATAGAAAACGAGAATTTATCGTTCGCCATTCCGACAGAATTCAACCAAAATATAGAAGAGAGACGATAAAAAGGAATTTTAATTACGCTTACTTAGGATATAAAAGAATATGTAAGGACACATATAATGTCAATACCACGAGTCGAGAGCCATTATCTAAGGGCACAAACTACTAAAGAGTTTATAGATGGAGGTACGACCATCGCGGATTTGCATAGGGACTATCAGACTTTATGCAGAAGCAAGAACAAAGCGGCCGCAAATTATCACATGTTGGTTGGTTGGTTGGTTCAAGGAGGGTTGACCTGTTGTCAGTAGACTGCAGCCAAATGGCTTATTGTATCCCTTTTGCTTAACGTCGGGGTAATGTCAGCCAGACGGGACCTACAGTTTTATACGTGGGATCCGAACCACGCGTATGCACTGGTTTATCCGTCAGTCCCCTAAAGGCAGGATTATCCGCCCTCAATGGGTCGTATTCGGGAGTCATCCAGTGTCATACTGCATTCTTACCTCTAAAATCTTGGGTATACTTTTTTTTATTAAGCTTACACCCGTCCCGGGGATCGATCCCGAGTCACCTGCGGCCGAATGCGACAGCTCTACCACTGAGCTGCCATACCGTGGTATCACATGTACTCTGATATATTTAATAGAGAATTTAATATTTCTTTTTTTGTACCAAATAAGGACCAATGTAATTTATGTTACGTATATCTAAATGCCAATCCAGAAGGGAAAGAAAAAATGAATTGAGTCGAATTGAAATGGATATTGACAAGAAAAAAGTAAACGAAACCTATACTGTTGCTTGTTTTGACATGCAGGCAGTACTTCAAATTCCTAAAGGAGAGATTTCGATTTTTTATTATAAATCGAAGTTAAGCGCAATGAACTTTACAATTACAGAGATGGCCAATGATGCAATACATTGTTATGTTTGGCATGAGGGTGAGGGAGGAAAAGGTGCAACAGAAGTGTGATCGTGTATGCGTTCTTATCTAGAACATAAATCAATTCAATGTGACTCAGACGATTTGGAAATAGTTGTATATAGCGATAACTGTGGTGCTTAACAAAAAAATAGCATTTCAATTTCAAATTCCATAGCAAATTTTAGTGGTCATTTTTGTGTGTGATTTATCATTGGCCTGGACTTATTGATATAGTATTTAAACATTTTTTTCTTTTTAGGTTCTTGATTGCTGTTTTCATGTATGCTGTTATGAAATTTAAAATAAAAAGTATTACTCACAAATATCTTGTAGTGGGTCATACTCAAAATTGTGGAGATTCCGTCTACTCGACCATTGAAAAACAAGTAACTTGCAATTTTGTTTAATAAACTATTTTAAGTACACAATTTTTGAAATTTTAGGTGACGCGCTCGTTGAAAACTGGTCCAATTTTTGTACCTGATCAATTTGTAACTTTGATCAGATTAGCTAAGAAAAAAGGAAACCCATATGATGTAAAAGAGCTTACCCATGATGACTTTTTTAACGTAAAGCAGCTAATGGCTGACTTTGGCAGTAACTTTACGAATAATTCCAAGGGAGAACAGGTTTTTATTAGCAACCTAAGAGCAGTTAAGGTCGAAAAGGCTTTTCCATGGACATTTTTTTATAAAACATCTTTTTCCGATTTTGAATTTCAGCGTGTTAATGTTAAAGATCCTAAAACCCTTGTAAAAACTCGAAATTCTACCCGAAAATCAGAAATAGATTCAAACTTGTCAGAAGATATTCCAAAATTGCATAAAGCATATTCGTCAAAATTATCCTTAAATGAAAATAAAAAAGGACCTTAAGTTTTTGTTGGAAAAGGGTTTCATACTCAAATCTCCAAAAAATTGCTAAAATTACAAACGCAGATTTGTAATACATTCTCAAAGTCTAAAATGAATAAATAATTATGTTAAGAACGAAATAAGTTGTGAGCAATTAAAAAAAAATAATTTATTTGCTTTAAAATTTACCTTTTTTGAGTTACTTAATACACTTTTGTTCAGGATGTGCGACATCCAAAAATCTAAACACGCAAATATTTTCAGTGGTTCTCTCAAAAGTTGTAGCAAACGCTTGTCGTAAATCACCCTGTATGTTCTCGTTCATCCTGTACTTATGTAGTTTATTAAGAGACTATGTTAAAATTTAGAGTTTGTTTATACTTGTACAATATACTGTTTCTATATAAAATTATGTTTAATTGCTGATTTCCTTTATACCTATATACTATCCAAATTTTGATCCTTGTTAGATACCCACAGTTACTAGGTAAAACTAAAAAAAGTTGCTTGTATATTCATTTTTCAAAAAACACTATAATAAAATCATATAATTATTCAGACTTATAGGTACTAAGCAAATTTGAAAACAATCCAACTTCTACGTAAATTGGATTATAGTGATAAACTGATGAGAAAATATAAGGCACCGGCTATAGGTTTCTAAAAGTAAGTATTATCACCAGCTTTATATTTTAGATAAATTTCTTTATTACATAAAAGTAATATCTTATCTACAGTGTAAAAAATCATGGTGAAATTTCATAAGTATACTGTATTTTTTACGCTATATATTTAGGAATTATTTGTTTTCACTATCTATAAGTAAAATTTAACTTATATGTAGTGAAAACAAAATACTTCCTAAATATGTAGCGTAAAACATACAGTTATGAAATTTTACCATGATTTTTTACAGTGTATACTGCAATCAAGAATTGGTACCTTGTCATGACTGAACACGTACGATTCATGTAGTATAAAGTAATAATTACACAGATCTGCATGCTAAGTTACATGGTTCTATAAGTAAATTATTTTAACGTTCATAGCGGAAATATTTTATATCATTTTATATACGTTGATAAATTTTTTTCTCTTGAAATATTAAATAATCGCCTAAAATTTTATAATTTTCACGACAAAAATAGGCCTCCCGCCATTACTACAAAGGCATATAATTTATTCTGCTTCAGAAATGAATGCATTCGCAAATAATTTTTTGTCTTCTCATTTGAGATTTAGTTCCTTATAATAATCGAATATGGGATTTATATTTAAGTTTACTAGATACTATCGACATAGCTACGAGTAAAGTAATAACTTCAGATTATGTGGATCTACTTGCATCTACCATATCTGAGCATCACGCTTTATACATCGAATTATTTGGGAGACTGAAGCCGAAACATCACTTTTTAGTTTACTATCCAAGTTTATTAGTTAAAATCGGACCTATTAATAATGTGTCTTCCATACGGTTTGAAGCCAAACATAAACAATTTAAAGCTAGTGCTAATGCCATTAAGTCAAGAAAAAATGTTTTATATTCTTTAGCAATTAAAAATCAACTAAACATGTGCTATAGGATTTTATCAAAAAAGGTTTTTAGGAGACCTTTGAATTTGGATCTGACGATTTAGATTTTATTTCAGGATGCAAGGAGTTTAAAGCTTTTCAAGATTTTCTAAAGTCAAATATATCTAATGATTATTTGGCGGTCACATGGGTAAAATTAAACGGAATCAAGTATTGTTCTAATTTAGCCTTAGTTGTTGATTTCGAAAATATTCAGCCTCTTTTTGGTATCATCTAATCAATTATTATTAAAGAGAGTAAGAAACTGATATATTTTGTTCTAAGTAGATTAAGCACAATAAAATATAATGAACATTTCCATGCTTATGAGGTTGAAAAGCATGATTTTTTTTTTGTGTTAAATGGAGTAAGTTACATGACAATATTCTTTCGTTACTACAAACTGTTAATCAAAAACTCTTTATTCTTTAGTGAGTATACAGGAAATAAAGTCCGCCACCCTCCCTCTTCTAATTCATTCAGATATCAATTATGAGTTGGCGCCTGATAAGCGCCATATTAAAACAAAATTTTACATGCAAAAGGGGACCGAGTAATACTTTGTTAAAAAGATCTATTTTAACCCTTATGTCCTTTTAAATTAGGTATCATTTGACGCTCCTTTCCATTTCAAATGTCGCTTAAACTTGACAAATTTTAAATGCTATAGTATTTTGCACTTTATTACTTCCTGTCAAAGTTCATTTTAATATGTCTGAACACGTTTAGAAATTAGAAGGGGGAGGTGACTACTTTATGCCCCTCGAAAACTGAATACTCTATTACCTGTATTACTAGTATTAGAGTTTTCTTGTTGGCTAATTTTTATGACGAAATATGTGGTTTTATTTAGTTTAAAGTATATTTGTTTATTTTAGTTTTGTTCCTATATTAGGTATTTATGTTGAAATATAATTATTTGGTTCTAGTACTAGCTGTACGCGTTGCTATAAGATACTGTCTAAATTTACTCTGTGCATTAGTGACTATGTTCAGTTTTGATCTGTCATTTCTATTTGATATAAAATAATGAAATCATAATTTGTTCCTTGTCTTGTGTTGGAAATGTCCTGTATGATAAAAGGTAGGAAATTAAAAGTTTAATTATTAGTATTAGAAAGACAGGTTACCTGTTATATAACTTTTAGTTTATTAAAGGTCGCTTTTGTTTCAGGCGCCTTTTGTATTGCATTTATGAATACGTCCTGCACATTATATTCTTAAATAAATGTTTTACGATGTTGTAAGAAGATATTTTATTTTGACCTGCAAGTATTAGTCCTTCAAAGAAGTAAGAATTTATCAATTTATATAAAGGGCGGTAAAACGTAACGAAATTCAATAAATATCTACATGGTATTTTAAAATTCAAGACCAGAATAGATTTCTCTAAAAAAGTATGACAAAAAGTTCTATTGAACATGGGTTCGGAAAGCTTCGTTTTCGAGATACAGGGTGTGAAAGTTATTTAATAGAGGAAGGGACCCAAATTTGAGATAGGCGCCTAATTTGAAATAGCTCCGCATATTAACGTATATGTAACGCCATCTAACAAAAGTGACATAAACTTACTTAAATAAAGTAGACTGCAGTGGTAAAGAGTTCATTGAGCGCGACTGTTCGTTTATTTCTGCCCACGTACGTTTTTCTTCCGATTTGAGTCGAGTTTTTTTACTAGTGTAAATAAACCGGCATTTGCAGTCAACGTAAGTGGAAATAAAATATTTTATGTGTCGAAGTAGTTAGTTTAGGTGTTGCCTAATGATGTCTTATTAAAATTTGGCTGAATTCTTTCATAACTAACCTAAAATGTTGTTGTCAATTTTTATAACGAGAATTCCTAATTTGAGAAACTAAATGGTGCTGTATTTGAGACTATCTCAAATTAGGCACCCAATACAATATTTTGATGTTTTATTACAGATGCCTAAAAAACACAAGAAATGGGACCCTCACGCTATGGTGAAAGCTGTGAAGGCTGTGCGTAATAAAGAGATGGGATATCAAAAAGCCTTAAAAGTTTTTGGTGTACCTAAAGGCACTGTGGAAAGATACTCAAAGTCAGATAACAGCCCAGAAGAACTTGTCTTAGCCATGGAACAACGATTTTTTGGTCTGAGGTCGGGTGATATTAAACGAATGGCATTCCAACTGGCAATTAGAAATAAGTTGCGGCATTCATTTAATGGAGTAAGTAAATCTGCTGGGAAAAGATGGTTGAGGTTATTTTTGAAGAGGCATCCACAACTTTCGATGAGAACACCCCAAGGAATGAATGTCTGCAGCTCGTATCAAATCTTTCACTCCCGAAAAAGTCTCAGCGTTTTTTTAATCTCTATGAGGCAGAATATTTCAAGCTTCAAGATCCTTTCCAGAGGGTGTTCAATGTCGACGAAACGGGCATAACATTCTACCAACAAAATGCAGCCTTTAGATGTTTCATTTATGTCTCCTTTAAAAACCTATTACGCTCAGGAGATAGAAAATTGGCTTCGGGAGAACTATTTAAGTACTGTATCCCCATACGCAATTGCTAGTATCTTTTGCAAAGCCTACAATAGAGCTACCACTATGGAAACATCATGCAATGGTTTTAGAAAAACGGGACTAGTTCCTTTGAATAGAAACATCTTCAGAGACCATGATTTTGGCGTGCATAATGTAATGAAAAACAAATCAGGCCTTTAAGAAGAAAACCTCTCCGAAGAATGCAATCATCGGGAAGATCATCTGAAGAACCAAAATGAAAATGAAGCAATAGCTCTACCAACGCCGGAAAGAAATGAACGTACGCCAAGTCCATCCTCAGCAAATAAGCCTCAAAGAGACTATTTTTCTCCCACGGACATTTGTCCTCCGCCTGAATACAAAACCAAAGAAACTAAGGTAAATGTTAGGGCTGGTAAAGCATCAATAATTACCTTAATGCCATACAAAGATGACTTAAAAGATAGTTTAGAAAAAAAAACAGGGGAAAAAATACCTAAAAAAAACATCAGTGAAGAGTTAGAACCAGAAGAAAAACAATCAAAGAAACTGGTAAAAAAATCTACTGCAATTGCACGAAAACAAAAATCTTCAGTTTTAAAACAGGACCAACCTTCCACTTCGGGGTTAGAGCAGAAAAGAAAAAAAGGCCGGGTTTCTTCTAGTTCGAGCTCAGAAAGCGACAGCAGTATTATATTGGTTAATTCCTCTTCAGACGAATCCCGAGGAAGTGATGCTAAATGTTTATCTTGTTCGGGGAGATTTTCCGAGGACAAGCATGGCGAGCAATGGGCAAAATGTGTTTACTGCGGCAGATGGGCCCATGAAGATTGTGGGGAAATTAAAGATGCTAATTTTATATGTTCTTTCTGCGAAGAAAAGGGGTTTTTTGAGTAGTATCCCAAATTAGGAAATCTGTCTCAAATTGAGACATCAGTGTGTCTCAAATTAGGCAACCTTTTATTTTATGGGAAAATTGATGAAAACAAACTTTAAGTTCAATAACTTCTCTAGATAGCTATCAGGGCCGGCGCTACGGCCGGGCAAGCCGGGCCCCTGCCCGGGGCGGCAACCTTAGGGGGCGGCACCGGCAGGCTGTAAACTAATTAACTAGTTTATGAAGAAAATAAACCAAGATTCACTTGAATACTTAAAAAAAATTAATATGTGGAATGGTAATAAAATTTGGTTTTATTACCTATATAAATATTAGGTGTGTTTTACGAACTTTTAAGTATTTTAAATGAAATGTCAAAATATTTCAAATTCAGCATAATAAATTATAATTATTTAAATATTTAAATAAATTAACTCACATACAAAATGCTGTAATATAATTTCAAAGAAGGACCACCTCATCCATTAAAGGGACGTAGTTTTCCGTATAATGATAACGGTCGAAGATTTAGCGTTTTTCATTATTTGAAAAATATGAAAAATGGTGAAAAAGTCATGCGTAACTGGTTAGTTTATTCAACTACAGAAGACTGTGTTTTTGCTTTTGTTGCAAAATGTTTGGTTTTATTTTAAGTTCCCTTTCTATTGGAGGTGTTAAAGATTGGAAGCATCTCGCTGAGAGTTTAAATCAACATAAAACCTCTAAATATCATATCCAAACTCAAAAGTCTTGAATTGAATTAAGTCAGAGAATACAGTACTCTATTGACAGTCACGCACAAAGGCTCATTACTGCAGAAATAAATCATTGGTACGAGGTGCTTTTACGAATTGTATCAACAATAAAAATGCTTGCTTAAAATTGTTTGGCCCTCCGAGGTAGAAGTGACAAACTTTAAGATTTCGGTAACGGTAACTTTTTACAAATTATTCAATTACTTGCTCTGTTTGATCCAGTAATGCGAGAGCATCTCCGCAGAGTGCTTAAAAAAGAGGAAGTTAAATTCCACTATCTCGGAAAAGAAATTCAAAATGAAATAATTATTCTTTTAAGTGAAAATATAACATCGAGATTAAAAAAGCTAAATATTATTCAATAATTCTAGATCGTACTCCTAATATCAGCAAGATCGAGCAAATTACAGTCTTAGTACGGTATGTATCCATTGACAAATCCAATTCCAAGGAGGTTTCCATTAAAATTAATGAAACCTTTTTAGGCTTTCTTCCGGTTGAAAGATCGAATGGCAATGAACTTTCAACTCTAATACTTAAAAGACTTGAAACATTGGGATTGAATCTGCAGGATATGAGGGGACAGGCTTACGATAATTGGGCCAACATGAGCGTCATCAAAATTTTAACATTATTGATAGCATTTTTTTTTTGCTCACGTTTTATTTTACTAGTAAGTGTGGGAAGGTTATCTCTTAATTTTTATTATAAATGGGCATTTTACTCTTTGCCCGGGGCGGCGAACTGTAGCTATTTTAATGTAGATTCTTTGTTGCGATGTTTTGTTAATACATCAAGCAAGCGATTTTGTACAATAATAATAAAAACAAAATATTAATGATGAATTTTATTTCGAATTTGCAAAAAAGTGACTCAAATTTGGGTTCCTTCCTCTAATACATTCTAAACGTTGTTGCCGATTTTAATGAAATTTGTACAATTTTTTAATACAGTTGTCGTATGTCAATTTCAAACAATTATATTAGCGTGCAAGTCAGTTGTTTTTGCAGAAGAATTTTTTGGTTTTTAAATTTGTCAACTGATATAAATTTTTTGTCTATTGAGTTTTTTCGAATATCTTTAACTTTAAAAGTCTCATTAAAATCGGTAAAAATATTTTTAACGTAATAGTAAAAAACTCGATTGTTTAAATAAAAAAATTTCACACCTTATATCTCGGGAACGAAGCATTTCTGAACAACTAACAACTCTTTTTAAATATTTTTATGAGAGGAATCTTCCATAGTTGTTTTTCACCTGAATTCTAAAACACCTTATAGTATTAAGAAATAATCAAAAATGTTATTGCATAAGTTAATTTCTCAGATTTCCTATACATGCAAAAGAACTGTCTAAGAGAATAATTTATAATGTTCATATCAATAAAATGTTTTTAAAAGATATTTCTTTGATTTTTCATAACAGGGACGCGTTTTACACAAATGACAACAAAACCGGTTTTCCAATACAGGATATATAAACTGTATTGGAACGAAGTAAAAATGACGTAATTTAAACTCTTTTTTTAATACCGTTCTTTAGGATCGATTTTGCATTACAGGGTTAGTAAATAATTTTAGGGGCGAATAAGTCTTTCTCCAAGAAAAGAGCGTAATTTAAACTTTTTGTCGCGATTATCATTACCAACATCATCAGGATCTAAAATCATGGTTTATTTATTTATTTATTTATTCACTAAACAGGCAGTGCCAATTACATTGATTGATGGGCTTACTAGAAGCTCATTTGCTGCATCTCATAACTATTAGGTTAATTCCAATAATATTAATGTGAAAGGATTTACTATATTTGAATCACGAATATAGCTTAAAGAAAAAGTTTATTAGGGTAAGTCCGGTAGAGATGACCCACCTGGTGAGATGGCCGGAGCCTGTAATTTTTAAACCATCCGGGGAATCAGTTGCCACTGCCGAGAAGCGACAGTAGTTTACCCGCTTATATTGTGCTCGTGTCACGTTTTGATGTAAACAATAAAATAGTTTTACGATTTACTACTTTTCTATACGTAAATATTTATTTACTGTCGCAGGTTTTATAAAAATAATATATTTTGTTATCAATATTGTGTATTGTGTGCTATTTTATGATTGAATAGATGTTTATCGAAAAATCATAACCTAAAAAAAATAATCATATGTCATTGTCTTTCCCAACCGCATCTCTCCCATGATATCGGGAGGGATGCCCCGGATGTTCTCGGGAGAAAAGCCCTGGGGCATCTCTCCCATATTATGTTATGGTTGGTTTGTTTATTATTATATTATGGTAAAGTATTTCTAATACCTAAGTTATGTTATAATAAAGATGCCCCGACAAATTTATTTTAATTTGTACTTTTGTTTTCAGTAATGCCCACTGTATATGAGAAGAAATGTCCAGAAAGAGCCAAGTGGCCCCAAGAAGCGTTGGCTAATACTTTGCAAGCCATTAATACTAACCAAATGGGCATAAATGCAGCATCTCGTGCTTTTGGAATACCTGCAAGGACTTTGAGGCGCGGACGAGCTAACAACACTGAAAAATCAGGCCTAGGACCAGCCTCACTGTTTGGCAAGCAAAACGAAGACAAACTTGTTTTGCATATTAAAACATTGCAGTCTAAGGGTTTTGCACCAACTAGGGATGATTTGCGACCTATTGCCTACAAATTTGCGAACCGCCGCGGGATCTCCCATTTGTTTAATGTCGAGAGCAAAAAAGTGGGTTACGACTGGATGAATTCATTCCTAAGGCGCAATCCTACACTATCAATGCGAAAATCCGAAGGGGTCTCTATTGCTCGTGCCAAGGGAATGGTATATACTTTCAACTTCTACACTCTACCCTGGAAGAAAATGATTTAATGGGTAAGCCCGGTCATTTATACAACATGGTCGAGACTGGATTACAATTATGTAATAATGCCTCGCATGTCATTGCCATGAAGAGATCAAAACTTGTCCCCTCAATAACTTCTGCAGAAAGGGGGGAAACATTAATTGCATGTTGCAATGCGGAGGGAAATTTTCTTCATCCCGTATTTATAATGAAAGGCAAGAATAAAAAACCTGAGTATGAAGACCGCATGTCACCAGGTTCGTACCTTTATATGAATCCCAAATCTGCCTATATCAATTAATTCGGACCTCTTTTTTGATTGGTTGAAAACACAATTTGTACCGAGAAAACCACCAGGAAAAGTTCTTCTTGTGGTAGATGGACACTCATCTCATCATAGTTGTGTAGAGACCCTTGAGTATGCTGAGCAAAATGATGTTATTATATTAAGTTTACTAAGCCATACCACACACTTTTTGTAGCCCTTAGACAGGGCTGTTTTTAAATCGTTGAAGGCAGCGTGGAACAGTGTGTGCAATAAATGGATGAGATCCAATCCATCAAGAAAAATTACCAGGCTTCAGTGTGGGCAGTTGGTGTCAGAGGCTTGGGCAAAAGCAGCAACGTGTTCTAATGCAGTTTCGTCTTTTAGAAGAACTGGATTTTACCCTTTTGATCCCGACATTATTCCTAGTTATGCATATCTCATAGATCAAGTAGAACAAGGACCAGGAAATCAACAGGCATTAACTGTAGAACAACCAACCCGATCTCTACTGGAGAAAGATTCTGATTCACTTCCAGGACCATCAGGAGTTAAACTTGTACTACCCCAAGAAAATCTTGAACCAGTTTCAGGAACATCCATACAACCTAAACCTATGTCAGTGGAACGGAATGAATTTGAGTCAGTTACAGAAACATCACCATGCGACTCAGCGTATGAAAATAAAATGGAAGACATAACTCCAGGCAAGATACATACAACAATTAAGTCCTGTCCCACAATGTAGTGCTATCGAAAATACACGAAAACGAGGTCAAAATGTTGCAGCTATTTTAACTTCTAAAGAGAATCTAACAAAGAAAAAACAAAAAGTAAGAGCTTTTAAAAAAAGAGAACAAAAAAGAAAGGAAAATGTATCTGGAGTTAAAAATCTAGAGTTCAGACAGAAAATAGCAGATTCAGAGAGCAGTAGCGGAGAAGTAATATTTCAAGAATCTGACGTTAGTGAGAGAGAAGATGAAAGTTGCGTAGGTTGTGGTGAAGAGAGAAGAACCAAGAAAAAGGTGGATTGGTTAGAGTGTTTGTATTGTAAGAAGTGATATCATGAATGCTGCAGTAAATATATATACCTTTGTGACTTATGTGGTAAGATACTTGTTGAAAAAAATAAGAAGTTACGTTAGATATATGTATTTATTTGGGGGGCATCACTCCCGACTTGGAATGCCATCTCTCCCGTAATGTAGGGAGATATGGCCAATTTTTTATTTTTTGTTTCTAAGAGAAATGTTTAGAGATATTTTGTTCTGTATTACCTTCTTTCGACTTATGAATAAAGTAAGTTAAAGTTAGTATAGTTGGTTTCATTAAAAATAACAACAAATACATATTATCACCTCCAAAAAAAAAGTGAGGCGTCTCTACCGGACTTACCCTAAAGACAAATTTATATTGCGAACCTATTAAATTATTACAAACAGCTGAAGAGGTCTTATAATACATAAATTTGATCCAGTAATTATAAGATGCAGCAAATGAACTTGTCGTAAACCCCTCAAACATGATTTTAGACCCTGATGATAAGCACATGTGCTGGAAACATGTTTTAATAGGCTAAAGAAAAGATTTAAAATTAAGTTATTTTCTTGGAAAAGTTTTACTTCATTCCTAATCTTAAATTATTCGCTAATCTAGTAATGAAAAACTGATCGTTGATATTAATTATATCAACCTTCTTGAAAAATGTTCCCTTGACAGTGTAAGAAGGTTTCCTCAACCTGGTAAAAATGTTACCTTAACACTTAAAGATTGTTTCCTTAATAGTTAGAGAAGATTTCCTAAAACACTTTAAAATGTTACCTTAACAGTTGAAGTTGGTTCCCTCCACAGTTAAGGAAGGTTTTATCAACCTCTTAAAAATGTTGGTTTAACATTTTGCGAAAGTTATCATAGCAGGGTAAGAACGTTAACTTAAGTTACTAAAAACGTTACCCCAACCTTTGAAGAATGTAATTTTTTAACGCTTATGAATTTTACCCCATCCTTTAAAGGAGGTTGCCCCAAAATTTTGAGCAAGTTATTTTAACACTTTCAGAATGTTACTTTAAAACTGTAAAAATGTAAAATCAATCATTTTTACATGTCCCCATAACTACTGCCTTTTTGTTCAATGAATAGGTAATTCTTGTTCAACCATTGCTTGTATTTAAAAAAATTGATTTAACGGTTAATTCGTTGGCTCAACAGTTTTTTTCTCTCGGTGAAAAAAGCGAGATTTTACAAGAATGCCTTAAAACCGAGCCTAAAACAAACATTGTGATAAAAAAGGAAAAGTGCGCTGTCTGTGAAGATGAGCTAGATAGCGATGCAGAAGCAGAAGGCGAAAAGAATGTCGGATGCGACTGCTGTCCTAGGTGGTTTCACCTAGAATGCACTAAGCTTGTGTCGTAGGGCACCTTAAATCTGGCCGTATTAATTTTGTATTTAGGAATAAGTTGATAAGAAATGCAGTTTTTATTTTTAATCTGACTGCCCGGCATCAGAGAGTCGGAATGTGTGGTCAGCGGGAAACGAGATAGACAGTTTCAGTCAAAGCCGAGTTTGTGAGTTAAAAGGTGTGTTTTTTTCCTTGATAAAATATTTGGTGGAACGATGAACTAGCCGGTAAGTCTGTAAATTAAATTACATATTAAATTAGACGTTTTGGGTCATTGTTTTTCCAAGTTCTCTTATTTTTCTATAATTTTAATCTCCGATACGACGTTACTTGCTGGTAGACCATATAAAGAGGTGCAAGATCTAGATTATAACTGCGTTTTTTGTGCGTAGGTTGTGGTCAAGAGACGAAGAACAATTAAACGCTGATGATTACGAGAATTTTGAAGAAGATCGCTATGATTCTGACGCTGATCCTCCATACAAAGCTACGTGTGAAGTAAGATGTATTTAGTTCATGCGAGCGTTGCTTAATTTTGCTATGCTGGGACTATTTTATCGACAATCCAGATTTACAAAATAAAAAAAATCGTGTTGATAAACAAAAACGTCTACGAAATTCAGGTAAAGAATACAAAACAGTCAAAGGGGCAAAGGTGGTTTCAGCTAGGGTTATTAAGCCGAGATGCTGAGGTGAAAATTGCCAAAAATTAGGTCGGCGTTGCTCTACAATCGATGAATCTCAGCGTTTGCAAATTTTTGCTGCATACTATGCGCTCGTAGATGTTAATCGTCAACGTGAATTTATAGTGCGTCATACGGAAAATATCGATACCAACCAAAAAACAACAAAACAATCACGCAGGCAAAACACTGTAAGATATTTTTTTTCACTAAACAACAGCCCTATTCGTGTCTGCAAATTTTTTTTGTTGAACACCTTGAGTATCTCAGAAAGAGTGGTAAGAACTGCTTTAGAAAAAGTAGATTCACTGGGCGTGGTGAATTTGGATAAAAGAGGTGGCCGAAAATCTAAACAAATTATTGCTAGAGACTACGCCATAAGACTTAGCATTGAGGAATATTTAGCGAGATTTCCTCGCATGGAATCCCACTATTGTAGATCCAGTACAAGCAGAGAATACTTGCATCCAGATCTCTGTTTCCAAAATGTATTACTTATATACCTAGTCACTTTCAGAAAATGAGTCTAAACCAAGTTTTTCAACTTATCAGAGAGTATTTAACTCAAAAAAATTATCATTTCACTCTCCTAAAAAAGACCAGTGCTCACTGTGCAATGCATGATGTACAAAACAGCAGATCCTGAGACAAAATCTAAACTAGAAGACAAGTACAAGAAACACGAACAGGAAAAAATTGCTGTAAGACAGCAAAAAATAATTGCAAGTTAAGAGCTACTAACGATCCAACATTTCTATGTGCATCTTTTGACTTGCAGCAGGTGATTTATTTACCAAAAACTTACTAGAGTGCTGTGTTTTACAAAAGACGCCTTGCAGTTTTTAATTTCACGTTTTATAATATCTCCACCAAAGCCTGCTTTTGCTATTGTTGGGACGAATGTGCTAGCAAAAGGGGCTCATCAGAAATAGCAACGTAAATAAAGCCTTGCACAGTTACGATGATCAAGGAGTGAAACTAGTATCTATGTATTGCGATGGCTGTAGCGGCTAGAACAAAAATAGCATCATGGCTACAATGTTACTCTATATAGTTTTGCATAGTAAAAATATAGAAGAAATAACTGTAAGATATTTTGAGTCGTTTCATGGCCAGAACGAGGGAGACTCTACGCATAGTACTATTTCATATGCTATGTTACATGCTGGTAACATTTTCTTGCCCTCTCAGCTATATCCAGTCTTCCGACTTGCCAGAAGACAACATCCTTACCAAGTTAACCCCCTTGAATTTACTGATTTTTGGACTTTAAAGGTCTTTCAAGAGATTTAAGACTTCTATCAGTAAAAACAGCAACTACTGGAGAGCAGATAAAATGGACGGAGATTATGGAAATTAAGGTAAGCAAGAATTATCCTGATGAGATATTTTTCAAAACAAGCTACCTTGAAGAAAAATATAAATCATTGTCACTTAAACGCCTCAAAGTCAATCTAAAAAACGTACACCCTGAAAAGCTGAATTCAGAAACTATTAAATTATCTAAGGAGATGTTCTCCGATGTTTAAACATTCTGTAGTGGGCAGACTCCAATAATAAGACTGGAAGAGCACAAGAACTTTTATCGTTCACTTCCACATTAAATAGGTCGTAGCTGTTTTATTTGTTCTTGACAGTAGGTAGTGGTTTTAAGAATGACCTTTTCGTTCAGTTTGTTCTTTTACTACTTTCTTTACGAAGAACTTTTTATACAAATATGCGCGTTTCTTTGTTTGAATTTGAATTGCAATAAAAAACTCTTTAATAAAAAAAATGTTTTTTAATTTATATTTATTTTACCTTTAGCGACGCATTATCTAAAGAACAAATAGGCCTATGTATATGATTTTAATTTAGATATTTTGGTCGTATAAGACATTTTTCAAAAAATTTAAAAAAATTGGAAATTTTTATTCTTAACGCTCTTCGACAGTTTAAAGTAAACATATTTTTACTTTATATTGTCACGATAGGGAACCTTAAGATCATAACATTTCATAAATCAATATTTTCCATTTTAATATTTTAATTATTATTCGCGGCAAACACAGGCCATTCAACGCAACATGAAACCGGCGCCAAGTTTATTAAACAATTCTAATAAAGTTGCAATTATGAAATGTTATACGTACATCCCGATCTAACAATTATTGTGGTGTCATCAAGTCGGCAGAAACAAGGTATACGTCCATTGTCTCCCTAAAGTGGGAAAAATCGCTGACTTGATGGAACTACACAGCGTTAGTAGAAAAATATCGGAGGGCACTAGTGCTCCGGTCCGTGACACATTCGGTTCGAAAAATTGTGAAATTTTGTTGGTCCTCAAGACGCCAGCGATGAGCCTAAAATTCATGTAAGTATAATTTTATTTTCCATCTGTTAACAAAGGTTTAAATCCAGGTTTTAATTAATTTTGATTCTTTTTGTAAACCCTTCAGGTAATTATTATTTTTATCTTTTTACAAAATTTGTTTTCGGAATCGCTTTGTTTTACTAATAGTCGTCGGTCCCGCAGCTACCTTACGTCCCTCGTCATACCCTAAAATCTGGGCGTGACAATATAAATAAAAAATATGTTTATTTAACTAAATTATTAGTTCCCAATTTTAGAGCCCAACAATCAATAAAACTTATATCTGCTCTCCTGAACACTTAGGAAAAATGAGATACATCAGTTTGGAAGATTAACGACGAAGTGTGAAATAAAGAGAATATGGAAGCAGCGATAAGCGCTATAAAGTCAAAGGAAATGGGTTGGAAACTAGCTGCTAGAACGTTTGGAGTCCCCAGAAGTACTTTAAAGAGAAGAGTTCTAGATCGTAACAAAATTATTAAAAATGGAGAAAAAGGATTTTTTGGTGGCCGTGTTCCTGGTTTTACGCCAGAAATTTTAATGGAGTCGGTTAACCACATACAGATGATGGCCGATAGGTGTTTTGGATTAACGTTGACCGATGTGCGAAAACTTGGATGCCAACTAGCTGAAAAATTAAAAATAAAGCACCCTTTTAACAAGGAAACCCAAATGACTAGTTGGGATTGGGCACATGGACTTATAAAACGGCATGAACATCTTTTTTATTTGCGAATATCTGAAGCAACCTCACTCGCCCGAGCACAGGGGTTTAATAAACCTGTAGTTGAAAAGTTTTTTGAACAGCTAAACGTAATAATTTTGGAAAATAACTTCGAACCGTATCAAATATTCAACATGGACGAGTCAGGTTTTTCCACAGTCCAGTCAAGAACTGAAAAAATCTTGGCGGTACGAGGAAGAATGCAAGTCGGTACACTGACAAGTACCGAAAGGGGTGTTCATTTTTATGCAGTGTGTTGTGTTAATGCAATGGGAAATTTCGTACCTCCTGCGTTAATTTTCCCAAGGAAGAACATGAAAAATGAACTCATGGACAAGGCTCCTATTGGCTCAGTTGGATATGCCAATGAAACCGGTTACATGACTGGAGAATTACGCCTTAAATGGCTTCAACATTTTAAACAGTTTGCAAATCCTTCTCCGAAAAGAAAAATTCTACTTTTATTAGATGGCCACTCGAGTCATAAAAATTTGCAGGTGCTAGAGTATGCCAAGTCCAACAATAATTTTATTCTGCTTTCCAGCTCATTGCACTCATCGCCTACAGCCTTTGAACGTATCGTTTTATGGGCCACTTACGACCTATTACAATCAGTCGATAAGAAGTTGGCTTAGGGCACACCCTGGACGTGTTTTGAGTCATTATCAAGTGGGCGAGTTATTTAACGAAGCCTTTTTAAAAGCTGCAATACTAGGGAATGCCATCAGTGGTTTTCAGAAGACTGGTATAGTTCCATTTAATGAAAACGTATTCCCTGACTGGATGTTTAGTCTTGCAGACGTTACAGATGTCTCTCCTGAAGAAAGTGCTTCTGCTGCTCCTGTTGAAGCTCCTGGTGAACAAGTTCCAGAGTGTATAAACAAAGATGTTCTTGAGCCAGAAGAAATTACTAATCCGTCAACATCAAAACCATCCTGCAGCGCGTCAGGGAAAATAGTTAAAATAATCCAAAACTTATCACCTTTGCCGACGGTGGAAAAATCTAAAGGGAAGAGAGTTCAAAGAAAAAAGGGAAAATGCGGTGTTATAAATTCGACCCCAGAACTAGAGGAGATAAAAAAAACCAAAGACAAAAAAGGGAAGTAGAAGAGAGGAGGGCAGCCAAAAGGGCAAAAACGAACTTAACAAACTTGGAAACGCAAGAAATAAGTCAAGAATTTCAGGAAATTGATGAAAACGAAGATCCTGCCTGCATTTACTGCAATGGATTATATACAGAATCCAGAAAAGGTAATTTTTGGATTCGTTGCCAGAACTGTAAAAGCTGGTGCCATACCGACTGCGCAGGAGTCGACACAAGGTTGAAGTGTTTTGTTTGCGATCTGTGTCAGCAGAGCCTTCAATGTACATGTTTTTAAATATTTTTATTAAATTTATTTTGAAAAATAAGTTTCGTTTTACGTTTTTTGAAAATTCTTAATGTTTTTTTTTCATTAAAGTGTCAAAAACTAAAGACGTCTTTGTTTTTAAAATTGTAGAAATCAGAAACTTAATTTCTATCTGAAGGGTCCAACATATACTGATGTTGGTATATGTTGGCCCACTTATATCATATAAAAGAAAGTAATTTTAGTGAGAAGCATATAATAATATTAGTGTTATAGCAAGGGCGTAGATATGGGGGGGGGGGGGGGGGTGTGAAGGGGGTAATTAATCCCCCCCCCCTCGGACCATAATAATGAATAAAAAATGTAGTTTAGTTATATCAGCGTATTTGTAGCAAAATGTGGCGTTTAAGGCGTTTGCTTGGCCATCCTTTCGCAAATACGCGAGGCGCTTTGATGCCGTTAGGGAGCCAAGGGTAAATACATAAATAGACGAACTCGTGGCTTGTTGGCAATGGCATATACCGTCACCGTGGCTGGGGTGTACTTTCGACGCATCGTGTCTTTTTTACTTCTATAGAATAGGTACTAGGATTTAGTTCGCGACAGATTTTCTACACAGTGTTATTACTATTATTTTATGAAAAGCTTTTTGTATTAGGTACGTATTTGCAATAATTTAATTCGCTTACCTGTTGTTTGTGTAAAATGTAAATTCAGGGTTATTTTAAGTTAATTAGTATATACCTACTAAATTTTGGGTTGATATTTCAGAGCAATGAATAAACGTACAGGGCATAAGACGTTTGACTGTTTTCTTCTTAAGAAAAGTAAACCAAACGATGAGGCGCCTGCGCCTGCCCTTAAAATTCCAAATGAATTTAAATCAGTCGGCAAACCTGAGCAGCAATATGATGCAACCGGTCCAACAGGGATCATAGGAAATTCCGAAGACGTGGCTTCAGCTCCATGTCAGTTAGAAACTCAAGTCCAGGTCCTGCTCAACATTTGGGAGCAGTAGATGTAGGAAGTTACGTTAATAAAGATAAAAGTAGCTTTACTGATTTGTAGAAGTATAACATATTAAAGCACGCATTTGTTTCTACCGCTCAATTCAAGTTTCCATATTCTGTGCATTGTGAAAACCAAAAAGACGTAAAATGTTTTTTTATCTTTAAAACATTTGAACTTTTCATGGCTGACATATTCTCATAGTTTGGGTGGTTTATTTAGCAAATTTTGCATATTATTTGCAAAATCTGGAGGTATACATAAATTAACCACATTAAATAAATTTGTAGTTAGTCCTGTTAAAAAATATTCGAAACTTTTGGGCAAAGATGGTGACTTAACAACTCATGATTCGGCCACATATCATCGTGAGGCAGTAATATTTGGAACTGATTTTGTGAAAACGTATGAAAATTCTCAAAAAGAAATTCGGAATCTATTAGACACTAAACGTTTAGAGCAAGTTAAAAACAATAGGGACAAATTAAAATCCGTTATTTATACAATACTTTTTTTGGGTAGACAGAACATTTTATTGCGGGGTCATAGAGTCAACTCTGAAGTTACAAAAGACACTGAAATAAATGAAGCAACATTTAACAGATGTCATAAGTTGTTCGCTATTTAGATGAACACTGCAGTATCCGCGAAGATTTCCTTGGTTTTCTTGATTGTCATCAAGAGAATTACGATGACTTTACGCAAGAGCCTATTCTTACTGGGGCCATACTTAAACAAACAGTTGTTGCTAACTTAAATAAATTGGGACTGCCATTGGATACCTGTGTAGGAATAGGCACAGATACATGCAGTGTAATGTTGTCTAATCCAAAAGGAGCTGTGTTGGAAATTCAAAAATCCTTAAAAGCGGCCATTAAAAGTCCATGTTACAATTACTCCCTTAACCTCTTAATTTCAAGATCCAGTAATATTCGGGATATAAGAAACGCTGTCGGAACAATAAAGGAATCGATAGCATTTTTCAATGCTTCTTTTAAGAGGAACTACATTCTTAAATTTGTAAACGATAAACAATTAACAAGCCTTTGTGAAACCAGATGGGTGGAGCGCCATGAATCTGTGTTAAAATTTAAATTGTACTTCGAAAATATCATACATGCTTTAGAATAAATTTCCCAATGGAAGGATAATGATTCTTCAACAAAAGCACAATTATTAATAAATTCACTGATAAAAACAAATTTTATAATCTCACTTTATACTTTATCATATTTTCTTGGCTTAACGGTAAATATAAGTAAAATTTTGCAAAAAAAATCACTTGATACAGTCATGGCCCAGTCATTAATTAACCATATTATATCGGTGCTAAATAAAAAAAGGGAAACTGTAGACTCTTGTTTCAAAGCAATATTTGAGGAAGCTGAAGAACTACACAGAAAAATGAATATTCCTTAGTTGATTCCCCGTACAAATGCACGGCAAAGGCATCGCTCCAACATTAACACGAATGTCACGAATAACCCACTTGAATATTTTAAAATATCTATATTTATTCCACTATTGGACAATGTCATCCAAGATCTACAATTTCGGTTTAAATCAGATATATTTACAGCTCTCGACATCAACAGTTTAATACCGTCGTATATAATAAAAAAATTACACACTGACATGATAACTACTAAAAATAATATAGTAAAATATCTGTCGAAATTCAGTAACGGAAACAATGATTTAATATCAGCTACTCTGGAATCTAAATTAGAACTATGGAAAAATAAGTGGAGCGAATTTAATGGCAACATGCCCGATACTGCAATCGATACTTTGCATTTTTGAGAGCCGGACATATATCCTCGAATATATTTGGCTCTTAGATTTTATGCGTATTGCCAGTAAGTATAGCAACGGCAGAAAGAAGTTTATCTTCACTTAAAAGATTCAACACTTGGCTACGATCAACAATAAGCCAAGAAAGACTTGTTGGGCTAGCATTAATGGACGTTCATAGAGATATAAAAATATCTCCAGACTGTGTGTTAAATAGATTCGCTAGTCTACGTCGAAGGAATCTAGACGTAATTATTTAGGTATAGCTTCTTAAATGGGTTTAAGAAAAATTATTTTTATTTATTTATATTAGAAAAAAGTGATTTTACCTAAATTCCTATCTTCTATAATAATATTTTAGACTATTTTTGTTAAAGACATTGTCTTGTATAAGTACTTATGCATATTACGTACCAAGGATAGAATAAGTTAAAGTTTAGATACTTATTCGTTTATTATAATACCTATGTTTTTTTTACATTATATTAGGGGAAGATGGGGCAAGACGAGGTAGTGAGGCAAGACGGGGTACCCCACTATCTTTTAAGCTGAACGTATCTAAACCGAGACTGGTACACAGATATACGTGGCTAACATGCATCCCTCAGTTGCTTAAGTGTCGCCAAAGTAAAAGGTCACGTTACTGCTTGAGCGCATGAAAACGTGTTTTTACGTGTTTTGCTATTATTTCTGTTCTGTTTTCTTTGCGTGTTTAGAACTTTTTCGAATATTCTATTGTGATAACTTGGGCTCTTGAAGATACAGTCAAGGGCGTATATAGGGAGGGGGAGGGGGGCCTTGCCCCCCCCCCCTGTAATTTCAATGCAAACACTTTTTAACACATTTTAATGGTAATGCATAGAATATTGTAATAAATTATAAAATATTTCAGTTTTTAATTTCTGTTCCATTATTATCCTACCATATTGGTACGTTTGGCGTCGTTTGGCAACGCAGCGCACTGCCTTTTCTGGAGAATGCCACGATAACTGTGGGCGGTCGCGGTCAGTCGTCGTTGATAAGTCAATTGGCTTCTTTTCCTCTTTGCGTATGTTGTCCTTTTGTGTTGGAGTGTTGGATTCCATTAGAAGATAATTTTGTATGTAAGTAAATTATAAATGTATGTGCTTACCAGATGAACGTTTTCTACTTTAATTTTGCTATGCATTGCCAAAATCAGAAAGTTAACAAGTCTATGCGTATGCCTAATTGTAATTTTAATGTGATTTATGATAATAAATTGTAGTTTTATTTTAGGATTACAATATGGATATCAGAAAGTATTTGTCCAGGAAAAGAGCAGAATCAGATAGTGTAAATAGCTCTGAAGGTCAAAATTCTATAAAAAAGGTAAAACAAGCCTCACCGGACAATAGCGAAGGTATTGTTGTTAAATGCGCTGAACCAATAGCCTCTACATCAGACAATGTCTCTTGTAAACCAACGAATAAAATTGAAGAATCCATTGACTTTATTAATTCTAACGATATAGGAAATTTTATTGACGCAAAGCAAGTCAGCGACGATGTTCTTTTAAACATTCTTAAAAATCCTTGGACTCCAACAGTCACTTACCAGTTTAAAAAGGACGTCGATGATAAGAAAAGACCTTTTACATATTCATGGCTCAATACACATTCAACGTGGCTAGTGTACTCGGCTAAACAAAAAGGAGCATTCTGCAAATTATGTGTTCTCTTTAAGCCAAAAGTTACCCGCGGTTTACAAGAGGCGTTTATCGCAACATATTTTCGAAAATGAAAGCACTTTATAGAGGCATTTAAATCACATGTTACGTCTTCTTGGCATAAAGAATGTGTAGTAAAGTCCGAAAATTTTTTAAAAGTAAAAGCTGGAAATATTTTGGAAATTTCCCAGTTGCTTGACGAAAAAAGAAGACAAGAAATTGAACAAAATAGAAAAATAATATACTCAATTGTTAAAAGTATTCTATTTTGTGCTACTCACGACTTGCCATTAAGGGGTAAAACTCTTAAATCTGGAAACTTTTTTGATTTGTTACATTTTCGTGTAGAGCGTGGCGATATTTTACTTGCTGAACATTTAAAGGATCCTAGCAACAAGAAGGGTGTCTATATTTCACCAATTATTTATTCAATATGAATTAATTAATAAGGTAAAAGTACCTATTACCGGCACTACCCCAATTATCGGCACTTATTCGATATAATCGTGAAAAATAAGGTTTGTACCTCACAATAGTTAAATAAAAGTATTTGAAGCATTTCTGCGAACCTTTATCTACGCTGTTGCAAAATCGACCGATATTCGGTTAAATACGGTAATGACAACTGTCAAAAATATCTTGGTCAGTTCGCGCCAAACTCTTGTGTCAAGTCTTTCTTGTTACATGTGTTAAGAAACAGGTAAGCTTCATCGTCTTATACTTCCTGATTAGTGCTCCGTATATAATTTTATTTGGTTTTGTATGTTTGGATATGATTATTTTTAATATTTTTGTTTATTAAAAGCTGTTTTTTATAATTTCTTCTGGAATTTTATACGGGTACGTAAACACTAGTGGCTGATCCAATGATCGGCAGCTGTGCCGATAATTGGGTTTTTGTATAGGTCGGTATTTAGGTCGATTTTAGCTTTAACTTTTAACTTATCCTGAGAAATGTTTCGTCATTACATGCAAGTTTAAGCAATGATATTCTGGACCAGTTTCCGGCACCCGATATTTCCACTAGATATTACCCTTGCTTTGAGTCAAACACTGTGCCGATAATAGACACATTTTCGTGCCGATAATTGGAGATCTTTTTTTTAGATTAGAACAATGGAGAAGAAAAAACGAATTCAATATTCTGTGGAAACTGTAAATACAACTGTTGCCGCTGTTCGTTCAGGAATGCCATTTAAAACTGCTAGCAAGCTATATAAGGTACCCAGATCAACTCTTCAAGACAAAGTAAAGGGTAGAACACTTTTAGACAAGAAATGTGGACCTGAAACAGTACTAACAAAAGAAGAAGAAAATTTACTGGTAGCATGGCTATTTCGGATTGCGAACTGTGGGTTTCCTGCCACGAAAACACAATTGCTGGATAGTGTTCAACTACTGGTTAAAGAATTGGATAGGCCTCATCATTTCACGGATGGAAGGCCTGGCCGGAAATGGTACGAGTTATTTTTAAAAAGACACCCGGAACTGACTGTAAGAATTTCTCAAAATCTCACGTGTGCTAGAAATAGCCTAACGGAAAACCGCATTCGTCATTGGTTTATAGAAGTAGGAACTTTCTTAGAAAATACAAACAATCTTAATATACCCTTTGACCCCAATCGTGTATTCAATTGTGATGAAACAGCTTTTTTCCTTAGTCCCAAGGGAGATAACGTTTTAGTCAGAAGAGAAGATAGAACAGTTTACTCATTTGTAAGCAATGATGACAAAGAATGTCTGACGACTTTGGTTACGTGTAGTGCTTCCGGTCAAATTTTACCTTCGATGATCGTTTTCAATTATAAAAGAATTCCCAAATCAGTTGCTGAAAAAGTACCAACACACTGGGGAATCGGAAAGTCTGAAAATGGATGGATGACTGGAGAAACCTTTTTCGAGTACATCGCCAATACATTTCATCCTTGGCTAGTTACTCAAAAAGTTCAGTTTCCTGTTATACACACATCCCACTTAACGATGGCCCTCAGTAAATTTTGTAGTGAAGCTAATATAATCCTTATAGCTCTTTGCCCAAACGCAACACATATTTTACAACCTTTAGACGTGGCAGTGTTTCGACCATTGAAACTTGAATGGAAAAAGAGCGTGCACCGTTGGAGAATGGAAAACAATGGACAAAAAATTACCAAAGACTTATTTGCACATATTTTGGAAACTACGTTTCAAAAAATCACAAATATTCCAGACATAATTAGGAATGGCTTCAGGACTTGCGGACTTGTTCCTTTCAATGTTGAAAATATTAATTTTTCAAAATATTTCAAAACGGAGGTTGGTGCACAAGAACCAATGGAAAAACAGGAACAGCGTACAGAGGCACAAGCAGTCCTAAGAAGTTTAGAGCATGATATCTCAAACGAGACTCTTAGATTGTTTCAACTTTCCGGGCCAGTTTGGGAAGGACCAGTACAACATACCAGCCTATTTTCACTCTGGAAGAAAATGAAGAACAAAACAGTGAATAACAATGGCAAAGAAATGGAGTTTACTGCTCAAGTAGAACGTGACAATGAACTTCAAGAAGAGTTTATTATGGAAGATACATTCACAGAGATAGGAAATGACTCGGGAAATGAGCAGCAAAAGAATATATCAGGAATAATTGAAAATAACATCTCCATAAATGATCAATTGCAAGATGACCACGAAGTCCAAGAACAATCTAATGTGGAAGACATATTAACAGATTTAGGACATGAGAACGTAACTGACATCGCAGAAATATTTAAAGCTGACAGCAAGCAACTGAAGATTTACAAAATGATTATCAACTCCAAGAAAACTTAAATGCGAAAGACACATTCGAGGAGGGAAAAGATGACAATGGAATTGATGTTACGGGAATTATTGACAGTGAAAATTTATCTCTCTCGGTAGGCATTCCAGAAGAAATTCCTATTATAATTGTGAATACACCGAAAAAAGCTAAACAAGATACACCTATAGATATTGGAAAATATAAAATAATCAATTTTTATCAGCAACACTCCAAATTAGATACTGAAAATGATGATGTCGATCAAAAGCAACATAATTTGGATTCCAACTCAGCGCAAGATATAAATGTTTTAAGTACTACTTTACTATCAGAAGCAAAATCTCAACAAATGGGAACTACTCGAGATACCACGCCGCCTACAATTGAATCAGATTATAAAAGTAAGACAAATTCGACTATTTTGGAAAAAGAGATGTCCCTACAACAAAACGTTTCAGATGAATCTATTCCGACTCCATTTAAAAAAACTCTATTTTGGCCTACACCTAAGGAAAATATTGCTAAGCGGAAAGTAAAAGATAAAGTACCTGCTGTAGCAACATCATCTCAGTGGCAACAATACCATGAAAAAAAAAGACGAAAAGAAAAAACAAGAAGAACATTTAAAAATGCAAAGGAAGGAAAAGCGAACCATAAAGAAAGAAACAGATGTCGAAAATAAAAAGAAAAAAATCAAAATCGCTGCTTCACAACCTTTTAATAAAAGAATTTCTAATCGAAGGGTATCGACTAAACAGAAAGCTAAAAAAATCCTATTTCCAGAAAAAACTAGCAGTGCCAGCAGTAAACCTTCGACTGAACCTTCAACATCAAAACCTTTAGAGGAATCTTGGTATTGTGGAATATGTGACACTGAGGATCAGCTGGACATGCGCCTTTGCTCTTCGTGTTTGAAATACTTCCATGAAGATTGCCTTGGTTTATCAGAAGATGATATAGATGAATTCCAATGTCCCTTTTGTGAGTGACCAGTAAATTAAGTATTAAGAATAATTGTGTAGCAAAACAAACAAAAAATAATTTTCATTTAACTTTTACCAATGAACTATACTAAATTTTACGTCTATAGATTTAAATATCACGTCTGTATATTCGAATTTTGTGTTTTTTATTTAATAAATAATGTTTCTAGAATTCTGAATTTCAGTCTCTTTACATAGATGACTAGGTACTTAGATAACTTGATAGAATTAGGGTTACCTAGTTCTGTGCTGATAAATGGATCTTTTGGGTGCCGAAAATTAAAACATACACTTATTTCACGATGCCGATAATATGGGCAAATCAGAATTCTTCTCTAATTGCTTTTAATAAATAATATTGGCTTTAGGTTAAAATATACATTCTGTATGTAATATGAGACCTCTTATTTTCGAAATCAATAATCAAAATATATGTTGCCCAGGCATTTTATTCACCAAAATGAAAATATAATCAAGGCCCAGGCCTTCAAGGCTCTTAAGGTGCCGATATTTGGAGCGTTTACCTTATTAGCAATACTTTTTTTTCCAAATAATTAAGTAACTTTGTCATAGATTACAAAACCAAATGACAGATGGTGATAGTTGAATACATAATTTTTAGTCTAATTAAAGCAAAAACGACTGCTGTTCTTTAATTTTAACTAAACTCAATAATAAAAAAAAAGTTCCATATGGTAACCTGACACCATTGTGTCAATTTAACCTGTCCATTGGGTAGTTTTAACCTGAGTGTTGGTTTAATAATACACATGGTAAGTAAATTTAGTTAATTGTTTTAATTTAAACCAATGATATGGTAGATTTAATCCTTTAATGGATTGTAACAACAATGTCAAATTTTTAAAATGATAGAGGAATGGTAAAATTAAACCAATGATATTGTTACTTCAACCATTTTATTTGGTATATTATATCTTTAGTGTGGTTTAAATCAACCTAATATTCGATTGATTTTATCATACCAAGTTAATTATTTCATAGGATTGATTTAACCGGATCATTGCGTTGTTGCTATTTAAACTGATTATTGGGTTAAATCAAACCTATTTGGGTTAATTAAATCTTTAACTTTTTTCTGTGTGTGTAATAAAACCGACCCTTTAAAGTCGGTGACGAAAATGCATCTCTTTATTACCTCGGTGACGAAAAAGCATACGCCCCCCGCTACACGCAATTTTCATATATCCACCTGTGATGACTCATACTTGTCGGCTTCATGGCCTTGTTCTTCTGAGGCTAGTGTATCACCTTGTTCCGTTAAGTTCGGACCATCGGGGACTGCCCCTTGTTGTTCGATCACATCGACCGGTAGGAATTCAAGCGGCAATGTCATTCACCGTAGAGCCAATCGATTGTTTTGGGGCGAGGCTATCACCATAGTTACAGGGTTTAATTTATGCAATAATTATAAGAGGAGGGTTTAGAGATAGCCATGGGGGTGTTATTATTATGCAAGCCAATGACAAGGACGAAATTCGCCGGCTGGAGAAGTCAGTGGGGTGAGAGGGACATTAACTAAGAATTTATGTTTTTACACTAAAAGTTTGGTTTTATTAATAGATATAGAACAAGAGTCAAGGGCGGATCCAGGGGGGGGGGCACTAGGGGCAAGTGCCCCCCCCCCGAGCGCCCTAAGAACCGAAGAAATACAGAAGAAATAACACTGATCGATTGCATTCATGGATTCGCCGATGCGCCGAAATACCTCCCTACAACATAAATAGTGCACATCCCTACTTCCGATCTCGAATCAAATTCACGCGTGCCGACGGTGCTGCACTCCCGTATCTAATATTTAATATTATTCTTCTACGCCGTATTCGCAGCGTCCACCATTACAGCTGCGCAGTACACGACGACTAGCCGAGTTTTGCGAGCTATATAAGTCTTTTTGATTTCTAGTTAGTATAACAAAGAGTTTTACTGTGTTTTGCGTTAAGAACCAAGCAACTATGGTAAGTAAAGTAAGAAAATGGAGGCATATTTATAAAACGAATTTAATAATTAAATATAAAATATATAGGTACGTCGTATTTGCAAATATTAATGTAGGTATTATACCTAAAGAAACTGCGTGGTGCGAGTACTGCATGCTTTTAACACTTAGGTATTTCATAATTAACTATTTTAGGAGGGTAAAGGTGATAAACGAGGCACGATATTCTCCTATTTCCAGCCATTGGCGAAAAAATCGAGGGGCGAAATAACTGAAATTACTCCAGGTAAATTAAATTTTTTAAATTTAAGTACCTAAGTAATATTATATTATACTAAGTATATGACTATATATTATGTATATATTTCTTTTTAGGACCAACAGAGGCCAGTGCTAGTTGTGGCGTTAGTTGTTTTCCTGGTACATCAGTTGAAAATAAAATTGAAGTTATAGACCTGCGGACAGATGCAAGCGAAATTCCTAGGCCACATTTTCAAAACGACATTGGATTCTACGTAAATAGGCAAATCGACGATTATAAAAGAAGTATTCTTTTAAAAAATCCATGGATACCTGAAGATGGTTATAAATACCCATATTCTGTGCATTCCAAAGGAAAAGAACAAGTTGTTAAAAGGTTTGTGAGCAAAGAACATCTCAGAAAATATCACTGGCTTGTTTTGTCAGACTACAAGCAAGGATTGCTGTGCAAATATTGTGTTTTATTCGCAGGAACTCTAGCTGGTCACAATAAAGGTGCTAAATTAAAAAATCTTGTAACAACCCCGCTAATAGTGTTTAAGGATTTGACTGGCAAAGATGGATTTCTTGAAACACATGACAGAAGTTTATATCACCGAAACTCTGTTGAAGCTGGAAAAAACTTTTTAAAATGTTATAATAAACCACAGCAAGAAGTAATTAACATCTTATCCTCCCAGAGGTTGAAGCAAATACAAGAAAATCGAGCTAGATTGATTCCTATAATTGAATCAATTATTTTCCTTGGAAGGCAAAATATTCCCCTAAGAGGTCATAGGGATGACGGTCAGAATTTGGAAATATCAATGCATAATGAAGGCAATTTCCGAGCTCTTTTAAATTTTAGAATTCAGTCAGGAGACAAGCAATTAGAAACACATCTAAATACTGCATCCTCGCGAGCTACCTACATAAGCAAGACTAGGGGAGAGACGGGGAATACCGACCACGCGGGTAAAACCGACCACCTAGTTTTACATTCAAATAGCCCGCCAACATTTGACATCTACCGCGGCAGCAATCCAAGACCAACCCTATTATTCAGTTTACCGCTTAAACTGGCGATATCATAACGCTTTTGGCAGTGAAAGAACAATTTGTGATTTAGTGATTTTTATTGCAAGTATTTTCGAATGAAAAATAGGTAAGTAATATAAATTGTGGTTACCTAAACTTATGTCCAGTAGTTCACAATATTACGTAGACATATTGCAATGTAATTATGCATCAAATTTTGATTTAACCTTACTTTTAACGGAATGAAACGAACTTGTGTTTGTAGGTGTACTTTCGGGTAATATCGATCAGAGTGATCGGTTTTACCCGAAAGTGATCGATATTACCCGCCAACGCCAGAGTAATATTATTTTACCTATATATTTATTTTTAATTGCAGACACGATGCCATTTTCTTATAAAAGAAAGACAACTCGTGCCTCATGGTCCATAGAAGATCTAAAACGGGCTATATCGGCGGTAAGAAATGGAAATGGCATAAGAAAAGCCGCAAGATTATACGGAATTCCTTATGCAACTCTTCAAGATCATCTGCGGGGAAAGACATCTGGGGTAAAGAATCAGTTAGGAAGAAAGACGATATTTACACCTGAACAAGAAACAGAGCTTTGTGACCAGATTATCCGACTTTCAAAAATGTTTTATGGAGTTTCCCCACTTGATGTGCGTAAAACTGCTTACGAGTATGCCCAAGCCAATAATATTAAACATAATTTTAATTCTGAAAGAAAAATGTGTGGTAAGGATTGGTACTATGGGTTTTTAAGACGAAATCCGAGAATCTCACCTCGCAAACCTGAGGCAACGTCATTAAATAGAGTCATGGCCTTTAATGCAGAAGAAGTCAACTTATTTTTTTCAAATCTGGAAATGTCCTTTCAAAATTATAAATTTTCTCCCAATAGAATTTATAATGTTGATGAGACAGGGATCTCCAATGTACATACCCCAGGCCGAATACTAGCAACTAAAGGGCAGAAACAAGTTGGTGCTGTTACCAGTGGTGAACGAGGAAAGCTGACAACTGTTATCTGTGCGATGAGCGCCTCTGGTGATTTTGTCCCCCCCCCATGTTTATTTTTGGTAGAGGGAAGATGCAATATGAGCTGACAAAAAACGGACCTACCAATGCCATTTATAAAGTATCAAAAAATGGTTGGGTGAATGATGAGTTATTTTTTGATTGGATGAAGCACTTCGCTGCCCAAGTTAAATGTTCTGTGAATGATAAAGTGCTATTGGTGATGGACAATCATGGTAGTCATTCTACTTTAAAAATTTTCGACTTCTGCAAGGAAAATGGTATTGTGGTCGTTACTCTACCTCCGCACACCTCCCACCGGTTGCAACCCTTAGACGTTTGTTTCTATGGGCCGCTTAAAACTGCTTATAACCAATAATGTGGACATTTTATGAAATCTAGGGATTATCAGAAAATTCAACAGACCGATATTGCCGAAATATTTAAGAAGGCCTATAACAGAACCGCGACTATAGAAAAGGCAGTGAAAGGGTTTGAGACCACAGGCATATATCCACTAAATCCACACGTGATAAATGAAGAAGAATTTGCACCGACCCAAATAGTTGTTGACAGAAACCAATCTGCGAGCGACGAACGAAACAAACAACCAGGAGGTGAAGTAGAGCAGTTAGACAAGAATAAACCTGGGCCTTCAGGATTATCAGTTAATAAAAAAACAATCAAAAATTTTAAGAAAAAGAAGCATTCACAGGACGATGATTATTCTAGTGATGATTCAGGATCCATCGAACTGGTAACTGATACAGATGAGAGTGACGACGATGATAAAACAGTGGAAGTTAACGTATCTTTTACAGATTTATTACCTGCACCAAAAAATAGAAACCATCAACGTAAAGAACACCCCAGAAAAGCACATTCAAAAATTTTTACCTCTACACCTAATAGAGAAGAACTTGAATCCAAAAAAAATGCAAAGGATAGAAAGGAAAGTTTAGCAAAAAACAAACAAGTTAAACGAAGTTTAGTTGACCAAGATGGAAAGCAAGAAAGCAAGCAAGAAAAATCCATTAAGAAGAAAAACAGGCAGGAAGTGGCAACCGAGCCTTGTTTCTTATGCGATGAATTTGGCAGGGATGGAGAATGGTGGCTGGTATGTATTACGTGTGGTGTACCAGCTCATGCAGAATGTGCAGGCTGCGATATCCGTAGTGATTACATTTGCGATTTCTGTTCCAATAAATAATTTTGTCATATTTTCTATATTTTTTTATGTGATCGGTTTTACCCGACGATGTCGGTTAATATCGACCGGTGACGTTTTTTGATTTAAATTATTTTTGACGATGTTCTAACTTTAGAATAATTTTTATGTTTTTAGAAGTACTTAGTTAAATATGTATTTAAAACAATGAGACTATTACATTTATGTTTTCTATTCAATCTGAATTTTTTTGAATCGTTTTAATTTATGTGGTCGATATTCCCCGTCTCTCCCCTACCCAAAACACACTTATAAATTGTTGTGGGGAAGAAATAACTAATATTATTATAGAAAATATTCAAAAAGCAAGATATTATTCAATATTATTCGACGAAACAACAGATCAAGCTCATATCGAACAGATGGTTTTGGTTATACGATATTTAGATGGAAACGTTATAAAAGAGCAGTTTTTACGATTTATTGATGCTTATAGATATGTTGCCAATTTGGATTCTGAAAACTCCAAGAATGATAGCGAAGCAGCTTCCGAAAGAGCCAGTGTCGAACATAAATTAACAGCGAAGAAATCGTCCATATTTCTCAAAGAGACCGGATATAGATTAAAGAAAAAAAGGAAAGACAACAAAGTCTCGGTCTCAACAAATATAATTAAGTGGTTACACGTGTTTCACCCTTTCGGGCATCATCAGACCCAGAATTTAAAACAAAAAGAAACAGTTACAACATATTAAAATTTAAAAATGTACATTCATTTACATTTTTAAATTTTAATATGTTGTAACTGTTTCTTTTTGTTTTAAATTCTGGGTCTGATGATGCCCGAAAGGGTGAAACACGTGTAACCACTTAATTATATTTGTTGAGACCGAGACTTTGTTGTCTTTCCTTTTTTTCTTTAATAAATTAACAGGTAAAATGCTAGCTAAAATAGTCTGCGAATATTTGACTAATCTGGGGTTGGACCTACAATATTGTGTTGGCATTGGAACAGATGGCTGTTCTGTAATGACTTCAGATGCAAAAGGTGCTGTGTCGGAATTGCTGTGCTGTCAATGCAAAACATGTGTCTTGCTACAATCACGTATTAAACAATTCGATAGCACAAAGCTCAAAAGTTCAGAGTGTCCGCAACATAACAGGTGTCATAAAAGAAGTACTCGCATTTTTTAACCAATCATCAAAAAGAAATTTCGTTATTAAATCTCTTATGGGTAGACAGCTTATCAGTCTCTGTGAGACGAGATGGGTAGAGCGGCATGACTCATTTATTCTTTTCGATGAAAGTTTACCACATATCATAAAATCTTTAGCGGAGATTTCAGGTTGGAGCGACAATAACTCATCTAAAAAGGCCACAATATTTATCAGCACATTATGTAGCACTGAATTTGTTACAGCTTTAAAATCGACGATTGACATTTTAAAAATTACTTTACCTCTAAGTCGTTTTTTACAAACTGTTTCCCTGGATTTAAATAGGGCTTCTGAGGCAGTGACTAATACCATCTCTCTTTTAAAAGAAAGGCGTAACGATTGTGACAAATATTTTTCGGACATATATAAACATGTTGAGGCCACGGCCTTAGAATTGGAATTTGATTTAAGAATGCCACGTCTTACTAGCAGACAAACTCATCGAGATAATTATGAAGGAAGCAGTATACAAATTTATTACCAAAGATGTTTATACATTCCTCTGTTAGATCATATTATTAATGACTTGGAAAGTAGATTTTCCAATCATACTTTGGAATGCTATGACCTGCGCTTTATTCTTCCAGCCGTTATTATAAAAGACGAAGAATATATGACTCGCATTAAAAGGGTGGCAGAAAGATATCATAATATTTTGCCAAATAATTTATCAGGAAGCATTGATGGGGAACTGGCACTGTGGAGACAAAAATGGCAGAAAGTAGAAGAAAATGATTTACCTAGGGATGTTTTTGAAGTATTTTTGATATGTGATGGTGAACTTTTTCATACCATTAAAGAAATATTAAAAATCCTGCTAACTCTTCCAGTAAGCACTGCAAGTGCCGAACGCTCATTTAGTACTTTAAATCGAGCAAAAACTTGGTTGCGTTCGCGGATGGGTGATGAAAGGCTAAATGGCCTATGTCTATTGTATATCCATCGAGAAATTATTGTCGATGTTAAAAAAATTATCGAGCGTTTTGCAAAAGGCGGGGAACATAGACTAGAGTTTGTTGTTTGAGTTTGTTTGGTTGTATTATGTGTGTGTATTGTGTTATTATTGTATTACTTTTTGCATCCACAAAAATAAACACATAAACTTATTAATATAATTTTTTGTGGTCGACCTTCTAACCCTCAATAATATAAAATTTAAACTTTATGTATCAACCTAATAATAATAAACACATCGAAAGGTAAGTTTTTGACAACTAAAATTTCAATTTTGTCGGGAGCAAACACATGAGATCCTGACCCCTCCCCCAATGGAGCATGAGAAAGGTGAATTCATTCTTGACATTTGGGCGTGGTCCAAAAAAAAATCGCCTGCGGCGCTATTTTTGCGCCTTCGGCGCTATTTACCCTGCACGTTATCTAACCTCTTGTATAATTCAACTGAATAGTGCCCCCCCCCCCGAAACTTCTCCCTGGATCCGCCCTTGACAAGAGTTCACTATAGCTCAGAATAGGAAGTATTGTTAGATAGTATAATATGGATATAGAACAAAGTGGATATAGAACAAAAATAACAACACGCGAGGAATGTCGGCTATAGAGTATTAGGTATGTTGTAGGATATAGAATAAAACTTACACAGAAACATGGCATGCTTTGCTTTAAACGGATATAGAATAAAATTATACCATAGAACATAATTGCCCCAATAAAAGTTGGTTTTTAACGGATAAAGAATAATTTTGTCACTCATATTTTGGATATTGAGCAACTTAGCCTTCTAATTTTGCTGGATATAGGATCATCTGGCAAAAATAAAAATAAAGGTGTATTTAACTTAATTTCGACTAAAAGTGGATATAGAACACTATAATCCTAGGGTTACGAAATAACGAGCATTAGAGGAACTGGTCCTAATATGAGCCCCCATTTTATTTTTTTGGAATAACTTTCTTATTTTTTCCTTCTGATGATATGTAAAATGGTTTATGTACGTTATAAAGACGTAGTAATTAAACCCCAATATTAATTTTTCTCAAAAACGTATAATGTATCTATGAAAAAAAAAATTAAAAAATAGTGCACATTTCTGACATTTGCCCAGAGAGTATGGAATATGGGCCCCTTAAAAAACTGTTATTAAAACGTAAATTAAAACAAAAAACAATTCTTTCAAAAAGAAAACAAAATAAACAAAAGGTGTTAAAAAACTAGCTCCCCCCCCCCCCCCCCCCCCCCCCCCCTCTGGATGCGCCACTGGAACACTATTTATGTGCTCATAAATAACACACAAAAAAATTGGACTTAGAGTTCTCCCAGTGTCTTAAGAAAACTGTTAAAAATAAAATTTTGCGCACTTATTTTCGAGCTATGCCTGGTGAGGACCTGGATTTCCTGCAAAAAAGTGCATATATTATAGTTTTGTCTGAATATGGGCCCGGCCCATATTCAACACACTCAAGGGGCCCATATTACACTAAGTACTAGTCACAATAAAATTACGGGGGCGCAGGGGGCGCCCCCCCCCCCCTGGGCTCATTAAATCTTACTTAAGGTATTTCTTATTAGATAACTCTCGACATTATTGGATATCTCTTAGACTCTTCAGATGTTAGAAAAAGCGGCAACGTGGTAAATAGACAACGCGTGGTAAGCGGATAACAATTGCGCAACATCGCTTTAGTGGCAGGATCGACCGGCGAGTCGGACAAGACAAGTAGGCCGTCCGTACACGGGTCGATCGACGATATGGTCGACGCGATTCAAATCGCACCTCCTCTCGACTTCCTATGCAAATTAGTGCGTCGCCGTACACGGGTCGTTTAGTGGTCGTTTAGAAACGGACGATTTTGGATCTCCTCGTTTCAAATCGCGTGCGATCGGAAAGGAAACGCATTATTCGAGTGAATCGCGCGAGATATGGAGGTAAGTTGGTTTATTCCTATTATTTATAATTTTTTGTTGTACTAGTGCATGACAATTAATTAGTGGAATGTAATAAAGTTTCGTTACCTATGTATACCGAGTGATACATTGGCTTAGGACATACTGTGTGTTAAGTAAGTGCCGTTCCCCCTCAATATCTCGAAAATGCGTCGTTTTATCAAGAAATGTTTCAAATACAGTTTATATAGGCCTTTTTTAGGTCTATATTAAAAAAAATAGTTGAAACATTCTAATTTTTAGCTACCCTATTTATTTAAGGACAAACTTTTATGAAAAATTTTCTAAGTGCCTGACTAGACGAACGTATAATACTGATCAATTTTGAATGATTTTTATAAGTCGTTTTTACGTTTTGGCATTTAACGGTTTAAACCCTGACTCAGCTTGCATAGGTAGGGGAAAGTGGGGGAACTGTGCGCAGCGGGTAACCGTGCGCACCTTTGAAACGTCAGATTCCGAGGTATTTTAAGAAAGTGTTGGCAACTATGCTTGACTGACGTGTGAGACGATTTGCTTAAGCCACGAGCGGTGGCTATGGCTTGACAGTTGTTTACTGTATTTGCATATGTGTGTATCGATGGTTTTTGATGTTATTTTACACGTGCATGAATTAAGACGGTAAGTCAATATTTCTCAAGTAACTGTTCTAAAATAGATATTTTCTTAAACAATAGGATCAACTGCTTCTGCCCATGCAATTTCGGTACATTTTAACTACATAATTTTTAGGATATTAACGGATTTATTTTTAGAGTCATGAAGGGGTAATTATGCGCAAGAATGCGCACCATTACCCCGCACTTAATTAAATGGTAAAAAAATAAAGTATTTTTCTTGCAGATGCCACGCAAATACAAGCGGAAAACGAAGATAAATTCGTATAGTGAAGAATCACTACAGGCGGCGCTAAATGCCATACGAAACGATGGCAAGAAAATTAGAAAAGTTGGTAGATTTTATTCTATTCCGGAGTCAACTCTAAGGAAAAAACTTTTACAAAATGAATCCAAAATCAATCCTCTTGGACGAAAGGCAATATTCTGCAGCGAAGTAGAAACCGAATTAAAAGAGTATGTCTTGACACTAGCAAAATTATTTTATGGCATAACACCTAAACAGCTGAGACAGTTGGCATTTAAATACGCAGCAGCGAACAACATTGATAACGGATTTAATAAAAATACTCAGCTAGCTGGTAAAGATTGGCTATACGGCTTTCTTAATCGAAATCCTGAAATAAAATTAAGGCAGCCTGAAGGTACTAGCCTTAATAGGATTGCGGCATTTAATTTGGAAGAAACTAAACTCTTTTACTCTAACTTGGAAGAAGTTTTACAAAAGAAAACATTTGAAGCTAATCGAATTTTTAATATGGACGAAACAGGCGTAACTACCGTTCAGAAAAAATGCCCCAAAGTTTACAGTCAGAAGGGAGTAAAAAGAGTAGGAGCTGCTACTTCAGGCGAACGAGGTAGAACGATAACAAGTGTCTTCTGCATGAGTGCTGCTGGGAACTACATTCCACCCATGCTAATTTATCCCAGAAAAAGGATGGTTTTTACACTTCAGAAGAATGGGCCAGTGGGTGCCCTTTACACATGTTCAAAGAATGGGTGGATAAACGGAGAACTTTATCTTGATTGGTTACACCACTTTGCAAAACATGTGAAACCCACCGCTGACGATCCAGTATTACTTGTACTGGATAACCACTCCAGCCATATATCCGTACAAGCGTATGATTTCTGCAAAACCAATCATATCCATGTAGTGTCTCTACCGCCTCATACTTCACATCGCCTACAACCCCTGGACCTAACTTTTTTTGGGCCTTTAAAAAACGCGCTTTACAGGGAATATGACCTATACCTAACATCGACAGGTCATGAAAAAATTACAGAATATGACATAGCAGAGCTTCTGAATAAAGCTTTTATTAAAGTGGCATCCATGGACAAAGCAGCTTCCGGTTTCCGATCCTCAGGAATATTTCCCTTTAATCCAGATCTATTTAATGAAGACGATTTTGCTCCTGCCCAACAATTAAGGTCATTTTCTGTAGAGGCTTGCGAAGATCCTAAAAATGACACTGGTGAATCCAACCAAAAAATTAACAGTGTTTCTGATCCAATAACCCCAGAGCCTCAAGAAATTTTAGACAGTCAAATAGAACAAGAAGCTATAATGGCAAAAATAGTAATAAACGAAAATCAGCCGTCTACATCCAACTTTGTTCAATATTCTTTACCGTCTACGTCCAAACAAAACAACTCATTTTTTAAGTTTGCTCCAATTTCCCAAAAAAAATCTAAAGAATCAATAAAAAAGGTTTCTCGTTCTAAGCAACACTCAAAAATCCTTACTAGTACCCCTATGAAAAATGAATTAGAACTAGCTGAAGAAAAGAGGAAGAAAAACAAAGAGAAAAAAAATATTAAATCAAATGGAGGAAAGAAAAAGACTAATAAAACTACAGAAAAACATAAATCCAAAGTTCAAGACGACGAAACAACCGAGGTGACGACACAGAATGATCGCAATAGTGATGAAGTGGAAAAATCATATTTTACCATTCCATCTTCCAGTTTTTACAAAGATAAATGCCAAGAACCCAAAAAAGTTAACGCTGCAAAAAGAGTGCGAAGGCGCATAGATCAATCACCAGAAATAAATCAAAGAAAAAGGAAAGAACCAGAGTCCTCTGATTCATCTGAAGTATCTAATGACATGGATGATAATGATTTATGTGACGATGATGAGTTGGATGATATTATCGACTTAAGCTATGTCCCGTCCGATGAAAATCCCGAAGAAAATATTACATGCGGAATTTGTGGGGAACAAGGGAAAACTGAGCTATGGTATAGGTGTGTCGTATGCGGCTTATGGAACCATGCAGCGTGTACCGGTGAAGACTCACCTGCACAATACATTTGCGACTTTTGTAAATCCTAAAGTTTGAAATATATTTTGGTTTAATAAATATTTTTGGAATGTTTTATGCCCTAATCTGCTGCGCATAATTCCCCACTCAATGCGCACGATTGACCCTCTGGGTGGGGAATTGTGCGCAAGTGCACTTTTGTACTTTTAGCAGTATTGTACTTTAAAAACTTTATTTTTTCCTATAATTGATTTACATGCTGAAAGTAAACTAAATAGCACTTCCATTACGGTATTTACATTTAAATTATCTACAATGACATCAGTGTTATAACGATTTCCGCTTAAGTGCGCACAGTTCCCCCACTCTCCCCTATACTTACTTGTACATTTCTATTTTTAGGCTTTCAATATAAAATTTGTTGGGGAAGTGGAAAAGTATCCAGAGTTGTACAACTACACACTCCGGGAGTATTCCAAGAGAAATGCCACTGAAAAGGCGTGCAACAATGTAGCGAAAGAAGTGAACATATCAGGTAAGGCTTGTATTACTTCATCATCTACAGGAGTAGGTAGAGGTACTAACAAATATAAATATCAAAATGAAAAATACAAAATCGAATACATTTTTAACTTATTCAAGAAAATTTAAATGCAATAATTCCCCTGCCAAGGCAGTGATGCCATTGGAGTCAGAAAATAATTTGCTAAATAATCTCGTATAGCGTAGGCATTGGAAGAAACGTTTATTTTGGCTCGAGCTGGTAGACCAATGGTGTAGGCAAGACCAGTGTTTCTGACATTCTCTTCGACCTGTTGTGGTATATATTGACACCCTTCTCTTTTTCTAACATAGTTATGAAGCACGCAAACACTTTTTATGATGTCATCGACCGTATTGTCATCGCGGCAACGTATCGCAGTACTGAGTACTTAAAACTTTTCCGTCATCATTCCGAACGTGCATTCAATTGTTTTTCTCCCCCGGCTCAAACGATAGTTACAAATTCGTTTTGTATTGTCAAGAATTCGTTTTGAATAAGGTCTCATTAAATATCGAGCCAATGGGAATGCTTCATCTCCCACAAAGTATATAATAAGGAAACAAACAATCATCATAGTCATCTAATGGTAGCTTAGATGGGGGTGGAATGTCAAGTCGTGAATTTGATACCAAGTTTTTAATTCGTGAGGCTCTAAAAATGCCTCCATCACTGTTCCTACCAGCATATCCAGTTTCAATCATGGTGAAAATACCATCAGCATCGCAGCATCCTAGTAAAACTTTTGAGTGGTATGATTTGTAATTAAAATTAGTCGATCCAGTATTAGGCATTTTCTCTATGCGGATGTGCTTGCCATCCAAAGCCCCTACACAATTTGGAAGGTTCCATAGCATCTCAAAACGCTGAGCAATGCTTTTCCATTGGTCACGAGTAGGGACAGGCATGTAAGCATCTTTTAGCTCGGTCCATATAATCGTGGTTGTCTCGGATACTATTCGCCCAACTGTAGTATCTCCTCGGCAAAAGTTAAGTCCCAACGCAACGAATGTACAGCCTGTAGCCAAAAATCTGAAAAAAATTAAGAGGTTTTAGGTACTTTAAAATCGATGGTGGAGAAAAGGTTTTTAAAAACTTAGTGCTTAGTAACCTTTCCCATCAAAAACTTGATGCTGCAGTACTTGACTATTTAGCTGATCACAAACCCACTAATTTTAAACTGTAATAATAAAGTTTTTACGTTTTACGTTGTCATTTATTAAATTTTCTTGTTATAGTGAACGAATGCAAGGAAAAATGGAGAAATTTGAGAAGCACATTTGTAAAGAATCTAAAGCCCAAACCTAGTGGCAGTGGAGCAACAAAGAAAAAACCGTACTACCTAATGGAGGCAATGCAGTTTGCGATTCCATTTGTAAAAGTTGCTGGTCATCCTACCAGTAATTTACCGGAAATGTCTCAAACAGTGTCTGATGTCTTCGATACAGATAATACGGAAGAAGGTGAACAGTACTCCGCAGAGGAAATGATTGATGATACTAACGTTACGTCACCGCCTACGCCATCACCTTCCGTAATTTCAAGACCATCATCATCGCTAAGTCAGGAAGACAGAGTGGACACGCCAACATCGCTTATGACAACTGGAAAAAGAGGTCCACATGGCCTGCCTACAAGAAGGAGTAAAATTGTACAAAGTGACGCAGCGGAAAAAGCATTTACATCTTATTTGGCGGCAAAACAAGCTAAATTGTGTATGCCTTTCTCTTCCCCCCCGATAAAAGATGAAAGAGACAAGAGAGAGGAAGGTATAAAAAATTTCGTATTGAGCCTCATTCCAGACTTAATGGTATTAAATGATGCTCAACTGAGAATTTTTAAAAGAAAAGCTTTGGTTCTTATAGATGAAGTTAGCGATTCCGGCAATGTTGCCAATGATCGTAGTGTATTGCAACCATCCACCAAGCCGGTGCTGTCACCCAACAAGCAAGTGTTACCATTTAACATCCAAGAGCTAATATATACCAAAGATACAACACAGTTCCCAATCAACCATAGCCAGTTCTCTTTATCTTCCCCTAATGTGGTAACAGGTCATTTTTCAGAGTACAGTGAACTGGAGCAGTCAAGTCCTCGAGATGACTCATCTACACAAACTTCTAATATTTTTCATTCATTATGAATACTTACCTTTTTTATATACGAATTTATAACTTTAAATTTAGTAGGGGAGAGCCGGGTAAGTTCGGCATAGCGGGCAACATCGTCAATACCTTTATTTTCTCATTATACCGGACTACGGCGTAGAGATCCTAGAATCCATTCATTGTCGATGCCTGGCACATGGTAGTCACGTTGTTGTAGTTTTGTTATACATTCCCTCAATTTAAATCAATTTTCTGTGTTTTTGCTAAACCTGCTGTAAGTATTGACTATTTAATATCTTTATTTATTTTTTTACCGACTTGTTTTATGTCAAACCTACTTAAATCATGACATTAGTTGTTGTTAGGTTATGTAGTTAACGTTAGCGAATTAAAGGTATAGTCCAGACAAACGAGGTTGTTGACATTTTCTTTTTCTACGTACATTGCGGGCAAGATCGTCAATACTATTGCCGAACTTGCCCGCCAACATTTTTGTCCTTTCTAAATATACCTTTACTTATTTCTAGGTAAAAGATGGTACATAAATACATCAGAAAGACTAAAAATGAATACGACGAAGAAACACTCAAGCAAGCAGTTTTGGAATATAAAAATTGAAAACCCAAAAAATCTTTCTGCTGTCGCGAAGAAATATGAAATACCCAGAACTACTTTACAGTATTGGCAAGATAAGGAGATTGCAGAAGTTTACTGTAAAGGTCGTTTTAAATCCGTTTTTAATCAAGATATGGAAAACGAGCTGAAAACCCATATTGTTACATTACAGAAGATGTTTTATGGGATGACTCCTGTCGACATAAGAAGATTAGCTTATGAGTACGCTGTGGCAAATAATGTACCACACCGATTTAACACGGCTAAGAAAATGGCAGGAAAAGATTGGCTGCAAGGTTTTATGAACAAAGCCCATTTATCGCTAAGAACACCTGAGGCAACAAGTATGGCGAGAGTAGCTGGATTTACAAAATTTAAGGTAGACAGATTCTTTCATCTGCTGAAGGAAGTTAAAGAGAAGTATTCCTTTCCTCTTGACAAAATAAGGTGTAAAGCAGCTTGGAAGAGCGGCTGAAAGAGGAAAAAACTTAACGCTTTTGGGCACCATAAGTGCTGGAGGAACCTTTATTCCGCCGATGTTAATCTATCCTAGAACCCGAATGAGTCCCCAGTTGCTTGTGGGTTCATTTCCTGGCACCATAGGATTTGCAAATCCGTCAGGCTGGAGTGATTCAAATTTGTTTCTTGAATATATTAGACATTTCATTAAATGCGTACGACCATCGAAATATCGCCCTGCTCTTCTTCTACTCGATGGCCATGGTAGCCACAAGTCATTAGAAGCAATAAATGTATGCCGGGAAAATGGGATCGTGATGTTAACATTTCCCCCGCATACTAGTCACAAACTCCAACCTCTTGATGTGGGCGTCTTTGGACCTTTCAAGACATATCTTGCCAAAGAAATGGACAAATATATGACAAATCACCCAGGTGAAAGGATATCTGAATATGTCCTTGGGCCGATCATAAAAGAAGCTTTTATCAGTGCATTTTCATCTAGAAATATTTTAAAGTCCTTTAAAAAATCTGGCATAAGTCCATTTAATTCAGATGTATTTCAGGAAAATGATTTTATTGGTACTTCAGCTGTTTTCTCCTATCCAGTTACTGCAGATTATAATTGTTTTGACAATAGCAAGCCTGGTGGTACTATTTCTCTGGCCCCATCCGCACCTAGCCCAGTGATTATTAAAGAGTCGGTGCCAATATCAGAAAGTTCGCTTAAAACCGTGAATGTGGCAGTTAACTTTGAACAAGCCGGGCCATCTAAAATAAATTTAACTAAAGAAGTTACTGCAAATCAAAAATATATTGAAGTTTTGACAAAACCAGCCATTACACCTTCGACATCTTGTGTTAAAATAACTGATATTTCTCCTTTGCCAAAGAAAAAAGCTTCAAATACTGCATCAAGAGGCCGAAAACAAGAACGCTCTGAAGTGCTGACAAGCATCCCATACAAAGATAACGTGGAAGAAAAAGTCATGAGTAAAGGGCAGCAAATAAAAAAGGCAGGTGTCAAACGAAAAATAAGTGATGATAATTCAATGTCTACATCAAAGAAACAAAAATCAAAAGCAAAAAGTAGAGCCTACGTTTCAGAGAGCAATGAAGAAACTTTATGCCTATTCTGCAATGGACGGTATGGCGAAACTCAGGAGGAATGGATACAGTGCGATCAATGTAAGCAATGGGTCCATGAGGATTGCAGTGACTATAGCGGAACAGGAACTTTTATTTGCGATTCGTGTAAAGATTAGTTTTTTTTTGCTGAATTTGCCCGCCGTTGTCGGCCATTTTTTATATTTTTAGTAATAAAATAAATATTTAAATCATTTTGGACTTTTTATATCGGTCAATATGTTTGCAAAGGGATAATCTATGTTTCCGCAAAATAGGGATAGAAATTAATATCTTGTGTATCATATGTCAATGTTCAAAGCTTAGCATGCCGAACTTGCCCGGCTCTCCCCTACAATATATTTTAGGTAGTAGGCATTATGTATAAATGAAAAAAGTTCCTACTAACATGGGTCCGGAAACGCTCCCAGAAGCTAAAGCCCTTTGAAAGTCATCTTCAAACCGTTCTATCTTCTTGGGCAAGCGTTCGCGTACCCATGTTCATGGGAACTTTTTTTCTTTACTTATACGAGTATAAGCAACTTTATCATAATAAAACAGAGATTATAGACTTTTCATGTGATGTTTCATTTAAATTTAAATTAATATGCCATAAGAAAACTGTCAAATCCCGTTTTTATTAGGATAAAGTATAAAATTGCATATTATTATATCTAAAGTCTGTTTTTTTGGAACAACAGTAGCAATAATTTTTGAAACTGACAATCATAGGATAATTCTGTTTGATTGTGTTTTTTACATTTTCTCATCGATTATCCATCAGTTCTACAGGATAATTATTTACCAGAATTGCAAATAACACGTATCACAAAAAAATACCATCACAAATTGCTTACACGTTATAACATTTTTATTTTTCTGACAACCTTTAACCTACAATTTTGAACTGTCACTGTTCTTTAAAAAAAAAAACGAAGTTTATAATAATTTTTTTAGAACAGGTAGACAGTTACCTCACATCATGACATATTTTTTTACGTATACAAACGTAAAAAAAGATGTCATGATGATGGGACGTAACTGTCTACTTGTTCTGAACGAAATTTATACTTAATCTTAAAACTAAAACCGTTGCACGTCGTCAGTGACATCACATGCGTCATCTTATGCGTTTTACTGGTGGTGGCATTGTGATGTGCCACTGTTTTAGTTTTAGATTAAGTATATTTACACTGGAAGTTTGCAGCATAAACACGTTAACAGCCTGTATATGCTTGGTGAATAATGGGGCCTATGATTAAACACTTTATGTTAACTTAACTTACAATATGTTTGGAGACCTCCACAGGCCAATCGCCAACGACTAGTAATGGAAACTTTTATTTTAGGACTTAAAATCGATCATTCTACGCCGATTGATACGTTTTCATTCAGGGCCGTATCTAGACTAGAATTTTCGGGGGGGGGGTTTACAAAAATAAAAAAAATAGCTAATTTAGTAGTTTATTAATTATTAAAATACAAACGAAACTAAAATTCAGATAAAAAAATAAACGTTCTCGGAAAAACATATAAAAAAACTAAAATAAATAACAAACATCAAATACAATAATACAAATAAAAGGAACTCCAACCATCAATATTTAACAAAATAAAAAAAACATATAATAAAAACAACATTATGAAAAAACAAACATAAAATAAAAAATAAAAGGAATATTGAATATACTTAGCAAATAAGTATATAAATCAAAAACCAAAATAAAAAATTAAAGTAGCAACTTAAATCGTCTTGCACTCTGCGCAAATTTATCTAAAACTAGCTCAATGGGTATTGGAACCGTTCTGTGACTAGACATAAGAGCCAGTCCTGTTAGCCGTTTCTGCCCAGTCGAATTTCTTAGGTAACTTTTTACTCTTTTAAGAGAAGAAAAGCTTCTTTCTGGGGTGACTGTTGTCACTGGCAGTGTACATAGTATTTGTAGAAGTTTATATATATTTGGAAATAAAATGGCATTGCATGCATCTAAGGCCTCTAGAGCATTTTTTGGAAATTCTTCTTCCGCAGACCATTTAGTTTGCCAAATTCTCAGTTCACACAAACTAGCTATATATATTTAGGGCTTTTTTACATTCTTCATGATCAATTTTAATATTTTTACAGTTTTGTGGCATCAAGTTATTTAAAAAAGTTAAGACCTCTTTGTGCTTAATAAAGCGCATGTCAAGCTGTGTTAAAAAATCTTCGAAAAATGGGATAGCCACAGATATTCTATAATATTCCTCAGGAGTTTTGTGAGACACATTCGCTCTATTTTTTTGTCTGTTAGTTACTCGAGGAGTAACAACTGTTTCTCCCACATACTCTAGCATACTTTTTGCATTGTTAAATATCAACCTAAAAGTGTTGTCCATGTCAGTCCTCATAGCGGTTACTGTATTTTTAACATTTTCCACAAATCCTAGTGCAGAAGGCAAATCGCAGTCAATTGCTTGCAGCATATTGCATAACGAGACGGTATACGAAAACAGTGCTTCAGCTACGCAAAGGCTAATTACAAACTCGCTGGAAATAATGGCTGTTAGTAACTGAGAAGCTTTGGACGATGTTTCAGCATTAGCGTCTTCTGATAAAGTTTCTAAACATTCAACAATTGGCTTATAAATTTCTTTAAATCTTGTTAGGCCATTGTGGTTTTCCACCCACCGGGTATCGCACATAGATGTGAGTTTGGTCCACTTGGTTTGAGGACAATATTCCTGAATTTTTCGTGTTAAAGTAGCTGTTCTTTTAGCAGAAATTTTGATAAAATTGCCGACGGACTTTATTGTCCCTATGCAGTTTCTAACACTTTGAACAGAACAGCAATGACCAATTGCTAAATTTAATGAATGAGAGCTGCAGTGTACATAAAGAGCATATGGATATAAGTTTTTAATTTCTGCTTTCACACCATTAAAATTACCAGCCATGGCGGCAGCCCCATCGTAGCCTTGTCTTACCAAATTTTTACATTCAAGGCCTAGTTCCTGCAGATATTTGAGTATTAAAGAAGCCAAACCTTTTCCAGTTGCGTCCGTATAACAGGCGTAAATCCTAAAAAGTGTTCTTTAACAAAATGACGTTTTCGTTTTGCATTATCGGTAGAGGTAGATATGTATCTAACACAAAGCGTCATTTGTTCCGTTCGAGAAACATCAGTTGTCTCAGCGGCCAGCACTGAAAACAGACCTACCCGATTTACTTCTTTAACAATCGTTTCTTGAATAATTTTGCCGCAGATAGCTATCAACTCATTTTGAATCCCAGAACTAATGTATTTCGCATTTTTATCACTTTTTTCCAAATGATTTTTAAGTATATCGTCGCCAGAATTAGCGCGAAGCCGTAGTATCGCGCGAAAATTTCCCTCGTTAACAGCAGTTACTTCTTCGGCTAAATTCATTTCTCCCGAATCAGATGTACCTCTTAGTGCTATTTCTTGTCTACCACAAAGTTTAATTGTATCGATGATGGGCAATAACTTTTCTCGATTTTCCTGAACCTGTTGTTGCCTATTTGTTACAATACTTTCTATAATATTAGGCTGTGCTTTAGAATATACATTAATACAATTTTCGGTCAGGAGGACACATTTTTTATGGTAGTCTAAGTTAGAGTGATGGTTGAAAACGTCAATTGCCTTTTTCCAGTTATTAAAAGGTTTTTTTACCAAAGCTGAAAGTTTTTGACTTTCCCCTTTGCCTGCCGCTTCTTTACCAGATAATGCGCAGCATTTACATAGCGCTCCACTGCCTTCGGCCTGAGTACCTATAAACTAGCCATGACAAACTTGAAAACCATTTGTGCTGGAACTTTAAATTTCTTGGACCTAAAATAAAGCAGGCTTATGTTATGTTATTTAAATTAAAAGAACAAAGAACTAGATTATAAACCCAAACGAAAAAAAACATACCAATTTTGGGAAAGTTAAAATTTATTTCTGGTACCCATGGGGAGTTTAGGATATCATATTTTAAATCATCATCAAGTGACTTGCCTATATACAAGCCGACATCGTGAATACTAGGTACAGGTACATGAGAGGCTAAATGGGTTTCCTGTTGACATTGTTTCAATTCTGTTTCAGCCGTTTCTAAATTGCAACAGGTTGAGGTTGATGTTGAAGGTTCTTCTGAAGTGATAGTTTTTGGCTTTTTTAAAAAATTGAAATCAAGCAGAGTTTGTTTTGACCGTTTTTGCGACATGTTCTTGTTCTATAAAAAAATATTTTTATACTTCCATTTCACCTTATACTATAATACTATGTACACTGTGTACTGTGTGTATAAAGTCTGGAAAGGGCTTAATACCCTTATAATTCAGTGGCCGATTAAAACCAAATTTGGTACAGTTGTCTAAGAAGACCTTACGCACCGAATGACGATATTGGCGGTGTTGTCAAATGTTTAGTTTATAGGGAAATTAAACGAATATAAAGATTTTAAAAGAAACACCCTGTATATTGTTTCATTTTTGGATTCTACGTAAAATACACTGAGAAAATTCGAACTATTATATTTCTGCATAGACTTAACTTTAATACCGGTAATTTGATTTCTAATAACCCGTATCATTGGACCCAAATAACGGCTAAAATATTGATCTAATAGAGCGCTATTCAGATCATCTTGTTGCAGTTATTAGAAATCTAATAGGCCTTATTAGTCCCTCTAATAGTGACAATAAGTTTTCACAATAGGCAAGTTTCTATTAAGAAATCTAGTAACCGCTATTAGAGATCGAATATTGACTATTAGACAAAAAAATAACCTTTATTAGGATATCGTATTGACAAGAGAGACGACCATTTTTCTTTTAGATCACATTCCGTCTCCGTCATTGACAGGGACGGATTTCTGTCAAACGAATATCGTAAGTATATATGTATTATAAATAGTAGGCATAATATTATAATAATATATAGGTTTTGTGACACTTAATTTGGTCAGTTGTAATATGTTTATCGTTGTTCAATATTGAGAGCATGCGCAGTATCCTCTTTCACAAAGTATTTCATTGCGCATCGCCTTGTTTTTATTTCGCATGTTCAGATCAAGTTGATGTGTGCATACCTATACCTACAGGCCGGCCCAAAATATAGGGCTATAGGAAGTAAAATAACTCCGCTATCGTTAGTTAGAGATATCAAAAAATGTTAAATGAGGAAATTATATAGTAGGACCAAAGATTAACATTTTAAAAATATTTTATTATCTCCAGAATGTTCAATATTTAAAATTTACGGCATTTTTTTTTAACAGAACACTATGTAATTTTTGAATTGTGCTAAGAATACTAACTATACACTTTTTTTTACATAGCACTCCACGGCATGTCTAAATTCAATTGTTATACCCTTGAATAATATGATAAATACCTAGGTATATAGGTAGTACCTATATATTTACCCAACATTGACCGGTTTTGGTTTATACAGAACACTAACAAAGGGAAAACCAAAAAGTTGATCACGCAATCCTTCCTTATTTCAACCCTGTTGTGCTCGAGACACGCTGTGACCTGCATGTATCAGTGCATCTCTTTACTTACTTCCGTCGCGTCTTTTGGTCTTTTATTTTTACCTTCGGTAGCGAACACATGTGTTTGAGGTGTTATGTGATTTATGTGATGTGTACGGCTATAGTGAAATCAGTGAAATATAAGAAATTTCTTTTATAACTAATTAATGAAATATCCCGTTTGAAGGTAAGTGCATGTTTTAATTAGGTATACAATCTAATTCGGTGTCTACAGGCATAGTTTGTACGGCTGATCTCAGCGGTCCGTTATTTTGGATTTCAAGATGTCCGGCACGTTGAAGTTGCTCCAAACAAATTGTAATTTTGAATTACTCGTAATTTATTAGAATAGTAACTTGGAACTGATTAAATGATGGGTTCTTTCGGAAAAATAAGAAAATGAATTATTGCAGCAAAAAAAACTGACTTGTTTAAAATGCAGTTTCTTTTTTTAAATTCAAATGCGGTGTTACTTTTTGATATGCGGTCTTTTGATTGGTCGACTTGTCGACTATTCATCAATCAGCGTTGGCGTATACTTTGCCCGGGCGGGCGTAAAAAATTCGACATTTGACATTTTTTAAAATTAGGCAATGGCTATTTATTTTTTCATTTCTTTCAAAAAATAAATTTGAATGTAAGGTTAGAGAGCAATATTTTGTTACATTTTGTTCAATAGACAAGCTTGGATGATAAAGTATTCCGATGTTACTATTGCATTTAATCCAGAATTACATAATAATACAGGATGTACCTAATGGACGAATGAATTATTGTTCCATTGGTTGGGTTATATTGTAATTTTTTATGATATTTTTTTATTTCAATCAGCTGATCACGTCATCGTCAGTGTTAAAAAAAGTATTGAAATATCTAAGTATTGGGTATAATATGTAAAAATTACTTAATTAAACTTATATAGTTGCAATATAGTGAAACGCCCCAGACCCGAGGCTATTTTTTTTTTCTAAAAAATTACCACATATTTCTTTAGGGCAAAAACCGAGAAGCTAATATTTTTAGATCCAATAATATGTACAGAGGAATCCTCGTTTTAAAAGTGCTTAAAAGCCACCAAAAGTGTAAAAGTTTACCATATATCGTCGGTCAACTCACGAAGTGTCGTAACTCAATAAAAGTCGATTTTGAGTTAGGTCCACCATAATTTTTGAAATATCCTGTTTTATTATCTCACCAAATGTCGTATCTCATATCCTTATATTCTGCGAGTAATTCAAATTTTAACGGTTGTCGTATGTCAGTTTGGTAGAAAATAGTATCTCACGAGCTGTCGTAACTCGACTTAGGTCACTTCGTGAGTTTCATTTTTAATATTTGTTCAGGAATGTTGCACGTCGTATCTCATTTTTTCCTGTCGATGCTTGTTGTATTGCACTACGCCCAACGGCACCTTATGTTATTTTTAAAGTTTCTGTCTAGTTGTCGTTTTACTGCGATAGCGAACGGACGGTCGCGCCGTGTTTGCTACCAAAATGGACGTTCTTGTAGTATGGAAGGATAAAACAATAAATGTAGTGAAGTCTAGTGAACTTAGTGTAGCAAAATGCACGCCGCTTGTGAAAGGTACAAAAGTTAAAATGTGGTTCGACAACAAATGGTACAGTGGGGCAGTCCTTGATGTAGAAGAAAACATTAGTGATGAGTTTAACAGTTCAGACGAGGAACCTTTGGCGCTATTAAAAAATAAGTTAACCAGTCATGGCAATAAATGTACAGAGGAACACCCATTGAATTCACCCAAGCTAATCAATCAAGCTGCCGTTATAAGTGTTGCTGAAAATAATTGTGAGATAATTGAAGGTAATATTTTTTGGGATAATATAATAATATAATATTTACAAAATAACGAAATGCCTAATAATACTAGAACTAAGTTAAAATAGTAAATTTATTTCTGGTAAAGTAATATTATTTGTTTTAGGCGAAAACAATAATTTGCAGCCAATAGATTCTTCAAAAATACCTAATGTGTGCGAGAATACTATACCGCAAGATAATAATAATTTACTAATGAAGCAATCACTTGCAAAAAACATAAATGTTGTCAATGTGATAGCACCAAATACTGATGCTGTGGATGGAAATATTTGTGAGAGGACAGAAGGTATTATTTTAATATTTCTTTAGTTAAAAAAATACGTGAGGTACCTATACAAAATTTTATCCCATTTAGAAAAAAATCCCGAAATATATTGCATTGATGGTCCGTTATTATTGATTTGTTCTTAGTTGCTAGGGGTTTTAAATGATTATATGGGCAGTGATTTAAAACTGTGACATAATTAAAAAAAATTGAATCGCTAGTAAATAAATTTTTACACACTTTTGTTGCTATGCGTTAAATATTGTAATTTCAGCCGTCACAATTGAATAAAATACAGTATATTGTAGACGTTTTGTTAGTGAGTAAATGTACTGTTATTTATTGCAGGTAAAGCCAATAATTTTCAGCCACCATTTTCCACAATCAAAGATGCATGTGAACAAAATTCTGATAGTTTACAACTAGAAGATATTGAAAGCGTTGATTATGATTCAGACCGGGATCCCCCCTATCTAGCAACCTGCGAATACCATTATTGTAACAAAGAAATTTGGGCAGCTTGTCATCGCTGCATAAAGTTATTGTGTTTTAATCATTTTGACAACAATCCATCTTGTAACATGCACACATCGTTAAAAAAAAGATATAGTAAGAAATCCAACAAGCATCCGCAAAAGAAATTACGTTTTGCGAAAAATAGTGAGCTAGAGAAAAATGATAAATTTACACCAGAGCAGTTCGTAGTTGAAGGAGGAGAAAAAGAAGGTGAAACAGTTTTAAAGAAAAGGACTAACGCACAGAAGTTAGCTAAAAAGCTAAGAAATTTAGGACAGGAGTATGTTAGTCCAAAAACGAAAAAGGTTATGCCTGCCAGATCTTTAAAGGCTGCTTGTAAAGTAGAATATTGTAAAAAAATTGGGCGTCAATGTTTCCTATTTAGTGACGATGAACGAAAGAACATATTCAACTCATATAACGCTTTGGGAAGTTTAGATCGTCCAAGAGAATTTATCCTTCATCATGTCGAAATTCATCAGCCTAAGCAACATACTACAAACAAGGACACATCGCGCAGAAGCAACACAATAAGATATTTTTTAACTCTTGACAATATTAAGATTATGGTTTGTAAATTATATTTTTTAAACACTTTGGGAATCTCAGACCGCACTGTGAGAACGGCTATGTCAAAATTAACAAGTGTTGGTATGATGGAAGGAGAGAGTCGAGGTGGTAGACAATCTGAAATGATCCGTGCTAGAGATTTACAGGTCCGTTTGGCCATTGAAGATCATATCAATAGATTCCCTAAAGTAGAATCACATTATTGTCGAGCATCCAGTTCAAGAGAGTACTTGCATCCGGACTTGACGATACTTAAAATGTTTGCCTTATTTGTAAAGGACCTACCAGATAAAGACCTACCCAGTATTGTAACTTATCGCAGGGTTTTCAATATGAAAAATTTAAGTTTTCATCATCCCAAAAAGGACCAATGTTCTTTGTGTTTAACCTTTAGACAAGGAGATGAAGTGGTCAAAGCTAAGCTAGAGCAGCGGTATACAAAACATATTTTGGAAAAAACTACAGTTAGACGTATAAAAGAAGAATGTAAAGTGCAGGCAAAAAACGATGCAAAGTTTTTGTGCGCCACCTTTGACCTGCAACAGGTAATTTACCTCCCTCGAAGTAAGGAAAGCGCAATTTTTTACAAACGTCGGTTATCCAATTTTAACTTAACGTTCTACGATATTGGCACCCAAGAATGTAAATGCTTTACGTGGTATGATAAGGCTATAAGCCGACGAGGTGCTTCTGAGATTTCCACAGGGGTTTTTAAAGCTCTTCAACAGTATGACACAAAAGGCATTCAGTTTGTATCACTTTTTGCCGACGGCTGCAGTGGGCAAAACAAAAACACAATATTAACAACGATGCTTCTGTATGCTGTTACCCATTTTAATAATCTGAAGGAAATAAATCTAAGATTTTTTGAAAGCAACCATGGACAAAGTGAGGGTGACAGTGCACATAGTGCTATTGGACGAGCAATTGAAAATTCTGGCGATATAATAATACCATCCCAGCTTCACCCAATTATTACCCTGGCAAGGAAAATGCGTCCTTATGAATTAAATGTACTCGAACATGACGAGTTTCTTAATTTTAAGAAGCTCTCGCAATCTTTGCGAATCTTGTCCATTAAAACCACAGACACTGGAGAAAAATTTAAATGGACTGAGATAATGGAGCTGAAAGTCCTTAAGTCTAAACCAAGAAACATATTTTTTAAGACGAGTCATTCTCAGAATGAGTACAGCTCTATAACACTAAAAAGAAACACTAGCATTTTCGACCTACAGCTTGAAAGACTAAATACCGAACCTGTCAAAATATCGAAAGATAAGTATGTGGATCTAATCAGCCTTTGTTCTGGTGACACGCCGGTCATTCGCCTCGAAGAACATAAACAATTTTATAGATCTCTGCCACACGATGAATAAATTATGTAAATGGTTCTCATCCAAAAAATATTATTTCCTAAAAAAGAATGTAATATATTTTATTTGGTTTTCTATTCTTATGATAAATATTATTTTTAGTTTTCTTATTTAAACAAACCTTAATATTGTTACTAAAATATTATCATTGCCAGTTATTTTTTTATTAAGTTTTTATGTAGTTCAAATAATAAAATGTTTCTTACAACCCATGACGTATCTTACTTAATCTCAAAATACCTTAAAAAATTTTATCTCACGAAATGTCGTAACTTATTAAAAAAAAAATTTCTCCTATTTGGTAATAATTTTTAAGCACAGTATTAATGTCTACCTATAAAATCACTTCCATTTATAATATACACTAAAAAATAATAAGGCTAACACAACATTTGGTAATGTTACGCTCGTTTAAAAAAGTATCAAAACTTTAAAATGCTCTCCTGAAAAATCACGAAAACTGAGATACGACACTTCGTGAGTTGACCGACGATATTACATACAGAATGTATATTTTAACCTAAAGCCAATGCATATTATTTATTAAAAGCAATTATAGAAGAATTCTGATTTGCCCATATTATCGGCATCGTGAAATAAGTGTATGTTTTAATTTTCGGCACCCAAAAGATCCATTTATCAGCACAGAACTAGGTAGCCCTAATTCTATCAAGTTATCTAAGTACCTACCTAGTCATCTATGTAAAGAGACTGAAATTCAGAATTCTAGAAACATTATTTATTAAATAAAAAACACAAAATTCGAATATACAGACGTGATATTTAAATCTATAGACGTAAAATTTAGTATAGTTCATTGGTAAAAGTTAAATGAAAATTATTTTTTGTTTGTTTTGCTACACAATTATTCTTAATACTTAATTTACTGGTCACTCACAAAAGGGACATTGGAATTCATCTAGGTAAATCAAAAACCAAAATAAAAAATTAAAGTAGCAACTTAAATCGTCTTGCACTCTGCGCAAATTTATCCAAAACTAGCTCAATGGGTATTGGAACCGTTCTGTGACTAGACATAAGAGCCAGTCCTGTTAGCCGTTTCTGCCCAGTCGAATTTCTTAGGTAACTTTTTACTCTTTTAAGAGAAGAAAAGCTTCTTTCTGGGGTGGCTGTTGTCACTGGCAGTGTACATAGTATTTGTAGAAGTTTATATATATTTGGAAATAAAATGGCATTGCATGCATCTAAGGCCTCTAGAGCATTTTTTGGAAATTCTTCTTCCGCAGACCATTTAGTTTGCCAAATTCTCAGTTCACACAAACTAGCTATATATATTTAGGGCTTTTTTACATTCTTCATGATCAATTTTAATATTTTTACAGTTTTGTGGCATCAAGTTATTTAAAAAAGTTAAGACCTCTTTGTGCTTAATAAAGCGCATGTCAAGCTGTGTTAAAAAATCTTCGAAAAATGGGATAGCCACAGATATTCTATAATATTCCTCGCAGGAGTTTTGTGAGACACATTCGCTCTATTTTTTTGTCTGTTAGTTACTCGAGGAGTAACAACTGTTTCTCCCACAGACTCTAGCATACTTTTTGCATTGTTAAATATCAACCTAAAAGTGTTGTCCATGGCAGTCCTCATAGCGGTTACTGTATTTTTAACATTTTCCACAAATCCTAGTGCAGAAGGCAAATCGCAGTCAATTGCTTGCAGCATATTGCATAACGAGACGGTATACGAAAACAGTGCTTCAGCTACGCAAAGGCTAATTACAAACTCGCTGGAAATAATGGCTGTTAGTAACTGAGAAGCTTTGGACGATGTTTCAGCATTAGCGTCTTCTGATAAAGTTTCTAAACATTCAACAATTGGCTTATAAATTTCTTTAAATCTTGTTAGGCCATTGTGGTTTTCCACCCACCGGGTATCGCACATAGATGTGAGTTTGGTCCACTTGGTTTGAGGACAATATTCCTGAATTTTTCGTGTTAAAGTAGCTGTTCTTTTAGCAGAAATTTTGATAAAATTGCCGACGGACTTTATTGTCCCTATGCAGTTTCTAACACTTTGAACAGAACAGCAATGACCAATTGCTAAATTTAATGAATGAGAGCTGCAGTGTACATAAAGAGCATATGGATATAATTTTTTAATTTCTGCTTTCACACCATTAAAATTACCAGCCATGGCGGCAGCCCCATCGTAGCCTTGTCTTACCAAATTTTTACATTCAAGGCCTAGTTCCTGCAGATATTTGAGTATTAAAGAAGCCAAACCTTTTCCAGTTGCGTCCGTATAACAGGCGTAAATCCTAAAAAGTGTTCTTTAACAAAATGACGTTTTCGTTTTGCATTATCGGTAGAGGTAGATATGTATCTAACACAAAGCGTCATTTGTTCCGTTCGAGAAACATCAGTTGTCTCATCGGCCAGCACTGAAAACAGACCTACCCGATTTACTTCTTTAACAATCGTTTCTTGAATAATTTTGCCGCAGATAGCTATCAACTCATTTTGAATCCCAGAACTAATGTATTTCGCATTTTTATCACTTTTTTCCAAATGATTTTTAAGTATATCGTCGCCAGAATTAGCGCGAAGCCGTACACTGAAAAAATTGATTGTGAAATCACGGAACCATTACAAAAAAAATATTGTAATTATACAATTATTTTCATGTAGCTTTAAGTTTTTACTTATTTTTATGAAATCCCCGTAATTATGATAAAAAATACGTATTTTTTGTGAATTTCCCTTGTATTATTTATTTTTATTTGTAAAAATATTGATGTGTTTAGTACTTTTACATCAGCTTCGTGAAATAACCCATATTAAGTAATAGTTTGTAGCAATATTACATGTTATATGTGAAATTACATAAAGGAATGTAAATTCACAAAACCTATGGAAACGCTGACCAATAACATGCGTCCCGAAGAGATCACGCCACACATCTTCGCGTACCTTCTTGTTAACATACGTAAATCGACGTCTGACCGCCATTTAAGCTAACAGCGCTAAGAGGTGTGTACGTATATACCAGTGCGACCAGAATAGTGCGGGAAACCATACATATTATTCAGGTAAACACAATTAGTTTTATTAAAAGTATTTTATAATAACCTAATTATTATTCACAATGATTAAATGTGATGTATGTTTGGTTAGGTTAAGAAGTATGTGCGTGTATAAAATACATATGAGCTATCACAGGCATCTTCCCGGTATAAATTTTGTTTGTAAATATTTTAACTGTCGTTCATCCTTTAAAAGTTACAACAAATTTAAATTACACCTAAATGAAGGGCATAAAAAGGTATTTGTAAATAAAAATATTCCCTGTTCGGTAGAAAATTGCGAATTTCGTTCTAGAAATAGGAAAGATATTAACAAACACGTATTCTTTCATTTACGTAGTGGTTGTATGTTGCGGTGTCCCTTATATCAATCATCCCAGTAAACACATCTGTGACATTGACATAAATTTTACGTAAATTTAAAAGAATAACTTTGACTTCATTACTTTTACGTAATATTCATATAAATATTACGCAAACTAAAAACACGTGGCATATAGAATATAATATTTACGTAAAATGTTAGATGTAGCCTTTATATAAAGCTGAAAATGTAAATTTTATATAAAATATTTTACTTTCATTTTAGTCAAACTTTGTTACATCAGATTTATATAACGTTGACGTAAAATAATTGTTATCGTTTTTTAAACCTAAGTATCTTTTAAATACGAAAAATATGTTTAGACATTTTTCAATTCAATTATTTTAAAATAAAGTATAAAGAGTATAATACTTTTATTTACGCATCCGACGTATCGCATAGCGAACGTATCCTTTCTTCAATGCTTCAATCGTTTGTGAACACGTCTAATTTTTCTAACATCGTCATTGGATATGATCCGGAACACATGTGCTCTCTTTTTAATCACATACATTAAACAAAAAAAGCAATTGGAACGATCGGTCTAATAAATATTATTCCATCTGCAGCGTTGCCAAATTGGGGAATCTTGTTTTTTGCCATTGATGAAATAAAGTTATATGTTAACATAAATTATTACTTAAGGTAGGAATTGCATTCTCTGGTCTTGGACATGCTATCAGAATCTATTACTTGGACATACTAAGCAAAGGAACGATTAAATGAAAAGTAATTATTTCTTGGACCTGGCAACACTGCTTCGCGACTTCGCATTGCAAGTTGCAACAACGCGCCATTTTGTTAGAATTGGCGGGTGCCGAGCGAGGGCTTCTTTACATTTTGTGGTGGTTTTGTAGTGTGTTTGTGTTGTAGATTTGATTCATTTTAGCCCGTGTTTTTGTCCCAGATTGTAAGTCTTAGAATTGTTTATGTTTTGTGAGTCTCGGCCAGTTTGTTTTACAAAATTCTCTGTTGTGTTTTTTTTGCGATTGGTTCGTGTGATTTCTAATCAATTTTAGATCCATATAAGGTGTTTAAATATTTGTGTATATTATAAATGTATATTTTTGATAAATATTGATATCCAACTCCCTGTACAGAAATCAAGTAACTAGGGGACGGACGGGCAAAATGGATAGGGCGGGCAAAAAGAATATTGCGTCGTATGAGACGGCTACGTGTGCGAGGGAGATAAAAAGAGTAACAGGTCCTTTTGAAGGCCTTGAACGATACGCATCAGTTTCCCGCTAGCCGCCGTGGTGTTTATATCGAAGAGTAAGATCGAAAAACCGATTGTGCCAAATAGAGATCCAAAAATCACGGTAAGTTATTTAGTTATTATTATGTTATTAATAATGGTGGATGTTGTGAACTTATTTTGTGACAAAGATAATTAAATTGGGCAACAACTGTAGCAACAGGTTTTTAATAATACTATATGTTCGTATTTTGCAGCGTGATTTAACCTTTTAGTACTGGACGGGCAAAACGGAGCCGGGCAAAATGAATAGTATCCATTTTGCCCGCCTCGATATTTTACTTTCTGTTTTTATTAACTTTCAAGTTTTTTATTTTTCAGATGGTGTATAACTATAAGAGAAAGACTGACAGAGCCAAATGGTCCGAAGATAATTTAAGGCGTGCCATTTTAGAAGCAAACAGAACCAATATTTTAAATGGAAGTCGAATGTATGGCATTCCCTACGCAACCTTACACAGACATGTAAAATCAGGCTGTACAGAAAAAAAGTTGGGTAGGTTTTCAACTGTTTTTACCCCAGAAGAAGAAACCGAATTGCTAAATTATGTGCACAAAATGGACTCTATTTTTTATGGTCTTACGCGGGTAGAATTTCTTAAACTAGCTGGAGAGTTTGCTAGAAAAAAAGGAAAAGGGGAACGCTTTAAAGAAAATGTGGCTGGAAAAGGTTGGTTTAAAAACTTTAAACTTAGACATCAACAGTTGGCACTAAGAGTCCCAGAACCAACATCAGTTGCCAGAGCCAAAGGTTTTAACCGTGAAGCTGTTAACAGATTTTATGATTTGTTGGAAACAATTATGGAAAAACACAATATTGTTCCTGAGATGATTTTCAACATGGATGAAACTGGGATTAGAACAACATCCACGAAGCCTCCAAAGATTTTGTGTAAGTCAGGGAAAAAACAAGTGGGAATAATTTCTAGTAATGAAAGAGGCGTCCTAACAACGGTTGTCTGTTGCTGCAGCGTTACAGGTTCGTTTATTCCGCCATTTTTCATCTTCAAGAGAAAAAGATTTGATCAACGATTATTAGATGATGCTCCGCCAGGCTCTGAAGCAACGATCACCGACAGCGGATGGATCAACGCCGAAAAATTCTTAAATTGGCTCAAGACCTTTATACAAAAAGTACGTCCCACTGAAGAGAGAAAAGCTTTGTTGATTCTTGATAACCACGAGTCACACAAAAGCTATGCTGCTCTTGATTTTGCTTCAAAAAATCATGTCATATTTCTATCAATTCCACCTCACACATCCCATCGGTTACAGCCTCTGGATGTGTCTGTATACGGTCCAATAAAGAGGTTCTTTGAAATCGAAATTAATGTTTTCCAAAAAGAATATCCAGGACGTGTAATTAACCAATTTGATGTGGCTAAACTCTTTTCTGCGGCTTACCTAAAAGGAGCAGCTCCAGCTAATGCAATAAGTGGTTTCCGATCAAGTGGCATATATCCATTCAATAGACATGCAATAAGCGATGAGCATTTTGCTCCATCTGAAGTTTATGAAGCTAGAGCTGAAGAGAGGCCAAATTCACCAAATGAAGAAGATCAACTTTTAATAGAGCCTGAAGAGCCAAATGTTGATGATGCAAACAAGTCAGATATTGACATTTTAAAAGACATTCGACCCATTCCAAAGCAAGTGAATAAACGAAATCTTAGAGGTCGAAAAACACAGAAGGCACAAATCCTTACAAGTACCCCAGTGAAAGAGGAACAACGTCAAAAATTTGAAGCTGCTTCAGCGAAGAGAAAAGTGTTCTTTAAAGATACTTGTATCGCAAGTCCATCACGTTTAAAAAAAAAAAACGGCGTACCCACAACCAAAAGTTACAAAAAACCGCAAGAAATTGAAAGTAGAGACTATTATTGCACGGTGTGCTCAGAGAAATATGTAAGTCCACCTCCAGAAGACTGGATACAATGCTCCACATGCCAGGAATGGACTCATGAACGTTGTTCCTCTTATTCTGGATATGGTTTATACTTTTGTGATTTGTGCGATGACTAACTTTTGATTTTGTTTAAGTATTCTTTTTGCCCGCTCAAGGAATTCGTTTTGCCCGCCATAGTAGGGCACAATGGATAAAAAACATTTGTTCTAAGTTTTTTTTATATAGAGAAAGGATTGTTACTTTTCTTGTTTTTTAATTTTTTTTAATAAAAAGTATGAGTTATTAATTAAAGTTTTTGATATTTGGAACTAAACATTTTGTGACAAGCTTAGCATTTATTTTTTTGAAGCTTACCATATCCATTTTGCCCGTCCGTCCCCTACTTATAAGGTGTGACAAAAAATAAGCATTTTAAATACATTTAACTTTTTCACGACAAACAATTTCTCCATCAATAGATGGTCCCAACCAAAGGAGTCATTTTATTAAACACATGATTGATAATTATATGTCCCTTCCAGTTCAGATTTTTATGTATAGTAATCCTAGGTACTTTTTAGTTACCTACTTTACTATTTTAATATCAGTTTTTGAGAGGTTAATTTTAAGTTTATTAACTGTGAAGGTCAGGATTTGTACGTTATTTAAAAGTCTTTATAAATAAAGTAATATAGATAAGCAAAAGTAAATATAGATAGGTATTAGATATGCCTCGAGAATTTGTTAATTTGTCAGAAAGGCAAAAGAGAAGAATACTGAGTCAAGAAATGCAACAAAATAAGCGAATAAGGTTAGAAAATCATTTGTCAGATTCATGCTTGAGCTCGGATCCAATAATTAATGAACAAACTAAGTCTATTCAAGCCTTAGATTCAGGCTGTATACTTGCTGTACCTCCTGAAGAAAGTAAGAGAGACCAACTTGGATCATTTATTCAGACATTTAATTATAATCTTAACCCTAATTGCACTGGTGTACCCATTGAGAATAATGCATGCGATGATGCAACAATTGTTGAACAGCATTCATACCTTTCAAAAGATCTTAAAGAAAATTTTATTAGACATAAGGCCTCTCAAAGCCTAATAAATGATATACTGATTACATTACGTAAACATGGACATGAAGAATTGCCAAAGGATGCTCGTACTCTTTTAAATACACCCAGGTCAGGTACGCATGAGATATGTGAATTGGAAGGTGGAAATTATATTCATTTTGGACTAGGAAAAAATGTAATAAGGGTAGTAAAAAAGTATAAGTACACTAAAAATACATTGTTAAAATTAAATATCAATATAGATGGTCTTCCATTAGCAAAATCTTCTCGCAGTCAATGCTGGCCCATATTGGGGGATATTTTGATGGATGTTAACACGGAACCATTTACTATTGGAATTTTTCATGGTTTTTCCAAGCCCAAAGAGGCAAGGGAATTTTTACAGTATTTTATTCAAGAATATAGGGAGTTGGAAGGTAATGGGCTTTTTATTAATGGTATAAAATTTGAAATAAAATTAAATGGTATAATTTGTGATGCCCCTGCAAAAGCATATGTGTTAAATATTTTGGGTCATACAGGGTATTTTTCCTGTTCAAAGTGTGTTGTTGAGGGTGATATGTTTGAAGGCAAAGTAATATTTCTTAGAACAAATGCACCTCTTAGGACCAATGAGTCATTTAGAAATAGGTTACAACCTGAGCACCATCATGGATTATCAGCATTTGAAAGTTTAAATATTGACATGGTTAAACAATTCCCTCTAGACTATATGCATCTAATATTATTGGGTGTTACAAAAAAAATTATTTCCTTATGGCTCTTTGGTAATAAGACAATACGCCTGACAAAAACACAAATAAATACTTTAGAAGAATTATATGTATCCACAAAAGGTTATGTAGTTTCTGACTTTGCAAGGAAACCTAGAAGCTTTACATCCTTGGCTATGTGGAAGGCTACCGAGTACAGATTATTTTTATTATATATTGGTCCTGTAGTTTTAAAAAATATCTTAAACAAAAAAATGTATTCTCATTTTTTAGCCCTAGTAGTAGCAGTAAGGCTTTTAAGTGAAAACAATGCAACTGAAGAAAATATTCAGTATTCAAATCTTTTGATGACCTATTTTGTGAAAAAATTTGGATATTTTTTTGGCTATGGACAATATACTCACAATGTACATAACCTTATTCATATAGCAGAGGATGTACGTAGTCATGGAACATTAGATACATTCAGTTCATTCAAATTTGAAAATAAGTTTACTAAATTTAAAAATATGCTACAAAATTCTAGGTTTCCCTTACAACAATTATTCAACCGTATTTCAGAAGAACTGACAATAGATGAGCCAACTGAGGCAGTACAATTTCCAAAGATTTTTTTAAAGAAAAATAAAATTTTTAAAATACATTTAGATTTTACAACATTTTCATTAAAATTTAATGAAAATTGTTGCCTGCTTAAAGACAAAAAAGTTATCTTAATTTCTTCTTTTTTAAAAACAGAAAATGATTTAATATGTTATGGCAGGTGCTACACAAATGGTATACCATTTTTCGATGTTCCATGTAATTCAACTATATTAGGAATAACACAAGTGGAAAATAGTCAGTTGTCGAAAGAGTTAATTTCCTTTAGTGTGGATGAAATTGATAAAAAGTGTTTAAGATTAAGGATAAATGAGAGTGATATGGTAATAATACCTCTTCTTCATCATTTTTAAAGTTTACTGTACTTGTACTTCCATTCTAACTGGTTTTGCAATAGGCATTATCTGTCTAAATAAAATGTCTAAAGAATTTTAAAATAAAATCAGCTGGGAAACAAACTAATTGGAATCATACTTTCTACAATTAGGTAGGTAGGTACTCTACAAAATATTACTATTTAAGCTCATTTAAAATACATACACAAGTATATCATACTATTTTGTTTGCAATTACCTAGTGTATAATATAGTGCATTTTTTTAGCAGAACACAGGCCATAGCACTTTACCTGCTCCATCTTTGAGTCTGTTCTAGTTAAACTGTAAAGCTTAAATAGGGAAACCTTAAGATTATGGCAAATTATCACTTGTGTCGAAAGAAATCCAATAAATTTCTAAAAGGTTTTTTTTAAAATTTGTATTATTAATCATAAATGCGTCAAAAAGAAGTAACCTTCTTATACATACATGTGTGCTCTATTTAAAAACGAAGATGTGTACTTACATTCTTTCTATGACCCTGTAAACTTTTGATTGTGTATTACTTTTTTTTTAAGAGAATTGAATGACAAAATAAAAAGAGTTTTTAAAATGGCCTACTTCTAAATTTACTCCCATTTTACAAATTAATAAATATTTTTAAGTTCTGCTCTCACCAGATTGGATTTATTTAAAAAGTTCTTGTCTATAGTTACCAGTGTAGGTAGGTAAAATTGGACAATACATTACCATTTTTTCAATGTTAAATCATAATTGTTATTTTTTATATTATTAGATCGTAATCTGATAACTATAGAAATGGAAAAACAATTCGCCGTAATATATTTTCCCACGGAAAATATATACTCTGAAGTTCCATCAACTTGGCTTTCCCCGGATAAAATTAAAGCACTGCTGGTGGCCCAACTCGACTATTAACGCAAGAACATTAATGGTTAGGTGTGAGCTTCCAGACCAACAAACTTGGAATTTACATGAAGTGAAATTGGAAGCCTATGCTTGTAAGTATACTGTGAATTTTTTTATGATTATTTTGCTATTTTTTTTTTGTCTAAACAGCTACCTTGGAAAGTGCACGAAAAAAAGCTGAAAATCCAGACTACCTCACTGGGGGGGAGGACCTAGTGACTGATAAAAGAAGTAGGAAACCTAAGGTTTGCACTAGCAGTAGCTCAGATATAGATATTACACCACCTCCTTCACCAACATCAAGAAAAAAGAATAAAGCTCCAAAAAAAACAATAGAACGATTAATCAATTCTGCAAAAGAAAATGAAACATTTAAGGTTCTTGCAAGCTATGATAGTGGAAACAAAAATGACACTGAAGTGGAAATTCAGCAAAATGCTATATGTTCTTGTGAATGTAAAGGTAATTGTAATAGTTATTTGCCGGGTTGCACAGATTTTAACAATAATTAACTAGACAGGCAACTTTGTTGGTAATATGCATGACATTGGCAGAAATAATTTTCCCTCAATTAAAGTGGACCAGTTGGCTTAATTCCTGATTTATTTAAACAGGCAACTTTAATTGTGAGTAAATTACTGTCAGTCACAGCCTGATTAGTTAATTATTGTTTAAAATCTTTGTGCAACTCGCCATAAGTTAAATTAAAGTATCTGTTTATGATTAAAAAATGTTAAATTATGTTTTTTTTAGGAAACGACACAATAAAAGATTTACTAACAGCAGTTGGTAAGTAAACTTATTTACAGCTTTATTTATATGTGTTAAGGGGAGATTTAAAGAATTTTAAAATAATAATTTTATTTTACAAATATTTTTTAATGGTTAATATCTAACAAGAGATTTGTTTTAGAAAAACTGTCAATAATTGCAAGCAACACTCAGAAATATGTATTAAGCATAGACAACCGACTAAAGGCCATTACTTCAGAACAAGGAAAGGTTGTTTTGAATGAGGTAATGGCAACTATTTCAAACTATTTGCCTTTGAAATCTGTGGAAGAAATTACAAAATTTGACACAACCTTATCACAAAACGATGAAACAAACAGAGCTTATGTGAGTACAAAAATAAAAGATAGAACTTATTTTTTTAAAGCTGTTTTAGCACTTTTAATTTCCTTTTAATAAATTTAATAATTTAACCCTCATTAATAATCTGTTGGCATAGTATTTCTCTATTTTTTAAAAAGGGTTGTAAAATGTTGCTTTTACTTAAAGTTAAAAAAAAACTTTTTTAGATTACTTTTACTTGGACTCCTATCTGAACTGATTTTTTTTCCATCTTTTAAAAAATCTAGTTCATCAGGCAACATCGATTGTGAGTAAATAATGCCTGCCAATGTTATTTAGTCACAGTCAAAGTTGCTGGTTAGTTAATTACTATTAAAAATCTTTGTGTAACCTGACATTAGTGTGTTTAATTTTTTTTATTTGGTAATTTATTACAGACAACTTTAAAAGCAATGAGCAAGAGTTCTTTCTGAAAGCGAACAAGTTAAAATTTTTAATTTAAATGGTATTATTAAGCTATGTATAATTTGGAATGATATTACATAGTTTAATACTGACACAGAATGAACATATTCATAATTATATTTAGCTTAAGAATGCCTTAAAATAATCTGTGTAAACCACCCTTGGAGCTTTTAAGTTTAGAAAGTAGATTGTCTTATGTAAGTCACCTTGTGTGTTCTTAAATTCTAACAATATAGTATTTGATTGATAAGTTATAAATAAAATTTAAGTTTGCCCTCAGGCATAAGTTTAAGTTTATTTTAAATCTTTTACCGTAGATACACTATATCACCAATATTGGGGGAAAAGATCAAAGAGACCAGATCAATAGATGTCTCCCTAAAATATTCACAAATAGTTTGGGAAGAGAGTGCTCTTATATAGGCCTAAGAGGCAACTTTAAACTACAAAATTTTAATTTTATTAGGACTTTTGTGGGTAAGATATATTTTTTAATTTCAGTTTGCATGTTTTATATCTTGTGCAGAGAGTTTCAAAATAAAGTGACTTATCATAAACATGGTTGCTCCTTAACATAATGTTATATATATATATTTTCAAATTCAAAACATGCTTTATTGTATATACATATTATGTGTGTATACATAAAATACATCGTATTTGTTGACAAAGCTCTATAGAAAGTACTTATATATAAACAATGAACAAGTTATAAACAGAACAAAAAAGAAATACAATACAGTTAACAAAAAATATAAGTATACGCAAACATTATAATAAAACTGATAGAAATATGTTAATTTTTAGATGTTATTATGACTCGCCATTCGAGCTCCCTCCATGAAATCGAAAAATCAATTGGAGAATGGTTCAGACTGTCCAATCAAAGAGAGAAAAGAATTGAAAAGCAGAAATAACTGATATATGTACCTTAAAAATAAATGTCAAGTTAATTATCGTCGGCTTTATGACGAAAAGGCGTAACTCAATATTTACAACTTTACAGGAGAGCAATTTTAAAAAAATGACGACTTTTTATTTGAGTCTGGCACTAAGTTTTAAGTTTTTTTGAGGTTTTTTTGGAGCGATATGTTGGAGTTGAAGGAAAACTAGAACCCTATGTTACTTATTTGATGTATATCTATACTCTAAATATTAGTAATATTAATTATTTATTCAGATACGCCCTTTTGTCATAATATTAATAATTGGTATGGAATAGATACGCCCTAATAGTATCAATCAGAAAGTACTAATAAGGTGCTATTTAATTGAAAAAACGTTTATTAGTATTGTTATTTTACTACAACGTAGGTATTTATAAACTAAACATACAAAAAATCAAGAAAATAAATACAAAAAAAAGTAAAGTGAGTAGCTGGGTAGGTAATAATAGTAAGAACTTTTTATTATTTTAAAATAAAAGTTTACACATTCTTATTTTTACACTAATCTAATTAAGTAACTTAAAGTCAACCAACAAGTAATTAACAATTCGGCAAGTTTACCAGTGCGAATATCTTTAATTTACAAAATAAGACTTTATCTAAAGTAAACAAAAATCAAAAATGGTTTTTGGGACAAAGATCCGTATTAATAACTCATTTATTACTCAACACAAAATAGGCAACAAAATAAATGTTTAGACTTTGTAAGAAAATAATATTTTACTATAACATCAACAAGGAAGAACAAACAATAAAGAAGATTAATATTACAATATTTTTAGTTATTCTGTGAAGTGCGGCAAAGATTTAAAATCCTTATTGCGATGCCAGTCACAGGTTTCATATTCCTCCTTAAAATGATCCCAACACATAAGTATGTAACAACGGACACACGAACTAAACACTTCTTTTTTACATCGAGGGACTTCACATGTTTGTATATAGTTCGGATCATCAATATCACTCAAGTCTATATTGGCATACGGCTCATCGTCACTTATATCATAATTAACCTTTTTTTTTTAACGTTTCTGTAGCTTCCTTCACCAACTCCAAATTAGGTTCTTTAGTGGATTTTTCAGTAGCTTCGTCAACTGCATAACTTTTGTCAAAAACTGACTTATCTAATAACTCAACCATTGAATATCAGAATTTTTTAAATAATCGCCTGTAGTTTGTCCCGCTGTGATACTCTTGGCAACAGTGGGCGAGCCATTATCTTCAATTTTCTGAAGAAGTTTCTTGCAAAACGGTTCGTCATCTGATGAATCGTAGTCATTCGTTGTAAGTGTGGATTTCTTTTCGACCATAATGATCTTACCATAATACCACTTCTTACCAAAAAGCATTTTGACTCGAGTTCCCACTTTAAATTCATTATTTTTTTTAATAGTTTTTAATAGGCTAGTATCAACACAGTTCACAGTTTGATCCTTCCACTTGACCAGCACATCCATTTTAAAGGTAGATATCTAAAAAAGATATACAAAATAAACTTTCTAAATGTAATAATATTAAATCTCTTCCTTACCTTACGGTTTTATTATTCTCAGTACACTCGTAACTCGTACACGTGTAAAATGACACGAAAACGACTTACGCACGCACGCACACACCTTGCCAGTGCTAACGGCCGACTGATTTGGAACGCATAGTATTAAGTATTAATTAGGCGTCTGTATAAATATTGCAGTGACGCCAAATGTACCGATTAGCAGATTAGACCGCAAGGGCCTATGTCGAGAAACACGCTGCCTGGTTAAAAAAAGAATATGACTAATAGGCGTAACTTGAGGTACGCCTATTTGTCATAATAAAATGTTGCAGTATTTGAGATAGGGCTTTTTTTCTTTGTCTGTACAATACAAACGGTTTGACTTTAAGGTACGCCCCTTCGTAACAACAAAATATAAGCTATCACGGGTTTAAAAATACACAAAACTCATTTTGACCAAATATTGAGATACGCCTTTTCGTCATAAAGCCGACGTTATAATAAGCTGCAGTTATTTTTTATCACCATGTTCTTTCACTTTTAGGATTGCGGGTCAAGCGCGCAAATTTCGCATTCATAAAAAGAACTAATTAATTTAGTAATATTTTTAGTGGATGTGGGAACTCGACTATTACTGTGGCTGTTTGTTGTTAGTACAAAAATTTTAAAAGTGTGCCAATCACATCTGGTATATTTATAGTAGCCCAGATTTGTAAATAATTAAATCGATCTTTGGGTTTAAAGATTGATTTTCAATATTTATAAATCTGGGTTACTATTTATATAGCAGATTGGACTACCAGATACTTCTTTTAAAATTCTTTCCAGGTCACTAAGAACAAACGACATTATGTAATAATTACATAACTTATTTATGTCAGATTATGGTACATAAGTAAATATCACATTTATGTAAAAAAATACTATATCAAATTTACATAACATGAGTTACATAATACAGCTTATATAGCTGTACTATAAATTTTACATGTACAAAAGTATGACATTATGCAGTACGTTTAGGTTAAATTTTACGTGCTTGTTGACTTTGTTGGTATTTTAAATTTACATAGCCAAGTAATGTGGATATATAAATTTCACATATATTTTACGTAATTGTGTTTACTGGGATGTGGGGTAAATAACGTTTTTAAAACAATTAGTGCCTTTAGGCAACACGTTACAAGAAGACACTTTGTAAACGAAGAAAGAAAGCTAGGCAATGTTGATAGCACTAACGAAATTGAATTGTTAGTACCACAAAATTGTTCACCTTTACATGAAAATGTGGAGGAAATACAAAACAAAGTTTCGGCGTATTTAAATAACGGAATCGAGCCATGTAAAAAAAATGATTTAAAACAAAACTGTCTCAAATTGGTAAGTTCTCTTTTTTTGTCATTAGAGTCTAAATACTTTTTACCTAATAAATCCCTTCAAATGATTTTAGAGGGCATGCTTAACTTGAACAATTTAAATACTCAATTTATTAAACAAAATTTAACAGACAATGGTATGAATGTAAGTGAATCGCTCTTAAATGATAACTTATTTAAGGACATTCTTGATTCCGTTAGAGGAGAATTGCGAAGCAAATTTGTTAGAAACAAATATTATACTAACTATTTTAATTTTGTCTCACCAAAAAAAATAAATTTGAACGATCGGTTATTTTTTTATTATATCCCAATTTTGGAAACAATTAAGACCCTATTTAAAAATGAAAATTTTTCAAAACAATATTTTCTTCAAAAAGAGTCAAGAACTGATATATTTGAAGATGTCTGTGACGGCAGTGTTGTAAAAAATAATGAGTTATTTTCAAGTGAACAAAATCCTATTCAATTAATACTTTATCAGGATGCATTTGAGATATGTAACCCCTTGGGTTCATTTCGAAAAAAACATAAAATAATTGGCATATACTTCATTATTGCCAATTTACCTGCTTGGCAAAGATCAAAAGTTGACCAAATTCAGCTAGCTTTATTATGTTATGAAAAACATGTCCGGCAATTTGGTTTCCAAAAAATATTGGAAGAACTTATAAAGGATCTTATGATTCTTGAAACACAGGGAATTTCAATTTCCATAAATAGTGAAACCCGAGTAATAAAGGGAACACTATTAGCATGTACTGGAGACAATTTAGGAAGTCATCAAATTGGTGGCTTTCTAGAAAATTTTAATTTAAAAAATTATTTTTGTCGATACTGTTACTCACATGGTTGTCACATAAATTTTGATAAAAAATTTACGATGCGAACAAAAGAATCGTACAAGTTTGATTGCGATACTTTACATACGTCAAATGAACTGAACATTAAAGGTCTTAAATCAGATTCCCCTTTAAACGTTTTAAATTTTTATCACGTCTGCAGTCCTGGCCTTCCACCTTGCATTGCACATGATTTTTTTGAAGGTATAGGTACGATTTGATGATAGCCCTGAAAAAAATGGTTTATGATAAACTTATTACTTTTGATGAACTAAATAATAAAATTAAAAATGTAACATTTATTTTAGAGAACAAAATAAAATTTCCTTTGATAAGTCAGAAAAGTAAAGGACTTCCAGGTACGGCATCTCAAAATATGTGGCTTATTTTAGTAATACCGTTTCTATTTTATAACAATAATGAAATAAAAAATTCTGAAATTTTTCAACTAATAATATTATTACGAAAAATATTCTTACTTATAGTAGAATTTAAATTGTCGATTAGTCAGCTTGCTTTGCTTAAATACTTAATTTATGAATATTTAGATCAACGAAGGGTTATTTTACCGGATGCACCACTAAGGCCCAAGCACCATTACATGCTTCACTATCCTTTTCTTATAAGACACTTTGGCCCTCTGAGGCACTATTGGACTTTAAGATTTGAGTCTAAGCACCAGTACTTTAAAAAAATTGTAAAACACAGCACTAATTTCAAAAATATACTTTTTTCCTTTACTCATAAACACCAGCTTTTGCAAGCACTTTATTCTTCAGAAAATGTGCTGTTTCAAGACAAAGTTGTTTCAGAAAATGCAGTGCTATACGTTGTAGAAAACTTCCCAAAACATTTTAATGAAAGTATTGCGACATGTTTTAGCAATAAAAGCTTATTTGTTTGCACTGAAGCAACCTTTAGAAATGTTTTATATAAAAAAGGGATGATTGTATGTTATAACGAAACGGATTCATTTGATCTATGTAAAATAGATTATATTATAATAGGCGACAATTTTGATTTAATTAGTTTTTATGGCATTAAAATTAATGTATCTCTTGACATTGAAAGTTCCCTTTTATATCAAAACAAAAGTGAAACGGTAAACGTATGCGTACATTTTGACAGCTTGTTGAGTCACGAAACAGTTTTGCAATATTTTTGCGAAAATTCGAATTCGTATATTTTTAGTTTTAAGTCTGCTCCATATGAAACACTTTAAATAACTAATAATTTTAACGAATAAAAAACTTCTTCTATTTTTCCCCTTATAAAAAAACTCACTCTTCATTCAAAGTTTTGCCTGTTTAAAAAATATCACTCATAGTTTTATAAAAATGCAGACCCAGGCTTGAAAAACTACAAAAACAATTTCAGTTACTTTTCATTGGTTTTAAGTCATATAATAATTATCAACTGGTATACATAATAATTGAGATCCAATATGTTCTGACTTTAAATACTTAAAGACAGAACCGTATTAAGGATTTATAAACAAAAATGTTGATGATGTATTTTATGTCTTAAAACATCAGAAAATATGCTTGTGTTGAATTCAAAATTTGATCCTCTTCGGAGATAAGTATGAACAAAAATCCAGGTCTTATATAAAAAATACCCGAAACAATATCTTAAACGTCAAGCGTCATTTTAGGAAAACATTAAGTTTGTTCAGTAGAGAATGAATCACGTTTTGTATTAAGCCATTTTTGATGAAATCAGTGGTTTTCGAGATATTTGGTGACAAAAATTAGAGGAATTTTAACATTTCCCTTAATATCTCGAAAACTAACTGAACTATTTGGCAACACATTATAAATAATCACTCAAAATGCAAATTTTCTCTAATTTAAACGATCTCGTAACTCTTGCCGTTTCGGGTATAGCAATAGTGTCGTATATACCGCATTTTGGAATTTTTTTTATTTAAAGCCTATATTTAATTTTTCTATTGAAATATCAAAGAATAAACCATGCACACAGAAAAAAGTAAAATGTTGAATTTAGCAAGTCCGTTGGGTTACTTTTGAAAAGGTTAAATTAATCCGATTAGGGTATTTTCAACAAATTTCCTCCGATTATTGCTACTACTTGGTTGGGTTAAATGTAAAATCTTAATATAACCATTTTAAATTGTTAAAATCACCTATATTGGGTAAAAACAAGCTTATTTAAATGGTAAAAATATTAATACGTAATTATACCTTTCCTGTGTTGATTCAATCTAATCAAAATGTTGATTTTAAACATTATATTGTGTTGAACAATACTGTATGGTTCAATCAACCATTTCATTTTGTTAATAATACCTATTTAGTAACCTTCGATTTGAAATTCAATTTAACCCTATTGTCGGTTAGAATCTAGCATGTAAACGTGTTAATTCTACTAAATTTGGCAGATACTCGGATGATCGCCGATCGACCAATCACAGCGGTTTAGAGGGACGCTAACATCGTCATCACTCATCACTTCGATTCCGTAACCTAAAAATGACACATTTTTTATTAGATTGGTTTAGACGTGTTTTGTGATTGTGTTTTACCTATAATAATTAGCATTCATTCCTTTGAAAATTGAAATAATAGGCATCAACGGTGATATCTTTTTGTGTTTGTGTTGTGTGCAATGGAATTGGAAAAGCTCTTGCAGGCTTGGGGCTTGCAACACCTTGTAGAAGCATTTTTAGGTAGGTATGTATAAAGTAAATAGTGTCACCTGCTTCAATATTCATTATACCTTATACCTAAACTAATAATTGTATCCAGGCACTAAAGAATACTACATTAAATTTGTTATTAAGTGTTCAGTAAGTAATTTTTTGCCACCAGTTTTCTTAATATGTGCCTAGTACATTTATTTTGTTAAAGTTTGTATTTATACATAATATTATGTAGTTAAAAATGCATATTATTGTCCATATATTAATGGGTGTTAAATTTGTTCCTAACTGCGTTACAAAGAAAATCATTTATTCTAGTTTAGGTCTAATGGAAAAATATGAGAGGGTTCTAATACGTTAGCTATTTTGTACCTATTTTTATATATTAAGCCTATTTATATAAGTTAGAGCAAGGGGGTAGAATTAAAGCCGTCATGTCAGAATGTTTTTAATTTTGTTATGTAAAAAGACACGAAAAAATTAGGATTATTATTTTGTTCCTAACATCAGTACAAACAAAACCGTTTATTTTAGTTTATAGGTATTTCCAATGAAAAAGTACGAGAGGGTTCTACTACGTTGGCTATTTTGTGCCTATTTTTTATATATTAAGCCTACCTATACATAAGTTAGGGTTATGTAAGCAAGGGGGTAGAATTAAACCCGTCATGTCAGAATGTTTTTAATTTTGTTATGTAAAAATGCACCACCAAACTAGGAGTAGAAAAATTTGTTTATTTTTTATTTAAATTGAAATAAAAATCAATATACCTATAGGAAAATGTAGTTTTTTTTTTGTTCCTTATATACAAGGTGATTGGTAATTCGATGCAGGAGGTTATACTAAAGCTAGGTAATTTGTGATTTTCTTTCTAAATATGGCCTATTCCGAACATGCTTGGTTTAAAAGTTATTTTAAATTTTCTTTTTAGTAATTATTTAGCAAAGTAGAACTATTAGCAATACTTTTTTTTCCAAATAATTAAGTAACTTTGTCATAGATTACAAAACCAAATGACAGATGGTGATAGTTGAATACATAATTTTTAGTCTAATTAAAGCAAAAACGACTGCTGTTCTTTAATTTTAACTAAACTCAATAATAAAAAAAAAGTTCCATATGGTAACCTGACACCATTGTGTCAATTTAACTTGTCCATTGGGTAGTTTTAACCTGAGTGTTGGTTTAATAATACACATGGTAAGTAAATTTAACATGTTAATTGTTTTAATTTAAACCAATGATATGGTAGATTTAATCCTTTAATGGATTGTAACAACAATGTCAAATTTTTAAAATGATAGAGGAATGGTAAAATTAAACCAATGATATTGTTACTTCAACCATTTTATTTGGTATATTATATCTTTAGTGTGGTTTAAATCAACCTAATATTCGATTGATTTTATCATACCAAGTTAATCATTTCATAGGATTGATTTAACCGGATCATTGCGTTGTTGCTATTTAAACTGATTATTGGGTTAAATCAAACCTATTTGGGTTAATTCAATCTTTTACTTTTTTCTGTGCACCTAATAGAATTTTCTTTAAAATTTTAATTGTCTAGAAGGCTATATGATTTTAAATCTGAGCATAACTTTTTCTTAATATTTTTTAAAATAAGGATACTTTACTCTTAATCGAACGATTTTCCTATTTTTTGCTCTTCCCTGTATCCTACTAGACTCGAAGTAATTTAAAGTGCACCCGAAATGGTTATCGAATAGGCACCAACTTTTGGCAGTATATTATTATAAACTTTGGTCGTACAACAAATCAAAAATATTCACATTTGTTGCACACTTAGTCGACCACACTGTATATTGTATATACTGTATATGTTTTTGCCGAGTAAAAATATTTCTACCGAGTGGTAATTTTTCAACAAGCAGCATAAAGAGTGAGTAATTTTCAAGAAAAATTAAAAAAGGTTCCCATTTGTTAAATTGGTTACTGTACACGCTATATGTATATAAAAAACTGCTCTTTTATTTTGCTGGTTTCAGAATGCCACTTTTTAAGGTGTGGACCAAAGATAGAAAAAACAAATGTTTTGTTATATTAGACGGAGAAAATGCACTTCTAAAGTTAATCGCTTCAGGTAAAATTTGTCTCTGTTTCATGTTTTTTTATTGCTAATTTGGGCTAATTTTTTTAGCTTCTACAAAACTTGACATAAATGGTTCCTCGTTGGTCTTGGAGCAAGACGGTACCCCAATTACTGAAGACGAAGTGCTTCTGTTGCTACATAACGAAACAATCATGCTATTGCAAGGGGGTGAAAAGTGGAAGCCTTTCTGTGAAGAAGATAAGCATAGTGCCACAACAAGTACAGCATCAACTCTTTCGTTGATGTTGTCTGATATCCAGTCGGATGATGACTCTAATCAAAATCAGCCTGCTCATGTTGTATTTAACACAACTAATGAAGCTGCCGTTGGTCAACCGGCTACTATTAGCGTAAGCCAATTTGAAAATATGCCAACAATATTAGTTGACAACAATATGGAGTTTATGTGGCACACATTTGAAATTCCATGGCATAAACTACCAAGAGATAGTGTGGGCGCGTGCGAAGAAGGTTTAAGAAAAAAAGAAGTAGTTACACAAGTTGTCCATATGGTTGCCAACGAAATGCGGTCGATAAAATCCAACCCATCTTCTAAAGCTATCAGACTCGTTGCACAAAAACTCATTAGTAAATTCCCAAAAACTTTTCAGGACATTGATGATGATGGCGTTGTACTAGGCGACGGTTCTATTGGTATATTCATGAAACTGTATGAAAGGTTGTCTTACTTGAATAGGCCTCATAAGAGGCCTCTACAGGAACAAATTTTTTCCAAAAAATTAATGAGGCATACAGTGGCTGGTTGTAGCCACTGGAACCCAGAACTACCTAATATTAATCATGAAGATGCTTCAGTATTAAAGCAAAAATTAAACGAGTGCATAAATATGGATCACTTAAGTGACGAAATGGAACAGATCTTAGAAAAAACCTACCCCATTCAGAGAGAATTTATCAACAATGTTGTAAAACCTCCGACCGTTGCGGAAATATTACAGGAGTGGCCAATTCTATTTAATAAATATGCACTTATGTGGCACTTTAAAAAGCTTTGCAAAATAGATTTAAACACTTTTATCAGCAATCTTGATGCAAAAATGGATATGATTTTAACTTTCAATAAAGAAAACACAGTTGAAGAGATACTCGATAAATATGTTAAAGTATTACATGTTTTAGGAAAATATTTTAAGGAAGATATTACGAGCATGTATAAGTTTGCAAAGGTAATTATTATTTTTTGGCAGACAAAAAATACCACACCAAATCGGTTACAATTTGTAATAATGTAGAAAAGCTTCATCGCATGCAAACGATTATAGAGCCGATGATGGAAATTTATCTGATTGTACCTATTTGGTGTGTGCATAAACACAAATTCAATACTGTTCTTAAAATACCTTTTGTTTATAATTTTTTTTTTGTTTCAGACACGCCCGGAAGAACAGGAACTGGATTTTGAACCATGCATTTTTGTTATTGGTAAGATCAAAATTTTAAGCTTTATACTTACCTGATGATACTAAAATAATGATAATTATTTTTTAGGCGCCAATGAAGAAACCGAAATAATTATTTATTTTGAAAAAAAAGCAGTGATCACTACAAAAACGTTTGGCGAAGCACTGATGCTACTTTTTGGGATATATTTTGTGTTTAATTTAGCCTATCCCAAAACGGCTTCCTGCGTGTGTGAGCTTCTGCAAAGGTACATACTAAAAATTCATCCTGATGAGGGCACCAAATCCAAAAAAAAAAATTTGTCAAAAAGAAAAGTTTTTGCATTTTTAAATAAACTTTCCAAATGCAGTGTTTAAGTTAATAACTATCTGAATCTGATTTTTTATATATTTATTTTGAAATCATTATTTTGAGCAATAATAGTTTATTACTTGTGTTTTTGTAAATTTGATCCTTGTATTATTTTTAATTCGTTGATTAAGTTTAGTTCTTAAGAGGAATTTTACTGACGATATCATTAGACAAAGGTTCCAAACAGGTTAATACCACAGTTCAGTGTTCTTAATTTAACTTTTTATTCGACGGAATAGCATAGTTATTACTACTTAGATGGTCTTGACACATACTACGAGTTAATCAATGACATGACTCAAATTAAAAGTGACATGTGAATCTGTGACGTGCGCCCAGACAGTAATTATTCAAAGAATATATACTATATAAAATATAAAAGGTTAATATATAAAAGGTTAATATATTTTTTGATGTTTAATTTGAATATTTTAAAATTCGTTTTGAATGTGCCATATTATTTTTAGTTTAGTTTAGGTTGGGTTTAGGTTTTAGTTAACGTGATGTGTAAAAATTTTCTGTTGAAACTTGTGACTGTAGCAAGTTACATGAGGCTTTGCTTTATATCAACACACACTTTAAAAAACTAGTTTTTATATCAGTATTGTCCATAGGAGATATTTTGGTCAGTTTTTACAACGTGTCCTATATGTTTGGTTAAATGTACAACTTTTGTTAGATATATATACAGTCCGGCGATGAGGTAGACAAGAGGACAAACAGACCAAAAATTTCATTTTTCGGGAAAAAGTCATTCTTTATAAAAAAAAATTGGGTTGCTGAAAAAATACGATTGTATACAGGGTGTCCAAAAAGTTAACAATTAAAAATTTTTACAAGTGTTAAGTTACCCATATTCAAAATTTATTAATTATTTAAACACCACCCACCTTGAAGGACGCATTTTTCCAGTTGAGCTATATGATAGTCATATCATAACTCATCTGCACTTCTTGTATATTGCTTTTACAGCTTGTATAATTCAAACTTAATAAAAGAAAAGCAATATCTTAGAAGATGATTAGAATTAATCCTTTTAAATAGCATTTTGCTAACAACTTTAGAATAAGGGCACTTTACTCTTGTTATATATTAGAATTTTTAACTTTTTGGACACCCTATACCTAATTTTTTTTTCATCGACAATCGTATTTTTTCAGCACGCGACATTTTTTATAACGACTTTTCCTCGAAAAATTAAATTTTTGGTCCGTTTGTCCTCTTGGCCTACCAGATCGCCGGACATAATGTATAATATGTATTTACCACTTACCTAGTAATTAAGGATATTTTGTGTTATGGTATTTTATACCGTTCTAGTTACATTTTGTATTTGCAAATAAATTTGTTTTTAAAAAACAATAGTGTTTTCATTTCACAAAAACATTTTGTAGTTTTACTGAGCATTTTTACAAAATATATGTGAAAATAGGGTCGAATATTACATTGGAAAATTCATATACCGATGTAATATCCCTGTGTAATTAAATAAAATTACTGAAACCTGAAAGTATTTTTACATAACAAATTTACTTAAAATATGTAATATTCCCAAGGGTTATCACAAATTATATGTTCTTTTACAATATGATTTTGTAAAAACCATGTAAAGATACCAAGAGATATTACAAAATATTTGTACATTTATTACCGCGGTCAAAATTAATTTTACAAAATGTTTGTAAACTTATTTCACAAAAAAATTGTAAAAATTATTAATCACAAAATTTATGCGAATTTACACGAAAAGTAATGGTCACAAAAAAAGCAGTAAATTTCTTGTAAAATTTGATATTGCTTTTTTCAGTGTAGTATCGCGCGAAAATTTCCCTCGTTAACAGCAGTTACTTCTTCGGCTAAATTCATTTCTCCCGAATCAGATGTACCTCTTAGTGCTATTTCTTGTCTACCACAAAGTTTAATTGTATCGATGATGGGCAATAACTTTTCTCGATTTTCCTGAACCTGTTGTTGCCTATTTGTTACAATACTTTCTATAATATTAGGCTGTGCTTTAGAATATACATTAATAAAATTTTCGGTCAGGAGGACACATTTTTTATGGTAGTCTAAGTTAGAGTGATGGTTGAAAACGTCAATTGCCTTTTTCCAGTTATTAAAAGGTTTTTTTACCAAAGCTGAAAGTTTTTGACTTTCCCCTTTGCCTGCCGCTTCTTTACCAGATAATGCGCAGCATTTACATAGCGCTCCACTGCCTTCGGCCTGAGTATAAACTAGCCATGAAAAACTTGAAAACCATTTGTGCTGGAACTTTAAATTTCTTGGACCTAAAATAAAGCAGGCTTATGTTATGTTATTTAAATTAAAAGAACAAAGAACTAGATTATAAACCCAAACGAAAAAAAACATACCAATTTTGGGAAAGTTAAAATTTATTTCTGGTACCCATGGGGTTTAGTTTATATGGAAATGGAAAAAGAAACACCCTGTATATTGTTTCATTTTTGGATTCTACGTAAAATACACTGAGAAAATTCGAACTATTATATTTCTGCATAGACTTAACTTTAATACCGGTAATTTGATTTCTAATAACCCGTATATCATTGGACCCAAATAACGGCTAAAATATTGATCTAATAGAGCGCTATTCAGATCATCTTGTTGCAGTTATTAGAAATCTAATAGGCCTTATTAGTCCCTCTAATAGTGACAATAAGTTTTCACAATAGGCAAGTTTCTATTAAGAAATCTAGTAACCGCTATTAGAGATCGAATATTGCCTATTAGGAAAATAATAAAAAGAAAATAGATAATGACTATTAGACAAAAAATAACCTTTATTAGGATATCGTATTGACAAGAGAGACGACCATTTTTCTTTTAGATCACATTCCGTCTCCGTCATTGACAGGGACGGATTTCTGTCAAACGAATATCGTAAGTATATATGTATTATAAATAGTAGGCATAATATTATAATAATATATAGGTTTTGTGACACTTAATTTGGTCAGTTGTAATATGTTTATCGTTGTTCAATATTGAGAGCATGCGCAGTATCCTCTTTCACAAAGTATTTCATTGCGCATCGCCTTGTTTTTATTTCGCATGTTCAGATCAAGTTGATCAGCATAACAGAGTTCCCCAATACAATACGCATGATTTTTTTGGGTTAGCTTATTAATTTATTCTATTTTTTCGCCAGATAAAAATTGATGTATGCATACCTATACCTACAGGCCGGCCCAAAATATAGGGCTACAGGAAGTAAAATAACTCCGTTATCGTTAGTTAGAGATATCAAAAAATGTTAAATGAGGAAATATATAGTAAGGTAGATTCGCCAAATAAAGCCCGGCTCCAAATGAGGCCCACTCCACCAAAAACCATTACCGGACGGCAAAATATTATTTCCGCGATAATTCCCCATTAGACAGACCCCCATCTAGCGGTAACAAACACAATTCACAGCGATTGTGCGCGATCAGCCATTTTAATAATTCAGTTTGTTGAAATCCGAGCACGTGCAAACAGCTGATATAAATTAAGGTAGGTGTAATATTTGTTTTTTTAAATATTCGCTTTTAGTACTGCATAATGTAACTGTGTTATTGGTTAGCTTAATCTGTGCACACTTAAAGTATTTAATTAGTTTTTTTGCATGAAAATGGTAAATATTGAAAATATTAACAAATGTTTAATCATAACAAAGTTCCAAACAAAGCCCGGGTGGGCCTTTTTTGGAACAAGGATGGGCTTTCTTTGGAACATACCTAACAAAACTTTTTATGCGACTAATCCTATGTTTTATTTCAAATTACAATTAAGGATATGCGCAGAAAAAACACCTAAGTAATTGTTCTATACTCGTTGCTTTTTTTCCAGATACGCAAAACCTTTGACATGCCGAAAAAAAGGAGTGCCTGGACCGAGGATCAAATGGCACAAGCTTTGACATCAATAAGAAATGGAATGTCTACGAGGACAGCAGCAAAGGAATTTAGAATTCCACGACGCACATTAAGAAGTCACGTTTTAAGTGGAGACCCATCAAAGAAAATTGGGCGACCTTCATATTTAACACCTCAACAAGAATCTGAGCTGTGCGGAAGGATTTTCAGACTAGCCGAAGTTGGGATGCCCATAACATCAAAAGTAATAAGGCGTTCTGTTTATGAATTTTGCCAGAAGAATAGCATTCCAACGCCGTTCGAAAACAAGGGCATAGCTGGTCGAAAATGGCTCAGTCTCTTCCTTGCTCGTCACCCTGACGTTGCAAGAAGAAAATGTCAATTTATGAACCCGGCCAGAGCGGCAAAATTAAATCGATTTATTGTCAATGACTACTTTGAGAAACTAAAAGCAGTGATGTTGAAATTAGATATTCTTGAAAGGCCTCAATGTATATTCAATATTGATGAGAAGGGATGCCGTCTAAATCTCCATAAAGCACAACAAGTTTTTGCTCGTAAAGGAGCAAAGAGAGTCCACTTAATTTCCCAAGAACATGCCGAAAATGTGTCAATTGTTGCTTGTGGAAATGCCCTTGGTCAAATTATTCCACCCATGATTTTGTTTAAAGGGAAAAGAAAGAAAGAAGAATGGCTAGATAATCTACCCCCAGGAAGTACTGTCGAAATGACTGATAAAGGAAGTATGACAACATCCGTTTTTATAAAATGGGTTCATCATTTCGCTAAGTTTAAGCCTCCCGGTAAAGTATTGCTTATTTTCGACGGAGCATCTTCCCATTTGGATGCTGGAATCGTTGATGTAGCTGAATCATACGATATTATACTTTTTTGTTTACCCAGTAATACCACGCATGAGTTGCAGCCCATGGATAAGGCCGTGTTTAAAGCATTTGAATCATACTGGGATGATGAAGTTATGGCATTTTGGACCAATAAACCTGACCGGGTAATTAACAAATTTACATTTGGGCAAATATTCTCCAAGGTGTGGCCGAAGGCCACTTCAACGTTAAATATTACTTCTGGTTTTAAAGCAACAGGCATTTATCCCTACGATTCCAGTGTAATACCGGATATCGCTTTTGCCCCATCGGAAATAACACAGAAAAAATTACCTTTAGATAATGTAGCTGCTCCTCCAACCTTCACAATAATCCCTTCAAACAAAATACCAGATGATACAGCTATTCCTTCAACTTCCAAAGCGATTCCATATTTACTTACTACTTCCACTTCAAAAAAACCACAAATAAAGAAAAAAAATGTTCAAGATAGTAGCAGCTCCGATAGTAGTGATGATAATTTTTCAGTACATGATAGCTCTAGCACTGAAGAAGAAGCATCCGTTAGCTTTACGGATGTGTTAATTACGCCAGACCTGGAGACTAAAAAGACAACTGTTACACGAAAAAAGTCCTTAAATTATCGGGCACTTGAAGTCACGAAGGTATTATTTGTAGACACCACATTAAATTCCAATAAGGCAGTAAACACCGGAAAGTTAACCAATGATGGAAAGAAAAATGTTAAGCAGACACACAATGAGAATGAAAAGTATGACAAGCCTGCACACGGGCCCAGCGGAAGTAAGTTAAGTATAAAAGCAAAGTTTGCAGCTAAAAAGCCAGCTGAAAAGCAAAACACAGACAATTATAATAGTGCATCTAAATGTGGTGTCGTAGCAGACATGAACAGTGAGACTTGGTTTTGTTACCTATGTGGTGAAGATGCGGTGAAAGACATGAGGCTTTGTGACACCTGCAAAAGATACGTCCATGAGGAGTGCGTTGGGCTTACTGCTAATGATAAGAACATGGTATATGTTTGTCCAGAATGCGAATAAATATGCTGTAAATCTCTAAAATAAATAGGTTGTTCAAAATTGTTAGTCTTCTTATTTTAATACATATATTTAGGAACGGGCCTTGTTTGGTACACGGCATGGGCCTTATTAGGGTCACTATGTTCCTAATTGCGCCCACGCACGCTTATTTTTTTGTGACCCTAAAACTATGTTTAACGTATGTTTTCCTTTTAAGTAGTAATTGCTATCGATTCATTATAGTATTATGTATCCTCACCAGTATTATTATAATCCCAATCTAAACGAACCCCCCAAAAAAAAATTAATTTCCTTAGGTGGGCCTTTTTTGGTGCATCTACCTTAGGACCAAAGATGAACATTTTAAAAATATTTTATTATCTCCAGAATGTTCAATATTTAAAATTTACGGCATTTTTTTTTAACAGAACACTATGTAATTTTTGAATTGTGCTAAGAATACTAACTATACACTTTTTTTACATAGCACTCCACGGCATGTCTAAATTCAATTGTTATACCCTTGAATAATATGATAAATACCTAGGTGGATAAATATATAGGTACTACCTATATACATTGACCGGTTTTGGTTTATACAGAACACTAACAAAGGGAAAACCAAAAAGTTGACCACGCAATCCTTCCTTATTTCAACCCTGTTGTGCTCGAGACACGCTGTGACCTGCATGTATCAGTGCATCTCTTTACTTACTTCCGTCGCGTCTTTTGGTCTTTTATTTTTACCTTCGGTAGCGAACACATGTGTTTGAGGTGTTATGTGATTTATGTGATGTGTACGGCTATAGTGAAATCAGTGAAATATAAGAAATTTCTTTTATAACTAATTAATGAAATATCCCGTTTGAAGGTAAGTGCATGTTTTAATTAGGTATACAATCTAATTCGGTGTCTACAGGCATAGTTTGTACGGCTGATCTCAGCGGTCCGTTATTTTGGATTTCAAGATGTCCGGCACGTTGAAGTTGCTCCAAACAATTATAATTTTGAATTACTCGTAATTTATTAGAATAGTAACTTGGAACTGATTAAATGATGGGTTCTTTCGGAAAAATAAGAAAATGAATTATTGCAGCAAAAAAAACTGACTTGTTTAAAATGCAGTTTCTTTTTTTAAATTCAAATGCGGTGTTACTTTTTGATATGCGGTCTTTTGATTGGTCGACTTGTCGACTATTCATCAATCAGCGTTGGCGTATACTTTGCCCGGGCGGGCGTAAAAAATTCGACATTTGACATTTTTTTAAATTAGGCAATGGCTATTTATTTTTTCATTTCTTTCAAAAAATAAATTTGAATGTAAGGTTAGAGAGCAATATTTTGTTACATTTTGTTCAATAGACAAGCTTGGATGATAAAGTATTCCGATGTTACTATTGCATTTAATCCAGAATTACATAATAATACAGGATGTACCTAATGGACGAATGAATTATTGTTCCATTGGTTGGGTTATATTGTAATTTTTTATGATATTTTTTTATTTCAATCAGCTGATCACGTCATCGTCAGTGTTAAAAAAAGTATTGAAATACCTAAGTATTGGGTATAATATGTAAAAATTACTTAATTAAACTTATATAGTTGCAATATAGTGAAACGCCCCAGACCCGGGGCTATTTTTTTTTTATAAAAAATTGCCACATATTTCTTTAGGGCAAAAACCGAGAAGCTAATATTTTTAGATCCAATAATATGTACAGAGGAATCCTCGTTTTAAAAGAGCTTAAAAGCCACCAAAAGTGTAAAAGTTTACCATATATGTAGGGAAACGGATAAGTCAGGTCAAATTCTTTAGTTTTATCAAAAACATATGACCCAAGCGACGCTACCATACGTCGACTCGGAGAGCGGAGGGGTCGTGAGTATAAAAACGAGAGACGGTACGCTTTTAGAGATTATTCAAAATTTTGTCGTACTAAAATCAAGCGGTTACGCTGCCAGTCAAATATTTCAATTTTTAAGTAAAACTTAGTGCCGCATCCATAAAATTCTTAAATTTAAAATAACTTTAGTTCAATACAATGAAAACAAGAAGAAGTGGTAAAGTGGTAGAACGCGCAGTGCAAATGAAGTTCTTATCAGGTAAAATAAATTGTTTTTCTTTTTACGGTAAAATGTCATAAATAATTCAATATTCTTTAATTTAAACTCATAACCTTAATGTTTTTTTTTGTATGTTCGGTAATATATTCCATTTCAGTTATCATTCAAATTGTTGGATTTTTTTCTACTTATCGAGATGACTTTCTGCGCCGATCGACCCTACGGCTTCGGACGTCGAGACGGTGCGCTAGAAATCTTTGATAACGGAATTAAATCCAAACGCTATATTAATGTATTGACAATAATTAATTGGGTAAACTGCAACTTGACCAGACGGGATCGACGCCGAGTTAGCCCTACGGTTCCGGAAGCCGGTGTTTCCCGTTGAAGAAGGCGCAGTAAAAAAATCCAACTAATACGGTTAATAGACAATACAGCTATTATTCTAAATTACTAATTCTTTAAATGCCGAACCTGTAAAAAAAACCTAAATATTCTCTTAATTAATTTCATTGTTGCAAATATTACTATAAATAAATCAAATCATCAATTTTTCAAGGGATAAATAAATTGAGGGGAGGAGCGCAGGTCAATAGATGTCTACTAAATTCCGACTAAAACGTCCGCAGGACCAAAGTCGCTTTTATTCATTTACAAATCAAAAGGGTAACCCAGTATTTGCGGTTCAATCATGTAATTTCAGTAAAACTAAATATTATTTTTATATTAACTCCCGTACTTCAAATTTTACTACTAAATTGAAATCAGAAAATTTGCAAGGGTTATAAATGGCAACTGACCGCAGGTCAATAAAGTTGTCGTCAGACAAAATTGATTATTAAAGGTTAAATTAAAGAGTGAAAACAGTATAACGGTACCATGTAACAAAAATCAATACACTTTTGCTTTCTTATTATAGGGTCATAAAAATGGGTCAAGGAACCTTTAACTGTAACAGATGTTAGTTTGTCTTCCATGGGATTTATTACGGGGTACTTCAGAACAAAGGTAGACATTATTATGCAGTAATAATGCTACTTGTAAAATTAATAATCTGCAATGTTAGATAAAGACTTGGGGGAGGAAGGTATATATATATAATAAAGTAATAATCTATTTTATAATATTATGACAAATATAGTTATCGGAAGGGTTATAATTATTTGGTATGATGTTGCCTGTAGAACATTAATTTATAATAGGTGTACTGAAATGGTGTGACGGGTTTTTCATAGGAATGAATGTTCAACAGTGGGACACCACCACTGGACAGTTGTCTTTTGACTTTCTAGTAATTTGAAAAACAATGCTCACTTGAGAAGAAAAGTGACACATGCGGAAAGTGAGCAGGCTCCTAAATTTTATTGCCCTTTTATAAGTTATATGTTGAATCGTTCGGCAGTGGGACACCACCACTGGACAGTTGTCTCCCGACTTTTCACTATACCACGTAGTACCATTATACCAAACGTGTACGTTAATTTAGGGTCATATGATATACGCAAATTGATAAACAATATTAATTATACGTAGGGGACACCGGGGCGCAACGGGGTACCGGGGCAGAACGGTATTGGCTTCAAATTTCCCGCTCCCAGCGACGGATATTGCTAGCGCCCTCTGCTATCATTTACTAGAGCGCCACGCATCATTCGACCACAACAATCAGTTGATTGCAAACCGCTGAAAGTGTTTTCGACCCAACGTGATAAAATTGTGTGTGTTCGTATAACTTTTCGGCATTTTTAACACAAAGTAAGTTAACTGTTTGTTTGTTTTGAGGCTTGATGTTTACTTCACCGTATACGGCATGTTTTTAAGTATCTTTTCACATAATATACTTCAAGATATAGGTAAAGATGTCTGGTGAAATGTTATGTTTTGTTATTAAAAGTATCTGGGGCAGAATGGGGTGGGGCGGAATGGGGCGTACCCCGTTCTGCCCCGGCTATATTCAACAATCTAAATTTCAGTTTTTGTTATTTTCAGATGGTTCGCAACTATGTTAAAAAGACCGTTAGACAGCAGTGGAGTACTGAATCAATGGAACTAGCAGTAGAGGCGGTAATCAGAGGCGTAATGGGCTACAAAAAAGCGTCAGAGCAGTTTGAAGTTCCGCATACTACACTAGCAAGATATGTAAAAAAGCGCAAGGATGATCCAAATTCTGTGGTTGACAAAACAACTGGCAAGTATCAATGTGTTTTTACTGAAAATCAAGAGATAGAACTCGTTTCGTATTTAAAGGATATGCAAAAGAGACTCTTTGGTTTAACAATTAAAGAACTAAGAAGGTTGGCCTATCAACTGGCGGTTCGAAATGGTTGTAGGCATCCATTTAATAACGAGACAGAAATTACAGGGGAAGATTGGGCATATGGTTTCATGAGACGCCATCCGGAATTAAGCTTGAGAAAGCCCGAAGCTACTTCGGGAGCGCGTGCAATGGGGTTCAACAGAGTAGCAGTCGCTCAGTTTTTTACTTTGTTAAATCAAGTCATTGATGAAAACAATATTACTGGGGAAAGAATTTATAATTGCGACGAGACCGGTATTACGGTAATTCCAAAGCAACATTCCAGAATTATTGCAAATAAGGACAACGTCAAGTGGGCGTATTGACTTCTGCTGAGCGTGGTAATACGATAACGGCCGAAATTTGTTGTTCTGCTTCTGGGAATTATATGCCTCCAATGTTGATTTTTCCCAGGAAAAAGAAACAACAAGAATTTGAAATAGGTTTAACGCCTGGTGGCTGGGCTGAGGTTAATGACTCTGGATGGATGACTGTAGAAGTGTTTTTAAAGTGGTTTACAAAGTTCATTGCGTTCTCTAATGCAAAGAAAGATACTCCTGTCCTTTTACTATTTGATGGGCATGCATCACACACCAAAAATCTCGAAGTAGTCGATCTAGCTCGTGAAAATGGCGGTATTTTATTGTGCTTTCCACCTCACTGTTCGCACAGACTCCAGCCTTTAGATGTGGCGTTTATGAAACCTTTGAGTCTGTATTACGAAGATGAAGTGCGAAAATGGTTGCGGTCACACCCAGGTAAAGTCGTTACTTTATTCCAAATATCAACCTTATTTGGGCAAGCCTTTGTTAATGCTGCCAATATGAAAACTGCGCTAAAAGGTTTCGAGAAAACGGGTATTTGGCCAAGAAATGAGGGTATCTTCAGTGATGATGACTTTTTACCAGCCGAGACAACTAATATTCCCATGGCTGAAACCGCTTCTGAGCATAAAACACAAGCTGGTCCTACTCGTCAATGGGCTTGAAACACAAGCCGATCCTACTCCAGTCAATGAGTCTGACGCACCAGCTGATCCTACACTCGATGAGCCTCCAGAAAATAGGGATTCCTCAACCCCACCTCCCAAACTCACGATGAAAAATAAAGCCCAAAGTCTAAATAACCCTCTACCCCAGTGTTCCTGGATGCCTGATCCTGCTAATGCACCAATAAAATCACCTAACAGCTCCAGTTTTCCAGCAATTTCACCAACAGTTATTATGCCAATACCGAAAGTAAATGCGACCGTTAAACGAGTGCAAAGAAAAAGAGGCAAAACCGCTATTCTTACATCGTCTCCTTATCAAAAAGAACTGGCCGAAGCATTAATGAGAACAAATCAAGTTAAGGAAGCACAAAAAAATAAAGTTAAAAAGAATTTGTCTGGTCAGAAACAAAAGAAAGGAACAGAGAAGATGTCTATGCCAAAAAAGCAAAAGATGGAAGTTATAGAAAGCTCTGAGTCTGAAGAGGAAGAAGACACCTTGTGTTTATACTGCAATGATAACTATTCAACTTCATCTGAAGGTTGGATTTCATGCCTTCAATGCAAAAAGTGGGCTCACAACTCTTGTGCGGGGATAGACAGTGACGACGACGAGTCTGTACTGGTTTGTGAACTCTGTAAGCCCGGTAATCGTAAGTACCCCATCCCGCCCCGTAGGCGGGGCAGAATGGAGTAAAATACCATTTTTTTTGTATTTAGAGAAAAAAAAACTCTGAAGATTTTCTGTTTATTTCTTGTTTGTATTCTGTTCCAAATAGTTTAATAAATCGTTCTACATTTTTTTTAATTTGTACCACGTTTATACCCTCCCCCACAAAATAATTAACGTTAGATACCCCGTTCCGCCCCGGTCTCCCCTACACGAGAATTGGGCGACAGGTAACACAAATAAATTGCAGATTAACAGGGGATCAATCTAAAACAGCGTATGGTTGCAGACCAATCAAATAATCGGAAATGGGTTAAGAGGGAAGAGTGTTGCCATTAGAGTCGCAGACATACTTGGCAACAAAAGGTAATATCGCATCACTTCTTAGTGTCGCAGACATGTGTTGGTGCAAACGGGCTAAATTATGGGAGACAGACTATCTTAAATTAAGTTTATACAATGTAATGATTAATTTAATTGATATTTATTGTACTTTTATAAATTGTTTGAATATGTACATTGCTGATATATCGATTTCTAATAAATAAGTGTTTTTATAAAACTTCTTTGATTTTCATTATCTGGCATTGGAATGCCGAGGAATGAGTAGGGAAAACCGGAAGGATTAGAATAAGGCTAGGGTATCCTAAAATCTGAAATAATTTTACCGTTGTACCAAACTTTAAAAGAACCTAAAAAAAAACACAATGTAGGCAGGGTCGTACCACAATATTTGACGATTACAGCTAGAGTGACAGATTTCAGTAGGTGAATAACACACCTGGGGTAGGTCTGTTTCAATAGTGACATTAAGGATTAAGGGCATATCTAGGTATAATGAATGTTATATCGGAGAGCTCTTTTACAAATATGAAAATGAACCTCAATGTTTATAGGTGTACTTAATTTACTAAATTATTACCTAGATGCCTACTGATAGTTCAGTGTTTGCAACTTTATTTTATAGAATACTTTATCCTAATCAAGTGTAACAGATGTAGAAATTAGTAAATTTTTACTTTACCGAGCTCTATGTCAGCCCTTCACTAGTTAAAACTTTTTTGCTTTTTTTTTGGTTATGGTCTTAGGACTTCGTCAACATGGAATTTAAATTGAGACTGATGGAGTTGGGTCTGGAGAGCTATTTTGAAAATTTTGAAGGTAAGAAGTAGAGAAAAAGTTCAAGTCAATGTTCAAGTAAGTATTACTTAAGCACAATTTTGTTGATTTGTAAAAAATAAAAATTTAAAAGACAAAACGTAGACCCCCTCTCCAAAGAAGTATAGTATACAATCTCATAACTTCTCTTCATTGAAGACTTGGCTTTTATTTTATTTTTGTACAAGATTTTTGTCTTTTCCCTCTATAAGGAAAAGTCTCTCGGGAAAAGTGAAAAGTTTAACTCGTCCCAAGTCTGCTTCCTTACATAATACTTGAACACTCTTTATGTTTTATAATTTTGTATTCTAAGTAAGTTAGTCCAATTTGTGGTTTGTTTGGGGCTCGGTTTTTGGTTTGTCTTAGGGTTTTCTTGTCTTACAATTAAGCATTTTCAATGGTACAAAACACCTGGTATTGTATACCCTCGTGTACACCTAAGACTTGCCATGAAGTTGCCTCAAAAATAAACTCACAAGTTAATTTCCTAAACGAACAATATTTGCAAAAATGTTTAACAAATGGGGGGACTACCACTGCAGAAAGAAGCAAATTTTCCTAGGGGGCAATTTGCCAAAAAATTGTAAAATTTTGGCTGATCCAAGTATCATCTCTCTAGCATGAAAGCATTGTTTTAATACTTTTTTCATATAGAGTAAAACGGGTGAATATGCCACACTTAGCTCCAAGCCCGCTCAAGAGGGTTAACACCTCCGCAGTAAACATGCCCGTTAGACAATACCGGACGAAGCACGTGTCTCAGTCGGTGTTTGTTTTTTTTCCAATTTGGTGAAAATTTTCATAATGAAAGTGAACCACGAAAAATAATATTATTATGATAAATTTATTGCAAGTTTACTGAATCACTGGCCATTTGAGTGAAATATCTCTAATGGACGGCGAAATAGGACTTCTAACCTAACTTTCATGGTATGATTTGTTGTTTAGGTTTACGCGGTAAATTTAATTTATAGCTAGAATGCTTTTGTTGTAATCGGGGGCAATATGCCTCATAAAATCGTTAGTGCGGCATATTACCCAAATCATTTTCTTGATAGGTACGATATATCATAAAATGATTCATGTATTTTTTGTTTGTTTTAGATTTACACAATGCCACGTTCTTATATAAAAAAAAACTTAAGGGCCCAGTGGTCAGAAGAAGACCTACAGAACGCAGTAAGGGACATTCGTATTGGTAGAGGATCAGTTCGAGAAATAAGTCGAACTTATAAAGTCCCAGTGCGTACTTTAATGAGAAGAATGAACTCGGGAAATTTAACTAAAATTCCCTTGGGCCGCAAAAGCTGTTTAAATTCGGAACAAGAAGTAAGATTGGCAGAATATGTACAAAACATGGCATCTCACGGCTTTGCTTTAACTGCTCGTGATATTAGGAAGCTTGCATATTCTTTTGCTGTTCAACATAATATTCGCCACAATTTTAATGCTGAGAAAAAGATAGCTGGACAAGATTGGTTTGTCACTTTTATGAAAAGACACCCTCAACTGTCTATACGTAAGGCTCAAGGATTGTCCACCGCCCGAGCTAAAGGAATGACAAGGCCAGAATGTGCTCAATATTTTGAAATGCTAAGAAATGTTTTAACAGAAAACAACTTATTGAATTCTCCACAACACATTTATAACATCGATGAAACTGGATTACAGCTGAATAATAAGCCAGGCAAAGTGGTGGCAGCTAAAGGAGCTAAAATGGTAAATTGTATCACGAGTGCTGAAAAAGGAGAAACCATCTCCGTTATAACTTGTGTTAACGCAGAGGGCACTTTTCTACCTCCCTGCTGCATATTCAAGGGAAAAAACTTAAAAAGAGAATTTGAAGATGGACTACCACCTGGTGGTAAAGTTATTATGGGCGAGAAGTCGGCCTATGTTACAACTGAAATATTTGTTCAATGGTTTCGTCAATTCTTCGTTCCACGGAAAGGACTCGGCAAAGTTTTACTGCTTCTGGATGGGCATTCTTCGCATTGTTCTAATGTCGAACTGCTAGACTATGCTGTAGCGAATGATGTGATTTTGTTTTGTTTGCCCAGTCACACCACACATTGGCTCCAACCCCTTGACCGATCATTTTTCAAGCCTCTGAAGACCTATTGGGTCCAAACTTGCCAGAATTGGATTCAGAATCAACCGGGTCGAAAGCTGAACCGATTGTAGTTCGCCTCACTTTTAAATATTGCTTGGTGCAAAGCGGCAACAATACAAAATGGAACTTCGGGTTTCAGAACATGTGGGATTTACCCTTTTAATCCCGAACAAATTCCCGATTACGCATTTGTTATTGACGAAGTAGCACCGGTTGTAGTGGAGCCGCATCCAGAAGAAAATATTAATCACAACTTTCCAATTGAGCAAAGACAGGCCGCCATTCCAGTTGACCACCGTGAACACCAAAATCCTTTTGAACAAATTTTACAAGTTCCCATAATTAAACCAGGACCAAGTAATTCCCGAAAACAACATGCGGAAATACTTACGTCACCCGAAACAATTTCCGTAAAACGTGCAAAGAAGGAAGAAAAAAGTAGGATATTAAAACAAAAGAAGAAAGAAAATTAAAAAAAATTGTTGAAACAGGGAAAAAACAGAAATCGATAATTTCAAAAAATACAACTGTCAACAAGAAGAAAACAATGTCAGTAATGAAAAAAAGGGATTACTCCAGTTCATCCGACTCTGAAACAGAGCTGGTAACCCAGGAAAGCGATGATTCAGAAGTCGAAGTGGATGAATCAGACTTTTGCGCAACCTGTCATGGATATTTTTATGACAAAACAGGCCCCAAGTGTGTTTGGATTGACTGTTTAACATGTTTAAAATGGGTCCATTAAATCTGTACGCCATCTGAATAATTTTGCGAGGAGTGTATCCCATTGTCCATGATAGCTACCACCAGTAAATAGTGGGCTGCTGTTACCACCATTAATAGCTCAAGAATTATTGTTTATTTTGGTTTTTATTAGTTTACAGCAAATAAAGTTTCATTTTAAGAAGTTTTAATCTTTTTTCATGACTCATTGTTTTTCACAATTTTTAAATTAAAAATGACTGTTGCCTTATTACCCGCAAAGGGATGCCATATTACCCATAGTATCGGGTAATATGGCACAAATGCATCATTGAACATATTTGCTTGTTATATTTTTGTCAATGGGAATATGGCAACGAGCGTCTCATGACACATACCTACATGTGTAAGCGCTAAGGCGCAGCCATTACGTTTCAGCTAGGTGCGTTAGTTATTAGAATGTGAACCTTCAAAATTTAAGTGGCCATATTATTAATTAATTACCCCGTTTTACTCTACCTAAAGGGGGGCTTCCTCTGTGATAAAAAAGTTTATTTAAAAAAAATTATTCTAAGCGGGGCAAATTATCTTAAGCTCTTTTACCCGCTCTTTTACATTAGGTGCAAGTGGGATTGCCTAAAAGCATGTAGCATGGGCTTTAATTTTAATGACTTCTTATTTAGCTGATGCAATTTGACCCCTTTAAAAATTGACCATTTGCTGCAGACTTCATGGAGGATGACACTTATTTTTCAGAAAATATGGCCACGTTGACAAACTATCTAATAGTTGATAAATGTTGACTAATCTAAGGCCATCTCCGCTTTGTGTACATGAATGGGGCACTCCAAGGAACAAATGTGTTTTATAAAAAAAATATTCTAAAAAGATGACTTGTCTTAAAATCGGAAGGGGGGAGGGGGGGCGTTCACACCATAATTGCAAAAAAATATCTTCTTTTGGAGAAAATTTAACGATTTTCGACAAAAAAATATTTTTATTAAATAAAAATATGTATGTCATATTTCGTGAAGATATAGCCTGCCTTTTTTTTACAAAAATAGCTCGTTTAGAAAATTATCTTGGAAGAGCTAGTTTTTGAGCCAACCAAACTTCAGGTACCATTGTTTAAAAAAAAAAAAGTTAGTACATCAAAATCCCCTCTCCTAGTCCCTAGTCTATAACAGAAAAAATGTCACAATTAGGACATTAATTATTATAATAAATACATCAAATTTTATTTAATACATGGAAGGAAAAGCTTAATAAAATTAAAATTACTAAAAATATATTTTGGTATTTATTACAAAAATATTGAGAGGTTTTCTACATTTTTGTTATAATAATTAATAAACATATTTTATATTTTACCATAATAGTGTTGTATTTCTGACTAAACATTTGTCCTGTAACAAACTAGTAACTTTTATTATATTTTACGAAGTTTTTTTCTGTGTAGACCACGGATACCTAATAATACTTATTAAAATCATTTCTCCTAGTTTTTGGTACATTCTTGTTAATTTTAATTATTATTATTTTTTATTATTAGAGGAAGGCATTGATGACCGGAGTTTTAAACTATTGGACAAAGAAACAATAAAAATTTTATTTAAGAAAAGTGGTCCTAGGCTTTGTTTTGAGAAACTCTATAATGATTATATGAAAGAGTTGGGCGATGAAAACACAGTGGTAATTTTTTTTAGATAATATATATAGCATAAAAGTACTTAAGGATTACTTTAATAATAAGAATTGTCATTTATCTGATGTCCAAAAAATTTTCTATTTTATATTTAAAAAATATAATTTTCTTCGTAGGTCTTTTTGTGTAAATATTTTTATATCCACAAGTACATTAAAAAAAAGTTGGCATAGATATAAACAATAATAAGACATTTTCATAACTGCTTATGTTCAGGATATCCCAAATTTGAGTCGTATTATTGAGATTTCGAAAATTATAATGGCTTTTTTACATTAGTGCAATTTCCAAGTAAACTTTACTTAATGCAATTTTTCTCATTCATTCATCATCAAAGATTTGTAAGCAGAAGCTTAAGTATATATTTTCTAATACCTAAAATAGGCTAAGAAAATGTAAAAAGAGATATAACATAATATTTTTTTTTTTTAATTTTAAAACTAAGTAAGTAAATCAAATAAAATTTTTGGACACTAAAATTACGCTATTTTGCGACGGTATACATAACCCTTTGTACCTTCAGGTATAACCAAAGACAAGGGTGCAATCATATCATTAAAGATTTTATTTATTAGGTCTTAGATCGAGCGTCTACTGCTTCTACTGATACCGTTGACTCGCAGCTGCAATATTTGTTCGAGCCTGACGAGGAGTTGAGACAACAAATAGTACGTGCATCAGAACCAGAACGCGAAGCGCAAGAAGTGATAACTCCTAGAAAACGAGTTAATGAAAATGAGGCAGGTCCTTCTGGGGTAAATAAACGTTTTAAAACAAGCGTTTTTCCTCCTAATTTTTCCTGACATTTTTAAAACAAAATCGGAAACTTACTTTGTTCCATATATTTCTATTAGTTCATTAACTAGGACCTTAACTAATTTTTGCCTATGATCATTGGATAATTTGGGTTTATATAAAAGTATAATTCTCCCATCAGTGTTCTTTTTTAATACGGCTTCTAAACCCTGTAAGTTACAAAAAAAATGATTTATGTTTAGGTCGTATAAAACAAATTATTATTGGTAACCATAAATGTGTATGTTTTATTTATACAAAGATAAATGTTTTACGTTTTAATGAACATTTCTTTGCTTCTGAAGTTATTGATACTCAAAATGTCCATTGTACTTTTTTAGAAGACTTAATTTTCTTTAATGTTTACCAACCTGTGTTGAAAAATAACAAAATGTTTATATGTTTGAATTAAATTTTATGTTTTTTCTGGAAGCACATGTCAGTTATAGGGTTTCAGAGAGTTTAATGTGTTGTTTATACATACTGTGTGTCCACGGATAGTTTGGAAGAAAAAAAGCTTTTTTATTAGGTAAGTATAGAAAAAAAAGTAATTCCTTATAAAAATGTCTGCTTGTGTTGAAACTATAATTTGGAATATCAGATTTGCGATTACTATACAGGGTTCATCAGAAATATATTTTTTTCAATTACATTTTTTAATTCTTGGGTTTATTAAATGAATTTTTTTGTGCTGAAACTATAATTTTGAATATCAGATTTTTGATTATTATACAGGGTTCGTCAAAAACAACATTTATAGTTTTTGGATTTTGTTTAAAATAAATTTACGTAAAAATAAGTGTTGCTTTCTTACTTAAAATATGATTTTATATCTGGCTGAATAACGATTTGTTGCAAGGAAACTAGTTTTTCTTTGTCTACTTTTAATTTATTTTTATTATTACATGATGTCATATCTTCAATTCATTCCATCATGATTTGTAAAAGATTAATAATATTGTTTCTGACTAACCCTATAGTAATCGCAAATCTGATATTCGAAATTGTAGTTTCAGGGCAAGCAGAGGTTTTTATAAAGAGTGACTTTTTCTATACCTACTAATAAAAAAGTGTTTCCTCTTCCAGACTATCCGTTGACACACTGTATATATAGGTCTAAGTTGGCAGTGGTAAAACAATAAGTTACTGATGCTTTTAAACTTATATTTTTTACCACTGGCATTAATATTTTTGTTTTGTGTTTTCAAATACACTTAGTTTGCATAATTATTTTGTGAAATACATGTTACTTAAAATATATTGTAATAAGTGGAAATACGTCAACATTTATTAAAGTTTAAAAACTAACATAAGTGTTTTTTTTTAACTAAACTCAGCTATATAAAATTTACAATGGTTTAGATAAACTAATTATTTGATTTTTTTGTTTTAACTCTTAAAAAATACATATTCTTATTTAAAGCATTCACGATGTTTTGTAACATAGGATATTTGCAAAACTTCTTTCTACAATTTTATAAGGTAATATTAAATTAATTTTAATTAAAACATTATTTATTAGAATTGGTTTTAATGGTAAGAATAATCAGGATTATTAGTTTATCTAATAACCATTTTTTTTAAGGACTGCGTTTTTCTAATACCCCAAATAGAAATATGTTATAGCTTTTAAGAGTGAAGTCTAGTGGTGCATTCGCCATTTAATTTTTTAATCAATATTTCTTATTCTTTTATCTTTATTCACAAAGGGGCCAAATAGCCGCCCTTGAGTAGCAATTACCTACAGTTTTGAACTAACATTTTTTTTATTGAATTAATAAAAGCAAAAATAGAAAATTTGTTTATTTTTCTGCTTTTATTACTTTATAAATTTAAACTTTAAATTGGAGGTAATCATGCTGTCGATATTTGGCCGGTTTTTGGATAAAAGGAAAAGTAACGAAATATTGATCAAAAAATGAAATGGCGAATGCGCCACTAGACCTCACTCTTATTAGAAATTCGAATAAGGGCAATAAGAAACTCTAATAGCCGTTAATAGAAATTCGAATAAGGGCAATAAGAAACTCTAATAGCCGTTATTAGAAATTCGAATAAGGGCAATAAGAACCTCTAATAGCCGTTAATAGAAATTCGAATAAGGGCAATAAGAAACTCTAATAGCCGGTAATAGAAATTCGAATAAGGGCAATAAGAAACTTTAATAGCCGTTAATAGAAATTCGAATCAGGATAATAAGAAACCTAATAGCCGGTAATAGAAATTCGGATAAGGGCAATTAAAAATTTGAATATCCGTTATTAGAAATATGTATAAGACTACAAAAAACTTGTATACCGGCTATTGGTATTTCTCACATTTGTATTAGAAAATCTAATTGCCGTAATTAACTATTTGTGTACCAGCTATTAGGTAACTATATATCGGTTATTAGAATACATTATAGCATTTCTATTCAAAAATATAATAGTGGTTATTAGATGGTTTCTGTTCGGAAAATAAATATTTTATTTCAGTTCACCCTGTATGGTAATTTATTCCTATTTCTTTGTACGGTTTAATTTATTCAAAAACGTCGTGGCGTAAGATTTCTCTTTTTACCTACAAAAACACCCTTCTACGTCTCGACCTATTTCTTTGTATCCAAAATTATTACAGTCCACTATTCATTATTAGAGTCGCAGTTCAACTTTCGTAAGAAGAGCTCGGTGCTGTTGACCGGGGCAATACGCTCTTTTTATTTTCAATTACTACCCGTTGTCAGGGAAAGTTGTGAACTTTTTTTTCATATAACGGCCAAGCCAAGTGTTATATATGTTAAATAATAAAGATAGTTGTAACAAGTAGTGGTATGTACTTTTTAAAACTAAAATAAATATTTAGTCCAAAATGTTATCCCTATAATGCTTTTATTCAGTACACCCTTAACCCAATGAAGACATTTATAAACAGTTTCTATTAGACGACCAATCTAATTGCTACAATTCGATCTCTGCATTGGAGCCTATTATATGCAGAAACTTTAATACTTGGTATTAATTTTCAAGTAGTGGCTATTAGAAAATTTTCTCAGTGTATCGAGAACCACTTTTGACAGTTATTTGTACCAAAACGGCACTAGATAATAAAAAATGAGTTTCACATTCCCATCTTAATTTTTTAAGACCTATCCAACAGCGGTTTTAAAAATGGTACTGGAGTTAATACCAAATATGGTAGGGGAGACCGGGGTTGGTTGTTACACGGGGCAGGTTGTTATTTTTAATTTGAGACCGTTAACTAGATGGCAGCGCATTAATGTTGATAGCAGTGACGTAAAACCAACATCTCAATACACCGACGGCGTTTGGTCAGTGTTGTGAAATCCGTTCTCGTGTAAGGTGATATTTCATGTTTCTAAGAAAAAAAGTAATTGTGGAACTGGCTGTTTATTTATTTCTAGCTAGGTTCGTATAAAATATATATACATACTAAATTTACTGCATGATATATAGATATATAGCATTTTATATTTGTACAATTTGCTTGATAATATTTACAGGGCGATGATTAGAAGGGGATGTTTGTTCAAAATGGCTTCCCGGGGCAGGTTGTTACAGTTGAAAAGGGGCAGGTTGTTACTGTAACAACCTGCCCCTTTTATACTTTATTATTGAGTTTAAGTAGGTATTTATTGTTCTTGCAGATATATAATAAAAGATGCGACATTATAAGAAAAAAACAAATCGCGGAGAAACGCCAAAGGCAGTGATTTTAGCTGCTGTAACGGAGGTTATAGAAAACAAAAGACATCTTAGACCCGTGGCTGATGAGTATGGAATGAATTTTATGACACTTCAAAGATATGTCAAAAAGTATCGAAGAGTGGGTCTTCAAGGTATAATGTTTTTGAATTTTATTTATTAATTTGTATTTAATATCTTACTTTTATTTTGTAGCAGCAGACACCGTTCCTAGTGGTTATTTAAAGAATCGACAAATATTTAACGACCACCTTGAAAACGAATTGGCTGCTTACGTAAGCGAGTGCTCAAAAATTTATCATGGTCTGTCTCCAAAGGATCTCAAACAGCTAGCCTATGAATTTGCCAAAAAAAATAACATAAATGTGCCTGATAACTGGACCAAAACTGAATCCGCATCAGCTGACTGGCTAACTGGCTTTCTAAAGCGAAATAAGGAGCTGTCAATTCGTACTCCACAAGCGACTAGTTTGGGACGCGCTACGAGTTTCAACAGACATAATGTCAATTTGTTTTTTGAAAAACTTTCGGATCTTTTTAATAGATATAATTTTGGTGCCAATGACATTTATAATGTAGACGAGACGGGTGTAATAACAGTGCAAAAGCCTGCAAAAATAATAGCAAAAAAAGGCGTTAAACAAGTGGGAGCAGTAACATCGGGGGAACGAGGCACCTTAGTCACAATGTGTCTGGCGATAAATGCAAGTGGTAATTCTGTTCCACCAATGTTTATCTTCCCGAGGAAAAATTACCGGGAATACTTTGTTTCTGATGGGCCGCCCGGTTGTATAGGAACAAGCAATCCGTCCGGCTGGATGACAAAAGTTGAATTTGGTGTTTTTGTTAAGCATTTTACTAAATATGTTAGATGTTCTAAAGAGAGCCCAGTTCTACTCATACTAGATAACCATGACTCACACTTGTCAGTCAGCGTTATCGACTTCTGTAAAGAGAATGGCATTGTGCTTCTGACTTTGCCACCACACTGTTCCCACCGCTTACAACCACTGGATAGGTCGATATTTGGGCCATTTAAGAAGTTTGTTAACAGTCAGATGGATGGATGGATGAAGTCGCATCCTGGAGTTACCATGAGTATTTACAATATACCATCAGTCGTCAAGGAAGCATTACCTTTGGCTGTAACGCCAAAAAATATCGTGTCTGGCTTCCGTGTGACTGGAATATTCCCATTTAACAGGAATATTTTCACAGATGAAGATTTTTTACCGTCATCTATTACCGATAGGCCAAATCCGATAGAAACTATAGAGATACAAAATCCAGGAGAAGAAACCCTTAACCGTCCTGAGCTACAGACACCGCCACACTCTCCAACAAATATTGCACCCTCACCAAAAAATATTTATACCGCAGTCACACACATAAATAATAACATAAACAAAATCAATGATGAACAGCAACCGTCAACATCAAGACACTTTTGTCAGCCATCTCCCTCCAAGCAAGTTTTTATCAGCCCAATAGAAATACGACCTTTACCAAAAGCAGAGGCCAGAAAAACTACTCAACAAAATAGAAGAAAAAGGCATAGTGCGATCTTAACTGATACACCGGAGAAAAATTCTTTATTAGAGCAGGAAGAAATGCGAAATAAGAAAGTGGACAATAAAGGAAAAAAGAAAGTGACAAAAAATATATGTGGAGAAAATGAGAAAGTTGATAAGAAAGGGAAAAAGAAATTGAAAAAAATCATATGCGAAGAAGAAAGTGACGATGAAAATGAAGAATGTTTTTGCCCTATTTGTTGCGAGCCTTTCAGCAATTCAAAGTCGAAGGAGAAGTGGGTTCGATGTATTCAGTGTAAAGGTTGGGCTCATGAGTTATGCAGCGATGGATCACTCTTATTCACATGTATTCACTGCGACTCCGATTAAGTTTTACTATTTATTTTTTGGTTACATTTTTTCATTCGTTTTTTCCTTTATTTCTGATTTCACGAATGTGAAATCTTAGAAGCTGGAAGTTTATTTTCAATAAAAATCTTTGAAACAAAATTTTTGTTGAGTTATTTTAGTTAAATTTAGGGTTGTAACAACTTGCCCCATTAAAGTAACAACCTACCCCATTATGGGGCAAGTTGTTACAATTTTCACTGAGTGATATTCATCAAAATTTTTTAAAGAAAAAATGTACTTTCTTGAAATGTAACTAAACTAGATGATAGCCCAAACATATATGTCTTATACCTATATAAACGAAGGTCTTATCATTTGAACAAACCCTACTAAAAAATTAAAGTATAAAATCTGTAACAACCAACCCCGGTCTCCCCTACCATTAACGGGACTACTGTCGGATAGGTCTTAAACAACTAGGATAGGAATGTGAAACTCATTTTTCTCCATCTTGTGCCATTTTGGCACAAAATAACTGTCAAAAAAGCTAAAATGCTGATCTTCAATTATTGTTTAAATCTCCTAAACAAACAATTGTAAATGGACAAGTGGTAGATCATTTTTCTCGATATTTTACGTAGAATTCAAAAAAAAATACGTTATTGTTATTCCATATAAAATTTCTACATTCGTTTAATTTTCAGACAAAGTAAACATCTGGCAACAACGCCAATATCGTCATTCGGTGCGTAATGACTTCTTAGACAACTATACCAAATTCCAAATTTGGTTCTGATCGGTCAATGAATTATAAAGTTATTGGACCGTTTCCAGACTACCAGACTTTATACACGCTTACACGCACTCTATATTTATTTTAAACTAGGACTACTTTACTTATACTATACATACCTTTTTAGCTACTCCTTCATTTCATGTTTACAGTTTTACATACACTTTAACAATAAAATAGTATATATGCATATGCACAGCACATCACATAATAATTAATAATATCACAACGAGAATTTGTAGGTACTTTTACTTTGCATTAGTTTCTAAATCAGTAAATTACCACAAGAATATTACATTTGTTGGCATTGTTGGCTATAATACTATAACCAATCCTTACAAAATCCAGAATGATCTAATGGCAGCGCAAATGCAAATAATAACATAGACAGCCCTACCATACAGACCCACATAACAAAGTTTTTGTTTATTATGTGATACAGACACACAACGTCTAGAGCTCGTCTGATCACTGATCAGCAAGTTAAAACGCGTCGCGGCAATGCGGCAAATGTTGCCAGTGTTGCCACTGTTGTCAATCTTCGGACGCCAGATTTAATTCCGAATTTATGATTTCTCTTACAATACCGAATTTTTTTCGGGTTTAAATTTTGTTGCGAATTACTTAATTTGAGATTTTTAAGAAATATTTATTTTTTTACTTTTATTGAAACACTTTAAAGTTTAAGATTTTTTTAATTTTAAAAATTATTTTTGTTTCTTTCATCTTTCTGATTTTTTTACGATTTCAATTAAATTTTCTGAACTTCATTATTAAATAAATAATTTCGGGGGGGGGGGGGGGGGGTTCTAACCCCCAACCCCCCCCCTTAAATACGGCCTTGTTTCCATTAACAGGTCTTTGCCCATTCACCTGTTGAGGTCTTTAAACATAAACTATTGTATGTTAAGTTAACATAAAGTGTTTTAATCATAACTTCCAATATCAATAATTATTATTTTATTTTTAGAGCCCGGATACTTTATATGCATGATGGAAAGACAAATTTTGAACAAAAATGCCTTTGAGACCTTCGAGGAAGCCTTCCAACTGTGCTTCTTCCTTTATTTTATTTTTAATATATACGCAATACCCCAAAGTCGTTAGTGATACTCTAGAAATGGTGCAACGCTATTTTTACAAACTACACCCAGATTCTGGATCAAAATCGAAGAAGATGACCACGTCGAAAAAAAAAGTTACCTATAACTTTTATTCAAAAGTTAAAAATCCTAAAGTAATATCTATGTACTTATCTTTTAATTTGTATTAAGTAGTACTGACCGTACAAAAATTATTTCACATCTCTTTTAGTTAATATACATATAATAAAGTTGTTTAACCTGTTCTAGGACGCATTTTTGTTTTTATGCTGCGTGCCCGGCCGGAGCGCAGCGTTTCAATAAACAAAAATGCACACTAAACTTGTTCATGTTATCATTATTTTTGTCAAAGCTTCGCATCGCGATAGGTATTGATGATGCATTTTTTTATATGGTCAGTATTTTTAAAACACTGTTGTTGTTTATATGATAAATGTTATGTTGTGTTACACGTTTATAATGTTCTTTGTTAATATGTATTCATTTATTTATTTGTTGTCACAGTTTTTTTTACGTCAAGTGCGCCGCAGTTTTGAGTCGTACATTATTCCATACGACCAGAACTTTACATTAGGTTCTTTTTTTTTTATTTTCCAAATGACGGCCCAATTTTAATCTTTAACCGTTACTTTTGGCATTTTTTGCATGCAAAATCTGCCAAAAGTAACGGTTAAAGGTTAAAATTCGGCCGTCGCGTCAGTTGGAAAGTAGAAAAAAAAATTAACTTTACCTACAAATTACTTAATGTAGGTACCTATTTAGTTTTTTTTTGATTTACTAGACATTTTGCTACTTTAAGCATAAAACCAACGTGGTGTTATTTTTGTTTTGTTTTTTGTGCGCTCATAAGAGTAGGGTAGAGCGGGGCTAGTTGAGCCACGGGGCTATTTGAGCCACCGGGCCTACCTCAAGAGTCGACCAGTGTATAATTAAAATGATCATGACGTAGGATGCGGTACGTCGTGAGAGTCGTCCAGTGAAATTTCAGTCGGCTTCCAGCATTCGTCGTAGGAGGACGGTCGTTTTGCTTGTTATTTCGCGCCAAAAGTGAAAAATTGCATTTCAAGGCATTTGTGGTCATAGACGGACATTTTGGAAGATACGTAGAAAAAGTAAGTTAATTATTAGTATTACACAAATGCTCTGCAAGGTTTCCTAGTTTGATTGATGAACTTTTTACCAGTTTTTTGTTATTAAATTACAACATCACAAAACCGTGATGGGGTTAGTTGAGCCAAACTTGACGGGGTCAGTTGAGCCATGGCTCAACTAGCCCCGTCTCAGTTGGATTAGTTTAGACATTATTTTTTTTTTGTTTTAGAATGCGTACGTATCAAAGAAAGACTGAACGTGGCAACGCCACACAAGAGCAATTTGAGAAAGCAGCGGAAGCCGTTGAGAAACATGGTAAAAGTAAAAGAAGTGCGGCAAAGGAATTCCAAATTGACCGAATGACTTTTTCCAGATAAACTAAAGGTCCAACCTCGTCCAGAAAAGGTCAGTATGGGATACGTGCATCCTCGACAAATGTTTTTGGCTGAGCAGGAAGAGATTCTGAAAGATTACCTGTTAAAGTTAGCGTCGATATTTTACGGACTATCGCCAGTAGATGTTAGACGTTTAGCTTATGAATGCGCAATTAAATATAATCGAATTGTCCCTCATGCATGGAAGAATAATAAAATGGCAGGCAAGGACTGGTTAACAGCCTTTCTCAAAAGAAACTGTGAGCTTTCGATCAGAAAACCCGAAGCTACGAGCTTAGGTAGAGCAACTTCATTTAATAAAACCAACGTTAATATGTTTTATGATAAACTAGCCAGTGTAATGGACAAATATAAATTTCCTCCATCTAAGATTTGGAACACGGATGAAACTGGGGTTTCGACGGTGACAAAACCACCCAAAATAGTTGCAGCTAAGGGAAAACGTAACATTGGTTCGGTGACCTCGGGTGAACGTGGAACTAATGTTACCCTGATAACAGCCGTTTCAGCTACCGGTAATACTGTCCCACCCATGTTCATATTCCCGAGAAAAAAATTTAAAAATCATTTCATTTCAAACGGTCCTCCGGAATGCATTGGAGCAGGGAATGCAAGCGGCTGGGCCACAGATACAGAATTTCATACATTCATGACACACTTCATTCAGCATACTAACGCAACAGTCGAATCGCCTATATTACTTCTCCTTGACAATCACTCATCTCACTTGTCCATTGATACCATAGATCTTGCAAAAAACACTGGAGTAATAATGCTTTCATTTCCTCCACACTGTACACAACGACTTCAGCCGCTCGATGTGTCGGTTTTCGGTCCCTTCAAAAAGCATCTGGCTTCTGCTCAAGATGGATGGCTTCGCAGCCATCCTGGAATGACAATAAACATCTATGAAATACCAAAAATTGTTGCCACAGCTCTGCCGTTGGCGGCTACTTCCTCCAACATAATAAATGGGTTTCGAAAGGCAGGGATCTATCCCTATAATCGAGATATCTTTACCGATGCAGATTTTGCCCCATGTGACAGATCGCCCTGAACCATAATTACCAGAACTTACGATAACACACGATGCACCATTAGTTACGCCATTAGAGGATAATGCCCAACTAGATGTGCCACTGGCTGACCCTATATACACTCAGCATATCTCACTCAGAATCAATAAAAATCAATCTTCATGTTTCCATGATGAGATGCCATCTACATCTACGTGTAGTGTGTTTGTTTCACCAGAAATATGGCGACCATTACCAAAAGCAGGCCCTAGAAAGAGGCTAACACAGAGGAGGAAACGCTCTTCTGGTATCCTTACTGACACTCCGGAAAAGGAAGCACTTGCGTTGGAGCAAAGTAAAAGGTCCAAAAAAAGTAAAGTCGATGCGAATAAAAAGAAGGCTGTCAAAAAGACAATTTTTGCTAATTCATCTAACCCTACCAAGAAAGTCGATAATCAAAAAGAAGAACAAAAATGTTCAACCTCGGATTCAGACGATCAAATGACTTTAGCCGCCATAGCAACACAAGCATTAAATAAAAATACACCAAAGGAAAGGAAGAAAAGTGATAACCACCTTACATCACATTCTTCTGATTCGGAAGAAGACGAATGTTTGTGTCTCATTTGTTTAGAAAAATTCGCAGATAGCATTTCAGGTGAAGAGTGGGTCCGATGTTGTGACTGCAAGAGATGGGCTCACACGAAATGCACTCCTAAAGCTAGTTTATATTACGTATGTGTGAATTGTGACAGTGATTAAAATCACTTTTGTTGACTTAAGTATTAATAAAGAATTTGATTTTGTTCTTATTTAAAGGTGACTTTCTTATTATGTTAATTTCCCAATACTATTTTTGGTCTGTATCGTCAAGTAAGCCTACTGGCACAACTTGCCCCTGGTGTGGGGATAGTTGAGCCAGTTGAACCCTACTACAGTAAAGGGATTTTTTCACAAAACTAAAGAAACTTTGGACAATTTATTGATATAATTAGGTCAACAAATAACCAAAGAAATATTTGATAAATATATTTGTACTAAATGTAAAGCAGATACGAAACAAGCGGGATATTACCAAAAACTGGCTCAACTAGCCCCGCTCTACCCTACGTTGCACAATGTTTGGTCACATTTTTTACTTTTTATGTTAGTATTTGTTTTTGATTATGTTGTATAATATGTTTAGACCAAGTGTGTATTTAATAAACAATTATACATTAATAAAACTACATTTTCTGATATTTTTTAACTCGTACTTTTAATCTGCCGGACGACGGGACCCCAACCCCAAAATTTTAAATGGCACCAACCCTTTAGTGATACCTTATATTAAAGGTCTTTTGAGGTAATATTCACCTGCACAAGAATTTTTTCTAAATTTTATACAGGGTCAAAAACAGGTATAACTTAAATAAAATAAACTTTGTTTTTATGAAGTGATATTTTATTTAATTAGATGCTTAAAATGCATATGATGGTGGTTGTGGTTCCCCCTACCTGTATAATATTTGTAGCAAACAGCGCTTTTCTAACTTTTTTAGTTTCAGAAATATTCGCATTGAAAGTTTTCAAATTGACACCTTGTATATTATTAAAAATGTACAGGGTCTTCTCCTATATTTTAACCCACCAATATTTTCTTACCTGTGACAGTTAAAGGGTAGGTATGTTTAAATTTAAAAGCTGCTTTATTTCATAGGAATCACCTATCTTATTTTTTTGTTACATATCCTGGCGATTCCTGTTTAAAATAAAGCAACTTTTAAATTTAAATATACCTACCTACCCTCTAATTGTCACAGGTAAGAAAATATTGGTGGGTCAAAATACAGGAGAAGACCCTGTACAGTTTTAACAATATGTAAAAACAATTTTAATAATGATGTAATTTTACAGTCCTTCAAGTAAAGCTGGGAAAATATACATGAAAATTCCATAAAAAGAAAGTAATTTCTAAGGAAATATTAGGTAATATTAAAGAAAACTAATGTAAAACTAATGTAATATTACAATATTATTGGGGAATTTTACATTAAAAAAACAGTAATTTATAGGGAGATATTAAGTAAAAATAAAAGATTTTATGGAAAATTTGTGGAAAAGTCATGTATTTTTAATATTATTTTACATAACCACTACTGTAAAATTACAGCCCTAAAATTAACTAACTTTTACATGCTAACTGAAAATTACCTCAACACATGTAAAATCGCGGCGATTATTATGGGCATTAAATAACCAACGATTATTGTGGTAATTTTGATGGAGTCCTTTTTACAGTGTAGCAAAACAAACAAAAAATAATTTTCATTTAACTTTTAAGAATGAACTATACTAAATTTTACGTCTATAGATTTAAATATCACGTCTGTATATTCGAATTTTGTGTTTTTTATTTAATAAATAATGTTTCTAGAATTCTGAATTTCAGTCTCTTTACATAGATGACTAGGTACTTAGATAACTTGATAGAATTAGGGTTACCTAGTTCTGTGCTGATAAATGGATCTTTTGGGTGCCGAAAATTAAAACATACACTTATTTCACGATGCCGATAATATGGGCAAATCAGAATTCTTCTATAATTGCTTTTAATAAATAATATGCATTGGCTTTAGGTTAAAATATACATTCTGTATGTAATATGAGACCTCTTATTTTCGAAATCAATAATCAAAATATATGTTCCCAGGCATTTTATTCACCAAAATGAAAATATAATCAAGGCCCAGGCCTTCAAGGCTCTTAAGGTGCCGATATTTGGAGCGTTTACCTTATTACTATTTTTTTTTAGGTTGAAAAGTCAGAGAGATCTGGAAAGGGTGTTGATGAAATTTATAAATCTAATTTATGGTATTTTAATTCAATGATGTTTCTGATTGACCATGAATTGCCAGCTGAAAGTATTGATAATATTAATATCTCTTCACCTAGTGCTGAAAACAATGATTTAGTTCAGAAACCGGTTGACGATATCAACAGTTCTAACGACATCGGTAAAAGAAACGAGGTAAGCTTACATGAATTAAAGAAGTAATTAGGTATGTTTGTTTTATTAATATATTTAACATTTTTAATTTATGGAAGCAAAATTAGGCCTTGCCCTTTTCAAGCATGCATGTTGTCTTGCCAGGTAACAGTACCATTTCCATTAAAGAATTGTTGGTATTCTTCTCGAGTTTGTTTTGCCTGTAACAAAATGTTAGTTTCCTTTTTCTTTTCAATTCCATATAATTCAACAGTATCATCACGCCAATCCCCATCTTGTCTTATCTCATGTGTGGTTTTATTTTCACTGTCTACGGTTCTTCTATTAACCCATTAGCGCCGTGAGTGACCATATGGTAACAGCAAACTTACTTAGGATTCGGATGGTTTCGTGGGTGTTCAGCAAGCTAATGAGATCGCGCGCATGTGTCAACTGATTCCCCAAGAACTGACCAACGTAAAAATTTAAGCAAATTTAGTGTTGAGAGGTTAGTCGAAGAGTGAGGTTTGCGCGTTTTTATAGGATTATCAAATACGATAAAAATATGGACATTCGCTTAGAGTAAGTATTGTATAATGGATAGTGCTTAAATTTTATAGAATTTATAGTTTTAGAACTATTAGTTATGAACAACTAAATATGTTTTTGTATGATGTGTAAAATTTTATATAAAAATAGGATACTGGCAGCCGCTTCAATATGGGTGTAACCATATGGTTACGCTAGGCGCTTAACATACCTAAATTTTATGTTTTATTTTTAGAAAGGGGTTTTCACTTGCAGAAGCTATTGAAATGGCATATAGTGAGGATATTGACGGAGACATTTTTGTAGAGCCTCCGGAACCAAATGTGGATACTGACGAAGATTCCGCGGATGAGGATGAAGGCGGGTAAGTACTGCTAAAATCTATTTGCTTTATTAGGACATGTATAATATACAAATATAAGTGGGTACACATAAGTATTTATATGGGTATCATGTGTGACACGGGCAGCATTTTTACGTTTCCTATACAGCCAGGACGACAAGTCGCTCTCACGAAATAGGGAACGGAATGAACAACGAAGCACTCCGTTTCCTTGTCGCCCTGGCTGTATAGGAAACGTAAATATTGTCGGATATGGATTGGTACCCTTAAGGATAATTTAATCGGTTCATACTTCGCTGTGGTGCTAAGACGCTTAATAGGTGTTGAGTCTGCTGATAAGAATAGGTGTAATAAAAAGATAGTGTGTGGAACAAGGACAAGGACATTCCTAGTTTTGTAGGAGGAGTTTGTAGACGAAAGTTGATAAACATAATTGTTTGAATTGGTTGGGATAAAGGGTTCCATTTTGAATAGTCCATCCAGGGAAATCCCCTCTTTTAATAAATTGCTGACATAACAAAAAGGAACCCCTTCTCCCATCTGGTAAGGGTTACAAAACATTATAAAAACTTAAACAGACACTTACTCAGTGGAGTTGTTTAATATTTTCAAGTGCAAGGGTAACCTCTGCCCATTTGGTCATTCAAGTAAAGATGTAGAAACAGAATCTCAGATCAGAACAGTTTCCAACCAGTGAGTAAGTGATCTTGATAATGTTTATTTAAATTGTTAAATTGTTTATTTCTATTTTGGCCTTAGTTGACTGTAAAGCGGAAGTTGTTTTTCTTGAACTTAGAACAAATAGCCTCGTATGTGGGTTTTAAGGAAACAACTCTTCTTTACAGAAAACTCTTTAAATTTGCTAATTTAAGAACTTTATTTTTATTTCTAAATACTTCTATTTTATTCATTATTATGTAATCGTCAATCGCTTTGCTTTGCTTCGCTTAAATAAAACTATTAAAAATCTTTGGTGTTTTAGTAACTAAATAGGGCACAACAAATTAAATAAATTAAAACGTAATTTTAAACTATCTAAGCTACACGTTCCCGTCGCCTATCATTTTGATACGCGACATTTGGTGGAGGTGCCGTTTTCTATACGAGTGTATTTTTATTCTAAATATTCTTCTATAGTCGATTCCGTTATTTTTCTAAATTTTGTATTTTTTAAGGTGCTCTATTATTTTTACAATTTTATCTAAAATAAAAATTTTCTAAAAAACAAAAATGTATAAGCAAGCAAAATTAAATTCGTGAAAAGAAAAATAAGAATATAAAAAACTTAAAAATGTTTTTCGTATATACAAAGGGCAAGCTAAAGAGAACAAAGAGGTTTTTTTAAAATTAATTTTAATAAATAGTTTAAGTCCAAGTAGTGTTGAAATAGTAATAAAATCGTTTAATTCAAAAAGTCAAAGTACAGACGTTGACTCAGATCTAGATTTGATATATAAATTAAAAAATACCTTCACTTGAACAACTCCCCTGGATCTGATTCACAACAGTTTTCCCACACAAAAAAGTTACTTTCTCTGAAACTGTTGTAGCAAACTAAAGTAATTTTGATCATAAAAAATATTAGAAATTCGGATATAAATAAAAAGTATACACACATAAATTTTTCAGCCTGTATATTTATTTTATTTTTCAGCCTGTATATTTTTAATTTTTCAGTCTATATATTTTTTATTTTTTAGCCTATATTCATGGATATACATAAATAATTTTGATACAAATTGGTTATTGTTCCTGGCTTAGATTTATTAACTTCAGAGGATTTTCAGGTTTGATAATGAAAGAAGAATTATTTTATTTGAAATATATTTCAGGAGATTTTTACTACGTGGATAATGATAGTAATTTACTGATATGATGAAACATGGTTTTGCCTGTTCTTTTGGTCTATGCGGAGATAAGATTTAAATGAGTATTTTCTCGGTTTATAAAGATGTAAGCGCGCAAGAAGTAAGTAGCATTACGTGATGATTATATTTTTTGTATTTCCTTACTGATATGAATAATTTTTGGATTCCTAGGAATAATGTTGAATAATGTGTGTATTATTATGATCATAAAAGGTATACTACGCGTAATGTGATATATCAGAAATATCACGTGAAGGGAACGTTGTCTCATCCCTTCAAGACAAAATGTTAAAGTTATATTTGAATTACAGAAAAATCAGAAAGACGAGACTAAGGTCTAAAATAATGTTACGTACTTACTTTCTTATTTTTCAATTATTTTGTACTACCATGGCCATGCGTAGAAAACTATATGTTTAAACATGCATAGAAAAGTACATGTTTAAACATGTGTAAGAGTTTAAATATATAAAGGTATAAAGGTATAGGTGCACCTAGGTAAAATGTATATTGTATAAAAATTGTAAGCGTTTATAATATTATATTACTAAAACTAATCATATGTGTGAATATTACTATATTATTGCCTATTAATTTTCTTTGGTAAAAGACAATTTTTTTTATAAATGCGAAAGGTTATATTGTCTAATTTATTATATAAACATTGTTATTATTAAAAAATGCTTGTAACTTGAAAGTTTTGTAACCCAGGAAATCACTTTTAACTGTATTTTCTAGACAACGATAAAGTTAATTTTGAAAAGTTGCTTTTATTAAAGAACTACTGAAACTCCTTCTAGTCGTCCCACATTTTCAATTTAAAAACTTATACTGCACTATTTGTTTCATGTATGTACTACATCTGGAGACCTATGCACTACAACACCTGGAAAACCATCCACTCCACCACAGCTGTAAGTTGACTACCAGTTACCGAACCATCCACCATAATTGGGCGAATTGCAGTAACCCAAAAGTCATAATGAGGGATGCCTCTCCTAAAGCTACTATGCTAGTTATCCGTACAACCCAACCCTACTAGTCATCCTCCATCCCATGGAACTTCAAGTCACTCTATTACAAGTTGGTCGCCGTGGTCGTCGACCCTGGAGGAGGGGGTAATGTCGGATATGGATTGGTACCCTTAAGGATAATTTAATCGGTTCATACTTCGCTGTGGTGCTAAGACGCTTAATAGGTGTTGAGTCTGCTGATAAGAATAGGTGTAATAAAAAGATAGTGTGTGGAACAAGGACAAGGACATTCCTAGTTTTGTAGGAGGAGTTTGTAGACGAAAGTTGATAAACATAATTGTTTGAATTGGTTGGGATAAAGGGTTCCATTTTGAATAGTCCATCCAGGGAAATCCCCTCTTTTAATAAATTGCTGACATAACAAAAAGGAACCCCTTCTCCCATCTGGTAAGGGTTACAAAACATTATAAAAACTTAAACAGACACTTACTCAGTGGAGTTGTTTAATATTTTCAAGTGCAAGGGTAACCTCTGCCCATTTGGTCATTCAAGTAAAGATGTAGAAACAGAATCTCAGATCAGAACAGTTTCCAACCAGTGAGTAAGTGATCTTGATAATGTTTATTTAAATTGTTAAATTGTTTATTTCTATTTTGGCCTTAGTTGACTGTAAAGCGGAAGTTGTTTTTCTTGAACTTAGAACAAATAGCCTCGTATGTGGGTTTTAAGGAAACAACTCTTCTTTACAGAAAACTCTTTAAATTTACTAATTTAAGAACTTTATTTTTATTTCTAAATACTTCTATTTTATTCATTATTATGTAATCGTCAATCGCTTTGCTTTGCTTCGCTTAAATAAAACTATTAAAAATCTTTGGTGTTTTAGTAACTAAATAGGGCACAACAAATTAAATAAATTAAAACGTAATTTTAAACTATCTAAGCTACACGTTCCCGTCGCCTATCATTTTGATACGCGACAATATGCATACGGGCAGTGCATTTTATTGCTAATACTTAGTTTTAAATTTGCAGGTTAGTTGATAACCTTTCATCCCGGCAGCTACGAGCAAATGCCGAAATACGTTTAGCGAACAATGAAAGAATTGGTGTTAATTACGATCAAATCCAGGATGAATTTGTAGAGGTCGATTTATCCAGGAGCGTTATGCCTGATATGTTAAAAAACTGGATGAGCCAGCGCTTGGAGCAAAAAAAACCTGAACCAATGTGGGATGCAGACGCAGACTTTGACAAAGAATTTATTTCATCCTTTCCCGATTCTGATTATACAAGATATGAAAATATGTCAATAATAGAAATATTCGAACAATTTATAGATCAGCAATTTATTCAACATCTTGTAGATGAGAGCACTAAATATGCGTTGTTCATTAATTGTCCTGATCCTAAAATTACTGCTGAGGAAATTCGATTATTTATTGGTATTTTATTTGTCAGTGGCTTCAACAACTTACCTTCTAAGCGGCATTATTGGGATTTTGGCGATGACATGAGGAACTACGCTGTTGCCCAAGCTATGCGCAGAGATCGATTTTTGCAAATTTGTCGTTTCCTGCACTTTCAGGATAACACAAAAATGGATCCAAATGATAAAGCCTGGAAGATAAGACCAATAATGGAAATGTTGAAAAAAAAATTTTCTGAAAACTTTGTTCCTGAAGAAAACTTGTCGTACGATGAAAGTATGATAAAATATTTTGGTAGACACGGCTGTAAGCAGTTTATTCGGGGAAAACCGATAAGGTTTGGTTACAAAATGTGGAGCATGAATACAAAAGATGGATACTGTGTTAATTTTGAATTATACCAAGGCAAAAATCCCAAGTCAATAGATCAATACGAAAAATTAGTTGGGAAGGCTGCTAGTCCTCTACTCGGCATGATAGATGAACTACCTGAAGAAAAACAACTGAGATACAGTCTTTATATGGATAATTTATTTTCAGGATCGGCATTATTTTCATTTTTGAGATTTCGTGGAATGAAAGCTATAGGAACTATTCGCGAGAACCGTATTCCTAGAGGATGCCCCTTAACTGCAAAAAGTATATTTCAACGGAAGGAAAGGGGATATTTTGAGAAAGCCATTGAAAAAAATGATGGTCTAATTTATGTCAGATGGATGGACAACGCTGTTGTAACCATGCTATCGTCATTCTGCGGTAACAAGGAAGTCACGCAGGTGAAAAGATTTTCGCAGAAAGATAAGCGCAGTATTCAAATTCCGAGACCGCAGCTAATTTTGAAATATAATAATTTTAGGGGAGGTACGGACCAAATGGACCAGAATATAGCATGTTATAGAATAGGCATACGTGGCAAAAAATGGTATTGGCCAATATTCACATGGTTGCTTGATGCCGCTCTACAAAACAGCTGGGTGCTATACAACAGAGCTAGGAAATGCAAAATTTCGCAATTAAAATTCAAAAGGGAAATTGCTAATATTTACTTAAAAAAATATGGAATTCCAAGTAAAGGGGGTGGAAGACCACCAGCTTCACCTTCAGCAACTCTGGGAAGTCGAGTATCTGCGGATCTTAGATTTGACAAAACTGAACATCTAGTTAAACACACTGAGGGAAAGAAAAGAAGAAGATGTAATAACACTTCCTGTACATCAGTCGTAAGAACAATGTGTTCAAAATGCGAAGTCGGCCTGTGTATTGACTGCTTCATCCCATTTCACACCCGCTAGTGTATATAATATAATTCTTTGTAGGCTAGATCTAGATTTTCAGTTCATAAAATATTTAGATACTATGTAACATACCATACTTATTATCTTAATTATTTCACTTGTTCACGTTAAAAAAATTAAATCACCTATTTTGCCTATTATAGGTACCGTAAACCAGGGTTATTTTACACGGCTAGGTGACTTTACACCAAGTTACTTTTCATGATACTTTTTTATATTATGCTAACTTTGGCAACAATGCGCTCGTGCATTGCGCTGTACTTCAAAGCTGACCAAACGACAAGTCGACGCAGGTCTAAACGGAAAACGCACGTGGTTGCAGTAAGGCATTAGTGCTTAATAAGTAAGGTTGTGGCAAATAATTGTGTATCTTAAACTTCAGAAGTAAGGTTTTTGGGGTCGAACTAGAAACAGTTAGGTAAGTTCTATCTATATTTCTGATAAGTATAGTCACCTAAGGTTGTCCTACCAACGTTTAAACAATATCTAACTTAAACTTATGATTATAAAAGTAAAATTTCGCAGCTGCGGTACAGTGATTTTGATCGCATGGGTGTCTTTACATGATTACTTTTTTGTTCCAGACTATGTAAATATGGGTCGAATTTACAAAAAAAAGTTGGGATCCAGAAGATATCTCATGTACAATGCTGAGCAACTGCAGCAAGCTGTAGGAGCCGTAAAAAATTATGGAATGTCTTATGCTGAAGCTGCTAGGCGGTATAAGATAAACAAAAAAACGCTTTGGAACAAAGTTAATGGTAAGCATCTTGCAAAGCCTGGGGGGCAACCTGTATTAACAGAAGTGGAAGAACGTCATATCGTGGACGTTGTTGTTGCATTAGCAGAATATGGTAGCCCAATAACATCACTAGAGCTTAGAATGATAGTCAAAAGATATTTAGATTCTGTTGGCAAACAAATCAGTAAATTTAGTGACAATCTTCCTGGAACTGAATGGGCTCTTAATTTTATAGATCGACACAAGGACTTATTATCGCAAAGAACTTGTCAGAATATTAAGGGTGTAAGAGCTCTAAAAAATGAAGATGAAATCAACATGTATTTTGATAACCTTGCCGAGAGTTTGAATAATGTGCCAATTCAGAACATACTTAATTACGACGAAACAAATTTATCAGACGATCCAGGTGCCAAAAAATGTATCTTCAGGAGAGGCATAAAATATCCAGAAAGAATTATGAACACGAGCAAAGCGTCTATATCTGTCATGTTTGCTATCAGTGGTGATATGAATGTCCTGGCCCCTTACGTGGTTTATAAAGCCGAAAGGCTTTATGATCAGTGGACCATCTGTGGTCCTCCAGGAACTCGATACAATAGATCCAAGTCAGGATGGTTTGACGCGTTTACATTTCAAGAGTGGTTTTCAACTATTGTATTACCATGGGCAAAATCCAGACCTGGGCCCAAGGTGATTATTGGGGATAACCTTTCGTCGCACTTGAATGTTGATATAATTATAGCATCCCAGCGTAACAACATCAGATTTGTATTTTTGCCTCCCCATTCCACCCATCTTACTCAGCCCTTGGATGTCGGGTATTATGCCCCGATGAAAAGGGCCTGGCGAAAATTATTAGAACAATTTAAACTGCAAAATCCAGCGGAAAAGGTTTTAAATAAAACCTCCTTTCCATCGCTCCTAAAAAAATTAGTAGAATATTTGAAACTAAAGGATAAGGAAAATATTGCAAGCGCCTTCAGGGCCACCGGAATCATTCCTTTGAACAGGAATCAAGTTTTGAAAAAGCTGCCCCAGGCAATGGCAGAAGAACACGTCGTGATGCAAAGAGTGAGCGATAGTCTGCTAACCTTTTTAAAAGAAACAAGAAATCCGTCACAGCCTGCGGAGAAAAAGCGAAAGAAAATGTTGAAAGTGGCGCCAGGGAAATCGGTTTCCTATGAAGAACTTTGGGAAGACCAAGAAAATACCACACCCGAAAGTGAAGGGAAAAAGATATTTGAAGATGAAGAAGATCAGGACAACAATGATGACCTTTATTCTATTGAAGAGACCCTTGAAGAGAACTTTGAAGAAGACAGCGATGATGCCCTTCCACTGGATCATATTATACCAAAACCAGGAAAATTTGTTGTGGTAGCATTTCCAACAAAAAAAAAGCATTCGGCACTTTGTGGGCCAAATATTGGAGAGTCAGGATAGGCCAGAACTATTAATAAAATTTCTACGAAAAAAAGGTAAAAGTTTCGTGTTCCCAACTGAAGATGATATTTCCTTACAGCAGGAAAATGATGTCGTAAAATTCCTAAGAGAACCTGCTGTTAGAAGGGGTGTTTATACATTTCATGGTCTGAAACTTGAAAGGTATAATTTAATGTAAAAACTTTGTTGTTGTTGTATTGTTTAGTTTCAGTATATTTTCGTATATTTTATAAATGCTTTTTATATTGTCGTTGTGTATTAAAGTATTTTTTCATTAAAATTGACTTTTATTTGATTATAAGTAGTATATAATAAGCTATATTCATGATTAACAAATTAGAAAAAGTATCTATGAGAGTTTCTGCGTGTAAAGACACCTATATTAAGCTGTTATGTAGTCTCTTAGTACGTTTTTAATACTCGTATAAAGTGACCCCGATTTCAAGGTGACTTTACACAGTTTTTAATAAAAAAATATATTATATAGCAGGTTATATAAAACAAAAATATTGTCTGAAAATTACTTTAAAAACCTTAAACTATGACATAGTTATAGCTGTGCCAGATATCTTTAAAAATAAACGAGATATTAAACGAAATATACCAAAATCGTGGTAAAGTAACCCCGGTTTACGGTATACAGTTTGTTCCCGGTTTACTTGTTTTGTCTTAAGGTCGGAAGATGCTTCCCTTATGGGATCGAAACATGTAACCATGAATTAATATGAAATTTGAGAGCATTAACTTGGTGTTTTTCTCGTTATTTTATATTGATACTCAGGTCTCTGGACTATTTTTTCAAATCCAATACACAGGGTGTTCTTTAAATAAAATAGCATTTTAGGTATAACTATTCACACCCTGTATACTTGAAGATAATTTTTAGTTAGAGCAGAGATAAAACGTTAAACGTTTCATTCAGAGATTTTTCTCATAAGTTCAATGGTTTAGCAGCTATTATCCGACACGCGTTTCTTGGACAACCATCATGTAATTATAAATGTTTCAGATTATCAAATGCATGCAATAGTTGACTAAATAAAATTAACCTATTGTAACAATTATAAATTAATTTTAAAAAATACCTTGAGTGTTTTAAATGGATCCATAAATAATTGTTACAATTAATTTACCTTATTTTAGCACAATAATACATTATTTCTAAAACATATTGTTTTATTTCTTACAATCTGATATAATTGCGCCAATAAACTAATATTATTCTAAGATGCATGCAATAGTTGACTAAATAAAATCAACATATTGTTACAATTATAAATTAGTTTTAAAAAATATCTTGAGGGTTTAAAATGAATCTATAAATAATTGTTACAATTAAATTAACTTATTTTAGCACAATAATACATTATTTCTAAAACATATTGTACTATTTCTTACAATCTGATATAATTGCGCCAATAAAATGATATTATTTTTGGAATAACGCATTACTTTTGAGCAAAATTGATTTAGTTTTTGCAAACTATAGTATAGTTGTCACAAGAATATTAAAATCTGTTCAAAATAAAATATAATTACCACAAAGGATTATTATTCATTACATGAATTAAATCGTCGTTGTGAGAACAAAATTTTAATTTTGCTAAATATGCACTATCCAAAAATCAAATAAATTATAATTTACGCAATTTAATTTATATTAAACATTTTTGGTATAGTTGTCGATCAATTAAACCTTTATTGAAATTCCAATTAAATTATGTAATTCTTTGAATTCGGTGATTTAGTTGCTCGTTACCAACTCGATTATTTAGTTGGATGAAATATAACTGGGTATTGGGAATTAATCCTTTTTCTCAGTGTATAGAGTAAAACGGGTGAATATGCCGCAGCGGGTAATACGCCTCACTTAGCTCCAAGCCCACTCAAGAGGGTTAACACCTCCGCAGTAAACATGCCCGTTAGACAATACCGGACGAAGCACGTGTCTCAGTCGGTGTTTGTTTTTTTTCCAATTTGGTGAAAATTTTCATAATAATCGGTAAGTGAACCACGAAAAATAATATTATTATGATAAATTTATTGCAAGTTTACTGAATCACTGGCCATATTTGAGTGAAACATCTCTAATGTACGGCGAAATAGGACTTCTAACCTAACTTTCATGGTATGATTTGTTGTTTAGGTTTACGCGGTAATTTTAATTTATAGCTAGAATGGTTTTGTTGTAATCGGGGGCAATATGCCTCATAAAATCGTTAGTGCGGCATATTACCCAAATCATTTTCTTGATAGGTACGATATATCATAAAATGATTCATGTATTTTTTGTTTGTTTTAGATTTACACAATGCCACGTTCTTATATAAAAAAAAACTTAAGGGCTCAGTGGTCAGAAGAAGGCCTACAGAACGCAGTAAGGGACATTCGTATTGGTAGAGGATCAGTTCGAGAAATAAGGCGAACTTATAAAGCCCCAGTGCGTACTTTAATGAGAAGAATGAACTCGGGAAATTTAACTAAAATTCCCTTGGGCCGCAAAAGCTGTTTAAATTCGGAACAAGAAGTAAGATTGGCAGAATATGTACAAAACATGGCATACAGGCCCCAAGTGTGATTGGATTGAGTGTTTAACATGTTTAAAATGGGTCCATCAAATCTGTACGCCATCTGAACAATTTTGCGAGGAGTGTATCCCATTGTCCATGATAGCTACCACCAGTAAATAGTGGGCTGCTGTTACCACCATTAATAGCTCAAGAATTATTGTTTATTTTGGTTTTTATTAGTTTAGGTACAGCAAATAAAGTTTCATTTTAAGAAGTTTTAATCTTTTTTCATGACTCATTGTTTTTCACAATTTTTAAATTAAAAATGACTGTTGCCTTATTACCCGCAAAGGGATGCCATATTACCCATAGTATCGGGTAATATGGCACAAATGCATCATTGAACATATTTGCTTGTTATATTTTTGTCAATGGGAATATGTGTGATACGAGCGTCTCACGACACATACATACATGTGTAAGCGCTAAGGCGCAGCCATTACGTTTCAGCTAGGTGCGTTAGTTATTAGAATGTGAACCTTCAAAATTTAAGTGGCCATATTACCCCGTTTTACTCTACCTAAGTTTTTATAAAAATAAATGTGTAAAAATCTATTAATTGCGGTCCTGGCGGAGAATAACCAATCGTGGACTGTCCGACGACCGGGTAATGCTTGGCCGACTACTAGCAAATCCTGTCCGACTAATGGCAAAAGAGCACTTTTTTATTTATTTTCAGAAATAATAGGTAGGGGACACCGGGGCGCAACGGGGTACCGGGGCAGAACGGTATTGGCTTCAAATTTCCCGCTCCCAGCGACGGATATTGCTAGCGCCCTCTGCTATCATTTACTAGAGCGCCACGCATCATTCGACCACAACAATCAGTTGATTGCAAACCGCTGAAAGTGTTTTCGACCCAACGTGATAAAATTGTGTGTGTTCGTATAACTTTTCGGCATTTTTAACACAAAGTAAGTTAACTGTTTGTTTGTTTTGAGGCTTGTTGTTTACTTCACCGTATACGGCATGTTTTTAAGTATCTTTTCACATAATATACTTCAAGATATAGGTAAAGATGTCTGGTGAAATGTTATGTTTTGTTATTAAAAGTATCTGGGGCAGAATGGGGTGGGGCGGAATGGGGCGTACCCCGTTCTGCCCCGGCTATATTCAACAATCTAAATTTCAGTTTTTGTTATTTTCAGATGGTTCGCAACTTAAAAAGACCGTTAGACAGCAGTGGAGTACTGAATCAATGGAACTAGCAGTAGAGGCGGTAATCAGAGGCGTAATGGGCTACAAAAAAGCGTCAGAGCAGTTTGAAGTTCCGCATACTACACTAGCAAGATATGTAAAAAAGCGCAAGGATGATCCAAATTCTGTGGTTGACAAAACAACTGGCAAGTATCAATGTGTTTTTACTGAAAATCAAGAGATAGAACTCGTTTCGTATTTAAAGGATATGCAAAAGAGACTCTTTGGTTTAACAATTAAAGAACTAAGAAGGTTGGCCTATCAACTGGCGGTTCGAAATGGTTGTAGGCATCCATTTAATAACGAGACAGAAATTACAGGGGAAGATTGGGCATATGGTTTCATGAGACGCCATCCGGAATTAAGCTTGAGAAAGCCCGAAGCTACTTCGGGAGCGCGTGCAATGGGGTTCAACAGAGTAGCAGTCGCTCAGTTTTTTACATTGTTAAATCAAGTCATTGATGAAAACAATATTACTGGGGAAAGAATTTATAATTGCGACGAGACCGGTATTACGGTAATTCCAAAGCAACATTCCAGAATTATTGCAAATAGAGGACAACGTCAAGTGGGCGTATTGACTTCTGCTGAGCGTGGTAATACGATAACGGCCGAAATTTGTTGTTCTGCTTCTGGGAATTATATGCCTCCAATGTTGATTTTTCCCAGGAAAAAGAAACAACAAGAATTTGAAATAGGTTTAACGCCTGGTGGCTGGGCTGAGGTTAATGACTCTGGATGGATGACTGTAGAAGTGTTTTTAAAGTGGTTTACAAAGTTCATTGCGTTCTCTAATGCAAAGAAAGATACTCCTGTCCTTTTACTATTTGATGGGCATGCATCACACACCAAAAATCTCGAAGTAGTCGATCTAGCTCGTGAAAATGGCGTTATTTTATTGTGCTTTCCACCTCACTGTTCGCACAGACTCCAGCCTTTAGATGTGGCGTTTATGAAACCTTTGAGTCTGTATTACGAAGATGAAGTGCGAAAATGGTTGCGGTCACACCCAGGTAAAGTCGTTACTTTATTCCAAATATCAACCTTATTTGGGCAAGCCTTTGTTAATGCTGCCAATATGAAAACTGCGCTAAAAGGTTTCGAGAAAACGGGTATTTGGCCAAGAAATGAGGGTATCTTCAGTGATGATGACTTTTTACAAGCCGAGACAACTAATATTCCCATGGCTGAAACCGCTTCTGAGCATAAAACACAAGCTGGTCCTACTCCAGTCAATGGGCTTGAAACACAAGCCGATCCTACTCCAGTCAATGAGTCTGACGCACCAGCTGATCCTACACTCGATGAGCCTCCAGAAAATAGGGATTCCTCAACCCCACCTCCCAAACTCACGATGAAAAATAAAGCCCAAAGTCTAAATAACCCTCTACCCCAGTGTTCCTGGATGCCTGATCCTGCTAATGCACCAATAAAATCACCTAACAGCTCCAGTTTTCCAGCAATTTCACCAACAGTTATTATGCCAATACCGAAAGTAAATGCGACCGTTAAACGAGTGCAAAGAAAAAGAGGCAAAACCGCTATTCTTACATCGTCTCCTTATCAAAAAGAACTGGCCGAAGCATTAATGAGAACAAATCAAGTTAAGGAAGCACAAAAAAATAAAGTTAAAAAGAATTTGTCTGGTCAGAAACAAAAGAAAGGAACAGAGAAGATGTCTATGCCAAAAAAGCAAAAGATGGAAGTTATAGAAAGCTCTGAGTCTGAAGAGGAAGAAGACACCTTGTGTTTATACTGCAATGATAACTATTCAACTTCATCTGAAGGTTGGATTTCATGCCTTCAATGCAAAAAGTGGGCTCACAACTCTTGTGCGGGGATAGACAGTGACGACGACGAGTCTGTACTGGTTTGTGAACTCTGTAAGCCCGGTAATCGTAAGTACCCCATCCCGCCCCGTAGGCGGGGCAGAATGGAGTAAAATACCATTTTTTTTGTATTTAGAGAAAAAAAAAACTCTGAAGATTTTCTGTTTATTTCTTGTTTGTATTCTGTTCCAAATAGTTTAATAAATCGTTCTACATTTTTTTTAATTTGTACCACGTTTATACCCTCCCCCACAAAATAATTAACGTTAGATACCCCGTTCCGCCCCGGTCTCCCCTACCTATAAAAATAGAAGTTTTTAGTGATATCTCTACTCTGCATAAAATGAAATAATAAATCCCTGGTGTGAAAAAAAGTCACCCAGGATACGTCTAAAAATAAATATTTTACATTAATATGAAGTTCAGATTTGCGAAAACTGTCCGACTACTAGCGAATTCACCCTACTACTAATATTTTTAATGGTTATCGGCAGCTTATTATATAATTTTATACACATTTAATACGGATTCTTTTCTGTAAGGGTTAGACGATGCGATGGATACAAAAGATTAATAGTTCTGGTGTTGTAACTATATGGTCATTTAAGTTCTGAAATGTTTCCCTATTTTTAAAAAATTAGGCATTCATAGATTATATAAAGTATAAATTGTCATAATACCTAGTTCCTTAAAAACTCCCCTACAGGATTCCAAATATTTTAATTTTCGTATCAGTCGCATTGCTAAAATAGATGATCTTATTTATCAAGTTGGGAAATGTTGAATGCTCTCACCCCCTCAATGGCCATGGCCTCGCTACGTCCCTGCTGCCCCCTGTTGTTCGATCACATTTTATCGACCGGTAGGGATTCAAGCGGCCATGTCATTCACCGTAGAGCCAATCAATTGTTTTGGGGCGGGGCTATCACCATGGTTACAAGGTTTAATTTATGCAATAATTATAAGAGGAGGGTTTAGAGATAGCCACGGGGGTGTTATTAATATACAAGCCAATGACAAGGACGAAATTAGCGAGCTGGTAAAGTCAGTGGGATGAAAGGGACATTAACACGTTGACTGCCACCATGGTATCAAAAAAACCGTTCGTTCTGGCCAAACTTTTTTTTTGTTATTTTGGTATTAGATGACTATTTTGATTACAAAGCCGTCGTTTTTTTCGAGAAAAAATATGTGTTTTTTATATATCTTGATGGGAAGCAGCATGTGCTGCACTCGGCCCCATGGTATAAATTTTATATTTTTAGCCACGTGAAGCCAAAGTGGTTACTCATTTCCTATAGCGTAACCTTGAGTTTTGAATGCAGCGAACGTGTCCGAGGGGAAGACAACACTGTTTAGACGACATATGATTTTCGTAAAACGTGTTAGAACCTATTATATTTTATTTGCGTGTTAGAATAAAGGCGATTGCTGTGAGGGAGTATACGTGATTATTTATTTTGGTGTATTTCCTTCGGAAATGAGCTACGAAAAAGATCAACGGCATCTAGAGTCTTTATGGCAGGTAAATAATTTCACGCATATCCTTACAATATATGCTTTATAAGGTTATATTTTAGGATGTATTGTCTGACGAAGATGATGAAATGTTTGGAGAAGCAGGCTCGTCAGATGACTATGTTCCATCTAGTAGTGACGAATCATCAGATGATGAATTACCCCTGGCAAAACGTTTTAAATTGTCAAATATCGTAAAAAACATTCGCAGTTCGCAAAGTATCGATATTCCTAGCACTTCCACTGCCACCAATGATATGCATAAACAGGACCACACATCAGATATAATCGAAGCCGTTATACAGGAGTATGCAAATAATAGCAGCGATTATGGGGATAATATTAGTGCAGAGGAAAACATCGAAGAAGGAAATATAATGTGGAGTATTGTAACAGGTTTGAACCTAAGACAATTTACATTTAGCAATCCTAACTGCGGTATCAATTTACGACTGTATGGGGATTACTATAATAAAAGCCCGTTCGATTTTTATAAATTATTTTTGACAGGAGATATTCTTACTATGATGGTGACCGAAACTAACAGATATGCTGCCCAATGTAAGGAAAATGAGACCGCCCCTAAAGCCAGAATTCAGACTTGGTGTGATACGGATATAAATGAAATGTTTCTTGGTTTGCTCTTTTGGATGGGTCTATGCCAATATCCAAGTATTGAATCCTATTGGTCTCAAAGTATAATTTACCAAAATAAGATACGTTCTGTCATGTCGCGGAACCGATTTCAAATATTACTAAAAATGTGGCATTTTCATAATAATGAGGAAATAACAGGTCACAGATTGCAAAAAATTTTGCCATTGCTAGACAAACTTATTGAAAATTTCCAAGGCGCTCTCACACCGAAGGAAGCTGTCTGCATTGACGAAACACTTGTCCCGTTTAGAGGACGCTTGACCTTCAAACAATTTATTAAGAATAAAAGACACAAGTTTGGCATAAAACTTTATAAACTTTGTGTTGAAAAAGGATATACCTATAACTTGACGGTGTATTGTGGGCAGGACAAAGTCGAAGGTCAATCCTCCTCTCAAAATATAGTTCTCACTCTTGCAAAAGATTTACTAAACGCAGGACGCACAATCTACACAGATAATTATTATACAAGCGTTTCATTAGCCCATGCTTTATTAGACAAACAGACTCACTTAGGGCCAGTTGTACAAATAATGGTTCAACACAAGTTCAATTGAACCCTCGTTCAACATAGATTGTAGTTCAGGGCGTAATCTGTTGTACCATACCTAGTTCACTTGATCTTAGTTCAAGTAGCTTTTTCCAAACGCCAGGTCTCAAAAAGAAGAATTTTAATTCGTCCTAACCTATAAATTAATGTTTAAAAGACAAAACGGTGATAAATTATTTTTGTTTACAAAAGGTTTTCTGGTAATATCTGTGGTGAACTATATAAATCTGAATTATGGAGAAAAAGTTTGCACGGTCCACCAACTTTTCTACCAGGGAAGAAAATATTTTGGTACTTCTAGTTAAAAAATATAAAAATGAGGTGGAATGTAAAAAGTCTGATACTAATACAAACAAAATAAAAGCAGAGGCTTGGGTCAAAATCTGTAATGAATTTAATAGTAAACTTGGAGAACCATTCAGAAGTGATAAAACCCTGAAAAACAAATATGAAAATATCAAGAAACGGGCCAAGCAACGATTTGCAGACCACAAGAAATATGTGACTGGCACAGGAGGTGGCCCACACAAAGATATTGTGATAACAGACACAGATACCAGTCTGCATGATATCTTAGGTACACAGCTCACAGGTCTCACATCGGAATTTGATAGCGGTGCAACAGCTGGTTTGTAAAGTTATGTTTATAAACTGACTTATGTTTTAATAGAGTACTTTTATGTTTTTCAGAAACCATAATACTGAATGTTGATAATCAAGAAGACGAGTCTTCAGATGAAGAAACTAAAGTTGAACAGGCTACAACGATGACCAATTTAAATGTGCATCTTGAGAAGAAATTGGTGAAAGTTTCATGTGACGAAGGTAATGTTAAAAAAAGCATCGATTTAAGTATGTTTTGACATGTTCAAATTGGGCTAAGGCATTTTTTTGATACATTTTTGTATGATAATGTAACTTGTTCTTTGCAGAATCTTCTCATCTTAATTCCAACTGGGCACCATGCACTGCCACTTCCATGTTAAAGAAACCATTGTCTGCTCCATTAAGATCTCAGCCATTAGAAATGACTGGTAGGTATCTATTATAATTTTTGTTAAATGGATTGTTTTTTACAATGTACCACCAATTATATTTTACAGTTGTAAGATATTATAGTCAGATAACATTGGAAAGTGCACCTCAAGATTCTAAACCATATTTTTTATTCTAGATACACCAAAAAAGCGGTCAAGTGCAGGACTGAGTGCTAACTTAAATGACTGGACCAAAAAGAAGTCATTATTTGCATATGAAAAACACCAGCTAGGCATCCAACACATGAAAGAGAAACATGAACAATTTATGGCACATCAACAAAGACAGTTTGATTTAAGAGTGAAGTTTATGGGAGAAGAACATGACCTAAAGATTAAAAAATTAAAAGCCGAATTGGACGTTTTAAATTTAAATTCTGATCAACTTGTTTCTACCTTCAATAAATAATGTAAGAATATGATGTTCATTTATACATAATTAACAGTTTGTACTCGAATTTGATTGTAGTTATTTTATTAAAAAACTTGCATTGAATTAATGTGTTTGTTGTGGCATAATATGACTGAGTCATATTTTTTGTCTTAATTGTTCTTTGAATTTTTAGCTTTTTTTTAAATGAAACTAGTGCATTTAATGATACATATGTCTTGTTTATTAAAAGGTACATTCACAACAAATTACGAAAGTACGTATGTACTAAAGCATGTCGAACACTATTATTGATTCCACCCTGCCTATAAATATGGACATAATTATCATTTACATTATTAGTCAATTCTATTGCTGCCTGAATTTCTTCATTGACTTCTGGGGGTTCTACATCCCCCATTTTCAGGGCAATATTATGTAAAACAACACAAGCCATAACAACTGCTTCTACTTTCTCTTTTTTGAGCCTAATGCCCAATGCAAGTATTGGAAATCTTCTTTTCAGTACTCCAAAAGCTCTCTCGATGGGGTTCCTTGTTCGAATCTGAGACTCATTAAATAAATTTTCTTCAGCTGTTTGGGGATTCAGAAGCGGCGTTATTACATACGGCTTCACTGCATAGCCACTGTCAGCCACTAGAAAATCATGATTATACATGCCATTTTCAAAGTCATTTTTCACTCGACTATTTCGAAATATATTTGCATCATGTGCAGATCCGGGCCATCGACAAACAACATCTTGAAATTTTAGATCAACATTGCAAATTGCTTGGACATTCAATGAAAAAAATCCTTTACGATTCCTATAAGTTTCAGCATTTACCCCTCCAGGGGATTGTATCCTCACATGAGTACAGTCTAATGCACCGATGCATCTTGGTAGCCTTGCTCTATTGTAAAAACCGGTTCTAACCAGATTTCTTTCATTTTCACTATTTGGCATTTTCACTATATCCCTGCCTAAGCTAGCAATTGCCCTTAGGACTAAATATATTTTTCTGCTTGTCGTCGATTTATGAATGCCTCCAAAGTCTCCAGCAACTTCCAAAAAACTTCCGGTGGCTAGGAACCGAAGAGTTATACACACCATTTGTATGGCAGTCACAGCATGGTTCCTACAACAATTATTATATGGAATAAAGAAAATTACATTGGATACATGTTGAAAGCTTGTATTTCAACACAAATGAATGTATAGCAATAAACACTTTTGTGAGAAATGTGATTTTAGGCCTTTGTAGTTACCTTTATAGTTCGCTAATTTATTACACCTACCTATCTGTAGTTGACGAAATTTCATCAGATATGTGTTCTGTTATAAACATAAGCACATCTTTCTCCAACCTGAAACGAGCTTTGAATTCTGTATCATTCCAAATATTAATGTGATTTGGCCTTTCCCTGAAATTTTGTGGAGCTCGCGGATGCAGCACATTATTAATAACTTCCATAAAGTCTTCATCCTCGGTAATTGCGTCATCTGATAATTCGTCTTCATACATTTTTTTGTTAAATTTGGTTGAAAATTAAAATTACTGCTTTGGAATACATAAATTTAGGTTAGAAACCCTTAAACGATGTTTGATCTCGCTTTGAACGACTAAAATCGGAGGTTCAATTAGATCTACAGTTCAACACTAGAACTAAGATTGTACAACCAACTTTACACTTTGAACTACAGATCAGCATGAACTAACATTGAACTATCATTGTACAACTGGCCCTTAGTAGGTACATTGAGGGCCAATCGAAAAATGAATCCAAAAGACGTTGTGCAGAAGGTACTGAAGAAGGGTCAGACAGTTGCTGCAGAAAGCAATACCGGCGTCGTAGTCCAGAAATGGAAAGATAAGCGCGATGTCCTAACTTTAAGCACTAAGCATACTTCTGATTTAGTAAAAATTTCATACGGTCGTAAAGAAACAGAAAAGCTACCTATGGTTGTAGACTACAATAATCATAAAGCTTTTATAGATTTATCTGATCAGTTAAAAGCATATGCTACTTCGTTACGAAGGGGTGTAAAGTGGTATCGAAAATTGGCAGTAGAACTTCTTGTTGGTACATCGTTAGTAAATGCATTCATTTTGCATCAAAATGTAACTAATAACAAGATGACAATAACAAAATTCAAAGAGCTTGTCGCCATGGAACTACTACAACTTGAAGACAGAAATTCTGGAATTGTTGTAGACGAAACCCCGTCTGCTCAACATACTTTGGAGGATCTTGGTCGGAATGGTAGGCGGAGATGTGTTGTTTGTTACAAAAAACTTAGTGATGAACATGGACGAGAACACGCTCAAAAGAAAACACCATTTACACAATGGAGATGCACTGAATGTAAAAAACATTATTGTTTGGAATGTTTTTTCAATGTGCATAGATGTACCAAGTAAATATTTGTTTCAACAATACGCGTTCTATTATTTGTTTATTTGTAAATTTTAATTCATCTCTTTTTTAATATTACTTTAAAATTACTGTTTGAAATGTTTTTTCTATGTGCATAGATGTACCAAATAAATATTTGTTTCAACAATACGCGTTTTATTATTTATTTATTTGCATATTATAAGTAATCTTTAATTTAATATGGTGTCTGACATTTCAGCCATGTGAAGCCACTAGCGGTCTTCAATAGTACAGGCCAAATACAGTTTGTAACTCATACAGCCATATTATAACGCTTCCATATGAAATACACGGCGCTGAATAACCAACGTGGCTTCACGGCGCCAAAACAAATCGACTCGCAAGAGATGCCACCGTGGTTTCACACGGCCATATTGTAAAAAAGTTTGAGGAGCTACTTGTGCATCTCATGGCAGTCAACGTGTTAAACGTCCTTACATTTTTCCTATTCAAATAAAAATATTAATTTGTAGTTTTTTTTTAATGTATAGGTACCCATATGTAAGTATGTGTAAATATTTAGGATATGCCCTGATTGTATTGCATTTTCAGCAATGAATTTCATATTGACGTTTGAGAAACCTCAGCTAGACCTTAGAAATATGCTTTCCGAAGAAAGAAAGAAGCAAATAATGGAGAATCGTGCCCGTTTAGTACCCATTATAAAAACAATTATATTACATGGCCAACAAAATATTCCTTTAAGAGGCCACCGTGACGACGGTCCGTTATTAGACGAGGATGAGAACGGCGAATTAAATCTTAATGAAGATAATGATGGCTGTTTTAGAGCCTTACTACGGTTTAGAGTAGATTCTGGGGATGTGGTTCTTAAAGAACATTTGAAAAGTGCAGGCGCCAAAGCTACCTATATTAGTAAAACTACAGCCAACGAACTCATTACATGTTGTGGAGACGAAATTATATCTGTCATTACAAAAAAAATTATCGAGGGGGGCTATTACTCAATTATTTTTGACGAGACAACCGATGTTGCTAATATGTCTCAGTTAAGTATATCAGCGCGATATTTTTCGAAAGGAAAGATTTTTGAGAGTTTTTTAGGTTTTGTTGAATTACACAAATATAACTACAGCAATGGCGATCCAGAAAATTCGAATATAGAACCGACAATAACAGGAAAAGTTTTAGGAGAAACTGTCATACAAATGATAAAAAATATTGGAATAGATATTGAAAAATGTGTAGGTATAGGTTGCGATCGATGTTCGGTTAACATGTCTAAAGTGAAAGGAGCGGCAGCGGAAATCCAAAAACAGACAATTAATTCCATAATTTGTCCCTGCTATAACCATGCTCTAAATTTATCATTATCTAAATCTGTATCAATAGGAAGTGTTAAGAATACTATAGGGACTATTCAGGAAATCGTAAATTTTTTTAACGCTTCTGCGAAAAGACGTTTTATTTTAAAAAAAAACATATAAAATACTGTTTATCAAGTCCCTGTCAAACCCGATGGGTCGAAAGACATGACTCCATACTTGAATTTCAGAAAGATTTGTCAAAAATTGTTAAAGCTCTGAAAGATATTTCCGATTGGGATGATGGTAACTCATCAACCAAAGCTCATATTCTTATAAAAGCGGTTTGTGATTGTGAGTTTATCATAACATTATGTACGTTAGCCGATATATTTTCAGTATCGGTTCCATTCAGCAAGTACTTGCAATCAAAAAATATCGACGTAGATTCGGCCAAAGCTAAATTGAAATTATTAATTCAATCATTGAATTTAAAAAGAATTAATGCGGATTTGTATTTTGAAGATTTTGTTTTAAAAGAATCATCTAAATTAATGATAGAACTAGACATAGAATCGAAAATACCTAGGGTGGTTTCAAGACAAATTCACAGGGATAATTTTTCAGATGTTAAAGATTTAACACCGAATCAGTATTGGAAACGAGTAATATTTTTGCCCGTTTTAGATTCCATAATTACGGATCTAACTGACAGATTTTCCGAAAAATTATTAAATACTTTTGTTTTATCCTTATTGCTTCCAAGAAATCTCGTTTCAACTACTGATACAGAGCAACTATCTGGTAATCTATCAAAAATAATTGATATATTTGGCTCGATTATAGGTTATCCGTCCCTAATTCAACTAATGGGTGAGGTACAACTCTTTAAGCTAATTGATAGTTCGGCAGACTCTGCCATTGAGGCACTTCAATTCAGCAATGAAAATGAGTTTCCCATTATTCACAAGTGCTTAAAAATTTTATGCTCGTTACCGGTTTCTGTTGCAACTGCAGAGCGTAGTTTTTCCACCCTAAGGATTTTAAAAACATACTTACGTTCTACTATTACTGAATCCAGACTTAATGGTTTAGCGCTTCTTTACATCCATAGAGGTATCGCGCTTGACGTGGAAAAAAATTATAGATAGGTTTAGTAAACAGAAAAGAAAGCTTGATTTTATTATTTAAACATTTGTTTAAAGATTAACTTTATAACTTTACTTATAACTACATATTTTAGTTTATAGTATACTACCTAAGAAGCAGTAAACACTGGACTGGCTTATTAAAAAACAGCATATTAAAAAAAAAATATTGAAAACACTTAAAAATGTTGCATTTTTTAGTTTTTCAAAACAAAAAAGTTTTGTTCTTAATTTTGCAACACACATTAATTTGTTTAAATTTTTGTAATAACTTATTTATTTTAATCCGTTTTACTCATAGGCTTAATATAGAAAGACAAATACCCAAACACACAAAAATGTCCGATTAATTGGTGATCATGCTCTGTATTTGTTGATTTTCATTTTATTATTTCTATTGGTCAAATAGGTTGGTAGGCAACCAAATATGCACGAGGATGATCAACTGATTGGATGTAACAAGGTCAAATCGGAATTATTTTGTTGTCAAGTTCTTCTTTTTGGTGGTTGTGTGTTTTGTTTTTTTTTCTATTTTGTTAATTTAGTGTCGTTTTTGGGACTGATTTAAATAAATACTATTGTGTTATTAATAAACAATGACTAAACAAGTGTGTGGTATGAAGCTAAAGACTAAAAGCGGATAGATTGTTTATCTTTTCAGAGGTTTGTTTTGAAAACATTGTTATGTAAACATACCTCATTCTGTATATTATTCGGACACAACAGCCTGTTAGTTTCTTATGGGTGTTAGGGTGTTATTTATCTTTCTATGTTAAATCTGTGGTTTTACTACATATTGAATTGTATAAAATCTTTTAGTAGTTAGTTAGTTTCGTCTACTATGGTCGTCATGATAGATTAGAAGATCAATGTTAAGCTAGTCGAAACCCAAGGGTTATTAATTAGGATGTTGTAGTTATAAAATAATTTATATTATTAAATATGTTATGTTTTACTTCTGCTTTACTATGTTTAAATTATTTTTTCCAATTAGAGTTGAAAATTTAATAGCAGGTTTGTCATTTATTTTATGCATATTTATGGTTTGTAAAATTGTAATTTTTTTTTTGGGTTTCTTTAGGATTTGTGTCGCGTATTTTTATTTTTCCAACTTAAAAAAGGGCGTGGCACCCAAAAATTTTTCGCCTCCGGCGATTTTTTTCTTTGCGCCCCCCCCCCCCCCCCTGGACGAAATCCTAGATCCGCGCCTGCCTATAGGTAATGTAAGTAGGGAAAAGTTCCCGCGATTGAACGTGCTCCGTGTTCCCCGATTGGACTACACCGATTACAGTTAGCAATTAGGTCGCTGGTTGGGCAAAACCGCTATAGGTGGCTCTGTTGTCATCGGTAATGTCTAACTACCAATGGTTTCGTTCTTTTAGTGTACGGTTAGATATATTTCGGTAAATAGGTACCAAGGACGGTTAGTAGGGTAATTACCCCCCCAAGCAAGCAAAAAGATAAAAGATTAAAATAGATACAAGGTACTACAACCAAATCGTCGGCTTAACATGTAAATGTCGTAAGTCAACTTTTGGCCGAAAATGAGTTATTAGTGCCATCTATAAGAAAATAATTTAATCTATCTATCCTCAAAACGTTATTTTTCAGAAATTAACACAGCGACCTGTATTACCGATTGTTTAAAATGTGGGAAGTCCATCCGCTCTGTGGTAACAAGTTAATTGTCGTAAGTCCAGACAGTTTCGATAAATTGGCGGGATTGTGCGTATAGTCTTAGTTTTTAGTGAAAATACGGTAAGTAATAGTACCCTTTAAATTGTTTGTTGACTAATATTGTATTAATTAGACACAATAGAACAATTTTGTATGATTAAATTTTAATGTGAGTCTCATTTCGTCATTTAAGCTAGCTATAAAAAGTTTACTTGGAGTTACTACATTTTATAAAAGGGATTTTGCTGTGAACGAAAACAGCCACTAAGGACTTACTTCATATTAATAGAGTAGTACAAAACATAATGACAATAAGATTATGAAATTTTTTTGGATTGTGTTTTTTTTGTTTTTATCGTCTAAAGTATACCTACGGTTTCTAATGATTTTATTTATTATTGTACTTATACTTAACCCGTAACTACTACTAATGGGTCCATGGGACCCGACCGTTTCCTACTTGCTGGAATATTTCGATAAGTGTTGGCAAATGGCTACATTGCGTCTAGGAATTCTAATGCTTTATACATACATGTACAGTAAATACTTAATAAAATGTGTTACTAAAAAAATTAATTTTTTATTTATTACTACTTAAAAAAATTGAGTACTTGGACCCGATAGTAGTAAGCACGTAATATTTTCAGTATAGTACGTAGTAGTAAATAGTTGTTATGTTACATAAGTCTACAAGTTGCTTTACAAATGTTTCTTTTTTTTTGCAGCAAGATGGCACAATTTCCCTCTAGAACTATGAAAATTCTAGCTTCTGCAACTAGTACTGAAACTGTCTGTCAAAACGCAGAACATTTGTTGATCTTAGATATTCCCGAAATAACGGATAACCTACTTCAAAATGATGAGATGGTTATACCTTTTAACCAACTAGAAAATAATACTACGCTAAATTGCAATCCCAGTCAAAACGTAGGCATGCTATTAAATAGCAATATTGAAGAAAAAAATGACAAACATAAAGGTTTAATAGTGGTTGATGAAGAAGAGGATTACCAGATCTGTTATAATTTGCATGACATTACAGAAGTACCCAGTTGCAGCAAAGAAAGTCCCGAGGTGATGAGTGAAAATGAACAGAGAAGTAGCCACCATGATCTCCAGCCAACAGTGGACAAAAATGATAAATTCAACGCTTCTGCTATCAACAAAAATCAGTTTTCTGAGAGTGAATCCGATTCTGAAACTTTTGTAAACAATAGCTCATCAAGCAGTAGTGAGAATGAATTTACTGAGCCAAGAAGAAAAAGACAAAGACAAACGAGACATTTGGTCAACGAAAATACCTGGAAACAGAAGGTAAAGAACTTAATAGAGAAAAAGGAAACGAGTATAACGGTAGGAAAAAAATTAATGGTGTTTGGACACAGATTGCGAAGCCAAGAAGATTAATTGGGCCAATTTGCGAATGCAAAACTATCTTTAGCAAAAAAGAACTTCAAAACTGGTCTAAAGTGCCACAAATTAACTGAAGATGACCGACAAAAAATCTTTAAAAAATTCTGAGAGGAAATGAACTGGGAGCAGAGAAAAACTTTTGTCTATTTATCTGTTAAAAGTGCACCAACTCGACGGCACAGAAACAGGAAAGAGGAAAATAAATCCAGACGTCAGTATTCTTCGGAATATTATTTAAAGAATAAAGATAGTGCGGACGTCAGAGTATGTAAAAAAATGTTTTTAAATACAATTGCAATGGGTGAAAGAATGGTAAACATATGGAAGTATTCAGGATCTAACCAAAGAAATAGTGCAGAAAATTTGGCGAATGATAGAAGTATAAATAATCAAGATAACGAAGAACAACACCGTCCAAATAAGGGAAAATTTGTTGAAGAAAGGAAAAACTTCAAGGAGTTTTTTGAAACCCTTCCTAAAGTCGAGTCGCATTATTGTAGGGCAAGTTCAAACAAGAAATACTTGGAACCGACATGGATATCAAAATCAGCACTATACAAAGTTTATAAAGAAGTTTGGTGTATAGAAAAGAGTATACATCATCTTTCAATAGCAACTTTTAATCACGTATTTGACGAATTTAATTTAAGCTTATTTACACCTAAAAAGGACGAGTGCGACAAATGTGTGTCTCATCGAACTGGAAATCTCTCGGAGGAAGAATTCCTAACACATCGAGAAAAAAAGAGAGAAGCTAGGGAGGCGAAAGACCAAGATAAAAGCTCAGACAATGAAGTGTATTGCCTAGACCTTCAAGCTGTGCTTCTAAGTCCGAAATCAAACATTTCTTTGCTGTATTTCACAACAAACTTATGGTTCATAATTATACAATCTATAATATGAAAACCGGTGATGGCTATTGCTTTATCTGGCATGAGGCTGCAGGAGGTGTTACTGCAAATAATTATGCCTCCATATTATGCTACTTTATAAAAGAGCATGTGTTAAATAAGCTGGAAAATGGGAAATCCCTAATACTTTGGAGTGATGGATGTACCTCACAAAACCGCAACTCCACAATTTCCAATGCTCTTCTTAATATGTCTATGAAACATGGTGTAACAATTGAGCAAAAATACCTGGAGAAGGGGCATACTCAAATGGAGGCAAACTCCATGCATTCGTGTATTGAACGGAAATTAAGAAATGTCTCGATTAATGTACCAGCCGAGTATGTTGGAGTTTGCCTCCATGCAAGACAAAATCCCCGTCCGTACATCGTTAAATATTTGACATTCGAGTTTTTTAAAGACTTTGACAAACTAAAATTGTTCACCTCAATAAGACCTGGTAGAAAAATTGGGGATCCGACAGTTACAGACTTACGTGCAATAACGTACAAACCTCCCACTGAACACACTTTATGAAAATCATATGGCAATAACATTAGAACACTAACGTTTTTTTACACAACATTTAATTTTGTAAAAAAAAAGTTAATAATTTCAACATTATTTTTTACAACCTATTAATAACAACTGTTGGGTCGAATATATTATTTTTAGAGGTATTTGTGCAATGTTTTATTTCCCAACGATATAATTATATTACTACTTATAGCGTTACTTAAATCAACATGTTTTTCATTTGCACAAAATGTATTTTTAAATTTGGCGCCCGATTTAAACTACCTCGTGTTGACTTCGCTTATGTTCGGAACTGGTCGCAACCACCCCGCCCACGAGCAGCCTCCGGCTCCCGGCCCAGCGTCCATTCTACTACCTTTTTCGTTGTCTTATTCTTGTGGTCTTTCTTAGTTTTGTTTTGCGATTCTTAAGTAAAAATTAGTGGTGGTGTGTTTTGTGATATGTGCCTCTTTTATGTTTGATGTGTAGGTAAGTTTTCAAATTTCTTTTTGTATATTAATAACTATTTGCCGTCGGAATATCTACAGAAACTGGCCGAAAAACGATGTGTCACCAATGGCCAATATCGCCATGTTTAATTTTGACTTATTTTTGTAGGCTTTCGCAAATTTTAAAACCGAAAAGATATGTTTAGCACCTAAATTTTATGTTTTTAAAATAAAAATATGTAATAAAAGAAGAAAATAATGTTTAAAAAAAAATATCACCCCTTTTTAACCAGATTTAACACCTAACCTTGCTGGTAAGATGATGACCGCGGCTATCCTACCGTTTTGTTTTAAAATAAAAGGTCATAAAATTTAAAGTAAAAATAGGTATTTAGTCAATGGTCAACTATCGTAAGAATATTGAAACTTTATTTTGGGATTAGGCGAGGGATTAGGATTTTTATGACAGAAAATTTGTTATCTTAGAAGATTTGGCTTCATCTTTATATAAAAAACTCACCAGTTGGTTACTTTTATTACTAGTGGCTTGTGTTGCAGGCTTATAACAATTTTTTTTTTAAGTACATATTTATGCAAACTTATAAAAAAACAAATGCATCTAAATAATAATCCCGAGGGTAATCCAATTTTTGTTCATTTTTTTTTTAGTTTCACAATGCAAAAGCTGAATGCCGTCCTGTACCATCGAGAAAGAATAAACAAGGAGGAGACACACGTGACTAAAAGTGACCCTACCTGCGACCTTTAAAGCTTGATCTTTCTGTCATTCATGTAGTCAGCTGTTCGATCAATCATAATCGAGGTAGTTTTAGATTTTATGAGAAGGTTTTCAATTTTTGTGTAAAACTATTGCTACTGTGTGATAGATATTAATTATTTCTTGTGCCGTGCGAAGTTGTTCCAGCAGAAAAGCGGTGGATAAAGAAGAAAACGGCGAAAATTACGTTTCATAGGTTAGTATAAATCATATACTTCATCTGACTTTATATAGACAAAACGATAATGGAGTATGTTCGATATGCTAATGCCCGATTAAAAAAATTAAATGTATAAAAATAAAAAAAAATGATATAAAAACAGTTGTGTTATTGGCTTGTTTTCCCTAAAACCCAATTTTTATCGACAAAAAAAGATCGCTGTGAATATATGTTGATGCTAATAGAACTATAGGTATATGGTTTTTGGATCCCAATTGTATCAAATTGGAGTTGATTTCAGCTGTCGTTTACGATTGCACATTTGTATCTTCAGGGATTTGAACCTTTTAAGATTAGAACACTGGAAAACAAGCTGAATATTGAACTTGTTTGTATCGGACTATGGATAGAACTCTAATTCATATACCTAAGTCTCGGGATGCATTTAGTGTTTCAATCTCAAAACGTCAAGATCCCAGAAGATGCTTCAAACAATCGTAGGCGAAAGGTAATCGGAAATTTGGTACGATTTGAGCCCATAAACCATTATAAGAATACGTTTATAAAGTAATACCAAAATATTATAATTCAAGAATATTCTAATAGGTAAAAAGTTGAAAATATAGAATATCTAATGATAAAATACCATTATAAATAAGATAAAATATAGTGCTTTATCACAAATTTTAAACGTTAAAATAATGTTAAACGTTTTTGTCCGCAACGTTATTCTACATTAGAATTAAGTAAATATAAAGATATTTTATGTATAAATGATAATACAAAAACAACGTTAAAATATCTTATGTTTTTTACCACAATGTTATTTATCGGCCGATTAAATGTTATTTTCATATTGATAAACATGTGATTCGCCTAGTCAACGTTTTTTAATACCATATTAATCTAACATGGTTTTAATGTTATTTGGTTGACTGGGCTGATGGGCAAGTGCTATATAAACTTAGACATAATGCTGAGAATCGTATTTTGGAATACAGAAATACATATAAAACCAATCCATGTACGTTAGAAGATATTTCCCAGCTATACCACAGTGAGATACCAATTAAGAAGACCAAGTACGATCACCTTCAAAGCCTAAAATCTATAGTTTAAGTAAAGATTATCATTCATTTTACGATAACTTGCCGTTTAAAGTATAAATTTAAGAAATATTAGTATTTATTATTTAATATAAAAAATGTTCTCTTGAAAAATTTGTTCCTTGATAATATTCGTTTGTGTTAGTTATTTGTATATTATGTACCTATGTACACTGAGGGAAATGCCTTAATACAACTGTTAGCCTGACACGAGTTTAATAGTGGATATACAATATTGTATATTAATAATTACACATCTACTTACTGTTAGAACCTTGTCACATTGTAGCAGACAAACCCGTTGTGCTACAATGAGGAATATACCCGTCATACAATTTTTTTTTCTGTAGTTAAATAGCTCGTACCCGTTATATACTGATCCTACTATTTTAATACAACTAGTTATATAAATAAAAACTTGCTAAAATGTATATAGTAAGTATACAAATACTGTATAATGGTTATACACCAATTGAAAAACAATAAGTTACTCCGGTATCAAAAAGTTATATAACCCCAAAAATCAGTTGTATTGCTGTAGAACCCCTTGTTGCATAATTTACCTACTTTTTCAAAAACCGCGCCAATCGCTAGCCAATTAACGTAGCTTCCGGACGACCTGTCGAGCAGCCGAGTTGCGCCGAGGCCCGCCATTTCCTTTTATCTTTTCTTTCCTTTTCGTTCGGCTCGTCGCGTGTGCGCATGTGTTTTCTTTGCTTAGACTTTATAGTTTTTTGGAAGAGATTTTGTGGTCATGGAGTCCTTTGGACTAGCTGAGGACGTGTTAGAAAGGTTTCTAGGTAAGTACATTATTAAAAATCCTATTTTCAATGATTTAATTTGTTTTATTGGCATTTATACCGAGCTCCATCTAGCGTTCATCATATCATGGCGGCTTTTTAAAATCTTGCGTAGGTAATTGTTTTAATACTTATTGAAATTAATCGAAACTGATATATTTACCTACCATAGTATTTTATAATTTTATTTGAGACTTACCTACCTAGGTAAATATCTAGTAGGTAGGTATAGGTCACTACTAATTCTAAACGCCGAACAAGGGCTAGGCGATGCGGGGCCCCCATTTTATGTCACTTTTTCGAAACTTTTATTGGGATTGGGAATACTGGACTGGGTAGTAGGGTTGCCAGACGTCCCGTATTTCCCGGGACGTCCCGTATTTTAAGCTAATAAATAATTGTCCCGCCGGGACAGCTTATGTTCCGTATTTACACACCATGCACGTGAATTAAAATAAAAATTACGAAGCAATTCTCCCTAGATTCTTATTAAGTACATTTTAATTTTATAGAGTAGGTATTATAATATGTTAAAGGCAAAAAAGAAATCGTAAAACTTTCGCAATCTTCGACAAAATATTTAAAATAATTATAGGTACTTCTGAGTTTAAATAAAACTTTGGTAAAATATTTGTTTTATTTTATTTATTCTGGGCAAAAATACAAACAATCTGGCAACCCTACTGGGTAAGTACCCATAGGTACATATACCTACATAATTTATTTTAAAAAATGTTGTCTACCTAATAGCTTTAAATTGATTAGATACTCATCTTTTAATATACCCCTCCGTTAGGTAATCTTTAAAATTCAAAGCTCTTAATTTTAGTTCGGTAAAATAGACTTATTAGACCTAAGTATATCTGTATTAAGAGTGGATATTGCTATGACGAGGTTGTAGACCGAGTCGAGTAACCGTACAAGTGCTGTAGTGAGCCTTACCGTACGTGGAATATACAACATTTTATCTAAGACCCAGTATTTTAGCTTTTATGTGTTCAAAATGATTTTCATATTATGCAGACATTACACAAAAAAATTACAGTGACTGATGGAACAAAAAAATCATAATTTGATTAAAAATGAGTAACGTAATAAGTTCATTACATCACTGAGTGATGTAATGAGTTCATTACATCATTTAGTACAATGATACAGTATATTAGGTACATAACGCAAACAGGCTAATAAATAAAATAAATTTTCTAAACGTAAAGATAAAAAAAAACCTACCCATATATTGCTCACTTATATTAGGAAGTATATTTACCGGACACCCTGTATAAGCAATGGTCAAACTTACTTTTCAAAAAAAACATTACTTAATTTTAATCAATTTGCAGAGGAAGGAATCGACAACGCATCATTTGACCTTTTAGATGACGTGACAATTGCAAAGCTTTTTCCTAAGGCAGGGCCTCGTCTGCTGTTTAAAAAAAAATATAATGAATATAAAACCGAAAAGGAGCCAAAAGTTTTAGCTGAGGTAAATTAATTGGTCCAGAATAATTTTCACATAGAATTACTGAATTGCTATAATTTAATATAAAAATTGAATAGAAGCTAAAAGTAATCTTTTGAAAAATACATATTTTCAGGTATCCACCAATTTTGCTTCACCTTCATACACAACATCATCTGATACAGTGACTAACGAGGATTGTATTGAAATAGATCTCACGGATGTATGGACTAATGAATCACAGAATTTAAATGATGATAACATTTTAAATGCAACTCTCAAGGAAAATTTTGAGGAAGCTGACTTAAATTCTACACCGAAACGTCGAAGGACTATAGAAATTGTTAATATATTTGACGGGGTGAGTTTATTTCTTTTTAGGTTTGTATGGTTCTTAGTTTAAAACATTTTTTTTAGAGTTTAGAAAGTGTCCTGAGCAACACAATTGATGGTAAAATCGTTCTCCTGAGAAAGGGAAATTTAAACAATGACGCCAGACAAAGGCTGGTAAAAGAAATAATCAATTATTTAATTGGAAAACTGGGAGTAGAGGGGTATGTTAAAGCTGATGAGTTTTTACATATCTTAAGAACGTTATGGTTTTTTTGTGATAGTTCATTTTGTGCCTTGTGCATAAATTATAGTACATTCATAGGCTATAATCTCGCTCGTCAAATTTTCACTACCTAAAAAATATATTATCATATTATTGTATATTATTTATTTTAGTGTAAAAACATTTATGTTGGAATATGCTGCTGAGGAAATCGCTAAACTTTTCCCTAACGAAGTAGCAGAAACATATTACATTCCATATTTGCCGAAGTCTCCCAGTGTATTCAAGAAGGCAGCAAAAGGCAAGCTGTGGAGCAGGTTTGTGAACGTTAGATCGGCAATCAAGACAGCTGAAAATTCATTGAAGAAGGAAAAAGTGACATTGGCAATAAAAGGTATACCTTACTTATTTTTATTCAATATTTATTAATACCAAGCATTACAGCAGTTTCGAAAGTATTTTTCGAAAATGCGTTATCTATAATCTTACTAAAATAATATGTGATTTAAAATAGACTTAAAATGTTGCAAAAACTCTTGTGTAGCATAATATATTATTAACAAGTACCTACTCAAAATAAGTACATGGATATCATTTATAGTTTGTCCCACTTTTAAGAGCCTATAACTTTCTTGTTTTTTGAGTTCATTAAAAAAACAGGATGTAGAATTTTTAGCCAAGTTTTTATGGGTTTTGTCAAAAATGACAGTCACATGTCCCATTTTAAAGCAAAAATTAAATTTTTTTAAACGGAACACCCTATATTTGTCAAGTACACAAGTAGTCTATTCTCAGCTTAGATGTAGGTACTGTTAGAAAGCTACAAGCTGGCAAAGTTCAAAAATGTCATTTCATTTTTTAAAAGTCAATATCTCTGAAACTACTAAGTATAGACTGATGCACTTTATAAAAAAAATTATAATTTTATAAAATCACAAGAAAAAGAATTATCGTCTGTATTATAAAAAGAGTTATAAAATCATGCACGGCATATCAAGACAAAGAAAATGAAAATGACTTTTCTGATTATTCTTTTCTTATTTTCTATTCTTTTCTTCTTATTTTTTATATGCCGTGATTTTCTAACTTATTTTAAATTTTTTTTATGTAGAATCTGAAAATTAGAGTGTCCCATTTAAAAAATTAAATTTTTGCTTTTAAATGTGACATGTGACGCCTACTGGCATTTTCGACAAAACCCATAAGAGCTTATTGGATACAAGTTCTACATCCCGTTTTTTGAATGAACACGTTAACTTAAAAAACAAAAAGTTACAAGCTCTTAAAAGTGGGACAAACGAAAATGATAACCCTCTACAAGTGTAATCCATACCATGTATTTAAAGAAATATTATTACGTTTCGTATTTTAGAATACCCTAACAAGGATGCCGAAATAGATCTACTCTGCACAATAATAGAGCCAAAAGATAAAGTTGTGGCTCTGTGGAGGGAAACATATGAGCAGAGAAAATTAGTTTTAAGATCGTCTTCACTTACGGTTCAAGAAGTATTTGATCGATATGCTGCTCTCTCAACAAGCATTGGACCTGAATTGGTAAGACTGATTGATTTTTTTAAGTCCCTGTTGTACCAGATGATTGGTTATATTTTGCACCCCCACCTATCTTATATATTTGAAGGTATCAAAAAACTTTAAATACCAAATTTATAGAATTTTTGAAAAATTTTTATTGAAGAAAAAGAATAATTACTTATAATCTTATGTACACTGAGAAAATTTTCTAATAGCCACTACTTGAAAATTAATACTGGGTATTAAAGTTTCTGCATATAATAGGCTCCAATGCAGAGATCGAATTGTAGCAATTAGATTGGTCTAATAGAAACCATCTAATAACCACTATTAGATTTTCGAATAGAAATGCTATAATATATTCTAATAACCGATATATAGTGACCTAATAGCTGGTACACCAATATCTAATTACGGCAATTAGATTTTCTAATACAAATGTTTAAATACCAATAACCGGTATACAAGTTTTTTGTTGCCTTATACAGATTTCTAATAACGGATATTCAAATTTTTAATTGCCCCTATTCGAATTTCTATTACCGCCTATTAGGTTTCCTATTATCTTTATTCGAATTTCTATTAACGGCTATTAGAGTTTCTTATTGCCCGTATTCGAATTTCTAATAACGGCTATTAGAGTTTCTTATTGCCCTTATTCGAATTTTTATTGTGAGTGAGGTCTAGTAGCGCATTCGCCATTTCGTTTTTAATAAATATTTCGTTAATTTTTCCTTTTATCCAAAAGGCGGCCAAATACCGACATTTGAAGCATAATTACCTACAATTTAAAGTTAAACAAGTTTGAATTTATAAATCAATAAAAGCAGAAAAAGAAAAATGTACCTACAAACTTCACAAATTTTCTTTTTTTGCTTTTATTAATTCATTAATCAAAATGTTGTTAGTTCAAAACTGTAGATAATTGCTATTCAAGGACGGCTATTTGACCCTTTTTGAATAAAGAGAAAAGGATACGAAATATTAATTAAAAAATTACATGGCGAATGCATCACTAGACGTCAGTTTTAATAGCTATTATGTATTTCTGTTGGGGATAATAGAAAACGCATATCCATTATAAAAAATTTATTTAATGTTTATTAGATAAACTAATAATCCTAATTTTTTTAACCCCTCAAACTAATTCTATGGAACAATATTTTTTGTCAATGATAAAAACAAAAATTTGAAATATTAGTTAAACCATTATTATAAATTTCCTATGACTATCCGTCTTGTTTAAAAAAACACAAATTTCACTGTATTTTTGAACTTTAATAAATTAGTATATACTTACATAAAAACGAGAAACTACTTACTTATTCAATAGGATAAAAAAAAATTGGCATATATAAGTTTTCATTGCCCAACTCTGTCATAAAGTCCCCATAAAGTTTTTGAAAACAAGGTTGAGGTCCAATCTTCGTTCATTGCATTTTGTTGTTTCTTTGTCTTAAAGTTGGAACTGCTGATATTTTCCTGTAATAATAATAATGACAAAAATAATAATGTGACAAAAAAAGAATTATAATTGTACCTAAAAATTGCCGAAGGGTCGTCTCAAAAACAAGCTATTCCAAGATCACTTTCTAAATGATATATTTTTGAAAAACGTTAGTGAGATGAGCTCATTTTTGACAGATAAAAAAATTAAATACGATACCAGGTGTTTTCTACCTTCACATCCTCAATCTTAAGAAAGGTAGATAAGGTAGCCCCTGAGACGAACCAGAAAGCCCCAAATTGGACTAACGTGGGTTACATAAAAGGATACACCATTGAGATAAATTTCTATATATCATTGGAACACATAAACGGAACACATAAAACGAGCGTATTACGTGAGCAAGCAAACTTGAGGAAGGCAAACCTTTTCCTTATTTTCAAAGAGGGTGGGGGAGATGACAAAAAAATTGTTAGAAACTAAAATTAATGTCAAATAGAAGTGAAGTCTTTAAAGAAGAAAAATTGTATTTATTATCCTTTGACGAGGGTCTACGCTTTTCTTTATTTTTTATTTTAAAAACAAATAAAACCGTTTTTATGTAATATTTAACATTGATTTAAACTCTTCCTAACTAGGTATTTCTTACCTTCAAAATTTTCAATATAGTATGTCCCTATGTAACGTGCAATCGTAATTTATACTCATCAGCCATGTTGAAAAAGTCCTAAAAACAAGTAAAGAAAAAAGTTTAAAAAATCATATTTTAACAACATACCTAATATCGTATATATAAACAGCTGACAGAAGGTTCGATAAACAAAAAATTTAGTAATTTTTACATCTCGTACTCTATTAAACAAAATTTACCAAAATATCAAATTAATTTGTGACCTTTTAAAATGTAAAACAACAGCTACCTAAAAAAAACATTTTTTAAAATGTCGAATTTATGCCATTCACAGGCCATCAAGGATACGAGATCACTAATGATAGTCTTGACCAATCCAAAGACAGGTAGATATCAAAAAGTAATACAGTATTTAAAAAAGAAACTGCAATTTAAACAAACAAGTCAATATTTTTTGGTGCATTTTTCATTATTATTTTTCTAAAAGAAACCATCATTAATATAATCAGTTTAAAGTATATCATTAAATGAGAAGTTATTAAAAATCATAATTTGTTTTCAATATGCCGGCCATCTTGAATTCTAAAATAATACCGGACCGTACAAACTATGTCTGTAGACAAGGATTAAGGTTGTATATCAATTAAAACATTATAAAAATATGTACTTACCATCAAATGGAATATATTTTGAAATATTAAACAAAAATCACTAATTAATTACACAAACTTTGGGATAAAAAACAGCAGAGCATTTATTTCACTCCGACATGTCCGCGTTACCAAACATAAAAGATGGAAGAAAGAAAAACGTCATTTGTCTTGTCAATTCGATATCCTAATAGAGGTTATTGTTTAGTCTAATAGGCAGTATTATAGTTTCTTTTTATTATTTTTTCTAATAGGCAGCATTCGATCTCTAATAGCGGTTACTAGATTTCTTAATAGGAACTTGCCTATTGTGAAAACTTATTGTCAGTATTAGAGCGACTAATAAAGCCTATTAGATTTCTAATAACTGCAACAAGATGATCTGAATAGCGCTCTATTAGACCAATATTTTAGCCGGTATTTGGGTCCAATGATACGGGTTATTAGAAATCTAATTACCGGTATTAAAGTTAAGTCTATGCAGAAATATAATAGTACGAATTTTCTCAGTGTAGAATCTAAAAATTTAAAGATACCTATACAGGGTGTGCCATTAAAAAAAAACACAATTAATAATCATTTGACAGTTTTGTAATGTTTTTTTTTCTTCTGATATTATTTAATAAAAACTTTTCAAAAATCCTATAACTTTGGTATTTAAAATTTTTTGATACCTATTCAAATACATGAGATAGGTGGGGGTGCAAAATATAACCAATCACCCGGTACTTACAGGGTTATAATTTTAGTTTTTCCCACTTTTAAGAGCCTGTAACTTTTTTGTTTTTTGGGGTAGCGCGTTCATTAAAAAAAAATGGTTGTACCTACAACTTTGAGCCAAGTTTTTATGGATTTTGTAAAAATTGACAGTAAGCGTCAAATTTAAAAGCAAAGATTAAATTTTTTTTAAATGGAACACCCTGTTACAGGCTTTTAAAAGTGGAAGAAACTAAAATGATATCCCTGTATAATACAACATTTCCCAGATAGCACCGGACGTCCTAGGGACGTCCAGTTTAGATCCATTTTTAGTACATTGGTCCATGGACTAATTGTGGATGTACTATGTACGTCCATGTATTAACATCCACTGTACGACTGTTAGCGGACGTCCAAGCAGTGTCCATTTTACGTACATACATTTTAAATGCGATATAAAAGGAGTGTCACATGGATGGGACATTCTGTACCGTTTTACGGTAGTTTTACCGTTAAATATACCCATTATGTGAGTTTCATAGTTTCATCCTTTATAAAAGAGTCGTCATAATTTTTATGGGAGTACCTATGTTAAATTATGCTATATAGCACATTCTCTGTATGTTATAGGTTGTACTTACTGCTAAAACAATAAACCTGGAGTCGCCATTATTAGTTTTTTATAGTATATTATCGATGTTTAATTTAATAAAAATTTCACATCAATTTTAAATAATCCGCCATTTCTACCGCCCCGTTAGCGAATACCCAGCTTTCATTTTCCGGACGACGTCGTTGCCAAAAGTGCCTAAATCTTGCCATTTGTGAAGAATTTGCTATTTTAAAAATTCGGCGTGGTCGCAGGTAAATCTGCATAAAACCATAAAATGTTCGACAATATATATTGGTTATTATAAGGATTACTTTAGCCCTAATATTGTTTAACTAAATATTTTATATAAGGTAATAATGTTCGGCTAAAACGTTTAGCGAAATCTTCAATTTCGTTCCGGCAACAACGCTAATTATTTGATGGTAGATATGTCTATGGTAGATGGCATGTTCATTGGTGAGCGTTAGCAATGGGCAGTTATCGATCAGAGTATTTCATAATAGAATAAATAATTCCGTATATTTACCAGTACTTGATTGATACCACTCTATAGTGAATGCATACTACAATATTTTTAACGGTCGAAGACTGTTTATCTTAATACTAGTAGAACATTATCTCACGATATGATTAAAAAAATAATTGAAATAATTCATATCGAATTATTTAATTCGATTCGTCCCATCCAGCCTTTACCTATGCAAAACCTAACCTATTATTTGTTTTCGCTATGAGCAGCGTGTAGTAGCCCGCCTTTTTCTCGTTCCTTGTGGTGAATTCATGTTATGTTCATGTTGTATTACTTGTATTGTTTCATTGTTGGGTCATCGTGTAACATTTGGATATTAAATATCCATTTCAAAGTGTTTAAACTGCGTAGGTACCTACAGAACAACCTTACAAAACTCCAACTTAAGAAGCTCCCAGGTAAGTGGCACTATATCTATTATATTAATCAAATCATTTTTATTTTGTCGTTTGGCTTAGCCAAATAGTAATTTTACTCTTTGATTATGCATAGTTAACCTATGCATGGTTGCTAAGGTATTTTTCATATATTTTAACTTTAGGTACAGTCAATCGGGGTAACTTTGACCATCAGGGTATCTTTGGCCCAAACTTAAAAAATCGATTCAAAAATATCCGTTGAATTTACAGGTAACTAACTTACTAATGTTTTCGTTTGAAACTGCTTTGTAATACGTTTACTGCCACCTAGCGACCGTAACTTGGACTCAAGGTTGCTATTGTCTAGTCAGTTGCGCCAAATTGTCCACACGTGAAACAGCTGTTTCCAAAGCACCTGTTGCAATTTAGCATATTGCTGATTTTTAAGTGAAATATAAGGTAAGAAATTGTTTAAAAATTAATAGTAGTACTTATTTTAGGGATTTTGAAGCTTTTGTTACATAATACACATATTTTAATAAAATAATCAAACATTTTATACACCCTTTTACGTTTTTACGTTTTTAGGGTAACTTTGGCCCGGGCCAATGTTACCCATATCCAATTACCATGTTTTTTAAATGTATTATTTTTTACATTTTAGCGCCAAAATGCCAAGAAAAAAAGCGAATTTGACAGTAGCTGGAACTCGCCGGTATGGAACCAAGTCAAATTACACGACCGAACATCTTCAAGAAGCAATTGACAAAATTAAAAGCGGTCAAATGGGTCAAAGGGAAGCTGCCAAACAGTACAAAATTCCAAGGTCTACTTTGAAAAACAAATTGACGGGAAGATACAATAAGGCAGTCGGGCATCCGACAACTCTTACCCTTGAAGAGGAAGAAATTGTAGCAAATCACATTATAGCCGTTAGTCAACAAGGTATTCCGGTGTCTCTTCAAGACGTGCGTATTATTTTAAAAAGTTATTTGGACAGTCAAGGACGCAAGATTAAAATGTTCAAAGATAACAAACCAGGTTGGGAATGGGGCAAATTATTTCTTGAAAGACACCCAAATATTAAACAGACTTTCGCTGCTAATATTTCCAGAAAAAGGGCTCAGGTTGGCATGGAACAAATAAATTCGTTTTTTAATTATATTGAACAAGAATTAGTAAATGTACCTGCTGAAAATATTTTCAATTTCGATGAATCTGGCTTCCATGATCAACCCAAGAAGACCAAAGTTTTATTTCGGAGATCTTGCAGACACCCTGAAGTAGTACGTAACTCAACAAAATCTTGTTTTACGGTAATGTTTTGCGGTAGTGCCGCAGGAGAACTTTTGCCGCCATATATCATTTTTAAAGGGACTCATAAATGGACCGATTGGATGTTTAAAGCTTTACCTGGCTCCAGAATGAATGTCTCTAAAAGTGGATGGATAGATACCCCCATATTTGATGATTGGTTCCAAAATCAATTATTACCCGTCCTGAGAAAAAAACCAGGAAAGAAAATTGTAATAGGTGACAATTTAAGTTCCCACTTAAGCATTAAAACTCTTAAACTCTGTGAGGAAAATAACGTAAAGTTTATCTGTCTTATACCTAATTCGACTCACTTACTCCAGCCCCTTGATGTGGCCTTTTTCTCGCCTTTGAAAACTGCGTGGCGATCAGTCTTGCTAGAATGGAGAATGAGTTCCCAAGGAATTAAATGTATAAGTCTTCCCAATAACCGATTTGCTCAGCTACTCAGTGAAACACTTACTCAGTTAAAAGAAAGAATTTCAGGAAATCTTATTGCTGGTTTTAGGGCGACTGGTTTGTTTCCGTTGTCCAGAGAACACGTTTGTTTAAAACTTCCAGACTATACAAGGCCTAATAATTTAGATAATATTCAAGATACCCTTGGTAAAGAGTTTCAAACCTTTTTGCAAAGCATTCGTTCTTCTGATCTCTCAGCCCCTCAAAGAATGAGAAAGTATCAACTTCCAGTCCTTCCGGGCAAAAGCGTCTCTGCAGAGGAGGTTGAAGCCTTTTACGCAACAAAACAGGAAGCTGCGAAACAAAAAGAAACCAAAAAGCGACAGAAAAAAAGTACCACGTCCACCAAGAAAAGTCAACCAAAGAAAAGGAAAGTATCAAACAGAAGCAAGTATGTTCTTTCTTCAGATAGTGAATCCGAGGTTGATATGGAATCCAACAAATCTTTTGTATATAGGGAAGAATCAATGACTACGGAGACAAGAACAAAAGGATCTAATTTTAACAAAAATAATGACAGTCACATGGAAATGGGAAATGAGGACGTCGAATTGGAAAATATAAATACGTACGAAAACCACGACGAAAATTTTGAAGAATTAAGCGATGTGCGTAGAGAGAACAATGATATGGAACTTGACGATGAAGAAAGAACAAGCAATGAAGCAGAAAATAAAGTAATAGAAATCAAAGAGAAAGAAATTGAAGGAGAAGAAGAAAGACCAATTAATAGCGTAATGGATGAAATGCCAATTACAATTGAACAGTTCAATGAAACCGAGCCTTTGTCAACAGTGGTTGAAGAATACGTCGTTGTGGGTGCCGATCTACTAATTCTTGAACCACCAGTTAATAAAGAATCAAAATTTAAAATTGACGATTACGTAGTGGTGCACTATGACCACCAATATTTTCCGGGAATTGTAACAAAAATAATTAAAAATAAAACTGACGGCTTTACTTACAGTGTCAATGCTATGCAAAAAAGTGGAATTAAATGGCAATGGCCAAAAGCAACAGATGAGATATTATACAGGGAAGAAGATGTGATCAAAAAAATTAATTCCAGCGATATTAAACCTCACACCAACAGAGGAATTTTTAACGTTAAAGATGCATTTCTTCTTGAAAAATGGAATGGAGGATGTCAAGAGAGTGTAATGAATGAAGAAAAATATAGAGTCAATGATTATGTTGTAGTACATTATGAAGAGAAGTTCTTTCCTGGTAAAGTGACAGAATCCAAAAAGAAAGACATTGATAATTTTATATACAAGGTGAATGCATTTGAAAGATTTGGGCAAAAATGGAGATGGCCAATTAGAAAAGACGAAATATTTTATGAAGAGGAAGATGTGATTAAAGTGATTAAAGAGGCTGATGTGATTCCCCATAACAATAGAGGCATTTTTAAAATTCTCGATTCATTTCTTTTGGAAAAGTGGGAACCTTTTTAATTTCACTTGAATGGCATATGTATTTTTAAGCTACATAATATGTACCTACATGATTAGATATCAAAACCACAAAATTGTTTTTTTTATATAAATTTTCTTCTTTTTTTAAAGATATTTGTTTAACTCCACAGAATACAAAACTTAACACATAATATTCAAAGGCTTGTTTAAACATGCATAAAAATTATATACCAACAAAGCCTTTGTCGCTAATGGTGTAAAATAGATGAATTAAAACTATATTTATTAGATTATTTTTATTTCTACTGGTTTTTGCAAACATTAGCAAGTGGTCTAATGTTGACCGGACTCTTAGTTCGTTCAAAATACACAAGTTTAAGTTAATTTTCATGTGGCGGGCCAATGTTACACAAGTCAGGGAGGTAACTTTGGCCCACCACTTTTTTTTTTTAAATCACTGAATAAAGACAAAACTAATACTATAGGCATTATAAAAATGTTTATGACACAACGTTTTATCATTATGAACTCAAATAACGTAGTCAAATACTCTATAACTTGAAGATATGTAAGAAAATAGGTCATTGGTGGGCCAAAGTTACCCCGATTGACTGTATTAGAAGAACATTTTTTTTAGAACTAGTTACATGCACAGAATCCCACGGAAACCGCGGATTCAGCAGATTCCCAGGCTCATCTTTCCAAGAAGTTCTTATCTGTGTTACAAGCCAAGTATCACTTTTATTGTAAACTAAAATCATTCTCTGGCTATATTCTGTGGTACACAGTCCATTTTTTATAACTTGTAATTCATTTTTAAATAAATTGTTTTTTTAAAAACAAGTTTGGGTGTTCGTGTTATTTAAGTGGCGCAGTCGGTAGGATTGGTACGGTGGTGTTTTTCCCAAATTTTTGAAGAATTCCGACCACTTTGCGGTTTCAACCCTTAAGTGCTGATCCGAAAGAACCAACATCGAACGACCCAGGACAAGTATTGACCAGGCCAGAGGATCGGGAAAGGACAAGGCTCTGAACGAAGACTTCGGAAAAAGTAAGTGCCATTTCCTTTTCACCCCCGTCAAACCCTTCGATTAGGACTTTGATAGGGATAGTTATAGGGCAGTGTATAGCACACAGTTTTTTCAGTCTATCGTAGACAAATTAGTTTTAGATTTTTTCAGTCTATTGTAGACAAATTAGTTTTAGATTTTTTCAGTCTATGGAAGACAAATTAGGGTAAGATTTTTGCAGTCTATCGTAGACACGTAAGTTAAGGTTTTGAAAAATACCTTCTCGCAGAGAAAAAAAAAGGAACTTTCATTTTTGCAGTCTATTGCAGACAAGTAGGTTAAGATTTTTGAAATAATATATATTTGTACACTTCTCGCAGAGAAAGTAAAGAAAAAAGTAATTTTCTTTTATTAAAGAAATATTGTTTATTCTAGTATTGTTTTAAATAGTAAATTATTCTGTTAATTTACTGAAGTAATTAAATTTAAGAAAATGGCTACAAAAGAGGCTCCAAGTGTAGTCAAAACTGTCAATTGGGATTTATTTAAATCCAAAATAGAAAATATTAAACCATTTAATGGGGACAGTAACTTTTTAGCTAGATTTGTCAAAAGATGTGACGACCTTGTTAATAAATATAAAACTTTTAATGACGATGATCTAAATCAACACGTATTTGAATGTATTCAAGAGAAATTAATTGATAAAGCCGAATACATGGTTGGCAGACGTGTCGAATTAGATGATTGGGATAAATTAAAACCTGCATTATTCCAATGTTTTTCTGATAGAAGAGATATTGATTGCTTGGTACAAGAATTGACGCGTACCAGACCTTATAAAAATGAACACCCTGTGGATTTTGGTAACAGATTGCAAATTTTGCGTAGTAACGTTATCCAACGTATTAGTAATGATACTACCTTATCTGACGAACAACGTAATTGCCAAATTGTTCATTATGAAAAAACAGCATTAAATACCTTTATAGGCGGTTGTACGGGAACTTTACGTAATAACATGTACATTAAAAAACCAACATCTTTAGAAGATGCAATGGCTTATATTAAAGAATATGAAAATTTCGAGAAATTATACGGAAATATTCCAGAAAGACCAAATCAAAAAATAAATTTACCACAAATGCATAAACCAAACAACTATCAAAATTCGCAATACTCTCCTAATTTTGTTCCAAATCAATATCAAAACACGCCAGTTCAAAGACCCCAGTTCTTCCAAAACTTTCCAAACCAACAATATTACCCAAGACCAATGTGGCCTAGCCAACCAATTAACTTACAACCTAGACCAGCACAATCACGAAAATACCCGACAAACAGACAAGTATTTGGACCCCCGCAAAATGTGTTTAGACCCAACCAAATACCCCAAAATCAGATGCCAAAACCAACCCCTATGTCGACAACTTCGCGAAACCCTTCCGTAGCTACAAATAGAAATCAAAATTCCCAAAACCAAAATTTCCAAAATCAAAATTTCCAAAATCAAAATTTCCAAAATCAAAATTTTCAAAATCAAAATTTTCAAAACCAAAATTTCCAAAATCAAAATTTTAGATACCCACAGTATCAAAAACCTCATTTGGTTTTCGAGGAGCTTTTTTCAAACGAAATCGGCGACAACACAGAACAAGATGTAGCGACGCCGTTTACCGACTCTTATTATCAGTACGACCCAAACATGCCGTACTATAATGAAAACGAAATTATCAAAAATGACCAATCGGAATTTACCGACAAAAATCATGACGAAGATGAACAATATAGTTCTGAAAATTTTCGGGACACGGGCCCAGAAAACCCTCAAGCCTGACAGAAATTAACATTTCTTCAAATAATACACTACCATACGTAGCAATAAAAAAACCCAAAATTAAATTATTAATCGATACCGGTAGTTCGCGATCAATATTAAAACCATCAATAGTCGAAAAATTCTACCCGAATTGTATTTATAATTCAAACAATACAATCAAAACAGCCCTAGGGAGCCAAACCACGCAATTTCAAGCTATAATACCAGCATTCGCAGAATTTGGCAGTAGTCACGAAATAAATTTTATTTTATTTGATTTTCACGATTATTTTGATGGAATTTTAGGACTTTCAGATTTAATAAAAATGAATTTAAATATCGATCTAGTTAACAAAAAATTAGTCGGAAAAAACATTCAAATTCCGTTTCAGTACAGTGAACCTACCGAAGTTAATTTTTCTTTTTCAGTTAAACCCCATGAAAAAATTATAAAAAATATTCCTGTCAGTATATATAACGGTGAAATTTTAACAATACCTGGAAAAAATAATCAAGCCGCAGACGCGTTATCAAGATATCCAATCGATAATGATCTAAACGCACTGGAGACTCAATCAATAGACAATAACCCCGGAGACATAGACATCACAGTCGAGGACTACTTACAAAACGCAGATGTACTCCCAAATATTGATGAGTCAATTATCCAAGAAATCCTTGACCCCCAATTTGAACAAACCCGAATTAAAATACTTTCAGACATTCAAATTGCACCCCCCGGTACACCCAAAGACCACAATATAACAGAGGACTCACAAACAGTACACACTTCTTTAGAAGAACCAATCCTTAATATACCTATATCGGAAAAATCTCTAAATACATTTAAAAATCAAATAATAATAACCGAAGGTGACATAGACAAAATTCAATGTAAGTTTAATAAAATATTTCAAAATACGCGATTGTATATATCTGTTTCTAGTAGAAATCCAACGCCCATTTTGTACAAATTTTAAAAGAATATATAGAACCAAAACAAGTATACGCAGTATACTTTAGGAACCCAACACTGGCCCAAAACTTTGTTATCACGGTCCAAAACCTATTTAAAAATTCTTCTTTTAAATTAATTCAATGTACAAAATTTTTACAGGATGTTGAAACCCTAAACGACCAAAAAGAAAAACTAGACCTATACCATACCACTAAAACTTGTCACCGCGGGATAAATGAAATGAAAATTTCTCTTTGTGCTAAATTTTATTGGCCAAAAATGTCCGTCGACATAGAAAACTATGTTAATAATTGCGAGACATGTTTAAAAAATAAATACGACAGAGACCCCCCGGTAATAAAATTTAATTTGACACCCACTAGCTCAAAACCTTTCGAACATATTCATATTGATACTTTTAAAATTTCAAACGAAAGCTATTCAACTATAATAGATTCATTTTCAAGATACGGACAAGCCTATTCGTTAAAAAGTCTAACAGGACCCATGGTAATAGAAAACCTCCTAAATTTTATATCACACCATGGATTGCCACAAAAAATAACTGCTGACTCAGGCACTGAGTTCAAAAACAAAGAAATCGAAGATTTTTGTAAAATATATAAAATCGAACTACATTATACTACCCCCAAAAATAGTAATTCAAACTCCCCTGTTGAAAGATTCCACTCTACAATAATCGAACACTATCGGTGTCTAAAAGAGGAAACTAATACTTTTACCCCCGAACAGCTGATCAAACGAGCTATACTCGGCTATAATAATTCTATACATAGCGTAACGAAATTTACACCTTTTGAAATAGTTAAAGGACATATAAACAGTACCGACCCATTCGATATTAATGACCAAATAATTATATCAAATTACGTACAGAAACATAAAGAAACTGCTAAAGAACTTTACAGGAAAATTCAAGAACGGAACGCGGAAACTAAAGAAAAAATTATATCAAAAAGAAACGAAAATCGCCGCGAACCACCCGATTTTGATAAAGAAAAAGTAGCTTACATTAAAACCAAAGCTCGAAATAAAGCCTTACCTAAATTTAAAAAGTCACCAATAAAAGGACAGAGTAATATTAAATTAATTACGCACAAAGGAACATACCATAAAAGTTTTGCTAGAAAACCAAAAATTAAACAAAAACCCTCTTTGCAGGTAAACAATGAAGCTAATACTTCTAACACTGCTTCCGGTCCTTCAGATACTTCCAGCCAGCAGTGAACAGACAGACATACAATTAACAACAATAAAAAATCCCATTTTACCCATCCAACTTGGCAATGCAAAAATTATTTATAATAAACACACCTTTTTACACTATATAGATTTAAATCCAATAATAACGCAACTACAAAATATTGAAAAATACTTTTTAATAATAAAAGGCAATATTACAACAGAAAAACCCAATAACCCAATCTCTTATCAGGGCTTAGCGGAAAGTCTTCTCTTACGTACCGAATTTCTTATTCAAACTACACAAGAAAAACTCGAAAATCTCCACCCACACATACGCAATAGACGAGGTTTAATTAATATAATAGGTAAAACATATAAATGGCTTTTTGGCACGTTAGACGCTGACGATGGTAAACGTTACGACGAGGCGATCTTAAACTTAGCTCAAAACCAGAAAAATATAAAGAAAGAACTTAATTTACAAATATCCCTATCGAAAAATTTGATTGATAATTACAACAAAACGATATCGACTCTGAATAAAAATCAGAAAGAACTGGAATACAGCTTAAATATCTTTCAGGCAACAGTGCAAAATTCTTTTAATAACCTTAATCATTATATAACATTTCAAGGCGTCTTATCTCAAATAAATCTAGATTGCCAAAATTTAATTACCTTTGTTGACAATCTAGAAGATGCAATAATGTTTGCTAAGCTAAATACACTCCACAATTCTATAATATCTAGTCATGAATTAGAACAGACGATAACCTATTTGAAAACGATATACAGCGAAAATCAAATTCCAAATTTCAAAAATATTTTATCATACTATCAAATTTTAAGCACTCAAGTTACATTTTCTAAAACAAAATTAATTTTTGCTATACATGTACCTATAATTAAACCTGGAACCTATACCTTTTCCCATTTATATCCCGTGATCCAAAAAGGCAAAGCATTTATCCCAAAATACCCTTATTTGGCACAAACCCTTAAAGAAGTCCAGTTCGAAGAAAGTACTTGTCCATCAGTAGAAGATACCTATTACTGCATGGAGAAATTCTACCCACCAGACAGTTGTACCCTTCAACTAATGGAAGGCACCTCCACCACTGGTTGCAAAATTTTAGAAATAAAAATGGCAGAGTCAATCTTTGAACAAGTTACACCCGAAGAAATTCTTGTCCTACCATCACAAAAGGAAAGAATTTTTGCCCAATGTAAAAGCGATCAATATTTGGAAATCGAAAACCCAACATTGATCAAAATTCCGAATTCTTGCAGTATTCAAGCAAAATACAAGAAGTTTATCCATGACGTCAAATTACAGCAAGGAAAACCATTAATACTACCGACTGTTGAAATAGCCACTATGGACACAACAAAGTTGTACCGAACACCAAATTACACCGAAATAAATTTCGAAGAAATCTATCGACTAAAAGACCTGGCCAATCAACTATCGCCAATACAAGAAATCAATCAATCTATCGAGAGTCCAATCACATTCAGCCTATTGACGTTCGTTATACTGATGCTATTATTATGGATCATTTTCAAGAAGAAACAATATATTGTCAGATGGTTTAAGAAAAAATCCAATCAAGCCAGAAAAACCGAAGATATCGATGACTTTCAAAATCCATCCTCGATTTTGTCAGCTTAAGAAGGGAGGAGTTACATGCACAGAATCCCACGGAAACCGCGGATTCAGCAGATTCCCAGGCTCATCTTTCCAAGAAGTTCTTATCTGTGTTTCAAGCCAAGTATCACTTTTATTGTAAACTAAAATCATTCTCTGGCTATATTCTGTGGTACACAGTCCATTTTTTATAACTTGTAATTCATTTTTAAATAAATTGTTTTTTTAAAAACAAGTTTGGGTGTTCGTGTTATTTAAGTAACTTTTCAATCATTCCTCCTATACAAAGCTGTGAGTCACTTAAGTAACTAGATACTTAGTAACTTAGTTCTTTTTTGAATCATGCCAAATGTAACTGTAACTTCGTTACTTTTGAAAAGTAACTTGTATCTAGTTACTTTTTAGGAGTAACTATACACTTAAAAAGTAACTAGATACTTATTCATTTTAAAGTAACTAAGTTAGGTACTTTTGAAGGTCCTCTAGGATACCAATTATGCACACGTGCCGTCCATCAGATGATTACCAAGAGTTGATCGGCGGCCGTTAATCAGATTTTCACAAAGGGACAAGCGGCGAGTCGCGAGCGTCAAACAGCAAACTGGTTGGAACGCGAAATTTCTTGGAAAGCATTCTATTCTACTTGTTCGTTGTTCGAATTAACACTTCTTAGTTTAGTTTTCTGATGGTAATAGGTAATAGTGGTAGTGTGCACAGGAAAATGAGACATCACTACCTAGTAAATTTATGGTAACTAGTTCAAAAGCATCTTAGTTACTTTTAGAGTTTCGTAGTTACAATTAAAATAACTAGTTACTCAAAAGTATCTTAGTTACTTTAAGTAACTAGTCACAATCAATGTAACTAGTTACTTTAAAAGTATCTTAGTTACTATAACTAGTTACTTTAACTAAGTAACTAAGAACTAAGTTACTTTTAGGTAAAAGTAACTATTTCTTATAAGTATCTAGATACATTTGTGGAAAAGTATCGAAAAAGTAACTAGTTACTTTTCTGAAGTAACTTTCACAGCTCTGCTCCTATATTATAATAACAAATAATAATTTATAGAAATATATTTAGTTTCAAAAATTCGCTGTGTTTTTTGACTATTAGATAACGATATTGTGTATAAATATTTACTATAATGGGCTATTTTTGGAAAATATAATAGTGACATAGAAAGCCTTTTAGTTCACGGGGGGGCCCCCAAAAAATTTGACACGCTACTGGTGCTAAAAATCTAATTTTTAAATACTTAAATCCAAAATAGCAATTAAATTAATCATATCCTATTGAAAGTAACAGAGTTGACAACTACTTACGGTATAGTGACAGAAAAAGAAGACAAAAGTGTATCTATTATATCACAAAAATTAAAAATTCACGTTTTGGCAGAAATGATAAGTAAACTACATATTCTATTAACCAACAAAACCGCAACATCGATATTTCAAAACACACCCGCCAGAGGCGCCACATGTATCCTCAACTAGAAGGCCTAACATAAAAATTTCCCCTGAAGACAGTATTATAATATAATTAATACGGCAGGTATGTTCTGTTTCCGCGCAAAAGTGTATTATCTTAAAACTGCTACCCGACATTCTTTTGGTTTTCGTACAAAGTGTATTATTTTATAATGACCCGTAGATAAGCACGTTTTATTCCGAGTAGTATTTTGAGTTAGGTATAACACTTTTGTATGGAAAGTTTTATTAAAAATGTAAAATGTGTTAATGCAAAAGTGTATAATTATAAATTAATGCATTTTTGTAAGGAGTATTTTAAACCAATTGTGAACATTTTTTATAATCATTAGTGTGTTATTTTTAGATACGACGGTTTTTACCAAAAGTAAGTAAATTTTTGTATATTATTTTGCTTTTAATACAATTTTGAATCAAAAAAATGTTTAAGAACTTTGCTGATAAAAACGTTGGAAAGCATATTTTTTGTTTAAAATGGTAAATTAAGTTTTTTATAAAAGGTCAGTTGATAGGTACAGACATGTTATACTATACTTTTTCACATTTAAAACACGGATAATGTCAATAGAAGCACGTGAACACCCAGTCAACACCTTAATAGAACATGGCCGTATTATAGTCGTGAACGAATATAATAAATTTGTATTATATTTTAATAATAATAAATCCTAACATATGTATTGTCCACAAATGGGGTTATTAGGACTCGATTGGGTAAACCTTGTGATGTAAATGCCATGTTTTTTTATTTATTAGAAGCCATATCAATCGTAGATTTAGAAGCGTTCTATCTGCCAGTCTTCCTTTAATTTTATGAATCACAATTTAAGGATTCTCCAACATTTCACGTTTATAAACATTACGAATCATTTCTTTTATTCACAAATCAAAATGTCCTTTTTTGGTTGATTTTTGGGAGGTTTAAACGTTATGTTTTCACCTTTATCCGCGGTATCTGTGGAGGACAAAATTTAATATTATCAGAAAAAAACTAACATTTAAAATTTATTAATTTGTTATTTTTAGATGCTTAAATAATGGATTCTCCTAAGAGTCAAAGAGTGTATTCCATAAGTAAAAGAACTGAAAAAATGGTCAATGCTGTATTAAACAAAAAGTGTGAAGACACAACAACAATGTGAAAAATTTGCACACAACAGAACAGAAAATATACCTAATAATATTATTAAACATGTTGGTAATGAGTGTCATTTCAACAAAGAAAATGAAGTTGTTTTCGATGATCAGAGTGGCCGGCAGGATGCGAATTTTAGAGTAAACGTAGGGGAAAACTTACCTGTTCAACAAACCGAAGTTTTGGAAAGTCAAGAGAGATTCGAACATTTGTCATGAAACAGCAGCGAAGAAGAAAAATAAAGCGCACACATATTTTAATATATTTTGTGGTGATTTGGAGCATAAAAGCACCACTATTGCTGGTGAAGCGCATGACTTTTCGAGTAATATTATGGACATTGACGGAAAATTGCCATTAAATAAAGATGTTCATATAAGACAGGAAGGTAATTATTGTCTTACTTCTAACAATGATGACTTTAGAAAAGGCCAAGCTTTAAATTCTGACAATAATAACAGTGTTAAAGGCTCCAGCTACGGTATTAATAATTACTGCTGTAGGATACCTACTAATGATTTTTTAAAACAAGACATGTCCTAATACTTCAAAATATAACTTGACTAAAGATTATACACCATCTGATTTTTCCGAGGACGACGACAATAGTGTAAAAGACCGCAACTATGAAACTGATTCCTCGAGTAGCTCTAGCACATCTTCATCCTCTGCATCATGATCCTCCTCGTCATCGTGTTCTTCTTCTACCCCATTAGCTTCTTCCTCTGTTATAGTTGAGCAACCAAGAATAATGAAAAGAAACTGACCCGAAAAAGATCTCGAAATGAAAGTTGAATGATTAAGGAACAAAACAAAACGACTCAGAAATGTTGGAAAAGAATATGTTTCCACTGGCAAACAAAAAAAAATTATCCCAGCGAAAACTATCAAGACCGATTGCGGAGAAAAATGCAAATATAAATGCAACAAAAAAATAACAAAAGAACAACGACTAACATTGTTTAGTGAATATTATAGCTCAGATGACATAAATAGAAAACGAGAATTTATCGTTCGCCATTCCGACAGAATTCAACCAAAATATAGAAGAGAGACGATAAAAAGGAATTTTAATTACGCTTACTTAGGATATAAAAGAATATGTAAGGACACATATAATGTCAATACCACGAGTCGAGAGCCATTATCTAAGGGCACAAACTACTAAAGAGTTTATAGATGGAGGTACGACCATCGCGGATTTGCATAGGGACTATCAGACTTTATGCAGAAGCAAGAACAAAGCGGCCGCAAATTATCACATGTTGGTTGGTTGGTTGGTTCAAGGAGGGTTGACCTGTTGTCAGTAGACTGCAGCCAAATGGCTTATTGTATCCCTTTTGCTTAACGTCGGGGTAATGTCAGCCAGACGGGACCTACAGTTTTATACGTGGGATCCGAACCACGCGTATGCACTGGTTTATCCGTCAGTCCCCTAAAGGCAGGATTATCCGCCCTCAATGGGTCGTATTCGGGAGTCATCCAGTGTCATACTGCATTCTTACCTCTAAAATCTTGGGTATACTTTTTTTTATTAAGCTTACACCCGTCCCGGGGATCGATCCCGGGTCACCTGCGGCCGAATGCGACAGCTCTACCACTGAGCTGCCATACCGTGGTATCACATGTACTCTGATATATTTAATAGAGAATTTAATATTTCTTTTTTTGTACCAAATAAGGACCAATGTAATTTATGTTACGTATATCTAAATGCCAATCCAGAAGGGAAAGAAAAAATGAATTGAGTCGAATTGAAATGGATATTGACAAGAAAAAAGTAAACGAAACCTATACTGTTGCTTGTTTTGACATGCAGGCAGTACTTCAAATTCCTAAAGGAGAGATTTCGATTTTTTATTATAAATCGAAGTTAAGCGCAATGAACTTTACAATTACAGAGATGGCCAATGATGCAATACATTGTTATGTTTGGCATGAGGGTGAGGGAGGAAAAGGTGCAACAGAAGTGTGATCGTGTATGCGTTCTTATCTAGAACATAAATCAATTCAATGTGACTCAGACGATTTGGAAATAGTTGTATATAGCGATAACTGTGGTGCTTAACAAAAAAATAGCATTTCAATTTCAAATTCCATAGCAAATTTTAGTGGTCATTTTTGTGTGTGATTTATCATTGGCCTGGACTTATTGATATAATATTTAAACATTTTTTTCTTTTTAGGTTCTTGATTGCTGTTTTCATGTATGCTGTTATGAAATTTAAAATAAAAAGTATTACTCACAAATATCTTGTAGTGGGTCATACTCAAAATTGTGGAGATTCCGTCCACTCGACCATTGAAAAACAAGTAACAAGCAATTTTGTTTAATAAACTATTTTAAGTAAGGTGAGTAGGGGTAAATGTAATAATGGGGTAATTGTAATATTGCCTAATAAATAGAAAATAATGAGTTCAGATACTAGCGCCACCTAGTAGTGACTCAATTGGATACTTTTACTGGCAGCTGCTCATAAATGAAATCTATTTTACCGACCGTCAGCATGCGCCATGCATTCTTGCAGAATATGTCCAAACAGGTGGCCGCACGAGTTCACAGGGAAATAGTCCAGCAACAATAGCCAGCGCGTTTTTGCAAGTAAGTCCTCAAAATATTACTTTAATTTGTTATTTAGTATTTCTCTTTTATGTACAAAATGCAATTGGATCTTTTAGCTATATATTAACTATAATTTGGGTTATGTTACATTTCCCCCAGGAATTTGTTACCTGGGGTAAATGTAATAAAATCACTGGGGCGATTGTATTATATATATTACATTTACCCCTTTGTTTTAGGTCTTTTACAATGGTTCGCCATTATATAAAAAAAAATACTGCAGAGCCTAAATACAGCCAAGAAAATTTAAAAACAGCCTTGCAAGAGATTACAGCAGGTAGATTAACTATTTATTCAGCTTCAAAAAGGTATGGCATTCCATATCCAACCCTTTATACACGCAAAACAGGTACACGGGGAAAAATATGTAAAAGCAAGGGTCGCCCGACCGAAGTGCCTCTAGCGGCAGAAATTGATTTGGCAAATGGAATAAAGGTCCTAGAAAAATGGGGGTTTGGACTCTCCCGCAAGGAAGTTTTAGAACGGGTAGGCCTGTATGTTCAACAGAACAATATTGAAACTTCATTTAAAAACGGTGTCCCAGGAGAAGACTGGTTTATGGGATTTAAGAAAAGACATGGATTAAGCCTGAAAGTACCACAAAACGTGGAATATTGCAGAAAAAAAGCCGTGGATCCATTTTTAATCTACGGTTATTTTGAACTTTTAAAAGAGACTCTCACCGACCTGAATCTACTCGACAAGCCAGAACGTATCTGGAATTTAGACGAGTCCAGTTTTTCAGTTAATCCCAGAAAAAGTAAAATTGTTGGAGGAGTCGGTTTTCCAGCATCGAGAACTACAAGTACCTCTGGCAGAGATAATACGACGGTATTGGTAATGTGTAATGCTGCAGGAGGAAAAGCCCCACCTTTGATAGTATTTAAAGGTGTCAACATATGGGACCAATGGGTGGCTTCAGAGGAAAAAACATTTGAAGGTACTGTTTATGCAGCTACGAAAAATGGTTGGATGGACTCGGAAGTCTTTCGGAATTACTTTGTAAATTCAGTAATTCCTGCAGTAGGAAACGATCGCCCTGTTTTAATTATATATGACGGTCATGGATCACATGTAGACGTTCGTTTCATACAAACTGCCATGAGCGAACAAATCACAATAATGAAACTACCTCCCCATTCAACACATTTGCTACAACCCCTAGATTTAAGCGTGTTTAAATCGCTAAAAATTAAATGGGATGACAAGCTAATTGTATGGCAGCGACAACATCTTGGTCTAAAATTACCCAAGAGAATATTTTCTGAGTTTTTCTGCCAAGTCTGGAAGGAACTTAAGATAGACGTTATTACAAACGGCTTTAGAAAGGCCGGGATATTTCCCCTTGATGCTGAAGTTGTTTCAAGAGAACAGTTTTCCCCGGAAGCTATAAAAAGATGGGACCTTTTTCAAGAAGAAAAAAGGAATGTCACTAGGAGAAGTGCACTAAACTCCCAAAACAACAAGCAAGACTCGTCCAACATCGATAAAGAAACTTTTTCAGGTGGCCAAGAGGGTGGCTCATCCAACATTCATAAAGAAAGTATCTCTAGGGATGTACAAGAAGCTGGCCCATCCAACATTCATAAAGAAAGTATCTCTAGGGGTGTACAAGAAGCTGGCCCATCAGGCATATCCAGTTGTAATGATGAAAATATTGACAATGAAGAAGTTAATATAAACGAGAAGCCAATTACATTCACCGAATTGCTGCTAAGAACCATCAAGCAGAAGTCATCACTCGAAAAATGTAAGAGAACCAAAGTTGGACTTGGCTCTGAAGTTCTTACAAGTAAAGAAGTATTACAGCGTCTTGAAGAAAAGTCAGACCTGAAAAAGAAGAAACCCACGAAAAATAAGAAGACTGTGCAAGCCATCAGTAGTGATGAGGAATGCGAAAGCCCCGAATATATGGAATCCGATGATGATAATTGTCTAGAGTTTCTTGAAGAGGAAAGCGACTCGGAAATCTCTTCGGTTGTTGAAATGAATTCCTGGGTCCTAGTTCAATATGCATCAAAAAAATTTGTTAAACATTACGTTGGTCAAGTTATGGATAAGGACAAGGAGGAAGATGCCTGGCATGTCAAATTTTTAAAATGGAAAAAAGACCTCTTCATTTGGCCTGTTATTGAGGACACAGATTCAATTCGTTCCAATGACATAATACAAATTTTGCCAAAACCGATTACAACCAGACGGGGACACCTTAAGTTTAATGTGAAATTTGAAGGCTTTAACCTCAAATAATTACCTAAATAAATATAGTTACTTACATTTTTTTTGTTCGAGAATTTTAAAATTATTTAGTTAATTTGTTCTTGCTTTGTTGCAGATTAAAGCCTGCTTTTTATATTTTATTTTTTCTAAATAAATTTGAAAGTTAGTATATAAAAGTTTGTAACTTTTTTATTTGTGATCTAAAATAAGCGCTTGAAGCCGCAAAAAAAAGGCTAAAATGCTAAAGATTTACATTTACCCCGACCAATATTATCAAGTGTTCTAATATAAACCTGACCTGCCACTATCACATTTACCCCATTTTACGGGGCAAATGTAATATAAGGACATCGATTTAAAAAAAATACCATAGTTTTTTTCTTATTGGATATCTAGAAAATCTATCTGTCCCATACTGTCAGGAACTATATGCCAAGTACTGTCAATTTTTTGGGAATTTTATTACCAAAAAATGTGTTCGATACAAACCGTTTTTCAGGAACTATTAAAATTTTATATTACTTTTACCCCTACTCACCTTACACAATTTTTGAAATTTTAGGTGACGCGCTCGTTGAAAACTGGTCAAATTTTTGTACCTGATCAATTTGTAACTTTGATCAGATTAGCTAAGAAAAAAGGAAACCCATATGATGTAAAAGAGCTTACCCATGATGACTTTTTTAACGTAAAGCAGCTAATGGCTGACTTTGGCAGTAACTTTACGAATAATTCCAAGGGAGAACAGGTTTTTATTAGCAACCTAAGAGCAGTTAAGGTCGAAAAGGCTTTTCCATGGACATTTTTTTATAAAACATCTTTTTCCAATTTTGAATTTCAGCGTGTTAAAAGATCCTAAAACCCTTGTAAAAACTCGAAATTCTACCAGAAAATCAGAAATAGATTCAAACTTGTCAGAAGATATTCCAAAATTACATAAAGCATATTCGTCAAAATTATCCTTAAATGAAAATAAAAAAGGACCTTAAGTTTTTGTTGGAAAAGGGTTTCATACTCAAATCTCCAAAAAATTGCTAAAATTACAAACGCAGATTTGTAATACATTCTCAAAGTCTAAAATGAATAAATAATTATGTTAAGAACGAAATAAATTGTGAGCAATTAAAAAAAAATAATTTATTTGCTTTAAAATTTACCTTTTTTGAGTTACTTAATACACTTTTGTTCAGGATGTGCGACATCCAAAAATCTAAACACGCAAATATTTTCAGTGGTTCTCTCAAAAGTTGTAGCAAACGCTTGTCGTAAATCACCCTGTATGTTCTCGTTCATCCTGTACTTATGTAGTTTATTAAGAGACTATGTTAAAATTTAGAGTTTGTTTATACTTGTACAATATACTGTTTCTATATAAAATTATGTTTAATTGCTGATTTCCTTTATACCTATATACTATCCAAATTTTGATCCTTGTTAGATACCCACAGTTACTAGGTAAAACTAAAAAAAGTTGCTTGTATATTCATTTTTCAAAAAACACTATAATAAAATCATATAATTATTCAGACTTATAGGTACTAAGCAAATTTGAAAACAATCCAACTTCTACGTAAATTGGATTATAGTGATAAACTGATGAGAAAATATAAGGCACCGGCTATAGGTTTCTAAAAGTAAGTATTATCACCAGCTTTATATTTTAGATAAATTTCTTTATTACATAAAAGTAATATCTTATCTACAGTGTAAAAAATTATGGTGAAATTTCATAAGTATACTGTATTTTTTAAGCTATATATTTAGGAATTATTTGTTTTCACTATCTATAAGTAAAATTTAACTTATATGTATAGTGAAAACAAAATACTTCCTAAATATGTAGCGTAAAACATACAGTTATGAAATTTTACCATGATTTTTTACAGTGTATACTGCAATCAAGAATTGGTACTTTGTCATGACTGAACACGTACGATTCATGTAGTATAAAGTAATAATTACACAGATCTGCATGCTAAGTTACATGGTTCTATAAGTAAATTATTTTAACGTTCATAGCGGAAATATTTTATATCATTTTATATACGTTGATAAATTTTTTTCTCTTGAAATATTAAATAATCGCCTAAAATTTTATAATTTTCACGACAAAAATAGGCCTCCCGCCATTACTACAAACGCATATAATTTATTCTGCTTCAGAAATGAATGCATTCGCAAATAATTTTTTGTCTTCTCATTTGAGATTTAGTTCCTTATAATAATCGAATATGGGATTTATATTTAAGTTTACTAGATACTATCGACATAGCTACGAGTAAAGTAATAACTTCAGATTATGTGGATCTACTTGCATCTACCATATCTGAGCATCACGCTTTATACATCGAATTATTTGGGAGACTGAAGCTGAAACATCACTTTTTAGTTTACTATCCAAGTTTATTAGTTAAAATCGGACCTATTAATAATGTGTCTTCCATACGGTTTGAAGCCAAACATAAACAATTTAAAGCTAGTGCTAATGCCATTAAGTCAAGAAAAAATGTTTTATATTCTTTAGCAATTAAAAATCAACTAAACATGTGCTATAGGATTTTATCAAAAAAGGTTTTTAGGAGACCTTTGAATTTGGATCTGACGATTTAGATTTTATTTCAGGATGCAAGGAGTTTAAAGCTTTTCAAGATTTTCTAAAGTCAAATATATCTAATGATTATTTGGCGGTCACATGGGTAAAATTAAACGGAATCAAGTATTGTTCTAATTTAGCCTTAGTTGTTTATTTCGAAAATATTCAGCCTCTTTTTGGTATCATCCAATCAATTATTATTAAAGGGAGTAAGAAACTGATATATTTTGTTCTAAGTAGATTAAGCACATTAAAATATAATGAACATTTCCATGCTTATGAGGTTGAAAAGCATGATGATTTTTTTTTGTGTTAAATGGAGTAAGTCACATGACAATATTCCTTCGTTACTACAAACTGTTAATCAAAAATTCTTTATTCTTTATTGAGTATACAGGAAATAAAGTCCGCCACCCTCCCTCTTCTAATTCATTCAGATATCAATTATGAGTTGGCGGCTGATGGGCGCCATATTAAAACAACATTTTACATGCAAAAGGGGACCCAGTAATACTTTGTTAAAAATATCTATTTTAACCCTTATGTCCTTTTAAATTAGGTATCATTTGACGCTCCTTTCCATTTCAAATGTCGCTTAAACTTGACAAATTTCAAATGCTATAGTATTTTGCACTTTATTACTTCCTGTCAAAGTTCATTTTAATATGTCTGAACACGTTTAGAAATTAGAAGGGGGAGGGGACGACTTTATGCCCCTCATGAACTGAATACTCTATTACCTGTATTACTAGTATTAGAGTTTTCTTGTTGGCTAATTTTTATGACGAAATATGTGGTTTTATTTAGTTTAAAGTATATTTGTTTATTTTAGTTTTGTTCCCATATTAGGTATTTATGTTGAAATATAATTATTTGGTTCTAGTTCTAGCTGCACGCGTTGCTATAAGATACTGCCTAAATTTACTCTGTGCATTAGTGACTTATTTTCAGTTTTCATCTGTCATTTCTATTTGATATTGTCACGATAGGGAACCATAAAATCATAACATTTCATAAATCAATATATTTTCCATTTTAATATTTTAATCATTATTCGCGTTTAACACAGGCCATTCAACGCAATATGAAACCGGCGCCAAGTTTATTAAACAAATCTTTAAAAGTTGCAATTATGAAATGTTATACGTACATCCCGACCTAACAATTATTGTGGTGTCATCAAGTCGGCAGAAATAAGGTATACGACCTAAGCCCGTTGTCTCCCTAAAGTGGGAAAAATCGCTGACTTGATAGAACTACACATCGTTGGTAGAAAAATATCGGAGGGCACTAGTGCTCCGGTCCGTGATACATTCAGTTCGAAAATTTGTGAAATTTTGTTGGTCCTCAAGACGCCAGCGATGAGTCAAAAATTTATGTAAGTATAATTTTATTTTCAACTGTTGGCAAAGGTTTAAATCTAGGTTTTTATTATTTTGATTCTCTTTTGTAAACCCTTCAGGTAATAATCATTTTTATCATTCTAATAAATTTGTTTTCAAAATCGCTTTGTTTTACTAATAGCCGCTAAGGTTCCGTGCTACCTTACGTCCCTCGTCCCACCCTAAAATCTGGGCGTGACAATATAAAATAATGAAATTATAATTTGTGTCTTGTCTTGTGTTGGAAATGTCCTGTATGATAAAAGGTAGGAAACTAAAAGTTTAATTATTAGTATTAGGAAAACAGGTTATCTGTTATATTACTTTTAGTTTATTAAAGGTTTGTTTCAGGCGCCTTTTGTATTGCATTTATGAATACGTCCTGCACATTATATTCTTATATAAATGTTTTACGATGTTGTAAGAAGATATTTTATTTTGACCTGCAAGTATTAGTCCTTCAAAGAAGTAAGAATTTATCAATTTATATAAAGGGCGGTAAAACGTAACGAAATTCAATAAATATCTACATGGTATTTTAAAATTCAAGACCAGAATGGATTTCTCTAAAAAAGTATGACAAAAAGTTCTATTAAACATGGGTTCGGAAAGCTTCGTTTTCGAAATACAGGGTGTGAAAGTTATTTAATAGAGGAAGGGACCCAAATTTGAGATAGGCGCCTAATTTGAAATAGCTCCGCATATTAACGTATATGTAACGCCATCTAACAAAAGTGGCATAAACTTACTTAAATAAAGTAGACTGCAGTGGTAAAGAGTGCATTGAGCGCGACAGTTCGTTTTTCTTCCGATTTGAGTCGTAAAGTTTTTTTACTAGTGTAAATAAACCGGCATTTGCAGTCAACGTAAGTGGAAATAAAATATTTTATGTGTCGAAGTAGTTAGTTTAGGTGTTGCCTAATGATGTCTTATTAAAATTTGGCTGTATTCTTTCATAACCAACCTAAAATGTTGTTGTCAATTTTTATAATGAGAATTCCTAATTTGAGATACTAGATGGTGCTGTATTTGAGACTATCTCAAATTAGGCACCCAATACAATATTTTGATGTTTTATTACAGATGCCTAAAAAACACAAGAAATGGGACCCTCACGCTATGGTGAAAGCTGTGAAGGCTGTGCGTAATAAAGAGATGGGATATCAAAAAGCCTCAAAAGTTTTTGGTTTACCTAAAGGCACTGTGGAAAGGTACTCAAAGTCAGATAAAAGCCCAGAAGAACTTGTCACACTATCGATAGGCTGGAAACCAGTTTTTTCTGAACAACTAGAAAACGAACTAGTTCAGTATGCATTAGCCATGGAACAACGATTTTTTGGTCTGAGGTCGGGCGATATTAAACGAATAGCATTCCAACTGGCAATTAGAAATAAGTTGCGGCATCCATTTAATGGAGTTAGTAAATCTGCTGGGAAAAGATGGTTGAGGTTATTTTTGAAGCGGCATCCACAACTTTCGATGAGAACACCCCAAGGAATGTCTGCAGCTCGTATCAAATCTTTCACTCCCGAAAAAGTCTCAGCGTTTTTTAAATCTCTATGAGGCAAAATATTTCAAGCTTCAAGATCCTTTCCAGAGGGTGTTCAATGTCGACGAAACGGGCATAACCATCGTTCAAAATAAGCATAGTAAGGTTTTATCGCTAAAGGGGAAAAAACAGGTTTCCACATTAACCTCCGCAGAAAGAGGTAAACTAATCACCGTAATAACCTGTATGAATGCTGCAGGAGTTTATGTAACGCCATTATTCATTTTTCCACGGAAAAATATGAAGGCCGAGTTAATGCTTGATGCTCCAACTGGAACTATAGCTGAGTGTCACATTTCTGGTTGGGTTCAATCAGAAACAAAATTATGTGACGATAATTTGTCTTCCGCCACATTCTACCAACAAAATGCAGCCTTTAGATGTTTCATTTATGTCTCCTTTAAAAACCTATTACGCTCAGGAGATAGAAAATTGGCTTCGGGAGAACTATTTAAGTACTGTATCCCCATACGCAATTGCTAGTATCTTTTGCAAAGCCTACAATAGAGCTACCACTATATACATTCTAAACGTTGTTGCCGATTTTAATGAAATTTTTACAATTTGTTAATACAGTTGTCGTATGTCAATTTCAAACAATTATAATAGCGTGCCAGTCAGTTGTTTTTGCAGAAGAATTTTTTGGTTTTTAAATTTGTCAACTAATATACATTTTTTGTCTATTGAGTTTTTTCGAATATCTTTAACTTTAAAAATCTCATTAAAATCGGTAAAAATATTTTTAACGTAATAGTAAAAAACTCGATTGTTTAAACAAAAAAATTTCACACCTTATATCTCGGAAACGAAGCATTTCTGAACCCATATTCATAACAACTCTTTTTAAATATTTTTATGAGAGGAATCTTCCATAGTTGTTTTTCACCTGAATTCTAAAACACCTTATAGTATTAAGAAATAATCAAAAATGTTATTACATAAGTTAATTTCTCAGATTTCCTATACATGCAAAAGAACTGTCTAAGAGAATAATTTATTAAAAGATATTTCTTTGATTTTTCATAACAGGGTAGCGTTTTACACAAATGACAACAAAACCGGTTTTCCAATACAGGACATATAAACTGTATTGGAACGAAGTAAAAATAACGTAATTTAAATTTTTTTTTTTAATACCGTTCTTTAGGATCGATTTTGCATTACAGGGTTAGTAAATAATTTTAGGGGCGAATAAGTCTTTCTCCAAGAAAATACCGTAATTTAAACTTTTTGTCTCGATTATCATTACCAACATCATCAGGATCTAAAATCATGGTTTATTTATTTATTTATTCACTAAACAGGCGGTGCCAATTACATTGATTGATGGGCTTACTAGAAGCTCATTTGCTGCATCTCATAACTATTAGGTTAATTCCAATAATATTAATGTGAAAGGATTTACTATATTTGAATCACGAATATAGCTTAAAGAAAAAGTTTATTAGGGTAAGTCCGGTAGAGATGACCCACCTGGTGAGATGGCCGGAGCCTGTAATTTTTAAACCATCCGGGGAATCAGTTGCCCCTGCCGAGAAGCGACAGTAGTTTACCCGCTTATATTGTGCTCGTATCACGTTTTGATGTAAACAATAAAATAGTTTTACGATTTACTACTTTTCTATACGTAAATATTTATTTACTGTCGCAGGTTTTATAAAAATAATATATTTTGTTATCAATATTGTGTATTGTGTGCTATTTTATGATTGAATAGATGTTTATCGAAAAATCATAACCTAAAAAAAATAATCATATGTCATTGTCTTTCCCAACCGCATCTCTCCCATGATATCGGGAGGGATGCCCCGGATGTTCTCGGGAGAAACGCCCTGGGGCATCTCTCCCATATTATGTTATGGTTGGTTTGTTTATTATTATATTATGGTAAAGTATTTCTAATACCTAAGTTATGTTATAATAAAGATGCCCCGACAAATTTATTTTAATTTGTACTTTTGTTTTCAGTAATGCCCACTGTATATGAGAAGAAATGTCCAGAAAGAGCCAAGTGGCCCCAAGAAGCGTTGGCTAATACTTTGCAAGCCATTAATACTAACCAAATGGGCATAAATGCAGCATCTCGTGCTTTTGGAATACTTGCAAGGACTTTGAGGCGCGGACGAGCTAACAACACTGAAAAATCAGGCCTAGGACCAGCCTCACTGTTTGGCAAGCAAAACAAAGACAAACTTGTTTTGCATATTAAAACATTGCAGTCTAAGGGTTTTGCACCAACTAGGGATGATTTTCGACCTATTGCCTACAAATTTGCGAACCGCCGCGGGATCTCCCATAAGTTTAATGTCGAGAGCGAAAAAGTGGGTTACGACTGGATGAATTCATTTCTAAGGCGCAATCCTACACTATCAATGCGAAAATCCGAAGGGGTCTCTATTGCTCGTGCCAAGGGAATGGTAAAAACCCGCGTTAAACAATACTTTCAACTTCTACACTCTACCCTGGAAGAAAATGATTTAATGGGTAAGCCCGGTCATTTATACAACATGGTCGAGACTGGATTACAATTATGTAATAATGCCTCGCATGTCATTACCATGAAGAGATCAAAACTTGTCCCCTCAATAACTTCTGCAGAAAGGGGGGAAACATTAATTGCATGTTGCAATGCGGAGGGAAATTTTCTTCATCCCGTATTTATAATGAAAGGCAAGAATAAAAAACCTGAATATGAAGACCGCATGTCACCAGGTTCGTACCTTTATATGAATCCCAAATCTGCCTATATCAATTAATTCGGACCTCTTTTTTGATTGGTTGAAAACACAATTTGTACCGAGAAAACCACCAGGAAAAGTTCTTCTTGTGGTAGATGGACACTCATCTCATCATAGTTGTGTAGAGACCCTTGAGTATGCTGAGCAAAATGATGTTATTATATTAAGTTTACTAAGCCATACCACACACTTTTTGCAGCCCTTAGACAGGGCTGTTTTTAAATCGTTGAAGGCAGCGTGGAACAGTGTGTGCAATAAATGGATGAGATCCAATCCATCAAGAAAAATTACCAGGCTTCAGTGTGGGCAGTTGGTGTCAGAGGCTTGGGCAAAAGCAGCAACGTGTTCTAATGCAGTTTCGTCTTTTAGAAGAACTGGATTTTACCCTTTTGATCCCGACATTATTCCTAGTTATGCATATCTCATAGATCAAGTAGAACAAGGACCAGGAAATCAACAGGCATTAACTGTAGAACAACCAACCCGATCTCTACTGGAGAAAGATTCTGATTCACTTCCAGGACCATCAGGAGTTAAACTTGTACTACCCCACGAAAATCTTGGACCAGTTTCAGGAACATCCATACAACCTAAACCTATGTCAGTGGAACGGAATGAATTTGAGTCAGTTACAGAAACATCACCATGCGACTCAGCGTATGAAAATAAAATGGAAGACATAACTCCAGGCAAGATACATACAACAATTAAGTCCTGTCCCACAATGTAGTGCTATCGAAAATACACGAAAACGAGGTCAAAATGTTGCAGCTATTTTAACTTCTAAAGAGAATCTAACAAAGAAAAAACAAAAAGTAAGAGCTTTTAAAAAAAGAGAACAAAAAAGAAAGGAAAATGTATCTGGAGTTAAAAATCTAGAGTTCAGAAAGAAAATAGCAGATTCAGAGAGCAGTAGCGGAGAACTAATATTTCAAGAATCTGACGTTAGTGAGAGAGAAGATGAAAGTTGCGTAGGTTGTGGTGAAGAGAGAAGAACCAAGAAAAAGGTGGATTGGTTAGAGTGTTTGTATTGTAAGAAGTGATATCATGAATGCTGCAGTAAATATATATACCTTTGTGACTTATGTGGTAAGATACTTGTTGAAAAAAATAAGAAGTTACGTTAGATATATGTATTTATTTGGGGGGCATCACTCCCGACTTGGAATGCCATCTCTCCCGTAATGTAGGGAGATATGGCCAATTTTTTATTTCTTGTTTTTGAAATGTTTAGAGATATTTTGTTCTGTATTACCTTCTTTCGACTTATGAATAAAGTAAGTTAAAGTTAGTATAGTTGGTTTCATTAAAAATAACAACAAATACATATTATCACCTCCAAAAAAAAAGTGAGGCGTCTCTACCGGACTTACCCTAAAGACAAATTTATATTGCGAACCTATTAAATTATTACAAACAGCTGAAGAGGTCTTACAATACATAAATTTGATCCAGTAATTATAAGATGCAGCAAATGAACTTGTCGTAAACCCCTCAACCATGATTTTAGACCCTGATGATAAGCACATGTGCTGGAAACATGTTTTAATAGGTGTTGCAGAACGACTGCAACCTGTTCTCATTATTTATTAAAAGTAAAATAATAATCAAATCGGGAACGTGGGATTTTACGGGTGGCGCGATTGTCATTACAATTTAATATAGACAGCAGATCTGTCATCGCGAAAAAAATGCGAATTTTTAGTATCAATTTTTAAATTGGAATAAAACCGTTGTTTACGGTGCCAATATACTGTGTGTTGTTAAGAAAAGGCATTGTGTCGACGCTCTTCTGATTATTGTGAAAATTCACTGATGTAATATTGGTTTCATCCCTAATCCTAATTTGGGGACCACAGGTATAATTTACCCTTTTATTTGTTACGGATACTTTGCTGGACACCAGTTAAGCACTATGTTTTTTTAATGCATACATTTCACTTATAGTAGTGGTGTGTGACTAGCAATCAGCTGTTCATCCAGTTAACAGCTAATTGGCTTATTCGTTTTTAATTATAAATATAGTCATTTTCTACTGACGTAGAATCTAAATTGTTCCATGTGTCTGGACTCATTTTAGTTGTAAAAAACATTGTTAATGTTCGGTAATGTACTAAATTTCCTCTCAGGTACTAGGTACAAACGGGATTTATTCAGATCACATTATTAGATAGCCTGTGACAGATTAGAGTTAGCGAACCTACGTTGAGTCAATGCAACAGATCCAGGCTATCTTGTAATTATCGGATGAATCGCATGTAGCTAGTCTCCTGAATTATCTTGTGTGGTAAATCTAAATTTAAGTAACTATTTTATTGATTAACATTTATGTCAAACACCTGTGTTGTGTCTATCTGTACCTGTTAAGTATTAATTTAAATAAAAACATTCCATTTGTTGTAGTAACTCAAACTTGCGTATTTTTTATTAATCCCATGAACCATCACCTAGGGAAACACAGTAACGTAACTTTTGCTAGCCTTCGATAAAACACGAAGGCTACCCTATAGATGTGTGTCATGGACTAAATAGTCTCTGAACAAATTTATTGGTCCTTCGAAACGCGGATTTCGTAAGTTTGAGTTTGCATAAATGTGATTAATATAGTAAAATCAATATAAACATTGTTGGAAAAAACATAAAAGTTTTCTCTTGAAATTTAAAATTTATTTCTCTCTCTCACACTCATTCGGAGTGATAAATCTCTAGCTATTATAGTAAAATATAAATTGTGTTATACGTAAACATTTTTGCAGATGTTTAGTTGTATTAATATTTTAATTTGTAGTTACACTTAAGAGTGTTACCTATATCTTTCGTTTTTAAAATATCGCAAATCAATTCTGCACAATAGGTGTATCTCTAAAAGTTTGACGTCATCAGTGCGTAACTTTTAATTTATTTTATACTAATTTTCTATCGCTCGCATAGAAAAATTGTATCTCTAAAAGTTTGACGTCATCAGTGCGTAACTTTTAATTTATTTTATACTAATTTTCTATCGCTCGCATAGAAAAATTGTATCTCTAAAAGTTTGACGTCATCAGTGCGTAACGTTTAATTTATTTTGTAATAATTTTCTATCGCTCGCATAGAAAAATTGTATCTCTAAAAGTTTGACGTCATCAGTGCGTAACTTTTAATTTATTTTGTACTAATTTTCTATCACTCGAATAGAAAAAGTGTCTTTCTAAAAGGTTTGACGTCATCAGTACGTAACTTTTAATTTATTTTGTATTAATGTTCTAACGCTCGAATAGGAAACGTGTATCAGTACCTACGTAACTTTCTAATTTATTTTGAATTATCTCTCTATCACCCGGATAGAAACGTGTTGTTAAAGGTTAAAGTCGTCAGTAGTCAACGTTTACTCGAGTTTTTTTGAATTACGGTTATTATTCGACTAAAGAAAAATTTAGATTAAAGTTTGTGTCGTGAGTACACAAATTTTTATTTTTATCGTGAGAATTTTGTCTATCGGTCGTATGGAAATTTCGCACCAAGGGCTATCGTCTTTGTATTTAGCTCCAGTTAATTGTCTGATATTATTGAAGAATTTATTTAGTTCGCTCTCTTGCTACGAGTAATTTTAACCTATAGGTTACAAGTCAGTATTTGTACAAGCGTGTGCAAATATTGAAGCCATTTATATTGCTAAAATTTGACTAAATATTAAATAAATAAAACAATTTTTGGTACCTGAGAAAAGTTGATACAAATTATAAATTGTATTATACTGAAAAAAGGTGCCACAAATTTTGACTACCTGTCTATTGGCTTAATTTTTTATTTTTGAATAAAAATATCGCTATATCCTTGTGAGCTCTCTGTCTTAAGGGACATAGACTTAATTTTTACAAAAAAAATATTTTTATTTTCTCCTGTTTAATATTTTTGAAAATTTTTATTTTTGTTTCGCACTCTCGGTGCGCTCTCTAAGAAACTCAAAACAAAGATTTTCCTTTAATTTTATTGATTTTCAAAGTTATAGAAATTTTTCACAATGACGTCAAAGAAAGACTTGTGTAAAAAGCGTGCAGGTTACAAAGGATTTATTACTCGCGTAGCCAATTGGTATGATTGTTCGCAGGATGTTGAAAATAATCATCTTGCCTATAAAATCCGACTTGAAAGCTTAACTAAAGTTTTTTCTAACTATTCTGATGTTCAAGAAGAAATTGAACAAATTGACCCCGACGATATAGATCGTGTTGACATTGAAAATACATTTTTTGATTTACATGCCAAATTTGAAGGAAAAATTTCTTCTCTTTTAGAATCACAAACTCGGAGTATTTCTCCATCCCCTCTTAATGTATCAGCAACTTCTGCCACGCCAATTATTCCGCAAGTAAGATTGCCTGAAATTCATATCCAAACATTTACTGGTGAAATTTCAGAATGGACCTCATTCTTTCAACTCTTTTCTGCATTAATTCATGACAATCCCTCTCTAGGTGATGTACAAAAATTTATGTACCTCAAATCTTTATTGAAAGATGAACCGTTAAAACTTATTGACACGCTCGCTGTCACAAATCAGAATTATGGTTCTGCTCTCACGATACTTAAAAATCGTTACGAAAATAAAACAATCATTATAAATACCCATTTAATGAATTTATTGGACATTCCCTCTATTTCTAAAGGTAGTTCTCAAGCTCTTAGAGATTTTGTTACTAATTGCAAGCGCAATGTTGAATCTTTAAAAAATTTAAATTTATCTTTTGAAGAACTTTGGAACCTTCTAATGGTTCATTTACTTGAACGAAAAATAGATTTCGTATCAAAAAAGGCGTTCGAAACTGAAAAGGGAGTAAATACAATCCCAACGGTCGACGCATTTTTTAAATTTCTTGATCATAGATGCACTGTCCTTGAAAATCTAGCCAGTCTAGATGGCACTGCAAATAAAAAATCTAATTTATCTTTACATGTTAATCAATCAAATCCTAATTTTGAAAATTGTACATTTTGTAATGAAACTCATAAAATTTATACGTGTATGAAATTTAAAGGTTTACAAGTAGCCGAAAGGCACAAGTTTATAAAGTCAAAAAGTTATTGTTTTAATTGCTTGGGTGATAGTCATAGAAGTCCCCAATGTCAATCCACACGGGTGTGTAATATATGTTCACAGAAACATCACACACTGTTACATTTCCCTAATTCTCAAATTGCAACTACATCATCGTATCAACAATCAACTCCCACAACTTATCAACAAAGTGTATCACCACTACAACCAGTTATGATTCCCCTGAATAATTACAGTGTCCCTCCACCAAATTGTCAGAATAATAATTCCCCAGTTACAAATGTAGCAAATCTTTCTCAACCTTCATTGCCTCCTCAGCAATCTTCGCGTTATGCAAGAGCTGAAACCTTGCATAAAAATAATACAAAAACTTCTCACTCCAAAAACTCTGGACACTCTAATTCCCCTGTAGATTCTCACGATTCAAAGAATGAATCACTCGCATCACAATCGTTGTCTGCCATGGCAACTTACCCTTCTCATGTGCTATTAGCTACAGCCTCTGTGTATATTTATAATGCAAATGGCATTCGTATCTCAGTCAGATGTTTGCTTGACAGTGGCTCACAAACGTCATTTATTACTAAACCAATGATTGATAAATTACAGTTAAAAACCTACAAGAAGCAACTTAGTATTTCTGGAATTTCTCAGACGAATTCCACGTCTAATGAAATGATAGACTTGACGTTACACTCCAAAGTCAACTATCGAAGCAAATTTAGACTTTCTTGCGCAGTGTTGCCAAATATTTCCTGTCAACTCCCACAAGTAAATATTAACGCTTTTAGGCTTAATATCCCCAAAAATATTTATCTAGCTGATCCAGATTTTGGACTTTCTAATGATATTGACGTATTAATAGGAGCAGAGCTCTATTATACTTTATTGCTGCAAGGTATTATAAAACTTGGCAATAACCTTCCCATACTCCAGGAAACTTATCTAGGATGGATAGTTGCTGGAAACATTCCCCAGAACTTGTTGAATCATAATAAAAATGTCTCCCGCTTTACTTCTTGTTCGACTGTGCAAGGCAGTGAACACTCGAAAGTTTCGTTGTTTCTTCAAACTACTGCAGAACAACAAAAAATATTGAATGACACTATTGAAAGGTTTTGGAATATTGAGGAACTTCCTCAAAAAATTTCTCTTTCTCCTGTTGATGAACAGGCAGAATGTATCTTTTCTCAAACAACTCAAATATTACCTGACGGTCGTTATCAAGTCGACCTTCCCCTCAAAACTCCTGAGGAAACTAAAACCCTAGGAGAATCCTTTTATATCGCAAAGAAGAGATTTTTGAATCTTGAAAATAAGTTAAAGAATAACCCGTCACTTCGACTAGATTATACTAAATTTATCGATGATTATGTTGACCTAGGTCACGCCAAATATGTCCCCTTATCTCTCGAAATGACAGATGGTAGTAATCCACCTGTCAATAAATATTTTATCCCTCACCATGCGGTATTCCGCGAAAATAGTGCAACGTCAAAAATCCGAGTGGTTTTTGACGGTAGCTGCAAAACAAGCAGCAATATTTCCTTAAATGACATTGTTAAAGGCTTTCAGGTGCAACCTAACCTGTACGACATTTTATGTCGCTTTCGCTATTTTAATTTTGTTCTAACAGCGGACATTGAGAAAATGTACCGCCAAATTAAAATTAACCCTGATCAGTGTTTTTTATTAAACATTCTTTGGAGACCTACTCCACATGAAGATATTAAATGTATCGAACTTTCCACAGTTACGTACGGTACGAACTGTGCCCCGTATTTAGCAACTCGTGTTTTAACCGAGATTGCTAACCAAAATGTTGAAACTTTTCCTTTAGCCTCTGATGCCTTATTAAACCATACTTATGTTGATGACATAATATATGGATGTGAATCGTCTAATGACTTACAAAAAATTCATGATGAATTAACGCATTTATTGAAAACACATGGTTTTACTTTGCACAAATGGTGCTCAAACTTTCCCATTTTCGTTGACCAATTGTCAACAAACCGACCTCATAAAGTTGATGTGCCTATTGGCGACGCTTCTAGTTCCATTTTAGGTTTAAAATGGAATCCCATGACTGACATATTTACTTTCTCTCCTCCTCGCATGTTTAATACAATTCGTCTCACTAAAAGGGTGATTCTGTCTATCATTGCTCAAATGTATGACCCCCTCGGATTAGTGTCTTGTGTCGTAGTACTCGGCAAACTAATAATGCAGAAACTATGGCTCCTAAAAATAAATTGGGACATAGAAATTATTGATCCTTATGTTTGTTCCCTTTGGAATACTTTCACTTCTAATCTTGTGAATTTAAAGCAAATTAAAATCCCTCGCAATTTATTTCTTGATAAACCAAAACGAAAAACTCAGTTACATGGCTTTGCAGATGCAAGCATGTCCGCTTATGCTGCTTGTGTGTATTTTAGGACTCTATATGAAGATGGAACAGTTTCATCAAATCTAGTTACTTCAAAGTCTAGAGTTGCCCCGTTAAAAACGATTTCTCTCCCACGATTGGAATTAAGCGCAATGCTTCTTTTATCTCAACTTGTCAAACATGTACAAGAAATTTATGAAAATAATCTTCAAATAGATTCTACTCACTTATGGACTGATTCCATGATAGCTCTTTGCTGGATACAATCTCATGCATCCAGATGGTCAGTGTTTGTTTCAAACAGAGTGTCACAAATTCAAGATCTTACCTCAAAATGTACTTGGAGACACATTGACTCAAAAAATAATCCCGCTGATTTGCCCTCCCGTGGTTGCCTGCCGCAACATTTAATTGATTGCCCCCTTTGGTTCAATGGACCAGAAATGTTATCTCAAGGTGAAAATTTTGATCTCATATTCATTGATCATAATATCGAACCCTCTACCTCAAATGAAAAGGTCAACAAAGCAATTCTTGTTGAAGAAAGAAAAATTGCGCCCATTTTACTTCATATTTCCTCTGACGAAACTGAATTTTGTAATGAGCTATTCGGAAAATTTTCAAAATTCTCCAAGCTACAAAGAGTTATTACATACTGTCTTCGGTTTGCAAATAACGCAAAATCCAATGTTATTAAAAATGCTGGACCTTTGTCCACACATGAATTACATATATCATTCCATATCATTGTAAAGGCCTTACAAGCCACACATTTTGCTAAAGACATTTCTGAATTGAAAAACAATAAATGTTTGTCCAATAAGAATATGTTGTCATTTAGACCATTTTATTGTAAAGCTGACGGTCTCCTACGCGTAGGAGGACGCTTAGAAAACGCAGATATTCCTTTTGATCAGAAACACCCCATTTTATTACCAGCTCATAATAATGTAGTTACAATGATGTTACTACAAGAGCATCAACGGTTGGGCCATGCTGGAGCTCAAACTGTTCTATCAAATTTCCGCTTACGTTGTTGGCCGCTCAATGGCCTAAAAGAAATTAAAAAGATTATTCGTAATTGTCTCAAATGTTATCGCTTTCGCGCTGAACCTGCTCAGCAAATTATGGCCGATCTTCCTAAAGATCGTGTCCGAGAGTCTCGCCCCTTCCAAAAGGTCGGAGTCGATTTCGGTGGACCTTTTCTTATCAAAGCATCTCGTCTTAGAAAGGCTCCCCTAACTAAATGTTATATTTCAGTATTTGTATGTATGGTTACAAAGGCAGTTCACATAGAACTTGTCTCAAGTCTTTCGACTGAAGCATTCCTTGCTTGTCTTAAACGTTTTATTGCCCGACGAGGCAATCCATCTGTAATTTACTCAGATAATGGCACAAACTTCCAAGGTGCAAAAAATCAATTATATGAACTTTATCAATTTTTTCAAAAACAAACTAACCTTGACTCTATTCATGATTTTTTAACTATTAACCAAACTATTTGGAAATTCATTCCACCTAAATCTCCTCATTGGGGAGGAATTTGGGAAGCCGCAATTAAAAGCGCAAAATTTCACATGTTACGACTTATTGGTAACGCCCACTTTACGTATGAAGAGCTTAGTACTGTACTGACTCAAATTGAAGCTATTCTAAATTCTCGCCCATTATGTCCTTTGTCTAATGACCCCGCAGACTTACAGAGTCTAACCCCTGGGCATTTTCTAATTGGTACTAGCCTTATGGCATTCCCCGAACGGGATCTTACTGAACGAAATGAAAATCGTCTTTCCTTCTGGAGTAGATGTACTCAAATACAACAATTATTCTGGACACGTTGGTCTACAGAATACTTAAATCAACTACAAAATCGGCCTAAATGGCTTCTTCCCGTTAATAACATAAAAATTAATGACATTGTGTTATTAAAAGAAAATAATACTACTCACCCGCTAAAGTGGCCCTTGGCAAGAGTTATAAATACTGTTTGTGGACCTGATGGAAAGGTCAGAATAGTCATGTTAAAAACAACAGAGGGTATATATACTCGATCAATAGCGAAGATTTGTCCTCTACCAGTGGAGTCAGTTGCAGGTGAAAAATCCTGCAGCAACCACTAGAGTTTTTATTTATCTTCCTTGACCGCCATTTTTGCTCTTGCGCCCCAACACTGTTTGCACCACGATGTATTAATAACAAGTGTCTTCTCTTCCGGTATTATCGCACTATCCCTTCGGCTGCGGTTCAAGTAGAACCGCCCCGTTTTCGTTGTTCTATGTGTGACTGTCTCGCAACTGACTTCACTGTGGAGACGTTACTTTCAATTTATTTCATATTTATAGTTCCTTTTGAAGCTATGACGCTTCAATGCCGGGCAGTATGTTGCAGAACGACTGCAACCTGTTCTCATTATTTATTAAAAGTAAAATAATAATCAAATCGGGAACGTGGGATTTTACGGGTGGCGCGATTGTCATTACAATTTAATATAGACAGCAGATCTGTCATCGCGAAAAAATGCGAATTTTTAGTATCAATTTTTAAATTGGAATAAAACCGTTGTTTACGGTGCCAATATACTGTGTGTTGTTAAGAAAAGGCATTGTGTCGACGCTCTTCTGATTATTGTGAAAATTCACTGATGTAATATTGGTTTCATCCCTAATCCTAATTTGGGGACCACAGGTATAATTTACCCTTTTATTTGTTACGGATACTTTGCTGGACACCAGTTAAGCACTATGTTTTTTTAATGCATACATTTCACTTATAGTAGTGGTGTGTGACTAGCAATCAGCTGTTCATCCAGTTAACAGCTAATTGGCTTATTCGTTTTTAATTATAAATATAGTCATTTTCTACTGACGTAGAATCTAAATTGTTCCATGTGTCTGGACTCATTTTAGTTGTAAAAAACATTGTTAATGTTCGGTAATGTACTAAATTTCCTCTCAGGTACTAGGTACAAACGGGATTTATTCAGATCACATTATTAGATAGCCTGTGACAGATTAGAGTTAGCGAACCTACGTTGAGTCAATGCAACAGATCCAGGCTATCTTGTAATTATCGGATGAATCGCATGTAGCTAGTCTCCTGAATTATCTTGTGTGGTAAATCTAAATTTAAGTAACTATTTTATTGATTAACATTTATGTCAAACACCTGTGTTGTGTCTATCTGTACCTGTTAAGTATTAATTTAAATAAAAACATTCCATTTGTTGTAGTAACTCAAACTTGCGTATTTTTTATTAATCCCATGAACCATCACCTAGGGAAACACAGTAACGTAACTTTTGCTAGCCTTCGATAAAACACGAAGGCTACCCTATAGATGTGTGTCATGGACTAAATAGTCTCTGAACAATAGGCTAAAGAAAAGATTTAAAATTAAGTTATTTTCTTGGAAAAGTTTTACTTCATTCCTAATCTTAAATTATTCGCTAATCTAGTAATGAAAAACTGATCGTTGATATTAATTATATCAACCTTCTTGAAAAATGTTCCCTTGACAGTGTAAGAAGGTTTCCTCAACCTGGTAAAAATGTTACCTTAACACTTAAAGATTGTTTCCTTAATAGTTAGAGAAGATTTCCTAAAACACTTTAAAATGTTACCTTAACAGTTGAAGTTGGTTCCCTCCACAGTTAAGGAAGGTTTTATCAACCTCTTAAAAATGTTGGTTTAACATTTTGCGAAAGTTATCATAGCAGGGTAAGAACGTTAACTTAAGTTACTAAAAACGTTACCCCAACCTTTGAAGAATGTAATTTTTTAACGCTTATGAATTTTACCCCATCATTTAAAGGAGGTTGCCCCAAAATTTTGAGCAAGTTATTTCAACACTTTCAGAATGTTACTTTAAAACTGTAAAAATGTAAAATCAATCATTTTTACATGTCCCCATAACTACTGCCTTTTTGTTCAATGAATAGGTAATTCTTGTTCAACCAATAGATATACCACAACATTTTTTGATGATTCATTTAACTCTCAAAAACCATTGCTTGTATTTAAAAAAATTGATTTAACGGTTAATTCGTTGGCTCAACAGTTTTTTTCTCTCGGTGAAAAAAGCGAGATTTTACAAGAATGCCGTAAAACCGAGCCTAAAACAAACATTGTGATAAAAAAAGAAAAGTGCGCTGTCTGTGAAGATGAGCTAGATAGCGATGCAGAAGCAGAAGGCGAAAAGAATGTCGGATGCGACTGCTGTCCTAGGTGGTTTCACCTAGAATGCACTAAGCTTGTGTCGTAGGGCACCTTAAATCTGGCCGTATTAATTTTGTATTTAGGAATAAGTTGATAAGAAATGCAGTTTTTATTTTTAATCTGACTGCCCGGCATCAGAGAGTCGGAATGTGTGGTCAGCGGGAAACGAGATAGACAGTTTCAGTCAAAGCCGAGTTTGTGAGTTAAAAGGTGTGTTTTTTTCCTTGATAAAATATTTGGTGGAACGATGAACTAGCCGGTAAGTCTGTAAATTAAATTACATATTAAATTAGACGTTTTGGGTCATTGTTTTTCCAAGTTCTCTTATTTTTCTATAATTTTAATCTCCGATACGACGTTACTTGCTGGTAGACCATATAAAGAGGTGCAAGATCTAGATTATAACTGCGTTTTTTGTGCGTAGGTTGTGGTCAAGAGACGAAGAACAATTAAACGCTGATGATTACGAGAATTTTGAAGAAGATCGCTATGATTCTGACGCTGATCCTCCATACAAAGCTACGTGTGAAGTAAGATGTATTTAGTTCATGCGAGCGTTGCTTAATTTTGCTATGCTGGGACTATTTTATCGACAATCCAGATTTACAAAATAAAAAAAATCGTGTTGATAAACAAAAACGTCTACGAAATTCAGGTAAAGAATACAAAACAGTCAAAGGGGCAAAGGTGGTTTCAGCTAGGGTTATTAAGCCGAGATGCGGAGGTGAAAATTGCCAAAAATTAGGTCGGCGTTGCTCTACAATCGATGAATCTCAGCGTTTGCAAATTTGTGCTGCATACTATGCGCTCGTAGATGTTAATCGTCAACGTGAATTTATAGTGCGTCATACGGAAAATATCGATACCAACCAAAAAACAACAAAACAATCACGCAGGCAAAACACTGTAAGATATTTTTTTTCACTAAACAACAGCCCTATTCGTGTCTGCAAATTTTTTTTCTTGAACACCTTGAGTATCTCAGAAAGAGTGGTAAGAACTGCTTTAGAAAAAGTAGATTCACTGGGCGTGGTGAATTTGGATAAAAGAGGTGGCCGAAAATCTAAACAAATTATTGCTAGAGACTACGCCATAAGACTTAGCATTGAGGAATATTTAGCGAGATTTCCTCGCATGGAATCCCACTATTGTAGATCCAGTACAAGCAGAGAATACTTGCATCCAGATCTCTGTTTCCAAAATGTATTACTTATATACCTAGTCACTTTCAGAAAATGAGTCTAAACCAAGTTTTTCAACTTATCAGAGAGTCTTCAACTCAAAAAAATTATCATTTTACTCTCCTAAAAAAGACCAGTACTCACTGTGCATGATGTACAAAACAGCAGATCCTGAGACAAAATCTAAACTAGAAGACAAGTACAAGAAACACGAACAGGAAAAAATTGCTGTAAGACAGCAAAAAATAATTGCAAGTTAAGAGCTACTAACGATCCAACATTTCTATGTGCATCTTTTGACTTGCAGCAGGTGAGAGATACTTTACCAAAAACTAACTAGAGTGCTGTGTTTTACAAAAGACGCCTTGCAGTTTTTAATTTCACGTTTTATAATATCTCCACCAAAGCCTGCTTTTGCTATTGTTGGGACGAATGTGCTAGCAAAAGGGGCTCATCAGAAATAGCAACTTGCGTAAATAAAGCCTTGCACAGTTACGATGATCAAGGAGTGAAACTAGTATCTATGTATTGCGATCGCTGTAGCGGCTAGAACAAAAATAGCATCATGGCTACAATGTTACTCTATATAGTTTTGCATAGTAAAAATATAGAAGAAATAACTGTAAGATATTTTGAGTCGTTTCATGGCCAGAACGAGGGAGACTCTACGCATAGTACTATTTCATATGCTATGTTACATGCTGGTAACATTTTCTTGCCCTCTCAGCTATATCCAGTCTTCCGACTTACCAGAAGACAACATCCTTACCAAGTTAACCCCCTTGAATTTACTGATTTTTTGGACTTTAAAGGTCTTTCAAGAGATTTAAGACTTCTATCAGTAAAAACAGCAACTACTGGAGAGCAGATAAAATGGACGGAGATTATGGAAATTAAGGTGAGCAAGAATTATCCTGATGAGATATTTTTCAAAACAAGCTACCTTGAAGAAAAATATAAATCATTGTCACTTAAACGCCTCAAAGTCAATCTAAAAAACGTACACCCTGAAAAGCTGAATTCAGAAACTATTAAATTATCTAAGGAGATGTTCTCCGATGTTTAAACATTCTGTAGTGGGCAGACTCCAATAATAAGACTGGAAGAGCACAAGAACTTTTATTTTTTTGACGGATGTCAAGTCAACTTCAAAGTATCTCTTTAACTTATTGCTAAAAAATAGTAATTTTATAGTAAAGAAATAACTGAAAACTCCGGATGAGTCAAAAATCGAGAGGTAAAATTAGAAAAGATAAAAGTTCTGATGGAGATTCGCAAAAAAAGGAAAATTTGAAAATAGAAGAACTGACGGAAGTTAATGACATAAAGAAAGAAAATAAGGAACTGAAAGAAAAAATAGCGTTATACCAAGAAATTTTAGAGACTAAAGAAGAATTAATTAAATCAAAGGATGTAATTATCAAGGAACTTAATGAGAAGACTATCTTACTGCGTGAAAAAATTGATTCATTAATAATTAACGAGAATAAAGGTAGACAAGATTTTTCTTATAGTGAGGCATTACAAAAAAATAGAAAAATAGAAGATAGTACAACAGAGAACAGCAAGGCGTTAATAATTAACCCAAAAAATAAACAAGAAATAAAAAAAACTAAAGAAGATATACAAACATTTTTAAAACCTGCTGATCTAAACATTACGATACCTTTTATACGAACAACAAGTGAAGGAGGATTAATAATAAAATGTCAAAATGAAGAAGAAATTAAAAAGATCGAAGAAATAAGTAGAAAAAATATAGGAAATAATTACAATATCAGTTTGGAACAAAATAAATTTAGAATCAAAATAGTCGGTTTAGAACGAAATTTAAGTAACGAAGAAATTATAAAATTTATAAGGGAGGAAAATAATTGTATGAATGAAAATTCAGAAATAAAAGTACTTAAAGTTGGTAAAATGGTCAATAGATATATGGCGATCATAGAATGTGACAAAGGCACCTATTATAATATTATGAAAAATGGTTTATTGTGCATAGACTTATCAATCTGTTCTGTTTATGAACATATAAATGTTTTGAGGTGTTACAACTGTGCTGGATTTAATCACATGGCCAACAGATGTACGAAAAAAGCGGTATGTTTAAGATGTGGAAGTAAAACACACTTAAGCCCAAATTGTATCAGCAATATTAGTGATTCAAGATGTCCAAATTGTGAAGAATTAAATACAAAATTCAACTTAAATTTAGATATTAAACATTCACCGTTTGAAAAATCATGTCAAGTTTACATCAAAAAAATAGAAAATTCAAGAAAAAATAAGTAGCAATTAAATCAAAATAGTCTGGTCAATTCAAGAAGCAAAGAAAAAATGTTTTTACTTAATGCTCAAGGACTTTTAGGACATCTGGATGAAATTACAAATTTTATGAATATTCAAAAACCTTTAGTTTTTTGTTTTACTGAGACCCACGTAACAGAAGACATTGAAAATTTTGAATTGGAAATAGGTAATTATAATCTAGAAAGACTAAATTCCAGTAGTCGGCATACGGGGGGTGTTATATTTTATATAAGAAATGATTTATTTTACAAAAAGATTTTTCATAAAATAATTCCAAATAACTTGTGGTTTTTACACATAGAAATTAAAATTTTAAATAAGTTATATACGTTAGTGGGTATTTATCATTCGCCAAATTATTCTCATGCTGATTTTTTAAATTATTTTGTTGAATGGTATGAAAGTTTTGGTATTTTAATAAAAAGTGATATCATAGTTATGGGAGATTTCAATATAAATTGGAAGGACAATGGCTTTTATACCAAAAAACTAAAATGTATCCTAAATGATAGTGGTCTTTATCAACTGGTAAATGAAGTAACACATTTAACAGTTAACAGTGCAACTATCATTGACTTGGTAATTTCAAATAACAAAGATTTTGAAACACATAGCATAACAAATCCTATAATTACCGATCACTGTATTGTCGAAATAATTATTTTAAATAAATATAAAAATAGTAAAAAAATTACGGTTCGTCAGCGAAACAATGATGTTGCTATGTTTAGAAATTGTTTAAAAAATATTTCTTATGATTTTAATGAACCAAGTATAAGTACAAAGTGTGATTGTTTTATAAATAATGTAAGAAAAGTATTTGATACTTATTTTCCTAAAAAAGAAGTTATGACATACTCAAAACAAAAATTTTTCTTTAATGATGAAATTAAAGAATTAATAAAATATAAAAATACATGTTTTATTAAATTTAAGTTCACAAATTTGGAAATTGACTGGCTTAAATATAAACAGTCTAGAAATTTAGTGTCATCAAAAATTAGAAATGAAAAAAAAAAGTTTTTTAATTTAAAAATAGATGAATGTAAGCATGATTCAAAAAAAATGTGGAAGACTTTAAAATTATTTATATCAGAAAATAAAGTAGAAGAATACAAAGGAATAAGTTTTAATGGAAATATTTTAAACAATAATATTGAGATTGCAGAAAATTTTAACACTTTTTTTATAGAAAGCATAAATCATATAGTTAATTCCATACCAAATTATCAGGACCATTTTATTTTTAAATTAAATTTAACTAGGTTAGAAAACTTTACATTATTAAATTTAAACGAATTGAAACAAATAATATTTAGCTTTTCAAATAAATCCAGTACAGATGATATATCAATAAATTTTTTAAAAACAAATTTTAATGAATTATCCAATCCATTATTAGATATTATTAATTCTAGTTTAAAGTTTGGCATTGTCCCGGAAAATTTAAAGGTAACTACAATAACGCCAATTAGAAAAGTTCAAAATACATCAAAGCCCGAAGAATTTAGACCAATTAATACACTTGTAGCTATCGAAAAAATTTTGGAAAGAGTAGTCTATTATCAGTTATTGGATTTTGTAGAGGAACATAAAATATTATCAAAATTTCAATCAGGGTTTAGAAAGAAATATAGTTGTGAAAGTGCTGTACAGTATGTTTTAAATGATTGGAAACTAGCAGTTGATAAAGGTGAAATGGTGGCCGTTATCTTTTTAGATTTAAAACGAGCATTTGAAACAATTGACAGAAAAAAGTTATTAGAAAAATTACGAAAGTATGGAATTGGTGGACAGGTATATAAATGGTTGCATGACTATTTAATAAATAGATGGCAGGTTGTAAAATGTAATGAGTATGTCTCAAATAAAAAAGGTATTAATGTTGGTGTACCTCAAGGTAGTATACTTGGTCCTTTGCTGTTCATAATTTATATTAATGATTTGGTTTATAATCTAGTCGATTGTAAATATCATTTTTTTGCTGATGATACAGTGATTTACATTTCAAGTAGCAATATAATGTGGATAATAGATAACATGAATAATAAACTATACCTTATATATAAATGGATGTGTGAAAATAAATTGAAAATTAATATCGACAAAACAAAATGTTTATTATTGGGATCTGAAAAGCAATATAGTGAATTTTTGGATCAAAAGCTTTCTTTTAAAATCAATAAAGAAGATATTGAAATTGTAACAAAGATTAAATATTTAGGAGTTATCATAGACCAAAATTTAACCTTTCGTGATCATGTAGACTATACTTGTAAAAAAATTTCCAAAAAAATAGGAGTTTTAAATAGATTAGGAGGATATTTAAGTACTTATAGTAAAAAAATGATTTTTAATTGTATTATTTTACCTCATTTTGTTTTTTGTAGTTCGATTTTATACATGTGTTCACAACAAGATAAAAATAGATTACAAGTTTTACAAAATAGAGCAATGAGAATAATATTGGGGTGTGATAAATATACCAAGATAACAGATATGCTAAATTGTTTGGAATGGATGAACATAGAAAACTTTTTATTATTTCGTAGTTTGATTTTTATTCATAAAATAAATTTAAATATATCAGCACCATATTATGAAAATTTTTTAACAAAATTTAATGAAGTTCATATTCACAATACAAGAGGAAAAAACAACTTTATTTTGGATCATACAAATTTAAAATCTACTCAAAAATCAATATTTTTTAGAGGTATAATAGAATATAATAAATTAGGGAATGAAATTAAAACATATAACTTAAAATTATTTATAAAAAAATTAAAAAAACAAATTTTACATAATATAAGTTTAATACGATAATAGTCTTTCTAGATTGTAATTATCAAAAAAGAAGAAAATGAAGAAAAAGATAAAATGTAAATGTATTGAAATAGCTCAATGAGCTAATAAAAATTGATTATTATTATTATTATTATTATTAAATAGGTCGTAGCTGTTTTATTTGTTCTTGACAGTAGGTAGTGGTTTTAAGAATGACCTTTTCGTTCAGTTTGTTCTTTTACTACTTTCTTTACGAAGAACTTTTTATACAAATATGCGCGTTTCTTTGTTTGAATTTGAATTGCAATAAAAAACTCTTTAATAAAAAAAATGTTTTTTAACTTATATTTATTTTACCTTTAGCGACGCATTATCTAAAGAACAAATAGGCCTATGTATATGATTTTAATTTAGATATTTTGGTCGTATAAGACATTTTTCAAAAAATTTAAAAAACTAGAAATTTTTATTCTTAACGCTCTTCGACAGTTTAAAGTAAACATATTTTTACTTTATATTGTCACGATAGGGAACCTTAAGATCATAACATTTTAAATAAAATCAACATTATGTATAACAATAATATTTTAATAATTTTGCATGGGTAGTATACAAAAATAACGTAAAAACAAGATTAAACTCTAGTAACTAACAAACAAACTAAAACATTTACTTGAAACTAAAACATCACTAACAACAAACTGTATAAAAATAAGGCGTATCTAATAGTCTTTCACTGGTAAACTTTGTTACATAAATCGCCGGGTTCAGTGTTATCGCCATTTTCCAGGATAATGCTTGCTGGTTCTGCCATATCGCTATGAGGATATATAACCGCCTTGCCAATTTTTCAATTCTCACGTGTTAACACTCTAAAAGTGTATTGTAATTACCTGTAAACTTTAAGCACAACCTTTATTCACACTACACTACACGCGGACACCATTACCGAAATGCACATGGACGTCAACAGCGGCTTTCTGCGCTTTCTGATGTCCACGTCTAATAGAAACAATATCTTCTCGCTCTTAAAATAAAAATTTTCACATAAAATTAAAAGGATGTCTTATTGATATAAGCAGACGAGGAAAACATCTTCATATAATAATGCACTGCTGTTTGATTCGAATGTCGTTCTTTTAAATCATATAGCCGCTAATAATTGATTGAAAAGGAAATACTATTAAACATTTCAGAAAAGCAAATTAAATAAATATGTGTATATTTGATTGTACCGCCGCCCTATTAATGTAAGTAGACAACTAAAAAAGCTGCATATCGCCTGATCGTCACTGTCGTGACTCTAAAGGTAAAAGTCATTACCTAAAAGAATTTAAAAAAATTTGAATTTTTAATTTTTTTAATTTTTTTTTTCATTTATTATAATTTTTTTTTAAATATTCTGTTTTACTATATTATTTACTTTTGTATCACACTCCTTCGGACTGTGATGTGAAAACATATCGCCTAATTTGTCAATATAACACCTGTCAAGAAATATTTACAAATATTTTATTTGATATTTAAGTATTTCAATCTTAATATGAGAACTACACTAACACAACAAAATATTTTTTTATAAACGCGATTATTACACATAAAAAAAATGTCAAAATGACAGCTGACAGTATATAACTCATAATACTGTAACTCGTGTATTTCATTTTTATCCCTTTTATTTATGTTTCACAAAATTAATATTTAATAATAAATGGTTTAATTGAAATAGTTGAACTTTGAAATTGTCAAAATGACAGCAACACAAAAAATCTTTGTTCCACACAATAAATCATTTTTTATTCGTACGCCAAATTTTGTTCAGACCAGATAAGTAGTTTTTAATTCATGCTTTAATTTCTTCGGATATATTCGTTTTTCTAAACCCATAATAGCAGTCCATTTCAAGTTTCACAACCATCATACTTTTCCGAATATAAAGATTGAAGATGTTTTATAGGATCGAAATGTTGATATTTGGTTTAAAGCAATATTGCACAAAAACTTTAGAAGAAGCAAGATTTACGAAACTGCAATAAAAATTGCAAGTTTATATTTAAAAATAAAAACCTGATGATGGTATCTAGATGACGAAACGTTTTACTCGAAATCTGATGACATTATATGATAGGAAACAAAATACGGCTATGCAAAAGTTTAATTAGTTTTTCTTTATCTTTACAAATAAAGTCACAAATCCGAATGTAAGAATATAAAGATTGAAGATGTTTTTTTATAGGGTCGAAACGTTGATATTTGGTTAAAGTAATATTGCACAAAGACGTTAAAAGAAGCAAGAGTTACGACACTGCAATAAAAATGACAGGTTTATATTTAAAAATGAAAACCTGATGATGGTATCTCGATGACGAAACGTTGTACTTGAAATCTGACGACACCATATGATAAGAAACAAAATACTACAATGAAAATGTTAAATTATTTTTTCTTTATCTTTTCAAATAAAGTCACAAATCCAAATATAAGAATATAAAGATTGAAGATGTTTTATAGGGTCGAAACTTTAATATTTGGTTAAAGCAATATTGCACAAATACGTTAGAAGAAGCCAGATTTACGAAACTGCAATAAAAATTACAAGTTTATATTTAAAAATAAAAACCTGATGATGGTATCTAGATGACGAAACGTTTTACTCGAAATCTGATGACATTATATGATAGGAAACAAAATACGGCATTGCAAAAGTTTAATTAGTTTTTCTTTATCTTTACAAATAAAGTCACAAAACCGAATGTAAGAATATAAAGATTGAAGATGTTTTTTTATAGGGTTGAAACGTTGATATTTGGTTAAAGTAATATTGCACAAAGACGTTAGAAGAAGCAAGATTTACGACACTGCAATAAAAATGACAGGTTTATATTTAAAAATGAAAACCTGATGATGGTATCTCGATGACGAAACGTTGTATTTGAAATCTGACGACACCATATGATAAGAAACAAAATACTACAATGAAAATGTTAAATTATTTTTTCTTTATCTTTTCAAATAAAGTCACAAATCCAAATATAAGAATATAAAGATAGAAGATGTTTATTGGGTCGAAACTTTAATATTTTTTTAAAGCAATATTGCACAAATACGTTAGAAGAAGCAAGATTTACGAAACTGCAATAAAAATTACAAGTTTATATTTAAAAATAAAAACCTGATGTTGGTATCTAGATGACGAAACGTTTTACTTGAAATCTGATGACATCATATGATAGGAAACAAAATACGGCAATGCAAAAGTTAAATAATTTTTTCTTTATCTTTTCAAATAAAGTCACAAATCCAAATATAAAAATATAAAAATTGAAGATGTTTTATAGTGTCGAAACGTTGATATTTGGTTAAAGCAATATTGCACAAAGACATTAGAAGAAGCTAGATTTACGAAACTGCAATAAAAATTACAAGTTTATATTTAAAAATAAAAACCTGATGATGGTATCTAGATGACGAAACGTTTTACTCGAAATCTGACGCCATCATATGATAGGAAACAAAATACGGCAATGTAAAAGTTAAATTATTTTTTCTTTATCTTTTCAAATAAAGTCACAAATCCAAATATAAGAATATAAAGATTGAAGATGTTTTATAGGGTCGAAACTTTAATATTTGGTTAAAGCAATATTGCACAAATACGTTAGAAGAAGCCAGATTTACGAAACTGCAATAAAAATTACAAGTTTATATTTAAAAATAAAAACCTGATGATGGTATCTAGATGACGAAACGTTTTACTTGAAATCTGATGACATTATATGATAGGAAACAAAATACGGCAATGCAAAAGTTTAATTAGTTTTTCTTTATCTTTACAAATAAAGTCACAAAACCGAATGTAAGAATATAAAGATTGAAGATGTTTTTTTATAGGGTCGAAACGTTGATATTTGGTTAAAGTAATATTGCACAAAGACGTTAGAAGAAGCAAGATTTACGACACTGCAATAAAAATGACAGGTTTATATTTAAAAATGAAAACCTGATGATGGTATCTCGATGACGAAACGTTGTACTTGAAATCTGACGACACCATATGATAAGAAACAAAATACTACAATGAAAATGTTAAATTATTTTTTCTTTATCTTTTCAAATAAAGTCACAAATCCAAATATAAGAATATAAAGATAGAAGATGTTTATTGGGTCGAAACTTTAATATTTTTTTAAAGCAATATTGCACAAATACGTTAGAAGAAGCAAGATTTACGAAACTGCAATAAAAATTACAAGTTTATATTTAAAAATAAAAACCTGATGTTGGTATCTAGATGACGAAACGTTTTACTTGAAATCTGATGACATCATAAGATAGGAAACAAAATACGGCAATGCAAAAGTTAAATTATTTTTTCTTTATCTTTTCAAATAAAGTCACAAATCCAAATATAAGAATATAAAGATTGAAGATGTTTTATAGTGTCGAAACGTTGATATTTGGTTAAAGCAATATTGCACAAAGACATTAGAAGAAGCTAGATTTACGAAACTGCAATAAAAATTACAAGTTTATATTTAAAAATAAAAACCTGATGATGGTATCTAGATGACGAAACGTTTTACTCGAAATCTGACGCCATCATATGATAGGAAACAAAATACGGCAATGTAAAAGTTAAATTATTTTTTCTTTATCTGTTCAAATACAGTCACAATGAATAAAACTTGGAAAAAATCTTATCGGCAATTTTCGGCTATTCCGAAAATCCCCGATATTGAAAAAAATTAATCAAAATTTAGGTAAGCAGACCTACATTAAAATGAAAAATGCATGTATAAATACTATATTTGGAGCTATCTGTTTTATAGCACTGTAATGTAGAAGTTTCGAGCTATCTCTTATCCCAAATTTTAAAGCGCGACCTGCTAGAATAACTTTAAAAACTTGCGATGAAATATGCCATTTTCGGCTATTTTTGGCCTTTTTTGACACTTCATATTTTTAATATCCACGATGACGTTTTATGCATCCAAAGCAATCTCTTCGAAAAGTCATAATTCTGTTAAAATGAAACTTTTACGGAAATTGCAGAGTCTTTTTAAAATTAAAAAATCGATAACTAATCTGACATATGAAGCTTTAATTTTGGTCTCATTAAATTGTAAAAGTCCCAAATAATCTATAACATTCAATTTTTAACGTCAAAACGTTGAAACAAGGTCACATTCTGAAGTCAAAAACACCCATTTTAGGCCAATTTTGACAGCTGTAATTATTTCAATATGGAAGCCTGTTTGAGATTTCATGGCAAGCTATTTAAAAAACGTTGAATTTTGATATTTGACAAATTTTTCTGTTCTCGCTCTAAATATATCAATTTTACTCAAATTAAAAAAAATAAATTAATATATTCAAGTATACGTGCGTGTTTAGAAAAGATTGAGGAATAAAATAAGCCTAAAATGAACTCTCTAAGGATATTATAGTAGAAGCTATAATCGAACATAAAAAATTTTTGGTAAAAAAAACATAAAAAAATTAAATAATATTTTTTTTGAACCACTAAATGTCATAACGAGGAGCGCAAACGGCATGAATTTTAAAGTCTATTTATGCCTCTAAACAACAGTCCAAAAAAAAGTTGAAAAAGTTAATTACAGTAGCTCACAGACGGGTTTAAGCGGACCAGTACCTAAAAAAAAAATTGTAAAAAATCAAAAAAAAATCAAAATTCATTCGTTTCGTCCTCTGTAAATTAAAATGATTAAAAATCGAAAAAATATTTTTTAAACGTAAGTCGACGAGCTCTTACCGATAGGATATACGACATTTTAATAAAAAAATTATTTTTCGAGAAAAAAATTAAAAACCGTGAAAATTTTGGGTCTAAAATCGTAATTTTTAAATTTTCACAATTTTTCACAATTTCTAATCATTTTAGGTATTGTTCTGGTGTTGTCCCACCTCCTCGATATAGCGGACTGTATTAATCAATAATCTTCAATTATTACTTTTGGGTAGGCTTTAATTTAAAAATGAAAATTTATAATATAATTAAAAGTGTTGTCTTATTTCGTTGTTGCTGCTGTCATTCGTTCTTGACATCTCTCGTTCTCATGGTTTCTCTTACAGGTGTTATAGGTAACAATACTGTTTCTGTATCTTGTTATTACCGTAACATACTCCCCCCTTTTGAACCATCAGTTCAAAACATAAATTAGTTTTTGACCTAAAAACACTCATTGTCATTTAATGGAAGGGGACATATTTTTGAAATAGCGCGCTTGTAGGTACCACTTATAGTTTTAATCGTCACTACACGCACTTGGCCATCTTGCCCAGGATGTACTTGAGTTATTCTTCCGAGAATCCATTTGCATGGAGGAAGGTTGTCATTTTTCATTACCACCAATTGACCTACTTCAACATTGGAGTTGCCTACTTTCCATTTGTGCCTTTTCTGAAGCTCAGACAGGTAAAAACACGACCATTTCTTCCAAAAACTTTGTTGTAATTGTTGCAATAATTGGAACCTAGACAATCGGTTGATCTGGACATCTTCAAACAGAGGATCAGGAGGCATTGTCAATGGGTGGCCAATTATTAGGTGAGCAGGAGTCAGAGGTACAAAGTCATTGGGATCAGAGGACATGGGATAGAGAGGTCGGGAGTTTAACGTAGCCTCAATTTGAACAAGTAATGTAGAGTATTCTTCATACGTTAATACACTTTGACCAATGACTCTATATAAATGATATTTTATTGCCTTAATATTAGATTCCCACAACCCACCAAAATTTGGACTATTCGGAGGTATAAAATGCCAAACTATTCTTAGTTTAGCACAAGATTTGACGAATTCATCTTTAGAATTTTCCAAAAAAATCATACAAAGTTTTTAACTCTTTTTGAGCTGCAATAAAATTGGATCCGTTGTCAGAGTACAAATGTGCAGGAGTGCCACGCCGAGCAGAAAATCTCCTAAATGCAGTAATAAATGCTTCGCAGGTTAAATCAGTGACTAGTTCGATATGAATACATTTTGTTACAAAGCATATAAACATACAAATATATGCTTTATATGTCTTGTATGGACGACCTTTTCTATCGCGTAAAATCACTGGACCCGCGTAATCAACTCCAACAATCGAAAAAGGTCTAGCAACCTCAACTCTATGTTTTGGTAAATCACCCATAATTGCGTTAATTGGTTTTGGTTTAGTACGAAAACATCGAATACAATTTCGCACAATCATCTTTGCTACATTCATGCCAGACGTAGCCCAATACTTTTGACGCACAGAAAACAATAATAATTGGGGTCCTGCATGATGTAGTCTCTTATGTTCAGATCGAAAGATCAATTTTGTTATTTTATGTTTACCGTCCAATAAAATAGGATGTTTTTCATCAAAAGATAAAGAAGCATTTTTTAATCTCCCCCCAACTCGCAATAAACCATCTGAATCTAAAAACGGAGTTAAAGAGAGCAATCTGTTATTTTTACTTAATTGTCTATCACCTTGAAGGGACGATATTTCAGTAGCGAAACTTTCGCTTTGTGCTAATTTAAGTAAATGTTGCATACTATTATCAATTTCGGGAACGGTAATTGGTCCGGTATTTTTATTTTTAATATTTTTTGAATTTAAAATAAATCTTAAGCAGTAGGCAAGAGTTCGCTGAAGTTTTTCCAACGAAGAAAATCTATCAAAATCTAAAATTTGAATCATAGTAGTGACAAATACGTTGCACTGTCTACGTATCTCCGGTATATCACTAGTCTTACTAAACTGAAATTCTCGTGGCCAATTGGCTTGTTCGTAAAGAAACAAAGGGCCGTTCCACCAGACATCACTCTTGTATAAATCGTCAGGATACATTCCTCGAGAAGCAATGTCAGCTGGATTGTGTTTAGTATTAACGTAACTCCATTTTGATATATCACTTAACTGTTGAATTTCAGCCACTCTATTACTAACAAAAATTTGAAGTTTGTTTGCGTCTGTGTTAAGCCAACACAAGACAATCTGAGAGTCACACCAATAATATGTTTCAAATTTACATGTAAGAGAATCAGAAACTTGTTTTGCTAACCGAGCAAGTGCAAGAGCACCACATAGCTCTAACCTTGGAATGGTTAATGCCTTGACTGGTGCGACTTTTGTTTTTGAACAAAGTAATCTAACAGAAATATTTCCACAAGAATCAGAAGTTCTTATATAAACTGCACCACTATACGCTTCTAAACTTGCATCGCTGAATCCATGCAGTTCAATATTAATTGGATTATCACACATAACAGATCTAGAAACTTTTAATTCGTTAAGTATAACTAATCTCGAATGAAAATATTCCCACTTCTTTCCTAAATCCGAAGGTACTATATCATCCCACTCTAATTTCAATGACCACAATTTTTGTATTAAAATTTTGACAATAATTATACAGGGACTGATTAGCCCTAGTGGATCATAAATTTTAGCAATATTACTAAGTAATTTTCTTTTTGTAATAGGATACTTTTCCGAATCAGTTAGAACCTTGTAAGATAACAAATCAGAATGACTAAGCCACTGAAGTCCCAGCGTTTTCACTTTATCATTCTCACCTAGTTCAAGTATGCTGAAGGCATCAGAAGTATCTTCTAAACCTTGTAAAATTTTATCACTGTTAGATGCCCATTTTCTAAGAGGAAAAGAAGCTGACTTTAATATTTTTGAAATTTCATTGCAAAGGACTATACCTGTTTTTTCATCATTAAACCCAGTTATCAAATCATCAACGTACATATCACGATCAATCAACTTACATGCAACAGGATATGTACTTATATTATCAAAAGCTAATTTTTTAATACATTTAATAGCCAAGTATGGCGCACTAGTTGTGCCATACGTCACTGTTTGTAACTCATAAACCGATATATCATCATTCGAATCATTTCTCCATACTATATTCTGTAAATATCTCTCATCAGGATGAATAAGAATCTGGCGGTACATTTTTGCTATATCAGCGATTACAACAAATCTATGCTCTCTAAAACGTAACATAATCCCAAATATATCATTTTGTATCGCTGGCCCTGAATACTGTATATCATTAAGAGATTTCCCTGATTTTGTTTTAACCGAAGCATCAAATACTATTCGAACACTTGTAGTCAAACTATCATTACGCACAACAGCAAAATGAGGTAAAAAACATCTAAACATTTTAATCGAATCGCTGTTTGTCAATCGCCTCATATGCTCTAGTTCGATATACTCAATCATAAAATCAAAATACTTATTTTTCAACACTTCATCCTTTTTTAATCTATTTTCTTGAAGAATTAATCTTTTAATTGTCAAATCTCGTGAATCGCCTAACTCTAGAGGACTCTCTTTTAACGGAAATCGAACCACAAATTTTCCTGAATAATCGCGTGAAACTGTTTCATTAAAATAATCTTCACAAATCTGTTCCTCTTTAGTTAAAGGATTTGCCTCAGTTGGAATTTCTTCTATTAACCAAAACCTCTGCAGGTCATCATTCAAAGTAAAATTGCAATGAACTTGTTTCTCAATAGAAGTACTCATTAAACCTGTTACCACATACCCAAAAACGGTATCAATCAGAATAGGTTTGCCTTTACCTAACATGATTTTTTCTTTGCCAAGAATGCTCCAAAATAAATCTGCGCCTATTAAAATATCAACTGGCCGAGAAACATTGAAAGATGGGTTAGCTAATTTTATGTTTTTTGGAATGCACAAATCTGAAATGTTAAACCTACATGGAGGTAAATTATCTGTTATTTTTGGTACTACTAAACATGCTAGATTTGTTTGATAACTATTAACAGTTGATTTAATCAATAAATTACATTTAGAGTTTACGTTTGAGCTAACACTATTAATCCCAGAGATTGCAATATTGATACTATCCACTTTCAAATCTAACTGGTTTTTGAAATGTTCAGAAACAAATGAACACTGACTGCCTGAATCTAAGAGAGCTTGAGCTTTGTGATATTTTCCTTTTTTATCTCTTACTTCCACAATTGCTGTGGATAGCAGAACATAATCGTTATTTGAAGTTGTAGCACTGATAATCGAGGAACCATTAAACGCATTTTCATGGTTTTGAGAATCTTGTACTTCATTACTCTGATTTCTTCGATTATTCCCTGTGTTATTATTGTTATGTAATAGGGAGCTGTGCTTGTTATTGCAAAATCTACACTGACCTGATTTACATTTAAAACTATAGTGCCCAAAACATAAACAATTTGAACATAATCGCATCTTTTTTACAATATCCCACCTTTCGGTTATAGTCATTTTTAAAAATTCTGGACATTTATATATTAAGTGAGCTTTCTTACAAAAATTGCATTTTTGTCCGGACCTTTCACTAGGACCATTAATCAAAAAATTATGACGCCTTGTATTTCTATTATCGGGTAATCGCGTATCTCTTAATTTCTGATTATTATTCAATTCTAGAGTTTCAAGAAAATCGGCTCTATTTTTTAAGAACTTAAAGAAATCATTTAAATTTGGCAACGTTTTATCATTTTTTGACTGCTCCCATTCTCGCGTTGTAGCTTTGTCTAATTTCAATGATATCATATACATAATTAAAGCATCCCAGTGTTCCGTTGGAAGCTTAAGCGTTTTCAGTGCCCTGAGATGTTTATTTACTACATCGATTAAGTTGCGCAATCCTGAAGATGACTCTTTAGTTAAGCTCTCAACTTCAAATAAAGCTTTAATATGATTATTAACCAATAATCGAGTGTTATCAAACCTATCGCAGAGTAATGCCCAAGCATCATTATAACTATGCGCTGCAAACTCTAAACTATGAATAATTTTAAGAGCTTCCTCCCCCAAACATGACCTCAAATAGTGATATTTTTGAATCTCTGATAAAGTTGAGTTGCTATGAAATAAAGCTTCAAATGTGTCTTTAAACTCTAGCCATTTGTTAAACTCACAATTGAATGTTGGACATTTTATCGAAGGCAATTTAACTAAATTTAAATTATCACTGTTTGAAACATTAGCTTGAGGGCAGCTTACAGATTTAATCACGGAACCTTCATTATTATCATATTTATCCAATATTTCTTTGGCCTTTGCCAAGATATCTATATGGCAATCATAAAATTTGCTTCTCTCCTCGTATTGCTTTTCAAGATCACTTAGAGCACATATCATTTCTATTTCTGACTGAACAGACTCAAATTCATCATAAAGTAGCTCCAATTTATTGACTTTAAATTGAAGTTCGATAATTTCTTTTGCATTTAATTCTTCATTATTTAAAAAAGCATTACGAAAAGGTTCAACATATTTTCCAAAATTTGTCAGTTTGAATTTTACTGTACCTCGTTTTCTTATCAACAAATTTAAATCCTCCATATTGTACTATTAAAGGAAAATCAAATTAATCGTGTGTAATCAAAATCGAACTAATCACTTAAGTACATTTGATAATATGTAATCAATTTAATCAAAATAATGAAATACACTTGTACGTAATCCAATTTCATTGGACACTCAAAATCGCGATAATCAAAATCGTATTATAATCTAAAACTTACTCGGGAAATCTTGTACTAACCATACAACTCTTGTATGTTAATTTGTGAAATATCTAGTATACCATTGTATTGGTAAAATCATAAATCAATATCCCAAAATATCAATTTTAGGAATCTAAAAATCAAGAAAATAATCAAAATCGTAGTAGGCACTTTAAACCTGTTAATCAAATTAAACCACCTGGAATCTTGTAACTCCAGTTAAATCGAAATCAATCTATAATCGTTACATTAATCGAAAATAATCTTAAGCAACATAATCAAATTAATCGCAAATAATCGTGAAAATATCATCCGCTAATTGAAAATTGTAACCTGCGGTATAATATTTTCGAAATCCCGAAAATACACAACACAACTAACTCTACATTAAATGCAAATCAAAACTACAAGGATAAAAGGAAGGGAAAGGATATATGGACTTCTGTTACTTATCTTGAGTTTGCTTTTCTTGTTTTTAATCCGGTTCGTGGGAACAAAATTTATGTTCTGGTGTTGTCCCACCTCCTCGATATAGCGGACTGTATTAATCAATAATCTTCAATTATTACTTTTGGGTAGGCTTTAATTTAAAAATGAAAATTTATAATATAATTAAAAGTGTTGTCTTATTTCGTTGTTGCTGCTGTCATTCGTTCTTGACATCTCTCGTTCTCATGGTTTCTCTTACAGGTGTTATAGGTAACAATACTGTTTCTGTATCTTGTTATTACCGTAACAGGTATAGAAAGATGTATTGTGAAAAGATAGTATTTGAGACGGCCCATCTGATCGTTTAAACCGGAAATATGTCCGACGTACCCAATTCGAGTTATTCGGTACCCAAGACGACCCTGCGATGGCCATTTTTTGACTTTTAAAAAATAAAAAAAATTACTTTCCATTTTCTAATCTTTCTCAAAAACAATAGGGTTGGGCGGCTGCCGGTCCTCTCAACCCTCGAAAAGTAAAAATCGGAAAAAAAAATTTTTGCGACCTGAAATGCGTTACAGCGGATTTCGCATATTTCCCGACTTTGACGTTTAATAACTTTTTTCCGGTACACCCTGTATATTTAAAATTTTTCACAAAATGTGCCCCCGTTATTCCTCTATAAAACCAAATAATCAAAATCAGTTAGAGTTTTACCACTTGAGAGAAAAAAAATCGAAAATGTCAAAAATCGCGATTTCAAAAATCGGGTACGACGACGACGACGACGACGACGACAGAGGTCGAACATTTTTAAAATTAAGAGGAGATATACATATCGCTCGAAAGGGGCGATATGTAAAAGCTGCATATCGCCTGATCGTCACTGTCGTGACTCTAAAGGTAAAAGTCATTACATAAAAGAATTTGAAAAAATTTGAATTTTTAATTTTTTAAATTTTTTTTTCATTTTTTATAATTTTTTTTTAATATTCTGTTTTATTCTATTATTTACTTTTGTATCACACTCCTTCGGACTGTGATGTGAAAACATATCGCCTAATTTGTCGATATAACACCTGTCAAGAAATATTTACAAATATTTCATTTGATATTTAAGTATTTCAATCTTAATGTGAGAACTACACTAAAACAACAAAATATTTTTTTATAAACGCGATTATTACACATAAAAAATGTCGAAATGACAGCTGTCAATATATAACTAATAATACTGTAACGCGTGTATTTTATTTTTATCCTTTTTATTTATGTTTCACAAAATTAACACTTAATATTAAGTAGTTTAATTAAAATAGTTGAACTTTGAAATTGTCAAAATGACAGCTAGCAAGAAACAACCTCTTTTTCAACATACAAAATCTTTGTTCCACACAATAACTCATTTTTCATTCGTATGCCAAATTTTGTTTAGACCAGATAAGTAGTTTTCAATTTATGCTTTTTCTTTTTCGGATATATTCGTTTTTCAAAGACAATAATAACAGTCTATTTTAAATTTCACAACCATCATACTTTTCCGAATATAAGGATTGAAGATGTTTTATAGGATCGAAACGTTGATATTTGGTTAAAGTAAAATTGCACAAAAACTTTAGAAGAAGCAAGATTTACGAAACTGCAATAAAAATTGCAAGTTTATATTTAAAAATAAAAACCTGATGATGGTATCTAGATGACGAAACGTTTTACTCGAAATCTGATGACATTATGTGATAGGAAACAAAATACGGCAATGCAAAAGTTTAATTAGTTTTTCTTTATCTTTACCAATAAAGTCACAAATCCGAATGTAGGAATATAAAGATTGAAGATGTTTTTTTATAGGGTCGAAACGTTAATATTTGGTTAAAGCAATATTGCACAAATACGTTAGAAGAAGCCAGATTTACGAAACTGCAATAAAAATTACAAGTTTATATTTAAAAATAAAAACCTGATGATGGTATCTAGATGACGAAACGTTTTACTCGAAATCTGATTAACATTATGTGATAGGAAACAAAATACGGCAATGCAAAAGTTTAATTAGTTTTTTTTTATCTTTACCAATAAAGTCACAAATCCGAATGTAGGAATATAAAGATTGAAGATGTTTCTTTATAGGGTCGAAACGTTGATATTTGGTTAAAGTAATATTGCACAAAAACTTTAGAAGAAGCAAGATTTACGAAACTGCAATAAAAATTGCAAGTTTATATTTAAAGATAAAAACCTGATAATGGTATCTAGATGACGAAACGTTTTACTCAAAATCTGATGACATTATATGATAGGAAACAAAATACGGCTATGCAAAAGTTTAATTAGTTTTTCTTTATCTTTACAAATAAAGTCACAAATCCGAATGTAAGAATATAAAGATTGAAGATGTTTTTTTATAGGGTCGAAACGTTGATATTTGGTTAAAGTAATATTGCACAAAGACGTTAGAAGAAGCAAGATTTACGACACTGCAATAAAAATGACAGGTTTATATTTAAAAATGAAAACCTGATGATGGTATCTCGATGACGAAACGTTGTACTTGAAATCTGACGACACCATATGATAAGAAACAAAATACTACAATGAAAATGTTAAATTATTTTTTCTTTATCTTTTCAAATAAAGTCACAAATCCAAATATAAGAATATAAAGATTGAAGATGTTTTATAGGGTCGAAACTTTAATATTTGGTTAAAGCAATATTGCACAAATACGTTAGAAGAAGCCAGATTTACGAAACTGCAATAAAAATTACAAGTTTATATTTAAAAATAAAAACCTGATGATGGTATCTAGATGACGAAACGTTTTACTCGAAATCTAATGACATTATGTGATAGGAAACAAAATACGGCAATGCAAAAGTTTAATTAGTTTTTCTTTATCTTTACAAATAAGGTCACAAATCCGAATGTAAGAATATAAAGATTGAAGATGTTTTTTTATAGGGTCGAAACGTTGATATTTGGTTAAAGTAATATTGCACAAAGACGTTAGAAGAAGCAAGATTTACGAAACTGCAATAAAAATTACAAGTTTATATTTAAAAATGAAAACCTGATGATGGTATCTAGATGACGAAACGTTTTACTCGAAATCTGACGCCATCATATGATAGGAAACAAAATACGGCAATGCCAAAATTAAATTATTTTTTCTTTATCTGTTCAAATACAGTCACAATGAATAAAACTTGGAAAAAATCTTATCGGCAATGTTCGGCTATTCCGAAAATCCCCGATAATGAAAAAAATTAATCAAAATTTAGGTAAACAGACCGACATTAAAATGAAAAATGCATCTATAAATACTATATTTGGAGCTATCTGTAGCTCCAAATATAGTATTTATAGATGCATTTTTCATTTTAATGTCGGTCTGCAAGCCCTATATTTTCAATATCGGCTATATTTGGAAGAGCTGAAAATTGCCGTCAAGATTTCTTTTCATTGTGACTTTATTTGAAAAGAAAAAGAAAAAATAATTTAACTTTTACATTGCCGTATTTTGTTTCCTATCATATGATGTCATCAGATTTTGAGTAAAACGTTTCGTCATCTAGATACCATCATCAGGTTTTTATTTTTAAATATAAACTTGTAATTTTTATTGCAGTTTCGTAAATATTGCTTCTTCTAACGTATTTGTGCAATATTGCTTTAACCAAATATTAACGTTTCGACCCTATAAAACATCTTCAATCTTTATATTCTTATATTTGGATTTGTGACTTTATTTGAAAAGATAAAGAAAAAATAATTTAACTTTTACATTGCCGTATTTTGTTTCCTATCATATGATGTCATCAGATTTCGAGTAAAACGTTTCGTCATCTAGATACCATCATCAGGTTTTTATTTTTAAATATAAACTTGTAATTTTTATTGCAGTTTCGTAAATCTTGCTTCTTCTAACGTATTTGTGCAATATTGCTTTAACCAAATATTAACGTTTCGACCCTATAAAACTTCTTCAATCTTTATATTCTTATATTTGGATTTGTGATTTTATTTGAAAAGATAAAGAAAAAATAATTTAACTTTTACATTGCCGTATTTTGTTTCCTATCATATGATGTCATCAGATTTCGAGTAAAACGTTTCGTCATCTAGATACCATCATCATGTTTTAATTTTTAAATATAAACTTGTAATTTTGATTGCAGTTTCATAAATCTTGCTTCTTCTAGCGTATTCGTGCAATATTGCTTTAACCAAATATTAAAGTTTCGACCCTATAAAACATCTTCAATCTTTATATTCTTATATTTGGATTTGTGACTTTATTTGAAAAGATAAAGAAAAAATAATTTAACCTTTGCATTGTCGTATTCTGTTTCCTATCATACGATGTCATCAGATTTCGAGTATAACGTTTCGTCATCTAGATACCATCATCAGGTTTTTATTTTTAAATATAAACTTGTAATTTTTATTGCAGTTTCGTAAATGTTGCTTCTTCTAGCGTATTCGTGCAATATTGCTTTAACCAAATATCAACGTTTCAACACTATAAAACATCTTCAATATTTATATTCTTATATTTGAAAAGATAAAGAAAAAATAATTTAACTTTTGCATTGCCGTATTTTCTTTCATATCATACAATGTCATCAGATTTCGAGTAAAACGTTTCGTCATCTGGATACCATCATCAGGTTTTTATTTTCAAATATAAACTTGTAATTTTTATTGCATTTTCGTAAATCTTGCTTCTTCTATCTTCTTTGTGCAATATTGCTTTAACCAAATATCAACGTTTCGACACTTTAAAACATCTTCAATCTTTATATTTTTATAATTGAATTGTGAATTTATTTGCAGAGATAAAGAAAAATAATTTAACTTTTACATTGCCGTATTTTCTTTCCTATCATACGATGTCATCAGATTTCGAGTAAAACGTTTCGTCATCTAGATACCATCATCAGGTTTTTATTTTTAAATATAAACTTGTAATTTTTATTGCAGTTTCGTAAATCTTGCTTCTTCTAACATATTCGTGCAATATTGCTTTAACCAAATATCAACGTTTCGACACTATAAAATATCTTCAATCTTTATATTCGGAAAAATATGATAGTTGTGAAATTTAAAATGGACTGCTATTATTGTCTTGGAAAAACGAATATATCCGAAGAAGTAAAAGCATGAATTGAAAACTACTTATCTGGTCTGAACAAAATTTGGCATACGAATGAAAAATGAGTTATTGTGTGGAACAAAGATTTTGTATGTTGAAAAAGAGGTTGTTTCTTGCTAGCTGTCATTTTGACAATTTCAAAGTTCAACTATTTCAATTAAACTATTTAATATTAAGTGTTAATTTTGTGAAACATAAATAAAAAGGATAAAAATAAAATACACGCGTTACAGTATTATTAGTTATATATTGACAGCTGTCATTTTGACATTTCTTATGTGTAAAAATCGCGTTTATAAAAAATATTTTGTTGTTCTAGTATAGTTCTCATATTAAGATTGAAATACTTAAATATCAAATGAAATATTTGTAAATATTTTTTGACAGGTGTTATATCGACAAAATAGGCGATATGTTTTCACATCACAGTCCGAAGGAGTGTGATACAAAAGTAAATAATATAGTAAAACAGAATATTTAAAAAAAAATTATAAAAAATGAAAAAAAAATTAAAAAAATTAAAAATTTAAATTTTTTTAAATTCTTTTATGTAATAACTTTTACCTTTAGAGGCAATGCCAGTTGCCGATCGGCGATATGCAGCTTTTACATATCGCCCCTTTCGAGCGATATGTATATCTCCTCTCCATTTTAAAAATGTTCGAGGGTTGTCGTCGTCGTCGTACCCGATTTTTGAAATCGCGATTTTTGACATTTTCGATTTTTTTTCTCTAAAGTGGTACATTTCGCAGTGATTTTGATTATTTGGTTTTATAGAGGAATAACGGGGGCACATTTTGTGAAAAATTTTAAATATACAGGGTGTACCGGAAAAAAGTTCTTAAACGTCAAAGTCGGGAAATATGCGAAATCCGCTGTAACGCATTTCAGGTCGCAAAAATTTTTTTTTTTGATTTTCATTTCTGGAGGTTGAAGAGATCCGTCAAATAAAGAGCAAGTTCGTAGATGGAGGATATCGGAAATTGAGAAGTAATTTTTTTGATTTTTTTTAAGTCGAAAAATGGCCATTGCAGGGTCGTCTTGGGTACCGAATAACTCGAATTGGGTACGTCGGACATATTTCCGGTTTAAACGATCCGATGGGCCGTCTCAAATACTATCTTTTCACAATACATCTTTCTATACCTAAAAACATTAGAAATTGTGAAAAATTGTGAAAATTTAAAAATTACGATTTTAGACCCAAAAATTTCACGGTTTTTAATTTTTTTCTCGAAAAATAATTTTTTTATCAAAATGTCGTATATCCTATCGGAAAAAGCCCGTCGAACTACGTTTAAAATATATTTTTTCGATTTTTAATCATTTTAATTTACAGAGGACGAAACGAATGAATTTTGATTTTTTTTTGATTTTTTACAATTTTTTTTTTTAGGTACTGGTCCGCTTAAACCCGTCTGTAAGCTATTGTAATTAACTTTTTCAACTTTTTCTTGGACTGTTGTTAAGAGGGATAAATAGACTTTAAAATTGATACCGAGCGCGTTCTTCGTTATGACGTTTAGTGGTTCAAAAAAAATATTATTTAATTTTTTTACGTTTTTTTTATGAAAAGTTTTTTATATTCGATTATAGCTTCTACTACAATATCCTTAGAGAGTTCATTTTAGGCTTATTTTATTCCTCAATCTTTTCTCAACACGCTTATATACTTGAATATACCAATTTATTTTTTTAAATTAGAGTAAAATTGATATTTTTAGAGCGCGAACAGAAAAATTCGTCAAATATCGAAATGCAACGTTTTTTAAATAGCTTGCCATGAAATCTCAAACTGGCTTCCATATTGAAATAATTACAGCTGTCAAAATTGGCCTAAAATGGGTGTTTTTGACTTCAGAATGTGACCTTGTTTCAACGTTTTGACGTTAAAAATTGAATGTTATAGCTTATTTGAGACTTTTAAAATTTAATGAAACCAAAATTAAAGCTTCATATGTCCGATTAGTTATCGAATTTTTAATTTTAAAAATAGTCTGCAATTTCCGTAAAAGTTTCATTTTAACAGAATAATGACTTTTCGAAGAGATTGCTTTGGATGGATAACGCGTCATGGTGGATATTAAAAATATGAAGTGTCAAAAAAGGCCAAAAATAGCCGAAAATGGCATATTTCATCGCAAGTGTTTAAAGTTATTCTAGCATGTCGCGCTTTAAAATGTGGGATAAGAGATAACTCGAAACTTCTACATTACAGTGCTATAAAACAGATAGCTCCAAATATAGTATTTATAGATGTATTTTTCATTTTAATGTCGGTCTGCAAGCCCTATATTTTCAATATCGGGTATATTTGGAACAGTTGAAAATTGCTGTTAAGATTTCTTATCATTGTGACTTTATTTGAAAAGATAAAGAAAAAATAATTTAACTTTTGCATTGCCGTATTTTGTTTCCTATCATACGATGTCATCAGATTTCGAGAAAAACGTTTCGTCATCCAGATACCATCATCAGATTTTTATTTTTAAATATAAACTTGTAATTTTTATTGCAGTTTCGTTAATCTTGCTTCTTCTAACGTATTTGTGCAATATTGCTTTAACCAAATATTGAAGTTTCGACCCTATAAAACATCTTCAATCTTTATATTCTTATATTTGGATTTGTGACTTTATTTGAAAAGATAAAGAAAAAATAATTTAACGTTTGCATTGCCGTATTTTGTTTCCTATCATATGATGTCATCAGATTTCGAGTAAAACGTTTCGTCATCTAGATACCAACATCAGGTTTTTATTTTTAAATATAAACTTGTAATTTTTATTGCAGTTTCGTAAATCTTGCTTCTTCTAACGTATTTGTGCAATATTGCTTTAAAAAAATAGTAAAGTTTCGACCCTATAAACATCTTCAATCTTTATATTCTTATATTTGGATTTGTGACTTTATTTGACAAGATAAAGAAAAAATAATTTAACTTTTGCATTGTCGTATTTTGTTTCCTATCATACGATGTCATCAGATTTCGGGTAAAACGTTTCGTCATCGAGATACCATCATCAGGTTTTTATTTTTAAATATAAACTTGTAATTTTTATTGCAGTTTCGTAAATCTTGCTTCTTCTAACGTATTTGTGCAATATTGCTTTAACCAAATATTGAAGTTTCGACCCTATAAAACATCTTCAATCTTTATATTCTTATATTTGGATTTGTGACTTTATTTGAAAAGATAGAGAAAAAATAATTTAACTTTTACATTGCCGTATTTTGTTTCCTATCATATGATGTCATCAGATTTCGAGTAAAACGTTTCGTCATCTAGATACCAACATCAGGTTTTTATTTTTAAATATAAACTTGTAATTTTTATTGCAGTTTCGTAAATCTTGCTTCTTCTAACGTATTTGTGCAATATTGCTATAATAAAATACTGAAGTTTCGACCCTATAAACATCTTCTATCTTTATATTCTTATATTTGGATTTGTGACTTTATTTGAAAAGATAAAGAAAAAATTATTTAACTTTGGCATTGCCGTATTTTGTTTCCTACCATATTATGTCATTAGATTTCGAGTAAAACGTTTCGTCATCTAGATACCATCATCAGGTTTTTATTTTTAAATATAAACTTGTAATTTTTATTGCAGTTTCGTATATCTTGCTTCTTTTAGCGTCTTCGTGCAATATTGCTTTAACCAAATATCAACGTTTCGACACTATAAAACATCTTCAATCTTTATATTTTTATAATTGAATTTGTGAATTTATTTGTAGAGATAAAGAAAAAATAATTTAACTTTTACATTGCCATATTTTGTTTCCTATCATACGATGTCATCAGATTTCGAGTAAAACGTTTCGTCATCTAGATACCATCATCAGGTTTTTATTTTTAAATATAAACTTGTAATTTTTATTGTAGTTTCGTAAATCTTGCTTCTTCTAACGTATTTGTGCAATATTGCTTTAACCAAATATTAACGTTTCGACCCTATAAACATTTTCTATCTTTATATTCTTATATTTGGATTTGTGACTTTATTTGAAAAGATAAAGAAAAAATTATTTAACTTTGGCATTGCCGTATTTTGTTTCCTACCATATTATGTCATTAGATTTCGAGTAAAACGTTTCGTTATCTAGATACCATCATCAGGTTTTTATTTTTAAATATAAACTTGTAATTTTTATTGCAGTTTCGTAAATCTTGCTTCTTCTAAAGTATTAGTGCAATATTGCTTTAAAAAAGTATTAAAGTTTCGAGCCTATAAAACATCTTCAATTTTTATGTTCTTATATTTGGGTTTGTGACTTTATTTGAAAAGATAAATAAAAAATAATTTAACTTTGGCATTGCCGTATTTTGTTTCCTATCATATGATGTCATCAGATTTCGGGTAAAACGTTTCGGCATCTAGATACCAACATCAGGTTTTTATTTTTTAATAGGGTAAACCCGGTAGAGATGGCGCAGCGGGTTAGATGGCGCAGTGCAATATATCCCTAAACAAAATAATATCCGGCGACGTGGCCATCGCTACATACCTTCATTTGTAAGTAAACGTCTATACCGTTCACCTTGCGCCCATCATTTGAAGTTAAGTTATTTTGATTTTCCTTTATATATTTCAGGCATGTCCTTTTTTTTTCTAGATAATACGTAATTTAATAATTTGGGTGTGAAACTAGCCAAAGTTTTTACTAGTTGTAACATTTTCGCTTTGAAATAAGAATATAGTTTGTTTTCTAACCTTAAAATCATTCACATTTTTATTTGTTCCCGAGCACGTGACCGAGCCATCTCACTCAATGCAAGTTGGGTTAGATGGCGCGCGCCATATCACCCTATGTTGGTGCGCCATCTTACCCAATCTATTAGATTAAACTGCTAAAATAATTAGCTTGCAGCTTGCTGAGATATTTACATCTCCCGAAAATATGTTAAAAAAGAAAACTCTAGCAGAAAACAAAGTTAAATTGTTCCACAAAAAACACGAGAGGAAGCTACGAGAAATAAAAAAAAATCAGCCAGGCGGAAAAAGTAAGAAGCTACAGCGACTCTTCTTCAGAAAGCGATACACCGCTAGCAGAACTAAAAAATAAACTGTTGATACAAAAGAAAAAGAAAAAAGGGAAAAAGTATAGCAGGATCTTAAAAATGCCAAGATCTAATAGAGGCATCACAAACAAATTTAGAGACTACTGTAGTATTTCTTCGTCAAATAGTGACGTAGCTGTTGGTTCACAAAGCGATTAACATAGCAGCATCCATGACAACGATATCGAAACTGAGTGTGTTGGCTGTGGGGATACCTACAAAACCACTAGAAGTCAAGAAGACTGGCTGCAGTGCGTTTTTTGCAACAAATGGCTTCATGAAAGTTGCACAAAGTTTTCGAACTGTTGCTTGCGATGTTGCACGAGACAGTTTGAATATTTAGTTATTTTTTTAAATATTTTGTGTGAGCGCCATCTCAACCAGAGATGGACTTTTCTCTTATTTGGAAAAAAAGAGAACCATGTCTTGTTCAGTTAAATTAAATTAATTTTTTTCGTATCCTCTACTTTTATTTTTCGCAAAAAAATTGTTTTTTTTACATTATGTGTTTACGCCGAGGTTTACGCCATCTCACCCATACCCATGGGGTGAGATGGTTTTTTTCTGCTTTTTTTAAAATACATTTTATGGTCATTAAAATTAAATTAAATTTTGTTTTTTGTATCATCTACTTTTATTTTACTCAGTATAATCATATAAAAAATAATTCCTACCTAAAAATTGTAAATCTGATTTTTTGTGCGACTTTGAAAAATGTGCGCCATCTCTACCGGGTTTACCCTATAAACTTGTAATTTTGATTGCAGTTTCATAAATCTTGCTTCTTCTAACGTCTTTGTGCACTATTGCTTTAACTAAATATCAACGTTTCGACCCTATAAAACATCTTCAATCTTTATATTTGGAAAAATAAGATAATTGTGAAATTTAAAATGGACTGCTATTATTGTCTTGGAAAAACGAATATATCCGAAGAAGTAAAAGCATGAATTGAAAACTACTTATCTGGTCTGAACAAAATTTGGCATACGATTGAAAAATGAGTTATTGTGTGGAACAAAGATTTTGTATGTTTAAAAAGAGGTTGTTTCTTGCTAGCTGTCATTTTGACAATTTCAAAGTTCAACTATTTTAATTAAAGTATTTAATATTAAGTGTTAATTTTGTGAAACATAAATAAAAGGAATAAAAATAAAATACACGCGTTACAGTATTATTAGTTATATATTGACAGCTGTCATTTCGACATTTTTTATGTGTAATAATCGCGTTTATAAAAAAATATTTTGTTGTTTTAGTGTAGTTCTCATATTAAGATTGAAATACTTAAATATCAAATGAAATATTTGTAAATATTTCTTGACAGGTGTTATATCGACAAATTAGGCGATATGTTTTCACATCACAGTCCGAAGGAGTGTGATACAAAAGTAAATAATATAGTAAAACGGAATATTAAAAAAAAAATTATAAAAAATAAAAAAAAAATTTAAAAAATTAAAAATTCAAATTTTTTTTAATTCTTTTATGTAATGACTTTTACCTTTAGAGTCACGACAGTGACGATCAGGCGATATGCAGCTTTTTTAAATGTGGTTCTTTTGAATTATATGTGATAATATTTAATTTAAAAAGAAGTTAAATTAGATATCCAAGAAAAGGAAATTCCCTTAATTTTAAATAATTACGTTTTTATTATGTAAGCAAATCAATATCATATCCTTAGAGAACGTTAATGAAGTAAATAATTTTAATTTATTAAATTAAGCAGACCAACTTAATTATTAATTATTTTTTATAATTTATATATAATTATAAACGTGATTTGTTGTGCATTTTAAAGCGCATAAATTTTCTGAGTGTGTTCTTTAATTTTAACTAAACTCAATAATAAAAAAAAAGTTCCATATGGTAACCTGACACCATTGTGTCAATTTAACCTGTCCATTGGGTAGTTTTAACCTGAGTGTTGGTTTAATAATACACATGGTAAGTAAATTTAGTTAATTGTTTTAATTTAAACCAATGATATGGTAGATTTAATCCTTTAATGGATTGTAACAACAATGTCAAATTTTTAAAATGATAGAGGAATGGTAAAATTAAACCAATGATATTGTTACTTCAACCATTTTATTTGGTATATTATATCTTTAGTGTGGTTTAAATCAACCTAATATTCGATTGATTTTATCATACCAAGTTAATTATTTCATAGGATTGATTTAACCGGATCATTGCGTTGTTGCTATTTAAACTGATTATTGGGTTAAATCAAACCTATTTGGGTTAATTCAATCTTTTACTTTTTTCTGTGTGTGTAATAAAACCGACCCTTTAAAGTCGGTGACGAAAATGCATCTCTTTATTACCTCGGTGACGAAAAAGCATACGCCCCCCGCTACACGCAATTTTCATATATCCACCTGTGATGACTCATACTTGTCGGCTTCATGGCCTTGTTCTTCTGAGGCTAGTGTATCACCTTGTTCCGTTAGGCCTCTTTCAGACGAGGATACTGTATGCGGGATTCTGTATGCGAGATACCGAATCACAGCCGCATACTACCCCGATACTTCTTTGGGATACTCTTTTATTACACATTTCTTAACAAGCTTCAGTGCGGTGCAGTCGTTAATCATGAATATTGAAGAGTGCGTTATGTTATGGTATATCTAATAAAAAGAAAAAACTTAAAAGGAGACGAACTCTGTGGGTTCATCTTATGGTAGAATTAACGGAAGCTAAGGGAACATATAATTTACTTTATCAAGATTTATTACAAGACACTACAAAGTTTTTTAATTATTATCGAATGTCTCCACAATCATTTGAAGAGCTGCACAACATTCAACTACTCACTATCACTTCTGAATAAATACTGGCCGCCTCTGAAATCGAACTTTTTGCGTCGCAAAAGTATGCATGTCTGAACAGGTCCATAAGCCACCATGATAATTCTGTATCTCGGATACTCCTTCGCCGCCGGGCGGCTGATTTGTCAAGATTCAAAAATTCTGTCGCGCGATACTGTATGCGGCGTCGAATGCCGTGTGTAAGCTACAATTTAACTGCATGCTTTTTCTGTATCTGAGATACACGCGTCTGGGATACAGCGTCCTCGTCTGAAAGAGGTCTTAAGTTCGGACCATCGGGGACTGCCCCTTGTTGTTCGATCACATCGACCGGTAGGAATTCAAGCGGCAATGTCATTCACCGTAGAGCCAATCGATTGTTTTGGGGCGGGGCTATCACCATAGTTACAGGGTTTAATTTATGCAATAATTATAAGAGGAGGGTTTAGAGATAGCCATGGGGGTGTTATTATTATGCAAGCCAATGACAAGGACGAAATTCGCCGGCTGGAGAAGTCAGTGGGGTGAGAGGGACATTAACTAAGAATTTATGTTTTTACACTAAAAGTTTGGTTTTATTAATAGATATAGAACAAGAGTTCACTATAGCTCAGAATAGGAAGTATTATTAGATAGTATAATATGGATATAGAACAAAGTGGATATAGAACAAAAATAACAACACGCGAGGAATGTCGGCTATAGAGTATTAGGTATGTTGTAGGATATAGAATAAAACTTACACAGAAACATGGCATGCTTTGCTTTAAACGGATATAGAATAAAATTATACCATAGAACATAATTGCCCCAATAAAAGTTGGTTTTTAACGGATAAAGAATAATTTTGTCACTCATATTTTGGATATTGAGCAACTTAGCCTTCTAATTTTGCTGGATATAGGATCATCTGGCAAAAATAAAAATAAAGGTGTATTTAACTTAATTTCGACTAAAAGTGGATATAGAACACTATAATCCTAGGGTTACGAAATAACGAGCATTAGAGGAACTGGTCCTAATATGAGCCCCCATTTTATTTTTTTGGAATAACTTTCTTATTTTTTCCTTCTGATGATATGTAAAATGGTTTATGTACGTTATAAAGACGTAGTAATTAAACCCCAATATTAATTTTTCTCAAAAACGTATAATGTATCTATGAAAAAAAAATTAAAAAATAGTGCACATTTCTGACATTTGCCCAGAGAGTATGGAATATGGGCCCCTTAAAAAACTGTTATTAAAACGTAAATTAAAACAAAAAACAATTCTTTCAAAAAGAAAACAAAATAAACAAAAGGTGTTAAAAAACTAGCTCCCCCCCCCCCCCCCTCTGGATGCGCCACTGGAACACTATTTATGTGCTCATAAATAACACACAAAAAAATTGGACTTAGAGTTCTCCCAGTGTCTTAAGAAAACTGTTAAAAATAAAATTTTGCGCACTTATTTTCGAGCTATGCCTGGTGAGGACCTGGATTTCCTGCAAAAAAGTGCATATATTATAGTTTTGTCTGAATATGGGCCCGGCCCATATTCAACACACTCAAGGGGCCCATATTACACTAAGTACTAGTCACAATAAAATTACGGGGGCGCAGGGGGCGCGCCCCCCCCCCCCCCCCCTGGGCTCATTAAATCTTACTTAAGGTATTTCTTATTAGATAACTCTCGACATTATTGGATATCTCTTAGACTCTTCAGATGTTAGAAAAAGCGGCAACGTGGTAAATAGACAACGCGTGGTAAGCGGATAACAATTGCGCAACATCGCTTTAGTGGCAGGATCGACCCAAGGTCTTTAGATAGATAGGTTGCCTTGTAAGCTCGGTGTCATGGCGGACGAAACGTCACCGCCTACGTCACAAAACGTCTTTTCAGAAATTTGTATACAGAATTAGCATTGTTTGTGCTGTTCTAGGAAACTTATAAGCAGTTTTCAGCGAATTTTCAGAGTTGTGAGGTGTTTTATAGACTTATATTTGAAGATAAAGGGACATTTTATCAATATATTAATCAGTACAGTACAATAAAAGGTAATTAATTAATATTCTCTTTAAATCTTAATACCTACATATTTTTGCTGACTTAAGTAATAGGTATATTGTAATTTTTTTAATTTTAGAACGAGAGGGGGCCTTCGTTCATGACGACCCGGCACTTTATAATGGTATATAGAGAAAAAGAATGATGGGTAGTATTTGGGAGAAACCCAGGAATGGTACAAAGAAACACTAATGTTCAGTGGGAGCAAAGTGAAGAATTTATCTTGTCTACTGCCTTAAACCGAGCTGGTTATAAAGGCTAGCATATCCTGTCGGCAAGCTTGTGGAAAGTGACGAAATTAGTGATATTTTATATGTTTCTTTCCTTTTGACGTTGTTAAAGGGAATTTTTATAAGACCGTCTTTGTGTGTGTTTTATTACTTGCATTAAGAAATATAGTTTCCCTAATAATGTAGCTTAACTGAGTCCTAAGTTTGATCTTTATAACTGTGACCTTTTGCTTCTTTGTAATAAATTAAAGTTGTTTTAGTAAAATTATGTATTTTATATTCAAACAATGATTATTTAGTTTGTAAGTACAAAACAATAACATGTATGTTTTATAAGAAATAAACAAAATTTATATATATATTTTTGAAATAAACATTGAAAACATACACATACATTTTTTTAAAATAAACTTAAAATTTCGTTTAATGAGATTGCACCCTGTGCTCGGTCTGTATTTGTAGACTCATCTACCTACATTAAAAGAAAAACAGAAAACTGAATATTTAAAATTACGGTCCAAGTTTCAAAACAATTTAATTTTTATAAAATTCACTTCCAGAAATAAGAAAACTTATTTATTAAGTCCACAAACACTAAAACATTTTTGAAACTATTAAATATATATACCGGTCTCTGTTCATTTCATAATAAGGCGTGTCTGTCTCTCTTTGTCTGGTGCATTCAAATTAGACCCATATATCCCAGACGTTTTGTGACGTCATCAGCAACCACGCTCTTATTGGTCAGAAGTTACCAGACAACCGTTCTTTTTAGTAACCGTGGGATCGACCGGCGAGTCGGACAAGACAAGTAGGCCGTCCGTACACGGGTCGATCGACGATATGGTCGACGCGATTCAAATCGCACCTCCTCTCGACTTCCTATGCAAATTAGTGCGTCGCCGTACACGGGTCGTTTAGTGGTCGTTTAGAAACGGACGATTTTGGATCTCCTCGTTTCAAATCGCGTGCGATCGGAAAGGAAACGCATTATTCGAGTGAATCGCGCGAGATATGGAGGTAAGTTGGTTTACTTATTCCTATTATTTATAATTTTTTGTTGTACTAGTGCATGACAATTAATTAGTGGAATGTAATAAAGTTTCGTTACCTATGTATACCGAGTGATACATTGGCTTAGGACATACTGTGTGTTAAGTAAGTGCCGTTCCCCCTCAATATCTCGAAAATGCGTCGTTTTATCAAGAAATGTTTCAAATACAGTTTATATAGGCCTTTTTTAGGTCTATATTAAAAAAAATAGTTGAAACATTCTAATTTTTAGCTACCCTATTTATTTAAGGACAAACTTTTATGAAAAATTTTCTAAGTGCCTGACTAGACGAACGTATAATACTGATCAATTTTGAATGATTTTTATAAGTCGTTTTTACGTTTTGGCATTTAACGGTTTAAACCCTGACTCAGCTTGCATAGGTATACTTACTTGTACATTTCTATTTTTAGGCTTTCAATATAAAATTTGTTGGGGAAGTGGAAAAGTATCCAGAGTTGTACAACTACACACTCCGGGAGTATTCCAAGAGAAATGCCACTGAAAAGGCGTGGAACAATGTAGCGAAAGAAGTGAACATATCAGGTAAGGCTTGTATTACTTCATCATCTACAGGAGTAGGTAGAGGTACTAACAAATATAAATATCAAAATGAAAAATACAAAATCGAATACATTTTTAACTTATTCAAGAAAATTTAAATGCAATAATTCCCCTGCCAAGGCAGTGATGCCATTGGAGTCAGAAAATAATTTGCTAAATAATCTCGTATAGCGTAGGCATTGGAAGAAACGTTTATTTTGGCTCGAGCTGGTAGACCAATGGGGTAGGCAAGACCAGTGTTTCTGACATTCTCTTCGGCCTGTTGTGGTAAATATTGACACCCTTCTCTTTTTCTAACATAGTTATGAAGCACGCAAACACTTTTTATGATGTCATCGACCGTATTGTCATCGCGGCAACGTATCGCAGTACTGAGTACTTGAAACTATTCCGTCATCATTCCGAACGTGCATTCAATTGTTTTTCTCCCCCGGCTCAAACGATAGTTACAAATTCGTTTTGTATTGTCAAGAATTCGTTTTGAATAAGGTCTCATTAAATATCGAGCCAATGGGAATGCTTCATCTCCCACAAAGTATATAATAAGGAAACAAACAATCATCATAGTCATCTAATGGTAGCTTAGATGGGGGTGGAATGTCAAGTCGTGAATTTGATACCAAGTTTTTAATTCGTGAGGCTCTAAAAATGCCTCCATCACTGTTCCTACCAGCGTATCCAGTTTCAATCATGGTGAAAATACCATCAGCATCGCAGCATCCTAGTAAAACTTTTGAGTGGTATGATTTGTAATTAAAATTAGTCGATCCAGTATTAGGCATTTTCTCTATGCGGATGTGCTTGCCATCCAAAGCCCCTACACAATTTGGAAGGTTCCATAGCATCTCAAAACGCTGAGCAATGCTTTTCCATTGGTCACGAGTAGGGACAGGCATGTAAGCATCTTTTAGCTCGGTCCATATAATCGTGGTTGTCTCGGATACTATTCGCCCAACTGTAGTATCTCCTCGGCAAAAGTTAAGTCCCAACGCAACGAATGTACAGCCTGTAGCCAAAAATCTGAAAAAAATTAAGAGGTTTTAGGTACTTTAAAATCGATGGTGGAGAAAAGGTTTTTAAAAACTTAGTGCTTAGTAACCTTTCCAATCAAAAACTTGATGCTGCAGTACTTGACTATTTAGCTGATCACAAACCCACTAATTTTAAACTGTAATAATAAAGTTTTTACGTTTTACGTTGTCATTTATTAAATTTTCTTGTTATAGTGAACGAATGCAAGGAAAAATGGAGAAATTTGAGAAGCACATTTGTAAAGAATCTAAAGCCCAAACCTAGTGGCAGTGGAGCAACAAAGAAAAAACCGTACTACCTAATGGAGGCAATGCAGTTTGCGATTCCATTTGTAAAAGTTGCTGGTCATCCTACCAGTAATTTACCGGAAATGTCTCAAACAGTGTCTGATGTCTTCGATACAGATAATACGGAAGAAGGTGAACAGTACTCCGCAGAGGAAATGATTGATGATACTAACGTTACGTCACCGCCTACGCCATCACCTTCCGTAATTTCAAGACCATCATCATCGCTAAGTCAGGAAGACAGAGTGGACACGCCAACATCGCTTATGACAACTGGAAAAAGAGGTCCACATGGCCTGCCTACAAGAAGGAGTAAAATTGTACAAAGTGACGCAGCGGAAAAAGCATTTACATCTTATTTGGCGGCAAAACAAGCTAAGTGTATGCCTTTCTCTTCCCCCCCGATAAACGATGAAAGAGACAAGAGAGAGGAAGGTATAAAAAATTTCGTATTGAGCCTCATTCCAGACTTAATGGTATTAAATGATGCTCAACTGAGAATTTTTAAAAGAAAAGCTTTGGTTCTTATAGATGAAGTTAGCGATTCCGGCAATGTTGCCAATGATCGTAGTGTATTGCAACCATCCACCAAGCCGGTGCTGTCACCCAACAAGCAAGTGTTACCATTTAACATCCAAGAGCTAATATATACCAAAGATACAACACAGTTCCCAATCAACCATAACCAGTTCTCTTTATCTTCCCCTAATGTGGTAACAGGTCATTTTTCAGAGTACAGTGAACTGGAGCAGTCAAGTCCTCGAGATGACTCATCTACACAAACTTCTAATATTTTTCATTCATTATGAATACTTACCTTTTTTATATACGAATTTATAACTTTAAATTTAGTGGGGGAGAGCCGGGTAAGTTCGGCATAGCGGGCAACATCGTCAATACCTTTATTTTCTCATTATACCGGACTACGGCGTAGAGATCCTAGAATCCATTCATTGTCGATGCCTGGCACATGGTAGTCACGTTGTTGTAGTTTTGTTATACATTCCCTCAATTTAAATCAATTTTCTGTGTTTTTGCTAAACCTGCTGTAAGTATTGACTATTTAATATCTTTATTTATTTTTTTACCGACTTGTTTTATGTCAAACCTACTTAAATCATGACATTAGTTGTTGTTAGGTTATGTAGTTAACGTTAGCGAATTAAGGGTATAGTCCAGACAAACGAGGCTGTTGACATTTTCTTTTTCTACGTACATTGCGGGCAAGATCGTCAATACTATTGCCGAACTTGCCCGCCAACATTTTTGTCCTTTCTAAATATACCTTTTCTTATTTCTAGGTAAAAGATGGTACATAAATACATCAGAAAGACTAAAAATGAATACGACGAAGAAACACTCAAGCAAGCAGTTTTGGAATATAAAAATGGAAACCCAAAAAATCTTTCTGCTGTCGCGAAGAAATATGAAATACCCAGAACTACTTTACAGTATTGGCAAGATAAGGAGATTGCAGAAGTTTACTGTAAAGGTCGTTTTAAATCCGTTTTTAATCAAGATATGGAAAACGAGCTGAAAACCCATATTGTTACATTACAGAAGATGTTTTATGGGATGACTCCTGTCGACATAAGAAGATTAGCTTGGCGCTGTGTACGCTGTGGCAAATAATGTACCACACCGATTTAACACGGCTAAGAAAATGGCAGGAAAAGATTGGCTGCAAGGTTTTATGAACAAAGCCCATTTATCGCTAAGAACGCCTGAGGCAACAAGTATGGCGAGAGTAGCTGGATTTACAAAATTTAAGGTAGACAGATTCTTTCATCTGCTGAAGGAAGTTAAAGAGAAGTATTCCTTTCCTCTTGACAAAATATTTAACGTGGACGAAACTGGCATAACTTGTGTGCAGAAACCAAGAAAAATTATTGCCGAAAAAGGTGTAAAGCAGCTTGGAAGAATCACATCGGCTGAAAGAGGAAAAAACTTAACGCTTTTGGGCACCATAAGTGCTGGAGGAACCTTTATTCCGCGATGTTAATCTATCCTAGAACCCGAATGAGTCCCCAGTTGCTTGTGGGTTCATTTCCTGGCACCATAGGATTTGCAAATCCGTCAGGCTGATGGAGTGATTCAAATTTGTTTCTTGAATATATTAGACATTTCATTAAATGCGTACGACCATCGAAATATCGCCCTGCTCTTCTTCTACTCGATGGCCATGGTAGCAACAAGTCATTAGAAGCAATAAATGTATGCCGGGAAAATGGGATCGTGATGTTAACATTTCCCCCGCATACTAGTCACAAACTCCAACCTCTTGATGTGGGCGTCTTTGGACCTTTCAAGACATATCTTGCCAAAGAAATGGAGAAATATATGACAAATCACCCAGGTGAAAGGATATCTGAATATGTCCTTGGGCCGATCATAAAAGAAGCTTTTATCAGTGCATTTTCATCTAGAAATATTTTAAAGTCCTTTAAAAAATCTGGCATAAGTCCATTTAATTCAGATGTATTTCAGGAAAATGATTTTATTGGTACTTCAGCTGTTTTCTCCTATCCAGTTACTGCAGATTATAATTGTTTTGACAATAGCAAGCCTGGTGGTACTATTTTTCTGGCCCCATCCGCACCTAGCCCAGTGATTATTAAAGAGTCGGTGCCAATATCAGAAAGTTCGCTTAAAACCGTGAATGTGGCAGTTGACTTTGAACAAGCCGGGCCATCTAAAATAAATTTAACTAAAGAAGTTACTGCAAATCAAAAATATATTGAAGTTTGACAAAACCAGCCATTACACCTTCGACATCTTGTGTTAAAATAACTGATACTTCTCCTTTGCCAAAGAAAAAAGCTTCAAATACTGCATCAAGAGGCCGAAAACAAGAACGCTCTGAAGTGCTGACAAGCACCCCATACAAAGATAACGTGGAAGAAAAAGTCATGAGTAAAGGGCAGCAAATAAAAAAGGCAGGTGTCAAACGAAAAATAAGTGATGATAATTCAATGTCTACATCAAAGAAACAAAAATCAAAAGCAAAAAGTAGAGCCTACGTTTCAGAGAGCAATGAAGAAACTTTATGCCTATTCTGCAATGGACGATATGGCGAAACTCAGGAGGAATGGATTGTAATAAATATAAAGATGTTCTTCCTTGCTCTAATGCATTCTATTGGGTGACGTCAATAAAACAAGTTACTAGTTCAATGTTCAAACTAAATCTATTGAATCCTCTATCAATATAAGCGTTGCAGCAATCCCCTTGATTGTGCTATATCAACACTTATATTGAATTGCATACAAAGCATACACATTACAAATAATTGAACTAATTCGGTCAACTTATTATTTCGTCATTTCCTAATGTTAATTAGGAAACATATCTATTTGTATACACTTAATATTATATTACAATTTTCTTAGCTATACTTATATCACACCTCCTACGAAAATTTAAAAAAAATAGAGAAAAAAAATGTTTGATGTACTATGTATCAAAATACATTTTTGTCCTATTTTTATGTATCTCAACTAACCTATTTCCTATTTTAATTAAAACATTTGGAGCCTTATCCTCAACTACCAGATAAGGACCGTTATAAATAGCATCTTTTTTGTTTCCAGCATCATTTTTTACCAAAATCTTGTCACCAGGGTTGTAAATAATTAATTTTGTTTTTTGGTCAAAATAGGTTTTCCTTTTCTCTTTTGACTTTACTAAATTTTCTCTTGCATCAGCCCATGCATTTTGCAATCGATATTTTAGTTCAGTTGGATAATTATCAAAATTATAGAGTGGATCTACCTTATTAACAATGTTAGAGGGTAAATTACAAGTTTTCCCAAAAACTAACTCATACGGAGTATAACATGTTTCAGTATGAACACTGTTATTGTATGAAAAACTCCAAAATTGAAGCCAAGTGCTCCAAGTTTCTGGATTTTTGGTTGTCTGTATCCGTAAATAAGCATTTAAATGTGTGTGTGTGTTTTCAAGAGAACCTAAGGTTTCATGATGATATGCTGTAGAAAATAACTGTTTAATTTTTAAAATTTTGCATGTACCTATCTTTTAAAGTAGAACACAGAAATTCAGAACCTCTATCTGAAATTATACACTTTGGTATACCATATCGCAAAATAAAATTATTTACAAAACTTGTTGCTATGGTTGTTGATTCTTTATTTGGCAAGGGATAACATTCAACAAATTTTGAAAGCTCACACTGTAAAGTAAGTATGTAGCGGTTTCCTTCTTTATCTTGTTCTAAAGGTCCTACTAAATCTAAATAAACATTTTGGAATGCTGAAGATGCAGTCGTAGTGATGGACATAGGTTGTACATTAGGCCTAGAATGCTTATACCTTTGACAGGCATCACAACGCTTGACAATCTCCTCAACATCCAAATGTAAGTTTGGCCAAAAGTAATATTTCTTAATATTGTTGTACATCCGGTTTATTCCTGCATGACCTCCGGTGGGCAGGATGTGAAAATCATTAAGAATAATTCTTTGACGTTCTAAATCAGTTACCTTTTCTACGTCTTTAATAATCGAAATTTTAAAATATTTATTTGACATGTCTTTTATTTCATTATTCATTATACTAGTTATCAAACGCGCGTTCTGTTTATTTTTTAAAGTAATTAATTCCGGAATATTATATTTTATACATATTGAATCCAAGTCCCTCGACGAAGTACCTAGTACGAACGCCGATCGAGTATCCTGTTTCATGTAAATTATTTTTTGATTTTCGACGTAAAGAAAATCACCTAAATGAAAATTAAATTTGTTTTCTTTAATTAACTTTTCAAAATCTTTTCTAGAGAGTGAACTAAGTTCATAAGAATTTTTTGGTCTTTTTAATAATTCAACAACGCCAGGGTGATCAATCCTGTCACTCAGTGAGTCATTAAAGCTTACCTTATTTTTTTCTTGCTCTCTAAGGACTTTACTCTGTTGTCTAGTTATAGCAAACAATGTTTCTTCAACCGTTTTAGACATATTTTTTAATTCATCGGAAGAAATTGGTATTCGTGATAAGGCGTCAGCAGTTACATTATCCTTACCTTTTATATACCTTATGTCAAAATCGTATTCTTCTATAAGTAGTCTAAACTTTGTTAACCTACTTGAAGGATTTGTCATACCAAACAAATAAACTAAAGGTTTATGATCAGTATAAATAATAAACTTTTTACCATATAAATAACAAGAAAAATGTTTAATACCAAAGACAATAGCTAAAAGTTCCTTTTCAATGGTAGAATATCGTCTTTCCGCTCTATTTAATGCTCTACTGGCATAAGCTATTGGCCTATCATCAAAATTTGACAACACAGCACCTACACTATCACGTGCTGCATCAGTCTTTAAAATAAAAGTATTTTCAGGTGAAAAATCGGGATATTGCAAGACGGGATGGCTAACGAGAGCTGTTTTTAACGATTCAAAAGCTTTTTGACATTCGGAAGTCCAATGAAATTGAACATTTTTCCTTGATAAGTAATTTAGTGGCGCCGCAATTTCCGCAAAATTCTTAATATATTTTCTATAGTAATTTGCGAATGCAACGAACCTTTTTACTTCATTAGCATCCTTTGGTGCAGGATAATCCTGAACCGCCCTAATTTTCTCAGGATCTGGTAACACCCCCTCGCTTGATACAACATGTCCTAAATATAAAAGTTCCCTTTTTAAAAATTCGCATTTGTTAGGGTTCAATTTTAAATTTACTTCCCTTAATCTTTGAAAAACTTTGACCAGATTTTTATTATGATTAATTAAATTATTACCAAACACAATAAGATCATCTAAATAAACAAAGCAATTTTCATAATTAAGACCTGACATTGCAACTGTCATTGCTCGGCAAAACGAATTTGGCGATAGTTTTAAGCCCATCGGCATCCGAGTCATCTGAAATTGCCCTTTACTACCTACCGTAAAGGCCGTAATAGGTCTGCTAGACTTTTCCAGTTCTATTTGATAGTAACCCTGCGATAAATCTAAATGTGAAAAAAGAGTCGCGCCGCCTAACGAATCTAAAATTTCATTGATACACGGTAAAGGCCATCGATCGTCTGAAATAATCCTAGAATTCAAAAGTCTGTAATCTAGTACTATCCTAAATTTTTTATTACCATTATTATCAACTCTCTTTGGAACAATTAAAAGTGGCGAAGACCATTCAGATCTGGCCTCCTCAATTATTCCTTCTTGTAGCATTTTATCAATTTGTTTATTTATTTCTTCTTTTTGAGAATGAGGTAATCGATATTGTTTAACGTAAACAGGTGATGCGTCGGGTTTTAAGTGAATTTTTTGTTTATAAACATTGGTTGTTGTTAAAGGGTCGTTTTCTAAGAAAAAAATATCAGAATACTTGGCACATATTTTCTGTATAGAAAACATTTCTTTATCGTTCATATGTTTAAATTCTAATAAGTTTAGTAACCTTTCAACTCTATTAACTGAATTATTGTTAGTAGAGCCGAAATGACAAAATTCATAATTTTCAAGTAAATCAATTTTTGGCTGAAAGTTTTTTAATTTAACATCCTGATCACGTACATTAAGAAATTTTATAGGTATCATATTTGAGGTAGGTCGGACTACTGCTCCTGCTGTGAAAATACCTTCACCTACTTCGTCAGCAAAAATGACACATTCTTTATCTGTTTCTACATGAAAATATTTAATTATTTCGCTGCGTTTAGGAATTAACGTAAATAATTCTCGTTTAGCATGCAAAGGTGTTAATATTCTTTCATTGTTAAAATAAAATGAAAAACAAAACTTTTCAAAGTCTATTGTTGCTAAATATTTATAGAAAAAATCCGATCCTATTACACCGTGACAACTATCCTCAAAACTGTCAATCAGCAAAAATTTATGAGTTATATTTACATTGTTTACATTTAATTTTAAGTTTACTGAACCTTGTGAAACTATTGACCCAGATATTTCATTAATTTTTATATTTTCCGAAAAATTAATTTTTTCAAACTTACTTACATATTTTTTAAAAATTACACTAACAGATGCCCCTGTATCTAATAAAAGATTAATATATTTTTCCCCATATCTTACGGTAATAAAATTTAAGCCATTTGAATTTAATAAAAAATGTGCATTAAAAGCCTCGAAAAAACGTTCTATTCGGTTGTGATTGAGTAGAAGTACTTGCATTATTCGTACTTATATTTCTTTGATTTGTGTTTTGCATGAAATATCCTCTTTGCGCATAACGATTATTGCTCCCCCTGTTATTAAATGAATGTGGGTTTGAAAAACGTGGAGTTTGCCTATAAGTGGGTTGCGATATATTGTTGCTAAAATTATACTGTCTATTATTACTGTTTCCTCGAATTGAATTTCTAAAAGAGCCCCTTGTAAAATTATTATTAAAATTTCGTCTCTGGTTTGAGCCTCTATTATTCGCGTTATGGCCGTTTGAACGCATAGAAAAAATTGGTGTCGAATTGTTTTGTGATAACTCTTCGTCCTTAGCACCCCTAATCGCTTCATTAAGACTTAAGTAGTTCCGTGCTTTTATAATCGTTCTTAAGTCATGATTATTAAGCCCGTTTGCAAATGAATTCACCGCGATTTTTTCATTTATTGGTCTCAAAATCGTCACGTTTTGCTCATTTCCGTCCGCTTGCGTCAAAGTAAGATCAACTAGTAATTTTTCTAGCGACCTTCCAAAGTCATCGATTGATTTCGAATTTTGTTTTGCGTTATTTAATTTTAATGAGAGCGCTGAAACTGATTTTTTCGAAATAAAATAAGATTTTAAATCGGCAACTAAAAGTGCATTTGTTGCATAAGCTTGTTTAAGCCTAATTTTTGCGCTTTCCGTCAGTCTAGTTTTTAGAACATAGATAGTTAAAAGTTTTTTGCCATCATTATCCAATAAAGAATCATACATCTCTATAGCATCAATAAGTTTTTTCGTGGAAGCCTCAGAGCCATCCATTGCTGGAATTAAACCCGCTGCGGTTTTTAATTCGAATTTTTCAGACATTTTTACTTCCGTTTCACTATCTGAAGAATTAGAATCAAGGTTTTCCACAGATGGTAATTTCAGCAATTGGGTTTCTGTAAGCCTTTCTTGCAAAGTTTTATCTAAATATTCCAAATATCTATTTATATCGGTTACATATAATTTAGCTTTTTCTAATAAATCTCCTACATACGATTTACTTTTAAATGTATCCCTAATTTCATTAAATTGTAATTTTAAATTGTCCAATTTCCTACAATAATATTCTAGTACCTTTGAACTATTTCTTCGATCTTGATTGTCCTTGCCAATGTTTCTAGAGAATACTCTTAATTCTTCCCGTAAATATTTAAATTCATCAACTTCTTTCGACATTCCATAATATTTTTTCCTTACTTATAATTTTTATGTCCAACTTATCCATATAACCATGTAACCATATACCATTTAACCATATAATTATAACCCCTTTTTATACATACATTAACCATATAACCATATCCATATTTATTTTTACCATATTTGTACATACATTAACCATATACCCATATCCATATTTATTTTTACCATATACCCATATCCAATTTATTTTTACAACTCTGGTTGGCTCTGTGTTGCTATTACTGTCCTTCTAATTTTTCTTTCTAATGCTTTTTTGCATCTCCTATAGCCAAGCCATAAAAGTACTGTAATGGCTAGGATAATCAATACCATAGTTAAAATGTCCTGGATGGAACCAAAATGTGCAGAAGTGGTTTGTCCCCCACTGTTTCCTACTTGGGCAATAATTATCTCCTCCTTGTTTTGAGTTTTACCCATTTTCCTTTAATTTAATATATTGCCATCCATTATTCCATACCAATATTGCCTAAATTTCCATTATTTGTTCTTTTTTAGGCAGGATCGCCATGTAATAAATATAAAGATGTTCTTCCTTGCTCTAATGCATTCTATTGGGTGACGTCAATAAAACAAGTTACTAGTTCAATGTTCAAACTAAATCTATTGAATCCTCTATCAATATAAGCGTTGCAGCAATCCCCTTGATTGTGCTATATCAACACTTATATTGAATTGCATACAAAGCATACACATTACAAATAATTGAACTAATTCGGTCAACTTATTATTTCGTCATTTCCTAATGTTAATTAGGAAACATATCTATTTGTATACACTTAATATTATATTACAATTTTCTTAGCTATACTTATATCACAGGATACAGTGCGATCAATGTAAGCAATGGGTCCATGAGGATTGCAGTGACTATAGCGGAACAGGAACTTTTATTTGCGATTCGTGTAGAGATTAGTTTTTTTTTGCTGAATTTGCCCGCCGTTGTCGGCCATTTTTTATATTTTTAGTAATAAAATAAATATTTAAATCATTTTGGACTTTTTATATCGGTCAATATGTTTGCAAAGGGATAATCTATGTTTCCGCAAAATAGGGATAGAAATTACTATCTTGTGTATCATATGTCAATGTTCAAAGCTTAGCATGCCGAACTTGCCCGGCTCTCCCCTACAATATATTTTAGGTAGTAGGCATTATGTATAAATGAAAAAAGTTCCTACTAACATGGGTCCGGAAACGCTCCCAGAAGCTAAAGCCCTTTGAAAGTCATCTTCAAACCGTTCTATCTTCTTGGGCAAGCGTTCGCGTACCCATGTTCATGGGAACTTTTTTTCTTTACTTATACGAGTATAAGCAACTTTATCATAATAAAACAGAGAATATAGACTTTTCTTGTGATGTTTCATTTAAATTTAAATTAATATGCCATAAGAAAACTGTCAAATCCCGTTTTTATTAGGATAAAGTATAAAATTGCATATTATTATATCTAAAGTCTGTTTTTTTGGAACAACAGTAACAGATCAAAAAGTTAGGTTAAAGGTTGGCAAAACTATTTTTGTTAAACTGGATCACAAATTGAACCGTTCAAAAAATGACAGCAATAATTTTTGAAACTGACAATCATAGGATAATTCTGTTTGATTGTGTTTTTTAAATTTTCTCATCGATTATCCATCAGTTCTACAGGATAATTATTTACCAGAATTGCAAATAACACGTATCACAAAAAAATACCATCACAAATTGCTTACACGTTATAACATTTTTATTTTTCTGACAACCTTTAACCTACAATTTTGAACTGTCACTGTTCTTTTAAAAAAAAACGAAGTTTATAATAATTTTTTTAGAACAGGTAGACAGTTACCTCACATCATGACATATTTTTTTACGTATACAAACGTAAAAAAAGATGTCATGATAATGGGACGTAACTGTCTACTTGTTCTGAACGAAATTTATACTTAATCTTAAAACTAAAACCGTTGCACGTCGTCAGTGACACCACATGCGTCATCTTATGCGTTTTACTGGTGGTGGCATTGTGATGTGCCTCTGTTTTAGTTTTAGATTAAGTATATTTACACTGGAAGTTTGCAGCATAAACACGTTAACAGCCTGTATATGCTTGGTGAATAATGGGGCCTATGATTAAACACTTTATGTTAACTTAACTTACAATATGTTTGGAGACCTCCACAGGCCAATCGCCAACGACTAGTAATGGAAACTTTTATTTTAGGACTTAAAATCGATCATCCTACGCCGATTGATACGTTTCCATTCAGGGCCGTATCTAGACTAGATTTTGGGGGGGGTTTACAAAAATAAAAAAAATAGCTAATTTAGTAGTTTATTAATTATTAAAATACAAACGAAACTAAAATTCAGATAAAAAAATAAACGTTCTCGGAAAAACATATAAAAAAACTAAAATAAATAACAAACATCAAATTCAATAATACAAATAAAAGGAACTCCAACCATCAATATTTAACAAAATAAAAAAAACATATAATAAAAACAACATTATGAAAAAACAAACATAAAATAAAAAATAAAAGGAATATTGAATATACTTAGTAAATAAGTATATAAATCAAAAACCAAAATAAAAAATTAAAGTAGCAACTTAAATCGTCTTGCACTCTGCGCAAATTTATCTAAAACTAGCTCATTGGGTATTGGAACCGTTCTGTGACTAGACATAAGAGCCAGTCCTGTTAGCCGTTTCTGCCCAGTCGAATTTCTTAGGTAACTTTTTACTCTTTTAAGAGAAGAAAAGCTTCTTTCTGGGGTGGCTGTTGTCACTGGCAGTGTACATAGTATTTGTAGAAGTTTATATATATTTGGAAATAAAATGGCATTGCATGCATCTAAGGCCTCTAGAGCATTTTTTGGAAATTCTTCTTCCGCAGACCATTTAGTTTGCCAAATTCTCAGTTCACACAAGTAACTGCTATATATATTTAGGGCTTTTTTACATTCTTCATGATCAATTTTAATATTTTTATAGTTTTGTGGCATCAAGTTATTTAAAAAAGTTAAGACCTCTTTGTGCTTAATAAAGCGCATGTCAAGCTGTGTTAAAAAATCTTCGAAAAATGGGATAGCCACAGATATTCTATAATATTCCTCAGGAGTTTTGTGAGACACATTCGCTCTATTTTTTTGTCTGTTAGTTACTCGAGGAGTAACAACTGTTTCTCCCACAGACTCTAGCATACTTTTTGCATTGTTAAATATCAACCTAAAAGTGTTGTCCATGTCAGTCCTCATAGCGGTTACTGTATTTTTAACATTTTCCACAAATCCTAGTGCAGAAGGCAAATCGCAGTCAATTGCTTGCAGCATTTTGCATAACGAGACGGTATACGAAAACAGTGCTTCAGCTACGCAAAGGCTAATTACAAATTCGCTGGAAATAATGGCTGTTAGTAACTAAGAAGCTTTGGACGATGTTTCAGCATTAGCGTCTTCTGATAAAGTTTCTAAACATTCAACAATTGGCTTATAAATTTCTTTAAATCTTGTTAGGCCATTGTGGTTTTCCACCCACCGGGTATCGCACATAGATGTGAGTTTGGTCCACTTGGTTTGAGGACAATATTCCTGAATTTTTCGTGTTAAAGTAGCTGTTCTTTTAGCAGAAATTTTGATAAAATTGCCGACGGACTTTATTGTCCCTATGCAGTTTCTAACACTTTGAACAGAACAGCAATGACCAATTGCTAAATTTAATGAATGAGAGCTGCAGTGTACATAAAGAGCATATGGATATAATTTTTTAATTTCTGCTTTCACACCATTAAAATTACCAGCCATGGCGGCAGCCCCATCGTAGCCTTGTCTTACCAAATTTTTACATTCAAGGCCTAGTTCCTGCAGATATTTGAGTATTAAAGAAGCCAAACCTTTTCCAGTTGCGTCCGTAACAGGCGTAAATCCTAAAAAGTGTTCTTTAACAAAATGACGTTTTCGTTTTGCATTATCGGTAGAGGTAGATATGTATCTAACACAAAGCGTCATTTGTTCCGTTCGAGAAACATCAGTTGTCTCATCGGCCAGCACTGAAAACAGACCTACCCGATTTACTTCTTTAACAATCGTTTCTTGAATAATTTTGCCGCAGATAGTTATCAACTCATTTTGAATCCCAGAACTAATGTATTTCGCATTTTTATCACTTTTTTCCAAATGATTTTTAAGTATATCGTCGCCAGAATTAGCGCGAAGCCGTAGTATCGCGCGAAAATTTCCCTCGTTAACAGCAGTTACTTCTTCGGCTAAATTCATTTCTCCCGAATCAGATGTACCTCTTAGTGCTATTTCTTGTCTACCACAAAGTTTAATTGTATCGATGATGGGCAATAACTTTTCTCGATTTTCCTGAACCTGTTGTTGCCTATTTGTTACAATACTTTCTATAATATTAGGCTGTGCTTTAGAATATACATTAATAAAATTTTCGGTCAGGAGGACACATTTTTTATGGTAGTCTAAGTTAGAGTGATGGTTGAAAACGTCAATTGCCTTTTTCCAGTTATTAAAAGGTTTTTTTACCAAAGCTGAAAGTTTTTGACTTTCCCCTTTGCCTGCCGCTTCTTTACCAGATAATGCGCAGCATTTACATAGCGCTCCACTGCCTTCGGCCTGAGTATAAACTAGCCATGAAAAACTTGAAAACCATTTGTGCTGGAACTTTAAATTTCTTGGACCTAAAATAAAGCAGGCTTATGTTATGTTATTTAAATTAAAAGAACAAAGAACTAGATTATAAACCCAAACGAAAAAAAACATACCAATTTTGGGAAAGTTAAAATTTATTTCTGGTACCCATGGGGTTTAGTTTATATGGAAATGGAAAAAGAAACACCCTGTATATTGTTTCATTTTTGGATTCTACGTAAAATACACTGAGAAAATTCGAACTATTATATTTCTGCATAGACTTAACTTTAATACCGGTAATTTGATTTCTAATAACCCGTATATCATTGGACCCAAATAACGGCTAAAATATTGATCTAATAGAGCGCTATTCAGATCATCTTGTTGCAGTTATTAGAAATCTAATAGGCCTTATTAGTCCCTCTAATAGTGACAATAAGTTTTCACAATAGGCAAGTTTCTATTAAGAAATCTAGTAACCGCTATTAGAGATCGAATATTGCCTATTAGGAAAATAATAAAAAGAAAATAGATAATGACTATTAGACAAAAAAATAACCTTTATTAGGATATCGTATTGACAAGAGAGACGACCATTTTTCTTTTAGATCACATTCCGTCTCCGTCATTGACAGGGACGGATTTCTGTCAAACGAATATCGTAAGTATATATGTATTATAAATAGTAGGCATAATATTATAATAATATTTAGGTTTTGTGACACTTAATTTGGTCAGTTGTAATATGTTTATCGTTGTTCAATATTGAGAGCATGCGCAGTATCCTCTTTCACAAAGTATTTCATTGCGCATCGCCTTGTTTTTATTTCGCATGTTCAGATCAAGTTGATGTGTGCATACCTATACCTACAGGCCGGCCCAAAATATAGGGCTATAGGAAGTAAAATAACTCCGCTATCGTTAGTTAGAGATATCAAAAAATGTTAAATGAGGAAATTATATAGTAGGACCAAAGATTAACATTTTAAAAATATTTTATTATCTCCAGAATGTTCAATATTTAAAATTTACGGCATTTTTTTTTAACAGAACACTATGTAATTTTTGAATTGTGCTAAGAATACTAACTATACACTTTTTTTTACATAGCACTCCACGGCATGTCTAAATTCAATTGTTATACCCTTGAATAATATGATAAATACTTAGGTATATAGGTAGTACCTAAGGTAATTCCGGGAGAGATGCCCTACTTAAGGTAAAAATTGAAACATAGACTTAAACTATCCTTTTTTTATTCTAAAAAAATATGTATCATATTGAACATAAAGTAAACTAACATAAACTCTGGCACTAAACATAAATGATGTTCATAAATCAGTAAAAAAAAATAAAACTTGAAACTCTGCATATGGCCATCTCACCCGGAACGTCCGGGTGAGTTGCCTCGCCAAAACGGGAGAGACGCCCTAGGTTTAAAAAGCGTAACTTAAATTGGTTTTCACCCCTCTCAGAAGATATTATAGTATGGACATCTCTAGCCCCTTTGGTTGCAATCACAGGTCCAGCTTCATTATTTAACTGAAATCCCGTTTCGTCCATGTTGAAAATGTTTTCGGGGTGGTCAAAAAAGTTGAATTCACTACAAATGTCAGAAAGCAAATTGAAGAATGCATTAGCTTCCCCTCGGTTCATTCCCTCACATCGGGCAAGTGATACCCCTTGAGACTGCCTGATGCTCAACTCCTTATTTCTTTTCAAGAAAGAAGACACCCAGTCGTAACCTGCCATGCGCGTTTCACGATTGAAGCGGTGCTGAATTCCTAACATCAGCGAACCGAAACGCCAACGATCGTAGTGTTTCCCTATCAATCGCAAATCCGGCCTTTTCCATTTTTTGGATGTGCTTAACGAGCCTCTTTTTGTTGTCTACTCCCAATATCCCCTGTGGACCCAATGGCAACTCTGCAATGACTCCCGTACGCTTTCTTCGCCGCAAAGTTCGGGATGGGATCCCATTAATGCGTGCAGCTTCATTCACTCCGATGTCTCCTTCATTCAATCTTCGAAGTGCAATTTCCTAATTTTCCTGCGTCCATTGCCGTCTTGGAGAAGCAGTAATTTTCCGTTTGTACCTTGTATAGGCATTGTACTACGGCAAAAAAAACATTATGCAATATTTTGTTACATTAAATGTTTTCTTTCGTTGTGGGGCATCTATACTTTTGTACGGGTTAGACGCCCCAAGGCATCTATCCTTTTTGTCCGGTATAGATGCCCCACCTGTTAGCTTGGAACAGCGGAACCGAAATCAGTATCTCTACACATAACCTCAATTTAGAACTATTTTGACCAGTATTATAATGTATTTACGTTACATATTTATACCAAGATAAAATAACGGCACAATCACATCCGTTTATATTATATAGTCGCTTAAAAATAAGATATCTTACCTTTTATCTTGTTTGCAAGAAAAAATACGGTTATCGCGGTTGAATTATGGCACTCACTCGATGCTACGGCTTGTAACCAATAACTAAATCCCGGCAATCGCGCTACCTATCCACATGTGAATAACTTAGATGTACTGGGGCGTCTATACCGGTGGGGCAACTCCCCCGGAATTACCTTATATATTTATCCAACATTGACCGGTTTTGGTTTATACAGAACACTAACAAAGGGAAAACCAAAAAGTTGACCACGCAATCCTTCCTTATTTCAACCCTGTTGTGCTCGAGACACGCTGTGACCTGCATGTATCAGTGCATCTCTTTACTTACTTCCGTCGCGTCTTTTGGTCTTTTATTTTTACCTTCGGTAGCGAACACATGTGTTTGAGGTGTTATGTGATTTATGTGATGTGTACGGCTATAGTGAAATCAGTGAAATATAAGAAATTTCTTTTATAACTAATTAATGAAATATCCCGTTTGAAGGTAAGTGCATGTTTTAATTAGGTATACAATCTAATTCGGTGTCTACAGGCATAGTTTGTACGGCTGATCTCAGCGGTCCGTTATTTTGGATTTCAAGATGTCCGGCACGTTGAAGTTGCTCCAAACAAATTGTAATTTTGAATTACTCGTAATTTATTAGAATAGTAACTTGTAACTGATTAAATGATGGGTTCTTTCGGAAAAATAAGAAAATGAATTATTGCAGCAAAAAAAACTGACTTGTTTAAAATGCAGTTTCTTTTTTTAAATTCAAATGCGGTGTTACTTTTTGATATGCGGTCTTTTGATTGGTCGACTTGTCGACTATTCATCAATCAGCGTTGGCGTATACTTTGCCCGGGCGGGCGTAAAAAATTCGACATTTGACATTTTTTAAAATTAGGCAATGGCTATTTATTTTTTCATTTCTTTCAAAAAATAAATTTGAATGTAAGGTTAGAGAGCAATATTTTGTTACATTTTGTTCAATAGACAAGCTACTTAAATAACACGAACACCCAAACTTGTTTTTAAAAAAACAATTTATTTAAAAATGAATTACAAGTTATAAAAAATTGACTGTGTACCACAGAATATAGCCAGAGAATGATTTTAGTTTACAATAAAAGTGATACTTGGCTTGAAACACAGATAAGAACTTCTTGGAAAGATGAGCCTGGGAATCTGCTGAATCCGCGGTTTCCGTGGGATTCTGTGCATGTAACTCCTCCCTTCTTAAGCTGACAAAATCGAGGATGGATTTTGAAAGTCATCGATATCTTCGGTTTTTCTGGCTTGATTGGATTTTTTCTTAAACCATCTGACAATATATTGTTTCTTCTTGAAAATGATCCATAATAATAGGATCAGTATAACGAACGTCAATAGGCTGAATGTGATTGGACTCTCGATAGATTGATTGATTTCTTGTATTGGCGATAGTTGATTGGCCAGGTCTTTTAGTCGATAGATTTCTTCGAAATTTATTTCGGTGTAATTTGGTGTTCGGTACAACTTTGTTGTGTCCATAGTGGCTATTTCAACAGTCGGTAGTATTAAGGGTTTTCCTCGCTGTAATTTGACGTCATGGATAAACTTGTTGTATTTTGCTTGAATACTGCAAGAATTCGGAATTTTGATCAATGTTGGGTTTTCGATTTCCAAATATTGATCGCTTTTACATTGGGCAAAAATTCTTTCCTTTTGTGATGGTAGGACAAGAATTTCTTCGGGTGTAACTTGTTCAAAGATTGATTCTGCCATTTTTATTTCTAAAATTTTGCAACCAGTGGTGGAGGTGCCTTCCATTAGTTGAAGGGTACAACTGTCTGGTGGGTAGAATTTCTCCATGCAGTAATAGGTATCTTCTACTGATGGACAAGTACTTTCTTCGAACTGGACTTCTTTAAAAGTTTGTGCCAAATAAGGGTATTTTGGGATAAATGCCTTGCCTTTTTGGATCACGGGATATAAATGGGAAAAGGTATAGGTTCCAGGTTTAATTATAGGTACATGTATAGCAAAAATTAATTTTGTTTTAGAAAATGTGACTTGAGTGCTTAAAATTTGATAGTATGATAAAATATTTTTGAAATTTGGAATTTGATTTTCGCTGTATATCGTTTTCAAATAGGTTATCGTCTGTTCTAATTCATGACTAGATATTATAGAATTGTGGAGTGTATTTAGCTTAGCAAACATTATTGCATCTTCTAGATTGTCAACAAAGGTAATTAAATTTTGGCAATCTAGATTTATTTGAGATAAGACGCCTTGAAATGTTATATAATGATTAAGGTTATTAAAAGAATTTTGCACTGTTGCCTGAAAGATATTTAAGCTGTATTCCAGTTCTTTCTGATTTTTATTCAGAGTCGATATCGTTTTGTTGTAATTATCAATCAAATTTTTCGATAGGGATATTTGTAAATTAAGTTCTTTCTTTATATTTTTCTGGTTTTGAGCTAAGTTTAAGATCGCCTCGTCGTAACGTTTACCATCGTCAGCGTCTAACGTGCCAAAAAGCCATTTATATGTTTTACCTATTATATTAATTAAACCTCGTCTATTGCGTATGTGTGGGTGGAGATTTTCGAGTTTTTCTTGTGTAGTTTGAATAAGAAATTCGGTACGTAAGAGAAGACTTTCCGCTAAGCCCTGATAAGAGATTGGGTTATTGGGTTTTTTTGTTGTAATGTTGCCTTTTATTATAAAAAAGTATTTTTCAATATTTTGTAGTTGCGTTATTATTGGATTTAAATCTATATAGTGTAAAAAGGTGTGTTTATTATAAATAATTTTCGCATTGCCAAGTTGGATGGGTAAAATGGGATTTTTTATTGTTATTAGTTGTATGTCTGTCTGTTCACTGTTGGCTGGAAGTATCTGAAGGACCGGAAGCAGTGTTAGAAGTATTAGCTTCATTGTTTACCTGCAAAGAGGGTTTTTGTTTAATTTTTGGTTTTCTAGCAAAACTTTTATGGTATGTTCCTTTGTGCGTAATTAATTTAATATTACTCTGTCCTTTTATTGGTGACTTTTTAAATTTAGGTAAGGCTTTATTTCGAGCTTTGGTTTTAATGTAAGCTACTTTTTCTTTATCAAAATCGGGTGGTTCGCGGCGATTTTCGTTTCTTTTCGATATAATTTTTTCTTTAGTTTCCGCATTCCGTTCTTGAATTTTCCTGTAAAGTTCTTTAGCAGTTTCTTTATGTTTCTGTACGTAATTTGATATAATTATTTGGTCATTAATATCGAATGGGTCGGTACTGTTTATATGTCCTTTAACTATTTCAAAAGGTGTAAATTTCGTTACGCTATGTATAGAATTATTATAGCCGAGTATAGCTCGTTTGATCAGCTGTTCGTGGGTAAAAGTACTAGTTTCCTCCTTTAGACACCGATAATGTTCGATTATTGTAGAGTGAAATCTTTCAACAGGGGAGTTTGAATTACTATTTTTGGGGGTAGTATAATGTAGTTCGATTTTATATATTTTACAAAAATCTTCGATTTCTTTGTTTTTGAACTCAGTGCCTGAGTCAGCAGTTATTTTTTGTGGCAATCCATGGTGTGATATAAAATTTAGGAGGTTTTCTATTACCATGGGTCCTGTTAGACTTTTTAACGAATAGGCTTGTCCGTATCTTGAAAATGAATCTATTATAGTTAAATAGCTTTCGTTTGAAATTTTAAAAGTATCAATATGAATATGTTCGAAAGGTTTTGAGCTAGTGGGTGTCAAATTAAATTTTATTACAGGGGGGTCTCTGTCGTATTTATTTTTTAAACATGTCTCGCAATTATTAACATAGTTTTCTATGTCGACGGACATTTTTGGCCAATAAAATTTAGCACAAAGAGAAATTTTCATTTCATTTATCCCGCGGTGACAAGTTTTAGTGGTATGGTATAGTTCTAGTTTTTCTTTTTGGTCGTTTAGGGTTTCAACATCCTGTAAAAATTTTGTACATTGAATTAATTTAAAAAAAGAATTTTTAAATAGGTTTTGGACCGTGATAACAAAGTTTTGGGCCAGTGTTGGGTTCCTAAAGTATACCTACTGCGTATACTTGTTTTGGTTCTATATATTCTTTTAAAATTTGTACAAAATGGGGCGTTGGATTTCTACTAGAAACAGATATATACAATCGCGTATTTTGAAATATTTTATTAAACTTACATTGAATTTTGTCTATGTCACCTTCGGTGATTATTATTTGATTTTTAAATGTATTTAGAGATTTTTCCGATATAGGTATATTAAGGATTGGTTCTTCTAAAGAAGTGTGTACTGTTTGTGAGTCCTCTGTGATATTGTGGTCTTTGGGTGTACTGGGGGGTGCAATTTGAATGTCTGAAAGTATTTTAATTCGGGTTTGTTCAAATTGGGGGTCAAGGATTTCTTGGATGATTGACTCATCAATATTTGGGAGTACATCTGCGTTTTGTAAGTAGTCCTCAACTGTGATGTCTATGTCTCCGGGGTTATTGTCTATTGATTGAGTCTCCAGTGCGTTTAGATCATTATCGATTGGATATCTTGATAACGCGTCTGCGGCTTGATTATTTTTTCCAGGTATTGTTAAAATTTCACCGTTATATATACTGACAGGAATATTTTTTATAATTTTTTCATGGGGTTTAACTGAAAAAGAAAAATTAACTTCGGTAGGTTCACTGTACTGAAACGGAATTTGAATGTTTTTTCCGACTAATTTTTTGTTAACTAGATCGATATTTAAATTCATTTTTATTAAATCTGAAAGTCCTAAAATTCCATCAAAATAATCGTGAAAATCAAATAAAATAAAATTTATTTCGTGACTACTGCCAAATTCTGCGAATGCTGGTATTATAGCTTGAAATTGCGTGGTCTGGCTCCCTAGGGCTGTTTTGATTGTATTGTTTGAATTATAAATACAATTCGGGTAGAATTTTTCGACTATTGATGGTTTTAATATTGATCGCGAACTACCGGTATCGATTAATAATTTAATTTTGGGTTTTTTTATTGCTACGTATGGTAGTGTATTATTTGAAGAAATATTAATTTCTGTCAGGCTTGAGGGTTTTCTGGGCCCGTGTCCCGAAAATTTTCAGAACTATATTGTTCATCTTCGTCATGATTTTTGTCGGTAAATTCCGATTGGTCATTTTTGATAATTTCGTTTTCATTATAGTACGGCATGTTCGGGTCGTACTGATAATAAGAGTCGGTAAACGGCGTCGCTACATCTTGTTCTGTGTTGTCGCCGATTTCGTTTGAAAAAAGCTCCTCGAAAACCAAATGAGGTTTTTGATACTGTGGGTATCTAAAATTTTGATTTTGGAAATTTTGGTTTTGAAAATTTTGATTTTGAAAATTTTGATTTTGGAAATTTTGATTTTGGAAATTTTGATTTTGGAAATTTTGGTTTTGGGAATTTTGATTTTGATTTCTATTTGTAGCTACGGAAGGGTTTCGCGAAGTTGTCGACATAGGGGTTGGTTTTGGCATCTGATTTTGGGGTATTTGGTTGGGTCTAAACACATTTTGCGGGGGTCCAAATACTTGTCTGTTTGTCGGGTATTTTCGTGATTGTTCTGGTCTAGGTTGTAAGTTAATTGGTTGGCTAGGCCACATTGGTCTTGGGTAATATTGTTGGTTTGGAAAGTTTTGGAAGAACTGGGGTCTTTGAACTGGCGTGTTTTGATATTGATTTGGAACAAAATTAGGAGAGTATTGCGAATTTTGATAGTTGTTTGGTTTATGCATTTGTGGTAAATTTATTTTTTGATTTGGTCTTTCTGGAATATTTCCGTATAATTTCTCGAAATTTTCATATTCTTTAATATAAGCCATTGCATCTTCTAAAGATGTTGGTTTTTTAATGTACATGTTATTACGTAAAGTTCCCGTACAACCGCCTATAAAGGTATTTAATGCTGTTTTTTCATAATGAACAATTTGGCAATTACGTTGTTCGTCAGATAAGGTAGTATCATTACTAATACGTTGGATAACGTTACTACGCAAAATTTGCAATCTGTTACCAAAATCTACAGGGTGTTCATTTTTATAAGGTCTGGTACGCGTCAATTCTTGTACCAAGCAATCAATATCTCTTCTATCAGAAAAACATTGGAATAATGCAGGTTTTAATTTATCCCAATCATCTAATTCGACACGTCTGCCAACCATGTATTCGGCTTTATCAATTAATTTCTCTTGAATACATTCAAATACGTGTTGATTTAGATCATCGTCATTAAAAGTTTTATATTTATTGACAAGGTCGTCACATCTTTTGACAAATCTAGCTAAAAAGTTACTGTCCCCATTAAATGGTTTAATATTTTCTATTTTGGATTTAAATAAATCCCAATTGACAGTTTTGACTACACTTGGAGCCTCTTTTGTAGCCATTTTCTTAAATTTAATTACTTCAGTAAATTAACAGAATAATTTACTATTTAAAACAATACTAGAATAAACAATATTTCTTTAATAAAATAAAATTACTTTTTTCTTTACTTTCTCTGCGAGAAGTGTACAAATATATATTATTTCAAAAATCTTAACCTACTTGTCTGCAATAGACTGCAAAAATGAAAGTTCCTTTTTTCTCTGCGAGAAGGTATTTTTCAAAATCTTAACTTACGTGTCTACGATAGACTGCAAAAATCTTACCCTAATTTGTCTTCCATAGACTGAAAAAATCTAAAACTAATTTGTCTACAATAGACTGAAAAAATCTAAAACTAATTTGTCTACAATAGACTGAAAAAACTGTGTGCTATACACTGCCCTATAACTATCCCTATCAAAGTCCTAATCGAAGGGTTTGACGGGGGTGAAAAGGAAATGGCACTTACTTTTTCCGAAGTCTTCGTTCAGAGCCTTGTCCTTTCCCGATCCTCTGGCCTGGTCAATACTTGTCCTGGGTCGTTCGATGTTGGTTCTTTCGGATCAGCACTTAAGGGTTGAAACCGCAAAGTGGTCGGAATTCTTCAAAAATTTGGGAAAAACACCACCGTACCAATCCTACCGACTGCGCCACTTAAATAACACGAACACCCAAACTTGTTTTTAAAAAAACAATTTATTTAAAAATGAATTACAAGTTATAAAAAATTGACTGTGTACCACAGAATATAGCCAGAGAATGATTTTAGTTTACAATAAAAGTGATACTTGGCTTGAAACACAGATAAGAACTTCTTGGAAAGATGAGCCTGGGAATCTGCTGAATCCGCGGTTTCCGTGGGATTCTGTGCATGTAACTAGCTTGGATGATAAAGTATTCCGATGTTACTATTGCATTTAATCCAGAATTACATAATAATACAGGATGTACCTAATGGACGAATGAATTATTGTTCCATTGGTTGGGTTATATTGTAATTTTTTATGATATTTTTTTATTTCAATCAGCTGATCACGTCATCGTCAGTGTTAAAAAAAGTATTGAAATATCTAAGTATTGGGTATAATATGTAAAAATTACTTAATTAAACTTATATAGTTGCAATATAGTGAAACGCCCCAGACCCGGGGCTATTTTTTTTTTCTAAAAAATTACCACATATTTCTTTAGGGCAAAAACCGAGAAGCTAATATTTTTAGATCCAATAATATGTACAGAGGAATCCTCGTTTTAAAAGAGCTTAAAAGCCACCAAAAGTGTAAAAGTTTACCATATATGTAGGGAAACGGATAAGTCAGGTCAAATTCTTTAGTTTTATCAAAAACATATGACCCAAGCGACGCTACCATACGTCGACTTGTGTGAGTATAAAAACGAGAGACGCTACGCTTTTAGAGATTATTCAAAATTTTGTCGTACTAAAATCAAGCGGTTACGCTGCCAGTCAAATATTTCAATTTTTAAGTAAAACTTAGTGCCGCATCCATAAAATTCTTAAATTTAAAATAACTTTAGTTCAATACAATGAAAACAAGAAGAAGTGGTAAAGTGGTAGAACGCGCAGTGCAAATGAAGTTCTTATCAGGTAAAATAAATTGTTTTTCTTTTTACGGTAAAATGTCATAAATAATTCAATATTCTTTAATTTAAACTCATAACCTTAATGTTTTTTTTTGTATGTTCGGTAATATATTCCATTTCAGTTATCATTCAAATTGTTGGATTTTTTTCTACTTATCGAGATGACTTTCTGCGCCGATCGACCCTACGGCTTCGGACGTCGAGACGGTGCGCTAGAAATCTTTGATAACGGAATTAAATCCAAACGCTATATTAATGTATTGACAATAATTAATTGGGTAAACTGCAACTTGACCAGACGGGATCGACGCCGAGTTAGCCCTACGGTTCCGGAAGCTAATGCCGGTGTTTCCCGTTGAAGAAGGCGCAGTAAAAAAATCCAACTAATACGGTTAATAGACAATACAGCTATTATTCTAAATTACTAATTCTTTAAATGCCGAACCTGTAAAAAAAAACCTAAATATTCTCTTAATTAATTTCATTGTTGCAAATATTACTATAAATAAATCAAATCATCAATTTTTCAAGGGATAAATAAATTGAGGGGAGGACCGCAGGTCAATAGATGTCTACTAAATTCCGACTAAAACGTCCGCAGGACCAAAGTCGCTTTTATTCATTTACAAATCAAAAGGGTAACCCAGTATTTGCGGTTCATCATGTAATTTCAGTAAAACTAAATATTCTTTTTATATTAACTCCCGTACTTCAAATTTTACTACTAAATTGAAATCAGAAAATTTGCAAGGGTTATAAATGGCAACTGACCGCAGGTCAATAAAGTTGTCGTCAGACAAAATTGATTATTAAAGGTTAAATTAAAGAGTGAAAACAGTATAACGGTACCATGTAACAAAAATCAATACACTTTTGCTTTCTTATATAGGGTCATAAAAATGGGTCAAGGAACCTTTAACTGTAACAGATGTTAGTTTGTCTTCCATGGGATTTATTACGGGGTACTTCAGAACAAAGGTAGACATTATTATGCAGTAATAATGCTACTTGTAAAATTAATAATCTGCAATGATAGATAAAGAATTGGGGGAGGAAGGTATATATAATAAAGTAATAATCTATTTTATAATAGAGTAAAACGGGTGAATATGCCGCAGCGGGTAATACGCCTCACTTAGCTCCAAGCCCACTCAAGAGGGTTAACACCTCCGCAGTAAACATGCCCGTTAGACAATACCGGACGAAGCACGTGTCTCAGTCGGTGTTTATTTTTTTTCCAATTTGGTGAAAATTTTCATAATAATCGGTAAGTGAACCACGAAAAATAATATTATTATGATAAATTTATTGCAAGTTTACTGAATCACTGGCCATTTGAGTGAAATATCTCTAATGTACGGCGAAATAGGACTTCTAACCTAACTTTCATGGTATGATTTGTTGTTTAGGTTTACGCGGTAATTTTAATTTATAGCTAGAATGCTTTTGTTGTAATCGGGGGCAATATGCCTCATAAAATCGTTAGTGCGGCATATTACCCAAAAGTTACGTTCCCATGAGAACTATCTTATCTGCTAAATAAGCAGAATCTTTATCTTTATTCTTAGATTTTTAGTGCTTCTTTCACACGCTGATTCAGCATCGGCCAATGTTATAAATACATGTAATGAACATAGAAGCTTCAGTTCTAATTGCACTGTCCTTTGATTGAAATAAAAAATTTTAAAAACAACTTTTCTTTGAGGCAGTTGTTAACTGGCGCAGTCGGTAGTATTTTGTTAACGGTCCGCGCATCGTGCGTAATCGTTTAGTTTTGACTATTAATAACAAAATCGAACAAAGTTTTAACGAAGTGCGTGCGATTAAACTCAAAAGTGACCAGAGACATACGGGAACAAGCATCGTCCCACGTCTTATTGGTGCGAGTGAAGGAACAAGCATCGTCCCGAAACTCATACATAATCCAGGGGGAGGACAGCATCGCCGAGCCTATTGGAAACCTAGAAATTAAGGAATGAAACCAGCAACGATCTTCTTTATATTGTAAGTGCATCCTTTTTGAATATCCTTTCAATTTATCCATTGATTTATTGAATTGTCTCGTCTCTGTATATATTTTTAAAACGTCCGTTTTAAAATAAGCTTTCTCTTTGATCTCATTTTAGCATAGTGTATTTTATATTACATTTTTACAAAACTGGAAAACCCTTTAGTAGATTTCCAAAACTTTATCGACATGGCACAACCGAATTATTCATTAATTAGGTACCAGGCCGATAACATTCCCAATTTTGACGGAAACTCGAAACAAATAAATCGATTCATAAATGCGTGCGAAAATTTCTTTAATAACCACAAAGATAGAACTGATAATGGTGCAGCCATTAACATATGCCTTTTCGACACCGTTTTAAATAAGTTAGTAGGAAGAGCAGCAGATTTAATTGCCTCCAGGGTAGAATTAAATACCTGGCCTCTACTAAAAAACGCGATCATAAGTACATTTTCCGACCAAAGGTCAATAGATTGTGTTTTGCAAGATATCATCACTTCAAAACCACATCAAAACGAAAATCCGCAGCAATTTGGTTTGCGTTTACAAGATGCGCGAAGTTTGCTCTTTTCGAAAATAAATATGACAAATGACGTCGCTGATTTAAAATTACTAAAAATAACAGAATACGATAGTTTAGTACTCAAAACGTTCATAAATGGTCTCAATTATCATATGCAATTAGTGGTACGTTTAAAAAATCCCAAAAATCTCGAGGAAGCCATGGGCTTTGCCTCTGAAGAGGAAAATTTTCTATACTACAAAAATCGAGGTAACCTAATGACCAAAACATCACCGAATTTAAATAATTCAAAAAATAATCAAAATGTACCACAAAAACCGCATTATTCTGCTAATGCGCCGCAACAAAGATTCATACCACAACAGAATCAAATTTCAAATTTTAATCGGTCGACAATTAACAACCAAAACCCTCATAAACCTCAATTTATGGGTTATGGCCAATTTAGGCAACCATCAAACATTTTTAGACAGGGACCAACAGCCCAAAATATGATGAACCATATTCCAAGACCGAACTACCAAACTCAAAATTTTACGCATAGACCAAATTTTAATAATAATAATAACCGACCGTTTAATCAAGGTATGCGGCAGGGATCTGTAATGTCTAAATTTAGGAAACCTGAACCCATGGATACGTCATCAGGGTTCATACCAAATAATCAACCAAGGCGTGATATTATCGTGGAAGAACTGTTCAACCAGTCCGTTGAAAACATAAACAACTCAAATAATCCTAACATCCAATATTACGAGACTCCTGAAGATGATTCTCAGTATTATTTCGAAAATAACGAAACGTCTTATTATGACGAGCAGAATTACTCCGCAGGAGAACCCGAATATTCATGCGAGAATACTTCCTACGAACGCGAAGTAGATTCTCAAAATGAAAATTTTCACCAGGACCAGAATTTCGAAAAAATAACATAATTTCTTTAAATAACCATACTGATTCGAATTTACCAGCCATTATCATACCCGAAATAAACGCAAAATTCTTAATAGATACTGGCAGTGGTAAAAGCTTTATTAGACCTGACCTTGCTTATAAATTATACCCAAATTCTATTTTTTCAGAACCTTTTTCAGTAAGATCCGCGCATGCGACATCTTTTCACAACGAAATAACAATTTTACCAATTTTTCCATCAGTTAACTGTTTAGGAAATCATAAATTTTACCTATTCGATTTTTCACCGAAATACGACGGATTAATAGGAATGGATTTCTTAGAATATATTGACGCCAATATTGCTGTCAAAGCACGAGAATTAAGAACACCAAATGCAATTTTACCGTTACATTACGAAAGTAACATAGAAAACATAGTTATATATGTAAACGGTAAAAATATTAATACCCCCTCGTACAAGTCAAAAAGTAAAATTACCCGTAAAACACTCAAACGGTATAGGTATTTTAAAATATCAAGATTTTGGCAGTGCTGAAATGCCCGAAGCCGTGGTTCAAGTTGTTGATTCTTTTGCAACAACCCTCGTAACCAATAATCGTGAAAACCCAATAAAAATTACTATCTCGAAACCTTTAGATATTGAAATCCTGAACGAAACAGAAATTAATTTTATTGAAAAAATGGAAACTGACACCGAATTAAACGAATATCTGGATAACCTTCAAAAACAAAATTTAAAAAATTTACGATTATCTCATTGCAACGAAGAAGAATATAAAGCAATTCGAAAACTGTGTTTTGAATACCGAGATATTTTTTATAGTGAAGGCTCGCCATTAACTTTTACAAATCAAATCAAACATAAAATAAACTTAACTGATGAAACACCGATTTTTACTAAAACTTATCGATATCCCGAAATACATAAAAACGAAGTAAAATCACAAATTAATAAAATGCTCGAAAACGGAATTATTCAAAATTCTACTTCACCGTGGAGTAGCCCAATTTGGATAGTACCAAAAAAATTAGATGCATCGGGCGTGCGCAAATGGCGTATCGTAATCGACTATCGTAAAATCAATGACAAGTTCCACTTCCTAATATAACTGACATATTAGATAAACTGGGAAAAGCGCAATATTTTACAACGCTAGATCTTGCAACAGGTTTTCATCAAATCGAGATGGAACCGAACGACATTCAAAAAACTGCTTTCTGGACAGACACGGGCCATTACGAATTTAAACGAATGCCCTTCGGCCTCAGGAACGCCCCCTCAACCTTCCAGAGGGTTATGAATAACGTCCTACGGGGTCTTCAAAATGAAATATGTTCGGTTTACCTAGATGACATAATTATATTTTCCACCTCTCTTCAAGAACATATTGATAGGCTAAGAGCAGTATTCGAGCGATTACGACAATCAAATTTTAAAGTCCAATTAGACAAGTCGGAATTTTTACACAAAGAAGTCGCATATTTAGGGCACAAAATAACGAAAAACGGAGTGAAACCAAACCCTGATAAAGTAGACGCAGTAAAGAACTTTCCAATACCAAAAACGCAAAAAGATATTAAATCGTTTTTAGGCCTTGCCGGTTATTACCGTAGGTTTATAAAAGATTTTGCAAAAATTACCAAACCACTTACACTGTGTCTCAAAAAAGGAGCAAAAGTCACCCATACACCTGACTTCATTAAATCTTTTAACCATCTCAAAGAACTCTTAATAAATGCCCCATACTTAAATATCCTGATTTTGAAAAACCTTTTACCCTTACAACCGACGCATCAAATATAGCCCTTGGAGCTGTACTCTCACAAGGAGACCCTCCAAATGATCACCCTGTAGCTTTCGCGTCCCGCACCTTAAACGAAACGGAACAAAGATATTCTACTATCGAGAAAGAACTTTTAGGTATCGTTTGGGCGTGTAAATACTTCAGGCCATATCTATACGGTAGAAAATTCAAAATTTATACAGATCATCGACCCCTAGTTTGGCTATTTAATTTAAAAGAACCCAATTCTAAACTTGTACGCTGGAGACTTAAACTTGAAGAATATGACTACGAAATAGTTTACAAAAAAGGTAAACAAAACACAAACGCAGACGCGCTAAGTCGGATTTCTCTCCATGCTATCGAGTCTGAATCAATTATAAATAACCCCGGTAATATAAGCCAAGATATCGACGAATTTCTTCAACAAAGCTATAGTCAATTTAACCCCGAAAATTTAGATCCAGACGACGCAAGCAGACAGCTTGAAAACAAAAATAAATCAAAAAACCCGAAAATAATAATTTTACAAGATGTACAAATCACACCCCCTAAAAATAGGCCTAATCCTGAAACGAACATCAACCCCGCCGATATTACCATAGATCTTACCAATGAGGATGACGACCATATAAGTAATACAGTACATAGTACAAACGCGGAGGATAATTATTCCAACATGAGTATGCTAGACGAAATAATTAATAATAAACCCCACCAAATTATTATAAAGAAATCACCCTATGACGCATATACCAAAACCAACCACGAAGACTTCGACGGTCATCAAATTGTTCACGCAACACTACCCACTAATATGGCAACAATTACAAATTTTCTTAAAGAATTTTTAAACACCAAAAATACATATGTTTATTTCTTTTCGAAAGAACTACGGCCTTACTTTCAACAATCCATGAATAATCATTTTAAAAATTTAAAACTTATAGAGTGTTCAAAATTACTAAATAATGTTGCACTAGAAGAACGCGAATTATTGATTAAATACCGACACGAAAGTAAAACTAACCACCGTGGAATCGAAGAAACATGTAAATTTCTAAAAGCCAATTATTATTGGAAATCATTAAAATCCGATGTTACAAAATATATAAATAATTGTGAAATATGTCAACGATCCAAATATAATCGTAAACCACCCGATCAACCCTTAGTGTTAACCGAAACACCGAGTAAACCTTTTGAAATAATTCACGTGGACACCTTTATAGTTGGAAAACAAAAATTCTTAACACTAATTGACAAATTTTCAAAATATGCACAAGCATTGCCTTACACGGGAAACGCAGTATCATGTTGCGACCAACTAATAAACTTCTTTTCATTCTTACGTGTACCAAAACAAATCGTGTCAGACAATGGATCGGAATTTCAAAACGAAGTTGTCAAAGGCTTATTAAATACACATAATATAAAAATCCATTTTACTACCCCCTATCATCATGAGTCCAATTCTTCCGTAGAACGACTACACTCAACCCTAATCGAACACATTCGAATTTTACGTGAATCAGAACCAAACGCTGACGTAACAAAATTAATGCCATACGCAATTATTGCCTATAATAATACAATTCACTTAAGTACAAATTTTACCCCTTACGAACTTGTGTTTGGACACACTGACTCTAGAGACCCTATGGATTTAATACCCTCACACGTGTATACGGAATATCTAAATAATCATAAAAATAATACACACATCTTATATGAAAAAATTACTGAAGATACTAAAGAATTAAAACTAAAAACCATAGAACGAGCGAATAAGAATAAAACCCCTAATGAACCAAAAATCGGTTCTCAAGTCTATAAAAAAGCAGATAACCGGTCAAGCAAAATTAAAAAGAAATTCTTAGGCCCATATCTATTAACGCGTGTCCTAGAAAATAGTAAAATAGAAATCGAAAATCCAAAAACAAAACGCAAAGAAATAATGCATATCAATGAAACTAAAATAATGCCCCTTGTTCCAGATGGAGCTGGACAATCGTCACAGGAACAGTAAAATTTCATGATCTTAACAACCACCCCGGAATGCTACCCTTCCGACTAGGAACCGCACAACTCGAGACTAACAAATGGTCCTTCATTCAAAATTTTGACTTAACCCCTTTGATTTTCAAATTTGAAAGTATTAAAAATCAAACCCAAAAATTAATTTTTGGTATTAAAAATAACACCGAGTATTATAACGGATACCATAACTCACTAAGTCCACTTCATATGCTTGAAAGTAAAATAGAACATTTAATTGAACAAATATTACCATTTAAATACGACCATAGGAATAAAAGAGGAATATTTGACCCCTTAGGCACCTTTATCAAAAGTATAACAGGAAACTTAGACCAAAATGACGCAGAACAAATTGATGCAAGAATTAAAAATATTGAAAATAATCAAAATAAATTAAGAATTGATGCTATCAATCAAATCACACTCTTAAGTTCTACAATCAATAGATTTAAATCAATAATATCTAACATTACGCATAATGAATTGATATTAAAAGGCCATATTCTTAAAATAGAGGCTATAATTAAAACGATCTCAATACATCAAACCAATACGAATCAATACTTCTTAATTCATATTATAATTAACCAAATTACACTATTATATCAATCAATCTATAACGTGCTTGACAAAATTGAAGTAGCTACCACTTTTGCTAAATTAAATGTCCTTCATAATTCAATTGTCAACCCAAACGAACTTTTACATGAAATACAAAATATTAATAATCACTTAAAAAAGGATAAACTTCCCTTAGAAACTAACATCCAAAATATACTTAATTTTGAAAAAATAATAACAATAAAAAGCTTTTTAAAGGGATTTAATGTTATATTTATATTAGAACTACCCCTTGTTGAGTCAGAGACATATCAATACTTCAAATTGTTTCCTTTACCAATTCCCAATAACCAATCATTTTTCGTCAACATACCCTATAAACCCTACCTGGCACTTAGCAATTACAAGTACACATATATGGACCAAGAATGCATGGAACTTCAACCCCAGAATTACCTGTGTAAAGAAACACGTACTTCCCTCGTAGAAGACAGCCCTTCCTGTGCAGTTCAACTTATTAAACACCACACCAATGTTACTTCTTGTCACCCCTTTAAGACGCAAATGCACGAGCCACAAATAAGAAAAATAGTCGATGGAAAATGGTTAATTACAATTCCAAATCGCCTAATCAGTACAATCAATTGCCAAAAATCAATTGATAATGTACCCTTGTTTGGATCTTATCTACTAGAGTCTCCGACCGACTGTAAAACAACAATAAAATCAATCATATTGGAAAGCTACGAGCCAAGCCGCATCAGCTATTCTGAAGTCAGCCTACCTGTGCCGAACCTAAGCCTAATCGAACAACATCGATCAGCCTACAACCCTCCTTCCATGGACCTTAACTATGTCAATCTTAAAGCCACTAAGGAGATTGAAAACCAACTACAAGCCCAGAAGAAGGACCTCCAAGAAATGACGTCACCAGTCTATACCAATCGAACAAGTTTTTGGACAATATTAATTTACATTATTTTCGCCTTGTTTATTACCTTTACCATATATAAAAAATATGTAAGGAAATCTAAGAATATAATTCAAATTAAAACTAATTCATCTAATGAAACAAATAATCCAATAATTTAAGAATCAATAAAATATTGATTTTCCAAATTTATATTTTTGCGAAATCACGCTCTTTAGAACGTGCTTTCATCTAAGAGGGGAAGAGTTACGTTCCCATGAGAACTATCTTATCTGCTAAATAAGCAGAATCTTTATCTTTATTCTTAGATTTTTAGTGCTTCTTTCACACGCTGATTCAGCATCGGCAAATGTTATAAATAAATGTAATGAACATAGAAGCTTCAGTTCTAATTGCACTGTCCTTTGATTGAAATAAAAATTTTTAAAAACAACTTTTCTTTGAGGCAGTTGTTAACTCAAATCATTTTCTTGATAGGTACGATATATCATAAAATGATTCATGTATTTTTTGTTTGTTTTAGATTTACACAATGCCACGTTCTTATATAAAAAAAAAACTTAAGGGCCCAGTGGTCAGAAGAAGACCTACAGAACGCAGTAAGGGACATTCGTATTGGTAGAGGATCAGTTCGAGAAATAAGTCGAACTTATAAAGTCCCAGTGCGTACTTTAATGAGAAGAATGAACTCGGGAAATTTAACTAAAATTCCCTTGGGCCGCAAAAGCTGTTTAAATTCGGAACAAGAAGTAAGATTGGCAGAATATGTACAAAACATGGCATCTCACGGCTTTGCTTTAACTGCTCGTGATATTAGGAAGCTTGCATATTCTTTTGCTGTTCAACATAATATTCGCCACAATTTTAATGCTGAGAAAAAGATAGCTGGACAAGATTGGTTTGTCACTTTTATGAAAAGACACCCTCAACTGTCTATACGTAAGGCTCAAGGATTGTCCACCGCCCGAGCTAAAGGAATGACAAGGCCAGAATGTGCTCAATATTTTGAAATGCTAAGAAATGTTTTAACAGAAAACAACTTATTGAATTCTCCACAACATATTTATAACATCGATGAAACTGGATTACAGCTGAATAATAAGCCAGGCAAAGTGGTGGCACCTAAAGGAGCTAAAATGGTAAATTGTATCACGAGTGCTGAAAAAGGAGAAACCATCTCCGTTATAACTTGTGTTAACGCAGAGGGCACTTTTCTACCTCCCTGCTGCATATTCAAGGGGAAAACTTAAAAAGAGAATTTGAAGATGGACTACCACCTGGTGGTAAAGTTATTATGGGCGAGAAGTCGGCCTATGTTACAACTGAAATATTTGTTCAATGGTTTCGTCAATTCTTCGTTCCACGGAAAGGACTCGGCAAAGTTTTACTGCTTCTGGATGGGCATTCTTCGCATTGTTCTAATGTTGAACTGCTAGACTATGCTGTAGCGAATGATGTGATTTTGTTTTGTTTGCCCAGTCACACCACACATTGGCTCCAACCCCTTGACCGATCATTTTTTAAGCCTCTGAAGACCTATTGGGTCCAAACTTGCCATAATTGGATTCAGAATCAACCGGGTCGAAAGCTGAACCGATTGCAGTTCGCCTCACTTTTAAATATTGCTTGGTGCAAAGCGGCAACAATACAAAATGGAACTTCGGGTTTCAGAACATGTGGGATTTACCCTTTTAATCCCGAACAAATTCCCGATTACGCATTTGTTATTGACGAAGTAGCACCGGTTGTAGTGGAGCCGCATCCAGAAGAAAATATTAATCACAACTTTCCAATTGAGCAAAGACAGGCCGCCATTCCAGTTGACCACCGTGAACACCAAAATCCTTTTGAACAAATTTTACAAGTTCCCATAATTAAACCAGGACCAAGTAATTCCCGAAAACAACATGCGGAAATACTTACGTCACCCGAAACAATTTCCGTAAAACGTGCAAAGAAGGAAGAAAAAAGTAGGATATTAAAACAAAAAGAAGAAAGAAAATTAAAAAAAATTGTTGAAACAGGGAAAAAACAGAAATCGATAATTTCAAAAAATACAACTGTCAACAAGAAGAAAACAATTTCAGTAATGAAAAAAAGGGATTACTCCAGTTCATCCGACTCTGAAACAGAGCTGGTAACCCAGGAAAGCGATGATTCAGAAGTCGAATTGGATGAATCAGACTTTTGCGCAACCTGTCATGGATATTTTTATGACAAAACAGGCCCCAAGTGTGTTTGGATTGAGTGTTTAACATGTTTAAAATGGGTCCATCAAATCTGTACGCCATCTGAACAATTTTGCGAGGAGTGTATCCCATTGTCCATGATAGCTACCACCAGTAAATAGTGGGCTGCTGTTACCACCATTAATAGCTCAAGAATTATTGTTTATTTTGGTTTTTATTAGTTTACAGCAAATAAAGTTTCATTTTAAGAAGTTTTAATCTTTTTTCATGACTCATTGTTTTTCACAATTTTTAAATTAAAAATGACTGTTGCCTTATTACCCGCAAAGGGATGCCATATTACCCATAGTATCGGGTAATATGGCACAAATGCATCATTGAACATATTTGCTTGTTATATTTTTGTCAATGGGAATATGGCAACGAGCGTCTCATGACACATACCTACATGTGTAAGCGCTAAGGCGCAGCCATTACGTTTCAGCTAGGTGCGTTAGTTATTAGAATGTGAACCTTCAAAATTTAAGTGGCCATATTATTAATTAATTACCCCGTTTTACTCTACCTAAAGGGGGGCTCCCTCTGTGATAAAAGAGTTTATTTAAAAAAAATTATTCTAAGCGGGGCAAATTATCTAAAGCTCTTTTACCCGCTCTTTTACATTAGGTGCAAGTGGGATTGCCTAAAAGCATGTAGCATGGGCTTTAATTTTAATGACTTCTTATTTAGCTGATGCAATTTGACCCCTTTAAAAATTGACCATTTGCTGCAGACTTCATGGAGGATGACACTTATTTTTCAGAAAACATGGTCACGTTGACAAACTGTCTAATAGTTGATAAATGTTGACTAATCTAAGGCCATCTCCGCTTTGTGTACATGAATGGGGCACTCCAAGGAACAAATGTGTTTTATAAAAAAAATATTCTAAAAAGATGACTTGTCTTAAAATCGGAAGGGGGGAGGGGGGAGTTCACACCATAATTGCAAAAAAATATCTTCTTTTGGAGAAAATTTAACGATTTTCGACAAAAAAATATTTTTATTGAATAAAAATATGTAGGGGACACCGGGGCGCAACGGGGTACCGGGGCAGAACGGTATTGGCTTCAAATTTCCCGCTCCCAGCGACGGATATTGCTAGCGCCCTCTGCTATCATTTACTAGAGCGCCACGCATCATTCGACCACAACAATCAGTTGATTGCAAACCGCTGAAAGTGTTTTCGACCCAACGTGATAAAATTGTGTGTGTTCGTATAACTTTTCGGCATTTTTAACACAAAGTAAGTTAACTGTTTGTTTGTTTTGAGGCTTGTTGTTTACTTCACCGTATACGGCATGTTTTTAAGTATCTTTTCACATAATATACTTGTTGGAAAACTAGTTCCAACACTGGAATTATTAAATTTTCAATAATTATTACTCTCATTAAAATATCTTTAATTTGTCCTTTCTAAAAATCAATGCATCGAAAACAGAATAAATCATAAAATTTCCTCAGTTTAAAACTCTCAAATAGACAAATTTACACGTCTCAACTCGATAACATTCCAAGAAATTTCTATTTATAGAACACAGACAGACGGTTTGCATTTCTCGTTTGTCTTCTCTCACCCCTAATCTAAAATATAGATTTCTATTGGTCCCCATTTCTAGTCACTAATCAATCATTGGCCCTTCTGGAGGTCACAGGTTTCTTGCTGGTCCGCGACCCGCCGGTCAGATCAGAAGCGAGATACGAAGTAGATATCTCGGGGTCAAGACACGCTCGATTTTGACGTAAATCTCTCGCCGTTTCCGACATCCCCGTCGGTCGGTCTCTAAAGAAGATAGAAATAGTATCTCACATTGTTCAGTAACGCTTTGTTTTTCGGAGTTTTAATAAAATCTCGCTGGCAAGACACCCCCGTTCTGTACGTCAGCAACTGAATGTATCGCGCCAAGTCACACTCGGCTTTCGGCAAATTCCTGTCAAACATTCTCGTTTTGGCAGTCTCCAATAAAGTGAAGCAAGACATCAACTGCATTTCTCACTGTGAATTTCCTGTCAAACACTCCCGTTTCTCAGGTTCAATATAGATTAAAAATAACTCGTGTTCTTACAAAACTCGTGTTATTATCTCGTGGTTATAATCGCAGTTGATTGTATTCTGAAGTTCCCGTAAAATAATTCCACTCTGAAGGTCTACACTCTGACCTCAGTATGTGATACAAGAAAAGGAGTTTTGTGATGTATTTGTATTTGTGAAATTTTGAAAGAGTTAAAATAGAAGACCTGTAGATCAAGGTAGGATCTAATCTAGTTGTCAATCCAATCAAAGTACGAGCAGTTTTGCAAATAATTGCAATCAAAAGAAATTGGTTGCATCCAAGCTACATCTGTATGTAAATGTAAAAAACTTTCATAGTTTTAAAAATCATTCGATATTGATTTACCCGCTTTGTGGTTAATAAACAATTTATAAAAACCACTGTTTTCGTGATTACAAAAAATAGAAAAGTGACTTTGACATTAAGTGAATCTTTTCGAATTAAAAGTTATTTTTGAGCATTATTATGTTCGGGCTCTTTTAAGGTTTAAATGTAAAAACCATTTTTGATTTATAGATTTTGAACAACTGTTCATAGGTTGTTGAGATTTATATTTATTTCCTGATCAAAGGTTATTGTATTTTTGATTTAGTATTTTTTAGTAGTATTACTGTATATAGTTAGTTGTATTGTTTTGATCTTAAAACAATAGTTTATTTCAATCGTTACTGATCCGGTATTTAAATTTAAGATTGATATCAGACAATGTCAAATTGTATTTGATTTAACTTATTGTAGCTTTCGTAAATAACGGAAGATACAGTAAATAAAATAATTTGTTAACACAAATTTAAAGTTCGTTTTTATTCAACTTGAACCACCCTTGGCATTTTTACAGTCTGTTTCAGGCGATGTTGTAGAAACAACTAGCCACCCTTCTTTGAATATGTAAGAGGCTCGACAGTTTCTCACCAATACTTCAAGATATAGGTAAAGATGTCTGGTGAAATGTTATGTTTTGTTATTAAAAGTATCTGGGGCAGAATGGGGTGGGGCGGAATGGGGCGTACCCCGTTCTGCCCCGGCTATATTCAACAATCTAAATTTCAGTTTTTGTTATTTTCAGATGGTTCGCAACTATGTTAAAAAGACCGTTAGACAGCAGTGGAGTACTGAATCAATGGAACTAGCAGTAGAGGCGGTAATCAGAGGCGTAATGGGCTACAAAAAAGCGTCAGAGCAGTTTGAAGTTCCGCATACTACACTAGCAAGATATGTAAAAAAGCGCAAGGATGATCCAAATTCTGTGGTTGACAAAACAACTGGCAAGTATCAATGTGTTTTTACTGAAAATCAAGAGATAGAACTCGTTTCGTATTTAAAGGATATGCAAAAGAGACTCTTTGGTTTAACAATTAAAGAACTAAGAAGGTTGGCCTATCAACTGGCGGTTCGAAATGGTTGTAGGCATCCATTTAATAACGAGACAGAAATTACAGGGGAAGATTGGGCATATGGTTTCATGAGACGCCATCCGGAATTAAGCTTGAGAAAGCCCGAAGCTACTTCGGGAGCGCGTGCAATGGGGTTCAACAGAGTAGCAGTCGCTCAGTTTTTTACATTGTTAAATCAAGTCATTGATGAAAACAATATTACTGGGGAAAGAATTTATAATTGCGACGAGACCGGTATTACGGTAATTCCAAAGCAACATTCCAGAATTATTGCAAATAGAGGACAACGTCAAGTGGGCGTATTGACTTCTGCTGAGCGTGGTAATACGATAACGGCCGAAATTTGTTGTTCTGCTTCTGGGAATTATATGCCTCCAATGTTGATTTTTCCCAGGAAAAAGAAACAACAAGAATTTGAAATAGGTTTAACGCCTGGTGGCTGGGCTGAGGTTAATGACTCTGGATGGATGACTGTAGAAGTGTTTTTAAAGTGGTTTACAAAGTTCATTGCGTTCTCTAATGCAAAGAAAGATACTCCTGTCCTTTTACTATTTGATGGGCATGCATCACACACCAAAAATCTCGAAGTAGTCGATCTAGCTCGTGAAAATGGCGTTATTTTATTGTGCTTTCCACCTCACTGTTCGCACAGACTCCAGCCTTTAGATGTGGCGTTTATGAAACCTTTGAGTCTGTATTACGAAGATGAAGTGCGAAAATGGTTGCGGTCACACCCAGGTAAAGTCGTTACTTTATTCCAAATATCAACCTTATTTGGGCAAGCCTTTGTTAATGCTGCCAATATGAAAACTGCGCTAAAAGGTTTCGAGAAAACGGGTATTTGGCCAAGAAATGAGGGTATCTTCAGTGATGATGACTTTTTACCAGCCGAGACAACTAATATTCCCATGGCTGAAACCGCTTCTGAGCATAAAACACAAGCTGGTCCTACTCCAGTCAATGGGCTTGAAACACAAGCCGATCCTACTCCAGTCAATGAGTCTGACGAACCAGCTGATCCTACACTCGATGAGCCTCCAGAAAATAGGGATTCCTCAACCCCACCTCCCAAACTCACGATGAAAAATAAAGCCCAAAGTCTAAATAACCCTCTACCCCAGTGTTCCTGGATGCCTGATCCTGCTAATGCACCAATAAAATCACCTAACAGCTCCAGTTTTCCAGCAATTTCACCAACAGTTATTATGCCAATACCGAAAGTAAATGCGACCGTTAAACGAGTGCAAAGAAAAAGAGGCAAAACCGCTATTCTTACATCGTCTCCTTATCAAAAAGAACTGGCCGAAGCATTAATGAGAACAAATCAAGTTAAGGAAGCACAAAAAAATAAAGTTAAAAAGAATTTGTCTGGTCAGAAACAAAAGAAAGGAACAGAGAAGATGTCTATGCCAAAAAAGCAAAAGATGGAAGTTATAGAAAGCTCTGAGTCTGAAGAGGAAGAAGACACCTTGTGTTTATACTGCAATGATAACTATTCAACTTCATCTGAAGGTTGGATTTCATGCCTTCAATGCAAAAAGTGGGCTCACAACTCTTGTGCGGGGATAGACAGTGACGACGACGAGTCTGTACTGGTTTGTGAACTCTGTAAGCCCGGTAATCGTAAGTACCCCATCCCGCCCCGTAGGCGGGGCAGAATGGAGTAAAATACCATTTTTTTTGTATTTAGAGAAAAAAAAAAACTCTGAAGATTTTCTGTTTATTTCTTGTTTGTATTCTGTTCCAAATAGTTTAATAAATCGTTCTACATTTTTTTTAATTTGTACCACGTTTATACCCTCCCCCACAAAATAATTAACGTTAGATACCCCGTTCCGCCCCGGTCTCCCCTATGCCATATTTCGTGAAGATATAGCCTGCCTTTTTTTTACAAAAATAGCTCGTTTAGAAAATTATCTTGGAAGAGCTAGTTTTTGAGCCAACCAAACTTCAGGTACCATTGTTTAAAAAAAAAAGTTAGTACATCAAAATCCCCTCTCCTAGTCCCTAGTCTATAACAGAAAAAATGTCACAATTAGGACATTAATTATTATAATAAATACATCAAATTTTATTTAATACATGGAAGGAAAAACTTAATAAAATTAAAATTACTAAAAATATATTTTGGTAATTATTACAAAAATATTGAGAGGTTTTCTACATTTTTGTTATAATAATTAATAAACATATTTTATATTTTACCATAATAGTGTTGTATTTCTGACTAAACATTTGTCCTGTAACAAACTAGTAACTTTTATTATATTTTACGAAGTTTTTTTCTGTGTAGACCACGGATACCTAATAATACTTATTAAAATCATTTCTCCTAGTTTTTGGTACATTCTTGTTAATTTTAATTATTATTATTTTTTATTATTAGAGGAAGGCATTGATGACCGGAGTTTTAAACTATTGGACAAAGAAACAATACAAATTTTATTTAAGAAAAGTGGTCCTAGGCTTTGTTTTGAGAAACTCTATAATGAATCTATGAAAGAGTTGGGCGATGAAAACACAGTGGTAATTTTTTTTAGATAATATATATAGCATAAAAGTACTTAAGGATTACTTTAATAATAAGAATTGTCATTTATCTGATGTCCAAAAATTTTTCTATTTTATATTTAAAAAATATAATTTTCTTCGTAGGTCTTTTTGTGTAAATATTTTTATATCCACAAGTACATTAAAAAAAAATTGGCATAGATATAAACAATAATAAGACATTTTCATAACTGCTTATGTTCAGGATATCCCAAATTTGAGTCGTATTATTGAGATTTCGAAAATTATAATGGCTTTTTTACATTAGTGCAATTTCCAAGTAAACTTTACTTAATGCAATTTTTCTCATTCATTCATCATCAAAGATTTGTAAGCAGAAGCTTAAGTATATATTTTCTAATACCTAAAATAGGCTAAGAAAATGTAAAAAGAGATATAACATAATATTTTTATTTTTTTTAATTTTAAAACTAAGTAAGTAAATCAAATAAAATTTTTGGACACTAAAATTACGCTATTTTGCGACGGTATACATAACCCTTTGTACCTTCAGGTATAACCAAAGACAAGGGTGCAATCATATTATCATTAAAGATTTTATTTATTAGGTCTTAGATCGAGCGTCTACTGCTTCTACTGATACCGTTGACTCGCAGCTGCAATATTTGTTCGAGCCTGACGAGGAGTTGAGACAACAAATAGTACGTGCATCAGAACCAGAACGCGAAGCGCAAGAAGTGATAACTCCGAGAAAACGAGTTAATGAAAATGAGGCAGGTCCTTCTGGGGTAAATAAACGTTTTAAAACAAGCGTTTTTCCTCCTAATTTTTCCTGACATTTTTAAAACAAAATCGGAAACTTACTTTGTTCCATATATTTCTATTAGTTCATTAACTAGGACCTTAACTAATTTTTGCCTATGATCATTGGATAATTTGGGTTTATATAAAAGTATAATTCTCCCATCAGTGTTCTTTTTTAATACGGCTTCTAAACCCTGTAAGTTACAAAAAAAATGATTTATGTTTAGGTCGTATAAAACAAATTATTATTGGTAACCATAAATGTGTATGTTTTATTTATACAAAGATAAATGTTTTATGTTTTAATGAACATTTCTTTGCTTCTGAAGTTATTGATACTCAAAATGTCCATTGTACTTTTTTAGAAGACTTAATTTTCTTTGATGTTTACCAACCTGTGTTGAAAAATAACAAAATGTTTATATGTTTGAATTAAATTTTATGTTTTTTCTGGAAGCACATGTCAGTTATAGGGTTTCAGAGAGTTTAATGTGTTGTTTATACATACTGTGTGTCCACGGATAGTTTGGAAAAGAAAAAGCTTTTTTATTAGGTAAGTATAGAAAAAAAAGTAATTCCTTATAAAAATGTCTGCTTGTGTTGAAACTATAATTTGGAATATCAGATTTGCGATTACTATACAGGGTATATTTTTTTCAATTACATTTTTTAATTCCTGGGTTTATTAAATGAATTTTTTTGTGCTGAAACTACAATTTTGAATATCAGATTTTTGATTATTATACAGGGTTCGTCAAAAACAACATTTATAGTTTTTGGATTTTGTTTAAAATAAATTTACGTAAAAATAAATGTTGCTTTCTTACTTAAAATATGATTTTATATCTGGCTGAATAACGATTTGTTGCAAGGAAACTAGTTTTTCTTTGTCTACTTTTAATTTATTTTTATTATTACATGATGTCATATCTTCAATTCATTCCATCATGATTTGTAAAAGATTAATAATATTGTTTCTGACTAACCCTGTATAGTAATCGCAAATCTGATATTCGAAATTGTAGTTTCAGGGCAAGCAGAGGTTTTTATAAAGAGTGACTTTTTCTATACCTACTAATAAAAAAGTGTTTCCTCTTCCAGACTATCCGTTGACGCACTGTATATATAGGTCTAAGTTGGCAGTGGTAAAACAATAAGTTACTGATGCTTTTAAACTTATATTTTTTACCACTAGCATTAATATTTTTGTTTTGTGTTTTCAAATACACTTAGTTTGCATAATTATTTGGTGAAATACATGTTACTTAAAATATATTGTAATAAGTGGAAATACGTCAACATTTATTAAAGTTTAAAAACTAACATAAGTGTTTTTTTTTAACTAAACTCAGCTATATAAAATTTACAATGGTTTAGATAAACTAATTATTTGATTTTTTTGTTTTAACTCTTAAATTTTTTTTTAATCAATATTTCTTATCCTTTTATCTTTATTCACAAAGGGGCCAAATAGCCGCCCTTGAGTAGCAATTACCTACAGTTTTGAACTAACATTTTTTTTATTGAATTAATAAAAGCAAAAATAGAAAATTTGTTTATTTTTCTGCTTTTATTACTTTATAAATTTAAACTTTAAATTGGAGGTAATCATGCTGTCGATATTTGGCCGGTTTTTGGATAAAAGGAAAAGTAACGAAATATTGATCAAAAAATGAAATGGCGAATGCGCCACTAGACCTCACTCTTATTAGAAATTCGAATAAGGGCAATAAGAAACTCTAATAGCCGTTAATAGAAATTCGAATCAGGACAATAAGAAACCTAATAGCCGTTAATAGAAATTCGAATCAGGACAATAAGAAACCTAATAGCCGTTAATAGAAATTCGAATAAGGGCAATAAGAAACTCTAATAGCCGTTAATAGAAATTCGAATAAGGGCAATAAGAAACTCTAATAGCCGCTAATAGAAATTCGAATAAGGGCAATAAGAAACTTTAATAGCCGTTAATAGAAATTCGAATCAGGACAATAACACTGAGGGAAATGCCTTAATACAACTGTTAGCCTGACACGAGTTTGATAGTGGATATACAATATTGTATATTAATAATTACACATCTACTTACTGTTAGAACCTTGTCACATTGTAGCAGACAAACCCGTTGTGCTACAATGAGGAATATACCCGTCATACAATTTTTCTTCGGTTGTTAAATAGCTCGTACCCGTTATATACTGATCCTACTATTTTAATACAACTAGTTATATAAATAAAAACTTTCTAAAATGTATATAGTAAGTATACAAATATTGTATAATGTTTATACACCAATTGAAAAACAATAAGTTACTCCGGTATCAAAAAGTTATATAACCCCAAAAATCAGTTGTATTGCTGTAGAACCCCTAGTTGCATAAATTACCTACTTTTTCAAAAATCGCGCCAATCGCTAGCCAATCAACGTGGCTTCCGGACGACCTGTCGAGCAGCCGAGTTCCGCCGAGGCCAGCCATTTCCTTTGTTCTTGCTTGTTCTTTTCCTTTTCGTTCGGCTCGTCGCGGACGTCTCGTGTGTGCGCATGTTTTTTTCTATATATTGAACTTTTTAGTTTTTTGTGAGATTTCGTTGTCATGGAGTCCTTTGGACTAACTGAGGACGTATTGGAAAGGTTTCTAGGTAAGTACCTACATTATTAAAAATCCTATTTTCAATAATTTAATTTGTTTTATTGGCATTTATACCGAGCTCCATCTAACGTTCATCATATCATGGCGGCTTTTTAAAATCTTGCGTAGGTAATTGTTTTAATACTCATTGAAATTAATCGAAACTGATATATTTACCTACTAGTATTTTATAATTTTATTTGAGACTTACCTAGGTACCTAGGTAAATATCTAGTAGGTAGGTAGGTACCTACTAATTCTAAACGAACAAGGGCTAGGCGATGCGGGGAGCGGGGCCCCCATTTTATGTCACTTTTTCGAAAGTTTTATTGGGATTGGGAATACTGGACTGGGTAGTAGGGTAACCAGACGTCCCGTATTGTATTTCCCGGGACGTCCCGTATTTTAAGCTTATAAATAAGCTTATGTTCCGTATTTATACACCATGCACGTGAATTAAAATCAAAATTACGAAGCAATTCACCCTAGATTCTTATTAAGTACATTTTAATTTTATAGAGTAGGTATTATAATATTAAAGGCAAAAAGGAAGTCATAAAAATTTCGCAATTTTCAACAAAATATTCAAAATAATGTAGGTACTTCTGAATTTAAATAAAACTTTGGTAAAATATTTGTTTTATTTTATTTATTCTGGGCAAAAATACAAACAATCTGGCAACCCTACTGGGTAGATACCTATAGGTACCTATACCCACATAATTTATTTTAAAAAATGTTGTCTACCTAATAGCTTTAAATTGATTAGATACTCAGCTTTTAATATACCCCTCCGTTAGGTAATCTTTAAAATTCAAAGCTCTTAATTTTAGTTTGATAAAATAGACTTATTAGACCTATATCTGTATTAAGAGTGGATATTGCCATGACGAGGTGGTAGACCGAGTCGAGTAACCGTACAAGTTCTGTAGTAAGCCTTACCGTACGTGGGATATACAACATTTTATCTAAGACCCAGTATTTTAGCTTTTATGTGTTCAAAATGATTTTCATATTATGCAGACATTACACAAAAAAATGACAGTGACTGATGGAACAAAAAAAAATCATAATTTGATTAAAAATGAGTAACGTAATAAGTTCATTACATCACTGAGTGATGTAATGAGTCGGTTGAGTGATGTAATGAGTTCATTACATCATTAAGTACAATGATACAGTATATTATAGGTATACCGGGTGTTTCAGGAGGTACGCTCGCCCTTATAACTTTTTTGTTGTTTAAATTACAGATTTATAATTTTGTGTTTATATGTGATATTCTTTTGCATTTGATGACATAGCGGATGCCATTTTATCACTTCCGGTTTAACCGGAAATGATCTCAACCTTAGATTTTTAAATGGAACACCCTGTATATTTTTGGCTATATCGATTCAGAACACCATTCCAAATTCAACGACACCCCATACCTTACTTTTTGATACTTTAAATTATTTTTAATTTTATTTTTATTTTTTCGTCTAGATTGTTATGAACTCTTTAAAATTGTTTACTTCTAAACCAAAATCTTGATAAAAATGCAATTTTCAAGTTTTATTGTGTTTTAAATTTTTTACATACTTTTTAACTTTTTAAAAAGGCTTTTTCCAAGAGAATTCAATTTTTCCAAATGGAAACATATTGGCTCACTCGGGCAAAAAGATAGAGCACTTTTTTACCAACAATTTTATATCACACATCCTAATGTCAAGTTAAAAGAACAGCGATAATTTATAAAAAATAACATTTTATGACAAAAAATACACGAAGCGCAAACGGCTTTGCATTTATCTAGGTACCCATGACGCCATAATGCTCATAAACATATGAACGTAATTACAAAGTTAAAATCCGCCATCATTGAAATTAGTTTGACATGACAACGTAGCTTGCTATTTTATCGTTTGATTTTTCGGCCAGTGTGTATTAGTTCTAAGAGCTGCCATTGTAAGAAAAACAATTCAAAACATTCGCGCTTGTCATGAAGAACAAGGAAGGCATTTTAAACAACTGGACTAACTAGACTGTTTTTATTGTTTCAATGATAATATTTAATTTGTAATTATGTTTATTTGTTTATGAGCATTATGGCGTCATGGGTACCTAGATAAATGCAAAGCCGTTTGCGCTTCGTGTTGTATTTTTTGTCATAAAATGTTATTTTTTATAAATTATCGCTGCTCTTTGAACTTGACATTAGGATGTGTGATATAAAATTGTTGGTAAAAAAGTGCTCTATCTTTTTGCCCGAGTGAGCCAATATGTTTCCATTTGGAAAAATTGAATTCTCTTGGAAAAAGCCTTTTTAAAAAGTTAAAAAGTATGTAAAAAATTTAAAACACAATAAAACTTGAAAATTGCATTTTTATCAAGATTTTGGTTTAGAAGTAAACAATTTTAAAGAGTTCATAGCAATCTAGACGAAAAAATAAAAATAAAATTAAAAATAATTTAAAGTATCAAGAAGTAACGTATGGGGTGTCGTTGAATTTCGAATGGTGTTCTGAATCGATATAGCCAAAAATATACAGGGTGTTCCATTTAGAAATCTAAGATTGAGATCATTTCCGGTTAAACCGGAAGTGATAAAATGGCATCCGCTATGTCATCAAATGCAAAAGAATATTACATATAAACACACAAAATTTTAAATCTGTAATTTAAACAACAAAAAAGTTATAGGGGCGAGCGTACCCCCTGAAACACCCGGTATATTATAGGTATACCTAAATAAATAAATAAATATTAGGTACATAACGCAAACAGGCTATAAAATAAAATACATTTTCTAAACGTAAAGATAAAAAAACCTACCCATATGTTGCTCACTTATATGAGGAAGTATATTTACCGGACACCCTGTATATGCAATGGTCAAACTTACTTTCCAAAAAAACCTACTTAATTTTATTCAATTTGCAGAGGAAGGAATCGACAACGCATCATTTGACCTTTTAGATGACGAGACAATTGCAAAGCTTTTTCCTAAGGCAGGGCCTCGTCTGCTGTTTAAAAAAAATATAATGAATATAAAACCGAAAAGGAGCCAAAAGTTTTAGCTGAGGTAAATTAATTGGTCCAGAATAATTTTCACATAGAATTACTGAATTGCTATAATTTAATATAAAAATTGAATAGAAGCTAAAAGTAATCTTTTGAAAAATACATATTTTCAGGTATCCACCAATTTTGCTTCACCTTCATACACAACATCATCTGATACAGTGACTAACGAGGATTGTATTGAAATAGATCTCACGGATGTATGGACTAATGAATCACAGAATTTAAATGATGATAACATTTTAAATGCAACTCTCAAGGAAAATTTTGAGGAAGCTGACTTAAATTCTACACCGAAACGTCGAAGGACTATAGAAATTGTTAATATATTTGACGGGGTGAGTTTATTTCTTTTTAGGTTTGTATGGTTCTTAGTTTAAAACATTTTTTTTAGAGTTTAGAAAGTGTCCTGAGCAACACAATTGATGGTAAAATCGTTCTCCTGAGAAAGGGAAATTTAAACAATGACGCCAGACAAAGGCTGGTAAAAGAAATAATCAATTATTTAATTGGAAAACTGGGAGTAGAGGGGTATGTTAAAGCTGATGAGTTTTTACATTTCTTAAGAACGCTATGCAGGGCCTATTTTTCCAATAGGCCCTATAGGCCCGGGCCTGGAGCCCCCTGGGGTCAGGGGGCCCCAAGATTGACCTAACTGTTTTAAACAACAGTTTATTTTTTATATAACAATAAAAAATTATATTTAAAAATTATTTCAAAAATTTAGCTACCATTTATTATTATTATGATCGGAAATTCAAATTCAACGCGATAACTGTCCAATAGACGGCATTTCGGCATCACAAAAGGATCTTTTGGTGTTCGGCGCGTCAAAGCTTTGAACGGTACCGACAACATTCTTCGCCCCCGAAAAGCGGGAGTCGCCGCATGCTTTTGTCTTTATTTGGTTTATTCGGTTAAGTTCATGCAGTTAATGTTATATAACCATTGCAATTGTAAGCATTGAGCAAACGTAATTGTTAGTAATAATTAGTATTTTTCAATAGTGCTTTAACTGTTAATTTGACAAAATTGATATCTATTTTTGTGGGTAAGTAAATTATTTTTTCTTAAAAAAATATTTTCATAACTCTTTTTCTGATTAAACTTGTATGCAATATTGTAGTAAATTTAAGGATTATTTTTTTTTAGTTTTCTACATCGTCAGTCTGCAGAATAGATAATAATAACTACCATGCTTCCTAGACAACATTTAAGCGGCAGCAATAAACGCAAGAAGAAAAGAATGATAGAAAATGAACGAGAAAAGCAAAAAGATGCAATGTTGTCTTTTCTTGCGACTTCACGTGAAGAAGTTCAATGCGCAAATGCGAACCCTTTGCCTTCGACCAGTGGCGAAGAATGCGGAGAAACGTTGTGTGTCTCCACGGCTACAGAAAAAAACTTCAATGATTCTCTTAAGGTGTCTGACAATAGTGATAAATTTCACGAGATTTCACAACTAGAAAGATCGTATGACTTTGACAACCCGTTTCAACAAGAAATTGAAACTGTTACCATTGAAGCACAATTTCCCAACGACGTAATAGATTGGCCTGAGTTCCTAAGTGCAGAATTTCAGCAATATTTTATAACTAATCGACCAAATCAAAATATTGATAAAATTAGTGGATGTGTAAAGCAGAATGACAATAACAAAATTCGACAGCTACAAAGTTCCGCTTTTTATAAAGATAAGGTTAACGGCGAAAAAGTTCTTCGAGAATGGTTAGTATATAGTCCTAAATCCGGTCGTGTTTATTGTTATGTATGCAAACTGTTTAGTAAGAAATGTACACGTCTTACTCTTGAAGGTTTTAGTGATTGGAAAAATGTAAATGTATGTTTAAACCAACATGAACGATCTTCTGAACATATTTCATCTATTAGTATATTAGTTAGTAGAAGTTTTGCAGAGGGTCGAGTAGATACACACATGGAAAAAAGTTTTTTGCAGGAAAAAGATTATTGGAAAAACGTTCTTCAAAGAATAGTGGCTGCTGTAAAATTTTTGTCAAAAAATGGGTTAGCTTTTTATGGATCGACCACCAAAATATTTTCAAAGGGAAATGGAAACTTTTTAAGCTCTTTAGAGTTTCTAAGTGAATTTGATCCATTTTTGGCAACTCATTTGCATAAATATGGAAATCCAGGAAGCGGTAATGTCAGTTATCTCTCCCCATCTGTTTGTAATGAATTTATTACACTTCTAGCAAGAGAAGTTCTAAATTACATCCTAAAAGATTTGCGTGACGCAAAATACTTTTCTATAATTGTTGACTCGACTCCTGACATTTCACATATTGACCAACTCACATTAATCATTAGATATGTTTTACCGAACGGAAAACCAGTAGAAACATTTTTGGGCTTTGAGGCTATATTTTCTCATACTGCGGAGAATTTGGCAAATGTGATTTTGGATAAATTAAAAACTCTTGGCATAAATATTGATTATTGCCGGGGACAAAGTTATGATAACGCATCAAACATGTCTGGAAAATACAATGGTTTACAGACAAAAATAAAACATAAAGCAAAAAGTGCACATTTCGTACCATGTTCAAGCCATTCATTAAACTTGATCGGCAACAGTGCTGCAGAAAGTTGTTTAGAAGCAAGTACATATTTTGATCATGTCCAACATTTATTCAATTTTTTCTCAGCATCTACTTACAGATGGAGTGTTCTACAAAGATGTTTGGAAAAAACCAAACCTAAACCATTGGTTGTTAAAAAAATATGCGACACCAGATGGTCCGCTAGAGCCGATGCTGTTAAGTCTCTTGTAATTGGTTTTAATGAAATTAAAATGGCTTTATTACAATTGCATGAAGATACGAACCAAAAGAATTCCACCCGGTCAGAATCGAAAGACATTTTAAAGAAACTTAATTCATTTGAGTTTGCTCTTATGACAATTATTTGGAACAAACTATTAGAAAGGATCAATACAACCAGTAAAAGTTTGCAAGAAATTAAAAGTAACCTCACTGTAGCTTGCGAACTTTATAAAAGTTTAATTCTTTTCGTTACAAATTTAAGAGAACTATATGGGGAAATTGAAGACGAGGCAAAAAAATTACATCCTGAGAACACTTTGTATAAAGATGAAACTACCAGAATACGGAAAAGAAAGAAATATTTTGAAGAAAGTTCTTCTGAGGAAATTGGTTTTGTTGGAAATGAAAACTTTAAGATAAACACTTTTTTTGTAATTTGCGACAAATTAGTCACAGAGTTAAAGCGAAGGCAAGAATCTTACAATTCAGTTAATGATATTTTCAATGTACTTTTTGTGGATATTTCCAAAGGGGATTTTAAAACCAGTCTAAAAAATATTGAACAATATTACCGTTATGATATAGATGTAACTGACCTACAAAATGAATTAATGCAATTTAAGGAAATATGTATATCAAACAACATTCAAAATCCTGAAAACATGTTAGCGTTTTTGATCGAAACTAAGACTGTATCAACATTTTCCAATGTTGAAACATTACTTAGGATATATTTGTCAATACCGATCAGCAACGCGTCGGGTGAACGATCATTTTCCACTTTAAAAAGGGTAAAATCATATCTGAGAAACTCTTTGAACGAAGATAATCTATCATCTTTGGCCCTTCTTAACGTGGAAAATGAGGTACTAGAAAAGATAGACTCGAATGAAATTATTAACAAATTTGCGGAAATGAAAATGCGCAAACGAAAAATTTAAATATTTTAATTTAATGACCATTTTTTATTATTTGTGGTCTATGTTTGTTGTATTATTTATTTTGTGTTACGTTTATTTTATGATGACAAAATATAAATGTTAGTTTTTGACAGTGCTACTTTTTTTTATTGTTTTTTTGAAAAAAGGGCGTGGCACCCAAACATTTTTTGTCTGCGGCGCTATTTTTTTTACGTGTCCCTACAAAGGGCCCCCAGAGGATATATGGGCCTAGGGCCCACTTGAATCGAAAATAGGCCCTGACGCTATGGTTTTTGTGTGATTGTTCATTTTGTGCCTTGTGCATAAATTATAGTACATTCATAGGCTATATAATCTCGCTCGTCAAATTTTCACTACCTAAAAAACATATTATCATGTTATTGTATATTATTTATTTTAGTGTAAAAACATTTATGTTGGAATATGCTGCTGAGGAAATCGCTAAACTTTTCCCTAACGAAGTAGCAGAAACATATTACATTCCATATTTGCCGAAGTCTCCCAGTGTATTTAAGAAGGCAGCAAAAGGCAAGCTGTGGAGCAGGTTTGTGAACGTTAGATCGGCAATCAAGACAGCTGAAAATTCATTGAAGAAGGAAAAAGTTACTTTGGCAATAAAAGGTATACCTTACTTATTTTTATTCAATATTTATCAATACAGCATTACAGCAGTTTCGAAAGTATTTTTCGAAAATGCGTTATCTATAATCTTACTAAAATAATATGTGATTTAAAATAGACTTAAAATGTTGCAAAAACTCTTGTGTAGCATAATATATTATTAACAAGTACCTAGTCAAAATAAGTACATGGATATCATTTATAGTTTGTCCCACTTTTAAGAGCCTATAACTTTCTTGTTTTTTGAGTTCATTCAAAAAACGGGATGTAGAATTTTTCGCCAAGTTTTTATGGGTTTTGTCAAAAATGACAGTCACATGTCCCATTTTAAAGCAAAAATTAAATTTTTGTACAACTGTCAAAAAAAGATGACTTTTTTTGGTTACTATGGATGCACAAAACGTCTCTTTTTTTCATATATAATATCACAAGAGATAAAATTTTGTCGGCAAAATTTTCGAAAGGTATGAAAGTTTGTTGCTTGGCAATTTGCTTAAAAGCAACAAACTTAAATAAATCCTTGAGAACAATTTTGCTTACACAATTTTTTCTCGAGTGGTATTCGACATGACTATTTAACTAGAAAAAAGACAAAGAAATTTTGCCGCGGCAAAAATCACATGTGAATTTTGTCCAGGTAGGTGCAGGTAGTAATTTTGCCAGTAGAAGACCGGCCGTTGCTATGACATTTTGCCAGTGTAAAACACTCTAGTTAAATAGTCACTGTGAAATTCGTATAAAAATGCAAAAATTAATTTCCAAAACATTTTTTATAAAAAAATGTATTATTAAAGTGAATTAAATTAACAATTATTATTAGAATAGTAATTAACGGTGAAGTTAGAGCAATTGTTAAATTTAAACTATCGCAGGTTTTCATGGTATTGGGAACAGGTGTAAGAAATAATACCTTAAAAGCTATGAATAATTATGATTTTAGATTTTTTTTCTAAACACAACAAAAAATGGTTAACAACAAACAGTTGTACAAAAAATGTTGTTTGTATTTCGCGCGCAATAGTTGTTTTTATGGCACATTTGATTGCATTTTTAACCTCGACCTAACGGTCACGGTAAAAATTTACAATCTCATGTGCCATTAAAAAACACCTATTTTGCGCACTTAATACAAAAATTACTATTTTTTAAACGAACACCTTATATTTGTCAAGTACACAAGTAGTCTATTCTCAGCTTAGATGTAGGTACTGTTAGAAAGCTACAAGCTGGCAAAGTTCAAAAATGTCATTTCATTTTTTAAAAGTCAATATCTCTGAAACTACTAAGTATAGACTGATGGATGATGCACTTTATAAAAAAAATTATAATTATATAAAATCACAAGAAAAAGAATTATCGTTTGTATAACATATCTATATAACATTATAACATAAGTTATAAAATCATGCACGGCATATCAAGACAAAGAAAATGAAAATGACTTTTCTGATTATTCTTTTCTTTCTCTGTATGCCGTGATTTTCTAACTTATTTTAAATTTTTTTTATGCAGAATCTGAAAATTAGATTGTTTCATTTAAAAAATTAAATTTTTGCTTTTAAATGTGACATGTGACGCCTACTGGCATTTTCGACATAATCCATAAGAGCTTATTGGATACAAGTTCTACATCCCGTTTTTTGAATGAACACGTTAACTTAAAAAACAAAAAGTTACAAGCTCTTAAAAGTGGGACAAACGAAAATGATAACCCTCTACAAGTGTAATCCATACCATGTATTTAAAGAAATATTATTACGTTTCGTATTTTAGAATACCCTAACAAGGATGCCGAAATAGATCTAATCTGCACAATAATAGAGCCAAAAGATAAAGTTGTGGCTCTGTGGAGGGAAACATATGAGCAGAGAAAATTAGTTTTAAGATCGTCTTCACTTACGGTTCAAGAAGTATTTGATCGATATGCTGCTCTCTCAACAAGCATTGGACCTGAATTGGTAAGACTGATTGATTTTTTTAAGTCCCTGTTGTACCAGATGATTGGTTATATTTTGCACCCCCACCTATCTTATATATTTGAAGGTATCAAAAAACTTTAAATACCAAATTTATAGAATTTTTGAAAAATTTTTATTGAAGAAAAAGAATAATTACTTATAATCTTATGTAGAATCTAAAAATTTAAAGATACCTATACAGGGTGTTCCATTAAAAAAAATACAATTAATAATCATTTGACAGTTTTGTAATGTTTTTTTTTCTTCTGATATTATTTAATAAAAACTTTTCAAAAATCCTATAACTTTGGTATTTAAAATTTTTTGATACCTCTTCAAATACATGAGATAGGTGGGGGTGCAAAATATAACCAATCACCCGGTACTTACAGGGTTATAATTTTAGTTTTTCCCACTTTTAAGAGCCTGTAACTTTTTTGTTTTTTGGGGTAGCGCGTTCATTAAAAAAAATGGTTGTACCTACAACTTTGAGCCAAGTTTTTATGGATTTTGTAAAAATTGACAGTAAGCGTCAAATTTAAAAGCAAAGATTAAATTTTTTTTTAATGGAACACCCTGTTACAGGCTTTTAAAAGTGGAAGAAACTAAAATGATATCCCTGTATAATACAACATTTCAATACCTTTTCTTTTTAGATTGATAGTGACTTCAACACCAAATATGGTGATAATGATCTAGTGTACCGAACCCTGCCCGAAGTGGCCAAAGCAATAGTATCAGAAGCAAAAAACAGAAAAATTTCTGTGGTCTCAGAAGAAAATATTGGTAAGCAAAACATTGTTAGTTTTCAATATTTTGCAACTGCATTGTCATAATTATTCCGATTTTGTAAATATTGGGTCTTGAAATTTTTTCCCTTTTTTCTTCAACAAAAAATGAGAATAAGATTCGATCAAATGGAAATCAACAGTGAATGGGAATATAGAGGAAAGTCGCCTAATTTTGGATAGTTGCCTAATTTTGGATACTGCATTATCTCAATATCCCTTTACAGTTTTCTTTAATTGAATCGACAAAACGAAGCGCCTCTAATACTGCCGTCCAAAGAAACAACGCAGTAAGTCAATTTTTTCGATTTTGATATTTTTTGATATTTTAGTGTAAAATTAAATTCTACATCCCTTAAAAATGTTTTTTTGAATGTTTTTCTTTTAGTTTTTTTTTTAATCAGCTTTGAAATTTGCAGTAAGTCCAATATATGCAACTTTTCAAAGTTAGAACGCAGTATGTATTGTTCTCCCAGGGAAAAGTGCAGTAACTCATAATTGCCAAACTAAACCGCAGTATGTTTAAGGAGAAAAAAACATACTGCGTTTTAAAATTGAATTATGCTTGTAGTTATACATCAAATTCCAAAGTAAAATGCAGTGAGTCAGGCATAGACAAACATACAGCAAAGTCGTTTGAACGCATCGGCCATTACGTCACAACTTTCAAAGGTAAAGCGCAGTAAGTACTATTTTAACGGACTTTTCTGTAAAATTTGTTAGTTTCAGTGTATTTTTGAGAGTTAATACGCGTGTCTTGTTTCGGGTGAATTAAATATTATTAATAATTATTACAATTGTCCATAAAAGCTGAAAAATGGATAGTGCGAAAAGGCAGGTATGTACAAGTTACATAATTCAACATTTTATCTTGCTGTTTTTTGTGTAAAAAGTATTTTAATTACTTACGTTTTTAAGGTTAAGTATGTAAATTTTAATAAACAGTAGGTAAATAATGGTAAAAGGGTTGTAATTATATTAAAGATTCATGTAGATATAATGGGATTTCCTGTAAACTGACTTTATATTTACGCACATAGTATTATTACTTTTGCCAGTCATATAGTTTTGATGTTTTAAATATAACTGTATATTCTATCAGGGCGCCACAGATTCGAGTGCATGCATGGGTATCTCGGTTATTATAATAGATACAGGGTCGGTTAAATTATGGCAAAGTTGTACATTTTGGTGCCTAACAAAATGCAATTTCGATAATTCAAAAATTCCGAGTAGAGCCGAAGATATTAGAAAAAAAACCGAATTTTTGCAAAGACATTTTTATTGTTTCCTGTGCTTATTTGAAAAGAAATTTAAAAATAAATGACACATTGTCATTGCCACTTTTTCTCCTTTACAAGACAGCATTGTCAAACTGAAAATCTGACTTTCGTTTTTGGGCAGCCATCATCAACTTTATTTTTTTAAATACGCCCCTGGATTTTTTATTTTATTTTTAGATACGTTTTGACTTCCTTAAGGCAATAAGGTGTAGCAACCATCCAAAAAAGTTATTAGTTTTATGAAATAGCAGCTTAAAATTTATTAATCACCCATCTCTGTCTAACACATACGTTTGTTCATAAATCCATCTTTGTTCAACACATTAATCTTATAGAAATAGGATAGCCAAGTAATTAAGATATTAAAAAAATTAAAACAAAAATAAACGACTGTATTAGAGCAAATGGTAATATTTTCGAACACTTGCGCAGAAATTGATATACACTTTTTTATTTATATTTTTTTGTATTGCTAAAAAGTATTGAGAGTATTAAATTTATTTATTTAATATACATATTTTTTTTTAACAATTAAATAACTTGGCTATCCTATTTCTATAAGATTAATGTGTTGAACAAAGATGGATTTATGAACAAACGTATGTGTTAGACAGAGATGGGTGATTAATAAATTTTAAGCTGCTATTTCATAAAACTAATAACTTTTTTGGATGGTTGCTACACCTTATTGCCTTAAGGAAGTCAAAACGTATCTAAAAATAAAATAAAAAATCCAGGGGCGTATTTAAAAAAATAAAGTTGATGATGGCTGCCCAAAAACGAAAGTCAGATTTTCAGTTTGACAATGCTGTCTTGTAAAGGAGAAAAAGTGGCAATGACAATGTGTCATTTATTTTTAAATTTCTTTTCAAATAAGCTCAGGAAACAATAAAAATATTTTTGGAAAAATTCGGTTTTTTTCGAATATCTTCAGAACTACTCGCAATTATTGAATTGCATTTTGTTAAGCACCAGAATGTACAACTTTACCATAATTTAACCAACTCTGTATCTCTTATATTAACCGATATCCCCATTCATGCACTCGAATCTGTGGCACTCTGTATAAGATACCTACTTAAATATTTCTTAATTTTATTATAGATGCGGTCAAGAACGCAGTTGATAATGTCCAAAGCGGTGACTAATTCGTTAGAAACCAAAAGAAAATACCCCCCTTGTACCCCGTCTCAGCAAAAATTTAAAAAGTCACATAATGATGGTGTTGGTTAGTTTGTTTAACTGTAGTTTTAGAAAATGTGGAATAATAAAATTTTTGCTTGAAATTTACGATAAAAAAGAATGTTTTTATATTTTAGGTAAATCTGTCACAACGTCACCCAAATCACATAAAGTATTATTATACCCAATTTATGAGAGAGAAAATAAAATACACCAACCACTAGGTCAGTTATTAAATGATAATAATAAGCAAAGTAAGTGTACAAAATGTACTATAATAATTCTTTTGAGTATAAATTAATTTTAAAAAATACTCTTTATGTTTAGATAATTTACTTTCTTATTAATACCTACTTTATTTCTTAAATTCTCATTTTTTTATTTTAGTTGAAACATCTATTAATCAATCAGTCACCCCATTTATCAATGCAACGACTGAATATGGCGACTGGGCGCAGTGTTCAATTATAACACCAGGTAAAATTTAGTATTATTATTATTATTATTATTATTATTATTATTATTATTATTATTATTATTATTATTATTATTATTATTATTATTATTATTATTATTATTATTATTATTATTATTATTATTATTATTATTATTATTATTATTATTATTATTATTATTATTATTATTATTATTATTATTATTATTATTATTATTATTATTATTATTATTATTATTAGTATTATTATTATTATTATTATTATTATTATTATTATTATTATTATTATTATTATTATTATTATTATTATTATTATAGTGTACCTATGATTTATACAATAATTTTTAAATTTTGCAAAAATTATTTTACCCAAGTATTTCAAAAAACATTATTTTTTAGGCAAACCGGTCCCAACCTCACCCAAATCGCATGATGACCCTGTTCTAGTTAAGGAAAATAAAATACAATTATTAGCTAGCGTTCCACTCGATTGCTTTACTGATTTCGAAAAAAGTAAGTTAAAATCTTTGGGTAAATCTTTTGGTTAACTGAAAGGTATATTTTAGCATATTTTTTGGCAATTCAATTACAAAAGTACTATTTTACCAATCTATAATTTCTTATTTTAGGTAAAGTATCTATACACCAAAAAACGAAACCATCTGATGCTGCTAATGACAATCATCCGACAACAACTGATGGCGACTGGATACACTCTTCAATAATAACAATAGGTAAAATTTTATATAATTTAAATTAAAGGATTATTTTATACCTAACTATATTCTAAGAATCTTAAACTTAAAACTATGTAAATAATATGTGAACAATTTTATGTTTTTATCTTTTATAAAGGTAGGATTATTATTATTTTTTAAAATTTTTAGATCAAGAAGACATGTTAAATCCAGACTTACAAGACATTTCTTTTGGTGAAAATGAAAATTTAAGTCAATATTTAGAATCAAGTTATAAAAGCAGTCTTTTTGACCTAAGTATCAGTTCTGTAATTGAACGCGAACAAGTACCAGACTCTGTCGATGTAATGGAAGTAAACAGATCTACACCTGATGAAATTCAAAAAGAAAATAAAAATTCTAGTTGTGAATCTTGTCACAAGAGTGTTACTGAACAGCAAGTCGAGGAAAGTACATTAGAAAATTTGGACAACATTGTAAATAAAGAAAATGTTTTTGAAGAGTTCGCCAAACCAAAAGAAACTACAAAAAAGAGAAAAGAAACTCAAGATGAAAAAAGGCGGATACAAAAAGAAAAACTAGATCTCAAAGAACCATGTGACCAAAAGTGCAGAAAAAAATGTAGTAATAACTTTACAAAAGAGAACCGCGTTGTTATAAATAATGAATACAAGAAAATGGACGATTTAGGAAGAAAACGATATATTTTAAGTAACACTAAGGAGGAATCTCCTCAAATTCATCGCAAGTATACTGTAAATGAAAAACACAAGACGGTACAATATTCTTTCCAAGATGAAAGGGGCAATAGGATCTCAGTTTGCAAGATATTTTTTTTAACGACACTGGGATTCAACAAAAAAAATGATCGCTATGTTTTCCAAGCTATATCTAGAAGTAAAAATCACTCTACCGTTACTCCAGACATGAGAGGTAGGTTAAAAAAATACAAATATTAATTTGGAGTTTTATTCCTAGGAAACACATTTTATTTAGTTTTAATATCGTAAATATAAAAAAAATATAGCGCTAAAAATATTGTTTCTGAAAGTATGTTATATTTGGTTGTCGTGGAATAACAATAATTTGTTAGTCCATGCAATTTGGTATTTTATTTGTTGCTATCTAGTTTTTTACTTTCATCTAAACCATACTTAAAACCGATTTTTGTTATTTTTAGGTAAGATCGGGAAAAGAAAGGTAATCGATAAGGAGGTTGTTCAAGAGCACATCGCAAGTTTTAACCCGTCAATCTCCCATTACAGACGGGAGCATGCCCCCAACAGAAAATATTTGCCAAGTGATATTAACATATCCATAATGCACAAAGACTTTTTACAGAAGTATCCAACGATTCCCTGTAGCTATGAAAGTTATAGATTAAATATAAAAGAGCTTAACATTTCCTTCACAAAATTAGGGCATGAGGAATGTGAATCATGTGAAATATTTGAAAAACATGAACATTCCAAAGAAAATCTAGATATAAATTGCTTAGTGTGTACATCTTACAGCAAGCACAATGAAAAAGCCAAACTTTCAAGACAACTCTACAGAGAAGATGCAGAAAAAAATCGAGAGGAAACAGATGTTTGCTTCTCTGCCGATCTGCAAAAAGTAATTATGCTACCCCGCATGGAACATTTTAAAATTGTGATTTTTACTCCACGAATTATTGGTTTTAATGAGTCTTTTGTTCCTGTTGGGATAAAACAAAAGCAATTAAAACCTGTTGCGGCCATTTGGCATGAAGCAGTAGCAGGAAGAAAAAAGGAAGATTTGATAAGTTCATTTCACCAATTCTTTTTAATCAATAGAGACGCTTTAGAGATAACTCTCTGGTTAGACAATTGCGCCGCGCAAAATAAGAATTGGACACTTATGACTTATTTAATTTTTATTATCAATTCGGAACATATTAAGGCAGAAAAAATCATAATAAAATTTTTTGAACCTGGCCATACATTCATGAGTGCAGATAGCTTCCATCACCAAGTGGAACTATCTATGAAATTTAAAAAGAACTTGTATGATTTTGCAGATTTTGCGAGTGCTGTTCAAAATGCCAATTCTGGAAAAACTAAAGTCATAGAAATGACGGTTCAACATTTTTTTGATTGGCCGGATCTAGCAGCCATATCCCAAATTAAAAAAAAAAAACCTAGGCCATATCTAGCTTCTTTTACCTCGGTTATGGTAAAAAGGGGCAAAACATCTTTAAGTTACACAGAAAACTATAATTTCAAAGACGTAAAAGAGTTCGAATTCTTAAAAATTAAAAATCAAAAAGAAGGCGTTTTATTACCTGATGCAAGAACAAACCCGCGAGGTATTTTTTCTGACAAAAAAAATAAAATCATTAAAAACCTTTGTCCACTAATGACAGCAGATCGCCAAAAATTTTGGATTGAATTGAGTGATAATCAATTATCGAATGATTTAAATATTTCTAGGGAATAACATGTCGTGTTTTATATGTATACCAAAGTATTAATTATATTATTAGTTTTATGTGATATTGTATTATTTATTAGCTTTTAGTTTTTATTTTTTTTGTCAACGTAGGTTCTAATTTGTTTTACCCACCTTATTAAATTTTTCTTACAACATTTATTAGATAGTTTTTTTTTGTTAAATATTTGTTAACCCAAGCCAGAACGGTATTAAGTATACAGACTTACTGCGTTTTATTCAAGGAATGAGTACATACTGCGCTTTAGATCTGTAATGGTTGCAATTAAACTTATAAAAAACTGAAGTAAAACGCAGTATTGGAATTAAAACACCTAAAAATGGTCAAAATGTTTCAAAACATATGCATAACTTTTTTTTTTAATTAGTTCTTTTATATTTAACCCAAAAAAAACGTCAAATTAATTACATCTAAGAAATTATGCCAAAAATCGTTTTTTCCCTTTTTCTCAAAACTAGTTTTTTTGACATACTGCGTTCTTTCTTTGGACGGCAGAATATAAAATGACCCTGTGTGAAGTACATAGTTCGACTGTTTACTACTAGGTGTCGCCACATGATTATCTGTTGAATTGTGCTAACGAGTTTTTTGTTTCTGCACGTGTAAACATTTATAAGACGGTAAGTAATTAGCGTATGAGAGTGTAATTTGGCACAGATGTATTAGAATGGTGGTAGAATAAGCCTACGTATTTGAAAGTAGAATTACTCTCATGGTCTTTTTGATTTTAATCATATAACCTAAAATATAAAGGTTGCCTAATTTTGGATAGGAAAGGGTTCCTAAAATTGGATATCCAAAATTAGGAACCCAACTACATGTACCATCGAAAACTTTGTTTAATAATAATAAATATATTATATTTTATTATTATTTTTTCAGTAAAATGCCTAAGAAAGGGGTCGCACATAAAAAATGGAGTCCAGAAAATATGAAAAATGCTGTTGAAGCTGTTAAAAATAAACAAATAGGATATTTAAAGGCATCAAAGAGCTTCAACGTTCCAAAAACAACGCTTGAACTATATGTCAAACGTGGCAAACCAATAGGAGAACAATGCACGCTACAAATAGGTCGAAAACCAGTTTTAACGTCTGAAATGGAAGAAGACTTGGTACAACACTGTTTGGAAATGGACAAAAGATATTATGGACTAGGACTTGCAGATATTCGTAGACTGGCGTATCAGCTTGCTATAAGGAATAACATCCCTCATCCTTTTTCAAATAGAGACGCAAATGCCGGTAAAAAATGGCTTAGAAATTTCTTCAAACGTCATCCCAATCTATCTTTGAGAAAACCTCAAGGAATTTCAAAGAATAGAATAAAAGGTTTCACGCCAGAAAATATCAACCTTTTTTTTGATCTTCTGGAACCCGCCCTGGAGAAGATTAATTTCAACCTCCTTAGAGTGTATAATGTTGACGAAACCGGGATCACCACGGTGCAATCGAAGATTGCTAGAGTCATCGCGTTAAAAGGAAAAAAACAAGTCGGGGCCGTAACAGCTGCAGAAAGAGGAGCACTGGTAACTGTAGTTACATGTATGAATGCTGCTGGAGGCTTTGTTCCTCCGTTGTTCGTGTTTCCACGGAAAAATATGAAGGCAGAGCTATTAGACGGGGCTCCAGTGGGATCAATAGCTGAGTGTCACCCCTCAGGGTGGATACAGAGTCACATATTTACACGATGGGTGCAACATTTTATCAACCACGTTAAACCTTCAAAGGAAGATCCCGTATTGCTTATTCTCGACGGCCATTATAGCCACACCCGGAATTTGGACGTTATAGATTTAGTTAAAAAAAAATTTGTTTCTATCGTGTGCATACCCCCCCCCCCATACATCGCATAAAATTCAACCGTTAGATTTGTCTTTTATGTCTCCCTTCAAGACTTACTATTCAAGAGAAATCCAGAATTGGTTAAAAAATAACCCCACTCGAAATATAAGCCCCTTTCAAATTTGCAAATTATTTTGCCCTGCTTATCAGAAATGTGCGACAGCTGAGATATCAGCTAATGGATTTCGTAAAGCCGGAATTTTTCCTTTCAATCGGAACATATTCTCAGACGCAGACTTTCTTATTGAAAGACAGAGAGAGAGAACTCCGCCTCGAGTACTGACTCCCGATAATACTTCTTCATCCGAATTGAACGACACCAATACCTCAATTCAACTATCTATTGAAAGTACTCCCCCGAAACAACAAACCGATGGCGGTGTTAAAATCAAACGGTTGTCAAACGTTGTAAAACTTCAAGATTTTTCGCCTTTACCATCCTGCAGTTCGGTACCTACTTCGAACAGGGGTCGTAAAGCTGGTTCCGCAGCGGTCATAACAAGTACGCCCTATAAAAATGAATTGGAAGCTAGTGTTCAAGAACGACAACGAAAAGAATCCCTCAAAAATAAAGAAAAGTCGCCAATACTACAATCCTTGGGTAAAACTAAAAAGAAGACCATTGGTAAAACTAAGAAGATAAAGAAGAGTAAAAAGGTTGAAAAAGAAAGTGACTCCTCGGACTCCTTACAAGATCCTCCTTATGATGATGATTCAGATATGGACGCAGATGAAAACAGTGACGCAACATGTATTTTCTGCACTGGAAATTTTTCAGCCGACCAACATGGAGAAGCCTGGGTGCAGTGTACAATTTGCTTCCGATGGGCACACGAAGACTGTGCTGGTAGTGAGAAAACAAAAGCTTATGTGTGTGATCTTTGCTTTGAAAAATAGGTTCCCAATTTTGGATAGGCTATCCAATTTTAGGAACCCTTTTTGTTTATTTGAAAAACTGCTCCATTTTATTTTTTTTAGTTTTGATGTTCCTAAGATTAAAAATAATTTTTTTTTAAAGCGTATCCTGTTTCTGTTGATGTTATAACACATTTTAGGCACAGAAGAATTAATAAAATATGTTTTTTTCACACAAAAAAAGTTGAATAAAAAAAAATATCCAAAATTAGGCGACCTTCCTCTACTGATTACTTTTCTTTAATTGGTTTTTACATTTTTGTATATTTTTTTCAGATCCCATATTAAAGGCGATTTTGACATTGCCATATCTTTTTACACCAATAACACTGAAAAGTAAAAGAAAAAGTGGTAATTGGCGACCGTCACGAAGCGAAATATCGGAAAGTTTTTTTCTTCAAGTTGATGTAAGTAATTTGGATATTTCCCAAATATAATATTACGCTTATTCGCATTTAAAATTGGTAAGTTTGAAACTAGCTGATCAGCATTTTTTTTATATTTTAGAATTTTGAAGAACTTCAAGAAAAAAAATGCAAAAGGTTGCAGAAGCTTAAAGAATATAATTTAACGCTACAGCCGTTTGGAGTAATTTGTGGTCCACTGACCCAGGTCACAAAATACTTAGTTATAGTAAACGATGTAATATACACATTTGACTCAATCATAAGAGCAGTGGAAATACTGTACAAAGTTTTTCATACGTTAGACATTGAGTACCCGCATGAATCTGCACATTGTTGGCAGTTAATCGAAGAGGAGGTGTATGGCATGAAAACTTCACCATCAAACTCGGCAGTAACTGCCCTAATATCGGATTTAAAAAAATTTGCATAGGTAGGTTTGTTAAATCAATAGGGAACTTTAGTCACCATAAATCATGATCACAAGATTATATATAACCTGTTAAATTTACTACTAAATTTGTTTACCATAACACGTTTCCTGTGAAATAAGTAAAAAAGAATTATTATAAAGCAAATAATGTTTATATCAATATACTTTCTCATTTTTCAAAACTTGTCTTTTATTTATATGGAGTAGTTTATTACAATAATTATAATATACGTAGGTACAGGGCATATAAATATAACTAAAACAGGTACTCATAAAAACCCATAAAACTAATAATATATCATGCATTTAAAAAAAAATATATTAATGGTCAATTATGATAATACAGGTACCTATATATAATCAATCTTGAAACTTTGTATATATAACTAAAGTATAACCATTTACAAGTATAAATGGACCCCCGCTTTAACTTTTTTATCCAATGGTATTAGAAGGAACGGTAAATTGGAAAGTTGTAGGTGTTTTCAGAAAGGTGTCGCAAACAAAAATATATTTTTTTCTTATTGAACACCCTGTATATAATATTCCTAAATGATAGACCTGGTCTACCTGATAAAGAATATATAATTTGTTATACTTACTTGAAATGTTGAAAGTGAAAAAACGCATATTAAAGTGTCCTTATAGTGTGGCATGGATTCTAGGTGCTTTCCATTGCATAAATATCGACAAAATTACTACCCACCCAAAGAAATAAAAATTGATTTTTTAATCCATAACATAATATGTACCTACCTAATAATTCTATTATTTATAATACATATCTTTTAAACAACATTTAATTTGGAAAATTAATTAAAAAAATAAAAAATAGCCTGCCATAAGCACAATTAATAATTAACAAATAATAATAATTTAATTAATAATAAGCGTTTCTTGACTTAAACATTTAAAGTATAACATAGGTTAGGCATAACAAATTATATTATTATTTATCAGGAAGACCAGCTCTATCATTTAAGAATGGTATATACTGGGTATTCCATAAGAAAAAAAAAAATTTTTGTTTGCTACGCCTTTCTGCAACACCCTATCTATATATTATTTAAACTATGTCGTAAAAAACTTTATGTTGTACCCTACAACTTTGGCATATACCATTTTTTTAATATCATCGAATAAATAAGTTAAAGAGGGGGGGGGGGGGTCCATTTATAGTGGAACACCCTGTACATACCTATACAATAAATTTTGGCCAGTATTGAAAAATTGTATACTTGGTATACAACTAGAGTATACCCATTTACAGTTACCTATAACAAAAAGTTTTGGTCAGTATTGAAAAATTGTATACATGGTATACAACTAAAGTATAACCATCAACAGGTACCTATACAATAAATTTTCGTCAGTATCGAAAAATTGTATACTTGGTATACAACTAAAGTATAACCATAGTCAATCCATATTATTGCTGATATATAACAGGGATATATCCATAGACAATTCATATTATTGCTGATATACAACAGGTATATACGGGTTATAATATCGTATAGAACCTGGTAATTGGTTGGTATACAATTGATACTAACCAATATATAACTTTTATGTTATCGGTATACAAGCTACAACAAATTGACTATGACTGCTGTACGAACGATATACAATAGTATTATAGTCATTATAGTAAATTTCTTCACATTCCAGAAGAACGCATTGTATTACCCCAAAAAACAGTTCACTTGTCACCAATAGTATATTCCTTTTGTATAATCTTTATATAATTTTTGTTTAATGGTTAGTTTCTCTTCTCTCAGTGTATAGTAATCGCAAATCTGGATATTCGAAATTGTAGTTTCAGGGCAAGCAGAGGTTTTTATAAAGAGTGACTTTTTCTATACCTACTAATAAAAAAGTGTTTCCTCTTCCAGACTATCCGTTGACACACTGTATATATAGGTCTAAGTTGGCAGTGGTAAAACAATAAGTTACTGATGCTTTTAAACTTATATTTTTTACCACTAGCATTAATATTTTTGTTTTGTGTTTTCAAATACACTTAGTTTGCATAATTATTTTGTGAAATACATGTTACTTAAAATATATTGTAATAAGTGGAAATACGTCAACATTTATTAAAGTTTAAAAACTAACATAAGTGTTTTTTTTTAACTAAACTCAGCTCTATAAAATTTACAATGGTTTAGATAAACTAATTATTTGATTTTTTTGTTTTAACTCTTAAAAAATACATATTCTTATTTAAAGCATTCACGATGTTTTGTAACATAGGATATTTGCAAAACTTCTTTCTACAATTTTATAAGGTAATATTAAATTAATTTTAATTAAAACATTATTTTTGAAGAAGTAGTCCATTCTTAAAGTGGAGTTAATTTATAGAAATAAAATAAAAAACATAAAGTCTTTCTCCACTGGTTTATTAAACATAAAGTTAGAAGGTGGTAGATGTTCTACATGTTTCGGGTGTAGCAACACCCATCATCAGAAACAAAATTTTGTTCCTGATGATGGGTGTTGCTACACCCGAAACATGTAGAACATCTACCACCTTCTAACTTTATGTTTAATAAACCAGTGGAGAAAGACTTTATGTTTTTTATTTTATTTCCAAAACATTATTTATTAGAATTGGTTTTAATGGTAAGAATAATCAGGATTATTAGTTTATCTAATAACCATTTTTTTAAGGACTGCGTTTTTCTAATACCCCAAATAGAAATATGTTATAGCTTTTAAGAGTAAAGTCTAGTGGTGCATTCGCCATTTAATTTTTTAATCAATATTTCTTATCCTTTTATCTTTATTCACAAAGGGGCCAAATAGCCGCCCTTGAGTAGCAATTACCTACAGTTTTGAACTAACATTTTTTTTATTGAATTAATAAAAGCAAAAATAGAAAATTTGTTTATTTTTCTGCTTTTATTACTTTATAAATTTAAACTTTAAATTGGAGGTAATCATGCTGTCGATATTTGGCCGGTTTTTGGATAAAAGGAAAAGTAACGAAATATTGATCAAAAATGAAATGGCGAATGCGCCACTAGACCTCACTCTTATTAGAAATTCGAATAAGGGCAATAAGAAACTCTAATAGCCGTTAATAGAAATTCGAATAAGGGCACTAAGAAACTCTAATAGCCGTTATTAGAAATTCGAATAAGGGCAATAAGAACCTCTAATAGCCGTTAATAGAAATTCGAATAAGGGCAATAAGAAACTCTAATAGCCGCTAATAGAAATTCGAATAAGGGCAATAAGAAACTTTAATAGCCGTTAATAGAAATTCGAATCAGGACAATAAGAAACCTAATAGCCGGTAATAGAAATTCGGATAAGGGCAATTAAAAATTTGAATATCCGTTATTAGAAATATGTATAAGACTACAAAAAACTTGTATACCGGCTATTGGTATTTTTCACATTTGTATTAGAAAATCTAATTGCCGTAATTAACTATTTGTGTACCAGCTATTAGGTAACTATATATCGGTTATTAGAATACATTATAGCATTTCTATTCGAAAATATAATAGTGGTTATTAGATGGTTTCTATTAGACCAATCTAATTGCTACAATTCGAATTCTCTGCATTGGAGCCTATTATATGCAGAAACTTTAATACTTGGTATTAATTTTCAAGTAGTGGCTATTAGAAAATTTTCTCAGTGTATCGAGAACCACTTTTGACAGTTATTTGTACCAAAACGGCACTAGATAATAAAAAATGAGTTTCACATTCCTATCTCAATTTTTTAAGACCTATCCAACAGCGGTTTTAAAAATGGTACTGGAGTTGATACCAAATATGGTACCATTAACGGGACTACTGTCGGATAGGTCTTAAACAACTAGGATAGGAATGTGAAACTCATTTTTCTCCATCTTGTGCCATTTTGGCACAAAATAACTGTCAAAAAAGCTAAAATGCTGATCTTCAATTATTGTTTAAATCTCCTAAACAAACAATTGTAAATGGACAAGTGGTAGATCATTTTTCTCGATATTTTACGTAGAATTAAAAAAAAAATACGTTATTGTTATTCCATATAAAATTTCTACATTCGTTTAATTTTCAGACAAAGTAAACATCTGGCAACAACGCCAATATCGTCATTCGGTGCGTAATGACTTCTTAGACAACTATACCAAATTCCAAATTTGGTTCTGATCGGTCAATGAATTATAAAGTTATTGGACCGTTTCCAGACTACCAGACTTTATACACGCTTACACGCACTCTATATTTATTTTAAACTAGGACTACTTTACTTATACTATACATACCTTTTTAGCTACTCCTTCATTTCATGTTTACAGTTTTACATACACTTTAACAATAAAATAGTATATATGCATATGCACAGCACATCACATAATAATTAATAATATCACAACGAGAATTTGTAGGTACTTTTACTTTGCATTAGTTTCTAAATCAGTAAATCACCACAAGAATATTACATTTGTTGGCATTGTTGGCTATAATACTATAACCAATCCTTACAAAATCCAGAATGATCTAATGGCAGCGCAAATGCAAATAATAACATAGGCAGCCCTACCATACAGACCCACATAACAAAGTTTTTGTTTATTATGTGATACAGACACACAACGTCTAGAGCTCGTCTGATCAGCAAGTTAAAACGCGACGCGGCTCGCGGCAATGCGGCAAATGTTGCCAGTGTTGCCACTGTTGTCAATCTTCGGACGCCAGATTTAATTCCGAATTTATGATTTCTCTTACAATACCGAATTTTTTTCGGGTTTAAATTTTGTTGCGAATTACTTAATTTGAGATTTTTAAGAAATATTTATTTTTTTACTTTTATTGAAACACTTTAAAGTTTAAGATTTTTTTAATTTTAAAAATTATTTTTGTTTCTTTCATCTTTCTGATTTTTTTACGATTTCAATTAAATTTTCTGAACTTCATTATTAAATAAATAATTTCGGGGGGGGGGGGGGGGTTCTAACCCCCAAACCCCCCCCCCCCTTAAATACGGCCTTGTTTCCATTAACAGGTCTTTGCCCATTCACCTGTTGAGGTCTTTAAACATAAACTATTGTACGTTAAGTTAACATAAAGTGTTTTAATCATAACCCCCAATATCAATAATTATTATTTTATTTTTAGAGCCCGGATACTTTATATGCATGATGGAAAGACAAATTTTGAACAAAAATGCCTTTGAGACCTTCGAGGAAGCCTTCCAACTGTGCTTCTTCCTTTATTTTATTTTTAATACGCAATACCCCAAAGTCGTTAGTGATACTCTAGAAATGGTGCAACGCTATTTTTACAAACTACACCCAGATTCTGGATCAAAATCGAAGAAGATGACCACGTCGAAAAAAAAAGTTACTTATAACTTTTATTCAAAAGTTAAAAATCCTAAAGTAATATCTATGTACTTATTTTTTAATTTGTATTAAGTAGTACTGACCGTACAAAAATTATTTCACATATCTTTTAGTTAATATACATATAATAAAGTTGTTTAACCTGTTCTAAGACGCATTTTTGTTTTTATGCTGCGTGCCCAGCCGGAGCGCAGCGTTTCAATAAACAAAAATGCACACTAAACTTGTTCATGTTATCATTATTTTTGACAAAGCTTCGCATCGCGATAGGTATTGATGATGCATTTTTTTATATGGTCAGTACTTTTAAAAACACTGTTGTTGTTTATATGATAAATGTTATGTTGTGTTACACGTTTATAATGTTCTTTGTTAAGATGTATTCATTTATTTATTTGTTGTCACAGTTTTTTTTACGTCAAGTGCGCCGCAGTTTTGAGTCGTACATTATTCCATACGACCAGAACTTTACATTAGGTTCTTTTTTTTTTCCAAATGACGGCCCAATTTCAATCTTTAACCGTTACTTTTGGCATTTTTTGCATGCAAATTCTGCCAAAAGTAACGGTTAAAGGTTAAAATTCGGCCGTCGCGTCAGTTGGAAAATAGAAAAAAAAATTAACTTTACCTATACAAATTACTTAATGTAGGTACCTATTTAGTTTTTTTTTGATTTACTAGACATTTTGCTACTTTAAGCATAAAACCAACGTGGTGTTATTTTTGTTTTGTTTTTTGTGCGCTCATAAGAGTAGGGTAGAGCGGGGCTAGTTGAGCCACGGGGCTATTTGAGCCACCGGGCCTACCTCAAGAGTCGACCAGTGTATAATTAAAATGATCATGACGTAGGATGCGGTACGTCGTGAGAGCCGTCCTCCGTCCAGTAAAATTTCAGTCGGCTTCCAGCATTCGTCGTAGGAGGACGGTCGTTTTGCTTGTTATTTCGCGCCAAAAGTGAAAAATTGCATTTCAAGGCATTTGTGGTCATAGACGGACATTTTGGAAGATACGTAGAAAAAGTAAGTTAATTATTAGTATTACACAAATGCTCTGCAAGGTTTCCTAGTTTGATTGATGAACTTTTTACCAGTTTTTTGTTATTAAATTACAACATCACAAAACCGTGATGGGGTTAGTTGAGCCAAACTTGACGGGGTCAGTTGAGCCATGGCTCAACTAGCCCCGTCTCAGTTGGATTAGCTTAGACATTATTTTTTGTTTGTTTTAGAATGCGTACGTATCAAAGAAAGACTGAACGTGGCAACGCCACACAAGAGCAATTTGAGAAAGTAGCGGAAGCCGTTGAGAAACATGGTAAAAGTAAAAGAAGTGCGGCAAAGGAATTCCAAATTGACAGAATGACTTTTTCCAGATATTTGGATAAACTAAAGGTTCAACCTCGTCCAGAAAAGGTCAGTATGGGATACGTGCATCCTCGACAAATGTTTTTGGCTGAGCAGGAAGAGATTCTGAAAGATTACCTGTTAAAGTTAGCGTCGATATTTTACGGACTATCGCCAGTAGATGTTAGACGTTTAGCTTATGAATGCGCAATTAAATATAATCGAATTGTCCCTCATGCATGGAAGAATAATAAAATGGCAGGCAAGCACTGGTTAACAGCCTTTCTCAAAAGAAACTGTGAGCTTTCGATCAGAAAACCCGAAGCTACGAGCTTAGGTAGAGCAACTCCATTTAATAAAACCAACGTTAATATGTTTTATGATAAACTAGCCAGTGTAATGGACAAATATAAATTTCCTCCATCTAAGATTTGGAACACGGATGAAACTGGGGTTTCGACGGTGACAAAACCACCCAAAATAGTTGCAGCTAAGGGAAAACGTAACATTGGTTCGGTGACCTCGGGTGAACGTGGAACTAATGTTACCCTGATAACAGCCGTTTCAGCTACCGGTAATACTGTCCCACCCATGTTCATATTCCCGAGAAAAAAATTTAAAAATCATTTCATTTCAAACGGTCCTCCGGAATGCATTGAAGCAGGGAATGCAAGCGGCTGGGCCACAGATACAGAATTTCATACATTCATGACACACTTCATTCAGCATACTAACGCAACAGTCGAATCGCCTATATTACTTCTCCTTGACAATCACTCATCTCACTTGTCCATTGATACCATAGATCTTGCAAAAAACACTGGAGTAATAATGCTTTCATTTCCTCCACACTGTACACATCGACTTCAGCCGCTCGATGTGTCGGTTTTCGGTCCCTTCAAAAAGTATCTGGCTTCTGCTCAAGATGGATGGCTTCGCAGCCATCCTGGAATGACAATAAACATCTATGAAATACCAAAAATTGTTGCCACAGCTCTGCCGTTGGCGGCTACTTCCTCCAACATAATAAATGGGTTTCGAAAGGCAGGGATCTATCCCTATAATCGAGATATCTTTACCGATACAGATTTTGCCCCATCGTATGTGACAGATCGCCCTGAACCACAATTACCAGAACTTACGATAACACACGATGCACCATTAGTTACGCCATTAGAGGATAATGCCCAACTAGATGTGCCACTGGCTGACCCTATATACACTCAGCATATCTCACCCAGAATCAATGAAAATCAATCTTCATGTTTCCATGATGAGATGCCATCTACATCTACGTGTAGTGTGTTTGTTTCGCCAGAAATATGGCGACCATTACCAAAAGCAGGCCCTAGAAAGAGGCTAACACAGAGGAGGAAACGCTCTTCTGCTATCCTTACTGACACTCCGGAAAAGGAAGCACTTGCGTTGGAGCAAAGTAAAAGGTCCAAAAAAAAGTAAAGTCGATGCGAATAAAAAGAAGGCTGTCAAAAAGACAATTTTTGCTAATTTATCTAACCCTACCAAGAAAGTCGATAATCAAAAAGAAGAACAAAAATGTTCAACCTCGGATTCAGACGATCAAATGACTTTAGCCGCCATAGCAACACAAGCATTAAATAAAAATACACCAAAGGAAAAGAAGAAAAGTGATAACCACCTTACATCACATTCTTCTGATTCGGAAGAAGACGAATGTTTGTGTCTCATTTGTTTAGAAAAATTCGCAGATAGCATTTCAGGTGAAGAGTGGGTCCGATGTTGTGACTGCAAGAGATGGGCTCACACGAAATGCACTCCTAAAGCTAGTTTATATTACGTATGTGTAAATTGTGACAGTGATTAAAATCACTTTTGTTGACTTAAGTATTAATAAAGAATTTAATTTTGTTCTTATTTAAAGGTGACTTTCTTATTATGTTAATTTCCCAATACTATTTTTGGTCTGTATCGTCAAGTAAGCCTACTGGCTCAACTTACCCCATATGCTGGCACAACTTGCCCCTGGTGTGGGGATAGTTGAGCCAGTTGAACCCTACTACAGTAAAGGGATTTTTTCACAAAACTAAAGAAACTTTGGACAATTTATTGATATAATTAGGTCAACAAATAACCAAAGAAATATTTGATAAATATATTTGTACTAAATGTAAAGCAGATACGAAACAAGCGGGATATTACCAAAAACTGGCTCAACTAGCCCCGCTCTACCCTACGTTGCACAATGTTTGGTCACATTTTTTACTTTTTATGTTAGTATTTGTTTTTGATTATGTTGTATAATATTGTCACGTGGGGAAGAATTAAAGGCGACAAGTCTCCATAACACCTACTTTATTATATAATATAAAACGACAGTTGAACGGTTACATAAAATTAGGTTTTACTTACAACATTATTAACTAGGGACGAGCTCTCTAGGGCAAAGGGCTGATACTTGGAACAGAACTCTGCGCTGCTACTGACCCAATATTACTTATCTGGACTGAGTCGTATCTGCCCAAAATGGTGTCGACCGAGTGGTTTCTAACAAAATGATCGGCTTGAATGGTCTTGACCAAACTGGTCGAGACCCGAATGGTCCTAACCCGAATGGTTTCTTTTACATAGTACCGGCCTGCTATTTATACCAATCAGTATTAATAAACTAACCCAGTTATTGATTGGTAACAAAATGCAAGCTCGGCAATATGCTTAGATAGCATTCTTGTAGTGTGCTTGTTTTAATAACAAATAATTGGGTCAGTAGGTATATTTAATATTAACTATAAATAATAAAATTGAATTTTGGATAAAATAGAATATTCATATATGTCTATATATGACAATATGTTTAGACCAAGTGTGTATTTAATAAACAATTATACATTAATAAAACTACATTTTCTGATATTTTTTAACTCGTACTTTTAATCTGCCGGACGACGGGACCCCAACCCCAAAATTTTAAATGGCACCAACCCTTTAGTGATACCTTATATTAAAGGTCTTTTGAGGTAATATTCACCTGCACAAGAATTTTTTCTAAATTTTATACAGGGTCAAAAACAGGTATAACTTAAATAAAATAAACTCTGTTTTTATGAAGTGATATTTTATTTAATTAGATGCTTAAAATGCATATGATGGTGGTTGTGGTTCCCCCTACCTGTATAATATTTGTAGCAAACAGCGCTTTTCTAACTTTTTTAGTTTCAGAAATATTCGCATTGAAAGTTTTCAAATTGACACCTTGTATATTATTAAAAATGTACAGGGTCTTCTCCTATATTTTAACCCACCAATATTTTCTTACCTGTGACAGTTAAAGGGTAGGTATGTTTAAATTTAAAAGCTGCTTTATTTCATAGGAATCACCTATCTTATTTTTTTGTTACATATCCTGGCGATTCCTGTATAAAATAAAGCAACTTTTAAATTTAAATATACCTACCTACCCTCTAATTGTCACAGGTAAGAAAATATTGGTGGGTCAAAATACAGGAGAAGACCCTGTACAGTTTTAACAATATGTAAAAACAATTTTAATAATGATGTAATTTTACAGTCCTTCAAGTAAAGCTGGGAAAATATACATGAAAATTCCATAAAAAGAAAGTAATTTCTAAGGAAATATTAGGTAATATTAAAGAAAACTAATGTAATATTACAATATTATTGGGGAATTTTACATTAAAAAAACAGTAATTTATAGGGAGATATTAAGTAAAAATAAAAGATTTTATGGAAAATTTGTAGAAAAGTCATGTATTTTTAATATTATTTTACATAACCACTACTGTAAAATTACAGCCCTAGAATTAACTAACTTTTACATGCTAACTGAAAATTACCTCAACACATGTAAAATCGCGGCGATTATTATGGGCATTAAATAACCAACGATTATTGTGGTAATTTTGATGGAGTCCTTTTTACAGTGTAGCAAAACAAACAAAAAATAATTTTCATTTAACTTTTAAGAATGAACTATACTAAATTTTACGTCTATAGATTTAAATATCACGTCTGTATATTCGAATTTTGTGTTTTTTATTTAATAAATAATGTTTCTAGAATTCTGAATTTCAGTCTCTTTACATAGATGACTAGGTACTTAGATAACTTGATAGAAAATTTCACAATGTATTCGATGGTTTACTTGGACTTGATAATCTAAAAATTTTGCAAGCTAATCTCGACTTTGATAAAGGATTTCTAGTAACACCGCATGCACGTATAAAGTTGCAATATAATAAAACTCAAACTGAACTGAATTGTATCCCTTCACGTGTTGAACAAGTTGTGAAAATTAAAACCTCAATAAAAAAGGATAAAACAATTATCCCACATCAAAAGATGCATAACTGTGAGATACCAGAATGCTTATCAGTTGCTAGAAATGAATATGCCATGACAACTGTTCTAAATAATTCTTCTAATTCTGTAACCAAAGATATTTCACAGCCCACTGCCGTAGAAAAATTTAATAATAAAAAAATGCAGGAAATTAATTTAAATAATTTTAACGAGTATGACTATACTATCATATATAAAAAAGGGAAGCTTAACACTAATGCAGACGCATTATCCCGTATCGAATTACATACGAAGGAGACATACGAAAATTTTAGCCTTAAAAACTATATATCGCTTCTTCTCCAGAATAGTGACACAATCCAAAAAATTACCATTTTGATTTTAATTAAAAATTCAACCCTAAACAGCATAATCTTTAACAGGAATAAGGTCATAAGATCGTAATTTTAGTTAAATCCAGAAGATGGCGCTGATGTCGTTATTCTTTAAAATTAAATATTAACATGATTTGACAGGAATAGCGTCATTACCTCAGTTGATCTGCAATATTCAAAGAGTGAGCTTCTTCAAGCTTCTTATAGTTTTTTATATACAATATTATGAGATTACATTTTTACAGACCCATCGACTGGTGGTACACTAGATACTACATGTCCTGAATATGACAGTAATAGTTTAGCTGTGCCAGAAAAGCAAATCATTTTTCACGATAATGCTAGTTTTGATTTGCCTATAAAAAATGTCAACATTGATAACAAAGGTAGGGTTACTTTTTTAAATGTGTGTTCGTATTTTTAAAATTTGAATTATACATTTTTAATAAATTTAATGTATTCTTGTAAAAACAATAAATCTTATATTTCTAGAAAATCATATCCAAAAGTGGCTGGAGAATAATAATTGTCAGCAGGCCCTTCCCGGATTGCTCCAAGAACGTGGTATTGAGGATGCAGAACAGTTATTAGAAGGTAATAATATTTTTTAACGGTTATTTATATTTTTTTGTAACTTATAAATGTGATCACTTTATTTATTGGATTATTTTTTGTTTTTTAGCAGAAGAACCTAAATATCATTTAATGACTCCTTACTATCTCGATGCAAATTCCTCAAATAAAAACTATTGCACAGTTTTATCACCAGGTAACAAGATAATATTTCTATTATTACATAATTTTGTATACCTTACTAAGAGTTCTTTAATAGATCTTTTATTTCAGATGAAAACATAAATACTCAACTTTGTGTAGAGACGAATGCTCCAAAACAACAGGACAATGAATCATTTCAAGATTTTTCCTCAGATGACAGTGTAAAGGATCCAGCCTTTAAACAAGACAACTTATTTTCCTCCGACTCATCGAGTTCCTCTGATTCTTCTTCATCAGATTCTTCATCCGAAGACAAGGACAAAATTAAAGGAGAAATAGCTGCACCAAAAAATGAAAAGAGGGGGCGAAAACGAAAGGCAAATCCATCTCATTCAAAAAAGGCAGTTGCAAAACGTTTGAGAAATTGTGGGAAGTCTTATACCTCAAATTCAATAAAAAATAAAAAATTAGTTTCCGAAAAAAAAATGGGCTTACCATGCACTGATAAGTGCAAACTTAAATGCTATTTAAACATAACAGAAAACCAGCGCCTTAATATTTTTAGTGCTTATTGGAACCTTGGAGACCTTCAAAGACAAAGAGACTTTTTAGCATCAAATATTACAGAAATTCAACCAAAATATTCGTATAGAGTACCTAACACTCGCTATTCCAATAAGAATGCGTTTCATTTTATAGTTAAAAATAATAAAATTCGTGAATGTAAGCCTTTTTTTCGATCCACATTAGGGATTAATGACCGCCCTATCCGGACTGTACTTAGCAAGAGGAAGGATTCACACGGAGGTGTACTTATGTCTGATCATCGTGGTAAACATTGCCGAGTAAACACAGCAAGAGAGTTTATCGATGGGGGAAAAACTGTAGCAGATCTTCACAAAGACTATGTTAATGAATGCGAAGCAAAGCAATTATCCTATGGAAACTATGTTCTTTACCATCGAATATTTACCAATGAGTATAATATCGCCTTCTTCCAACCAAAAAAAGATCAATGCGAGGATTGCACGGCATACTTTAACGCCAATATTGAAACTAAAACTCAGCTTAAAGCAAGTTATGATAATCACCTGAATCAAAAAACATTCTCTCGACAAGAAAAGGAGAACGACAAAAACAATACTAGCGATTCCTGTATTATGGCCGTATATGACCTACAAGGATCTTTACCGTGCCCAAGGGGAGACGTTTCAAATTTTTACTACATTTCCAAAATAAACACCCTTAATTTTACTATATACAACCTAAAAAATAAAAACGTCGATTGTTTTGTGTGGCACGAGGGTGAGGGAAACAGGGGAGTAAACGAAATAGGTTCATGCGTATTTGAATATCTTCGAAATCTTGGAGGGAAAGCCAAAGGAGAAAAACTTGATGTAATCTTCTTCTCAGATAATTGCTGTGGGCAGCAGAAAAACCACTTTCTTATTGCTATGTATTTGTACGCTGTATCCATTTTCAACTTTTTAAATTCAATTACCCAGAAATTCTTAATAAAAGGACACACCCAAAATGAAGGGGATTGCGTCCACTCAGTAATTGAGAGACGGATTAAAAAAAGTTTAAAATCTGGTCCCATTTATACACCTGACCAATATGTTAATTTAATCAGAAGCGCTAAACAAAGTACCCCCCCTTATAAGGTTCACGAAATGGCACACGATTCATTTTATGATTTGAAAACCCTTGCCTCAGATATTGGTCAAAATTACTCTAAGAACACAGACAATGAGCCCTTTAAAGTAACAGAGGTCAAAATAATTAGAGTAGAAAGTCAATACCCTCGACAATTTCTTTACAAAAACTCCTACACTGATGTTGACTACAAGAAAGTTGAAATTGAAAAGAATACTAGATCACGTACAAAGGTTGCTCCAAATGCAAATCTCACCGTAAATCTTAAGAAAGCTTACAAGGGAACTATTCCTATTTCAGAAAAAAAGAAAAACGGTTTACTCAACTAATTGAAAAAAAATATAATTCCTAAGTTTTATGAGGGATTTTACAATAATTTATAATAATAATAGGAGTTATGTTGTTACCTGTTTTAATTTTATTCAGCATAAAATTTATTTGTTTTATTTTGTATTGGATCTTGTTTCGTTTCATTGAATATAAACACCTAGTTTATAAAAATAAGCTAGTTTTTATTTAAAAATATGTCTTATTTAATAAAAATTATTTTATGAATAATGACATATTGTAACGGATTTTAGAAAAATAATTAAAATTACATCATACAAAAAGCACTAATAATATTATTTTCGTTCGTTTCAATATCAAATGTTTGTAATTATTTGCCTTTACAATATAAATGACGTAATTATTAAAACTTGCGAATAAATGTTTATTTACACTTTAAACATTTTTAAAATCGCTCTCCTGAAAAATATTCTTTTTTGGATTGTGTCACTATTCTGGAGAAGAAGCGATATATATAACAATAAATTACAAGGAGAAACCTCAACTGAAAATGACGATATAGATCAAATGTCCACCACTGTACAAGTGGGTGATAATGAACCAACGGAGGTTAACGACACCGCAACAAACAAATCAGCTGTAAAAGAACCGCCTGATGACAATATGACAGTACATACAAATGAAAGCGAAGACCCTATAGTGGGAATTCCTATAAGTGACATACCAGTCAATTATGGATCAAATCAAATAATTATTTCATCAGTACTACACTCTCCCGCGAAACCCAAAATTACTATTTTATTTGAGAAAAAAACGCCGATACTATATTCAATTATCGGAAAATAACTTCGACGAGGACATATTAAATTTTGTTAAAGAACTAATAATCCCTGACAAACAATATCACTTATATTTTGAAAAACCAGAAATGTACGAACCTTTTTGCGAAGTAATTCGGAAAATATTCAAATGGCCCTCTTTAAAATTAAAACGCTGCCTAATAAAATTAACAGATGTAACCGATAAAAACGATATTCCTGAAATTATACAAAAATATCACGAATCAAAAACCAACCATCGCGGCATAGATGAAACCTTACAACAAATTAAGCCAAAATATTATTGGCCGAACCAAAAAAATTCAATTCAGACTTATATAAACAATTGTGAAATCTGTCAAAAAAGTAAGTACGAACGCCACCCCATAAATATGGAAATGAATGTAACACAAACCGCCTCTAAACCGTTCGAAATTTTACATTTAGATACTTATACGCTTGAACAAACGAAATTTCTAACAATCATCGACAGTTTTTCCAAATACGCACAAGCTTACGCACTTCAATCGCTTGCTGCAACAGAAATTGTTGATAAATTATTATCATATTTCTCTCATCATAGTATACCTAAACAAATTATTTTAGACAACGGGGCTGAATTTAAAAACACCGTAGTAACAGAGCTTTTAAATTTGCATAAAATTAAATTGCATTTCTGTTCTCCAAATCACCCCCAATCCAATGGAGTAGTAGAACGGCTACATTCTACCCTAGCTGAACATATAGATATGCAAATATAGTGAAGAAGTACAATCTGTTCATTTCGGTGCTTCCAAGTCGCAAATTACATTACATACCGGGGTTCTTTATACAGCTGCACATGAAAATAATACCATAGGCTTTTGTACAGTATCAGCATCCATGCGACATGACCCTTCTGCCATTTGGGCTCATTTATCTCCTGTATTGCACATGATACAAAGGGATTATCCTTTGGTGGATACCTTACACTTTTACAGTGATGGACCTACAACCCAATACCGAAACAAGTCAAATTTTTTCTTGTTTACTCACTTTTGTAAAACATTAGGATTTTTTAACGCCTCGTGGAATTTCTCAGAAGCGGGGCATGGTAAAGGAGCTGCAGATGGCATAGGTGGTGTATTAAAAAGAACATGTGATTCAAAAGTAGCTGGAGGTCATGATGTTACTGATGTAGCATCCTTTATTAAGGCTGTCTCAGACATAAAAGTAAAAATATTTCAAATTCATGAGCATGAGATATCCAGCATTGATGCTACTTTGCAAAGAAGTTTGAAACCCATTCCAGGATCTATGAAGTTACACGAAATTGTATGGACATCCTCTAATGCACAATCCGTTGGACTTCGAGAGTTGTCTTGCAATGTATGCAAATTTTCTTATGATTGTGATCATCATGGTGTAGTTCCACATAAGTGGACTTTTATGCTACAAGGTATCCTTTTAAAAAACATTTTTTCCTATTTGACTTTGCATTTTCTTAAATGATAAATTATTATTTTTATTTATTTTAATTTTTCTTAACAAATAATTAGATGTATTAGTTAAAACTACTAAAACCAAATTAATTGGCGAAAATAAAGAGAAAAAAATCAATTGTGCTTCATGCGAGGACATCCTGGAAAGCGACACTGAAGAAGAAGATCTAAAAAACGTAGGTTGCGACACCTGTCCCCGTTGGTATCATCTTAAGTGCACAAAATTTAAAAACCAAAAATACGAAGCAGCCGCAACAAGTGATTTTATTTGCAACCTGTGCAAATAAAATTTTTCCTCTAGGAAATGCATTTTACTTTTATGTTAACTTAGATTACATGTAGGTACTCTTACCAAATTGTTTGGGTAAAAGTGGTACTTTTAAGGTTAATCTTATTACGTGTTTTAGTTTTTAATACAAACTCTTTTCTTGTTATAAGTATGTTAGGTTTGTTTTAAATGTAACAATATTAACAAAAATATTTATAGGAATATTAAGAAACTTACTTTTGTTCCATTATATTAATGTCAAATATGCATAAATTATAGAAATTCTATTTAATCTTCTTAAACATTAAAATATAGGTATATGTGTATATAAAAAGTTTTTTATACCTCATTTACCTCAATACCGTATCCTTTATATCAAATCCGTCCACCCATTATCATTACCGTCCTCGCGCTAAAAAACGTCAACATAAAAAAATGTATGAAAGCAAAAGTTTTGTGTTATAGGAGGCAGTGTGACACATGTAGAATGAATATTTAGATAAAATTCTGTGGCTTGGTTCTAAAAGGGCCAATGTCAATTTTTCCTTAAAATTAGGTTTTAATATGACCGGATTACATTTTTTAAGGTTTATTTTTGTTAAAAAGGCCAATGTCAGACTCCAATAAATAACCATTGTATTAAAAGTTGGAAGGGCCAATGTCCTTTTCCAGGATACGCTTATACAAAAGTCTACACACTGAGAAAAATTTCTTTCTGGTGACAATTAAGCGATTTTTAACATTTCTAGTATTGGTTTTTTAATTGGATAAATAAGATTATAGTTCACTACACTAAATTACTCTTGGCATAATTTTGTAAAATATTTTTGATTAATTCGAGCAACTAAAAAATCGAATTGGAATATATATGGTTAAATTAACAAAAGTTTAATTCAATCAATTACAGTTTACTAATATTATTTACTTTCAATTTTCTTAATAAATATTTTATTCAAGGAATTTAGGTATTTGTTAGCATAGTATGCTATAAGAAATCTAAAGATTATAATTTAATACTGCAAATAAAACAGATATTACAAAATAAATTTATTTTGGCAGAGTTCCGCGAACTAAATTTTACTGTAGGCAAGTTAGTTGGTGATTCCCAGAATTACGGCTCGAGTCTCAACGTGAAGACGACCGCGACGCGAAGCATTTAGTATTTGATAATCGAAGCGCGCGGGTTAGTGTTGTTTGTGTTCCAATATAATATGGATGAAATGGAGGATTTATTAAAAACATGGGGGTTACCTATGCTAGTAGGGGACGGACGGGCAAAATGGATAGGGCGGGCAAAAAGAATATTGCGTCGTATGAGACGGCTACGTGTGCGAGGGAGATAAAAAGAGTAACAGGTCCTTTTGAAGGCCTTGAACGATACGCATCAGTTTCCCGCTAGCCGCCGTGGTGTTTATATCGAAGAGTAAGATCGAAAAACCGATTGTGCCAAATAGAGATCCAAAAATCACGGTAAGTTATTTAGTTATTATTATGTTATTAATAATGGTGGATGTTGTGAACTTATTTTGTGACAAAGATAATTAAATTGGGCAACAACTGTAGCAACAGGTTTTTAATAATACTATATGTTCGTATTTTGCAGCGTGATTTAACCTTTTAGTACTGGACGGGCAAAACGGAGCCGGGCAAAATGAATAGTATCCATTTTGCCCGCCTCGATATTTTACTTTCTGTTTTTATTAACTTTCAAGTTTTTTATTTTTCAGATGGTGTATAACTATAAGAGAAAGACTGACAGAGCCAAATGGTCCGAAGATAATTTAAGGCGTGCCATTTTAGAAGCAAACAGAACCAATATTTTAAATGGAAGTCGAATGTATGGCATTCCCTACGCAACCTTACACAGACATGTAAAATCAGGCTGTACAGAAAAAAAGTTGGGTAGGTTTTCAACTGTTTTTACCCCAGAAGAAGAAACCGAATTGCTAAATTATGTGCACAAAATGGACTCTATTTTTTATGGTCTTACGCGGGTAGAATTTCTTAAACTAGCTGGAGAGTTTGCTAGAAAAAAAGGAAAAGGGGAACGCTTTAAAGAAAATGTGGCTGGAAAAGGTTGGTTTAAAAACTTTAAACTTAGACATCAACAGTTGGCACTAAGAGTCCCAGAACCAACATCAGTTGCCAGAGCCAAAGGTTTTAACCGTGAAGCTGTTAACAGATTTTATGATTTGTTGGAAACAATTATGGAAAAACACAATATTGTTCCTGAGATGATTTTCAACATGGATGAAACTGGGATTAGAACAACATCCACGAAGCCTCCAAAGATTTTGTGTAAGTCAGGGAAAAAACAAGTGGGAATAATTTCTAGTAATGAAAGAGGCGTCCTAACAACGGTTGTCTGTTGCTGCAGCGTTACAGGTTCGTTTATTCCGCCATTTTTCATCTTCAAGAGAAAAAGATTTGATCAACGATTATTAGATGATGCTCCGCCAGGCTCTGAAGCAACGATCACCGACAGCGGATGGATCAACGCCGAAAAATTCTTAAATTGGCTCAAGACCTTTATACAAAAAGTACGTCCCACTGAAGAGAGAAAAGCTTTGTTGATTCTTGATAACCACGAGTCACACAAAAGCTATGCTGCTCTTGATTTTGCTTCAAAAAATCATGTCATATTTCTATCAATTCCACCTCACACATCCCATCGGTTACAGCCTCTGGATGTGTCTGTATACGGTCCAATAAAGAGGTTCTTTGAAATCGAAATTAATGTTTTCCAAAAAGAATATCCAGGACGTGTAATTAACCAATTTGATGTGGCTAAACTCTTTTCTGCGGCTTACCTAAAAGGAGCAGCTCCAGCTAATGCAATAAGTGGTTTCCGATCAAGTGGCATATATCCATTCAATAGACATGCAATAAGCGATGAGCATTTTGCTCCATCTGAAGTTTATGAAGCTAGAGCTGAAGAGAGGCCAAATTCACCAAATGAAGAAGATCAACTTTTAATAGAGCCTGAAGAGCCAAATGTTGATGATGCAAACAAGTCAGATATTGACATTTTAAAAGACATTCGACCCATTCCAAAGCAAGTGAATAAACGAAATCTTAGAGGTCGAAAAACACAGAAGGCACAAATCCTTACAAGTACCCCAGTGAAAGAGGAACAACGTCAAAAATTTGAAGCTGCTTCAGCGAAGAGAAAAGTGTTCTTTAAAGATACTTGTATCGCAAGTCCATCACGTTTAAAAAAAAAAAACGGCGTACCCACAACCAAAAGTTACAAAAAACCGCAAGAAATTGAAAGTAGAGACTATTATTGCACGGTGTGCTCAGAGAAATATGTAAGTCCACCTCCAGAAGACTGGATACAATGCTCCACATGCCAGGAATGGACTCATGAACGTTGTTCCTCTTATTCTGGATATGGTTTATACTTTTGTGATTTGTGCGATGACTAACTTTTGATTTTGTTTAAGTATTCTTTTTGCCCGCTCAAGGAATTCGTTTTGCCCGCCATAGTAGGGCACAATGGATAAAAAACATTTGTTCTAAGTTTTTTTTATATAGAGAAAGGATTGTTACTTTTCTTGTTTTTTAATTTTTTTTAATAAAAAGTATGAGTTATTAATTAAAGTTTTTGATATTTGGAACTAAACATTTTGTGACAAGCTTAGCATTTATTTTTTTGAAGCTTACCATATCCATTTTGCCCGTCCGTCCCCTACCTGTGTTTGTCGGTAAGTCATCATTTATTATACCTTATTTTATTATCTAATATTTTAGTTGTTATCTACTTGGTAGGTATATGTTTCTAGAATTGCCGCGCCGGGAAGATGGCGTACATTATTATATGTATGTGTTGCGAATTGCGCTACGAAAATCCAACAATTTGATTAAATTTTCCAATGCGCACGCTGCCGCACTGTATAACCGTACCAATTTTTCTACAAATAACATTTATTATTGCATTTATAAAAATTCAATGTAATTTAAACCAAATTATTTTCTATAAGTGCCTAAGTAGTTTGAGAAACCCTGTCTTAAATAATAATTGTGTATAAAATATGGCCGCCAAAATAAATATGATAATAATTGTTTACGACTTGACGATTATTTAAAATTTAATTTTTTAACCAATTAATCAGAAAATGGTAAAAATAAAATAAATATGCACATATCGTAATTTAAGTGAGTGCATTATACAGGATATTTCACGGTGGATGGAACGTTACAAGATTATAGAAAACGGGTCAATATCTCGGAAACTATTATGTAAATATACTATAACAATATGCATTTTTATTAAAAAATAAATATAATTTTCCGTATAGAATATACATGGTGGCTCATTAATAAGGGACGCCGGCTATAGATACCTATCTCAGGATCCGTTAATCGGACGACCATCAGAAAAAAAAATTATTGGTAAATCAGCAAAGTCCACCGCTAGAGGGCGTAAATCCAACCTCGGAGCAGACAATATTGTTTTAATCAAAATTGTTTCAAGTGAACCTATATTGAAATTTTTCTTTTGTAATCTACTGAAAATATCACAACTTTTTTATATTTAAGTTTTTTGTCTACCTTGTCAAATAAAGGGTAGGGAAGGGGGAAACGTTGGTTTGAAAAAAAGTCAATAACTTTTTTTTGGCATAACCGATTTCAAATAACTTCTCTTTTAATTTTAAAGCATTTTTATGAGCGCTCTACTAGAATAATAACATTTTAAGTTCAGTTATTTTTCGTGTCAGTGGCGGCGCTTTATGACAAGGTAGAATTTTATGATTTTCTCGAAAATTTGAAATGGTGTTTTTATTTGTCTGTAGGAAGAAGAGCATCACAATATTACAGTTGCTGGTAAAACGGCTGTCCGAAATGTTTATTCCTTATACAGTGTCCGGCAAAAAGTTGGACCCATATACGTACATATATTATTATTAATTATACGAAAAACAGTTACTTATTCTTCATAAAAAATTCCGGTTGGTCTAAAACCTAAAAGGCAACTATCAAATATTAAATTTTTCTAGGCGTATACGAGGTTTGTCAAAAATAAAGGTACCTACTTACACCTACTTTAGTCTTGGTCAAAATGTTTATTTTTTGACAAACCTCGTATACGCCTGCTAAAATCTAACATCTGCTATAATTTTAGGTTTTTTAGACCATGCAGAGCTTTTTATGAGGAATAATTTTTTTTCGTATAAAATTCATCATAAAAATGCTAGTAAAAAAGCGAGTAAAAAAGTTTCCCATATATGGGTCCAACTTTTTGCCGGACACTGTATAAGGAAGAAACATATCGGACAGTGGTTTTCACCATAGTAACTGTAGTTTTGCATGGTCTTTCTTCCTAGCAAAACGTTCTTATTCTAGTAGAAGCGCCCATATTTGAAATCGGTTATTCCAAAAAAAGTTATTGACTTTTTCCAAACCAACGCAACGTTTACCCTTTCCCCCACCCTTCATATGACAAGGTAGGGAAAAAACGTAGATACAAAAAAGTTATCATATTTTCGGTAGGTTACAAAAGAAAAATTTCAATATCACTTGAAATAATTTTGATTAAAATAGTAGGTATTTTGTCGGGTATTTTCTACTCAGAAGTTGGATTTACGCCCTCTAGCGGTGCACTTACAAACTTACAATTAATTTCCAGCTTTTTCTTTTTGCCGATTTACCCATAATTTTTTTTCTCAGATCGGATTCTGAGATATAGCCTTCGTCCCTTATTAATGGGCCACCATGTACAAAGACATTAATATACAGGGTGTCCCAAATTCGAGGCTCATTTGGCGAATCTCGGAAACTATATACGAGATACAGCGTCGGTAAAATTATGGAAAGTTGCGGAATTTTGTGCTCAGTAATATCGTAAAATATACAGGGTGGCTACTATTTAATTGACTACTATTTGTATCTTTTAAACGGTAGCTCCTAAAAAGTTGATTAAATTAGAGAAAGTGCGCCATTTTTAAAGCTCTCTTAAGATCCACTAACAGCGTTGCCAAATTGTTTGTACTTCCTGAGCTCGGTTTCAATTTTAGGATTACGTTCTAACAATAATCAATACACAATTACAATCACTTGTTATGTCTGGGATATCATGGTCCACTTCATTTTTTTAAATACGGACCTGGATTTTTTTATTTTAATGCAGAGCACATTTCACCCCAAATACGATGATGTAGGTTTCGACACAAATTATACATTATCAGGAAATTTTATGAAATTTTCTCAGTACGCCCATGTTTTTTTCAAATATTGTATTTTTTCTAGTTTCTACTTTAATGCCAAAGCAAAAAATGTCCTGATAATGTATAATTTTTGTCGAAACGTACATCATTGTATTTGGGGTAAAATGAATTTTAAAAATTAAAATAAAAAAATCCCGGTCCGTATTTAAAAAAGTGAAGTTGCATTTATTTCAGTGGCGTTACAATATTTTTCCTTCGATCATTTTTAAGCAATATTTGGGATGTTTAAGAAGATGAGACTCCTTGTTTTTTTATACAACATAAATTTAAAAAAATATGTATATACAGGTCCTAAAAAAAGATTTCTTGAAATATACAGGGTGTTCGGAAACCACGTCATAAAATTTAAGGATGCTATGAGCTAATGGCATTTTCATATCATTTAGAAATGTGACATGACCAGAGTAATTGCAGGATACGTTTTTTTTAGAACATGGTGTTACATTGGATGCCCTAAAAGAAATTTTTAAACAAAATGATAATGCAATCAGAGAACTAGTGCCTCAAATCGGCTATCAGTCGTTGTTAAGAAAACAAATGAAAGAGTTAACAGAGCCAACAAAAGATCCCAATTTAGATCAGCAAAACAATATGCTGCTGGAACAAGAAAGTGATCAAAATAATCTTCAGATCGAAGAATTTCTGATAGATACAGAAGGTCAGCTCCGACCGCTTATTCCAAACTTAGAGTTAGATTGTCTATCTACAAATAGTGCTGAGACGCAGCAAGGTATGCTGAACTCAAGTTTGGATTGTTTAAGTCCAACAACAAGTACCTCCAGTAGTGCAGTCGAAATTTTAAATAGGAAACTTTCTGTTTCTCTTCAAGATTTAAATATAAAAATCATTTTGGAAGAAAATTGTTATGGAGAGGCAGTTATGAAATTTTATGAGAAGAACAAATATTTAACACCGCGTTATCAAAAATACTTGGTGGAGGTGCTAATAACTCACCTAATCACAAACCGGAAAGAGTATGGGTAATTGAAAATTATTACAAATAACTTATTTTTTAATCTTTAAAATGAAACACTTCTTTAGGTATCTAACAAATACAAGCTGGGACCAATTAAGTAACAAAATTATAGAACTGTTCCCGCTAGAAGAAAAAACATCCTACTACATACCACCTGTCAGAAAGTCGGATAGCAAATTTAATAAATCAGGTGTTGCAAGAGGAAAGCTACCCGACAAATATAAATTAATTTTAAAAAATACCTTGAGTGTTTTAAATGGATCCATAAATAATTGTTACAATTAATTTACCTTATTTTAGCACAATAATACATTATTTCTAAAACATATTGTTTTATTTCTTACAATCTGATATAATTGCGCCAATAAACTAATATTATTCTAAGATGCATGCAATAGTTGACTAAATAAAATCAACATATTGTTACAATTATAAATTAGTTTTAAAAAATATCTTGAGGGTTTAAAATGAATCTATAAATAATTGTTACAATTAAATTAACTTATTTTAGCACAATAATACATTATTTCTAAAACATATTGTACTATTTCTTACAATCTGATATAATTGCGCCAATAAAATGATATTATTTTTGGAATAACGCATTACTTTTGAGCAAAATTGATTTAGTTTTTGCAAACTATAGTATAGTTGTCACAAGAATATTAAAATCTGTTCAAAATAAAATATAATTACCACAAAGGATTATTATTCATTACATGAATTAAATCGTCGTTGTGAGAACAAAATTTTAATTTTGCTAAATATGCACTATCCAAAAATCAAATAAATTATAATTTACGCAATTTAATTTATATTAAACATTTTTGGTATAGTTGTCGATCAATTAAACCTTTATTGAAATTCCAATTAAATTATGTAATTCTTTGAATTCGGTGATTTAGTTGCTCGTTACCAACTCGATTATTTAGTTGGATGAAATATAACTGGGTATTGGGAATTAATCCTTTTTCTCAGTGCAACGGCCAATGTTGACATAGGCTACATTATTGAAATTAGTTTTATTTCTAAAACGGCCAATGTGGACTTTGGCCCTTTTATCGTATGGTCTAGAACGTACCATTTTTACTTTGGCCGTATATTATTAGAAAACAATTTGCGTTATGATAAGTTCTTTTTAAAATTAATATTTCTAGTGTTTTTTTAAGCTTATTAGTTTTGAAAATATTAATAAATATGTTGCGTGGAAAGAAGATTGATATGATGTGTTTTTCCCCACAAATGCTTGATTCAGGTAAGTGATTTTGGTTGTTATTAATGTATGCTTTTAAAAGTGAGGTTATGTTTTTTTAAAATAAAGTAACGACAATTTCTGATAAGATTTAAAAAGAAAACGAGCTAAATAAACATTACAATGTTCCTTTTGTCTGGTTTTAGAAGCTGCAGTTGATAAAGGTGGCAACAATAACAAAAACGGAGACGATAAATACTTCGGTAATAATAAACAAGCGGCATTTGATTTTGGTGAAATCAGTGATTTGAAAGGTAGGTAGTCCCGATAAATATCCATGTTCAAGCGTACAAAGTTCACTTTTTAAAAGTAGTATTTAGGGTGATTTAAAGTTCTAACTTACAAGAAAATACGTTAAAAATAGGTTTTTGTTTTAGAAGTTGGAATAAATATGGGCGACATTAGTAAAAATGGAAATTATAATATCCACATGAATGCGATTCCAGGGCCTTCCAAATTTACTGGAGAAATTAGCGGTTTGGAAGGTAGGTAGTCCTCTGATAAATATCCGTGTTGAAGCGTACAAAATTAACTTTTTAAATGTTGTTTTTATGATTATTCTAACTTAGGTAGGTACGAAAAAATACATTAAGAATCGGTTTTTGTTTTAGAAGTTGGAATAAATACTGGTGACATTAGTAAAAATGGCAATTATAATATCCACATGAATGCGATTCCAGGGCCTTCCAACTTAATTGGAGAAATCAGTGATTTTGAAGGTAGTTCCGATGATTATATTCCAAGCTCGGATAAGGAATCAGGTTCAAGCTCTGACGATGAAAGTCGTAAAAAACGAAAACAACTTCATAAGAAAACAAAAAAACTTTCCCACATTACCGCAGAAACATTAATAAGTCAAGAGCTAAATAAAAATGTAAATAATTTCCCCAATATGAAAGAAAGTATAAGTACTGCGGCAACAAGAAAATCAAGAGGAAGGAAAAAAACAATTGAAGGAGAAAATTCAAGAAAAAGAAAATCGAATTCAGGTGCGTGGGAGAAAAATATTAGAAAAAGAATGAAGATGCAAGGCAAGGAATATCATACACTAAAAGGAAAAAAAGTAGTAGAAAAAAAAATTAAGGCACCTTGTACATGCCGAAAAAAGTGTAACGAAAAGTTTTCATGTGCTGAAAGAAACGAGTTATTCAGAGACTTTTATAAACTTTCATCGGAGGCTCAGAATCAGTTCATTGCGAATTGTGTAGAAGAACATAATAAAAAAGTTGCAAGAACAATGTTAGACAATAGAAGAAGTCAAAGAAAATTTTCAAGAGAATATTATCTTCAGAAAAATTCCAGTCGTATAGAGGTATGTCAAACCATGTTTCTCAATACTCTCTGGACCTAACGATTAAAAAAGTCCGAATTATATCTGAGAAGAAAAGAAACACAGAATCGGGTATTTGTCCAGAAGACCGACGGGGAAAACATGACCAACATCCAAAAATACCAGAAAATGAAAAGGAATCAATAAGACAACATATTAGAATGTTTCCCAGCTATGAAAGCCATTACTCCCGCTCACATACAAAAAAGCATTAGGTAGGGTGGGCCACAGTGAAACATGGGCCACAGTGAAACATTCCAGATTTCTATTTTAAATATAATCGAATTTGTGCTGCCATCTATACAATAGAAGAATAAGTACACCCTCACGTTTTTTTGCCGGAAGCATTTTATTTCAGTTGTTCGTTTGGGCGCTTTGGTGACATGTCGTTGTTCAGCCATCAAAAGTAAATATTTTGCATATATTCTACTGCCAATTTAGGAATTAGGGACGCTGAAATCAGTAAGTACTTTTTTTCTATTAATTAGTATCGCTATTAAGGTAAACTATACTATAAAGAGATTTGTTCTGCTTGTGTTCGTTTTCATTTAACCTATAAAATTTATTCGGCATGTGCTTTGGGCCAACTTGAGACATAATTTATGGGCCACAATGAAACATGTCTCATTGTGGCCCATACGTAATTTTTTAATTAGCATATAATTGTCTGCGCAATATCTTTTGTTTCTTAAATACTAAACTAAAGTTGTTAAAGCTTGATTTAAGTCTTTAATTTTCTTTTAGGTACTGCAATGTCAAGGGGACGAAAGAGGAAAACCGATAAGGGAACGTTTTCAGAAGAATCGATGAGGCAGGCCGTTGAAGCAGTTTTGAAAGGCGATAAAGTTTCACTTAGAGAAGCTGCTTTACAGCATCAAGTTAAGTATCAGACGCTTTATAGATACGTAAAAAAAGCACGTGAGCAACCAAATGTCCCTATCCGTATGACTCCGAACTATCAATGCCGCCTGGTATTTTCACACGAACAGGAAACATCTTTGAAGGAATATATGATGATGTGCTCCAAAATGTGTTACGGAAAATCGACAAAGGACTTCCGCGAACTTGCATACGAAATGGCAAGTATTAATAAAATTACCATGCCAGGCAGTTGGGAAGTTAAAAAGAGAGCAGGTATTGACTGGATGCAGGGATTTTTAAAACGTCATCCACAGATAAGCATTCGTCAACCAGAAGGATGCAGTATTTCTAGAGCAACCTCATTTAATAGACACAATGTCTCCAAATTTTTTGACAACTTAGAAGAGATCTTCAGACGTTCTGATAAATTTGCCGATGGATGTCGTATATTCAATCTCGACGAAACGGCAACAACCACTGTACAAAAACCAAAAAAAATATTGGCACCTAGAGGTCAAAAACAAGTCAGTCAGTGTACAAGTGGTGAACGAGGAACGCTTGTTACAACATGCTGCATAATTAGTGCAAGTGGAAGCAGCTTACCTCCAGCTATGATTTTTCCCCGGAAACACTTTAAATTACACATGATCACCGGCGCTCCCCCGGGGACTTTAGGTTTAGCCTCCACAAGTGGATGGATGACTAGTGAGCTATTTCCCTCAGTAATGAGGCATTTCATAAGCCATAGCAATTCATCGAAGGATAATCCAAGTGTCCTTATATATGACAACCATGAAAGTCATTTGACTATCGAAACCTTAAACTTAGCTAAAGACAATGGAGTCACTATAGTCACCCTTCCACCCCATTGTAGTAATAAGCTACAACCCCTTGACGTCTCTGTATTTTATTCGTTCAAGTCTTATTATAACGCAGCAGTCGACTCTTGGTTGCTTCACAACCCTGGGACTCCAATGAGTATTTATGAAGTTGCCAGATGTGTAGGCGTTGCACACCAAAGAGCTATGACGCCTGCGAATATTATATCAGGATTCAGGAAAACGGGCATTTACCCGTTCGACCGCAATATTTTTACAGATGATGATTTTCTCGTTAGCTACGTAACCGACCGTGATTTTCCCATTGATGCTGATGAACCGATGGAAACAGCGAGAGAAGAAGAGTTAAGAACACCTCCAAAAGAAGTTCCACACACATCAAGATTAACTCCAATTAACGTGGAAGAATCGCCAATACAAAATTGTTCTCATACTTCTACTAAAGAAAAAGATGCAATAACAAGAAACCTGTTTATTTCTCCCGAACAGTTTAAAGGTTTTCCAAAAGCGGGGGCAAGGAAGTCTAAAAAGCCACGTACCAAAGGACGGAGTTGTATTGCAACGGACACTCCTGAAAAGAGTTTCTTTGAGGCTAAAGAAACTGAAAAACAACGCAAAATGTCCTTAAAAAAAAGTTCACTTTTACGTAAGAAAAAAAAAATAAGTGACGTATCATCATCTGAAGATGAAGTTGCAGCTTCAAGCTCTATGGAGGGAGATTCGGATGAGGATATAGAATGGCCACCGGCATTGGATCCTTCTGGGTTTGAAGAATTGGATAGAGAACCCATACTTGGCGATTTCGTGCTAGTGCACTTCCAGACAAAAATAGCAGTGTTTTATATAGGACAAGTAGCTAAAGAGAAGGATGATAACGATGTAGAAATCAATTTCATGAGAAGAAGTTTGAAAGACGAACGCCACTTTGTGTTTCCTGTTGTTCCTGACGTGGCACCGGTTTCACTAAATGACATAAAAATGATCCTACCAGCTCCTACTTGCTTGGGGAAAACAAAAAGGCTTCAGTCATCCTTTAAATTTGAACTCGATTTCACATTATTGAACATGCGTTAACAAAAATAAGGTGTTTCATTGTGACCTACTGTGTGTTTTACTGTGGCCCGCCAGTGGGCCACAATGAAACAGATGTGACATTTTTCTGTCTGATAGTTTTTAGTAGTTTTTTTTTATGTTGTTCTAATTTGCAAATGGAATTACCTTTGCAATGTGTTAAAGTTTCATTAGAAATACTCAGTTGTTGATTTTTCAGTTTTTGCTAATAAATAAAAATTAAAAACACTAATACGCTAACGCTAAACCTTACAATTTATGAAAGTCGAGGAAACAGCAACTCTGCTATATGCTACCTATGGAACGAGACCATCGCTAGACGGGGGGGACAGGAAATCGCCTCATGTTTGCTTTCCTATATAAAAAATATTCCTAAAGACATCAATGAAATAATTTTGTACAGTGACTGCTGTCCCGGTCAAAACAGAAATATATTTTTACCAATTATGTTTTTGACAGTGATTGAAGAGTTTAAAAATATAGGAAGAGAAATGACAATTAGTCACAAGTTTTTAGTACCTGGGCATACACATATGGAGGCAAATACTATTCACGCCATCATCGAAAAAGCCAAGAAAAGTACGACATGTAAAATTGACATTCCTAGAGACTGGGCAAACCTCATTCGAATGATCCCCAGAAAGCCCCCTATTTTAGTGCAAGAGCTGGGTTTGAATGATTTTTTCAACTTTAAGTTGCTTCTTCAAAAGCACTAGAAAGGTGAATACGAACGGCGAACCGGTATGTTGGAACAAAATAAGACACATCCAGTATAGGCACAATTATCCAGGATTAATGTTTTACAAAAATACTTTTGAAGATGATGTAGCGTTTCTTACTGTTGACTTGACAAGAAAGAAGACTCGAAATTCAAAACCAGAAATATGTAAACTTACTCCGTTAGCGGATAAGTCTTTGGGTATCCCCCAAAACAAGCTTCAAGATCTAAAAGAACTTCAGGCTTATATTGACGAGGGTAGCAGATTATACTATGGACATTTTTTAAGTGCCCTTACAGTCTCCCCAACAGCTACTGATAGGAGAGATCCGCAATGAAACGGACAGTCAACTTGTATGTTACTTTTTGTGCTGCTAAGTCGACTTGTTTTCAGTTTCGATTGTATAATTGAAAGATTGGCTATTATGTTTTAAAATAAAGCCAGTTAATTTCATTTTCAAAAATAACGTTTTGACTTGGGGGTATAATTAAAAAAAAGTGCAAAAATCCGTTTCATAGCATCGATGCATTGAACAGGACAGTCGGTGTTATGAATCGGACATCACTAGTAAAATACACCAATTATAATTTTAAAGATGTTTATTATATAAAAAAAAATCTAACAACACTTATTACAAAAAAAATTGCGCAATCCTGCCATGCCGCAGGTTTCGTGGGCCCATTTATGACAAATGTAACAATTTAGCCAATCTGTCTTGCTACAATCATAGTTGCCCTTACAAACTATACAATCGTTCTCTTCCAAGTGGTCTGTTTTTTCTGATCTATGTTTCTTGGTTTTATCTTTGGTTTGTTCTGGTGTTGCTTCTTTATTTATTTTCATTTGGCAATAATAATTGAGAGTGATGTCATCATCACTAGAATCGTGCAGAGATATGTTGTCATCAGTTTCATCTGAACTAGACTCTTGCAGTGAAGATATGCGTTTTTTTGTTACAGTGGATATTGTTTTTTTTGTTCGATTTTTTGAAGTAGATAATTTCATGTCTTCTAAAAGTTTGTCTTTTTCGGGAGTATCCGTTATAACTGTTGTCTTGCCTTTTCGGGGACCTCTTTGTAATGACTTTTTAGGGGCAGCTTTCGGATATGGTCTAATTTGTTCGGGAGACACTACTGCTAAGAATTGCGATATAGATGATGGCAAGATATTCGAAAATGTTACTGGCGTGGTATTTAAAGATGTTGATGGCATGGTATCTGAAGATTTTGATGGTATGATATCTGAAGACGTTGATGGCATAATATCTGAAGATGTTGATGGCATGATATCTGACGATGTTGATGGCATGGTATCTAAAGATATTGATGGCAACGCAGGAGGCTGGAGTTTTTATTTGACTGAGCCAATAAAGCGGGATCCGGTCTGTCTGAAACATAAGCAGATAAAAAATCGTCATCCGTAAATATGTTCCTGTTAAATGGATGGATACCCGTTTTCGAAAATGATTTAATAATATTTTCCATTGAAAAGGCTTGGATAAATGCTTCCCTTGCAAATAATGCCACTTCATATATGGTGATCGTCTGTCCGGGATTTGACAACATCCAAGAGTTCATGGCAGCTCTGTAGCGTGTTTTGAAAGGTCCGTATACACATACATCGGCTGGTTGTAGGCGATGGCTGCAATGTGGAGAAAAAGTAAGGATGATAATGTTGTTCTTCCTTGCTAGCATCACAACCGCAAGCGTAATGTGAGTTTTGTGGTTGTCCATTAAAAGTAAGCACGGATTATTTTCCCTAGGCTTGACAAATTTTATAAAATGTTTTATGGCTTCCAGGAATGCCTCTTCGGTCTTCCAGCCGCTGGGATTTGCTAATCCAAGGGCTCCTTTAGGTCCTTCTTTTAACATAACATCTTTGTAATGCACCCTCGGGAATATGAATACTGGAGGAATGGTACCTCCTAAAGCATTGAGGAATCCCAACATTGTTACTAAAGTTCCTCTCTCTGCAGAAGTAACTTGTCCTACTTGTTTTGAACCTCGGACTGCTACCACTCTAGGAGGGTTTGTCACAGTTAGACAACCAGTTTCATCTAGGTTCCAGATCATGTGAGGCTCAAAGTTGTGTTTGCCCAAAACGTGTTCTAAATTGTTGTAAAAGTCATTGATATTAGCCCGGTTAAATGAAGTTGCTCTAGAAAGTGTTCTCTGGTTTTCGTAAGGCCAAAGTATTATTTCTTTTGATGAAACCGCGAAACCAATCTTTAGTAGCTATTTCTTTTTTATTCCATGACAATGGCGATATATTGTTGGCCTTAGCAAACTGATACGCCACTTCTCGGACCTGAACGGTAGTTAATCCATAGCACATCTTGGAACAAGTTTTTAAATAATCGGCCAGCATTTTCTCCTGCTCGCTGGAAAATATTCGTTTATTGCCTATATTGGGTTTATGGTGGTATTCTCCTTCCTGGTCTTTGGCTTTTTTGCACAGGGTCGCTAAATATGATTTAGATATATTATGTGCAGCAGCCACTGATCGTATTGACTGGTTTCTACCAAGAACTTCTTGAACTGCAAGTTCAACTACATTACCGGTAGGTCGTATGCGTTTCCTATGTGTAGGCGTAATTGCCTGCAAACAAAAGTAAAATATTAATTTATTTGTCATAAAAATAAACATACATGCTCAGTGTTTTGAAACGGAAACTTAAAGTGTATTGAAACGGACGGCCGATTCAATGCGTCAAAATATGTCCGTTTCAATGCGTTGGTCTATTTGAGGTTAGAAAATGAAATAAAATGTAAACAGAAAACTATTTGGCAAAATCATTGTATGTAGCCTAATATTCATGCACTAGTGTCAACTTATATATGAATTAAAAAAGTTAATTGTTTATACGTTACCTGTGCCATGGTTCACAGTTTTGATAAATAAATTACTTTTTGGCGCCAGAAATCACAATGCCGCGTGGTACGTGTACCGTTCACACTAATGAACTGCAACTTCAGAGGATCACTGGTGGCTATACAGTGTTGCCATGTCGTAGTAATTTTGAATTTCTATGTCTTGCGATTTTTAAATTAATGGAAGTGTCCGTTTCAAAGCCTGTCCGTTTCATTGCGGATCTCCCCTACATTAGATGACGACGAAGAGGAGATCCTTGATGACGATATGTAGGAGATTGATGTTTTATGTTAAAAATGCTTAAAATATAGAGTTAAATTTAAAAGATTACATTAATTTAAGTTAAGTTTTAAAAACTTAAAAGATCATTTTCTCAAATTGATAAAAAATGACATTGGCCCTTTTAGAACCAAGCCACAGAATTATATTAGAATTCATGTTTTTTTCAACATAAAACAGAAGAACTGTTCACTTTTTACTTGTTTTATTAATATTATAGAAAACAATTCCCTAAACATACCTTTAAAAGTATTCTAGGTAGGTATTTGTTAAACTTATTAATGCAAACATAAATAGCATTGTAATGCCCAAATAACTCTTTTTACACATTTATTCCCATACAACACCAAAAATACACTTGTTTAAGTACAGAGACGGTAATGATAAAACCTATGCCACTAACTCAAAAACACATAAATTATTAAAAATGTACGCCTTGCTTTTTGTGGCAGTGGCCACTTTTTACACATTTAATAATACAGGTTGACCTTTTGTATGGTTTTACCTAGAAATACGTTAATTTTTTTTTTCAGGTTTATTATATCTAATATTAAAACTGTTTGAAAATTACCCATGGTAGATTTAATCCTTTAATGGATTGTAACAACAATGTTAAATTTTTAAAATGATAGAGGAATGGTAAAATTAAACCAATGATATTGTTACTTCAACCATTTTATTTGGTATATCTTTAGTGTGATTTAAATCAACCTAATATTCGATTGATTTTATCATACCAAGTTAATTATTTCATAGGATTGATTTAACCGCATCATTGCGTTGTTGCTATTTAAACTGATTATTGGGTTAAATCAAACCTATTTGGGTTAATTCAATCTTTTACTTTTTTCTGTGTGTGTAATAAAACCGACCCTTTAAAGTCGGTGACGAAAATGCATGTCTTTATTACCTCGGTGACGAAAAAGCATACGCCCCCCGCTACACGCAATTTTCATATCGTCGGCTTAGTAAGAAAACCGCGTAACTCCCATTTTTAAGCAAATTGATATTGTGGTGCCATCTTGCAAGAAATTATTTAACCTATCAATTCAGAAAACTTCACACGTGTGTAGATGCGTGTTCCCGCTCAAACGCTAATTATTGAAAACAACTTAACTCCAACCCTTTGTCTTTAAAATAGCAAAGCGCGTAACTCCTAGTTGGTATATACGTTTGAAGCGTGTGTGGCTCGCGTTGTGAGATTTTTACCGGTAAGTTTTTGAAAATATTATATTTAAAACAAATAGTTAGTTTAATAGAACGCAGACTTGTTTCTTAATATATTATTTAACTTTACATATAAAGAAAATAAAATCTAAAGGTAATTTACTTGACTTGAATTATAACGTGGACATACGCGGTTTTCAAAATTAGATTTATTTCCTTACCGATGGAGATACGTGGTCTTCCACGTTTTAATTTACTTTTATCTTTACAGTATGTTTTAAAATATTATAGAGATATCGGTACCTAGGAGTTTATTTTAAAATTTAGACTGCACAAGAAAATAAAACTTAAAATTACTTTCTTTTCAATTACAGAAATGGCCTCGCGTGCGGAAAAAATATTGTTATTAGCGATTCAAGCATCGAAGAGTGGTAGCTTTATTGTAAGTAAAGATACTGGAATACTAACACCTGCATTAATTGAATGTGATTTAGGAGATCCCCACAATTTAAACTCAAATAATTATGAAATATATCCGTCCGAACATGTTTTATTAGGATTAGATCTTAACAAAACCGAAGTACCTGTACAGTTAGACAATATTACTAAAAACCCTGATGAAGGAAATAGTTCTGGCAAAACGAATCTTCCCATTCCCGAAGACGAAATTTTCGAAGGATCTCGTTATTATGACGGTATTGTTGATATCATAGAAGCAGAAGAGGTACTGCCTGTTCCAGATCAAGCGGCGAACATTGATGAAGTAGTTACATCCGATAATCTTCTATTATTAGATGTTAATAATACCGAAGTGCCGGTAGAGTTAAACAATATTACAGGAATTTCTGATGAAGATGATTCTGATAAAACTTATGTTCCTGTTCCTGAAAACGAAAACTCTGATTATCCTGAAAGTGATGACGATTTTGAACCACATGAAGATGCTGTTGGAGTAGTTGGAGATCAAACCGCGAATATTGAAAGAACTGAAAATATTTTAAATATCAAAGTGAGAAATAAAAGAAAAATGCCTTCAGGATGGAAAAACAATGAAAACAAAGAAAAGCGTTTAAAAGGATTACCTTACATGGGCAAGAAAAAAAATGAAGAAGATTGGGATTATAATATTCAAAAACCGGGTAAATTTTGAGCGAATCCTTGTAACTGTACCCTTAGTAAGAAGAAATGTGTGATACTTTGTCAGAAAATGACAGCAGAAAACCGATTAAAAATTTTCCAACACTTTTGGAATGACTTAAATTGGGGCCAGAGACAGGTAGGGGAAAGTGGGGGAACTGTGCGCAGCGGGTAACCGTGCGCACCTTTGAAACGTCAGATTCCGAGGTATTTTAAGAAAGTGTTGGCAACTATGCTTGACTGACGTGTGAGACGATTTGCTTAAGCCACGAGCGGTGGCTATGGCTTGACAGTTGTTTACTGTATTTGCATATGTGTGTATCGATGGTTTTTGATGTTATTTTACACGTGCATGAATTAAGACGGTAAGTCAATATTTCTCAAGTAACTGTTCTAAAATAGATATTTTCTTAAACAATAGGATCAACTGCTTCTGCCCATGCAATTTCGGTACATTTTAACTACATAATTTTTAGGATATTAACGGATTTATTTTTAGAGTCATGAAGGGGTAATTATGCGCAAGAATGCGCACCATTACCCCGCACTTAATTAAATGGTAAAAAAATAAAGTATTTTTCTTGCAGATGCCACGCAAATACAAGCGGAAAACGAAGATAAATTCGTATAGTGAAGAATCACTACAGGCGGCGCTAAATGCCATACGAAACGATGGCAAGAAAATTAGAAAAGTTGGTAGATTTTATTCTATTCCGGAGTCAACTCTAAGGAAAAAACTTTTACAAAATGAATCCAAAATCAATCCTCTTGGACGAAAGGCAATATTCTGCAGCGAAGTAGAAACCGAATTAAAAGAGTATGTCTTGACACTAGCAAAATTATTTTATGGCATAACACCTAAACAGCTGAGACAGTTGGCATTTAAATACGCAGCAGCGAACAACATTGATAACGAATTTAATAAAAATACTCAGCTAGCTGGTAAAGATTGGCTATACGGCTTTCTTAATCGAAATCCTGAAATAAAATTAAGGCAGCCTGAAGGTACTAGCCTTAATAGGATTGCGGCATTTAATTTGGAAGAAACTAAACTCTTTTACTCTAACTTGGAAGAAGTTTTACAAAAGAAAACATTTGAAGCTAATCGAATTTTTAATATGGACGAAACAGGCGTAACTACCGTTCAGAAAAAATGCCCCAAAGTTTACAGTCAGAAGGGAGTAAAAAGAGTAGGAGCTGCTACTTCAGGCGAACGAGGTAGAACGATAACAAGTGTCTTCTGCATGAGTGCTGCTGGGAACTACATTCCACCCATGCTAATTTATCCCAGAAAAAGGATGGTTTTTACACTTCAGAAGAATGGGCCAGTGGGTGCCCTTTACACATGTTCAAAGAATGGGTGGATAAACGGAGAACTTTATCTTGATTGGTTACACCACTTTGCAAAACATGTGAAACCCACCGCTGACGATCCAGTATTACTTGTACTGGATAACCACTCCAGCCATATATCCGTACAAGCGTATGATTTCTGCAAAACCAATCATATCCATGTAGTGTCTCTACCGCCTCATACTTCACATCGCCTACAACCCCTGGACCTAACTTTTTTTGGGCCTTTAAAAAACGCGCTTTACAGGGAATATGACCTATACCTAACATCGACAGGTCATGAAAAAATTACAGAATATGACATAGCAGAGCTTCTGAATAAAGCTTTTATTAAAGTGGCATCCATGGACAAAGCAGCTTCCGGTTTCCGATCCTCAGGAATATTTCCCTTTAATCCAGATCTATTTAATGAAGACGATTTTGCTCCTGCCCAACAATTAAGGTCATTTTCTGTAGAGGCTTGCGAAGATCCTAAAAATGACACTGGTGAATCCAACCAAAAAATTAACAGTGTTTCTGATCCAATAACCCCAGAGCCTCAAGAAATTTTAGACAGTCAAATAGAACAAGAAGCTATAATGGCAAAAATAGTAATAAACGAAAATCAGCCGTCTACATCCAACTTTGTCCAATATTCTTTACCGTCTACGTCCAAACAAAACAACTCATTTTTTAAGTTTGCTCCAATTTCCCAAAAAAAATCTAAAGAATCAATAAAAAAGGTTTCTCGTTCTAAGCAACACTCAAAAATCCTTACTAGTACCCCTATGAAAAATGAATTAGAACTAGCTGAAGAAAAGAGGAAGAAAAACAAAGAGAAAAAAAATATTAAATCAAATGGAGGAAAGAAAAAGACTAATAAAACTACAGAAAAACATAAATCCAAAGTTCAAGACGACGAAACAACCGAGGTGACGACACAGAATGATCGCAATAGTGATGAAGTGGAAAAATCATATTTTACCATTCCATCTTCCAGTTTTTACAAAGATAAATGCCAAGAACCCAAAAAAGTTAACGCTGCAAAAAGAGTGCGAAGGCGCATAGATCAATCACCAGAAATAAATCAAAGAAAAAGGAAAGAACCAGAGTCCTCTGATTCATCTGAAGTATCTAATGACATGGATGATAATGATTTATGTGACGATGATGAGTTGGATGATATTATCGACTTAAGCTATGTCCCGTCCGATGAAAATCCCGAAGAAAATATTACATGCGGAATTTGTGGGGAACAAGGGAAAACTGAGCTATGGTATAGGTGTGTCGTATGCGGCTTATGGAACCATGCAGCGTGTACCGGTGAAGACTCACCTGCACAATACATTTGCGACTTTTGTAAATCCTAAAGTTTGAAATATATTTTGGTTTAATAAATATTTTTGGAATGTTTTATGCCCTAATCTGCTGCGCATAATTCCCCACTCAATGCGCACGATTGACCCTCTGGGTGGGGAATTGTGCGCAAGTGCACTTTTGTACTTTTAGCAGTATTGTACTTTAAAAACTTTATTTTTTCCTATAATTGATTTACATGCTGAAAGTAAACTAAATAGCACTTCCATTACGGTATTTACATTTAAATTATCTACAATGACATCAGTGTTATAACGATTTCCGCTTAAGTGCGCACAGTTCCCCCACTCTCCCCTACAAGTGCAAACACTAGTAAAAAGTGAGAACGTTAAAAGAAGAAGAGGAGGTAAAAATAATATATCCAAAAGAAATTTATCTATAAAGTACTTTTTAAAAGTTGGTTTAGAAACCACAAGGGTTTGTAAGCGCATGTTTCTTGGTACGCTGGGTTTAAAAGAGACTATGGTTCTAAATTATATTAAGAATGGTAAATTATTTCCTAGAGAAGAAAATCACATTGTTGCCGATGGTGCCACCATTAGCAGAAAAAGTGAGGTACGAAAAATAAATTTTCAAGGAAAAAATGGTGCCGTGTACAAGTTTTTACAATCGCTTCCTAAATTGGAAAGCCACTACTGCCGATCTTCAACAAAAAAAATGTATTTGGAGCCAATGTGGCATACTAAAGCCGAATTGTATAGGTTTTTTAAAAATAAATATTGTGTGGAAGAAAAACTGGAATGCTCGTCAATTTTTACTTTTTGTAAAATATTTGAAGAATTAAATATATCTTTGTACACCCCTAAAAAAGATCTCTGTGACGTATGTGAAGCTTATAAAACACAAAATTTGTCTGAAGAAAAATACCTTGAACATCAAACTTTAAAGCAAGAAGCACGGAAAGAAAAAGAAAAGGACAAATCTGCAACTGATTTAAAGGTAAACGTTTATGCAATGGATCTGCAATCTGTATTGTTGAGTCCTAAATCAAATGTATCAGCCATGTATTACAAAACAAAATTAATTGTGCACAACTTTACCTTGTACAATCTAAAAAGTCATGAAGGATTTTGCTTCTTATGGAATGAAAGCGAAGGTAGCATAACATCCAATGAATTCTCTAGTATATTATCCTACTTTGTGGAATCTCAAATAGCATCACAGAATGATTTGCAGGAACTAATATTTTATAGTGATGGCTGTACAGGTCAAAATCGTAACTCTACCTTATCTAACGCTTTTTTAAATTTATGCATAACTCACAATATAAAAATAACTCAAAAATATCTATGTAAGGGCCATACGCAAATGGAAGTAGACTCGATGCATTCGACCATTGAGCGCCAGATACGAGCTTGTAAAATTAATCTTCCTGCTGATTATGTCTATCATTGTATAAAAGCCAGACAAAATCCTGCGCCTTATGAAGTTTAAATCATACCTTTTTTAAGAAATTTGATGGTCTAAAATTTTACAATTCAATTCGCCCAGGTCGAGCTGTAGGTGATCCTGTTGTTACCGACATAAAAGCACTTCAATATTTATCTAATGGTGAAATATTTTTTAAGTTAAGACATACTCATGGGTTTAGTAAGTTGGACAGCAGAGTAATTAAAAAAATTATTCCCTGCAAATTCAACGATTTGCCCCCTTTGTACGTCCAACGAAGAAAAATAAAAAAAGAGAAGTACAACCACCTTCAGATACTAAAAGCAGGGCTCTTAGAAGATTATCATAAATTTTATGATGAACTTCCATACGAGTAAAGTACCTAGATTCTAGATAATATATACCTTTAAGTTGTGTTCCTGAAAACTGAACGCTTTATAGTAGAAATATTATTATAACCTACCTAACTAGATATTATTTGTTTCTAAAGACTTTGAAGCTTAGTTTTTAGTTAAAGTTTTAAGCTATTTAATAAAATAAACATATTATTATACTGTTAACTACACTTAGGTTTATTTTTAGGATTAGGGGAGAGACGGGGAATACCGACCACGCGGGTAAAACCGACCACCTAGTTTTACATTCAAATAGCCCGCCAACATTTGACATCTACCGCGGCAGCAATCCAAGACCAACCCTATTATTCAGTTTACCGCTTAAACTGGCGATATCACAACGCTTTTGGCAGTGAAAGAACAATTTGTGATTTAGTGATTTTTATTGCAAGTATTTTCGAATGAAAAATAGGTAAGTAATATAAATTGTGGTTACCTAAACTTATGTCCAGTAGTTAACAATATTACGTAGACATATTGCAATGTAATTATGCATCAAATTTTGATTTAACCTTACTTTTAACGGAATGAAACGAACTTGTGTTTGTAGGTGTACTTTCGGGTAATATCGATCAGAGTGATCGGTTTTACCCGAAAGTGATCGATATTACCCGCCAACGCCAGAGTAATATTATTTTACCTATATATTTATTTTTAATTGCAGACACGATGCCATTTTCTTATAAAAGAAAGACAACTCGTGCCTCATGGTCCATAGAAGATCTAAAACGGGCTATATCGGCGGTAAGAAATGGAAATGGCATAAGAAAAGCCGCAAGATTATACGGAATTCCTTATGCAACTCTTCAAGATCATCTGCGGGGAAAGACATCTGGGGTAAAGAATCAGTTAGGAAGAAAGACGATATTTACACCTGAACAAGAAACAGAGCTTTGTGACCAGATTATCCGACTTTCAAAAATGTTTTATGGAGTTTCCCCACTTGATGTGCGTAAAACTGCTTACGAGTATGCCCAAGCCAATAATATTAAACATAATTTTAATTCTGAAAGAAAAATGTGTGGTAAGGATTGGTACTATGGGTTTTTAAGACGAAATCCGAGAATCTCACCTCGCAAACCTGAGGCAACGTCATTAAATAGAGTCATGGCCTTTAATGCAGAAGAAGTCAACTTATTTTTTTCAAATCTGGAAATGTCCTTTCAAAATTATAAATTTTCTCCCAATAGAATTTATAATGTTGATGAGACAGGGATCTCCAATGTACATACCCCAGGCCGAATACTAGCAACTAAAGGGCAGAAACAAGTTGGTGCTGTTACCAGTGGTGAACGAGGAAAGCTGACAACTGTTATCTGTGCGATGAGCGCCTCTGGTGATTTTGTCCCCCCCATGTTTATTTTTGGTAGAGGGAAGATGCAATATGAGCTGACAAAAAACGGACCTACCAATGCCATTTATAAAGTATCAAAAAATGGTTGGGTGAATGATGAGTTATTTTTTGATTGGATGAAGCACTTCGCTGCCCAAGTTAAATGTTCTGTGAATGATAAAGTGCTATTGGTGATGGACAATCATGGTAGTCATTCTACTTTAAAAATTTTCGACTTCTGCAAGGAAAATGGTATTGTGGTCGTTACTCTACCTCCGCACACCTCCCACCGGTTGCAACCCTTAGACGTTTGTTTCTATGGGCCGCTTAAAACTGCTTATAACCAAGAATGTGGACATTTTATGAAATCTAGGGATTATCAGAAAATTCAACAGACCGATATTGCCGAAATATTTAAGAAGGCCTATAACAGAACCGCGACTATAGAAAAGGCAGTGAAAGGGTTTGAGACCACAGGCATATATCCACTAAATCCACACGTGATAAATGAAGAAGAATTTGCACCGACCCAAATAGTTGTTGACAGAAACCAATCTGCGAGCGACGAACGAAACAAACAACCAGGAGGTGAAGTAGAGCAGTTAGACAAGAATAAACCTGGGCCTTCAGGATTATCAGTTAATAAAAAAAACAATCAAAAATTTTAAGAAAAAGAAGCATTCACAGGACGATGATTATTCTAGTGATGATTCAGGATCCATCGAACTGGTAACTGATACAGATGAGAGTGACGACGATGATAAAACAGTGGAAGTTAACGTATCTTTTACAGATTTATTACCTGCACCAAAAAATAGAAACCATCAACGTAAAGAACACCCCAGAAAAGCACATTCAAAAATTTTTACCTCTACACCTAATAGAGAAGAACTTGAATCCAAAAAAAATGCAAAGGATAGAAAGGAAAGTTTAGCAAAAAACAAACAAGTTAAACGAAGTTTAGTTGACCAAGATGGAAAGCAAGAAAGCAAGCAAGAAAAATCCATTAAGAAGAAAAACAGGCAGGAAGTGGCAACCGAGCCTTGTTTCTTATGCGATGAATTTGGCAGGGATGGAGAATGGTGGCTGGTATGTATTACGTGTGGTGTACCAGCTCATGCAGAATGTGCAGGCTGCGATATCCGTAGTGATTACATTTGCGATTTCTGTTCCAATAAATAATTTTGTCATATTTTCTATATTTTTTTATGTGATCGGTTTTACCCGACGATGTCGGTTAATATCGACCGGTGACGTTTTTTGATTTAAATTATTTTTGACGATGTTCTAACTTTAGAATAATTTTTATGTTTTTAGAAGTACTTAGTTAAATATGTATTTAAAACAATGAGACTATTACATTTATGTTTTCTATTCAATCTGAATTTTTTTGAATCGTTTTAATTTATGTGGTCGATATTCCCCGTCTCTCCCCTATTTTTTAAGTTCAAGTCACTCGTTTAGTTTGCAAAGATTGATGTTAGTTTAAAATACCTATTTGTTTTTAGTTTGAAATAAAATTTTTGATTCCTATAAACTTATTGGTTTTCTTAACGAAAATCGCGTAACTCCTAACGATTATTTGAAATTTTTTTGGAAAAATGCGTAAGTCCATTTAAATTGCCTGAATTTGCTCAAAATTATTTGTTTGAACAAATTTCGACGTATTTTGTCTTAAACTCGAAACCATAAAAGTTAGCCAGTTGAAACGCAAACACAACCTAAATAATATAGTTTTTATTGTTTTCTGTAAAATTTTCTGAAATGGAGTTACGCGGTTTTCTCACTAAGCCGACGATATATCCACCTGTGATGACTCATACTTGTCGGCTTCATGGCCTTGTTCTTCTGAGGCTAGTGTATCACCTTGTTCCGTTACGTTCGGGCCATCGGGGACTGCCCCTTGTTGTTCGATCACATCGACCGGTAGGAATTCAAGCGGCAATGTCATTCACCGTAGAGCCAATCGATTGTTTTGGGGCGGGGCTATCACCATAGTTACAGGGTTTAATTTATGCAATAATTATAAGAGGAGGGTTTAGAGATAGCCATGGGGGTGTTATTATTATGCAAGCCAATGACAAGGACGAAATTCGCCGGCTGGTGAAGTCAGTGAGGTGAGAGGGACATTAACTAAGAATTTATGTTTTTCCACTAAAAGTTTGGTTTTATTAATAGATATAGAACAAGAGTTCACTATAGCTCAGAATAGGAAGTATTATTAGTATAATATGCTTATAGAACAAAGTGGATATAGAACAAAAATAACAACACGCGAGGAATGTCGGCTATAGAGTAGGTATTAGGTATGTTGTAGGATATAGAATAAAACTTACACAGAAACATGGCATGCTTTGCTTTAAACGGATATAGAATAAAATTATACCATAGAACATAATTGCCCCAATAAAAGTTGGTTTTTAAAGGATAAAGAAATAATTTTGTCACTCATATTTTGGATATTGAGCAACTTAGCCTTCTAATTTTGCTGGATATAGGATCATCTGGCAAAAATAAAAATAAAGGTGTATTTAACTTAATTTCGACTAAAAGTGGATATAGAACACTATAATCCTAGGGTTACGAAATAACGAGCATTAGGGTAATGGCGGTAAGAGTACGCGTCGTCCAAGAGTCCGCACTGCCCTTCGTTTAGCCACGCGTAGATGTCGGCATAAACCCAGCTGTTTATTTAGTTTAGTGCCTACGTTCAGAGCAAACAATATTTACCTCTGTGTGACACGGCTCTGGTCTGGTAAGCAAAAAATTAAAAATTTACCAGTTTTGATCTAATATTTTTGAGTCACTTGGTAGTGATTGAATATTTTTTTTTGCCTATTGTTTAATTTATGTAAGTAGGTATTGTTAAAAACTAATGCTTTTAAGGCTTTGATTGACATGTTCAGTTTATAGGTTATGTTTAAACAGAAATGTGCATGGGTTAATAAATTGCTTTTGTACCAGAAGGTTAAGAGTACGCGGTTTAAGAGTACGCACGCGTACTCTTAAACCTAAAGCTTGCAATGCGTACTCTTTGCCTGATTCTCATTGCATAGTTTTATCATATGTTTTGGTATTTTAGATCAAAATGGGGAAGTATCGACGCAAGACCGATAGGAAGTTAATATTTACGGCAGAATTATTAGAAGAAATAAAGGAGAAACTGCTGCAAGGAATGAGTAAACGATCAGTAGCAGATTCAATCGGCGTACATGAAGCAACATTAAGAAAACGGTTGAAAGCAGGAACGGTGCCAACATCACTTGGTCATTTCAAATTTGTTTTTACCCCAGAAATGGAGGAGGAACTAGCTACGTATTGTAGAGATTTAGATAAAACATTCTATGGACTCACACTTAACCCAGCAAACATTTATGATTGGTTTTAAGTCGGCCGACTGTGCGCAGATCTATTTTTGATCGGGATCGGTTTACTTGGAACGGTAAACCATTTAATTTACGCCCCGTTCCCGACAATCGGGAATAGTAATCGGATCTGAATCGAAAAAACATTGATATTTCGATTGTCGGTTGAACACGATCTATTATATGTCGATTATTTTATATTAACCGACGCTCTTTCTTTCGTCATCGAAAATGTTAATTTTAGACGGCGAGAGCCAACGGAATAGGTAATGCAATAAAAATTAGTTAGGAATTCAAATTTTAGCGCCATTTCACGGTAGTATCGTATCCTGCATTACCGACCACTGCATGTGACGATGACGTCAAATGCAAATGGCGTTCTTTAGTTCTTTGGCTTCGGTCGGTGTGTTTTTGTGTTTTTCGGCGTTGCATACGATTAGAGTGATTTGCTGTTTCGTTACATTTTCATATTTCCAAATTTCAGGTAAGTTTTTTGTCTTTTCATTTAGGTATTTTTATTGCCAAGTATAAGTTCAGTAAATTATTGTTAGGTAATTCGTGGTTTACGGTTTTTAAATTTCATTTATTTTACTGGCAATTCACTGACATATATTTTTTGTTTGTAGGTTGTACGATTGTGATCATTGTGCCTTCTAAAATTAAAATAATGTCTCAAGAGGCTTTCTATATAGATCCCGATATTAGCCAGGAGTAAGTAATTATTACCTTTCGATGTAGGTACCTACCTAATAAGTACTTTCATATTTATCAATTACTTCTGCAAAACTGTATATAGGTATTAAGTACTCAATTGTACTTGAGATCTTTGTACAACTAAACAGGTGTACCTACCTCCTTCACAGACCTTAACCTATATTTAACTATGCATTCTGTAAGTAAGCGACAACAAAGGCGAATAAGAAAAAAAAATGTAGAAAATATTATGAAATATCTAGCTACACCTAGTTCAAGCAATGTACAGGTAAATCAACCATCCAATACAATAGACCATAATGAGGCCCATTCTTTTGACGTAGACATTGAACCACAAGAAAATGTGCATACACCATCTGATATGGAAACGGAATCAGAAAGTTCTAATAGTCCTTGCAATATGTTTGAACATTTCTCTGATTTCAGTTCATATTCCTCAGACACCTTTAAACAAAATTCCGCAACTTATTCTGAACAGTTAGTTACACAAGACTTTTTAAGAAGTTGGGCCTTAAAACATAATTTGACTCATTCAGCTTTAAGCGAACTTCTTTCCTGGTTTCAAACCAACCCCACTGTCACAGATCTTCCAAAAGATGCCCGCACATTGCTAAACACTCCCAAACAAATTAATATTGAAAAAATGGGAAAGGGAGAATTTTATTATTTTGGGATTTTGAACAGCTTACTTGCAAGAATATCAAAGCCTGAACTTGAAAATATAGACACACTATTTTTAGATTTTAATATAGATGGTATCCCTTTACACAAAAGCACACAAACTTCATTTTGGCCTATACTTTGTTTTGTTCGAAATTTAAAAACATTGCCATCTCCATTTCCAATAGCAATTTATTGTGGTTCTGGTAAACCACCTTTAGAAGAATTCTTTAAAGACTTTGTTCTGGAACTAAAACTATATTTAGATGGTGGCATATCTTTGTTTGGAAAGCAAATTATGGTTTCTTGCAGGTCTTTTTGTTGTGACACTCCAGCACGTTCATACCTACGTAAAAGGAACACAAGGTCATAACTCTTACACGGGTTGCGATAAGTGCTGTGTTAGAGGGGAGTATGTTAAACACCGTATAGTTTTTCCAGATATTAAAGCTCCTTTAAGAAATGATGTAGATTTTCATGCAAAAGAGTACGGTGGGTATCAAAAAACAACATCGCCTCTAACTGAATTAGGTATAGGACTAGTATCTTTATTTCCTGTGGATTATATGCACAGTGTTTGTTTGGGAGTAGTAAGAAAGTTATTAAATGAATGGCGTACTGGAAACAGATTTCTGCATCGATTTGAGCCAGCAAAGCTTGCTATATTAGAAACTAGAATACAAAATATTTCTGATGGACATTATTGGCCAACTGAAATAACTCGAAAACCAAGGTCCATATCCCAATTAGATCATTGGAAGGCTATTGAGTTTCAAAATTTCCTATTATATATTAGTCCATTATTAAAAGATATTTTACGCAAAAATATTTTTTGTAATTTTATGCTTTTGCGCTTTGCAATAACTATACTTTTAAATGAGAACCTCAATAGTACTTATAATAACTATGCTAATGATTTGTTAAAACTATTTGTAAAAAATGTAATTCAAATTTATGGAAAGGAATTTTGTGTCTATAATGTACACTCATTAATCCATCTTTCTTCAGATGCAAAATGTTATGGTAGTTTAAATGGAATTAATTGTTTTATTTTTGAGAATTACCTTGGCTTTTTAAAACGATCCTTAAGAAAATCGAACCAAAATTTGCAGCAAATTGTGCACCGAGTAATTGAAGGACGAAAAATGCAAACTGCTGAAATGTTGTGTAATGAAATTTCAGTTATTGGTAAACCAATAAGGCAAGATGATAAAAAAATTTTTTATAAAAAAATTAATTTTCAGGGGTACCTAATTTCCTTAAAATCTGGTGATAACTGCATCTTTTTAATGAACCAAGAAATTATGCTTGTTCAGTCAATTTACACAGATTTAGATAACATTTTTCTGACGGGAGTAATACTCCAAGATCGAAAACCTTTTTTGTCATATCCCACAGATAGTTCAATAGTCAGTTTATTTGAGGTGTCTATGGGAACAGAATCTGTCACAGTTTCTGTTACTGATTTGGATAAAAAAGCTATTCTTTTACCTTGGACTGTTGACAGATTTGTTTGTAGTCCATTCGTCAGTTGCCTTTAATAAACAATAATTAATTATCTACTTAAATTTATTTGTACTTTCATATGCAAGGGTTTTATTTCATTCCCTATTTAAGAGGGGTCCAGAGGTCTTTTGAGGTTCTTGTCAGTATTTTTGATTTTGATATTTTATTATTTTAAACTTTTTGCATATTAATTTGGACTTACTGAGCAAAATAAATACAAAATTACTAAAAGCTATAGGTATACTATGTACATTTTTTTATTACATATTTTAGTATAATTTTAATTCTAAGAAAATGGATGATTACTCAGTACCTATAATTTAAAAAATATGTAGTACAGAAATGACAAACCAATTTTATTTTATAGTTTATTTTGTGGATTTGAGACCAGATAAATACATACTTAAGAACAATTTGCAATTGGATTTTATGTTTAATAGTTAAATCACAGATAGTGGATTTGAGTTTTATATTGAAGGGAAGCATTTTAAGGGGTCCTATCCAATGTTTTTAGTGGTATGAATATTTCATTGTAATGTTATTCTATGCTAATAAATAATTTATTTTATATGAAAGTTAAGATCACATGGTCAGTAGTTTACTTATCTGTTTTTTATGGCCTCATTATATACTTAACATAGCTATACAATTTTCAAGAGAGTATTTAATTGTGGAGTTCCCTGAAGAGGAGTCTGATGGCAGCATGCCTATGGCTATCATCTCAAGTCTGTGGGTTTTTGAAAAAGACAGAAACACCTATTGTCATTGGCCAACCTATTTGAAATCAACTACAAAACGTGAAAAAGCTGTGATTGCCCATGCTCAGCTTGAGACTGAAAAGTGCACAGAATGCCTGATTCGCGTCAAAACCACCTCAAGTAAGTAAAGTTATTTTTTAAGTTTTTTCAATAAAAACCAAACAAAATAATTTTAAGCTGCCGAGATGCTTATTTCATGTAGGGGACGGACGGGCAAAATGGATAGGGCGGGCAAAAAGAATATTGCGTCGTATGAGACGGCTACGTGTGCGAGGGAGATAAAAAGAGTAACAGGTCCTTTTGAAGGCCTTGAACGATACGCATCAGTTTCCCGCTAGCCGCCGTGGTGTTTATATCGAAGAGTAAGATCGAAAAACCGATTGTGCCAAATAGAGATCCAAAAATCACGGTAAGTTATTTAGTTATTATTATGTTATTAATAATGGTGGATGTTGTGAACTTATTTTGTGACAAAGATAATTAAATTGGGCAACAACTGTAGCAACAGGTTTTTAATAATACTATATGTTCGTATTTTGCAGCGTGATTTAACCTTTTAGTACTGGACGGGCAAAACGGAGCCGGGCAAAATGAATAGTATCCATTTTGCCCGCCTCGATATTTTACTTTCTGTTTTTATTAACTTTCAAGTTTTTTATTTTTCAGATGGTGTATAACTATAAGAGAAAGACTGACAGAGCCAAATGGTCCGAAGATAATTTAAGGCGTGCCATTTTAGAAGCAAACAGAACCAATATTTTAAATGGAAGTCGAATGTATGGCATTCCCTACGCAACCTTACACAGACATGTAAAATCAGGCTGTACAGAAAAAAAGTTGGGTAGGTTTTCAACTGTTTTTACCCCAGAAGAAGAAACCGAATTGCTAAATTATGTGCACAAAATGGACTCTATTTTTTATGGTCTTACGCGGGTAGAATTTCTTAAACTAGCTGGAGAGTTTGCTAGAAAAAAAGGAAAAGGGGAACGCTTTAAAGAAAATGTGGCTGGAAAAGGTTGGTTTAAAAACTTTAAACTTAGACATCAACAGTTGGCACTAAGAGTCCCAGAACCAACATCAGTTGCCAGAGCCAAAGGTTTTAACCGTGAAGCTGTTAACAGATTTTATGATTTGTTGGAAACAATTATGGAAAAACACAATATTGTTCCTGAGATGATTTTCAACATGGATGAAACTGGGATTAGAACAACATCCACGAAGCCTCCAAAGATTTTGTGTAAGTCAGGGAAAAAACAAGTGGGAATAATTTCTAGTAATGAAAGAGGCGTCCTAACAACGGTTGTCTGTTGCTGCAGCGTTACAGGTTCGTTTATTCCGCCATTTTTCATCTTCAAGAGAAAAAGATTTGATCAACGATTATTAGATGATGCTCCGCCAGGCTCTGAAGCAACGATCACCGACAGCGGATGGATCAACGCCGAAAAATTCTTAAATTGGCTCAAGACCTTTATACAAAAAGTACGTCCCACTGAAGAGAGAAAAGCTTTGTTGATTCTTGATAACCACGAGTCACACAAAAGCTATGCTGCTCTTGATTTTGCTTCAAAAAATCATGTCATATTTCTATCAATTCCACCTCACACATCCCATCGGTTACAGCCTCTGGATGTGTCTGTATACGGTCCAATAAAGAGGTTCTTTGAAATCGAAATTAATGTTTTCCAAAAAGAATATCCAGGACGTGTAATTAACCAATTTGATGTGGCTAAACTCTTTTCTGCGGCTTACCTAAAAGGAGCAGCTCCAGCTAATGCAATAAGTGGTTTCCGATCAAGTGGCATATATCCATTCAATAGACATGCAATAAGCGATGAGCATTTTGCTCCATCTGAAGTTTATGAAGCTAGAGCTGAAGAGAGGCCAAATTCACCAAATGAAGAAGATCAACTTTTAATAGAGCCTGAAGAGCCAAATGTTGATGATGCAAACAAGTCAGATATTGACATTTTAAAAGACATTCGACCCATTCCAAAGCAAGTGAATAAACGAAATCTTAGAGGTCGAAAAACACAGAAGGCACAAATCCTTACAAGTACCCCAGTGAAAGAGGAACAACGTCAAAAATTTGAAGCTGCTTCAGCGAAGAGAAAAGTGTTCTTTAAAGATACTTGTATCGCAAGTCCATCACGTTTAAAAAAAAAAAACGGCGTACCCACAACCAAAAGTTACAAAAAACCGCAAGAAATTGAAAGTAGAGACTATTATTGCACGGTGTGCTCAGAGAAATATGTAAGTCCACCTCCAGAAGACTGGATACAATGCTCCACATGCCAGGAATGGACTCATGAACGTTGTTCCTCTTATTCTGGATATGGTTTATACTTTTGTGATTTGTGCGATGACTAACTTTTGATTTTGTTTAAGTATTCTTTTTGCCCGCTCAAGGAATTCGTTTTGCCCGCCATAGTAGGGCACAATGGATAAAAAACATTTGTTCTAAGTTTTTTTTATATAGAGAAAGGATTGTTACTTTTCTTGTTTTTTAATTTTTTTTAATAAAAAGTATGAGTTATTAATTAAAGTTTTTGATATTTGGAACTAAACATTTTGTGACAAGCTTAGCATTTATTTTTTTGAAGCTTACCATATCCATTTTGCCCGTCCGTCCCCTAGGTATTTAGTTTTATTGTAAAGCTCTGTAGCATTTCTAGTTTTAATATAATTTTTTTTCCAGCTGATTATCGGAAGTTAAACAGAAAGTTAAAAAAGCTAGAAGAGGAAGAAGAAGACTCTCAGACAGAAAGCGAACCTCAGAAGCGTAAAACAAAAAATCCACACAATTCTTCCATGTATGAATATTCTCAAGCCTTGAGTGATGAAGAGGAAATTCCCCCAGCCCCACTGCCGCTGAAAGAAAGATCGAAAGATCAACATTTAAATAAAAATAATAATCAGAGAAAGACAATAGCTGAGTTTTCCCTTACACCAAAAAGAATTTTAGACAAATTGACTTCAACTCAACAAAATATAATTGAGTTGTCTAAAAATTCATCAACAACTTTGATGAGAAATTCAGATAAAAATCTGAACTGTAACTGCCAGTGTCAAAGTTTAGAAGGTGAGTCAAAACTTCTATATTATTTAAAAGACTATTTATATTAGGTTGTCCATTTAGTGAGGGATTCTTAAAGAATTCCTCACCAAATGAATACCTGGTATAATTTAAATTTACCTAAACAGTCACCTAACTTTTTTTATGAAGAATCTGTAACCCTAATGTCTACAGTTATTCACATAAGTTCACTGTAATACAAACCTTTATAGTTCTCTATTATATTTTAGGTATTCTTAAAGAGATTTTAAACAGTTTAGAAGGCCTTAAGTCAGATACTAAGTATCTATTGCAATTGAATCAAAATAAAGATTTAGAGCTGCTGGCTGATACTGACATTACTTGCCTAAACTCATTTGAAGACATTGAAGAATTCAACAGTAGTTTAAAAAATGAAGACTTTTTTCGAAAAACAGTAAGTATAAATTACTTCAAATTTTTCTTCAAGTTCACATCTATATTTTTTCTCAAAAAATTTTTTTTTTAAATTAATAATTTCAGTAATTTTCTATAAACTTGGTCTGTTAATATTCGGATAAAATTTACCAAAAATGTAACATTATAAACTAAAAAGAACTAAATTGCAATAACTTTGCTTATTTAAAATTTAAGGGTTATTTACCACTTACATGCCCTCAGGGCATAAAAATTCAGTTTTTTTACGATATCTTTTTACTGAGGTAAAAATTTTAAATTTGGCCGCCATCAAATTTTGCATTTTTTCTTAAAAGATGTAAACGAAGATAGAGAATTACTAACTTTTTCTAAAATTCGCATCTCTTTCTACAATTTTCGAAGAAAAAAATTTAGACTTATTTCTTAAATTCAAGAACTAGAAGCCGTAAAATTGGATGCCGGCCAAATTTAAAATTTTTACCTCAGTAAAAAGATATCGTAAAAAAACTGGATTTTTATAGCCCGAGTTCATGTAAGTGGTAAATAACCCTTAATGTTTATTAGTTAATTTTTATTTTATGTTGTGTTTTTAGTTTTGTTGACCTTTTTTTGTTAATTTTTAGATTATTGGTGGCACAAGTTAAAATATATGTTTTTTTCAGACCATTAAACTCAGTCTAATTGGTGGCAAAGATGTAGGTTCCATAACAAGAAAAGTTTTAGGCCAAATTATCAGCCATCCGGTGTCACAAACCCTCAACTGGACGGGTCGCAACCATAAGAAAGGAATAAAGGATCAAGAAATGTTGGTTCAACTAATAATTTGTAAGTATACATACATTGTTATTATTAAAATTGCATTATAAAATTTAACTTACATATTGTAAAATTAATAAAATAACATAAAAATTGATAATAGTAATATAAAAATGTAATATGTATTTGAATTCCTTTGAATTAATTTTTGGGTAACTTTTTAGCGTCTGTACGTCGAAATGTCAACGGAAGAAATGCCACAATCGACGACATCGAATCAGCTATTAAATCCTGGCTGCGTAATGCAGGAGACAGAGCAGGTGGACGAATAAGTCGCAAAAAAGAAACTATGCCGAGTACTGAAGACTGAAATTTTTCCATTTCTTGTATTGTAGTTTCTTGTTTAAGATAAGATTAGATTTCTGTTTCTTAGTATTTAAGTTTAAAATTTCATATTTTAATGTAATGAAATAGTTCAGGATATTTTGATTTTATTAATAATTTAGTAATTAATTGAAAAAAAAAATCAAACTAACCCATCACCCGTCCCACCCAATGTGTTAGGGTAGTTAGTTTTCAATTAATTAAAAAATTATTAGCAAAAGCAAGTGGTGGGTGTTTCATGAAATGTTTATTTGTTTCAGGAAAATACATATTTCACTATACAAGTACGACAGGGTGTCCCAGGATAAGTGATACGATAGGTTAAATGGGTCAACAATTTTTGAATTTGAATATGGCATTTGGGGAACATGCCCTGCTTGATCCAAAAGTGAGAAATACAGAAATTCCCTTGGATTGGTATTATATATACTGTGTATTACATTAAAATTTTTTTAAAAATATTGACTAGATCTAATTTCAAATTATAATATTAAGTTTCATTTCTCAACATCTCTTTCTACTAAACTTTTGTCCCATTCCAAAAATAAGGGTACTTTACTCGTGGCCATCTCGCCCTGTATAATACCAATCCAAGTGAAATTTTGTATTTATAACTTTTGTACCAAAATGTCATTTTCAAATTCAAACATTTTTGACACATTTATCCTATTGTAACACCTATCCTGGGACACCCTGTATATATGTATGTGAAGTTTTTTTTTGCTAATTAAAAACCTGTTTGGAAAAGGTTATTAATAATTTTTCCTGTTTAAAATTTTTGTACCTAATTAATAACTATATAATCTGTTTAAACTGTTGTTGTTTTGTTTAAAATGGATCTAATATGTTTTAAAACATAACATTTAAAAAATTTTGTTAATGTTATAAGCTAAGTTTTTTAGTGTATCCTTTAAGTAATAACAGACACACTTGTTACCAATGATAATTTATGTTCCTATTTAACTTAAACATATAACGTTATATTATACTGTAAATATTTTGTCTGTTAGAGGTTTTCCAATATTTTTATGTTCTGGGAAAGATGTGTAATAAAAAAACGTTTCATATTTAAATATCAACTGTTTTAATTATTCTATTTGAGAGGGCTTTGAGTTATGTTATATTAATCCCTATTATCTGTACCAAAAGTGAAAAGACTAAAAATGAATGTATCTAATGTATGATCACTCTAAAATTATATAGTCATCATCCTATTTTATCTATATCTTTAATTTTTTTTTTATTTTAGTTACTTATAAAAGGGACCAAGTAATAACAATAAGTTTCAATTATCAGTTTTTAAAAAATTTTTAAAAATTTTTTGGATTTTATATTTTTTACATTCAAAAAAATCCCTATGCCAAGCTGTAATTTGCGAGTGTAGGGATTTTTAAAAGTAAAAAATATAAAATCTAAATTTTTTTTAAAATTTTTGAAAAACTGATAACCGATAAATAAAATGTATCCATACTTTGAATATACCTCATTTAAATGAAAAGGAATATATGACGTAACATAAAATAAAACGCAATATTTAGATATTGTACCAACAAATTTTGTGTAAAGAATATGCATCTAAATGAGGATCGAGTTGTAAAGGAATATCGGCAAGATATCGGGACCCCCAATTGGCCGATTGCTGGCTCTGCTATCGGCCAGGCGGTCATATACGGTCCGGATCGACGTTGGCGTCCGGCATTGGCCCGATAATCCGAAACCAATCGGCCGACGTTTAATCGACGCTCAATGTTTGCTGGGAATGTTCTTTGTTAATATGTATTCATTTATTTATTTGTTGTCACAGTTTTTTTTACGTCAAGTGCGCCGCAGTTTTGAGTCGTACATTATTCCATACGACCAGAACTTTACATTAGGTTCTTTTTTTTTTATTTTCCAAATGACGGCCCAATTTTAATCTTTAACCGTTACTTTTGGCATTTTTTGCATGCAAAATCTGCCAAAAGTAACGGTTAAAGGTTAAAATTCGGCCGTCGCGTCAGTTGGAAAATAGAAAAAAAATTAACTTTACCTACAAATTACTTAATGTAGGTACCTATTTAGTTTTTTTTTGATTTACTAGACATTTTGCTACTTTAAGCATAAAACCAACGTGGTGTTATTTTTGTTTTGTTTTTTGTGCTCTCATAAGAGTACGTTGCACAATGTTTAGTCACATTTTTTACTTTTTATGTTAGCATTTGTTTTTGATTATGTTGTATAATATGTTTAGACCAAGTGTGTATTTAATAAACAATTATACATTAATAAAACTACATTTTCTGATATTTTTTAACTCGTAGTTTTAATCTGCCGGACGACGGGACCCCAACCCCAAAATTTTAAATGGCACCAACCCTTTAGTGATACCTTATATTAAAGGTCTTTTGAGGTAATATTCACCTGCACAAGAATTTTTTCTAAATTTTATACAGGGTCAAAAACAGGTATAACTTAAATAAAATAAACTCTGTTTTTATGAAGTGATATTTTATTTAATTAGATGCTTAAAATGCATATGATGGTGTTTGTGGTTCCCCCTACCTGTATAATATTTGTAGCAAACAGCGCTTTTCTAACTTTTTTAGTTTCAGAAATATTCGCATTGAAAGTTTTCAAATTGACACCTTGTATATTATTAAAAATGTACAGGGTCTTCTCCTATATTTTAACCCACCAATATTTTCTTACCTGTGACAGTTAAAGGGTAGGTATGTTTAAATTTAAAAGCTGCTTTATTTCATAGGAATCACCTATCCTTTTTTTTGTTACATATCCTGGCGATTCCTGTATAAAATAAAGCAACTTTTAAATTTAAATATACCTACCCTCTGACTGTCACAGGTAAGAAAATATTGGTGGGTCAAAATACAGGAGAAGACCCTGTACATTTTTAATAATATGTAAAAACAATTTTAATAATGATGTAATTTTACAGTCCTTCAAGTAAAGCTGGGAAAATATACATGAAAATTCCATAAAAAGAAAGTAATTTCTAAGGAAATAATAGGTAATATTAAAGAAAACTAACGTAAAACTAATGTAATATTACAATATTAATGGGGAATTTTACATTAAAAAACAGTAATTTATAGGGAGATATTAAGTAAAAATAAAAGATTTTATGGAAAATTTGTGGAAAAGTCATGTATTTTTAATATTATTTTACATAACCACTACTGTAAAATTACAGCCCTAAAATTAACTAACTTTTACATGCTAACTGAAAATTACCTCAACACATGTAAAATCGCGGCGATTATTATGGGCATTAAATAACCAACGATTATTGTGGTAATTTTGATGGAGTCCTTTTTACAGTGCATGTGAGTCCTGCGTACGTGCTTTAGAGCTGCTTTTTAAATTTTTCCATGCTTTGGATGTGGAATACCCTACGGAAAGTCAACATTTGTGGTGTTTTTTGGAAGAGGCAGTTTTTGAAATTAAGAGTTTAAAAAAAAATTCAACCGCCTCCACCCTTTTATCAGACATTCAATATTATCTTTCTAGAGAAGATATGAAATCTTCTTTGTAACTTGTTAAAATTATTGGTTTGATTAAGTATAGTTTTCAAATATTGTGTGCGTGTAAAGAGATTACTTCTACCCAAATTAATGTAGGTACTGTTTGACAACCCCATCAGCATGATGTTTTTATGTTTTTTATGCAATTATAGTTTTTATAAAATAAACGCCCTAATAATGCATCTAAAAATTATACATAAACTTGAAAAGAATAGTATTTTTGTTTGCAAATTCTTGTCGTGCAATCGCAGTTTTCCTGCGGAAAATTCATTTAGAAAACACCTAAAAACTCACGAAAATAATTCTAAAACGATTTCTGTCCCAAAAGTTGTGGATACATGTGTTCCCTCTCCAACTTCATTGACCCAAGATTTATTATTGCCTATAAATAACTTGTCTGACAACTTAAAAAGTTTAGATAAAAAGGATTTGCCAAATGCAATAAAAGAATTTAAAAACAAATTAATTGCAGTCAGTATTAATTTTATTTCTAATTTGTATTTACAAACCTCTTACTGTCGAAAGGACATTCAAACGGTTATTTGTCTTGTCAATGATTTGTTGTATGAGCCGTTAAATTTACTAAAAAATATTATTTCCATTCATCTCATTGAAATTGAATCAAGTATACAGATTGAAATAAATAAGTATTTTGATGAAATTTGTGAAATGTTTGATAGCTTTCGTACTGAGTTTAAAAGATTTAAATATTTAGAAACCTCAGGCTTTTTTGTAAAACCTCTTACAATATTTGCAAACTGGTAGAGGAAAATGATCTTATTGAGAACGAAGGTACACTGAGAAAATTGAAATCTTAAATTGTCTTACTAGAATTGTCTTCATTACGGACAAAGAATATCTAATAACCTTTATAAATTATCTATCTCCTATTAAAATAAAAATTACAATGGCTGCTAAAAATTCTTTTTTAAAATATCTTTATTATTATCTATATGTATTTATCAGCAGTCATAAAATACTTTACTCTGGTTAAAAATTAACTTTACTGATTCATTGCATTTCAATTTCATAACAAAAGTTTACTGCCGTAGCAAAATAACTTATTATAGTTATTAACCACGTTTTTTAAAATTTATCTTAATGCATTTTTAAATGGTTATTAAGTTGATTTTCAACCTTTATAAAGTCACTTTATTGCCAACAATAAACAGCAAGGAAAATCAATGACTTCGGTCAAACTCGCTGCTCACGTGACTCACGAAAACAATCGAAAGCGCTATAAATATACGACGCCCTTCGGCCCTTCTTTGTTTCATGATCCATATCCATCCATCCATCCATCATTCGATTTTCGATTTGTATGGATAAAAGATCGCGTTCGTGTTCGTTCGTGCGACTCAAACGTTGGCCATTTATTATTGTCTGTGGTTCTCTGCGTCGCGTCGGTCGGCATCTCGGCTAGTCATCCATCGAGTTTGTGTGTTTGTGAACGTATAAATAGTGGTGTGCGTAAAAAATGGCGTATAAAGTTGCCCTTTTAGAGTGGGGCTTAGATTCTTTTATTGTCGCATTTGAAGGTAAGGTATACTCTCTATTTTTAACTTATTTTCATTCGAAAATGTGTGGTATTTAAAAGACATCAAGCCGCTGGAAACGTGAAAACGTAGATTCTAAAGGGTGCTATCTACGTCATATATGTGTAAAAACAAGTGTACATTGCCGATTGCTACGATTTTTGCTTCTAAAAATATTTTTCCTATCATTTCTACCGATTTTTACATACAAATGTTTGTGTGTACACTGAGGGAAATGCCTTAATACAACTGTTAGCCTGACACGAGTTTAATAGTGGATATACAATATTGTATAATAATAATTACACATCTACTTACTGTTAGAACCTTGTTACATAGTAGCAGCTAAACCCGTTGTGCTACAATGAGGAATATACCCGTCATACAATTTTTCTTCTGTAGTTAAATAGCTCGTACCCGTTATATATTGATCCTACCATTTTAATACAACTAGTTATATAAATAAAAACTTTCTAAAATGTATATAGTAAGTATACAAATATTGTATAATGTTTATACACCAATTGAAAAACAATAAGTTACTCCGGTATCAAAAAGTTATATAACCCCAAAAATCAGTTGTATTGCTGTAGAACCCCTAGTTGCATAAATTACCTACTTTTTCAAAAATCGCGCCAATCGCTAGCCAATCAACGTGGCTTCCGGACGACCTGTCGAGCAGCCGAGTTCCGCCGAGGCCAGCCATTTCTTTTGTTCTTGCTTGTTCTTTTCGGGATTTTCGTTCGGCTCGTCGCGGACGTCTCGTGTGTGCGCATGTTTTTTTCTATATATTGAACTTTTTAGTTTTTTGTGAGATTTCGTTGTCATGGAGTCCTTTGGACTAACTGAGGACGTATTGGAAAGGTTTCTAGGTAAGTACATTATTAAAAATCCTATTTTCAATAATTTAATTTGTTTTATTGGCATTTATACCGAGCTCCATCTAACCTTCATCATATCATGGCGGCTTTTTAAAATCTTGCGTATAGGTAATTGTTTTAATACTCATTGAAATTAATCGAAACTGATATATTTACCTACTAGTATTTTATAATTTTATTTGAGACTTACCTACCTAGGTAAATATCTAGTAGGTAGGTAGGTACCTCCTAATTCTAAACGAACAAGGGCTAGGCGATGCGGGGAGCGGGGCCCCCATTTTATGTCACTTTTTCGAAAGTTTTATTGGGATTGGGAATACTGGACTGGGTAGTAGGGTTACCAGACGTCCCGTATTGTATTTCCCGGGACGTCCCGTATTTTAAGCTTATAAATAAGCTTATGTTCCGTATTTATACACCATGCACGTGAATTAAAATCAAAATTACGAAGCAATTCACCCTAGATTCTTATTAAGTACATTTTAATTTTATAGAGTAGGTATTATAATATTAAAGGCAAAAAGGAAGTCATAAAAATTTCGCAATTTTCAACAAAATATTCAAAATAATGTAGGTACTTCTGAATTTAAATAAAACTTTGGTAAAATATTTGTTTTATTTTATTTATTCTGGGCAAAAATACAAACAATCTGGCAACCCTACTGGGTAGATACCTATAGGTACCTATACCCACATAATTTATTTTAAAAAATGTTGTCTACCTAATAGCTTTAAATTGATTAGATACTCAGCTTTTAATATACCCCTCCGTTAGGTAATCTTTAAAATTCAAAGCTCTTAATTTTAGTTCGATAAAATAGACTTATTAGACCTATATCTGTATTAAGAGTGGATATTGCCATGACGAGGTTGTAGACCGAGTCGAGTAACCGTACAAGTTCTGTAGTGGGCCTTACCGTACGTGGGATATACAACATTTTATCTAAGACCCAGTATTTTAGCTTTTGTGTTCAAAATGATTTTCATATTATGCAGACATTACACAAAAAAATGACAGTGACTGATGGAACAAAAAAAAATCATAATTTGATTAAAAATGAGTAACGTAATAAGTTCATTACATCACTGAGTGATGTAATGAGTCGGTTGAGTGATGTAATGAGTTCATTACATCATTAAGTACAATGATACAGTATATTATAGGTATACCGGGTGTTTCAGGAGGTACGCTCGCCCTTATAACTTTTTTGTTGTTTAAATTACAGATTTATAATTTTGTGTGTTTATATGTGATATTCTTTTGCATTTGATGACATAGCGGATGCCATTTTATCACTTCCGGTTTAACCGGAAATGATCTCAACCTTAGATTTTTAAATGGAACACCCTGTATATTTTTGGCTATATCGATTCAGAACACCATTCCAAATTCAACGACACCCCATACCTTACTTTTTGATACTTTAAATTATTTTTAATTTTATTTTTATTTTTTCGTCTAGATTGTTATGAACTCTTTAAAATTGTTTACTTCTAAACCAAAATCTTGATAAAAATGCAATTTTCAAGTTTTATTGTGTTTTAAATTTTTTACATACTTTTTAACTTTTTAAAAATGCTTTTTCCAAGAGAATTCAATTTTTCCAAATGGAAACATATTGGCTCACTCGGGCAAAAAGATAGAGCACTTTTTTATGAGCATTATGGCGTCATGGGTACCTAGATAAATGCAAAGCCGTTTGCGCTTCGTGTTGTATTTTTTGTCATAAAATGTTATTTTTTATAAATTATCGCTGCTCTTTGAACTTGACATTAGGATGTGTGATATAAAATTGTTGGTAAAAAAGTGCTCTATCTTTTTGCCTGAGTGAGCCAATATGTTTCCATTTGGAAAAATTGAATTCTCTTGGAAAAAGCCTTTTTATAAAGTTAAAAAGTATGTAAAAAATTTAAAACACAATAAAACTTAAAAATTGCATTTTTATCAAGATTTTGGTTTAGAAGTAAACACTTTTAAAGAGTTCATAGCAATCTAGACGAAAAAATAAAAATAAAATTAAAAATAATTTAAAGTATCAAGAAGTAACGTATGGGGTGTCGTTGAATTTCGAATGGTGTTCTGAATCGATATAGCCAAAAATATACAGGGTGTTCCATTTAGAAATCTAAGATTGAGATCATTTCCGGTTAAACCGGAAGTGATAAAATGGCATCCGCTATGTCATCAAATGCAAAAGAATATTACATATAAACACACAAAATTTTAAATCTGTAATTTGAACAACAAAAAAGTTATAGGGGCTAGCGTACCCCCTGAAACACCCGGTATATTATAGGTATACCTAAATAAATAAATAAATATTAGGTACATAACGCAAACAGGCTATAAAATAAAATACATTTTCTAAACGTAAAGATAAAAAAACCTACCCATATGTTGCTCACTTATATGAGGAAGTATATTTACCGGACACCATGTATATGCAATGGTCAAACTTACTTTCCAAAAAAACCTACTTAATTTTAATCAATTTGCAGAGGAAGGAATCGACAACGCATCATTTGACCTTTTAGATGACGAGACAATTGCAAAGCTTTTTCCTAAGGCAGGGCCTCGTCTGCTGTTTAAAAAAAAATATAATGAATATAAAACCGAAAAGGAGCCAAAAGTTTTAGCTGAGGTAAATTAATTGGTCCAGAATAATTTTCACATAGAATTACTGAATTGCTATAATTTAATATAAAAATTGAATAGAAGCTAAAAGTAATCTTTTGAAAAATACATATTTTCAGGTATCCACCAATTTTGCTTCACCTTCATACACAACATCATCTGATACAGTGACTAACGAGGATTGTATTGAAATAGATCTCACGGATGTATGGACTAATGAATCACAGAATTTAAATGATGATAACATTTTAAATGCAACTCTCAAGGAAAATTTTGAGGAAGCTGACTTAAATTCTACACCGAAACGTCGAAGGACTATAGAAATTGTTAATATATTTGACGGGGTGAGTTTATTTCTTTTTAGGTTTGTATGGTTCTTAGTTTAAAACATTTTTTTTAGAGTTTAGAAAGTGTCCTGAGCAACACAATTGATGGCAAAATCGTTCTCCTGAGAAAGGGAAATTTAAACAATGACGCCAGACAAAGGCTGGTAAAAGAAATAATCAATTATTTAATTGGAAAACTGGGAGTAGAGGGGTATGTTAAAGCTGATGAGTTTTTACATTTCTTAAGAACGTTATGGTTTTTGTGTGATTGTTCATTTTGTGCCTTGTGCATAAATTATAGTACATTCATAGGCTATATAATCTCGCTCGTCAAATTTTCACTACCTAAAAAACATATTATCATATTATTGTATATTACTTATTTTAGTGTAAAAACATTTATGTTGGAATATGCTGCTGAGGAAATCGCTAAACTTTTCCCTAACGAAGTAGCAGAAACATATTACATTCCATATTTGCCGAAGTCTCCCAGTGTATTTAAGAAGGCAGCAAAAGGCAAGCTGTGGAGCAGGTTTGTGAACGTTAGATCGGCAATCAAGACAGCTGAAAATTCATTGAAGAAGGAAAAAGTGACTTTGGCAATAAAAGGTATACTTACCTTACTTATTTTTATTCAATATTTATCAATACAGCATTACAGCAGTTTCGAAAGTATTTTTCGAAAATGCGTTATCTATAATCTTACTAAAATAATATGTGATTTAAAATAGACTTAAAATGTTGCAAAAACTCTTGTGTAGCATAATATATTATTAACAAGTACCTAGTCAAAATAAGTACATGGATATCATTTATAGTTTGTCCCACTTTTAAGAGCCTATAACTTTCTTGTTTTTTGAGTTCATTCAAAAAAAGGGATGTGGAATTTTTAGCCAAGTTTTTATGGGTTTTGTCAAAAATGACAGTCACATGTCCCATTTTAAAGCAAAAATTAAATTTTTGTACAACTGTCAAAAAAAGATGACTTTTTTTGGTTACTATGGATGCACAAAACGTCTCTTTTTTTCACTGTGAAATTCGTATAAAAATGCAAAAATTAATTTCCAAAACATTTTTTATAAAAAAATGTATTATTAAAGTGAATTAAATTAGGAATTATTATTAGAATAGTAATTAACGGTGAAGTTAGAGCAATTGTTAAATTTAAACTATCGCAGGTTTTCATGGTATTGGGAACAGGTGTAAGAAATAATACCTTAAAAGCTATGAATAATTATGATTTTAGATTTTTTTTCTAAACACAACAAAAAATGGTTAACAACAAACAGTTGTACAAAAAATGTTGTTTGTATTTCGCGCGCAATAGTTGTTTTTATGGCACATTTGATTGCATTTTTAACCTCGACCTAACGGTCACGGTAAAAATTTACAATCTCATGTGCCATTAAAAAACACCTATTTTGCGCACTTAATACAAAAATAACTATTTTTTAAACGAACACCTTATATTTGTCAAGTACACAAGTAGTCTATTCTCAGCTTAGATGTAGGTACTGTTAGAAAGCTACAAGCTGGCAAAGTTCAAAAATGTCATTTCATTTTTTAAAAGTCAATATCTCTGAAACTACTAAGTATAGACTGATGGATGATGCACTTTATAAAAAAAAATTATAATTATATAAAATCACAAGAAAAAGAATTATCGTCTGTATAACATATCTAAGTATATAACATTATAACATAAGTTATAAAATCATGCACGGCATATCAAGACAAAGAAAATGAAAATGACTTTTCTGATTATTCTTTTCTTTCTCTGTATGCCGTGATTTTCTAACTTATTTTAAATTTTTTTTATGCAGAATCTGAAAATTAGATTGTTCCATTAAAAAAATTAAATTTTTGCTTTTAAATGTGACATGTGACGCCTACTGGCATTTTCGACATAACCCATAAGAGCTTATTGGATACAAGTTCTACATCCCGTTTTTTGAATGAACACGTTAACTTAAAAAACAAAAAGTTACAAGCTCTTAAAAGTGGGACAAACGAAAATGATAACCCTCTACAAGTGTAATCCATACCATGTATTTAAAGAAATATTATTACGTTTCGTATTTTAGAATACCCTAACAAGGATGCCGAAATAGATCTACTCTGCACAATAATAGAGCCAAAAGATAAAGTTGTGGCTCTGTGGAGGGAAACATATGAGCAGAGAAAATTAGTTTTAAGATCGTCTTCACTTACGGTTCAAGAAGTATTTGATCGATATGCTGCTCTCTCAACAAGCATTGGACCTGAATTGGTAAGACTGATTGATTTTTTTAAGTTCCTGTTGTACCAGATGATTGGTTATATTTTGCACCCCCACCTATCTTATATATTTGAAGGTATCAAAAAACTTTAAATACCAAATTTATAGAATTTTTGAAAAATTTTTATTGAAGAAAAAGTAAAATTACTTATAATCTTATGTAGAATCTAAAAATTTAAAGATACCTATACAGGGTGTTCCATTAAAAAAAAACACAATTAATAATCATTTGACAGTTTTGTAATGTTTTTTTTTCTTCTGATATTATTTAATAAAAACTTTTCAAAAATCCTATAACTTTGGTATTTAAAATTTTTTGATACCTCTTCAAATACATGAGATAGGTGGGGGTGCAAAATATAACCAATCACCCGGTACTTACAGGGTTATAATTTTAGTTTTTCCCACTTTTAAGAGCCTGTAACTTTTTTGCTTTTTGGGGTAGCGCGTTCATTAAAAAAAAATGGTTGTACCTACAACTTTGAGCCAAGTTTTTATGGATTTTGTAAAAATTGACAGTAAGCGTCAAATTTAAAAGCAAAGATTAAATTTTTTTTAAATGGAACACCCTGTTACAGGCTTTTAAAAGTGGAAGAAACTAAAATGATATCCCTGTATAATACAACATTTCAATACCTTTTCTTTTTAGATTGATAGTGACTTCAACACCAAATATGGTGATAATGATATAGTGTACCGAACCCTGCCCGAAGTGGCCAAAGCAATAGTATCAGAAGCAAAAAACAGAAAAATTTCTGTGGTCTCAGAAGAAAATATTGGTAAGCAAAACATTGTTAGTTTTCAATATTTTGCAACTGCATTGTCATAATTATTCCGATTTTGTAAATATTGGGTCTTGAAATTTTTTCCCTTTTTTCTTCAACAAAAAATGAGAATAAGATTCGATCAAATGGAAATCAACAGGGAATGGGAATATACTGATTACTTTTCTTTAATTGGTTTTTACATTTTTGTATATTTTTTTCAGATCCCATATTAAAGGCGATTTTGACATTGCCATATCTTTTTACACCAATAACACTGAAAAGTAAAAGAAAAAGTGGTAATTGGCGACCGTCACGAAGCGAAATATCGGAAAGTTTTTTTCTTCAAGTTGATGTAAGTAATTTGGATATTTCCCAAATATAATATTACGCTTATTCGCATTTAAAATTGGTAAGTTTTAAACTAGCTGATCAGCATTTTTTTTATATTTTAGAATTTTGAAGAACTTCAAGAAAAAAAATGCAAAAGGTTGCAGAAGCTTAAAGAATATAATTTAACGCTACAGCCGTTTGGAGTAATTTGTGGTCCACTGACCCAGGTCACAAAATACTTAGTAGTTATAGTAAACGATGTAATATACACATTTGACTCAATCATAAGAGCAGTGGAAATACTGTACAAAGTTTTTCATACGTTAGACATTGAGTACCCGCATGAATCTGCACATTGTTGGCAGTTAATCGAAGAGGAGGTGTACGGTATGAAAACTTCACCATCAAACTCGGCAGTAACTGCCCTAATATCGGATTTAAAAAAATTTGCATAGGTAGGTTTGTTAAATCAATAGGGAACTTTAGTCACCATAAATCATGATCACAAGATTATATATAACCTGTTAAATTTACTACTAAATTTGTTTACCATAACACGTTTCCTGTGATATAATAATTTGCATATAATTATTGGATTCACTTGGGTTTTTAATTATTATTTATTGATTGTCAAACATATCATTTTATTAATACAATGCCAGCTTGTTCATTTTGTCAAAAAATATATAACAATAAAAAATCTTTAATAGTTCATTTAAAACCATAGGACCATATAATATGGATTTGTACACCTATACCCAATCAGATTTTTTTTAAGGGTTTAAAGTGCTCAAGATGCAATTGCTTTAATGTTTTTCCCGCCATTTTCAAATTTTAAATTGTTTAATCGTAAGTGGGTATAGGTGGCAAACTCAATAATTATTTTTATCACTGATAAATTATCAATATATTATATTCATAGTCCGTTTTTCTATAGGTTTTGATATTTATCTAGCAAATAGTAGTTAAGTTTTATTTTGCCATACCCTTTCTTTATAGATTTAAATAAAATAAGTAAAAAAGTGTTGGAATTATTATAAAGCAAATAATGTTTATATCAATATACTTTCTCATTTTTCAAAACTTGTCTTTTATTTATATGGAGTAGTTTATTACAATAATTATAATATACGTAGGTACAGGGCATATAAATATAACTAAAACAGGTACTCATAAAAACCCATAAAACTAATAATATATCATGCATTTAAAAAAAAATATATTAATGGTCAATTATGATAATACAGGTACCTATATATAATCAATCTTGACCAGTATTGAAAAATTGTAAACTTTGTATATATAACTAAAGTAGGGTAAACATACCAGTTATTGGACCCATGCGAGCTATTGGACACCCAATTATATCAGCATAAAACAAGAATTCTGTATTCAGTAGTTCGCTAAGTTTTGTTGAGATGTCGCCATTGTACTATTAGTATCAATATTGACGTAAATTACATTTGATTGATGTTTCTGTTTTGGCGCCAAATGTCACATTCTTTGGTCATGCACAAGAAAGACGGTTTTCATAAAGTTATGTTAAGAAGTCTTAGGTGAATTTTGTGTAATAATTAGTGGTGAAATTGTTCCAAAGTGCTCCGGATAAATATACAAGGTACTGGTGTAGTAAAGCTAAGTATTTTTAAGGTTTAAATCAATATATTTAAATTAGGTTATGTCTTACAAGTGTGTCCAATAACTGACCTAAAATATGATTATTTTCAGTTGTTGGACACCTGTCCAATAACTGCATTTTGCAAAGCTCGTACAGTTTTTGCGTGAAATGTTAGTGCGTCTTCTCTATTTCCGGCACTTCCGATTTTGGTGTCACTATTTACAGTGTAGCCAGTTATCGGACGCCTGTCCAATAACTGGTTACAATCTGTCCTATAACTGAAAGATGAGTTTTATTATGTTGTTAGTTTTCAGTCATGCCCAAGAAAAATGAATATAATGCGGAATCGATGGAAGCTGCGATAAATGAAGTCAAGAATAACAAAACGTCATATCGAGGGTCACAGTGCAGGACCTCGTATGTTTTTTTTTATGATTTTAGTTATTTATAATAAACGCTTGAAGAATGACTAGCGCCATCTGTTACTTGTGCAATCAAAAATTATTCTTAACTGCCATCTATGTTATTTTCATAGAAGTAGGACCACGTATAAAAATGCATCAAATGTAAAGTGCAGTACCTCGTATGTCGGCTAACCGCCATTAGAAGTGACTGTCTGTAAGTTGTTATCCAAGTTTTGCTGATTTTATAAGAATTAGATTGCCTTTTTATAGTTGTTTATATTATCAATGATACTTAATATATTTTAGAATAATATTAGGTAAGTAGTAGCGATGTATTAAATAAGAGTAATGTTATAAAAATACTTTAAACTTAAGGGTTGATTATACGAGTTCCTGCATATGTTAATGGTCAACAATATTTTAAATTTATACGAGGTCCTGTCATGATTTTCTTGCTTTCAGATGTTTTAAAAATGGGTTCAAGAGGGAAAAAAATATTAGCACTGGTGCAGAACAACACGCGCGATACAGAACAAAGCAACGATGAACATGATAATATGCAGTGCAATATTCCTCCTCAAATTAGCCAAGTTGATGTAGTCAAGATGATAAATGATGCGGTCTTGATTTTTACTGATAATGATGATAACGTTCGTGACCTTGGTATAGTCCCGAGTTCTCCATCAGAAGCAGAACCAAATAAACAAATTGAAGAAAATCAAGAACATGTTTTTGTAGAGTTTATAGATCCTGCAGTAAGTTCGTTGGATTCATTTGGTTTCAAAAAGGATGAAGCAACAATAGAGTTAATTAATTCACCTCTGCTCAAAGGCAGAGCAGCCAAAATATTTGAAAATGAAAACGCTAAAAAAGTGACACAGAATAAGAATAAGGATGATATTGAATATATTCCAAGTAACGAATCAAGTTCTGATAGTAGTGATCAAGAAGATATTATAAAGAAAGACAAAAGTGCCGAGGGAACACAAGAAGAACTAGCAGTATCAGATCTTGAAGAAAACAGTGAAGACGAAAGGAGAGTACCAAGCGAAAGAAAAAAACGGAAAAAAGGCCGAAATCAAAGAATAATAAATAAGAAAAGACGTATGGAGGGAAAACAATACCTAGGATTCAGAAAACCAAGGGGACAAAAAAATACCTTTCAAGATAAATCTAGGAGCCAAAGATTTCTTAGGCCTAGATGTCAATGTGGACCAGAAAAAAATGCTTCCAGACAATGCGCATCTGTCACAGAAGAAAAAAAATATTTGAAGATTTTTGGGATAAGATGTCTTGGGATCAGAGAAAAGTTTATGTATGTAATACGGTTACATGCAAGACAGCTGAAAGGCAAAAGAATGATTCTAGACGAAAATCTACACTAATTTATAAACTTCCTATGAGAAACGCTAGTTTTCCTGTTTGCAAGATTATGTACCTAAATACCACAGGACTAGGGGAGTGGTCGGTAAGGAATTGGGTGCTAAAAAATGAAGATGGGATAGTCGAAAAAAATGAAAGTATGGTCCTCAAAAGACCGATAAGAACGAACGGTAAAGAAGAGGATTCTTTATTTATGAGTGAATTCTTGAATTCCCTTAACAAATTGCCAGCGCATTATTGTCGTAAAGACACTTCAAAATTATACCTGGAGCAACACTTTCAATCTCTGAATCAGTTGTATGAGGAATATAAGAAGCAGTGCCATATTCAAGTTAAACAATGTCTCTCACTTACGAAGTTATCAGCCATGGTAAAAGAAATGAACATTGGTCTATTTAGGCCAAGAAAGGATAGATGTGATGAGTGTTATAAGTACGAGAATGGAAACTTAGATGAAAGTAATTTTCTTAAACATGCAAAAGAAAAGGACAGGGCTAGAAACGAAAAAGATAATGATAAAGGCAAAAGTATTTTAGGAGAATGTATTGTCCTTACAATGGATGTAGAAGCTGTGAAACTGTGTCCCCAAGTACGAGCTAGCTCTCTTTACTACAAGGTAAAGCTGTGTTGTCATAATTTTACTTTGTATGATTTAGCCACAAATCATGCAACTTGTTACTGGTTTGATGAAACCAAAAGTGACTGTCAAGCTTCCGCATACTCATCTTGTTTAGTTGATTTTCTAAAAGAAAACTACTTAGACAAAAATGATAAAAGAGACATAATAATCTTTTGTGATGGCTGTACTGCCCAAAACCGCAACAGTATTATTTCTAATGCTTTACTGTACCTTTCTGAAACCTACAGTGTCACAATCTATCAAAAGTACTTAGCCAAAGGTCACACCCAAATGGAATGTGACAGTGTTCATGCCACAATTGAGACTGCACTGAAAAATAAGGATATTCACTTGCCGAGTGATTATGCCAGAATTACCAGAGAAGCAAGAAGGAAGAAACCAGCTTACATAGTAAAAACACCAGATTATGATTTCTTTGTGAACTATGGAGTAAAATCGTTAATGAAATATGACTCTATACGCCCTGGAAAGACAGCGAATGATCCAGTTGTTACAAATATCAAATCACTTCAGTATAATCCAAATGGCGAGATAAAGTACAAGTTAAGCTTTGACGATGAATTCTTGCCTCTTCCCCGCAGAGCCAAGCCGATTGATCTGGCGCAAGCCAATTTTCCTAGACTCCACAAAAGTCTTCAAAAAATCACCAAAAAAAAGTATGATCATCTGCAGGAAATAAAACAAGTAATTCCAAAAGACTGCTGGCCATATTATGATTCACTTGAATTCCAAGAATGAATTCCCATTTTACTATAGAAACTTTCCTTTTAATGTTAGATAATAAAATATTTTGTATGCTTACTCAAATAAAAAATTGTAATTAAACATTTCAATAATTTTATTATACTAATAAAATGCATTACCTCTTATATTTTTCAAAGGAATGGTGCAGTACCTCGTATGCAACATTTTTAATAAAAATCGGGAAAATTTTAAAGTTTTCATGATATATAATTGGTTTATCAAACCGAATCAAATAGCAAACATTAAAACTAGAAATAAAATATAACAAAGAAAGGTTTTTGCATTTTTTGTAAAATCATAAAAAAAATCATACGAGGTCCTGCACTGTGACCCTCGATATAGAAATGCGGCACACAAATACGGTGTACCCAAATCAACACTGGAATTTAAAGTAAAAAATCCTGGTCATAAAGATACATGCGGCCCAAATCCAATTCTTTCAGCAAGGGAAGAGTCTGATGTTGTAAGGTAAAGTTAGTTTAGTTAGGTTGTATATTAAACTGTTGAATTTTTTTTTTATTTTTGCAGGTGGATAGAAGAGCTGGCAACAAAAGGATTCCCCAGGAAACGAGAGGACATTTTAAACAGCGTGCAAAAATTTTTGACTGAAAATCCACGGCCCAATCCTTTTAAAAACAACAGACCTGGTGATAGTTGGTTTAAGGTAATCTGATTATAAAGGATAATAACATTGGGAAAATAGAGATTACAATAGCATTTTACATTTTAGGCTTTCTTAAAAAGACATCCAACCATTGTGCAGCGAACAAGTGAAGCAGTAAGTGGTGCCAGCGCTTGCGTTTCGGAAGCAGACATTCGAAAATGGTTCAAAGATATAAACAATTATCTTATATCCAAGAATTTAACCATTGATGACCCTTCAAGAATTTACAATGGCGACGAATCCGGATTTCAGATTTGCCCAGAAACTGGCAAAGTTTTTGCTGGAAAAGGCGCGAAGAATGTTTATTCTGTGGAAAAGGGATCATCCAAGGAAAACATTACTGTCATGTTCGCATTTTCTGCTTCTGGATTGACGTGTCCACCAATGATAGTTTATCCTTATAAGCGAGTTCCAGAAAAAATAAGCCAGACCGTCAAAGATCCTGATTGGGGCATTGGACGATCCGATAATGGGTGGATGACGGCAGAAACATTCTATGATTATGTGAAAAATGTATTCCATCGATTCTTGGTAAAAAATAATATACAGTTCCCTGTATTATTATTTTTAGATGGCCATAAGTCTCATTTAACTTATGAGTTAAGTATACTTTGCAATGAATTAAACATAGAAGTTATCGCCTTATATCCGAATGCAACTAGAATTCTTCAACCATGTGATGTTGCTGTATTCAGACCCATAAAAATTGGATGGAAAAAGACCGTCAGGGAATTTTATGAACAATATCCTGGAGAAGTTCTAAATAAAATGACATTTGCTCCTCTATTGGAAAAAGTAGTGGCAAATAATGTCAAGAGGGATACTTTAATTAATTGATTTCGTGCGTGTGGTTTATTCCCTTTCAACCCAGATGCTGTTGATTATACGAAGTGCTTGGGAAACAAAAATGAACGTCCTGAGGTAATATTCTAAAGACTTTTAATTTATCTATAAGTTAATATCACCTTATCACATTTTTTAGATAAAAATGCCACCCCCGAGCATGGACCATACAACATTTGTCAGTTTGACTGGAGAAAATTTAATCAAAAGATTTAAATCCTTCGATGATCTTTTGATTAAAGAAGGCATTACCGAAGAATTTTTGACTTTGTACAAAATATGGAGTTATTTTGAAAAACCACATTCGTTGTCAGTTAATGAAAAAGATGACTTAGACATGATAGACGTGCCAGGATCATTTGATAATCAGTTATTGAACTCGATTGAGACTAAACCTGAATTACATGCATCAAGTGCACCAGAACGAAAAATAAATTTGGATGCAGAAATAAATTCATCTGAGAATCAACTTTTAAAGGAACCAAAAATTAATGTTACACAAAATATTGTCATAAAACCTGGTAAAGACACTAGCTATAGATTGCCATCTACTAGTAAAAATATGGGTGACTACTTAGTAGTTCCAGAAAAACCAACAAGAAAGAATAAACGTAATATTGAAAGAGTTTCCTTTGCTATAACATCAAGAGAGTATCAAGAGACTTTTGAAAAGAAACGTGCTTTAAAGTTAGAATTAGAAAATAAAAAATTAGAGAGAAAACGAAGCAAAAGCTTTAAAAAAGACTGAGCGAGATACTGACAAAAATAATTCATGTTTTGTATGCAACCTTCGTACAATAAAAAATAATTACCTAACATGTAATAGCTGCAAAAAAAGAATCCACCGAAGATGTATTCCGAAAAAATATAACGAACATGTTCCTGAAGAAGGTGATGAGGATTTATTCATGTGTCACATGTGCTATACTGAGGAAAGTGATGATGATGATGATATTTCAGAAATGGAAAGTGAAGAAGACGGCGAAATGTATAATGAAAACGAACTTGACCGCAGAATGTGTAAAAGATTTAAAGAAATAGAAAATGAAGAAGATATTGAAGCAGATTATCAAATAGAATCCAACCTCAAAATATATGAAGAGCCGAAAGAAATAGAAAGCAATGAAGATATCGCTGATCAAGAACCAAAAGAAATTGACAATAAGAAAGGTAATGAAATAAACGCACAGAAAAAAAATGACAGTAATTTGTGTGATGAATTGAAAAAAGTAGAAAGTAGCGAATGTTATGAAGTAGATGAGCAAGATGAAAACAACAGCCCAATTTGTGAAAACTCGCCGGGAAAAATAGAAAATGAAGAAGGACTCGATACAGACGATCAAATAAAAACTGATAGCAAAATTTGTGAGGACCCAAAAATGGGAAGTGACAAAGATTTTGAAGACTATGGATTAAAAGTGGGCCAGATGTCAGAAAACAATGCAAATGACGACCTGGACGTCGAAGAACTATTTAGCATGTACCAAAATGAAATGAAAAAATATAAGTGAATATAGTTTTAAGTTAATAAAAGTTTTTGAACACTGATTTAAATTTTTTATTTGCATTTAATCATAATTCTGCCAGTGTCCAATAGCTGAAAATCTTGTGTCCAGTAAATGCATTTTTTGTCCAATAACTAACTTTCTGGAACCTTTTCAGGTTTTCTCGAATTTTTTAAAAGAACTGTAATATTGGGAATATTTAAAACTCGTTAAGTTAAAATAGGATATATGGATTAGGATCTGGCAAAGGCAGAATAATGTCCGTTGAAAAATACTCCAGTGGCAGCGACATGAAAATTTAAAAAAGCTTAACTGTCCAATAACTGGTATGTTTACCCTATAACCATTTACAGGTATAAATGGACCCCCGCTTTAACTTTTTTATCCAATGGTATTAGAAGGAACGGTAAATTGGAAAGTTGTAGGTGTTTTCAGAAAGGTGTCGCAAACAAAAATATATTTTTTTCTTATAGAACACCCTGTATATAATATTCCTAAATGATAGACCTGGTCTACCTGATAAAGAATATATAATTTGTTAAACTTACTTGAAATGTTGAAAGTGAAAAAACGCATATTAAAGTGTCCTTATAGTGTGGCATGGATTCTAGGTTCTTTCCATTGCATAAATATCGACAAAATTACTACCCACCCAAAGAAATAAAAATTGATTTTTTAATCCATAACATAATATGTACCTACCTAATAATTCTATTATTTATAATACATATCTTTTAAACAACATTTAATTTGGAAAATTAATTAAAAAAATAAAAAATAGCCTGCCATAAGCACAATTAATAATTAACAAATAATAATAATTTAATTAATATAATAAGCGTTTCTTGACTTAAACATTTAAAGTATAACATAGGTTAGGTATAACAAATTATATTATTATTTATCAGGAAGACCAGCTCTATCATTTAAGAATGGTATATAGGTACTGGGTATTCCATAAGAAAAAAAATAATTTTGTTTGCTACGCCTTTCTGCAACACCCTATCTATATATTATTTAAACTATGTCGTAAACAACTTTATGTTGTACCCTACAACTTTGGCATATACCATTTTTTTAATATCATCGAATAAATAAGTTAAAGGGGGGGGGTCCATTTATAGTGGAACACCCTGTACATACCTATACAATAAATTTTGGCCAGTATTGAAAAATTGTATACTTGGTATACAACTAGAGTATACCCATTTACAGTTACCTATAACAAGAAGTTTTGGTCAGTATTGAAAAATTGTATACATGGTATACAACTAAAGTATAACCATCTACAGGTACCTATACAATAAATTTTCGTCAGTATCGAAAAATTGTATACTTGGTATACAACTAAAGTATAACCATAGTCAATTCATATTATTGCTGATATATAACAGGGATATATCCATAGACAATTCATATTATTGCTGATATACAACAGGTATATACGGGTTATAATATCGTATAGAACCTGGTAATTGGTTGGTATACAATTGATACTAACCAATATATAACTTTTATGTTATCGGTATACAAGCTACAACAAATTGACTATGACTGCTGTACGAACGGTATACAATAGTATTATAGTCATTATTGTAAATTTCTTCACATTCCAGAAGAACGCATTGTATTACCCCAAAAAACAGTTCACTTGTCACCAATAGTATATTCCTTTTGTATAATCTTTATATAATTTTTGTTTAATGGTTAGTTTCTCTTCTCTCAGTGCAAACAACGCAGTTTAAAAATAATATAAACAGACCAATAACAGTCTGTTTGTACGTTCAACAAACTCGAATAATTTTAATAACCAAAATTCGCAACGTTTCATGTTACCATTTAATACACAACCAAATTTTATGGCAAGACCGAACTATTCCTTTAACGCGTATACTCCTCATAACGTGTTTAGGCCTAGTTTTCCATCACAGCCTATGAATATTAGACCCAATTTTAATAGGCCTCCACAGAGGTTTTCCACAAATTCTCAAGTCTTTAGCAGACCGGGTAACAGAAATTTTAATAACGTTTTTAGACCCAATCATAACAATCACCAACAAAAACAAGTAATGCCACCACCTACACCCATGTCGGGCGTGGAAACATCGAAATTTAAACCTTTCGCGGACAAACCACAATATAACCCGCCAAAATTAATTTTCGAAGAAGTTTATAATGCCGAGACGGAAAATATTAATCAAAACGAAGAAACCGCTTTTGACGAAAATCAATACTATGAACACAATCTTTACTACCATGACCAACCTTACCCAAATAATTATTATGAACCTAATGGCCTAGGACAACAATATGTTTCTTATGCAGGTTCGCATGAAGACAACGAAAATTTTCACGAGGACGACCAAGACAAGCAAAACCACATAGAAACACACGTAATATCCTCAAATATGTCCGATTATAGTGAACTATCATAATATATCGTATTTCCCGAAACTAATTTAAAAATATTGATTGATTCCGGTTCTACCAGATCATTTATTGACCCGGATATTGCTAAAAACCTATACCCAAATCAAATTATGAATGACCCTTTCATAGTTTCAACTGTTTTCCAAAATTCAGCTCACCAGTATAATGCGCTGATACCAACGTCAAAAATATTTAATTTGCCCAAAAATGAAAATTTAAAATTTTATTTATTTAAATTTTTTTTACTTGGACTTGATAATCTAAAAATTTTGCAAGCTAATCTCGACTTTGATAAAGGATTTCTAGTAACACCGCATGCACGTATAAAGTTGCAATATAATAAAACTCAAACTGAACTGAATTGTATCCCTTCACGTGTTGAACAAGTTGTGAAAATTAAAACCTCAATAAAAAAGGATAAAACAATTATCCCACATCAAAAGATGCATAACTGTGAGATACCAGAATGCTTATCAGTTGCTAGAAATGAATATGCCATGACAACTGTTCCAAATAATTCTTCTAATTCTGTAACCAAAGATATTTCACAGCCCACTGCCGTAGAAAAATTTAATAATAAAAAAATGCAGGAAATTAATTTAAATAATTTTAACGAGTATGACTATACTATCATATATAAAAAAGGGAAGCTTAACACTAATGCAGACGCATTATCCCGTATCGAATTACATACGAAGGAGACATACGAAAATTTTAGCCTTAAAAACTATATATCGCTTCTTCTCCAGAATAGTGACACAATCCAAAAAATTACCATTTTGATTTTAATTAAAAATTCAACCCTAAACAGTATAATCTTTAACAGGAATAAGGTCATAAGATCGTAATTTTAGTTAAATCCAAAAGATGGCGCTGATGTCGTTATTCTTTAAAATTAAATATTAACATGATTTGACAGGAATAGCGTCATTACCTCAGTTGATCTGCAATATTCAAAGAGTGAGCTTGTGTTTTGTCGGGAATAGTGACACATTTTTTAAAGTTATAACGAAAGTGGTGCAATATTAGCAGGAAGAAGGACATATTTTGTATTAAGCCGGCCTTCTTCATAAAGTAAGTATTATATCATATTTATTTTTATATACCATAATGTCTTATTCCGAAATGTGACCGTATTCTTGCAAAAATTAATAGATATGTTTTGAACCCTACAAATTTGGTCTATACTGACTGTTTCTGTATGTGTCATTATTCTTTAAATTAGTTTAAGTTTTTAGTGTAATATTTCGAAATATGACGTTATTCTAGCAATAATTTATTTTATGTCACATTCGCGAAATTTCTTTTTAACGACTATTTCTGAATATGTCATTATTCTTCAAAATAGTTACCCGTTCTCGGCATTATATACCAAATTATTAAAGTGTTCTGTGACAAATATTTAATTATTTTGATGTTATAGAACTATTATAGTAGCCGTTCGTTTGTCTTTTATGAAATAAAAGATTATTTTTGAATTAAATGAACCTTTTTAGTTCAAAATGGAGCAATCTAGATCCAAATTCAAATTGAAGCTTAAACAAGCAATATTAGAAGGCAAAAACCTATTACATGAAAAAAATGGTAAGAATATTCTTATAGTTTTTTATATACAATATTATGAGATTACATTTTTACAGACCCATCGACTGGTGGTACACTAGATACTACATGTCCTGAATATGACAGTAATAGTTTAGCTGTGCCAGAAAAGCAAATCATTTTTCAGGATAATGCTAGTTTTGATTTGCCTATAAAAAATGTCAACATTGATAACAAAGGTAGGGTTACTTTTTTAAATGTGTGTTCGTATTTTTAAAATTTGAATTATACATTTTTAATAAATTTAATGTATTCTTGTAAAAACAATAAATCTTATATTTTTAGAAAATCATATCCAAAAGTGGCTGGAGAATAATAATTGTCAGCAGGCCCTTCCCGGATTGCTCCAAGAACGTGGTATTGAGGATGCAGAACAGTTATTAGAAGGTAATAATATTTTTTAACGGTTATTTATATTTTTTTGTAACTTATAAATGTGATCACTTTATTTATTGGATTATTTTTTGTTTTTTAGCAGAAGAACCTAAGTATCATTTAATGACTCCTTACTATCTCGATGCAAATTCCTCAAATAAAAACTATTGCACAGTTTTATCACCAGGTAACAAGATAATATTTCTATTATTACATAATTTTGTATACCTTACTAAGAGTTCTTTAATAGATCTTTTATTTCAGATGAAAACATAAATACTCAACTTTGTGTAGAGACGAATGCTCCAAAACAACAGGACAATGAATCATTTCAAGATTTTTCCTCAGATGACAGTGTAAAGGATCCAGCCTTTAAACAAGACAACTTATTTTCCTCCGACTCATCGAGTTCCTCTGATTCTTCTTCATCAGATTCTTCATCCGAAGACAAGGACAAAATTAAAGGAGAAATAGCTGCACCAAAAAATGAAAAGAGGGGGCGAAAACGAAAGGCAAATCCATCTCGTTCAAAAAAGGCAGTTGCAAAACGTTTGAGAAATTGTGGGAAGTCTTATACCTCAAATTCAATAAAAAATAAAAAATTAGTTTCCGAAAAAAAAATGGGCTTACCTTACTAAACTTAAATGCTATTTAAACATAACAGAAAACCAGCGCCTTAATATTTTTAGTGCTTATTGGAACCTTGGAGACCTTCAAAGACAAAGAGACTTTTTAGCATCAAATATTACAGAAATTCAACCAAAATATTCGTATAGAGTACCTAACACTCGCTATTCCAATAAGAATGCGTTTCATTTTATAGTTAAAAATAATAAAATTCGTGTATGTAAGCCTTTTTTTCGATCCACATTAGGGATTAATGACCGCCCTATCCGGACTGTACTTAGCAAGAGGAAGGATTCACACGGAGGTGTACTTATGTCTGATCATCGTAGTAAACATTGCCGAGTAAACACAGCAAGAGAGTTTATCGATGGGGGAAAAACTGTAGCAGATCTTCACAAAGACTATGTTAATGAATGCGAAGCAAAGCAATTATCCTATGGAAACTATGTTCTTTACCATCGAATATTTACCAATGAGTATAATATCGCCTTCTTCCAACCAAAAAAAGATCAATGCGAGGATTGCACGGCATACTTTAACGCCAATATTGAAACTAAAACTCAGCTTAAAGCAAGTTATGATAATCACCTGAATCAAAAAACATTCTCTCGACAAGAAAAGGAGAACGACAAAAACAATACTAGCGATTCCTGTATTATGGCCGTATATGACCTACAAGGATCTTTACCGTGCCCAAGGGGAGACGTTTCAAATTTTTACTACATTTCCAAAATAAACACCCTTAATTTTACTATATACAACCTAAAAAATAAAAACGTCGATTGTTTTGTGTGGCACGAGGGTGAGGGAAACAGGGGAGTAAACGAAATAGGTTCATGCGTATTTGAATATCTTCGAAATCTTGGAGGGAAAGCCAAAGGAGAAAAACTTGATGTAATCTTCTTCTCAGATAATTGCTGTGGGCAGCAGAAAAACCACTTTCTTATTGCTATGTATTTGTACGCTGTATCCATTTTCAACTTTTTAAATTCAATTACCCAGAAATTCTTAATAAAAGGACACACCCAAAATGAAGGGGATTGCGTCCACTCAGTAATTGAGAGACGGATTAAAAAAAGTTTAAAATCTGGTCCCATTTATACACCTGACCAATATGTTAATTTAATCAGAAGCGCTAAACAAAGTACCCCCCCTTATAAGGTTCACGAAATGGCACACGATTCATTTTATGATTTGAAAACCCTTGCCTCAGATATTGGTCAAAATTACTCTAAGAACACAGACAATGAGCCCTTTAAAGTAACAGAGGTCAAAATAATTAGAGTAGAAAGTCAATACCCTCGACAATTTCTTTACAAAAACTCCTACACTGATGTTGACTACAAGAAAGTTGAAATTGAAAAGAATACTAGATCACGTACAAAGGTTGCTCCAAATGCAAATCTCACCGTAAATCTTAAGAAAGCTTACAAGGGAACTATTTCTATTTCAGAAAAAAAGAAAAACGGTTTACTCAACTAATTGAAAAAAAATATAATTCCTAAGTTTTATGAGGGATTTTACAATAATTTATAATAATAATAGGAGTTATGTTGTTACCTGTTTTAATTTTATTCAGCATAAAATTTATTTAGTTTTATTTTGTATTGGATCTTGTTTCGTTTCATTGAATATAAACACCTAGTTTATAAAAATAAGCTAGTTTTTATTTAAAAATATGCCTTATTTAATAAAAATTATTTTATGAATAATGACATATTGTAACGGATTTTAGAAAAATAATTAAAATTACATCATACAAAAAGCACTAATAATATTATTTTCGTCCGTTTTAATATCAAATGTTTGTAATTATTTGCCTTTACAATATAAATGACGTAATTATTAAAACTTGCGAATAAATGTTTATTTACACATTAAACATTTTTAAAATCGCTCTCCTGAAAAATATTCTTTTTTGGATTGTGTCACTATTCTGGAGAAGAAGCGATATATATAACAATAAATTACAAGGAGAAACCTCAACTGAAAATGACGATATAGATCAAATGTCCACCACTGTACAAGTGGGTGATAATGAACCAACGGAGGTTAACGACACCGCAACAAACAAATCAGCTGTAAAAGAACCGCCTGATGACAATATGACAGTACATACAAATGAAAGCGAAGACCCTATAGTGGGAATTCCTATAAGTGACATACCAGTCAATTATGGATCAAATCAAATAATTATTTCATCAGTACTACACTCTCCCGCGAAACCCAAAATTACTATTTTATTTGAGAAAAAACGCCGATACTATATTCAATTATCGGAAAATAACTTCGACGAGGACATATTAAATTTTGTTAAAGAACTAATAATCCCTGACAAACAATATCACTTATATTTTGAAAAACCAGAAATGTACGAACCTTTTTGCGAAGTAATTCGGAAAACATTCAAATGGCCCTCTTTAAAATTAAAACGCTGCTTAATAAAATTAACAGATGTAACCGATAAAAACGATATTCCTGAAATTATACAAAAATATCACGAATCAAAAACCAACCATCGCGGCATAGATGAAACCTTACAACAAATTAAGCCAAAATATTATTGGCCGAACCAAAAAAATTCAATTCAGACTTATATAAACAATTGTGAAATCTGTCAAAAAAGTAAGTACGAACGCCACCCCATAAATATGGAAATGAATGTAACACAAACCGCCTCTAAACCGTTCGAAATTTTACATTTAGATACTTATACGCTTGAACAAACGAAATTTCTAACAATCATCGACAGTTTTTCCAAATACGCACAAGCTTACGCACTTCAATCGCTTGCTGCAACAGAAATTGTTGATAAATTATTATCATATTTCTCTCATCATAGTAGGTATACCTAAACAAATTATTTTAGACAACGGGACTGAATTTAAAAACACCGTAGTAACAGAGCTTTTAAATTTGCATAAAATTAAATTGCATTTCTGTTCTCCAAATCACCCCCAATCCAATGGAGTAGTAGAACGGCTACATTCTACCCTAGCTGAACATATAGATATGCAAATATAGTGAAGAAGTACAATCTGTTCATTTCGGTGCTTCCAAGTCGCAAATTACATTACATACCGGGGTTATTTATACAGCTGCACATGAAAATAATACCATAGGCTTTTGTACAGTATCAGCATCCATGCGACATGACCCTTCTGCCATTTGGGCTCATTTATCTCCTGTATTGCACATGATACAAAGGGATTATCCTTTGGTGGATACCTTACACTTTTACAGTGATGGACCTACAACCCAATACCGAAACAAGTCAAATTTTTTCTTGTTTACTCACTTTTGTAAAACATTAGGATTTTCCAACGCCTCGTGGAATTTCTCAGAAGCGGGGCATGGTAAAAGAGCTGCAGATGGCATAGGTGGTGTATTAAAAAGAACATGTGATTCAAAAGTAGCTGGAGGTCATGATGTTACTGATGTAGCATCCTTTATTAAGGCTGTCTCAGACATAAAAGTAAAAATATTTCAAATTCATGAGCATGAGATATCCAGCATTGATGCTACTCTGCAAAGAAGTTTGAAACCCATTCCAGGATCTATGAAGTTACACGAAATTGTATGGACATCCTCTAATGCACAATCCGTTGGACTTCGAGAGTTGTCTTGCAATGTATGCAAATTTTCTTATGATTGTGATCATCATGGTGTAGTTCCACATAAGTGGACTTTTATGCTACAAGGTATCCTTTTAAAAAACATTTTTTCCTATTTGACTTTGCATTTTCTTAAATGATAAATTATTATTTTTATTTATTTTAATTTTTCTTAACAAATAATTAGATGTATTAGTTAAAACTACTAAAACCAAATTAATTGGCGAAAATAAAGAGAAAAAAATCAATTGTGCTTCATGCGAGGACATCCTGGAAAGCGACACTGAAGAAGAAGATCTAAAAAACTTAGGTTGCGACACCTGTCCCCGTTGGTATCATCTTAAGTGCACAAAATTTAAAAACCAAAAATACGAAGCAGCCGCAACAAGTGATTTTATTTGCAACCTGTGCAAATAAAATTTTTCCTCTAGGAAATGCATTTTACTTTTATGATAACTTAGATTACATGTAGGTACTCTTACCAAATTGTTTGGGTAAAAGTGGTACTTTTAAGGTTAATCTTATTACGTGTTTTAGTTTTTAATACAAACTCTTTTCTTGTTATAAGTATGTTAGGTTTGTTTTAAATGTAACAATATTAACAAAAATATGTATAGGAATATTAAGAAACTTACTTTTGTTCCATTATATTAATGTCAAATATGCATAAATTATAGAAATTCTATTTAATCTTCTTAAACATTAAAATATAGGTATATGTGTATATGAAAAGTTTTTTATACCTCATTTACCTCAATACCGTATCCTTTATATCAAATCCGTCCACCCATTATCATTACCGTCCTCGCGCTAAAAAACGTCAACATAAAAAATGTATGAAAGCAAAAGTTTTGTGTTATAGGAGGCAGTGTGACACATGTAGAATGAATATTTAGATAAAATTCTGTGGCTTGGTTCTAAAAGGGCCAATGTCAATTTTTCCTTAAAATTAGGTTTTGATATGACCGGATTACATTTTTTAAGGTTTATTTTTGTTAAAAAGGCCAATGTCAGACTCCAATAAATAACCATTGTATTAAAAGTTGGAAGGGCCAATGTCCTTTTCCAGGATACGCTTATACAAAAGTCTACAACGGCCAATGTTGACATAGGCTACATTATTGAAATTAGTTTTATTTCTAAAACGGCCAATGTGGACTTTGGCCCTTTTATCGTATGGTCTAGAACGTACCATTTTTACTTTGGCCGTATATTATTAGAAAACAATTTGCGTTATGATAAGTTCTTTTTAAAATTAATATTTCTAGTGTTTTTTTAAGCTTATTAGTTTTGAAAATATTAATAAATATGTTGCGTGGAAAGAAGATTGCTATGATGTGTTTTTTCCCCACAAATGCTTGATTCAGGTAAGTGATTTTGGTTGTTATTAATGTATGCTTTTAAAAGTGAGGTTATGTTTTTTTAAAATAAAGTAACGACAATTTCTGATAAGATTTAAAAAGAAAACGAGCTAAATAAACATTACAATGTTCCTTTTGTCTGGTATTAGAAGCTGCAGTTGATAAAGGTGGCAACAATAACAAAAACGGAGACGATAAATACTTCGGTAATAATAAACAAGCGGCATTTGATTTTGGTGAAATCAGTGATTTGAAAGGTAGGTAGTCCCGATAAATATCCATGTTCAAGCGTACAAAGTTCACTTTTTAAAAGTAGTATTTAGGGTGATTTAAAGTTCTAACTTACAAGAAAATAGGTTAAAAATAGGTTTTTGTTTTAGAAGTTGGAATAGGGGAAGGTCGCCCTTGATGGCATACTTCCCATGATGGCCCACCACAGGTACCTATAATATCTGCAATAAACCGGTTTTGCGTCAACCCGCCTAGTTAGTCGGCAGTGTTGCCAACCGTACTATTTAAATAGTATTTGTACTATTATTTAGGGGTCAAGTACTATGTACTATTCATACGCCCAATAGTACGCCTAAAATACTATTATATGCTTATGGCAGACAATCTGTTTTTTTTCTTAATATTATCTTAAAAATACGAAAAACTGTCGATCTCGATTAAAACATTCTATCGAACTATCGATATCGATAAATCTGCTCCGGCCTCTATATTATTATAATAGTTCTCTGCCACGGTCCAAGGTCTTTAAACAACCCTTTCCTCTTCTGTGCTTTAAACGAACGGCTGTCGGGATCACGGGATCGCAATCGACTTCCGTCTTCGCTCTATCACATAAACTGTATGAGTTAAACAGAGACACGTTTTCGTGGAAAGGCTTAGATTGATTCGTATAGTTTTTTACCGGACCGCCCGCACACCGCACTTTTGCTTTTGCTGTTGGGATTGCGAATTTTTTGAATTATAATAAATGTTATTATTTCGATTTTACCCTATTTAAAAGTGTGTCTCAAGATGTCAACAAGTGAAAGTGAAGATGATGTTCCCAACACTCCTAATAAATCAAAAAAAATGAAAAGGGTACAACGCTACCGTGTGGAATGGCAAAAACAGTTTTCCTGGGTCGCACCTCACCACCAAGACAATACAAAAGCAGTTTGTAAAAGCTGTAATATTGTCCTAAAGTCTGAAATACAGGTACTTAAAATACACGAGAATAGTAAAAACCATATTTGTAAGGTAAAAGCTCAAACAAGTTATACTCAGTCAAAACTCAATACGTTTGTATTGCAGTCTAGCACGTCTAATCTGCATAGTGTGGCTGTTGCTATGGCAGAATTAAAAATTAGCGGTTTTATTGCAGAACATAATCTGCCATTTTCAACAGTCGATCATCTAATTAAAGTGCTAAAATCATGTATTCCGGACTCAAATATATTAAAGGATATTAATTTGGGCAGAACCAAAGTAACATCAATAATAAAAAATGTCATTGGTTCGGAGGCAAAGAAGCTCCTTGCCCAAAAACTAAAAACCGCTAAATTTAGCATTTTGACGGACGAGTCAACTGATGTTTCCAGTGAAAAAACTTCTTGCATAGTAGTTAGATTTTTTGATGCTGTATCGCAAAAAATAACAAGTAAACTGTGGGAGCTCGTGCAAGTCTTTTCCAGTGACAGTTTTGGTAGCGATGTAAGTGCAACTGCTGAACATTTGTACAATTTGATAATTAAAAGTTTTAGTGACTATAATATACCTATGGAAAATATTATAGGATTTGGTAGTGACGGCTGCAATGTTATGATGGGATGCAATAATAGTGTCTCTTCTAGATTTAAAAATAGTCATCCAGGTATTGTTATTATGAAGTGTGTTTGCCACTCTGCACATCTATGTGCAAGTGAAGCATGCAAAAAATTGCCAAGACGCTGTGAAGACTTGGCACGAAATATTTATAACCACTTTAAATCTAGCGCAAAAAGACAACATTCATTGAAAGAATTTCAAGTGTTTTTAAATCTAGAGATACACAAAATATTGCACCCATCCCAAACTAGATGGCTAAGTTTAAATGAAGTAGTTGATAGGATTGTTGAGCAATGGGATGCATTAAAACTTTATTTTACTAACTCTTGGTTAGGAGACAGAACCGTAGCAAGTGAACATATATATAACGATCTCACTGATCCATTCATGAAACTGTATTTTTTATTTTTAAAATGGGTTTTGCCCAAATTTTGTGATTTTAATAGGTATTTTCAAACAGAGAACTGTGTTATAACCGAACTACACACAAAAATAAGGCTACTTTACACAGATTTATTAAAATGCTATATGGAGCGTAGGTATGTTGATAGGAACGCCAACACTGTTAGTAACATAAACCCTTTGGATGAAAGCCATTTCCTACCAAAGTCAAATATGTATCTAGGCATAAATGTCATGCAGGAAATTGCAAAACCGCAAATAAAAGATAACAAGGACTTACTCAATGATTTTTATGAGAGAGTTCAGCAATTTCTTGCTACAGCGTGTTTGGAAATAAAAAAAAGATATAATTTTGATGACGAATTTTTAAACAAATTATATTATTTCTCGCCTCAAAACGCTTCATCTACAAATTTTAGGGATGACCATCCTTCTCTCCTTCCTATTCTACAAATATCAAAACGATTTGTACTAACACAAGATGGTCAGACTATAGATGACCAATGGCGTAGCTTGCCAAATTTTATTCAGTCTACATCTCTGAATTTAGATATGGAAAAGAGTGATACATTTTGGGCGGCTTTGTTGACCTATAAAACACATTTGGGGGTGGAAATTTTTCATGACCTTTCCAAATATGTCTTATCACTCCTTTCGATACCTCACTCTAATGCGGAATGTGAAAGAAAATTTTCTTCGGTTAATCTGATTAAGACAAAATTAAGAAACAAAATGATAATATCCACTTTAAACGGCGCACTAATGACATCACAGCTAGTCAAAGATTCTGGATCTTGTTTCCAATTTGAGCCATCAAAAAATATGCGCATGGCGTTAAATCAGGCAATGTATGACCACAAAAATAAAAATCAAAACAAAGAAATTAATATTGAGTTCGATGATTTTATTTCAATTTAATCTCTATTTTTTGATACCTATTATTTGTTACTCAACTTTTTAGTTAGGTTTTGATTATAATGTCCGTATTTTCATCTTTCGTTTGTTAAGAATAAATGCATTTTTCTTTATCACCTATATTTTATATTATATACTTTCTGTGACCTCCGTTAATTTAAAAATTATGTACTTTTACCTAATAGAAAAATTAAAAGAATGAATTATTTATTTGTGTTTTGTGGTTTGTACTAGTGTTGTAAGATGTCCAGTCAAATCAGTAATTTTTATTTTATTAACGTGGCTGATTGAACCTGTAATAAGTAAAAAAAAATTCATTATCCGACTTTTTACGACTTTACGCACAACTCGACTATGACGAAGCGAACAACCAATGGAATATGTACTATTATCTAACCTCTTGTACTATTATATTTACGTCGATTGTACTATTAAAATTTGATTGGAGTTGGCAACACTGGTCGGGTGCGCGATGCGACCGTTCAGTTGTGAGTCGAATTTGAGCCGTGGCGGACGCTTTTATGCAAAGATATTTACTAGAACAGAAATGGGTAAGTGCCGAAGTAATATTAGCTAGTTTTTAAACCAAAAATTTATTATGTTAGGTGCATGAAATTAGAATGCACCATTTTTTTTTAATAACTATAGGATATAGAGGTTATTTTGCTATGCTTATTTTAAATGTAAGTTGTATTTTAAATTTTTTATAATTCATTTACTAGAAGTGTGACATATTCCTAAGATGGCATACCTATTGGTTCCCTATGATGGCCTACCTAGAAAAAGATATGCCATCATAGGCGTCATATTCAAAGCGGCGCTACATTTACTTTTCTTTTTGATTTCTTTTAGATACGTCACGAAATAAAAAAGAAATTCCTTCGAAAAGGCAAACATGGGATGAGAACGCTATGCGGGAAGCTATACAAACTGTTAAAGAAAAGAAAATGAATTGAAAGAAAAAAAGGAGGAAAAAGATATGTTGGAAAGACAGAAATTGGCAAGAAAAGCAAAAAGAAAAATTTTGGCTGAAGAAAACAACAACAATGACGAGGAAAATCAACAATTGGATGATTTCGAAGACGATGATTCAGATGTGGGTTGTTTATATTGCAACAAGCTATATTCACAATCGCGAAGGAAAGAGCTGTGGATTGCGTGTCAAAAGTGTCGTTCCTTGTGTCATGCGGAATGTGCTGGAATTGAAAGAAAAGTGAAACAGTTCGTATGCGAATTGTGCAAATAAAATATTTTTTTGATTTATCTTATAAACCTGTTCTTTGTTCTTTCCTGTTTTGTTTTATGTTATTTAAAAGAATGTTTATTAGTTTTTATTGGTTACTTATTTATATGCTTTTTAAAGTTTTTTAATGTCTTTAGAATGTATTTTCCTAATATTGTTTTTATTGTACAGTTTTTTATGCCAGCATTTTTTAACAATAAAAATGTGCAAACTGTAACAAAAATATTCCTTTAATATGCATCCATCCTTCAGATTTTTTCATTATACTGGAGTACGCCATCATAGGCAACTGCGTTGCCTATGATGGCGTACTTGGCGATTTTTTCTTTCCAATATTTTTATCAAAAAAATAGTTTTTGTATATTTTTTAAAGTTTTATAATGAATATTTAAGTAGTAACGAATATTTTAACATGATTAAATGGGTTAAAACCTTAAAGCTAAAAAATATATTAGGTGTTAAAAAAAAAGGTGCCATCAATGGCGACCTTCCCCTAAATATGGGCGACATTAGTAAAAATGGAAATTATAATATCCACATGAATGCGATTCCAGGGCCTTCCAAATTTACTGGAGAAATTAGCGGTTTGGAAGGTAGGTAGTCCTCTGATAAATATCCGTGTTGAAGCGTACAAAATTAACTTTTTAAATGTTGTTTTTATGATTATTCTAACTTAGGTAGGTACGAAAAAATACATTAAGAATCGGTTTTTGTTTTAGAAGTTGGAATAAATACTGGTGACATTAGTAAAAATGGCAATTATAATATCCACATGAATGCGATTCCAGGGCCTTCCAACTTAATTGGAGAAATCAGTGATTTTGAAGGTAGTTCCGATGATTATATTCCAAGCTCGGATAAGGAATCAGGTTCAAGCTCTGACGATGAAAGTCGTAAAAAACGAAAACAACTTCATAAGAAAACAAAAAAACTTTCCCACATTACCGCAGAAACATTAATAAGTCAAGAGCTAAATAAAAATGAGAATAATTTCCCCAATATGAAAGAAAGTATAAGTACTGCGGCAACAAGAAAATCAAGAGGAAGGAAAAAAACAATTGAAGGAGAAAATTCAAGAAAAAGAAAATCGAATTCAGGTGCGTGGGAGAAAAATATTAGAAAAAGAATGAAGATGCAAGGCAAGGAATATCATACACTAAAAGGAAAAAAAGTAGTAGAAAAAAAAATTAAGGCACCTTGTACATGCCGAAAAAAGTGTAACGAAAAGTTTTCATGTGCTGAAAGAAACGAGTTATTCAGAGACTTTTATAAACTTTCATCGGAGGCTCAGAATCAGTTCATTGCGAATTGTGTAGAAGAACATAATAAAAAAGTTGCAAGAACAATGTTAGACAATAGAAGAAGTCGAAGAAAATTTTCAAGAGAATATTATCTTCAGAAAAATTCCAGTCGTATAGAGGTATGTCAAACCATGTTTCTCAATACTCTGGACCTAACGATTAAAAAAGTCCGAATTATATCTGAGAAGAAAAGAAACACAGAATCGGGTATTTGTCCAGAAGACCGACGGGGAAAACATGACCAACATCCAAAAATACCAGAAAATGAAAAGGAATCAATAAGACAACATATTAGAATGTTTCCGAGCTATGAAAGCCATTACTCCCGCTCACATACAAAAAAGCATTATTTGTCACCTGACTTGTCCATTTCGAAGATGTATAGGTTGTATGTAACTCACTGCATGGAAAACAATATGCTTCCTAGAAATGAAGCACTTTATAGAAACGTTTTTGTCGAATAATTTAACTTGTCTTTTCACAAGCCAGCAAATGATACTTGCGGGACATGTGACAAATACGACCTTTTGGTGAAATCTGGTGTCAGCGAAGAAGAAAAGGAACAGTTAAAAATAAAGCATAATGAACATGTGGAATTAGCAAACTCTGCATACAAGGAAAAACGCGAGGATAGGCAAAGGTGTAAAACCAACCCCAGATTAGCTGTCGCAAGCTTCGATCTACAAAAATGCCTCCCAACCCCTTGTCTGACAAGTGGAATTTCATTTAATAAAAGAAAATTATGGACGCTAAACCTTACAATTTATGAAAGTCGAGGAAACAGCAACTCTGCTATATGCTACCTATGGAACGAGACCATCGCTAGACGGGGGGGGACAGGAAATCGTCTCATGTTTGCTTTCCTATATAAAAAATATTCCTAAAGACATCAATGAAATAATTTTGTACAGTGACTGCTGTCCCGGTCAAAACAGAAATATATTTTTACCAATTATGTTTTTGACAGTGATTGAAGAGTTTAAAAATATAGGAAGAGAAATGACAATTAGTCACAAGTTTTTAGTACCTGGGCCAGTGGCGGCTCGTGATATTTATCGTAGGGTGTGCGCAGCAGGCAAAAAAGCGCCGCAGGCGATAATTTTTTGAGGTGCCACGCCCCTTTTCACCTTTGTATAATATGATTTAAATCTGTAATGCCTACACGGCTCCAGTTCTTGTCCATGTTTATATTATAAACTAATAAGCATGGGAAACAAAACTGAGTTTCTAATATTACACCCACATATCCATTTTTTTTTTTTGTAAATGTCAATATTAAAATGTCTAATAAAAGATCGACCTTCTTTTTTCTTTTTACAAGTTTGATTTAATTTTAAATCCGGCGTAGGCCTTCCTAACCTTTTTATGTCAATTTTCCTTTGGAAATCGAATGTCGAAAATTTATTTATAATGTCCTCTACAGAATTTTGGTCCATAACTATATCACTTCGTGTGACACAATCCAAACTACTAGCCATTATTAATTTAAAAACAACACAAAAACATCCACAACACCGTCAATAAACTCCAAACTTAAAAACAACACAAAAACATCCACAACACCGTCAATAAACTCCAAACTTATCTAATCGCGTCAAAAACTCATAAAACAATCATATTAAATGATTGAAGTGTGTATTCAGAAAGCGCCCGGCGACGCCCTCTCATCGGGCGATTAACCGAATATTCCCGATCAATCCGCATAAGGAAAATCGCACGAAAATCCATCCATAAGAGCGCCGAACGAATACACACTACAGCACACAGCCGGTGAGTCTGCCCACAGTGCCCACGCGCTCGGTCGCGCTTGAAGTCTTACGCCTTCGCCATTGTTATATTATACAAGTTCTTTATTTCAGTTACCTAAATATTTTTTTAAATAAGTATAAATTTTATTTTTGCTGGTGCTTGACTTTCTTAGGCAGTGCGCGCGCACGAGCGCACTTGTTGACGAGCCGCCCCTGACCTGGGTATACACATATGGAGGCAGATACTATTCACGCCATCATCGAAAAAGCCAAGAAAAGTACGACATGTAAAATTGACATTCCTAGAGACTGGGCAAACCTCATTCGAATGATCCCCAGAAAGCCCCCTATTTTAGTGCAAGAGCTGGGTTTGAATGATTTTTTCAACTTTAAGTTGCTTCTTCAAAAGCACTTTCAGCATAGAAAGGTGAATACAAACGGCGAACCGGTATGTTGGAACAAAATAAGACACATCCCGTATAGGCACAATAATCCAGGATTAATGTTTTACAAAAATACTTTTGAAGATGATGTAGCGTTTCTTACTGTTGACTTGACAAGAAAGAAGACTCGAAATTCAAAACCAGAAATATGTAAACTTACTCCGTTAGCGGATAAGTCTTTGGGTATCCCCCAAAACAAGCTTCAAGATCTAAAAGAACTTCAGGCTTATATTGACGAGGGTAGCAGATTATACTATGGACATTTTTTAAGTGCCCTTACAGTCTCCCCAACAGCTACTGATACATGATGACGATATGTAGGAGATTGATGTTTTATGTTAAAAATGCTTAAAATATAGAGTTAAATTTAAAAGATATTTCTTTTAATGCTACTTTTTACTATATTGCTGTTCATCCCCAAGCTTAGTAAAAAGGCCAATGAAGTTCTTTGATTTTTATTTTGCAGGTCAAAAAAGGCCAATGTCAAGTTTTTTTTCTTAAATAAAAGTTTTTTTTTACCACTTTTTAACATCCTTGCAATATGCAGAAGCAAACTTTTTTAGAAATAATGCATTATTAAAGAGTTTAATACATTTTTTTAAGATTACATTAATTTAAGTTAAGTTTTAAAAACTTAAAAGATCATTTTCTCAAATTGATAAAAAATGACATTGGCCCTTTTAGAACCAAGCCACAGAATGATATTAGAATTCATGTTTTTTTCAACATAAAACAGAAGAACTGTTCACTTTTTACTTGTTTTATTAATATTATAGAAAACAATTCCCTAAACATACCTTTAAAAGTATTCTAGGTAGGGTCATTGCATCGGTTTCCCGTCCAGACCTGGTTTTCGACCTTTCTATGTTTTATTGCCTTGCATAAGGAAACGAGGTGTTGTTTTTCGTCCAGTAATGTTTTTTTAGTTGCGGGCATCTATACCAAATTTAAATATAGAAGTGGCTCACTCTAACTGTGGCAGTAACAACCTGTCTAAAAATCCAACGTGTCTTGATGTTAGGACGCCATTGTTCACGTGTGTGTTTTTACTGAAAATCTTAGTGTGCAGGCGACTTGGAAACAGTAAGTAAATTGTTTAACTTTATTACTAAGTGGTTGCTTATAATTGCAGATAGTTAGGAAGTGATTACATTGTTAAAATAAGCAAAAAATACTATATTTACTTTTCATTTTTATAAGATATTGGATGGTCGGTATCCAGATTATAAAAATTGCTGTTTTTTAGTTATCGACCAGAGTGGTCGAAAACCGATATTAAAAGTGCTTTTTTAGACTAAAAAATCTACATTAAGTAGTAATTTTTTTGCAAATATTTTTTAGCAGATCACTAAACAATATGACAATAACTATGTTTTTTAGTTTGCGACCACCTTTTTCATTTTTTTTTAGCCTTTCTTGTACACATTTTAAAACGTGGTCGAAAACTAATTCATACAAATTTTATTATCGACCGCTATGTTTTTAGCCATGTTTATAACCTATTTTCTTCTTTCAGTGTCACCAATTCGAAGATCTCAAAAAAAATCTCAAAAAGAAAAAAATACTAATAGGAAAAAGAAAAATGTTACTAAAAGATGCCAATATTTTGAAGAAAACTTAAAGAGAGCTTTATATGAAGTAAGAGAAAATAAAATGAAAATAAGAGAGGCCAGTCGATTTGGAGTCCCAAAAACCACCCTAATAGACAGATTGTCCGGTAGAGTTCCAGAGAAATTAAGGCAACCAGGCCCACCTCCTCTGTTAACGGTTGAAGGAGAAACAAGGATAAAAAATTGGGTAATTAATCTAGCAAAATGCGGGTTTCCTGTAACCAAAGAAACACTTATGGAAACTGTTGCCAAAATTTCCAGAGATAGCCAAGTCAATTTATTTAAAGAAAATAGACCAAGTCAGACATGGTATCTTAACTTTTTAAAGAGGAACCCAGAAATATCCATTCGAGAAGCTGAAAGTATAAATAGAGCAAGAAGAAAGTATACGAAAGTGGTTTCATGAATTGACAGATTATTTGAGCCAAAATGATCTTTTAAATATTTTACAGGAACCAGAAAGGGTGTTTAATGGGGACGAGGCGGGTTTTTCCTTATGCCCCAAGACGGGAAAGGTTCTCGGACCAAGGGGATTTAGAAATCTTTATACTGTTAAACTTGGAAACGAAAAAGAGAACATAACCGTTCTAGCCGTTTTTAATGCTGGCGGAAAAATAGCTCCTCCTTTGGCTGTATTCCCATATCTCAGAAAACCTCCAAAAAACGTGGTTGATAATATACCTGACAACTGGATATTAGGAATATCAGAGAAGGGGTGGATGACAGGGGATGTTTTCTTTGAATATTTATTAAATGATTTTAACAGGTGGTGTAATAATTTGATGTTCTGATAGGTGTCAGCAAAGGGTTCAAAGAAAACGGTGTTTCATATTTAACATCAAACTATATTCTGAATCTTAATCTATGTCGCCACATACAGGTTGTTCCACTTCCGCTAATGTTTATATTACATATTTGTTATATCGACAGTATTGTTATACTAGCTAATCATAATAACTAATTAGAACACTAAATACAATATACTAATACAGAGTGTTTTACCCTCATATTACACCTCCCCGGGAAATTTAAGGAATTTACACTTTGTTTTCAAATGGAAATTCCTGTTAATTATAATATGAAAGTAATTAACTCATGTGAAATAATAACTATACTTATAACAAACATTTTCTTAGTCAATAAGAATTCAAGAAATGAAGAAAGAAAAGGAAGAAAATTAGAGTAGTCAGACCTAGAATAAATAGCAGATAGAGAAGAATACGAAAGTAGGGCCGGCCGATTCCTTACTACTAAATTATTACCTAGAAATTACTTAACTATGATATAACTTAGTTCTATTTTTGTGGATTACAATCTCCTTATTACCTTTCATCAGTTTTACATTTGGAGATTCATCCTCGATAACTAAATAAGGACCCAGAAAACAAGGACTTGCGATTTTGTTTCCCACTTCATTTTTTACAAGTACTAAATCGCCTTTTTTATATTGAATGGGTTTAATTTTTTCATCATAACTTTGCTTTCTTTTAAATTTTGAATGTAATAAGTTAGCTCTTGCATCCTCATGAGCCTTTTGCAACCGATACTTTAACTCAATAGGGTAATTCTCAAAGTTATAAATGGGTTCTAACATATTATTTAGATTATTAGGAATCTGACATTTCTTTCCAAAGACCAGTTCAAAAGGAGTATATTTAGTTTCAGTATGGACTGTAGTATTATAAGAGAAACACCAATAAGGAATCCATGTACTCCACGCTGCATCATTATTTTCGGATTGAATTCTTAAGTAGGCACCCAATACTTTATGTGAATTTTCCAAAGAACCAATACTTTCATGATGGTATGCCGTGGAATGAATTTGATTTATTTTTAAAAGCTTACAAACCTCACTCATAGTCGAAGAAATAAATTCAGAACCCCTATCCGTTGCAATTTCCTGTGGAATTCCATATCGTAAGATAAAGTTTTCCACAAATGATTTTGCCACAGATACGGTGTCTTTATTTTTTATAGGATATGCTTCCACAAATTTTGTTAACTCACACTGTAGAGTCAAGATGTATGCAAATTCATTTACATCTGTTGGTAGTGGTCCTACAATATCTAAATATACTTTTTGAAAAGAATAATTGGCTGTCGACGTAATAACCATTGGTTGTCTAGTATAACGATTGCAATGCTTCTGTTTTTGACAAGTGTCACATTTTCTTACAAAGTCTGCAACATCGTTATCTAGACCTGGCCAAAAGTAATACTTTTTTATATTATTTGTCATTCTATTTATGCCTGCATGTCCAATTTTGGGAAGTAAATGAAAATCATTCAAAATAATTCGTTTCTCATCATTATCTATTATTTTGCTAGCTCCTTGTACAATATTTATACGGGGGCCCCCCCAATTCGGATTACTATTTATTTCCTTACCTATCCATTTAATAAACATTTTATTTTTCTCATTTTTTAAAATATATAATTCATTTATATTTGCTTTCTTAGTTATTTTGGCCAAATCTCTCAGCATTTCGTCTCGCGCCAATGCCGATCGAGTATTTTGACTAAAGTACAAACTAAGTTGCAGTGGAACATAATAAAAACTCCCCAAGTGTTTAGTTATATCTTTTGACAATGTTTTTATTTTGGACGATGTCGTTAAAACTAACTCAGTGCAATTTTTAGGTTGTTTAAGAACTTCCACAATATCTGGTTGATCAGGCCAAACATTAAGGTTATTCTTGTCCAACACACAATCTTGCTCTTTCATACTCTTACACTGTCCTCTGGTCATAACAGCAATCATGTCATTATTCATGCTTTTTAATTCCTCAGATGTCAAGATAATTCTTGATAATGCATCCGCGGTGACATTTTCACTTCCTTTCACATACTCAACGTAAAAATCATATTCCTCAAGGCCTAATCGAAATTTTGTTAACCGGCTGGATGGGTCAGTAAGGCTAAATAAGTATAATAAAGGTTTATGGTCAGTTACTATTTTAAATCTGCGTCCATATAAATAAGGCCGAAAATGCTTTACAGCCCAGTGGATAGCTAAAAGTTCTTTGTGAATAATAGGGTAATTTATTTCCGCTTTATTTAAACTTCTACTGGCGTACGCCACTGGTCTATTATTTTTATTTGAGAGTACTGCTCCAATAGCTGACTTTGACGCATCAGTTCGAAGTATAAATTCATTTTTCTCTGCAAAATCAGGATACTGTAAAACTGGATATTGACTTAGTGCGTTCTTTAGGATTTTAAATGAGTTGTTACATTCATCCGTCCATTCAAACCTTGCATACTTTCTGCACAATTTGTTTAGGGGTACAGATAGCTCCGCAAATTTCGGAATAAACTTTCTGTAGTAATTTGCAAAAGCCACGAAACGTTTAACTTCGTCCGAATTTTTTGGAACGGGATATTCGTCTAAAGCTTTAATTTTTTCAGGATCAGGAGATATTCCTTTATCACTAATAATGTGACCTAAATAAAGAATTTCTTTCCTTAAAAATTCGCATTTTAAAGGATTTAGTTTTAAATTTACTTTACGAAGTCTAGTAAAAACGTCCATAAGGTTTTTGTTGTGTTCCTTAAGATTTCTCCCGAATACTATTAGATCGTCAAGGTAAACAAAACATTTTTCGTAGTTTAGACCTGCCATTGCAACTGTCATTATCCTAGAAAAGGCACTGGGGCTAAGTTTTAGCCCCATGGGCAATCTTTTCATTTGCCATTGCCCCCGATCAGTTGTAAAGGCTGTCAATTTTCTACTTTGTTCATCTAGTTCCACTTGATAATACCCCTGACTTAGATCTAAATGCGAAAAATAAAGAGCTCCCGCAAGAGAATCCAAAATATCAACCACATTTGCAATAGGCCACTTGATATCTACTAAACTACGGTTTAAAAATCTGTAATCTAAAACCAATCTGCTACGTTTCTCTCCTGATGTCTCACTCTTTTTCGGTACCAGTAAAACAGGCGACGACCACTCACTCTGCGCACTCTCAATTATATCATTATCGCACATTTGGGAAATTTGCTTATTTATTTCCTCCCTCTGAGATTGAGGCAGTCTATAAGGTTTTATATAAACTGGTTGAGTGTTCGGTTTGACTTGAATTGACTGTTTATAAATATTTGTTACAGATAATTTATCCCCAGGCATATGAAATATGTCTGCAAATTTAGCACATAATTGATCTATTGAATCTTTCTCTTCTTTATTCAAGTAGGTAAGTTTAAGCATGTCAAATAACTGTTTTACTCGATTAACTGAAATATTTTGAGAAGTAAACTGACAACAATCATAATTGCTGAGCTTCTCAGTTTTAGGTAAGCAATTTCTCAAGCGTACTTCACTTTCCCGTGTATTCAAAATTTTAACCGGAACTTTCCCATTCACTGGTTGTGCAATCACTCCTGCTACAAACACACCCTGGCATAACTCACTTGGCATAACAACACATTCCTCATTTAACCCTGTCTCAAGGTACTGAATACTTTCACACCTTGCAGGTAACACTAATATATGACTACAACAAGCATTTAAGTCTAAAATAACATTCTTTCCCTCATTGAAAAGATCTAAAGTATTTTCCTCATAGTTTAATTTAGCTTTATACTTCCCTAAAAAATTTCTCCCAATTATACCATCTGTATGACATTCCAACGAATCAAATACATAAAACTTTTCCCTAAATTGTATGTTTCCTATAGCGAGATTTAAGTATACATAACCTACGGAACATACTCTACCACCTATGCCATTTATTTCAAGATTTTCCTTATGTAAAGGTATACTTGCGTCTAAATGTTCTAACTTAAGCGCACACAATGATGCTCCCGTATCTACTAAGAATCCTAAACTTTTGCTGTTTACTCTAAAAGAAACTGAATTTGAGTAATTTTCGGAGTAAGTAAAAATATTATTATGACTATTCCCTTCTACTTTAGGGACGAAAAAATGTTTGCTCCCTAGAAACATCATACGGCGACGTTTCCTGACCTGCATTAATGTCTTGGTCAGCAAAATTTATTTGTCTCCGCGAATTTCCACGATAACCGCGAGTAAACGAACGTCCTCGGTGTCCCCCCTGAAAACGCTGACTTTGCGGATTGCTATTACCATTACCTAAGCGAGAATTATTTTGTTGATAATTAGAAACATGATTGTTATTTCTATTAGTTACGTTTCTATTGAAATTGTTATTAAAATGTCTTCCAGAGTTTCTAGCTCTGTTAAAACCTGCAGAAAAATTTCTGTTGTTTCCTCTTCCTCTAAACATATTGAAAATTTGTTGATTACTGCTTTGAGAGGAAATTTCTTCATCGTGCGCCGCTCTAATGGCATCCTTTAAAAATTCAAAATTTCTAGCAGATATGATTGTGCTGAGTTTATGATTTCTAAGGCCACCTGTAAACCTTTTTATAGCGATTTTTTCGTTTATTGGTCTTAAAATATCAAAAGCTCTTGAATCACCGTCTGCTTGAGAAATTGTCAGATTTACTAAGATATCTTCAAGATTTTTACCAAACTCAGAAACAGTATTATCGCCTTGCTTGGCGGAAAACAATTTTGCCTGAAGGGCGGTATCGGACTGTTTCGTTAAAAGATGTTTTTTGATGTCTCCTAATAATGAATCCATAGAATCGTAACTAGACTTTAATCTTAATTTCGCATTATTTGAAATTCGTGTTTTCAAAATAAATTTAATTAAAATAGGCTTGCCATCATCGTTAAGCATAGAATGATAAAATTCTGCCGCGTCGATTAGTTTATGTGTAATAGCTTCCGAGTCATCCATTACAGGCAAGAGGCTCGTGGCCACTTTCAGGTCAAAAGCCGACATATCTGAATGTATAATTTTCGCGTCCTGGTTATCCCGATTTGTACTTTCCGCGTCTTGGTTATCACTACTCAAACCTTCCGCGAATTGTTTATCAAAATTTATAATTTCCTGATATACTTTTTTAATTTTGTCTATAGTATTTTTAGAATATTCAATGTCTGCTTCGTCGAGTTCAGAATCTTTTATTTTTTGATTAATAGCAGAAACCTCCTCACTCAGTCGAGAGTAAATAGTTTTTGCTTCCCTAACTTTAGTTGAAACGATGGATGTTTTTCGTCTGTCGTAATTTAATTTTCCTAGATAAGTTCTGACATCTGCTAGAGAACTTAAAATTATGTTTAAGTTATCTCCCATGAAAAATATGCAAATCTAATTATTTAAGAGCAAAGTACTTGTTAAAGAGGTCCCTATTTCAATACAATTTACTTAATTCTATAACTTACTTAGTACATTTTTCTTTTTAATTACTAAATTGCTTAATTTTTTCCATTCTTTACATATCGCCTTGTTTCTTATGTCCATTTTCAGTTTTTTTTCCCATAAGTGTAATAACCATCTTTATAATAATTATCCTAAAAAGAACCTAAAAAAAAATTTTTATACTGCTTCCTCCGTCATTAATTCATCCCTTGATTTTCTTAACTCGCTTCTGTTAATTTCTCTTCGAATAGTTTTTCGTAATTCCTTACGATAACGAAGAATCCCACTATATATGATATACAGGATAACGGCTACTACAAGTGTTAGTAAAAGGTACTCTGACAGCGAAAACCCCTTGTTTGATATTTCGCTCCTTGCGTCTCCATTCGAGGCCTGGTTGATAACTATTTCCTCTTTAGACTTGGCACTACCCATTTTACTCCATATCGGTGCTTTTCTTCTTATGGTTTTTTGGCTGGCAGGATCGCCATGTAATAATTTGATGTTCTGATAGGTGTCAGCAAAGGGTTCAAAGAAAACGGTGTTTCATATTTAACATCAAACTATATTCTGAATCTTAATCTATGTCGCCACATACAGGTTGTTCCACTTCCGCTAATGTTTATATTACATATTTGTTATATCGACAGTATTGTTATACTAGCTAATCATAATAACTAATTAGAACACTAAATACAATATACTAATACAGAGTGTTTTACCCTCATATTACAGTGGCTTGAAGAACAAAATATTCAAAGGCCGATAATCCTTTTCAACGATGGGCATTCATCCCATATGACTTTTCCTTTAAGTAAATGGTGTCAAGAAAATAAAATTATTTTGTATGCTTTACCACCAAATACTACGCATATGTTACAGCCAGCTGACGTTAGTGTCTTTAAACCTATGAAGCAGGAGTGGAAAAAAACAGTTAAAAATTGGCAAACTAAGCAAGAAAATATAAATTCATGCGTTACGAAAACAAATTTCTGTTCACTTTTTAATGAAGTTCTTTCCTTCCACCAGATGATTTAGCTAACTATATAAAGAGCGGATTTAGAAAGTGTGGCTTATGTCCTTTAGATCCAAATGCAGTGGATTATTCGAAATGCATTTTAAATACTGCCGAAAAACTAACGGAAGGAAGCAAACCTAGAAGATCCAATCCCAGGAAATCAAGTCCTAGAAAATCAACCGAGGGTATTAAGGCCGCCTCAGACATCCATGCTTTTCGCTCGTTTTGCTTGCACAGTCTTAAGTTGCTATGCAAGACGGTGTGTGTGAGGCATCAAGTTTTCCGTTTTGTTTATTGTGTACCGTCAATTGACTGGCTTGAACGCAATCAGCCGCCGGTTGATTTTTCGTTTGCGTTCCAACTTGCTTGCGAAGAAGACGTTGAGTCTGATTGGTCTTCAGTGTTGCATAGCGTCTTTTACTTAATTTAAAATGGGTGATCTGAGACTGATGTCACGAGAGTTTCTCTCAGATTTCATTGAATTGTATAGAAATCATGAATGTTTGTGGAAAATTAAGAGCAAGGAATATTCCGACAAAAATAAAAAAAATGCTGCTTACAATATCTTAATTGAAAAATTGAAGGAAGTCGATCTGGCGGCCAACAAGGATATGGTGATAAAAAAAATCAATTCCTTGAGAACCTGCTTCCGTAAAGAATTAAAAAAGTACAACAATTCCTTAAAATCGGGATCAGGAACAGAAGAAATTCAGAAACCAAATTTATGGTATTTTGATCTGCTTCTATTTCTTTCTGATCAAGAAACACCAAGACAAGATGGCATGGACACTCTCGAAGAAATCATTGGGAGTCCACGTAACCAGGTACGTATTTAGGGTGAATCTTAAAAAAAACTCTAATTAAAGGAAATTGTATTTTTATTTCATAAACCCAAGTGTTGAATGTCAAAAAATATAGGTACTACTAGTTGTAATACATAAACCTCATTCCTCATTGCTGATAGGTGCACTCTAAATATCACGTAGGATTTTAAGACTGTCAACGCTTGGCCTGTTCAATATCGAAAACAATAATACGATTTAACTTATCATCTTATCCTGCCAGTTGACCTTTCCTTCATTATTAAAATAGTCAAGAAAAGTGTTTCTTGACTCATTTGCCTCTCGTCCAAAATGTCTATTATGACCTTGCTGTAATCCGGCCACAATATTGGGTTCCATTCGTAACCCATTAGTTATTGTAGACTGTAGCCAATTTTCACTATCCATACTCTCTGGTGGAATATATGATGAACCACACTTTCTGCGCAAAAAATTATGCAAAACCGCACAGGTCAAAACGACGAGATCTATACGGTCTAGGCGCAAATTGATAGCGGTGTGCAAAATACGGAATCGTGCAGCCATTATTCCGAATACATTTTCAATAATTCTGCGTGCCCTAGATAGCCGGTAATTGAAAATTTTTTTTTCTTTACACAAATCCCCATGAGGAAAAGGCTTCAAAAAATCTGGGCGCAAACCGAAAGCCTCATCTCCTAGGAAGACATATGGCAGCTCCTTAGTACTATTTCCAACAGTTTCAGATTTAGGTATATTTAGTTGTCCATTTATAAGTTTTTGGAAAAACGTTGTGTTTTTAATCACGCCTCCATCGGAAACACGTCCATTCGTTCCCATATGACAGTATATGAATTCGGAATTTGCGTTTGCTATTGCCATAAGAACATAACTGTTATAACCTTTATAATTCCAAAAATAAGATCCGCTTCCTGGTGGAGGTGTTATTCTGATGTGTTTTCCATCTACACATCCTAGACAATTCGGAAACTGCCATCTGATTTCAAATCCTTTTGCAATTTTTTTCCATTCTTCTTCTGTTGTAGGAAACTGTAATAAAAAATAAGATATATCTTCTGCTCACTTAACAATCTTTTAGAAATAAAATTGTATATTATTATTATTATTTGTATTGCAGACTCTACAAGATACGGAAAATGTTGAAGACAACATAGATGGAATCGAAAATACTACAAGAAACACTTTTCCTCCTTCGACCCCATCTGTGTCGCGATCCTCATCCAGAGCAACATCCACAACGTCTTTAAAGAGAAAGACAAATGATCGTTCTGATGAGGTACTGGATATTATAGCAAAGTCGTTACAATCAAATACTTCAGCAGGGACACAACCAGTTGGAAGGTATACTTCGTATGGGCAACATGTAGCACAGGAACTGAGTGATCTTCCACAAGAAATGGCCATGTACTGCAAGAAAATCATAAATGAAGCTCTATTTCAAGCACAACTTGGAAATCTATCAGCATGTTCCAGAATTGTGAATGATCCACAGCCCATTCCAACCACCATGCAGCGCGAAATCCAACCGGTCAATACATTACAAGGTTCTACTTATCCTGAATCACTCAGCCCACCCACCTTCCAACCCGAAAATCAACCGGTCAATACACTGCAAGGTTATACTTATCCTGAATCACTCAACCCACCCACCACCCAACCCGAGAATCAACCGGTCAACGCAATACAACATTTTAATTATCCTGAATCTCCTCAAACTGTAAGGAAATTTTATTCGCGTTTTCTTCAAAACGAACAATTTAATAAGTAGTTATTAATAATGGAAAATATGATTTAAATTGTTAACTTTTGTAAATAATACCTATTAAAAATGCTTACCTTCATATATTCTCGTTTTAATCCTTCATAAATAGCTTTACAAGTGTCTGGTATGATTTCGGTCAAAGCTGGTGCAGATATGGCGCAAGTAAATTTTAAATCTTCATAGCTTCTGCCCGTTGCTAAAAATCTTAACGTGGCAGTAAGCCGTTCATGCGCAGTAATTGCTTTTCTCATTCTAGTGTCACTTCTTTCGATGTATGGAATTACAATTTTTAGTAGTTCGGAGTAGGTTGCTTCATCCATACGTAAATAATTAAACCAGTCTTCCGGTTCTAACTTCAACTCATTCATCAATAAATTAATGTGTGTAAATTTTTCTCTCAAAAGCAACCATTTTTTGGACCATATTTTCCGGGGTCTCACCTTTTTTTCTTTTTTATGATCAGGACTGCTGCTGCACAAACAGCTAATTTTTGACGGTCCATGTTTGTTTTGGAAAACGGAAGACTGATGACTGAAGAGAAAACTGTACTTAAGACGGAGTGTATGAAGGATCGTCAGCGTTCAGTGTTGCATAGCAACTTAAGACTGTGCAAGCAAAACGAGCGAAAAGCATGGATGTCTGAGGCGGCCTTTACAAACCGCGATCTAAGGTCGGCTGAGAAAGTCATAAATAAAATTAAAGATAATTTAACTTTGTACGGTTTAAATGTTGAAGTTATTTTAAACGAAATAAAAACCCTGGAAGAGAAAGTGTCTCCAGCTAAAAGAACATCAAATAGGACGACTACTGTTCTTGAAGAAAATCCCTGCACCTCAGCCTCTATGTTCGACACTTCATTAACGCCCTTGCAACTAGATATAAATTCTAAAGAAAACTATATCGAAACAATTAATAATGCTCAGGTTATCTTCGAAGTTACTAATGATGATGATTTAAATGTGCTTCCCATAGAATCCGACGTTTCGATTCCTGATATATCGTTGAGCTGCTTGACTAAGTCCTTTTTAAGTGCTTTTAATGAGACTAGTGAAACAAACACGAAAATTATAGAAACATTTATTCACGAAAGTAAAAACGTTGACAGTAATGTTACAGTAATCAATAATCATAATAATGAAATAAATGAAGAGATAAATAATCCTAAGATAGACGTTGTCGACATAAATTTACAGACATTCGCGAGAACTCCTGATCCTGAAAGAAATAATATTTTCAATGCTGGCAATCAATTTTCGATATATGGCAATAGTAACGAGATTAATAATATTAGAGAAGAGTGTGAGACAGTTATTAACGACTCCAATAATGCACTGGGCAAGAAAGCATCCGCTAAAATGCTAACAAAAGCTTTTGCAAATCATCTTACTTACCCAGTACCAGTAAAAAGAAGCAATAATACAAATAGAAATAAATCTACAGAGAAGACTTCAAGCGCAATATCTTCAATAAAGTGGCGAGAGTATTATGAAAAAAAAAATTTTGAAAAAAAAGAAAAAGAACTTGAAATTAATAAAAGGAAAGAGGAGAGAAAAAAAGCTAAAGAAAGCAAATTACAGAAGAATCAAACATTAAAAAACGCAAAAAGAGTTAAAAGAACTGAGAAGGAAAATATTTTAATACGGAAAAAGAAGGTACCATGTGCATCCTGTAAAGAGGAGTTAAATAGTGATACAGATGACGATGAGAAAAAAAACATTGGATGCGACTTCTGCGATGAATGGTATCACAAAAAATGTACTAAGTTTTGCAATATTCCATATAACATAGCTGCTACCAAAGAGTACAAATGTAATAATTGCAATTAGTTTGTAATAATTTATTTTAGTTCATATTTATTTTTGTTTTAATTGTTCGTAAGTTTGTATACTTCGCGAAAAGTTAACTAGGTCTATTTCGTTTTTACTTTTACCTCTTAGTTACCGAATCAGTTAGGATTTGTCTGTCAAAAATGTTTTTTTTTATAAAAATGTTTATCAATTTTATACTAAGTAGGGTGACTTCGCCGGTTAGCCGGCCATTGCCACTTTTCGGCCAATTCTCCAAAAAAGCGTTAAGAATAGTGGTATTTTCATATTTGAATATAATATAAGGATATATTCATTTTCAATCACATATCCCCCCTCTAAATTCAAATTTTCACCGCCTGACCTTGTTAACTATCAGTGACAGTTGAAAAGCGCGGCAAATAGCTGTATGATCACTTGTTGTTTCGTTTAAGCATTGTGTAGTGTGTGTGGTGTTAGAAAAGAGTAAGTATTATTTAAATATCGCCTATTGAACTAAAGGGGAGGTTGTTTTACGATAAAGGATGACCAAAACAAACTTTTTCACTAAAAAAAGTGTATTTTTTTGCATAACTTATAATTTAGGTTAGGTGGCCGGTAACCAGATACCTTAATTTTGATTTTGCCCTTTTTTCGGCCAGGCTGGCCGAAAACCGGTTAGATTAATACAGAGTTGTTTTCCTTTTCTATCCTTTTGTATTTGTATTATCTCTCCTATGCAAAGACCATCATTTTAAAAATTTATGTTAAAATTCATTATCCAGTTTTCGGCCACTATGAACTTATTTGCAGACGTAGATGTTTAATTCGAAATAGGTGGCCGAAAACAGGTAAAAGGTGTCGTGTTTTCGTCCAGGTCAATAATTATAATTATTATAAACCACTGATTTTTGAAAAATGTTTTTTTGTAATTGCAGATAAAAATTTAAAAAAGAAATAATGTCAAAAAGGGTCCTGCAAAAAAACAAAAGAGAAAATTCTTTAAATATACTGACGCGCAGCTACAAGAAGCTCTAAAGGAAATAAGAGAAAATTCAATGAAAATTCGGGAGGCCAGTAGGAACTATGGAGTTCCAAAAAGTACCCTTCAGGACTACATGAACGGAAAGGTGCCTAAAATATCAAGAAAAACTGGACCGGAGCCACTATTACAAACTATTAGCGAAAAAAAAATTGTTGAATGGGTAATGAATTTGGCAAAATGTGGTTTTCCTATCAAGAAAAGTGATCTTATGAGTACTGTAGAAAAGATAGTCAAAGATTTAAATAAACAGCACTTATTTAAAAATGGTAGGCCAGGGCAAAAATGGTATAGTAATTTTTTAAAGCGGAACCCAGAAATATCATTACGTGAAGCAGAATCCATAAATAAAGCAAGAGCCATAGTTACCGAAGAATCTATTAGGTTATGGTTCAGAGAATTACAAACATTCATGACTGAAAACAATTATTTAGACATATTAGAAGACCCCAACCGCATGTTTAACGGCGACGAATCCGGATTCTCCATGTGTCCAAAAAGCGGCAAGGTTTTAGCGCCAAAGGGATGGAAGAACCTATATCATGTTAAAATAGGTCAGGAAAAGGAAAATATTACAGTTCTAATAGTTTTTAATGCCAGTGGAAAAGTATGCCCTCCGGTTGTAGTCTTTCCATACCTAAGACCACCCAAGCAACTTATCGAAAATATGCCAGAAAATTGGATATTGGGAAGATCTGATACAGGCTGGATGAAGTCAAATATATTCTATGAATATATAGCGAATGACTTCAATAAATGGTTACTAGAAAATGACATCAAAAAAACAGTACTCCTATTTATAGATGGTCATAAATCTCATATGACCATGGCCTTAAGTGAGTTTTGTGAGCAGAATGGAATTATTTTGTATAGTCTTCCTCCCAACACCACTCATATCCTCCAACCAGCGGATGTTAGCGTATTCAAACCTGTAAAAACGGAATGGAAAAACACCGTCAGAAACTGGCAAAGTCGGGCTGAAAATATTAATTGCTCCATCACAAAAATAAATTTCTGTACAGTTTTTAAGGAATGTATTGAAAATCTTAATATGGAAAGGTATATAATTAACGGTTTTAGGAAATGCGGACTTTTCCCTCTAAATCCTAACAACGTAGATTATATAAAATGTGTTAAGAACACACTTGAGAGACAGAATAATCAGTATGTTGAAGAAGATTCTACGGGTACAATTACAGTTAATGATACAAAAGCCTCCAAGAAAGTTTTGGAAATGATTCGTGGCAAGCTGGTTAGCTATGGCATTAATGTTGATGTAATTCTTGAGGAGATCAAGGAGTTAGAGGTTACTATCTTCCCTGCCGAAAATACTGCGTCCGAGAAATGTCTTTTCAATCCAACACTGAGAAAATGAGCTTTCCTAAGTTATCGGGCTGAACAAATTTAGCAGCTGTTACTAAAAAAAACGCTATAATAGGTAAAATATCGTTTAAAGGTAACAATATGATCTAGTTGTCTCTGCCGTATATATTTAGCTGGGGGTTTACAAATTTATATTGCTGTTACTACTGCATATTTGTTAACTGTTGCTAAATTACTATACCTACACCAGCTAAATATTTTTATAAAGAAATAAACTTAAACAATTAAGTAATTATTGCTATCTGAATTAGCAGTCGTAGCTTTTAAATTTTCAACCGTTGCCCTAACGTAATTTTGCCTGGTACTTAAGCAAGGATAACTCGATCGCAGAGCTATTAGAGCAAAATGGTTTTTCAAGATTCAAAGTTTCGACGTAGGAAAGGGTATATTCGTTTGAATTTCAGCCAATAAGAAAGCACTTCCCCTGTCATTCGGAGTCGAGGACCAGAACAAATATCATTTGATTCTTTTGTTTGCTGGTACGAGATGAGAGCAGGTCACGATATTTTTTAATTTGTTTTATGTGATTTGAAAGTGCAATGTGGAAAGTTACTCTTATCGAATGGGGCCTAACAGCTCATCAAGAAGCGTTTGAAGGTAAATAATTTATTTCTAGGTGCTTTTACTTTGTGTTATGTCACGTGGTTTGGATTGGCTAATTAGGGTCGACATAACCTTTAAATAACCATGCAATATATATGCCTAAAATTTTTGATCAAAGTCGGTAGGTACCTAGCTGGTCTCGTCAGTTATATATAGAATCCATGATCCATGGAATCCATGGTTGTATGGATCATCGGGTGTATGCTTTGAGCAAGTTTTGAGTTGTATTCCTTTTCAGCTGAAGGGATTGACGATGACAGCTTTGATCTTCTTGATGAAGAAACCATGCAAAAAATTTTTCAAAAATCTGGCCCACGGCTTATTTTCAAAAAATATTTTAAGGAATATATAAGAAAAAAATCAAGTGGGGAGAAAATGGTAGGTTTGTTTACCAATAATAATTTTTATTAATGGGCTTGGTATTCCAAATTATGTTAAACGCAGAATTATTAAAATTTACAAAGTAATGTTTATAAAATTATTATGAAGTGGGTACCTAGTAAATTATATTTTTATTGTAGCATCTAGATGAGTATTTGTCAGTTGCTTCAACAGATACTGTGCATTCACAAGACTCGACGTATTCTTCAGTACTCACTTTTGAGCCCGATGAAGAATTAAAAAATGTGTTATTTCCCAGTGATAAAGTTGATATATCAGAATATAGTCCTAGTCCACAAAAACGATTTAAAAGAGAAAATATATTTCCTGAGGTAATATTGAAATAAATATATTTGTTCAACTTTCTATACATTTATTAGTTTTAGCAGCATTTTTTTGATACTTCGGTAACTTTTACATAATTTTTCAGGGTTTAGAAGCAGTTTTAAAAAGATACACGGAAGGACAGATAGTTCTTATGCACAAAAACAAACTCAACGAAGATTGTAGGCAAAAACTTGTCAGAATAATTATAAATGAGCTAATATCAATTTTTGGTGAAAAGTAAGTATAAAAAAAATATGTTGAATAATGAAATCAGCAATTAAGTACTAACTTAAATTTGTCTTGTTTGTCTTTGTCTTGTAAATGGAAGTTCATTTTCTGTAAGACAATAAAACTTATTATTATTATCATTTTTATTATTAAACCAAGCCCATTTTTTTTTGTTGTTTGCTTGAAACTCATATTAGTTTTGTACATTTAATTTCTTTAATATTATATTAATTGTACTTTTCTAAAATAAAAATTTTAAAATTGCACTCTTATAAACATATAGATCATTTAATACTGTGTTTGTTAATACAGAGCTCTTAAAACCCCTGTGTATACAGGGTGTTCCTAAATATGATGTACAAACGAAGGGTGGTGATTCTTTGGTTTATTTTATGACTAAAATTTCAAATAAACATAGGTCCGCAAACGCTTTGTTTCCAATCTACAGGATGTTGAAATTTCTATACTTTTTAAATTTTTTCTTTATAGCTTCTGCAATTTTTGAGATGTTAAGCTCAAATTTGGTACAGGTAACGCAATAGGGATTACATGATTGCGCACATGTTAAACGGTTGCCAGATTCTACAGGCTGATATTTTTTCAGAGGTCATGCCCCCTTATATTATATTTAGAAACACCCTGTATAATTATTTGAACTTTTGGTCTTAATTTTATTTATTTTAGGCTCAATGAAAATATTTTTGAAAGTGTTGCGGGGGAGATAGAAAATCTTTTCCCAAATGAGAAAAGAGAATTGTATTTTATTCCTTACACATCTGTTGAAAAGATAAAAGAGCAGGTGACAAAGGGAAAGGAGTCCGATGATGAGGGGAAAATAAAAGGAGCTAGTGCGAAAGGCAAACTCTGGCATAAGTATTTATACACCAGAAAATCTTTAAGAAAGGCAAATACACACAAGCGTACTTTATCTGCAGATGATCAACCCATATCAAGTCCCGAAATAAACATTGATGATGAATTGACCAAATTAGACTTTCTTAAGGTAGCCATAGAACCGTTTTGCAAATTACTGGAATTTTGGGAAGATACATATACTTTAAGAAAACGAGTATATATTAACTCGTCTTTAGAAGATATCTATAAAGACTTTCCTTGCCTGAGTTTAAACTCTGGAATTGAACTAGTAAGTTTTTAAATTACTTATCTTGTTATGAAAACAACACAGGAATTAAGTTAGTAATTTCTTGTTTTAAGCCAGTCACAGCTTTAAATATAATATTAAAGTCTTATTTTACATATTTGCTTCTGTCTGTTTTAGGTTGAAACCGATTTTAACAAAAAACATAGTAGTAAAGTAGATATAATATATACAAACTGGCCCAACGTAGCAGAGGCAATATTAAAGGAAGCAAGTGACAGAAAATTAGAACTTTCCCAGACATTAAAAGCAGGTAAGTTTTGCTGGGTTTTACTTGCTTGTAAGAAAGTGTTTACGTAAAATAAAGGTCTGTATGTAGTCTCTTTGGATTGATTTTTAATATTTTTTGCTTAAGGGGCTTATACAAAAAATTAAAGTTACAATGATTTCATGGCATACATATTAAAAAAAATTTCATTTTATACAGTTTTTAACAATGCACAAGCCGAATTTCGTTCAGTCAGATACTATCTCAGATGAAAATCAGGTTTCTTAGCAGGGGCAAGAGGGGAAGTCAGATTCTGACTTAGTTGTTATAAATTGAATGTGCAACTCTGTTCTTAAAGCTAAGTCAGAATTTGTGCTGTTCTTAAACAGCTAATAATACTGGTTTCAAAAGTTTAAAAAATTACCAGCTCTTCCCAAAATATAAATAAATAAATATTTATATTTACAAAAGTAATTAATTACTTCCTTACTGTTAAATGGACTAACAAAACATTAATATTGTCACTTTACCTCCAATTGTTCCTTCTAATAGTTTTTCTTTCTTTTTTTAGATAACCTCACTCGAGCAATGTTAATATTGCCATTGCTATTTCCCTTAACAACTTTAAAAAAATCTCGCAAAGGACTTCATTGGCGACCAACGAGAAGTGAAATTCAAGAAAGCTTTTGTTTTCATGTAAAGGCAAGTAATTACTTTTATTTTAATTTCTGACCATTCGCATAAGTAGATAGAATATTTAATTTTAAAAATGATTTTTTAAATATCTTAACATGCTCTACTCTAAAACCTAAAAACAGCCATATTCGCTAAAGGGGTTTATATTTAAAACTACCCTAAATTGACAAGTATCAGAATAAGTCAACTAAGTTTTGTATTGTAAATATTTTTTTTGTTTTTCTTTGAATTTATAAGGAAAAAGTATTGTAGTGCATACTCTGTGTTCTTAAATAGAACTAAACATCTATTTGCAACAACATCCTGGTAAAATTATTTATCATTAAAATTATTTGGTTGCAAAAAAATTAAATTAACACAAGTAGGTATTCTATTGAATATCAAAATATTGCTACGGTGAAAACACAACTGGGCGACAATAAGATCTAAATATTTCAATGGTCTAAATTTTAAACCCCTTTAGTGAATACAGGGCTTAGATCAACGATTTTTTTCGAAAGCTATATTATTTTGAGGGTGAAAAAAATTTAACTGTGTAACATATTTGAGTTTTTCTGGTGTCTTTAGCCAGGCAAATGATTTTAAAGTGAAGAAAAAGAAGTTTACTTTCATTTCGTCAGTTCCATCCTTAAATGATTTTAAGATAATTATTTAAAAAAAATCTTTTATTGAATCATAACAAAAGATTATAAAATTATAATGTTACCAATCTGTAATTGTGGTAATCACAATGAAGTCTGAAACCATAAATAAACAGGATGATTCACTACTAAGACATACTAAAAGTATTTTCTTAAAACTTTGCAAGCTTATATTTTTCATGTCCCTTTTATACCTAAACTATTGGCGTTTTCTTTTCACTTTTGATTATACTTGAAGTAGCTGTCAACTTTGGTGTTTTATAGAGTAGACGTTTTTTGTATAACAAGACAAACGTCTAAACTAAATAGTTTTTGAGGTATCATAATTTAAAAAATTACATTTTTGTCAACAAACGACTTTTATATTCCGATTGTCAATATTGATTAACTACTTAAAAAATGAACTTTCGGTAAACTCACAGTTTAATCGAACATCCAAAAGTTAACCGGAAGTTAATTTTTAAGTAGAAAATTAAAATTTTAAATAAGAACGTGTAAGCTGTTTTTTTTCTGCAGTTCTGTTATTTTTTAAATGCTCTTTTCCCAAAAACTTTTCACTTTAGACCTTTGACCTGTTATACAGGATACATTTATAATCTTGAGAAAAAACCATAAATTTAATGAAAATCTATTTAAAATAACAAAGTTGACAGCGTAGCCGAAAGTGAAACGCCAATGTTTAGTTAACAGACACATCAAAAAAAATCTTGCAAAGTACATATTAAGAAAATATTTTTAGTTCTTCCAAAAGTTCTAACGAACGCTCATAGTGAATCACCGTGTATATTAATTTTATCCACTATATTAACCTTATAAACTTCTTTTATGCAGAGTTTCGATGAACTTCAAGAACGAACTGATTCGCGAAGGAAAAAACTATTAGAGTTTAATGCAACGCTCCAACCATTTGCAGCTATAGTAGGGGAGCTAGAGAACCCTGAAGGTTTTTACATCGTGGTAAATAATATGCATTATAAAATTGAGGGCTCAGTTAGAATGCTGGAACTGCTTTACAAATTATTTCATGCATTTGATGTTGCCTACCCGTTAGAGTGTGAGGCAGTGTGGCTGTTTATAAATGAATTAGTTTTTGGGATTAAGACTAGCCAAAAGTCTGCTAGTGCGGCCTCTGTGATTGCCGACATAAAATTTTATTTAAACGAAGAAAAATAAATAAATTTATTATTATGATAATAATTATTGGTAAATAAAAAGTAATATTTCTTTTGATATATTTATATTTTAAAATGCCCCAGTGTGCACTCTGCCAGGATTTTTTTTATGCAACTACAGCTTTAATAACACATTTAAAAATCATTCACAGACTTGAAAGCAATTCTACTTACTTATGTGGAGAAAAAGGTTGTCGAAGAAACTTTCCATCATTAAAATCATTTAGAAAACATGTAAAATCACATGAAATTAACTGTCACAACTCCCTTTTAGATTTACAGACTAATTCAAATACAACTCCTCGAACAAACATTTTGGATGCTGCATTCATTGAGCCACGGGAGGTTCAAGAAAAAAGTGATTCCATTATTTCTAAATCTATTGATTGGAAAGTGTCACTTGATTGCTTCAAAAAAAAACTACATGAAAGCAATATTAATTTTATTTCTTGTCTTTATTCTGAGAATACTTTCTGTAGAAAAGATGTCCAAAAAATAATGAATTACTTTTATAGCCTATTAAATGAGCCTTTAAATTTATTTCGAAAAGACATGGAACAAATCCTAAAATTTAATTCAGCTACTGATATTGAAAAAAATATCTTATGTCACTACTTTAAGGAATTTGAGAACCTATTTTCTTGTTTTGAAAGTGAGCATTTAAGATTAAAAGTGTTGGAAGGATGCAATCTTTATATAAAACCGGTTGAATTTATCGTGGGTCAAAATTTAGAAGTAAACAAACACTCTATTTCAGCACCAAAAAAATATACTGCTCAGCAAATTCCTTTAGGGAAAGTACTAAAAGGCTTTTTCTCACTTCCTGATGTTTTAGCAGATACCCTTAAATATATAGAGAGGCTACCAAAATCTGGAAGAATTTTAAATATTATTCAAACTAAATTCTGGAAAAACAAAATTTCAAGTTTTAAAGAAACAGATACGGTTTTTCCGATTTTTATTTATTATGATGACTATGAATGTGGAAATCCTCTTGGATCACGTTCAGGAATTCATAAACTTGGAGCAGTATATTTATCAGTTGCTTGCTTGCCACCTTCTTTTCAATCAAAAATTGAAAATATTTTTTTAGCCACTCTCTTCCATAGTAACGACCTAAAAGAATTTGGAGAAAAAATTGTGTTTTCTAAGTTAGTTACTGAATTAAATGATTTATATAAAAATGGGATAATTGTTAATACTGATCTGGGAGAGTATAAATTGTATTTCTGTTTGGCCTTAATTCTAGGAGATAACCTGGCATTAAATACAATTTTAGGTTTCCAAGAGAGTTTTACTGCAAACTCTTTCTGCCGATTTTGTAAGTGTTTTCGCGTCGAAACGCAAAAGTTAACAACCCAGCAAACAGACAAACTAAGAAATATTGCTAACTATAATGATGATTTGAAAATAAAAAACTCATATGTCACTGGAATTAAATTTACACCAGTATTTAATACTCTTGACTCATTTCACATAGCCGAGAATTTTTCAGTTGACATTTCGCATGACATTTTTGAAGGCGTTGGAAATGTTATAATGTCATTTCTTTTACATCAATTTATTCTAGTAGATAAGTTTTTTGATTTGCAGTTTCTTAACAAGAAATTGAAATTTTTTAAATTTAGTAAAACTCATAATAAACCTCCCCTTATTTCTTACGATTCTTTAAAAAAAAAAAGTTTGAGGATGTCTGCATCTGAAATGAAAACCTTTATTTTAAATGCAGGTTTACTTTTTAGTCATTTAATACCAAGGGGAAATAAATATTGGAGTTTATATATATTATTAAGAAAAATTTTGTCAATTGTTTTATGTGGGTTTGTAACGCCAGATATGCCTCAGACTTTAGCCAGTTTTATCTCTCAGCATCATTCATTATTTTTAGAACTTTTTTCGGTTCCACTTAGACCAAAATTTCACAATTTGACGCATTATCCTTATATAATGAAACGGTCTGGTCCTCTTACTAAAACGTCTTGCCTTAGATATGAATCTAAACATCGCCAGTCCAAGTTAGCAGCTAATGTTGTGGCGTCCAGGGTCAATATAACTCGTACACTAGCCATTAAACATCAGCTGCAATTAACCTCCAGATTTCTTAATAAGAAAGGATTTCATGTTGATATTATATATTCTCTCAAAGAGAGTGTCACTGATTATGAAAAATCATGCTTTCTGCAAATGTCTACAAGTTCATATTTTCGTGAGTTTTTGCAAACAGCTGTTTGTAAATTAAACAGAATTTCTGTTGGCAGTACTACTTTTAAGCTTAAAGATGTAATCATGACTAAATATATTGCAAATCTTCCACAATTTGGAAAAATAATAGCAATAATTATTAACCAGGAAAATATTTTTTGTTTTTTATACAAATTATTAAAAACTCTTCCATTTGATATGCACGTAGGTGCTTTTCAAGTAGAACCCCTAGAAGGTACTGCAAATTTGTTTTTCTTAGATATGTATTATGTTGATAGTTTCACACCAGTAACTATTGATAACAAGTTATTTATAACAGTTTAGTTTTATTTTGTTATAGTATATAGGGAAAGTACAATGGGTTAGACCATAAGAAAGTTTTAGATATTTTAATTTACTTTAGAGACAAAGTGGGTTATTACAATATTTTTACGGTGCACCACTGTAAATATTTAATGTTACAGCAACGTTTCTATTTTTAGTCAAATATTTCAAGTTTTTTAAAAATCTGAAACTTTCTTACACCGTGTCTAATCTAATTTTTGTGTATTACCACACCTGGTGCAAAGTATTTAAAATATTTTGTTGTTTACGCATTGTTATTCGTTATACAGGGTGGCCTATTTGTGTGACAAAGTAATATACCGTCTCTACTATTAAAGATATCAAAAAAAAGTTTTTATAAAAGTTGTGAAGTACAAAAAAATATATGTTCTAAAATTATTTTTAAATATACAGGGTGCTCCAGAAAAGTGGGACAATAAAAAGATACATTTTTTTAAATGAAACACCCTATATATTTTAGCATTTTTTGTTTCCTTACAAAATTGTCCATATGACGCCATATTTAGTTTTTTAATTTTTTGCAACGTTGCCAAACAAAATGCAAAATTCTTAAAATTTTGGAAAAAACATGATAGTAAAAATTACCTATATTTCTCAATAAGAGTATGGAAAATCGAAAATTTCTTGTAAGCTCTTAAGTTTAGGGATAGATAAACTGTCTTAAATCTTTAAGTACCGAAAATTTTGTACAGGGTGTTTTCTGTTGACATCCAAATATACAAAATTTTAAAATACAATAACTCTGTTTTTTCAAATGAAACACCCTGTATTTATTAGGCTCGTCTGATAGATATTGTAAGTATCTTTTATTATTGTTAAGTCATACCTATACCTAATTTTACTAGTTTTGGCAATATTTCGATTTTTATTTAAATTTTGGTGAAAAAAACTATAATTTTTATTTTTCTAGTAAGCCATGACCAGCAAACTAAAAACAAATGTAATTAAATATTATCCCATATTAAAATAAATTGATAACCAAAGTTAGTTACGTATTTATTTAATTTAATTATATTTTGTTTTTATTACTCAACTTGATATTGAAAATAAGTTTACAAACATTATAAATATAAATATAATAATTATTATAAATATGGCATTATATTTAATTACATTTATTTTGACTTTGCTAGTCATGGCTTACTAGAAAAATAAAAACTATAGTTTTTTTCATGAAAATTTAAATAAAAATCGATATATTGGCAAAACTAGTAAATTTAGGTATAGGTATGACTTAACAATAATAAAAGATACTTACGATATCTATCAGACGAGCCTAATAAATACAGGGTGTTTCATTTGAAAAAACAGAGTTATTGTATTTTAAAATTTTGTATATTTGGATGTCAACAGAAAACACCCTGTACAAAATTTTCGGTACTTAAAGATTTAAGACAGTTTATCTACCCCTAAACTTTAGAGCTTACAAGAAGTTTTCGATTTTCGATACTCTTATTGAGAATTACAGGTAATTTTTTACTACCATGTTTTTTCCAAAATTTTAAGAATTTTGCATTTTGTTTGGAAACGTTGTAAAATATTAAAAAACTAAATATGGCGTCATATGGATAATTTTGTAAGGAAACTAAAAATGCTAATATATATAGGGTGTTCCATTTAAAAAAATGTATCTTTTTATTGTCCTACTTTTTTGGACCATCCTGTATATTTAAAAATAATTTTAGAACATATATTTTTTTGTACCTCACAACTTTTATAAAAACTTTTTTTTTATATCTTTAATAGTAGAGACGGTATATTACTTTGTCAGACAAATGGGCCACCCTGTATGTAACGATTTTTTCCTTGGACACGTCAATGTTTCTTTATTTTTGTTAAATATTACTTTTTATATGTTTCCTTTATTTTTGTTAAATATTATTTTTTATATAATATATAAAAAATTTTACCTAACTGTTTTTTCATTTTCCTTATTTTTTATTTCTTTTGTACTATTTGTTTAGTAAGTGCTTACCATAACATTTGAGCTATTTTATTACAATACCTATAGGAAATACTTCCAATACAGTAAACCTTTATCTTTGACTGAATTTTTTTACTAATAAATCATTAAAGTAACGTTTTAATAAAATTTTGATACACACAGAGAAGCAGTAATTACTAAAAAAATAAGCAGTGATTACTAAACAAATAAGCAGTGATTACTAAACAAATAAGCAGTGACTACTAAACAAATAAGCAGTGATAACTAAACAAAAAGGCAGTGATTACTAAATAATTGTGCTGTCCTTACTAAACAAAAAGGCAGTGATTACTAAACAAATAAGCAGTGATAACTAAACAAAAAGGCAGTGATTACTAAATAATTGTGCTGTCCTTACTAAACAAAAAGGCAGTGATTACTAAACAAATAAGCAGTAATAACTAAACGAAAAGGCAATGATTACTAAATAATTGTGCTGTCCTTACTAAACAAAAAGGCAGTTATTACTAAATAATTGTGCTGTCCTTACTAAACGACCACACAGTAGTTACCACACATAGATGTTAAAATCATGTACTATAACCAAAATATTAAGCAGTAACTACTACACGATTATGTATTGGTTACCAAACGATCATGTAACAGGTACTAAACAATCTGGCTAAGAGTAATCATTGCTTTATTCCTCATTAATATTCCTTAATGCTGAGGCAGACAAGTGTTTTAGTAATAGTTGCCACATAATCGAGCGATCGCTGCCATGTTGTGTAGCAGTCAAAGAAAAAGATTTAAGCAACAACGGCTATATGGATTGGTAATAACAGCAAGTTTTTATGGGTCATATGGCTGATAAAATATGTAGTAGTGATTACTAAATAGACTCAGCTAAATATATTTAGCAGTAACAACACGACGTTAGGGTTGGCGCTATATTTACCCTAATATTTTGCCATAGTTGCTTTATAAAAAGCAATCATAGCTAAATAATTTTCTCAGTGAAGTGAGCAGGAAGAAGACAATGTCATTGGGTCATGCGTGTTAATGGACGATGTAACTATTATTCCTTTAGATGAAATTATTATTATGCCAGAAGATACAGTGGCTTTATCTGAAGCGAATGAAGCGACAACATCCCAGCTTTCATTAAAGCCATTAGTTAGTACAGCTATGAATAAGGATGTAAGAAACATAAAAGAAAATGACAAACCTAAAGTTATAAGTAATGTACGAATTGATACGCTAAATGAAAGAATATTGAAGGAATTAAAATCAGTAAATCCTATTTCAATAACACCTAGTGCTTATCAGGTAAAGGAAAATCATGAACTAATTCAATTTCAAGAAAATAGCAAATCTGAATCCAGTGATCTGCCGTCGGTGAGCAAAATATTCCATAACGAGAATGAGAATTTATCCCAAGAGAAAGAGCACATCTTAGAAAATAAAATAAGTAATATACAGAATGGCAAAAAAGAAGAGCAACCCCTATCAAAAGGTTCTAGAATAAATAAGTCGCTTACTGCAGATTATTTTGACCGCCATTTAATATATCCAGAACCAATTCAACCAAAGATAAAAAATGGGACAAATAATCAATCCAAACTACCAGGTGCGATTGCCACAAAAGCATGGAGGAATCACTTTGCAGAAAAAGATCGAGTCAAGAAAGAGAAAACAGAAGGAATTGAAAGAAGGAAACAAATAAGAATGGCAATGAAAGCTAGAAAACAAGCTCAGTTAAAAATTAAAAAAACCTTAAAGAAACGGAATAATAAAAGTGCGTTGGCGACACGAAAAACCAAAGCCAGGCATGATATACATAATAACGGGGTCAACGAACAAAGACAGAAAGTAAAATGTGCTTCATGTGAAGGGGAAATGGTGAGTGACACAGAGATAGAAGATGATAAGAATATTGGTTGCGATAAATGCACAAATTGGTTTCACATGAAGTGCATTGAATTTTCTGGGATACCTTATATGGAAGCAGCTTTTAAAAATTACATTTGCTATCGTTGTTCTTAGCAAGTTCTTAGCAACGCTTCTGCATGTGGCGGTCCATATTCATTGATTTTCACTGAACTTACCTAGAATCTTGTCATTATTTCAAAGTTTTGCTCTTAGTTTTAAGATTTTTTTTTGTTATTTACGTATTTATTTAGTATTTAAATACTCAAACCGTACTTTGTTATTATTCAGAAATAAATTTTTTGTAAATGAAATTATAATTTCGTTTAAGTTAATCAAAAATAGGTAAAGGTTACCAAATATAATTTGGAGGTCGAAAACAGGTATTAAAACGGCCGAAATGAGGATGTTTTTTAAAATAGTGGCCGACAACGGGTAAATTTTTGGCCGATAACTGTTCTTCACTGAGAAAATGAGCTTTCCTAAGTTATCGGGCTGAACAAATTTAGCAGCTGTTACTAAAAAAAACGCTATAATAGGTAAAATATCGTTTAAAGGTAACAATATGATCTAGTTGTCTCTGCCGTATATATTTAGCTGGGGTTTACAAATTTTATATTGCTGTTACTACTGCATATTTGTTAACTGTCGCTAAATTACTATACCTACACCAGCTAAATATTTTTATAAAGAAATAAACTTAAACAATTAAGTAATTATTGCTATCTGAATTAGCAGTCGTAGCTTTTAAATTTTCAACCGTTGCCCTAACGTAATTTTGCCTGGTACTTAAGCAAGGATAACTCGATCGCAGAGCTATTAGAGCAAAATGGTTTTTCAAGATTCAATGTTCCGATGTAGGAAAGGGTATATTCGTTTGAATTTCAGCCAATAAGAAAGCACTTCTCCTGTCATTCGGAGTCGAGGACCAGAACAAATATCTTTTGATTCTTTTGTTTGCTTGTACGAGATGAGAGCAGGTCACGATATTTTTTAATTTGTTTTATGTGAATTGAAAGTGCAATGTGGAAAGTTATCGAATGGGGCTTAACAGCTCATCAAGAAGCGTTTGAAGGTAAATAATTTATTTCTAGGTGCTTTCACTTTGTTTATTTATGTGGATAAAATATTTTGAATTAGGCAATCCAACGATGTGTCAAAAATGGCGGCTGTGGGCAAATACAGTTTTGTAATTGGTAAATGTGACCATCAACATGACATCGCTGGTAAAATTTAACGGGTAGCTCAATGCTTTTTGCCCACAACCGCCATTTTATGTCACGTGGTTTGGATTGGCTAATTAGGGTCGACATAACCTTTAAATAACCATGCAATATATATGCCTAAAATTTTTGATCAAAGTCGGTAGGTACCTAGCTGGTCTCGTCAGTTAGATATAGAATCCATGATCCATGGAATCCATGGTTGTATGGATCATCGGGTGTATGCTTTGAGCAAGTTTTGAGTTGTATTCCTTTTCAGCTGAAGGGATTGACGATGACAGCTTTGATCTTCTTGATGAAGAAACCATGCAAAAAATTTTTCAAAAATCTGACCCACGGCTTATTTTCAAAAAATATTTTAAGGAATATATAAGAAAAAAATCAACTGGTGAGAAAATGGTAGGTTTGTTTAACAATAATAATTTTTATTTATGGGCTTGGTATTCCAAATTATGTTAAACGCAGAATTATTAAAATTTACAAAGTAATGTTTATAAAATTATTATGAAGTGGGTACCTAGTAAATTATATTTTTATTGTAGCATCTAGATAAGTATTTGTCAGTTGCTTCAACAGATACTGTGCATTCACGCAAGACTCGACGTATTCTTTAGTACTCACTTTTGATTTTTTCCTTGGACACGTCAATGTTTCTTTATTTTTGTTAAATATTATTTTTTATATGTTTTCTTTATTTTTGTTAAATATTATTTTTTATAAAATAGCCATTAATAAAAAAATTTTTACCTAACTGTTTTTTCATTTTCCTTATTTTTTATTTCTTTTGTACTATTTGTTTAGTAAGTGCTTACCATAACATTTGAGCTATTTTATTACAATACCTATAGGAAATACTTCCAATACGGTAAACCTTTATCTTTGACTGAATTTTTTTAATAATAAATCATTAAAGTAACGTTTTAATAAAATTTTGATACACACAGAGAAGCAGTAATTACTAAAAAAATAAGCAGTGATTACTAAACAAAATAAATAAGCAGTGATTACTAAACAAATAAGCAGTGACTACTAAACAAATAAGCAGTGATAACTAAACAAAAAGGAAGTGATTACTAAATAATTGTGCTGTCCTTACTAAACAAAAAGGCAGTTATTACTAAACAAATAAGCAGTGATAACTAAAGAAAAAGGCAGTGATTACTAAATAATTGTGCTGTCCTTACTAAACAAAAAGGCAGTGATTACTAAACAAATAAGCAGTGATAACTAAACAAAAAGGCAGTGATTACTAAATAATTGTGCTGTCCTTACTAAACGACCACACAGTAGTAACCACACATAGATGTTAAAATCATGTACTATAACCAAAATATTAAGCAGTAACTACTACACGATTATGTATTGGTTACCAAACGATCATGTAACAGGTACTAAACAATCTGGCTAAGAGTAATCATTGCTTTATTCCTTATTAATATTCCTTTATGCTGAGGCAGACAAGTGTTTTAGTAATAGTTGCCACATAATCGAGCGATCGCTGCCATGTTGTGTAGCAGTCAAAGAAAAAGATTTAAGCAACAACGGCTATATGGATTGGTAATAACAGCAAGTTTTTATGGGTCATATGGCTGGTAAAATATGTAGTAGTGATTACTAAATAGACTCAGCTAAATATATTTAGCAGTAACAACACGACGTTAGGGTTGGCGCTATATTTACCCTAATATTTTACCATAGTTGCTTTATAAAAAGCAATCATAGCTAAATAATTTTCTCAGTGTTGTTTTCCGAAAACAGGCAAAAATGCACATTTTGTGCATTTCTTGTTCTTTATAAATTTTAGGCAAAGTTAAATACTTTTTGGGCGAGAAAAATAATTACTAAATGTCTATAGAGTATCAATAACATGGGTTGGTCGTAATACACACAAAAATATTGATTATTTGAATTTTTCTATGCCAAAAAACTGTTAACTGGCCGAAAACCGGCGAATTCACCCTATTTGTTTTCTACCGAAATAAACATGTTTAATATAATACATTATATGAGTTTTGTGTTATAGGAGGCAGTGTGACACATGTAGAATAAATATTTAGATAAAATTATCTTAGAATTCATGTTTTTTTCAACATAAAACAAAGGAACTGTTCACTTTTTACTTGTTTTATTAATATTATAGAAAACAATTCCCTAAACATACCTTTAAAAGTATTCTAGGCAGGGCCGGATTATCCAATAGGCTAGATAGGCTATAGCCTATAGGGGCCCTCGACTTGCGGGGGCTCTTTACTCTCAAATAAAAAAAAGTAAAACGGTATACAACATCTATTTACTATAATACGTTGACCAATGGTCAATGACCATGATGTAATAATAACAAAAATAATAATAATAATAATTATCATTATTTATACTAAATCTGGCCGCGGCACGGCTATAAAACACGATATTCTCAATAAAATTCCTACCGAAAATATTATTGAGAGTTTTGCAACCCTAAAATCACGGAAACGAGTATTTATTTTGAGTACACGCGTACACATCACCACCTAATTACATAATATATTCTTTTTTTTAGCGAAAATGTTTTAGGTTATTTTCTTTTTAGATATTCCTTGATTTTTTATGTAGGGTAAACCCGGTAGAGATGGCGCACATTTTTTCAAAGTCGCACAAAAAATCAGATTTACAATTTTTAGGTAGGAAATATTTTTTATATGATTATACTGAGTAAAATAAAAGTAGATGATACAAAAAACAAAACTTAATTTAATTTTAATGACCATAAAATGTATTTTAAAAAAAAGCAGAAAAAAACCATCTCACCCCATGGGTAGGGGTGAGATGGCGTAAACACATAATGTAAAAAAAAACAATTTTTTTGCGAAAAATAAAAGTAGAGGATACGAAAACAATTCATTTAATTTAACTGAACAAGACATGGTTCTCTTTTTTATCAAAATAAAAGAAAAGTCCATCTCTGGTTGAGATGGCGCTCACACAAAATATAAAAAAAAATAACTAAATATTCAAATTTAGTCTCGTGCCACATCGCAAGCAACAGTTCGAAAACTTTGTGCAACTTTCATGAAGCCATTTGTTGCAAAAAACGCACTGCAGCCAGTCTTCTTAACTTCTAGTGGTTTTGTAGGTATCCCCACAGCCAACACACTCAGTTTCGATATCGTTGTCATGGATGCTGCTGTGTGAATCGCTTTGTGAACCAACAGCTACGTCATGACGAAGAAATACTACAGTAGTCTCTAAATTTGTTTGGGATGCTTCTATTAGATCCTGGCACTTTTAAGATCTTGTTATACTTTTTCCCGTTTTTCTTTTCCTTTTGCATCAACAGTTTATTTTTTAGTTTTTCTAGCGGTGTATCGCTTTCTGAAGAAGAGTCGCTGTAGCTTCTTACTTTCTCCGCCTGGCTGTTAGTAGATTTTTTTTAATTTTTCGTAGCTTCCTTTCGTGTTTTTTTTGTGGAACAATTTAACTTTGTTTTCTGCTAGAGCTTTCTTTTTTAACATATTTTCGGGAGATGTAAATATCTCAGCAAGCTGCAAGCTAATTATTTTAGCAGTTTAATCTAATAGATTGGGTGAGATGGCGCACCAACATAGGGTGATATGGCGCGCGCCATGTAACCCAACTTGCATTGGGTGAGAAGGCTCGGTCACGTGCTCGGGAACAAATAACAATGTGAATGATCTTAAGGTTAGAAAACAAACTATATGCTCATTTCAAAGCGACAATAGTACAACTAGTAAAAACTTTGGCTAGTTTCACACCCAAATTATTAAATTATTTATTATTTAGAAAAAAAAGGACATGCCTGAAATATATAAAGGAAAATTAAAATAACTTAACTCCAAATAATGGGCGCGAGGTGAACGGCATAGACGTTTACTTACAAATGAAGATATCTAGCGATGGCCACGTCGCCGGATATTATTTTGTTTAGGGATATATTGCACTGCGCCATCTAACCCGCTGCGCCATCTCTACCGGGTTTACCCTATATTTTTAGAGTAAAATTTTTTTTTAAATCAAGATATTATTTTAATAAATACCTTTAAACCTATCAATTTTTGTTTCACATTTTACTTCATCAAAAAAAAATGTCTACCCTAGGTACCGTACCATAAAATATGCTGAATATTCTGGATAGGGAGAGGAGGAGGGGCCCTAAGTAATTTTTAGCCTAGGGCCTCAACAATCGCTAATTCGGCCCTGATTCTAGGTATTTGTTAAACTTATTAATGCAAACATAAATAGCATTGTAATGCCCAAATAACTCTTTTTACACATTTATTCCCATACAACACCAAAAATACACTTGTTTAAGTACAGAGACGGTAATGATAAAACCTATGCCACTAACTCAAAAACACAAAAATTATTAAAAATGTACGCCTTGCTTTTTGTGGCAGTGGCCACTTTTTACACATTTAATAATACAGGTTGACTTTTTGTATGGTTTTACCTAGAAATACGTTAATTTTTTTTTTCAGGTTTATTATATCTAATATTAAAACTATTTGAAAATTACCCATGGTAGATTTAATCCTTTAATGGATTGTAACAACAATGTCAAATTTTTAAAATGATAGAGGAATGGTAAAATTAAACCAATGATATTGTTACTTCAACCATTTTATTTGGTATAATATATCTTTAGTGTGGTTTAAATCAACCTAATATTCGATTGATTTTATCATACCAAGTTAATTATTTCATAGGATTGATTTAACCGGATCATTGCGTTGTTGCTATTTAAACTGATTATTGGGTTAAATCAAACCAATTTGGGTTAATTCAATCTTTTACTTTTTTCTGTGTGTGTAATAAAACCGACCCTTTAAAGTCGGTGACGAAAATGCATGTCTTAATTACCTCGGTGACGAAAAAGCATACGCCCCCCGCTACACGCAATTTTCATATATCCACCTGTGATGACTCATACTTGTCGGCTTCATGGCCTTGTTCTTCTGAGGCTAGTGTATCACCTTGTTCCGTTACGTTCGGGCCATCGGGGACTGCCCCTTGTTGTTCGATCACATCGACCGGTAGGAATTCAAGCGGCAATGTCATTCACCGTAGAGCCAATCGATTGTTTTGGGGCGGGGCTATCACCATAGTTACAGGGTTTAATTTATGCAATAATTATAAGAGGAGGGTTTAGAGATAGCCATGGGGTTGTTATTATTATGCAAGCCAATGACAAGGACGAAATTCGCCGGCTGGTGAAGTCAGTGGGGTGAGAGGGACATTAACTAAGAATTTATGTTTTTCCACTAAAAGTTTGGTTTTATTAATAGATATAGAACAAGAGTTCACTATAGCTCAGAATAGGAAGTATTATTAGTATAATATGGATATAGAACAAAGTGGATATAGAACAAAAATAACAACACGCGAGGAATGTCGGCTATAGACAGGCCCAGGGGGCCCGGGCCCCCCCCGAAACTCAAGATAAAATTAATTTTATGCGAAATATAGATTATAATATATTATTAGTATTATTAGATTTATTAGTTATTACAGTTCTGATTTCGACAATATAGGCATAGGCAACACATTAAACAATTCCTATAGGGTGAAGTAAGGTAATTTCGTGGCATAGGTAAGTTCGTGATAGAATTATAAATATTTGGCAGCAAGTTGCCTATTGCTTTAGATGGATGATTTCTTGGCTATTAGAAGGCATTTGATCCTACTAGATGGCACTACCTGTTGCGTTGCGATATCACGAACATACTGGACATAAGAAAACTTTGTTTCCATGTGGTGCTTATTTCGTCGTGGTATTTCGCGGGTTTTGTAATTAAAAAGTAATTTGTTGTGTTAATAGGATTAACCCAAAGGTAGGCTTTTGAAATTTATATTAATTATAGTATTTGAGATGGGGAAGCTTCTTGTCAAATGCGATTAACAAATTCTGGCTTAGTTTTACCGTAATTGCTTAGTCCGTGGAACTAATTTTTTATGATTTCTGACACGTGTTCAAGATATAAAAATTCAAGGGTTGTTTAATATTAAATATCTTTTTTCGTATGCATCTCGTATTTATGCATTTCGTATGCATCTCGTATTTATGCATTTCGTATGCATCTCGTATTTATGCATTTCGTATGCATCTCGTATTTATGCATTTCGTATGCATCCTGTATTCTATGGTTATGTTAAATTTATGTTTGAACACAAACCTAACCAAGACGTTATTGAGCATATCACAAACTTACCTAGTATCAGGAAGTTACCTATTGTTATTTTTATTTGCAGCTTTTATATCACCTAAAATGTCAATCATCGGATGAAGACAAGGTTTTTATGTGTGATCGATGCACCGGTAGTAGCAGCGATGATTCAGACTAATAATTTGTAACTTGTAACCGATAATAAAAATAATTTTTAGCATTAAAGGTTGTCTCACGAATATACCTACCCTATATCACGAAATTAGATATCCTATCACGAAATTAACTCTCCTCGACTAGGGCTACTTTGAAAGTTTTTTTTCGTGTTGTTGTTGAGTTTTATATAAAAAAAATACCAAAATCTAAAGGCATACTGTTAGGTCTTAGGTCTCCGACAATTATAGCAACAAAGCATGTCATTTACTTTACTTTCTGACGAAAAAACTATAATTATCACGAACATACCTTACTTCACCCTACTATTAAATTTTCCCCGTGACAGTTTGGCAACTCTGCAAATAGCTTAAATACAGCCAGGCGCACTTCTCCGGATCCGGCCTCCCTTCCCTACCCCCAGTAATACGGAAAACCATGTTATTTTACACGCAGGGTTGTCCTGTCTCACGATTTTGTCTTTAATCCCACGATATGCTGAGTAATTCCCACGATTTTTATATTATTTGTTACAAAAGTTATACTTATATTGTTTTTTTTACTTAATAACTCGTTGCCAATAAATTGGCATTAGAGAAAGTTCTTATTTTTTCTTATAACTAGGGTTAATTGGCATCTTTTAATGAATTTTTACCATCCCTTGTGTGGAAAATCTAATTCAAAATTTATCTGACCGATTTACTTTAAACGAAGATATACTCCCAAGTTTTCAAATACTCCTTCCAGGCTTTGCTTCAATTGATGAACTACAAAAATTAGAAAATCTATATCAATATTTGGATGTTAATATGTCGATTTCTGCAGTTAAGGCTGAGTACGAAATTTGGTGGAGAGAAGTTGCCAACATTGATCCTAATACCAAAGTCCTTAAAGTGTTAGAAAAATGTAATACTATTTATTATCCTACAATAAACCATTTACTGTCAGTTTTGGCAACGTTACCAGTAACAACTGCCAGTGTCGAAAGATCTTTTTCGACAATGAAAAGAGTGAAATCTTTGCCTCGTAATCTAATGGGAGATGAAAGACTGAGTGCCCTCGCCATGGTTTCTATTAACTGGGACATTACTGTTAATCCCAACCGAGTAATTGATATCATGGCAGCAAAAACCAACAGAAGATTGTTATTATAATAATTATTATTGTCATAGTAGATACCTATAGTATTTAATATTTATAGTACCTATGTAATATTAAAAATACATATTTGTTTAACATTTTAAGATACCATAAACCCAATACGAAAAAAAATAAGATTTTTGTTGATACAGTTGAAAACCAAAACCACTATAATTCAAAAAAGGGCGTGGCACCCAAAAATTTTCGTGGGCCCCCCCCGAGAAGAAATCCTGGCTACGTGCCTGGCTATAGAGTAGGGGAGAGACGGGGAATACCGACCACGCGGGTAAAACCGACCACCTAGTTTTACATTCAAATAGCCCGCCAACATTTGACATCTACCGCGGCAGCAATCCAAGACCAACCCTATTATTCAGTTTACCGCTTAAACTGGCGATATCACAACGCTTTTGGCAGTGAAAGAACAATTTGTGATTTAGTGATTTTTATTGCAAGTATTTTCGAATGAAAAATAGGTAAGTAATATAAATTGTGGTTACCTAAACTTATGTCCAGTAGTTAACAATATTACGTAGACATATTGCAATGTAATTATGCATCAAATTTTGATTTAACCTTACTTTTAACGGAATGAAACGAACTTGTGTTTGTAGGTGTACTTTCGGGTAATATCGATCAGAGTGATCGGTTTTACCCGAAAGTGATCGATATTACCCGCCAACGCCAGAGTAATATTATTTTACCTATATATTTATTTTTAATTGCAGACACGATGCCATTTTCTTATAAAAGAAAGACAACTCGTGCCTCATGGTCCATAGAAGATCTAAAACGGGCTATATCGGCGGTAAGAAATGGAAATGGCATAAGAAAAGCCGCAAGATTATACGGAATTCCTTATGCAACTCTTCAAGATCATCTGCGGGGAAAGACATCTGGGGTAAAGAATCAGTTAGGAAGAAAGACGATATTTACACCTGAACAAGAAACAGAGCTTTGTGACCAGATTATCCGACTTTCAAAAATGTTTTATGGAGTTTCCCCACTTGATGTGCGTAAAACTGCTTACGAGTATGCCCAAGCCAATAATATTAAACATAATTTTAATTCTGAAAGAAAAATGTGTGGTAAGGATTGGTACTATGGGTTTTTAAGACGAAATCCGAGAATCTCACCTCGCAAACCTGAGGCAACGTCATTAAATAGAGTCATGGCCTTTAATGCAGAAGAAGTCAACTTATTTTTTTCAAATCTGGAAATGTCCTTTCAAAATTATAAATTTTCTCCCAATAGAATTTATAATGTTGATGAGACAGGGATCTCCAATGTACATACCCCAGGCCGAATACTAGCAACTAAAGGGCAGAAACAAGTTGGTGCTGTTACCAGTGGTGAACGAGGAAAGCTGACAACTGTTATCTGTGCGATGAGCGCCTCTGGTGATTTTGTCCCCCCCATGTTTATTTTTGGTAGAGGGAAGATGCAATATGAGCTGACAAAAAACGGACCTACCAATGCCATTTATAAAGTATCAAAAAATGGTTGGGTGAATGATGAGTTATTTTTTGATTGGATGAAGCACTGCTGCCCAAGTTAAATGTTCTGTGAATGATAAAGTGCTATTGGTGATGGACAATCATGGTAGTCATTCTACTTTAAAAATTTTCGACTTCTGCAAGGAAAATGGTATTGTGGTCGTTACTCTACCTCCGCACACCTCCCACCGGTTGCAACCCTTAGACGTTTGTTTCTATGGGCCGCTTAAAACTGCTTATAACCAAGAATGTGGACATTTTATGAAATCTAGGGATTATCAGAAAATTCAACAGACCGATATTGCCGAAATATTTAAGAAGGCCTATAACAGAACCGCGACTATAGAAAAGGCAGTGAAAGGGTTTGAGACCACAGGCATATATCCACTAAATCCACACGTGATAAATGAAGAAGAATTTGCACCGACCCAAATAGTTGTTGACAGAAACCAATCTGCGAGCGACGAACGAAACAAACAACCAGGAGGTGAAGTAGAGCAGTTAGACAAGAATAAACCTGGGCCTTCAGGATTATCAGTTAATAAAAAAACAATCAAAAATTTTAAGAAAAAGAAGCATTCACAGGACGATGATTATTCTAGTGATGATTCAGGATCCATCGAACTGGTAACTGATACAGATGAGAGTGACGACGATGATAAAACAGTGGAAGTTAACGTATCTTTTACAGATTTATTACCTGCACCAAAAAATAGAAACCATCAACGTAAAGAACACCCCAGAAAAGCACATTCAAAAATTTTTACCTCTACACCTAATAGAGAAGAACTTGAATCCAAAAAAAATGCAAAGGATAGAAAGGAAAGTTTAGCAAAAAACAAACAAGTTAAACGAAGTTTAGTTGACCAAGATGGAAAGCAAGAAAGCAAGCAAGAAAAATCCATTAAGAAGAAAAACAGGCAGGAAGTGGCAACCGAGCCTTGTTTCTTATGCGATGAATTTGGTAGGGATGGAGAATGGTGGCTGGTATGTATTACGTGTGGTGTACCAGCTCATGCAGAATGTGCAGGCTGCGATATCCGTAGTGATTACATTTGCGATTTCTGTTCCAATAAATAATTTTGTCATATTTTCTATATTTTTTTATGTGATCGGTTTTACCCGACGATGTCGGTTAATATCGACCGGTGACGTTTTTTGATTTAAATTATTTTTGACGATGTTCTAACTTTAGAATAATTTTTATGTTTTTAGAAGTACTTAGTTAAATATGTATTTAAAACAATGAGACTATTACATTTATGTTTTCTATTCAATCTGAATTTTTTTGAATCGTTTTAATTTATGTGGTCGATATTCCCCGTCTCTCCCCTATTAGGTATGTTGTAGGATATAGAATTAAACTTACACAGAAACATGGCATGCTTTGCTTTAAACGGATATAGAATAAAATTATACCATAGAACATAATTGCCCCAATAAAAGTTGGTTTTTAACGGATAAAGAATAATTTTGTCACTCATATTTTGGATATTGAGCAACTTACAGCGGGTTTCATAAAGCTTTTTTAGAGTTAACGAGGGTTAACTCCATCACTACCGTTAAATCTTCCTAGTAACCGATTAAATTTTGTTTTTTTAAGGGACTGTCAACATAATTTTCAGAGAAAAAGTGACAGTAAGTTGGCAGATACCAGTAAAAACACACAGATGTCGACATTTTCATTTGTTTCTTATCACTTTCGTTAGTTAACGAAGACATACCTAACTTTAATCGGGCAACATACATCGATTAAAGTTATTGGTTTCAAGTATTTTCCAATATTATTGGATTTTTTTAGGGAAATCTAGCACTTTTACTTTTAAATTTGGATAATATGATTAGTTTAAGGTCTATTTAATTAATTATCTATGAAATTATCCTCTAATTTCTCTATAATTCAACTCTATAAAATGATCTAACTACCTACCTGATTTATCATCTTATCCTCGATCTTATCAAACCAATATTAGTCAGATTTCAAGAACCTCTTAACTCTTAAGTAAAACTGTGATTTTGATTACTCCTTGCAATACTTTAACTTTATTCCAGCGGACTATTTCTTAATTATTACCCTTCTATGTCCAAATTGGACCTTTTAAACAAACAATAAACATGTTTACTAGTTTTCATCACTTCCAGATGTATTTAAATAGCTATATGTCCATCAAAATTTTCTGTAGAACCTGCTCAGGAATTTGTATTTCTCGTGAAACAGGCAGTCTAAAGGCAGTCGCCAATATTTTTCTTAGAGGCAAAATCAGGAAATAAGTGAAGGCACTCATATTCAATTTTTTTTCTTGCCACAGGACTCTCTCGCTAATTTAGAAACAGAAATATAAAAAAACCTCTACAGTCTACTTTGTTTACTTTTTAAAACAAAAGACAAAACAAATGACAGATGATTGCACAGAAAATAAAAGGGTGCGTGAGTTGAATATTCTCATAGCCCAACAGGCAGTACGTGCCGGTATCTTGGTCGAGCCCGAAACAAAATAGAATTGGCTCTGATTGATTAATGAGATATGGGCGTACAGAAAAATATTTTTAGAGGAGGAGGGGGCTCTCTCTTCCTTGTATAATTGATCTGTAAAAAATTGTCATGTTTTCTATTAATTTTAAAAAAACCTTTAGAAGAAATTTTTTAGTCAAATTAAGTTAAAACTATAGAAATTTCCATCTGTATACTTTCAAACCACAATTTTCAAAACACAACGGTACTTTTGTAATACAGCCGTGGCGCCAGGGGGGGGGGGGGGGGGGCACTGGCCCCCCCCACCAAATTGTGAAAATCGGTTTTGTAATGGAATTGCTGTGGGGGAAGGGGTATTTGACTCAGTGGCGGCGCCAGGCTTTTTGGGATGAGAGGACACAAATGGGCTCGGTGATTTTTGAGTGGGCACTACCCAAAATAAAAGTAACTTCAAAAAAAAAAAAAAAAGGTCCCGGCCTCCTGACGCTATAGGCAGCCGCAAACAAAACCTTCCTTTTTTCTAAGTGATGTCAAAAAACAAAAAGGTCATCGTTCTCTTTTATAGCTAAGTCCCTTACACAACGGATCCATCAATTTTGGGGGGCACCAGGGTGGGCACTCATGGTTCCGCTTGTGCCCACCCATCCCAAAAATCCTGGCACCCGCCACTGAACGATTGTGACCAATTTTTTATTCAAGTGCTGAAACAAATTTCGTCTGCACCCCCCCCCCCCCCCCCGATTTTTATCAAATGGATGTTTTTACAAATAGTATAGGGTGTGTGAAGGGTCAGAATTTTTTTTAGAAGTCACCTTTGAGAGTAAGAAGATTTTTAGAGCCGGGATACGTTCTTTTTTTCTGGAGGTCACTTTTTTTTTAGTCGCCTTCCTTTTGGGAAAAACTCTTCTTCCGGTCAAAGCAACCTCTAAAAAATTGTTCTTGTTGCCAAAACTTCTTTCCGATCCGTAAGTGACATCTCCTCTATTAAGTAAGGATGTCTGATACACCAAAAGTATCGATACAAGCAAGTATCTGTTTGAAAAAGATACTCAAAATATCGATACACGGTCCCCCTATAATAAACGTAAGCTCCCATGACAGTGAGTTCATTAAAAAAAGTTTAAAAAAGCTTAGTTACTATTTCCCCACCTTGTTGTATTAAAAGTGACTTCTAAAAATAAAAGGTCCTTGATATATAATGAGTATCGATACATTTTACTCTGTATCATTCAAAAAGTATGAAGTATCATTTGCATTCCTACCGAGTTGTTCAAATCATGATCTGTGGATTCTTTTTTATCGATACAGTATTATGTATCGATTCTCAACAAAAATATCGTATATCGATTTCGTATCCCTACTTTTAAGCACCTATACTCCACAGCCCTTACTTTAAAAACATTCTGAATTTGAAGGTATAAAAACGCTACCCTTAAAAGCGAAATGAAGAGCCTATACGATTTCATTCAGAATGACAGTCCTGAGGGATATCAATCATTCCCGCCGTAGTTTTGCTTCTAATGAAAATTAACATCAGCCATGGCAATCAATTCTTGAAATTTGTCCTTACACAATCGGTAACATTACTGTAATTTCTTTACCAAGCCTGTCAGCCTGAATGATCGTGTAAGGTTTGCAAAATATTTTATTCATAAAAACCCAAGTTCTTTTTGTCACTTAAAAATTTTATTTTATTTTTTTTTTAATCATGAACAAATACTTTTTTAACATACGTATAAACATTTCATATTGAATATTCGAGAAATGATCCTTTAAACCTGCTTCATTTCCAGTTCTATCATTTTTCTGTGCAAATGTTTAGTGCTTCTAAAACAAAAAATAAATAAAATAATTACTAATAAAAAATAAACTACATAGTAATTATTTTTCACTGCACTATTTGTATATATGTTAGGTATATCTACATAATATGCTTTGCGGATAACTTGTGCTTTAATTTTTTTTTTACTTTGACTCATGAAGCCTCGAGTAGGGCCTATATTGCAATAAAGTAAAAATATATCTTCAGTTTTGTTTCTTTACTTTTAATTTAAAATCGTTTATTGTCCAAAGAATACATTCTTGCTGACAAAGTAATTAAGCCTAGATACACTAGTATTTACTTATACATATAATATCATCACAAAACATAGATACCCTTAATGCTAATGGCCAATGCTGTACGCCTGTACGATATGACCGAACTATAATATAACAAGAAACATACAAAGTTAACAACACAAAAACTAGTAAAACAGTCAAAGGTTAAAAAAAATAAGTCAGTTAGAAGTGTTAGAACTGATAGTTCATGGTCAAGGGATACAAAACAATTAAAATCTATCATTAAAATTAAAAAACTCTGGAACAGTATAGTAGGCTTTCTCTAGCAAAAGCCCTTTCACAGCCGATTTGAATCTTTTAAGGGTTCTCAAAGATCTAATGTCAGCTGGTAAGTGGTTAAATACTTTTTTGCCAGTATAAAAGATGGAATTTTTTACCAGAAAAGTATGGGGAATGGGCACCTGCAAAACTTCCACTTGTCTCGTGCAGTAGTGGTGCCCCCTTAAATTATCTTGGCTCTTAAATTTTCAGTTCAGTTCCAGTTGTATTATATTAAAAAAGCCATGTTTCAAGAAATATATGTTAGTTTTTGGCCTCTAAAACAATCAACGATACTAAAAAAATATTTTAAGTGCTATAGGTTGACAAGTCAACTTCGAACTTCAATCAAAAAGGTCTTATAGATTTTTCTTTGGATCAATGCTTTACTCAAAATGCCACAATATACATAACCAGAAAAAACTTTAAAAGGGACTAGTGTAAAAAGTTGGGCCTCACTCTCAAATTGTTGTAATTTTTGGCAACTATAGACAATTTTATTGTGTTGTATTCTAATGTCATTAAATTATTTTAGAATTTATAGTCAATTTGTTTCTAGCAAAAATTATTCTGCAACAGCTTATCAAAATAAAGCTAAGAATAAACATTAAATAGCGATATAAAAAATGTATAATAGCAATAACAGTTTGGGCTACTCGCTACACTGTCTGTCTGTGCCTACAATAAAACAAGAGACATAAATAATTGTTAATTATATTTTTAAACTATAATTAAAAAGAAGCCATTTTCTAACATGTTTTAAATTTATAACTTATTGTAATATTATGTTAACAATAAAACTGGTACTGGAGACTGAATCATTTCAGGTGAGAAGGTAGGTATATCGGAACAATCAGTAAAGTAAATATTATAGGCTTTAATAATTCAACTAAGTACAAATTATTCTATTACCTACCTGTGGGAGGATGATTTCTTATTTCAAAAGTGCTGGCATGCATGTATATTTGTAATATTAAGTGCACTTTTTTCTTTATTCCCTTACTAAGATAATATTTTAGTGCAAGTTCTGGGATAGGTATAGGAGAATGTTTTCTATATTTCAAGCCATATGGGTATAAAAAAATATCAGTGCCAATTTATGTCTTCTTCATATTAATTTAACTCTGCATACATTTACCTGGCATACATTTTATCATTGGTTTGGTTCATAATTGAGCAGCTAAAATATGATACAAAATATAAACATAACAAATAACTGGTTACAGTTTTTTTGTGAGAAGCTTATCTTATGCTAATTTTAAAATATACTTTATGAAAATATCAACTAAGCTAGTCGCAGTGTCCATTATTTAAGAAAAAAGTTCTTATTTTGGTTTAATAATAATTACTATATTATTATAACTTGTGGGTACTTACTTCGTGTTTTAATCATCAATGAATTTTCCCTTTTATCTTTGCATAATATGCTTTTGGTATTTCCATAATTTGTTGTTAAAAAAACTCTGCTTTATTCCAATTTAAATTTAATGCAAACATTCGGAATACTTTTTGACACTTCCAACTGACAGCTCCTAACCTATTTCTTTCCGTATTTGAGGCGCTGTCGCACCAAAACGAAGTATGCGTTGCCACACAATTTATAAATTTTGTTTCTTAATCACGGCTAAGTAATTTTTCTTTATGAAACCCGCTGTTAGCCTTCTAATTTTGCTGGATATAGGATCATCTGGCAAAAAATAAAAATAAAGGTGTATTTAACTTAATTTCGACTAAAAGTGGATATAGAACACTATAATCCTAGGGTTACGAAATAACGAGCATTAGGGTAATGGCGGGTAAGAGTACGCGTCGTCCAAGAGTCCGCACTGCCCTTCGTTTAGCCACGCGTAGATGTCGGCATAAACCCAGCTGTTTATTTAGTTTAGTGCCTACGTTCAGCACGGGGGTGTCATTACTATACAAGCCAAGGACAACACCAATTTGCCGGACGGCGAAGTCAGTGGGGCGAGAGGGGTATTTACTACGAATTTTTGTTTTTACACTAAAAGTTTGGTTTTATTAATAATACTCGTTAATTATACAACTTTTTGGAAAATTGTATTTTCTCAAGTTATTAAATATTAGAATGTAGTTAATCTTCAAGATTTCAGTTGCAAATTTTGAAATAATTTGAATTGTGACTGATGTTGGTCACCCTGTTTCTCGCCGCCATCTCAGAATTCTACAGTCGCGTCGGTATTTTTTGTTGGCATTGTTCTAAAGTTTTTGTGAGTTTTCTCGTCGTAATTTTGGTGGATAATCCATTTTAAATTGAAAGAAGTGTGATCGTTTTTAGTCTATTGTAATTACCATTTTAAAAAATTCTATTATGAAATTAAAAGTTATCTGTTGGAGCACAATGGTCAGTGAAGTTTTATTGGATTATTAAAAAGAGGCCATGCCGCGCGGCGCTGAAACGCTGAGTTTTAGTAATTTGGAATTTTCTTGGACAGGTAATGTAAGTATACCTTATATTTATTAATTTTTATGTGAAATAACTACTACACTACTCCCTGACTTTGATATTATGAAAGAACCCCCCCCCCCCCCCCCGCAGCAGGATGAAAAAGAAACAGAAATTATTTGTCTTTAATTTTCTTCCTTAATTAATTTTGACCAGAAGGATGCTCGATGGGGCACTATGGGTAACATTATACTTATAAGAATAGTAACTTCAGTATACATCATAGTTCTCAATATTCCACTAATTTATAATCATACACCTCAGTTCATATGCAAAATAATGCAATAATTTGATAATATTTTAATTAGTATTTTTCATAACTCATCAGTGGACAACAGAAACTTCGGTACAACCTATAAAAACTGGTGTAAGCCATAGAAATCTTGGCAGTAACCTATTCTACAATTTTTCTGTAATATTTCAAAGAATAATGTTTGCTTTCGGCACACTGCCTTAACCCGTGGCTTTGTCCTCCTTTCTCTCCCTCGTTTATTAATTTAGGTAATTAGTTGTAAATATTTGTTTTGTTGTACTATCCATTTCTAAAGCGTTGACCCCTAACTTTAAAATATTGTAAAGTCTGTTACAAAAAAGTAAAAGAGGCTGAGATTAAAGGGAAAAATTCCTATTTCATCGCTACCCTATTAAGTAGTCATAGTTTTCCACAAAATACCTGTTACAACTCTTTCAAGATTAGGGGTCAAAACTTTAAAAAGTTTGTTTTGCCGTTAGTTGCAGAAAAATGTAACAAACATTCTAGTTTATGTGTCTGTAATGTATACTATATAACTCCCTTAATGAACACTCCAGGGTAATACAGGGTCACCTTTAAACAATTACTTTGGTTAGTTCTAATACATTCTTCTTTTGCTTCACGTAAAAAGTTTTAATAAAATACATACTTTGCAAAAAGCAGTTTCATCAGACTTCTGCCTACAGCTTTGACAGTAATAATAATAATCTCAACATAAATATTGCTTTAGGTCATATGATTATAACTTTAACATATTATAGGGTTATTTCTAGGGCGGTATAAAAAGTTACTTGAGCACACCTTGAAGGCTTCCTTAGTCTATGCTTTTGTATAAGCCAAAGAAACCTTTGAGGTATCCTGCAATGACTCTGCATACCACTCCTAGAATAAAACTACAACAATATGAACCTAACCTAGAGCTTACATGCTTTTTTATAAAAAGACATTTTACTTTTACAAATCAAAGATACTGCTTTTGTTTTCTTTTTTTTTTCAGTATACCCCTACAGCTCTATCAGCTGCTATGGAGAATCTATTTGAGTGTTGAAGTCAACGGGAACTATTTGGTGTTAAATAAATATCAACTCATGATAGCAGTTTAAACTTTTGTAATGGATCGTCTCATTCTTTGTAGTTTAAGGTTTTTAAATTTTAATAAATGTTTTGTAGGTATATCATTGTTGTTTTGTTTAGGACGTTGATATAAATAATAACATTGAGATCATCGAAAATATAACTCATGGTATTAATAGACTAGGTTGTATTAGTAATATAATAACTATTGCATCTTAAAAAATATATTTTTAGACATAATTGCTCAAAAATAAGAAATAGCCAGGCATATGCACATTTTTAACGTTAACATAAAGCAAATGTTGCCTTGTTATTTATTATTTTGAGCACTTATGTCAAAAAATATATTTTTTAAGATGCAATAGTTATTATATTACTAATCAATCTTTTCAAATACTCCCGCCACTATTAATCGGTAAATAAGTTATCTGTATTACCGATATTGTCACTTGCTCAGTCGGTAAAGCTACCTCCTATTTTTTTTTATACCGACCGATTTACTTGGCCAGGTGGCTCATAGATGGCATATGTTGCGTCGAAATAACATGGCCGTGACTTTTCTCAAACCCTTTTTTCTTCTGTGACGTTCAGAGCAAACAATATTTACCTCTGTGTGACACGGCTCTGGTCTGGTAAGCAAAAAATTAAAAATTTACCAGTTTTGATCTAATATTTTTGAGTCACTTGGTAGTGATTGAATATTTTTTTTGCCTATTGTTTAATTTATGTAAGTATTGTTAAAAACTAATGCTTTTAAGGCTTTGATTGACATGTTCAGTTTATAGGTTATGTTTAAACAGAAATGTGCATGGGTTAATAAATTGCTTTTGTACCAGAAGGTTAAGAGTACGCGGTTTAAGAGTACGCACGCGTACTCTTAGCTTGCAATGCGTACTCTTTGCCTGATTCTCATTGCATAGTTTTATCATATGTTTTGGTATTTTAGATCAAAATGGGGAAGTATCGACGCAAGACCGATAGGAAGTTAATATTTACGGCAGAATTATTAGAAGAAATAAAGGAGAAACTGCTGCAAGGAATGAGTAAACGATCAGTAGCAGATTCAATCGGCGTACATGAAGCAACATTAAGAAAACGGTTGAAAGCAGGAACGGTGCCAACATCACTTGGTCGTTTCAAATTTGTTTTTACCCCAGAAATGGAGGAGGAACTAGCTACGTATTGTAGAGATTTAGATAAAACATTCTATGGACTCACACTTAAGGCACTTGGTAACCTTGTTTTTGAGTATGCTGAGAGAAATAAGTTAGAGCATAGATTTAACAAGGAAAAAAAAAGCGCCGGAAAAGATTGGGTTTACTCATTTTGCAAGCGTCATAATTTAAGTCTACGTTGTCCAGAAAAAACAAGCCTAGCTCGCGCTGCTGGCTTTAATAGGCCTCAAGTTGAGCTGTTTTTTAAAAACCTCGAACAAGTCTTAAATGACAAAAAAATATTTCCACACCGTTTGTACAACATGGATGAGTCTGGTATCCTAACCGTGCCCAACAAATTACCTAAGGTTGTTGCTCCCAAGGGAAAAAGAACTGTCGGAAAAATTGTTTCATCTGAGAGGGGCCAGTTAATAACTGCGGTATGCTGCATGCATGGGAGCAACTGGACAATACATTCCTCCCGCACTGGTATTTCCACGAAAGCGAATGAAACCTGAGCTAACTGATAGAGCTCCAGCAGGAACACTCCAGCTTGTCTCAGACTCGGGATTCATCAATAGCGAGCTTTTCCTGAGGTGGCTGGATCATTTTCAAACATTTTGCAAAAGCTCAGTTGAAGACCAAGTTTTACTCATTTTAGATAATCACTCAAGCCACGTGAGTTTACAAGCAGTTATAAAATGTCGCGAAATGGGTATTAACATGTTAAGTTTGCCACCGCATAGTACACTCTAAAAAATGCATTGGTGTCTAAGACTAATTTTATCTTGCTGTTAAAGTTTTAGCTATATGTAAAAGTAATTTCTAGTTAGCAAAACAAATTTTCATTTTAACTGAATTACGATGAATAAGGTGATCTGGTTAACAAAACTAACTTTTATTTTTAACTACATCTTAGTTACCATAACTACATTATCATGTTGCAGCCATCACTTTTTAATTACCGAGTTCCCTATACTAATTTACCTAGTTATTGCTATTGGCCAGACAAAGGTAGTAATAATAAGTAGGTACGATGTGAGACCTGACGTCACACCAACTGCCGCCATTTTACCTGTATCTAACGATTTAGCTGGTATATTACTGAAATAGTTATTTTTATTCCAAATAATTTTAAAACTAATTAACAAGTATTTGCAAATTCTGTTTGCGATTTTATAAGGTAAGTTTTCTCAATTATGCAACTTATATTTTAGGGCGGTCATCAATTTCGGAGAAATTATTCCAGTAGGTAGGTATACTAGGTACAATATATTTTATCTTTGTGAAAAATGTAAAAATACGACAACTAGATTTTTTTAAAACTACATTAGCTTTTTAATATGTTGTATGACTGCATTGTTTTACTACGACCATTTTTTTAAATACCGGCCTGGACTTTTATTTTACTTTAAAAACTCCATTTATATTACAAATAGGTCTATATTATGTCCTGCATTTGACGTGTGCCTAATTACAAATAATTTTTTTACAAAGCTCTCAAATCATTCAAAACGATTTTTTTCTGATTGCTGATTTAAATAAAAAAATAATGTAGAATTTTAAACTCCCGCCAAAATATCAGCAACGGTGGCAACGTTGTGAGTCGGCCATGCTCGTAACAGTCGTAACTAGTCGTTACGAAACCGCCGACGGCCCCGGCCGCGGCCAGTGGGGATAGCGGGAACGCGCGTGCATTCTTTCTGTGGTGCATTCTGCGTGAGAATCTGCGTGTGGTAGCCATTGGTTTGTTTCCGACTGAGCAACCTAATATTTTTTTGACAATGAGTGACCACTGTGATCAGTTTGTGATAGACAAGTTAATGCAGTACGATTTAGAGTGCCTGATACAAACTTTTTCAGGTAAGGCGTTTTAATACTATTAATTTAATCATTGTGAGCCTTGATGACAATATTTTACTTTTAATTATTCGCACATGTACTTACAGTGCAACTTTTTGGAAGTTGTAATATTCCTTTTTTAAGTCTGTTTAGAGAGTTCAGACTGCCAATAAAATACCTAAGATATTTAAGGACGATTTGAAAAGATAACGTGAGTATGGATTCAGGTTTTAACGTTTCAAAGTTGGTGTTATTTTGCACTCTCCTGATTGGTTAATGCGCGTAGGAATTTTGTTGTTTGTGTGACGTGTAACATCATCAGTTTAGCATTTTAAATTTACTACAAGCACCACCTACAAGCTGTAAGTAACTGTAATTTAGTTATTTTTGTTTTAAGAAAGATGGTGGTTTTCTGTCAATTTATAGATATGAAGTTGTAAGTAAGGATTATTTTAATTAAGAATTAAAGATGATAAAAATTAAACATTATATTTTTATCCTTGTTAACGGTCGAGAAAAGCATTAATTAAGTACTTTGGGTTGATTAAAATTGCATTATTTTATGTTTTAAACTGAAACCAACCACCGTAAATAAAATTAACTAGAAAATTTAAACTTTTATTTTGTTAAATGCTAAAAAAAAGCTAATTTTTTTATAGAAAATTGTTCAGTTTAGTTTAGGTATCCTTTTTTCGGCAACAAGATACCTACCTATGTAATAGGAGAGGCATCAACTATTTTATATTAGGTAGGTACCTAGGTACTTTGGGTTTTCAGCACAAGCAAGTTGCAACAAATTAAGTTCTAAAGAAAAATATGTTAACAAATAGCTAATTAGGTATCATGTTAGGTATTTTATATTTTAATACTTAATAAAACATCAAAGGCTATTTAGTTTTAGTATTGCCAATTCAAGCATAAATAAACTCTAGATTAACGTAAATTTGTTTCAAATTTACTTTTTTATTTTTCTAATTTAGAAAACAAAATAGACCAATCTGTGTGGCCATCTCTCCTTAAATCAGATGAAATTTTGAAAGACTTAATTCCTCAAGTGGGACTCAGAATCAAATTCAAACAGCAGTTTTCTTTGGACACATGTGATTTTGTTTATGAAGGTAAGTTGTATAATTATATGAGTTTATATTTGACTTTTACCCCCCATTCACTAAAGGATTTTTATTTTAGACCATCAAAATATTTAGATATTATAGTCGCCCAGTTGTGTTTTTACCGAGGTTTTTACCGTGGCTTTATTTTGATTTTATGCCTATGATGATCTGTTGAAATTAAATAATTTTATAGATAAATTATTTTACCGGGATGCTGTTGCAAATATATCAGTTATTAGAAATTACAATATGCACAACAATACTTTTTTCTTTATAAATTTAAAGAAAACCCAAAAGAATAATTACAATACAAAACTTAGTTGATTTATTCTGAAACTCATTTTAAACCCAGAATTGTCAATTTAGGACAGCTTTTAAATTAAACCCCTTTAGTGAATATAGCTGTTAGTTTTTATATATAATTGTCCAATAAAAATTGTTAAATAACAATATTATCGTCCGTTTTCTCTGGGTTTCCCCTGGACCAATTTTACGCCCACTGGTTTTTTCTTGCCAATTTTTAGGCAAACGAAATAAAGGTGTATTTTTGCAGCAGCAACAAAAGTAGGGCATAATTTTGTGGATCCTCAAAAAAAGTACAGTTAGTTGTACTTGAAACTTTGAAGAACAGTATAGGGCCGTGTTTAAAAAGAAAAAACTGTCCTACCTACTAAAGAAATATATATATGTTTTATGTAAATCAGTATGTATTTACCTATTTTACTAATTTTTACATGTTCTTCTACTTTTAACAGTATTTAGGTTTAAACTTTTATATTAATGATCGAACTAAAAAATAAAGAAAATTCAATTGAAAATTATATTTTTTGTTAAAAATTGTGTTTCAGTTTGTAAATATATAGGTAATTTTAGCACAGAAAATCACTGAAATAGACCTCTTAAAGTCGCTCACAGATGAAGAAATTGGCACTATAGTGGATAATATCGGAGACAAGATTCGATTAAAGAGAGGAATTAACAATTTACTATCGGAAGTAAGTTAGTTTAGGTGTTTTTGCAAACTGATTATATGCACAACAGTACAACGTTAACATTGTTAAAGGGTTATAAAAATATTTTCATTTTATTATAGATACCTACAATACGATTTTTATTCTGTTACAGACTGAACATTCTGAATACGAGGTGCCAAAAAAAAATACAGATCCTAGATAAATCAAATATAGAGAATCGTTTGGAATCTGATGCTCCACAACATATATTGGATCAATCTTTGCCAATAATTTTTGTCAACGATCCTGAAGTGGTCCCACTTAATCCCATTTCCACCCTCACTTGTTTCTCACCATCACATGCCAGCACAAACATTCGGGACTCTGATTTGTCTATTTCCTCGGAAACTCATGTAACTGTAGAAAACATTGACTTAAACGCTATTTTAAATAAAGACTACCTGGGGCAAGCCCTCCTCAGTAAAGGCAAAGGACAAGGAAACCTGAACAATTCTGAAAGGAATAAGCTGTGCGACATAGTTGTTACCCAATTATTAAATATCTTTCAAGGAAAATTAACTCTTTACTTAACTTTAGAGTTATTTCCAAAAAGTTATTCGAATTACTGCCGAATGAAAAACAAGGCACCTACTTTATTGAACCGATTTTAAAGAAAGATTCGCCAAGAAAGAAATCAGAACCAGCTAGAGGAAAACTTATAGAAAAGTACAGGAATAAACTACACCTCATACGCAAGTTAGACCAAAAAAATACTTTTAATGATGAGAATTTACCAGACAAAATTGATGATGGTAAGTTTTAATTTAGGTTTTAACGTTTAAATTATATATCAGTTGCTAAACAAATAATACTTCATTTTTTATTTATACGTACTACTGTTACTTATTTATTTCTTCAATCAATTTAAGATATGTTTTAAATTAAAAAAAAATTATAGATAATAAAATTATGGTTATCAAAAAATGTTGAACCCCTAGCTGAAGTACTTAACCACTGGAGAAAATCATTACCATTAAGAAAAATTTTAAACATCAATACTACCATTGAAGAATACTTTAACCAGTGGCCAATTTTAAAAACCATACATGCTCCCGATCTTGTAAGTACCGTTACAAATTATTTACCCCAACTATTTTAAAATTTTAATACATAAATATATAAACAAACCTACCAAAAGTAATAAAATCTAACAGTTATTTCCTAATTTTGATACCTGCGTAATTTTAATCTGGCTTCATAATTTTTTTATGCTGTGTGTGTGTATATTTTTAGATATTAACATTATTTATATATATTTTTTAGGTTGAATATGACTTTGAACAAATACATTCAACCATAGACTTGAATATACCCCAAAATCTTGATGAATTATTTGAACGTGTTTACAACAAGAAAAAAGTCCAACTAAGTAGCACAGACAATATCGTTCACAGTCTACTAGATGCAGATATTACTAGTGGTTAGAATAATTTATATATTTCTGCTTAAGATAAAAGGTAACAGTTGTCATTTTTAGATTTAAAACACACTATTCAACTCTTCTTGTTACCTGCATTAGTGCCACCCAAAACCAGGACAAAAAAGGGGAAAAATTGTTGGAAACCATCCATAAGTGAGTCAAGGGACTCGTTAATGATTCACATCACAAATCCAGGAGATGTTACAGAAACTAAAAAAAGGCAAGTCGATTTTGCATACTCAAAGGGAATACCGTTGCAGCCCTATATTTTAATCATAGGCCCGCGCCTAAACAACGTCTCTACATCATTAGTAGTAATAAATAATATAGAATACAGATGTAATTCAGTAATTCACGCAATTGATATTTGCTTTAAAGCATACCAAATTCTGGATGCACAATATCCACTTGCCAGCCAGCATTTATGGTATTTGATTCAGTGAAAAGTTTACAACTTTCATACAAAGAAAGATATTAACTTTCCATATTTATATGAACTTCTTTAAAAATTATACTTGTTGTTATATAATATAAATATTTTATACTATGGAACAAAAAGGTTTTGGTTGTTTTAAATGTCGTAAACTTTTTAAATGTCACTCAAGTTTAATTCGGCACATATCTTTGAGTTATCCCTATTTAAACAAATATGAATGTTGTCAAAATAATTGTGGCCGTTCTTATACAAACCTAAGTAACTTAAAAAAACATTACGTTTTATCTCATAATAATGGCACTATTACTTCACCTGGTTTAAAAGAGCCCTTCAACTCAAATATTCCTTATTTAGATGTGGATTGTAGTCTTTTAGTTCCCTCCCAAAATTTACAACATGAACTTGATCTGAGAACAGATGAAAAAGTTGTCAATATCGGAAATATGATTATAAGTTTTATTGCGCAGCTATATAGTAGTGCAAGTTTAAACAGAGCAGTGTGTGCAAGATATAGTTTTTGACACAAGACAGCTTTTTAATAACATTTTAAACTGTATATCTAAAAAAAAAACAGATGAATCTTCTAAAATATTGCAAGCACACTTAACGGAAGTTCACACTATTTTTGATAATCTTAAATCAGATTATTTAAGGCTAAAATATTTTGAAAATTCTAACACTTTTGTTCGTTCCGAGCCTTTTTATATAGGATCTCAAACTATACTAGATAATATTTCAAAACCAGGAACTCCAGGTATTAAAATAAAATATTTTCCCTTACTTTTAATTCTGGGGGATAACCTTGGCTTAAATTCAATTCTGGGATTTTCTGAAAGCTTTAGTGCCGAATATTTTTGTCGTTTCTGTCTAGCAAATAAAGATTTAACAAAGAAAGAAACAACTTCTAATTTTATTTCTCGCACAGTTGAAAATTACATTTTGCATGTTAACCCTTTGCGGGCATGTGGTTCCTATTTGGAACCACATATCAAATGTTGAAATTTCGCGGACCAGTAAGCGCTGCCTGGAACCACACGTTTTCGTAGTGGTGGGAGCAGCTATCTTTAGGCGGCGCCGCGTGGTCAGTTGATAAATCGCCATTATAGATGGTGTATTTACCCGGTTTATTTTGCGTGTCGATAGTGTTCCTATGTTATTATAATTTTAATAGTGTTTCACGATGCAAAAGGAAAATATGAAAGGTGTGTATATCGGAATTATATTTGTTACTGTTTAGTTGAACATAATATTAGATAATATTAATAAAAAATAAAAATGTTCATTGATATTTTGAAGGTTATACTATGTGGTTCCATATGGGACCACTGGCTCGCTTGACCATCTAAGTTTTTTTAAATGTTTTAGGGAGGAAATATTTGAACATTTCTGAATTAGAGCGGTTGCCGCCTGCTGATTTATATACTTTGTTAGATGATATTCCATCGGACAACGAATCAGTTCATTCGACGTATAGCAGCGGCGATGAAGAAATTAATGATATAGACTTCCAATTATCCAATGAAGATTATGGTCCGGTAATGGCTCCTGCGGTTGATTGGGATTCAGATGATGACAAAATATTGTTCAACCAGTACCTTTTAGCGCAGATTCTGGACCCGATGTTCCAATCGATGCCGAGGTTGATTGTCCCTTGGATATTTTTATGCTCCTGTTCTCAGAAGAACTTCTACAAAAGTTAGTTTTTGAAACAAATCTTTACGCCTTTCAAAACAACACAGGAAATACTTACCTGCCCACAACATATAATGAAATGAGATGTTTTCTAGGATTAAATATTCTTATGGGCATCAAACATTTACCAAGTTACAAAGATTACTGGTCCGCTCGAGAAGAACTTCGAGATCATTATATTGCCTCTTGCATGTCAAGAAACCGCTTTGGTTGGTTCCTCGGTAACATGCATCTAAACGATAAATCGGTGGAACCCAAAAAAGGCGAACCATCCTATGATAAACTATATAAACTTCGGCCAATGTTAGAAAGGCTTTCAGAAAACTACGCGAGGTTATATAAGCCAACACGATGCCAAGCAATAGATGAGTCTATGATTCGATTCAAGGGCAGAATTTCATTTAGGCAATATATGCCGATGAAGCCAATCAAACGAGGGTACAAAAAGTGGGTTCGCGCCAATGAAACTGGATTTGTTTCCCAGTTTCAAATATATACAGGTAATAAAAATATTTTTCCCACATATCTACATCATCAAACTAATATCTTGTTTTTTTTCAACAGGGAAAGCAGAAAACGCTAGTGAACACAACTTAGGAGAAAGAGTGATCAATGATTTGACAAGAACGCTAGTAGGAAATCATCATGAAGTTTACATGGACAATTTTTTTAATTCTGCAACTTTACAACTACATTTGCAGAAAGATGAAATATATAGCTGTGGCACTGCCAGAAAAGATAGAAAAATTTTTCCAAAGGATTTTGCGGAAGACAAGACCATGAAAAGGGGTGACATGGACTGGAAAGTTAGCCAGACTGGAATTATTGCTCTAAAATGGAGAGATAATAAATCTGTACATTTTCTAAGCAACTTTCATAATCCTGCAGATGTTGACGTTATTTCACGCAAACAAAAAGATGGTTCTAGCATAGAATTTCCGTGTATAAAACTTGTGAAAGACTATAATCGGCATATGGGATATGTCGACAAAAGCGATATGTTGAAATCTTGTTACGAAATCAACCGTAAATCGAAAAAATGGTGGCACAGAATCTTTTGGCATTTTATAGATCTCACAGTAGTGAATGCACATATTATGTTCCAAGAAAGAAGTGGTATTTGTGGAAAAACACTGTCCCTAAAAGAATTCCGTCTTGCAGTAGCGAATGGACTGATAGGTGCTGATCCCGAAGTTCCACAGAGGGGTCGCAGAAGCTCAGAACCAACTCCTAACAAATACAAGCCACATGTCCCGTTAGAGCGGAGAATAAGTAAGGCTGCACACATGCCCATTCACGGCACTAAGGTGAGATGTGCAAATTGTAGCACAAGAAATTCACCTCACAGAACCAGATGGCACTGTTCTTCGTGTAATGTTGGACTTTGTCTTACAGCTACAAAGAATTGTTTCGCCCTTTTTCACAAAAAATATTTTTTTTATTATTTAGGCGACAATAAATAAATTTAAAAAGTAAGGAAAAAATCTTTTAATTTCCTGGTGGTCCCACAGTGGAACCACACGATTTAACAAAAACCAAACTACTTATGTATTTTTTTTACATAGAATTGTGATTTAGAACCAACATTTAGTCCAAATTTTATAATATTAATGTAATTTATAATAAAAAAATAATTTGGGCCACAAAGGGTTAATGAATTAAATCATGGGGTAAAAGAGAACTGTGTATGGAATGACTTACCAAGTTTTCATGTGATCACTATTGTATATTGCGATTTAATGCATGATGTTTTTGAGGGTATAATAAAGGAATTATTAGATAAAAAATATTTTGATATCGACCGCTTAAATAACATAATTAAATTCTTTAAGTTTTCCAAAACGGACGTAGGAAACCAAATGGCTAATATTAAGTTTGATCATATAAAGAAAACATATTTAGTCATGTCTGCTAGTGAAATGTTGTCTTTGTCTATATATTTTGGCATTCTTGTTGGTGATTTAGTACCAGAAGATGACCCATTTTGGAATTTTTATTTAATTTTAAGGGAAATAGTGGACATGCTTTTGAGTAGAGCTTTTTCTTTGGAAAGACTGGATTATCTAGAAATATTAATTATTCAACATCATAAATTATTTCGTAAATTATTTAATGAGGGATTAAAACCCAAACATCATATAATTCTTCATTATCCTGAAATTATTAGAAAAACAGGTCCACTGAGAAATATTTGGTGTATGAAATTTGAAGCGTACCCTAAAACTTTGAAATCTACAGCTTAATCTACCACTTGTGAAGTCCGTGTGTTCCAGTTCGGGGGACACGGGGACACGGAAGGAGCCTCCACGCGTACAACAGCCTAGAATCCTATAACTGTTGTCGGCGTCCCCTGGAAACGTCTAACGACGGCTAATCCTTCCACCACCAAAGCAACAACAAGAAAGCAGGATGAAAATCAATTTCGGTAAAAAAAATATTTATTTGTCAGAAACGTATGGCTCATTTGGGCCCAACATCATGTATTTATTGTAAGTATTTAAATGATTCCCATTACTTACGGAATATTTTCTCAAATAAATAAAAAGCATATCTTAATTATCTTTGTATTTAATAAAAAAATTCATAAATTTGGTATTTAATTATAAATGTTTCCGTTAAATAAATTATTTTAAAAGTACCAAATACATCAATATATTACATTAAATACACATGTTGTCCCCCTATAGCAAATACATATCGTCCCTCAAAACACGAAGTGACGTAACTCACATTTTTGGCAAATTTCAGTTACGCTAGCTTTTAGTATTTCAGATTCGTCTCTTTCACCTCACGAAATGTCGTATCTGTATTCTCAAACGTTATCGAGAAATCCGGACTCTTAATTACACCGTATCTGCAATAATGTGTTTCCCATAAATCACGAACAGTCGTATCTAAATTTATTTTCAGATCTGTAGCCTGAATCTCTGTGATTTCCTTCTGGCGTAACTGAAGAATTGGCATTTTAAACAACAACCTAACCTCAAAAAGGTTCATAAATTGATTTGTGTAGTGAGCGGTGAATCGATTTTTAAATCAATAGTGCATTTATTACAATATTTTATTTTATTGGAAACAAAGTAGAAATCAAGGTAAGAAATTAAATTACGTAAGGACTTAACTTACCATACCGTAGTATAGAATAAAGGAAACGAAACTAAGGGTTAAATATTTAATATGTAAAATAAAAAATGCACTGTATAGTTTTATAAAGGGTGTTGTTTAAAAATAAATTTCTTAATGATCAAAATGATTTTTGTTTTAATTACTGCCAGTTTAAAATTAATATGGTTTTTGTTTCCAGAATAATGGATGTCCTTGTGAAGTGGAAAGATGGAACAATAAATGTGGTTTGCTCCAGTGAACTAAAAGCAAAGGGGCCTATATCTGTTGGAAGTTTCGTGAAAATGCTTTATATGAAAAAATGGTATTTTGGTACTGTAATAAATGTGCAAGACGAATGTGACATTCAATCCGACGATTCCGACAATATTCCTCTTAGTCAAATTTGTAAAAAGGTTAGGTCGGATATTTTCTGTTTGAGCAAAAACAATGAGTATGAATCTGAAGACGATAACATTCCTCTAAACCAACTGATATCCACTACTAATAATCCGGCGGTTCAATCGTCAACACCAGATCTGAAAAAATATAATAATGATCAACCTATTGATGACTTACCTATACCGTCACCAGAATATGACTCAGATAAGGATCCACCCTTTGGAATTTGCGAAGCTAGAAAAAAAAAGCAGAAGTCTTCAGTTCATGTCATGTTTGCAACATTTTATGGCAGATACCGATGAATGTTTACGTTTTGGTCATGGAAAGAAATATCGTCATATAACAGCTCAAAACACTATAAGCTGCAAAGAAGAAAATCTGGAACAAGGCGACACCCGTAATTTAATAAAAGCAGCTCACCCAGAAGTTTTTTTGTTGATGGAAATGAAAAAGAAAATCCTGGAATGAGATTTAAAAAAAATAACAAACAAATAGAGGCAAAGAAATTGAGGGACTGCGGTCAAGAATACTTAAGCCCTTATAAAAAGAAAAATGTTCCTGCTAAGGTCATGAAACAGCGATGCATATCCGAAAAATGTTCAAAGAATGGCAAAAAATGTCCAGAAATTGACGACGAACAAAGAAAACGTCTATTTGATAGCTACTACCTTTTGGCTAACCTTACTAGACAACGTGAGTTTTAGATACATCACGTTACTAAACAAGACATCAATCGAAAAACGGTAAAGACAAAATCTCGAAGTACCTGTACTTTAAAATATGTTTTTACAGTTGGCCATAATCGTTTACCTATTTGTAGAAAAAAAATTTTAAACAATTTGGGAATTTCTGAACGCTTAGTTCGAACAGCGCTTTATAAAACTTCTGAAGTAGGAATGTTGGAAAAAGAAAAGAGAGGCGGTCGTCAAAGATGTCAGGAAATTTTAAAGAAAGAAGAGGAAATGAGAAACGAAATAACTATGCATATCGATAGATACCCAAAGATGGAGTCACATTATTGCAGAGAAAAGTCCTCACGTATGTACCTTCATCCAGATTTAACTCTACAAAGGATGTACGACATGTTCATTGAAGATTTAAAGCTACGAAATATCCAAGAGAAACCCTCTATCACAACATACAGAAATATTTTCAAATTAAAAAATCTCTCTTTTTATCATCCCAAGAAAGATCAGTGTTCGTTATGCGCATCATTTAGAGAAGGAGATGAAAAAGTACAACAAGAATTGAAAGAAGTCTTTGAAAAGCACATTAAAGAGAAATCCAAGGTTAGAGAATTGAAGAAAGAATTTAAAGAAGTCTCAATAGCTGACAATACAACATTATGTGGTGTATTTGATCTTCAGCAGGTTATCTACTTACCAATCAGCAAGGAAAGCGCTCTTTTTTATAAGAGTAGATTATCTAACTTCAATTTTACATTTTATGATTTAGGCAGCAAAGATTGTTATTGTTTCGTATGGCATGAAGCAGCCGGTAAAAGAGGATCATCGGAAATTGCCACCTGTATTTTTAAAGTTTTGGAAGAATACTGTAACCAAGGTAAAAGAAAAGTTTTTTTGTTTTCTGACGGTTGTTATGGCCAAAACAAAAATAGTATAGTTGTTGCAATGCTTCTATATGCTTTAAGTGTCTTTCCTCAACTGATGGAGATATCACTTAGATTCTTTGTCACAAACCATGGACAAAATTAAGGAGATTCTGCCCACAACAGTATTTCTTATGCCATTACGAAAGCTGGAGATATTTTTGAACCTACCCAGCTGCTACCAATCATTAATTTGGCGAGACGCCAACGCCCATATAAAGTATTCCCAATGACATTTAGAGATTTTTTAGATTTTAAAACTTTGTCTAAGAACTTGAAAATCTTATCTATTCGAACAACTACTTTAGGGAAAACAGTGAACTGGACAGATATCATGGAAGTTAAAGTTAATACTTTGCATCCAGACAAGATATTTTTTAAAACCAGCCATCTTACAGAAGAGTATGACATTATTCAATTAAAAAGAGGTACTACAAAAAATGAAATGAATGTTAATTCGCTGTATGCCTCATCAATAAATATATCAAGTCGAAAATATAAGGACCTCCTTTCTCTGTGTAATGGAAAAACCCCAATAATTCGCTTGCCTGAAATAAAAGCTTTTTATGAAAACCTGCCACATGAAGATACTTAGATTTTTGATATATTATTAGTTCTTTTTAGAAAAAGTCCTTGGGTTTATTAAAATTATTGATTCATAACTTACACAGAAAAAAAAACTTGGTATATTGAGATAAGACTTATTATCTAATGAGAAATTTATTAGATTATATGTGCATTTTTTTTTATTTACATAAAGTAGTAGTCAAATTTAAAAGTCACATTATGCACAAGAAATAGTTTTTTCTTCTAACACAATATTTGCTAATGTTTGAGAATAACTCAAACAGCTTCAGTATCACTCCTTTATTTACATAGCTAAAGAAAAGGCTCAAATAAATAAATCCCTTTTATATAAAATATTAAAATAAACCCACATTTACGAACAAGATTTCACGAATCTATTCTATTTTTAAACTCGATGTACAAATATTCTCCTTTGAAAGACACCGGGACAACGCTGAATTCTCTAGTTGATACGCTCTCTCTCTCTCCCTCTATATATATATCTCTCTCTCTCCGATTCCTATACAGTAACGATTGTTATTGGCGCCCTTCCGCGTCTTTTCGCTACCCCGACAGTCAACAGGCGAAAACGTGCTGTCTGTTCGGAGTGATTTTAGTCGCGAAATAGAACTCGGTCGCAGTGATGCCAGGTCTAGGGAAATGTCCCTAGTTCTAGGGACAAATGACTAAATTTATTTTTACTAGGGAAATGGGGAAATTCTAGGGATTTTTTTATCTCTTTTATGACAATTCTATTTAATACTTTTACACTCACCGAAATAGGATAATATAACGGATTGACCTCTACTGATGTCAACACATATAAGTATAATAATATAAAATGGCAGAATGCTGGCAGCACTGCAACGAACAAACCCGAATAAACCTTTTTTTCTTCTGTGACTGCAACCGGCGGCGATATTGCGGTGACGCGGTGTATAACTCCGGCCCGAACGCCGATTCTTAATTTTAACCGTTGTAGGTTGTAGGTATTGTATTATTTGGTTTGTTATACGATACGAATGAATAGTGTTTGAACTTTATTTAACGTGTTATTTAACTGAAAGTGCTGGGTTTTAATATATGAATTATGGATTCTGGTTCTGAATATTCTGATGATGAGAGGTAAGTCGTGTAGAAAATATTTAATAAAATTAACTGAAAATTACTTTTTTAATCAGAAATCAGCCGTCTACTTCACAAAAGAGACCTTCAACACCAATCAATAAAAGAAAAGCTCGCCATGAACTAGGATCAAAAAAACAAAAAATATATGACCAAAAATTTAAAAGTGAGTGGCTGGAAATTCCAGAATTTGCAGGTTGGCTTAAGAAAGATAATAACAGCGAATATCTTTGTTTGTGCACAGTTTGTGATTCTCAACTAAGGTGTGGGAAATCAGAATTGAAAAAACACATGGATACTGAAAAGCATAAGAAAAACAAAGCTTTAAAGAGGGGTATACTACCTGTTGATCAGTTTTTTGTCAAAAAAACCTTGCATTCTCGGAAAGTATCCCAAGCTGAAATAAAACTGTCTGCTTTCTTTGCGCATCACAATGTTGCGGTCCAGGTTGTGGAACACCTTGTACCAGTTTTAAAAGACTCCTTTCCCGATTCCAACATACTTAAAGATGTTAAGTTAGGGCGCACAAAAACGACAAACATAATTAAAAATGTTATTTGCAAGAAAGAAACCGAAGATTTGGCTTCAGTCCTTCAAACAACACATTTTAGCGTTTTATTAGATGAAAGTACGGACATAACAGTAAATAAGTTACTATGTATAAATGTTAAGTTTGTAAATGATGCGGGAGTAGTATGTGATAGGTTGTTAGAAATACTTACTATTGATGCCAAAAATGCGAAGGCAGAAAATTTATTCAATGAATTCAAAAACTGTTTAGAAACAAAACATATTTCATTGAAAAATGTTGTGGGCTATGCTTGTGACAATGCCAGTGTAATGGTGGGTAAAAATAATTCCTTCTTAACTAGATTGCAAGCCGAAACTAATGCACTAATTGTTTTACCGTGCATTTGTCACTCAGCTGCATTAGTAGCGAGTATTGCGTGTTCAAAATTACCGCGAACACCTGAAGAATTTGTCAGAGGCATAGCAAGCTATTTTTCATGTTCCGCGAAAAGAACTGCGGAACTTGCAGAGCTGCAGTCATTTTTCAATTTAGAACAGAAAAAAATGTTAAAGTTAGCGGCCACTAGATGGCTAAGTATGCAGCATGCTGTAAGCAGAATTTTGGAAAATTGGAATGTTTTATTTACCTACTTTCACACCGTTAAAATAGAGGAAAATTACAAAGTTGTTAATACAATTTGTGACGAATTTAACAATAAGTGTAACAAAGCTATTTTATTGTTTCTTAAATATTTTTTAAACTTTTTTAACACATTCAATGCATTATTTCAGAGTAAAAAACTTTTGATTCATGAGCTATCCAAACACTGCAAAAAATTATTTAAACAAGTTATATCTCATTTCATTTTACCTGAATATTTAAACGACCTTAAAATCAATTGCAAAAATCCAAGACATTTTTTAAAATTAGACCAGATTGACCTTGGCTTAGAGTGTAATAACTTTATTTTAGATATACCGGAAGACATTCAGCCTTCAATCCGAAAGTCTTGTCTTGAATTTATGATATCTGCAGCAATAGAAATGCAAAATAGATTTCCGCTAACAGTTGCATTTTTTGATACCTTAGTATTTTTAAATCCCGCAATAGCATTAAGTATTATTAAACCACCTGAACTTATGTCACTTCAAGCTGTTTGGAATAAATTTAATTTAATCAGCGGCATCGATGGCAACGATATAGATCGGGAATGGAAAAATATTGCCATTAATTTTTCGGGTGATGCCGAAAGGGACAGTTTGTTAAAATTAAGTGTAGAAGAATTTTGGTTTAGGTTAAGTCAAATGCGAAACTTTACTGATGATCTGGAATATTCTAATATTGTAAAATTAGCCAAATTATGTATGATTCTACCCCACAGTAACGCCGAAACGGAACAAGTGTTCTCGGTAGTTTCAGACGTAAAAACAAAAAAAAGAAACAAAATTGGTAGCGATGTTATTAATGCCATTTCTGTTATCAGATTTTCATCTAAAAATTGTTGTCAACAATTTAATGTTACGGATGATCATGTGAAATTCATGTCAACTAAGAATTTGTACGATTCCAATCCGTAATGTTAAATACTTTTTTTCAGTGTTTGTATTGTTATAATTTTATGTTTGACAGGTAAACTGTTTTTAAATAAAGCATTACTTAAAATATATGTCAATCATGGTTTAAATTTAGCATTGAGGTACCTACTTAGAGTTTATTCTATCTCGATGAATTTTAGACAAATCTAGGGAATTCTAGGGACAAAAATCCAAAAACATAGGTACTTTTAGCTGAGAGCAGTTGGCATCACTGCTCGGTCGATGAGTTGTTTTGGCAGTCCGATTAACCCCCGTTTCACGCGAAGGAAAATTAAAATTACTTTCGTGAAACAACCAGCTCTTCTCGTTTTGACAAAAACTGAAATATAAACTCCTCTTATATTAACCATCAGTAAACACAGACCCACAACAGTGGAACAAAAGGTGTAAAAACTACTCTTTTAGCACCACTTTCACACAAAAAACAAACAGTTCATAATTTGTGCAGTGACTAATTTAAGTTAAGTTAAAAGGTTATCCATTCGGTGAATTAGGATCTGCTATAGACCAATACTATTAAGGACCTTGTTGTTTGAACCATATAATAAATGGTTATTTTTGTTTAAACCTAGTGCATTTTATTTAAAGACAAAAAAAAGTCCGCTAATAACCAATGTTGGGATGGAAAGTCAACTCTCCCACCAGCTAATTCAAATTAAACCTAATCTGAATTAGATTATACACAACTTGCTAATAATTAAAAACACACAAAACGTTTGTTTATATTTAATAATTTTATTTGTGTAGTTTAAACACATTATCTATTTATTTTTAAAATAAGTGTTATTTAGTACTAATAGGCATTTTTGTGTAGACTTAACAGAAAACTTTTTTAATTTACACGACTTTATTTTATGCCGTTGGTCCTTAACACATGTTTTAAATAGAATAGGTAATTAACTTGTTTAAAATAATCAAAAAACTTGTAGACGGTCATTTGTGAAATTATTTAACGTAAATAAGTTTTTAAGTGCGTTAGCAATCTAAAAAAACATAACTTATGTGTTCGAAACAATATTTTGTTATATTACGAACAATGCTTTTTGGAATAGATATGGTTCTTAGCTGCACCACTGAATCAAGACAGGTTCTAACTTATATGGCGTCGCTTTGATTGTACGAAAGTTCAGTTTACGTACGTGTGTCGTTTAGTTTGCACGGAGGGTGAACAAGTCGGTTATTTTTTGTTTTATTGTGTTAAATGTATGCTAATAATGGAAGAAACAAAAAGATTACTGATTGAGTGGGACCTCGAAGAAATCGTGGAAGATTTTGTGGGTAAGTAAATTCCAATTTTATTCCGATAATTATTATAATTTTACGACAAATTTGTTAAAAGTTCAATATTTAGATGTTCTTCAGTAACTAAAACACATGGCCCACGTCATTGAGGGTGCTCTTTATGTAAACCAGATGTGACGATTCTTTAGGTCACAGCATTGGTCCCTTTTGCGGGAATATGCATGGTGTAGTCGTTATTAAGTTTTCATTGTATCCGTACATGTAAATTCGTTCCATTCTTTTTATTATTAAATAATTTCTTTCTTTACCACAAACTATTCGTGTTTAATTGCTAGTACTCCACTAGTCACTATACCCTGCAACCTCGCGGTTTTACAACAAAATTTGCAATAATATTATAACGGTTCGATGAGCTGATGAGCAAAATCTATGAATTCTAACTTTTGATAAAATCAAACTACCCTACCGTTTTTAATTTTATTTAAAAACAAAAATGGTAGGTATGTTTGGTTAGACTTTTAAAATGCCGGCATTTTCTCCAATTTTTTAGAAATATGTATCGAGGTGTCAATTTTTGGGGTTTAAATGTGGCAACCTATAATATTAAATATGGCTTCCTACACTAATTTAAATATCCTGCTAACCAAATTTTTAGTAACTGCAATAATGAATAATTACTAGGTATGATGAAATAAAATTTTACTGATTGGTTTACAGGGGTCGTGGGGGGGGGGGGGGGGGCAGTATTAAATGTTACTTTTCATTAAAAACGTTTATTTAACACCTAGGGTGTGTCATATTTGACTGTGTGTTATCAATCTTACAAGTTAAATTTGACCTACTTCTCATTGTTTAATTGACCTGAAATTTTGCATATTAATACTGAGTGTTACTTAAGAGCGCCAAAACATAAAACCGTTACAAATTCAAATCTCTTGCTAGTTGATTTATTAATACCTATTATTGTTATAATTTATTTATATATAGGTATATAATTAACACCGAAACATAATTTATATCCTAGCAACTATTTTTACTATTGGCTGGTAGATGGCGATCAGTTTTTTTTGTAGAAATAAATTAATATGTCACGTAGGTCACCATCAATTTACACAAATATCTAAATACCATATTTTTTATTTGATACATTGTATAGGTATGTCTAGTCAATATTGATCAATAACGCGAAGATTTATATAAAACGTTATAGAAAACTTTAATTGAGGCAATGTGCTCCCTACGAAGTAGGGGTTGAAACTTTTAAAGGTTCATAACCAGGCTAAGATTTTTCCTTGAAAATTAATATGATCGATAAAAATCTGACATATAATTTAATTTTTGCTTAAAAGTGGTTACAGCTCGTAAAGCGTTTCTTGGGTTGAAACGTTGTTATAAAGGTGTTTTTAATTTTGCCTAGGAGCTAAGTCCAATTTTGTCCGATTTCGTGACAAAAATTTTGAAAAAATTGTTATTTTTGTTTGTTAAATTACATACCTAGCTATTTTAAAATATTTTGTAACTAAAAATAGCTTAGCAGCTACATGTTTTATCTTTTAATACCTGCCTTTAAATTGCGTTAATATTGAATAGTTTTTGAAATTAGCACTTTTGCGCAAATGAAATGTTATGTTTTGGCCCTCTTAATGATAGTGCGTAATTTCAAGGGCGCATTCCTAAACCAAATTGAAGTAGAAAACTTCATATAATATGTCTCGAAGAGTCTGGTTTTCAAGTGCATAGGGTGTCAAAGTTAAAAAAAAATTGTTTTTTTATTAATATCTCACAGATCCTTCTGGCGATTTTGTTGAAATATGGCAGGGTTATTCATTGAAATTAGAACCTGAACTCGCCCTAGAGTGAAGAACAACTTTGGCAACACTGGACGTCCACTCTGGCATTTGCTTTTGGTTTTCTGTGCTTTGCTTTAGCTTTTCTTCTGTGCTCTGTACTCTAATCTTCGTTTTTATGCTAATTTTTCTGTTCTGTGTTTTTATGCAGTTGGGGGTTTACCGATACCTGCGACAATATGATTATTTAATTTTTTTACCGTTTATCGTGTGTGTGTGCCAAAACATAAATAAAATGAAACGATGGCTTGCCCAGGCTAAGGTAAGCTGTTTTTGCTTTAAATTTACTTTTAAATTTATTAATCCTTAAAAAAAATTGTAGGCAAAAGAAAAAAAAGCAGAAACCGGTGAACAACCAGATTGTAGTTTTCCCTCGCTGCCAATAAGAAGTGAGAGTACAAGTAGTACAACTAATCTGCTTCCTAGCCCGTGTTCTAAACCTGGCAGTAATTTGGAATCTGTAAGTCCATATGATTAAATGCTTGCCATATGCTTAAATGCTTGCCATATGCTTAAATGCTTGCAAAAATAAAAATGTATTTGCTTTTTTAGGATGAAGATGATGGAGTTCAATCTCGAGTTCAATCGATCAAAAAGAGAACATCAGTTCAAGGGGCAAATAAAGGAAAAAAGAAAGGGTTTGTTCATTCCTGGTGTAATTTGCCCAGTTTTCAAGGCTTGTTGCAAAAATCAGCTAGATTGACTCTTGAAGGAAATGAAATGGCATATTGTAAAGTATGTAAAACTGATATTTTGGCTCAAAAAAGTGTTATACTTAAACATTCGAAAACTGAAAAGCACAAATTAAGCTTTCAGACGGTGGCTAAAAATACAAAAATTGACGATCTCGTCTATAAAGATAAAACTCATGAAAATTTCGCAGTAAAAAAGGCAGAGTTAAAATTATGTGCTCTATTAGCTACTAACGATTTACCATTTGTGCTAATGGACACTTTATCGCCGCTTTTGGCCGATATTTTTCCCGATTCCAAAATTGCAAAACAAATTCAGTTAAAAAGGACAAAAGCTACAACTGTAATGTCAAAGTGTTTAGGCCATAATTTCCTTTTAGATCTTTATTCAAAATTAAAAAACGTTTTTTTTTTCTATAATTATGGACGAAACTACAGACATTTCGGTCAAAGAACAGTGTGCGTTCACTGTCATTTACTTCGACAATGAAACAAATTTAGTTAGGACACCGTTTTTTGATTTAATTGAACCCGAAGGATCAAATGCCGCAGATCTTTTTTTAGCGCTTAAAAATTCCGTTCTTTTAAAAAATATCCCTTTTGGTAACATGGTGGGATTTTCATCCGATACCACCAATGTTATGGTAGGCGAATATAACTCTGTGTTTTCAAACCTGATTCGTGAACTACCTAACATTGTTTGTATTCGGTGCTCTTGCCATATGGCACATTTAGCCACATCTAAGGCGTGTCTTAGCCTGCCTAGACATATCGAGGACCTACTACGCAATATTGGTAGTCATTTTAATAGAAGCCCGGCTCGACGACAAAAATTTCAAGAATTTCAATTTTTTTTTCAAACAGATATTCACAAGATTTTGTCCCCCGCTATGACTAGATGGCTTTCTATTAAAGAAGTTGTCAATAGGGTGCTGGAACAGTTTGAGCCGTTAAAAGCCTATTTTACAGAGATCGTGTTTGAAGACCCTTCGATAACCACAGAAAATATGCTTGAAACAATAAAAAACCCATTTACAAAAATTTATCTCGAATTTATGTCCTACTCTTTAAGCCTTATGACTGATTTTAACTTATTGTTTCAGTCTGAAAAACCACTGCTGCATAGGTTAAAACCCGAAACAGAAAAATTGTTGAACACTTTGTGCTCTAACTTTATTCAAATTTGTGTCATAAGACAAATCCAAGATATTTTTACACTTAACCATAAAAATCCCTCAAATTTTTTGAACTTAGAAAAAATCTATCTAGGTATTGAAGCAACTGAAAGTATTAGAGAATTAAAACAAAATTCTAATGTGCCACAAAAAGATGTTGAAGGTTTTTTTAAATCAATTTTGTCTTTTTATATTGAATTAGTAACGCAAATTAAAGATAGATTTTCATTTAAAGATCCCATTTTTAAAATAATTGAAATAATAAATCCAAAAGTCGCTCAAAAATTTGAAAATACTTCACTATTACATATCGTTGAAAGGTTTCCAATATTAAAAGAACATGTGAATGTTCAGGAACTCGATAACGAGTGGCGTCGTCATGCCCTTTTAAATTATAATGATTTAAAGCTGGAAGATGCGGAAAAATATTGGTCAGAACTATTCACTCTAAAAAATGATGCGGATATACTACTTTTTCCAAACTTAAAAAAACTGTTTTCTTTACTATTGGTTTTGCCATATTCAAATGCTAGCGTCGAGCGAATTTTCAGCGACCTTTTCAATATAAAGACAGACAAAAGAAATTTACTAAAAACAACTAATATTAAAGCGATTTTAGCCACCAAAGAAGGAGTTGTGCAAAATGGTGGTTGTGTCAAGTTTCAACCCACTAAAAATATGTTACACTGTAAAATATGGCAGGAGAATTAAAATGTGCATTAAACATAAGTCATAAGTTTGTATTTTTGTATTTGTAGTTTCTAAGAAAATTATTTATTTTTAGTTGTTGTGAAATGTCTGTGTATTTATAGTAATAAAAAAATGTTTTAAAATAATAACCAAAAAGATGTGGTCAAATTATATTTGCCTTAAACGACCCTGTCCCTAAATCAATTCGAAAGTGCCTAAGGGCCTTTTGACACGGGACACGGTGCTATTTCTGCCAGCAGAAATGCCTGTAGACCTGCGCAGTAGGTACGCAGTGCGCAGGCGCCAAACATTCATAAATAATCGTTTACTGCGCAGATCTACAGGCATTTCTGCTGGCAGAAATACTGCCCTGCTAAGACTAGTTGTCCTATCTGCAAAATTTCACTTTTTGCGATATGTACACTATTGGATAAGTTACTCATTCTTCTACCTGATTACTAAGAATAACAGTCCTATCTGAAGCCCAAATAGTGAATTTAATAGTAGAAAATTTGTCCTAACTAACAAATTTAAGACTTTTCCTACATCAAATAGTCCTATTTAACCTTTACTAACCAAAATTGTCCTATCTTGGCAGTTAGTACGTTTTCTCTTAGCAATGACATATAAACCGTTGGGCAGATTGTCCTAAGGGTTTAAGATAGGACAAAAAGTCTTAGCATGACATGTGTTTGTGATTTGACAATACTCAGTTTCCCGCAAAACCGTTAAACCTAACCTTAAAAGTTTATATTGTGAAATGTGTCAAACATATTAAAGAACCTTGATTGTATTCCTAGTTAGTGGTTATTACAAGTGAAATTTGATGCCTAAATCGTAAAATAAGCCAGAAAGGTAAGAATTTTACATACATTATTCTAAACCTTACAAAAATAAGTGTGTAGCGAAAGTATGAATTCGGCAGTCATACCGTTCATACGGTTTTATACTGGGTGGCCAATGCTTTGCTATTTATATCTTTTTTTATAGATGTCTGCAAGTAGTAGTAGAACCAAACGAATACTTTCCTTGGCTTTAAATAAACAATTGCAAGAAAAAGTAAGTTCTATACGAGAATCTACGCGCACCGTTAAAACAAACCCAAAAAAAGAACTTGATCCAGATTATTCGCCAGAAAATATGTCGTGTAGTTCCGAATCGGCATGCGAGAATGAAGTTGATATTCTTCCTTCTACTCCAAAAAAGTTGAAAATTCCCGATACACCGGAATGTTCTAAAATCTGCATACTTCAAGATGTTTTATTATGCCCTGCGACGGAACAAAGAATACTTGATGACATAGATGTAAATACACTTGATGATAGCGAAAATGTATGTACCTTTATAATGGCAGATATACTAACGCACGCAATGGACTTAGCTGATGCCAAATTAATAAAGAAAGATGGAACTATAAGGAAACGGAAAGCATGCGATCAAACACCTACGGAAAGAAAAGAGAAAAAAATAGAAAATTACATAAGGAATCATTTTGTTCAGAGATCGTGCAAATGCCCGTTAAAATGCCTTACTAAAATAAAATATCAAAGACAGGTCGATATTAATACACAGTTTTGGCAGATGACCAAGAACGAACAAAATATGTTTGTATCTAGTTGTATAAAAAAAATAATAAAAAAAGAAATACAGCAAAGCAAAATGCTTTGAAAAGACAGTTTACATTCTCATACTATTTAAATAATGGAAACGACGTAACAATTCAAGTTTGTAAAATATTTTTATTGGCTACTTTGGGATTCAAGAAAGGGAATGATAGAATATTAAAAAATGTACGCAATACAGATTCTACAAGTCTCAAACCAAAATCAGACCAAAGATGCCATGGTCATTCATCCAAGTCAAAAGTGGATAAGTCGGTAATAGAAGAACATATCAACTCCTTTGGACCTACGATTTCACATTATCGCAGAGAACATGCACCAAATCGGAAATATTTGCCCAGTGATATTTCTATCACACATATGTACAATGACTTCAAAAAGAAATATACCGCCTCATTTTCTTATGAACTCTACAGAAAAGTTGTTGCCGATATGAATATATCGTTTGCAAATCTAGGCCACGAAGAGTGTTGGGATTGTGAAGAATATCGTATACATAAGGAGTCCAACTTTCATTCTGAGCCCCCTAGTCCTACAACCGAATGTGAAAAGTGTATCAAATATTTTAAGCACAAGGAAACCGCAGATAGAGCAAGAGAAGAATATAAAAGAGATTCAAAACTACAAACAGGTCCGGACGAACTAATTGTATCAGCAGATTTGCAAAAGGTTAGTTCTATATTTTTCTAAATATCATCGTCAATTATCTAAACAATAAAACTATATTCTATTAATCAATTCTATTAATTTCAGGTTATTATGCTTCCACGACTAGAAACATTTAAGGAAATAATATTTACTCCCAGAATCATCGCCTTCAATGAAAGTTTCGTTCCAGTTGGAAGTAATAACCGTTGTTATCCTTGGGCTGTTATCTGGCATGAAGCCATTGCTGGGAGAACCAAGCATGATATAATTTCAACGTTCTACGCATTTCTTCTTGCCAATCGGGATAGTAAACGCATAGTTATTTGGCTAGACAACTGTGCTAGCCAAAATAAAAATTGGACATTAATTTCTTTTTTTATATATGTAGTTAATTCGCATGAGGTGACTCTGGAACAATTAGAATTAAAATTTTTTGAACCAGGTCATACATTTATGTCTGCGGACTCCTTTCACCACCAGGTGGAATTATCGCTTAAAAAAAAAAAAGTCTACGACTTTGGAGATTTTAAGGACACTGTACAAAACGCCAATTCGGGAAAGGTGAACGTAATTGAAATGGAATTGCAAAATTTTTATACTTTTACAGATTACACTTCTAAGCATAAATTGCAAAATTTAGATGAGCGTGTTTACCTAAAAGATATTGTTCAAATGAATTTTCAAAGGGACTGGAAGTATTTTTCATACAAAACGAATTTCTCAGGTACTTCTAAAGATTTGAACGACGTTTTCCTAGCCAAATTTAAAAAATATCAATTAAACCAACCCAAACAGAGAGGTGCTGCCAGAGGAGTTACTTTGGAACGAAAAAATAATTTAATTCAAAAACTAGAATCTCACGTACCTGCAAACAGACTCTTATTTTGGCGTAATATTCCTGTTTCTGAAAATGTATCTGATTCCGAATAGTATTTTGCTTAGTTTACATATGTTCTTTTGTTTTGTTACTGATTTACAAGTTGCATTTATGGTTTTTTTGTTTTTTGCTATATAATTAATATGTATTGTATTGTACCCTTTTATCTAACAAAATTTCTTTAGTAAAAAGTACATGGAATAGCAGAAACTCTTGTTTTATTTTGTTTGATTTTACTGAGGACATTTTAGCTTAGTAATATATGATTTTTTACTAGTTCATATTGTCCTAACTACAAATATCTCCCATATGATAATAAATACATGCTTTTATAATATAATAAATTGTTAGTCTATATTTTCAAAAAACGTTTTAAGAAACACCACTCTTCTAAATGAATTAAGAAAAAAAGTGCATGTAATAATAACAAAACGCGTAATATCTCAAAACTACTTTTAAGCAGTTGGGACAACTAGTCTTAGCAGGGCAGAATAGCACCGTGTCAAAACGCCTTAATATCACCAAAAAATAAAACGAAGAACAAAATATAAACAAATTCTTTGATGCTCTAAAAATCGTACCTTTACACTCGAAATCGCACCTTTTTGCATGGCACGGAGCGTAATTTCATTTTAGTTGGTTGGCAACACTGCACTATTTAGTATGGTTCAGAGTGCCATGTGGAGTAGATATGCGGTAAGTTTCAAAAATCACGTTTTTATTCTAAGGTTTTGCATGAGATTAATAGGACGTAAAAGAATAATCCAAAACAGTAAAGCGGTAATATTTTTTATGATGTTTAAATAGGTTGTTTATGTATATTATCCACTGCAAATGGTTAAAAAATAATTTTGTTGGTTAATTTTTTCTGGCTTAAATATTATAAATTTAGCATGGGGTAAAAGTCCGATTTTCAGCGGGGCAAATGTACGCCCGGATTTTTACCCCATCTTTGCGGACTTTTACCCTCATTTTTTGTTGTTTCAGGGTCTATAAGCGGAAAACAAATCGAAAACCGATTACGGAAGCAATGCTTCAAGAAGCTCAGCGAAGAAAAGCAAATGGACATTCAGTGCGATCTATTGCAAGAGATTTTGAAGTCGACGAATCATCATTAAGAGGACGTCTAAAGCGAGGTTATGGTGTGACATCTCTGGGGCGCTTCAAAAAAGTGTTTAGCGATGAACAAGAGCAAGAACTAGCGGAACACTGCAAACAAATGGATCAAAGGTTCTATGGTGTAACGAGAAAAATGTTTAGAAAAATGGCTTTTGAGTTTGCAGAGGCAAATAATATTAGTCATAAATTTAATACTCAAACAAAATTAGCTGGAAAAGATTGGACGCAGTCTTTTTTATCAAAACAAAATTTATCGCTTAGGACACCTCAAAAAACAAGCCTTGGTAGAATTATGGGATTCAACAAGATTCAAGTTGAAAAGTTTTATGACAACTTAACAAAGCTCATGTCCGAATATGGGTTCCCTCCAAGTAGGATTTATAACATGGATGAGAGCGGAATTACCACCACCAATTTTTTTTTATTTACACCTTGTTACACAATTATTATATTCTATATTATTTATATAATAATAAATTATTGATTGGTGTTTAGTAAAAGTGGCGTGAGAAGATATAAATAAACAAACCTAGATGCATATGAAGTATGTTAATATTTTCTTGTATTTTTTTCAGTGGTGGAAGACAGTTTTTTTATTGTTTATGAAAACGCCCTGACCACAGACACCGGCTTCCCAACGTTTCGCGAGGCTTTTCAATTCGCCTTCGCATTATATTTTAATTTTAACTTGAAATACCCAAGTGGAATATCATTAACTTTAGAATTATTTCAAAGATATTTTCTTAAAATTCATCCAGACTCGGGAAGCAAATCAACACCTCAGTCTAAAAAAAATAAAAATTCAAAAAGTAGAGTCATTACCCTCGGTAATAAATTAAGAAATATTTAAATTTGTAGTTATTACCTAGTTCCTATTTGTTAACATGTTTGTAAAGGTTAACCTATTGACCGCTAAAAAAATTTTTCACAACCATGGTTTTAGCGCGCAAATTATTGTTGTGAAAATACTTACAGTTTTTAAGTTTTTAGTATCACGTTGTTATACTTATACCTATTTAATAGTTTGACCTAAAAATGTTTTATTATATTATGAATTATACTGATTTCGTTGCGTTAATACTGCGTATACTGTATATACTATACTATATACTATACTTTATCATACTTATTTAATCTGGACTAAATATGTACTATATTTTATACGTTTTAACAATAAAGAGTTGTGTTCTGTTTTAAATTGCAGTGTTTTTTTCTGTCCTGAAACAGTATTTTTACAACGTGTAATATTACACGTAATACTAGAGTAAAGTCGCCTAATGTGGAATAGTTTCCTAATGTGGAATACCCTGTTATTGGCCAAGTTATAGGCGCCATCTACCGACAAGCTGGCGCATCAAGTTTCCCTCTTAAAACTTGTCTATACAGAGCCCGTTTCGATATGGCTAACGTCAGTTATTCGTTGACATTGCATCAAATGTGATTTTAGTAACGGTCGACATTTTTTCAGGTGTAAACAAAAAGTGTTATATCTCCTGTCTTTGGCGTAATAAAGGTAAGATATTTTGTAGGGTTTAAGTAGATAGTCAGTAGATTGAAAATTTGTCCAGTATTTAGCGTAAAAAACTGTTTTATGTGAAATATGATTATAGGAAAATAATAGGTTAAAGTGCCCTATTGTGGAATAGGAGAGGGTGTCTGAATGTGAAATATTCCATATTAGGGGTCCATTTCAATTATCTTTTCTAGTAAGTTTTTTTTATTTATTTCAGAAAAAATGCCTTTAAAAAACGCCAAAGAGCATAAGTGGAAAGTAGAAGATATGAAGCATGCCGTAGAAGCAGTGCGAACCCATAAAATGGGATATTTAAAGGCTGGCAGATTATATAAAGTACCTCGCGCTACATTATTTAGATATTGTAAAAGCAACAAAAATATTAAAGATATCAAGAAAGAAACGCTAGGAAGAAACCCTATTTTACCCCCAGATTTAGAAAGCAAACTTGTAGACTACATTCTTAAGATGGAAAAGCAGTTTTTTGGTTTAACGAGGAGGGACCTACGCACTCTTGCGTTTCAGTTGGCGAGACGAAATAATATACCGAATAAATTTTCATTACTCCACGAAACTGCAGGAAAAAAATGGCTAAAGGGATTTTTAAAACGCCATGGCAATAAAATTAGCGTAAGAAGGCCAACAGGTACGTCAGTTGTGAGAGCAGCAGGATTTAATAGACAAAGTGTTAATGAGTTTTTTGACCTGCTTGAAACAGTCATGGATGACAAAAAATTTTCTCCTAAGCAGATTTTCAACGTCGATGAGTGTGGTGGCATAAGCATCGTCCAATCTAAATGTCCCCAAGTTTTGGCGCTTAAAGGCAAACGTCAAATAGGGGCCCTTACATCCACAGAACGAGGTTCTCTAATAACCATTTCCATGTGTATGCGCGCAGATGGAATATTTATGCCACCGATGATTATATTCCCTCGTAAAAATTGTAATGAACAATTAAAAAAGGGCGCTCCACCTGGAACTTTATTTAAATTTTATCCATCAGGGTGGATCCAAATGGATCTATTTACTGCTTGGTTCGAACACTTTATCGAATATGTGCGTCCATCTGAAGCCAACCCTGTCCTTTTATTTTAGATGGACACAACACACATACACGAAACTTAGACGTCATACAGAAGGCGAAGGAGAATTTTGTAACAATCCTTTCCTTACCGCCACATACGTCGCATAAAATGCAGCCACTTGACAAAACAGTCATGGGAGCGTTGAAAACATTTTATAGCGAAGAAATAAGGATCTTTTTAAGAAATAATCAACGTCCAGTTTCTCATTTTGATGTGTGTGAACTCTTTGGGCGAGCCTATTTAAAAGTTCAATCGGCAGAACGAGCCATTAAAGGATTCGCAACCACTGGGATTTATCCTACCAGAAGAAACATTTTTAACGAAGAGGATTTTCTAGCCGTTGAACAACAAGAAGTGGTTACCCCAACAGCACATAATCCCACCTAACAGGCAACTGCTCTGGAAGAACGGAATGAAAATGGAAATGAACTAGGATTATTGGCGGTTTCTCCAGAAGATATTACACCAATACCCAATATAAAGAAAAAATTAGGTACTCGAGGAAGAAAACCGGGTTGTTCCAAAATAATAACTTCGACACCTAACAAAGAAGAGCTGGAAGAATCTATTAAAATGAGAGATATCAAAACAGCGACTAAGAAGAAGGACACTGTTAAAAAGAAAGTGTTTTCCGAAAATCCAGGCTGCAGTTCAGCTCAGAAAGTAGTTTCCGAAAATTCAGACTGTAGTTTAGCTTGGGAACGTAATCGTAATAGGAAAAAAAGCGTTACTAAACAAAAAAAGAAAGATATGTCATCAAGTTCGGAATCCACTGTATCGAGCATTTTAATTCAAAGGTCTTCAGATGACGAAGAAGTTTTTTCGGAGCAAACATCCAATCCTGATCAAGACGTTCATTATCTTTTCTGTGACGAAAAGTTTTCAGAAAATAATCGAGGAGAAATTTGGATTATGTGCATAATGTGTAGTTGTTGGGCCCATAAAGCCTGTACAGGAGCGGAAAAAGAACCATATGTTTGTGATTTCTGTCGTTAAACTTGTGTTTGTGTTTTTCTTAATTTTTTTTTATTTGTAAATGTGTTCAATAAAATAAGAATTTTTCTACAAACCAGCCATTTTAATTTATCTGTTGCTTTTTTCTGATGCGCGCTAATTTAAAAAATAAATATTACGCTAATAAAATAGATATTCCACATTAGGAACCCATTTTTCGTCGTCAAAAAAAAAACTGTTTTTGCACTTTTATTTTTTTTTTCCCTTGTTTACTTGGATATAAACTTTTGGATCATGGACCATATACTCCTAATAACTGGACCTATTTTTATTGCAAAAAGACTACGAAAAAACTTAAATATTAATATTTTTTTCCACTTAAAACCAAATAGTATTCCACATTAGGCGACTTTACTCTAGTGAAAACCATATGTAGTTAAATGAATATTGCATAACTTTCTACGGAATTTTAAGATTACTCTTACCAGCCAATCTTAATATTACCTAAATATTAACTGAATAATAGTATAAAATATCATAGGAAATTACATTAAAGTTAACTGAATTTTACATACATAATTATGTTATTTTAAATTAAAGTTTAAGGGATTACAATAAAAGTGCGTTACTGTTTTGTAACGAAGTTACATAATTTTTACAGGGTTGTATACGTATCCGTTCTTAACTTTCTTATTTTTCATCGTACGAAGTCCCTTCTTTTTTGTAAATAATTCATTTTAATTGTACTGATTAATTTTCTAAAGTTTTCCGTCGCGAAATACCGGGAAATAGCTTTTCTTAGTTTTCCTTCATTCTCCACTGTTCTGACTACGGGTCGGCGCGGAACCGCCGTCGCCATCGGTACTTCTCGATGTCGCGCGCCGAGTAGAAGGGGACCATCCCGGCGGAGAGCCTTCCTTAGCGAGATCGTACCGTCTTACAATCAGAGTACGATACTCTCACACCGCAACCGTTCGACTCTCTTGACTAGCTCCGGACAAATACCGAGACCATCCGGGCTAAAGTAAAAATTAACGGTAAGCAGTAAAATGTAGATTATTAATATATATTTAAACCGCCGTTCTATACTACACATTCTGGCATTACTGACCGCTTTCTCACTCACACCTACTGACAATATAATGTTTTCTTTCACTCTGGCGCGTATACCGGGTTGTTTTATGGTACCTATTCATATACATAAGACCGGGCTGCTCCAGGTCATCTTAGCCGAGTAGTTCTGTCATATTGTTTCTCTCTCGTACATACATAGTATACCGGAATAATTATTTCTTTGTTTCTCTCATACACGACACCGGACTGCTCCAGGTCATCTCAGCCGAGTAGTTCTGTCTCGTTTTAAATCCCAGACATAGTAGTAATTACACGACACCGGACTGCTCCAGGTCATCTTAGCCGAGTAGTTCTGTCTCGTTCTGATTCAAGCCACAGTTCAACTATACGACACCGGACTGCTCCAGGTCATCTCAGCCGAGTAGTTCTGTCTCGTTTTAAATGTCAAAGGCTAAATCGTTCATTTGTATCATTCTCATATCACCGGTTACCACCGCCATTACACTCACACCCATGACACCGACAATTTCGTATCTCTTTTCCTATCATATGCAGAAGCAGACTAGCTCTGTTTTGGTTTTAGTACAACGGGCCGCAAATTCATTTTATCACCTTTATGCAAGTCCGAGTTGCTGCAGGAACTCTGATTTGCTTAATGTAAATTCAGACCGGGAAAATAGACTATCTGTCTCTCTCATACACACACACCGACACAACATACACAATAACACATACATCACACCGTCCTTCTCTTACTCATACACTTGTAATTTCTATACACTGTTAGATAGCCAGAACGTGTAGGTCCGCGGAATTCATACGCAGTCACGCATGCGTAAAGCAAAACCGATCTACCATTTAAAGACCGCCACTAAACTGCTAGTCGTATTGTCGTTTATTTCTGGAACTTTTTACCGATACCGCTTGACGTAGTAACATCCACATTCGCAAGTAGCTTTACCGCGTAAACCTTTTCTTTTAAACATAGGCCGCATCCTTTTCTGATATCTGCAAGTCCGTCACCGTAGTCCGTCCTGACCTTTATTCTATTAATTAAGCTGCGACCGCGCTTGCAGATCTTTGTACTGATTTTATTTCCGCGGGTCTATGTATTACTGTTATCAAGTTGACCGCCGGACCGCTTGCGAATCTGAAGACGCGAATCTTTAATTTAATCAAGCCGTCGGACGTCAAAGCCGGAATCATTTATTTTTAGCCGCGATTGGTCAATGACTAAAAGATACATGACCGCAGACAAAGAACGTATACAATCCTCCTCTCTCTGTTATTTCCTTTATTTTAACTGGTAAGATCATTCATTTTAAACCGATAGTAAATGGGGCACATATTAATGTAAAAGTATTTGAATACAAAATGTTTTAAAACCGATTGTTTTATTATTCCTTCGCACCATACGCAGTTGAACGCCTGGATTATTGTCTCCACTGTCTAAAAGCTACTCGAAGGTAACTGTGGGCCTCTTACCACATTAATCCAAGAGGTGGCGCCCGAGACTCCGTTGGAAAAGTACTTTTCGTCCTATAGTCGCATGCAGCAAATCACGCATAAGCGACGTGAGCAATAGATTAGCTAGATGGATAGATAGGAATCAATACGGATCGCGAAACGCCTTTACAAAATTTGGCGCCCGAGCAGGGACGTACTGCGCATGCGCGAAATAAATTTTCTGTAAAATACCGTCGTACCGAGTTTAAAAATTAAACCGAAGGTAGGGAATCCATTTTTCGACATCTGTATACTGTATTCTTAGGTTTAGGTCTGTTATAGGTTATTTCCGTATTGTACCGTGGGCTTAGTGAAAAGTCGCGGTATGTTTTGGGTATTACCGTGGTTCAGAGAGGAACCCAGGTGGTAAGAAGCCCTGTTTAGTTTTAAGTTTAGGTTAGTCCGTGTCGAGAAATGATCCATTGACGTAAATTTTACCGAGTGCCGTTTAGCGCATGTGCCAAAACATTTTAAGTCCGTCAATTTTAGCTCACCACGCCGTGGCCGTTCAAAACAATCGCGCACCGTCAAATAGAAAGAGAGAGAGGAGTGTATGTTCTCGTAATGTATTAAGAAAATCGGCCAGAAAGTTCCCACCGCTTCATTCAGTTTTTTTTTTCTCTTTTTTCTGTCACCGCTTCTAGATACTGCCAGCTTCCGCAACACATATTCAGGCCGCTACTATACCACCTAGTTCCAGACATACACCGAAGTTTGTTTGTTTCTTTTGTTTTATCTTCCGAGGAAACCCGCCGGTATATATTTTTTTTTATCATGAGGACTCGGCAAAAAGTTCCGCGACCACCTCTTCAAATCCGCCAGAGGAAAGGCAACAAACATTCTTTTCTCATCCTTTGCAGATGCTAAATCACGCCCGACAACCAGGAGAGCCTCCGCGAGGAACCCAGGTAGAAGTCCGCCGGCCCACGGAAGACGCCAAGCGCCGTAAACTGGAAGCCGATACAAAAATACAGCAATTAAAAAAGGCCGTGCAGACATACCAGAGCCGCTTTGCCGGCACAAAACCGCGTGGGCACGTGACCGTAAAACATACTACCAGGTTACCGGACCTCACAGCCACGGTAGACGTTCCCAAAGTAGTACAAACGATACGGTTACATCACACCCCGCTGCCAACCGGTCTCGTACCAACAAGTACCGTCGCCACGCAAACGGAGCCTAGCGAACCCGCAGATGTACGCTATCTCCAGCAAACACCCATTGCCAGCCCGCCTAATGGCCGGATTCCATCTCGGCCGAGACGCCTGTCTACTATTACCTGAAGCCGGAAAAGAAGTATTGCAACCCAAACCGACCCCGGGCTTCAAAAACCATTAGTAAGATGTCCAATAAACATGGCCCTAGTGAAATGGGAAGGGCCCACCATACGACAGCGTATAATCGCTAACATGGGAAGCCACTATACCGCGGACACCGTGATAGGAGACATGTTAGAGCAAAACCCCAATCCAGCAGATTGGAGCCAAGAATTTCGCCGGGCACTGGCCCAGTTCCGACCAAGCCACATACAACCCCAGCGACGTTACCGCCGGCGTTTTCCTACCTCGTCAGGAAAAAAAATATATATTACGCTACCGAAAGCCTCTTACTAAAGAGAGCCCACTTCTCTGGCTGTGAAAAGAAACCTTTCGTTCCTAAGACTTTTTTTTGTGATTTTTTTTGGTACCTGAATATGTTTTAAGTTTATTATAAAAAAAAAAAAAGAGAATAACTAATATAATTTTCCTTATACCAGAGTGTGTGATTATTAATAATATTTGCCCCGCTCATAACAATTTATTTTTTAGCCCTCTCACAATGAGTAGCCCGACCATATTCCTCTGTGCCTCGCCCGATCAATTGATGGACGAATTAGAGGCCGTTCTTCAGGACCGGACACCGGCGACTAAAGACGTTCCAGCTCCACCTACCGAGAATACCCCAAGGCCAATCGATCAGCAAAAAGCCGGACCTTCCACCCAGCCAACCAACCCGGGGCCGTTCTACTATAATGACACCGAACTTTTCGACCCGTTCGCAGACCCATTTGGTAGACCAGACACGCCCCGGCCTACCAACGCCGAAGACGTCGTCGATCATCAGTCCTTATACTTACCCGTACACTTGGGACTCTGTTGGCGTTGCGGGTACCCCGGCCATCACCGACAGACCTGCGCCGGCAAACCGGTAAAATTTTGTTCCCGCTGCGGAAAGGTAGGTCCCCTATCCCGGACCTGTACCTGGGACAAACTCATACTGAATAACACCGCTGCGGTCAAAAATTCTAGACCAAGTCCAAAACACCGCTCACCAATTTTCCACAGGCGGAATATTTCAAAGGGGACACAGTGCTGTATGCACCCCCCACGAAGCCAGGCATGCCCAACCTGTGGGTGCCCATATGGCCGCCTAGGCCATTAGACTTAATGGAGAGACGGTGAGGCATCGTGTTTTGCACTGTTTTCCACCGCTACGTGTACGAGAACTTGTTGCAGTACCCGGACCACTGGACCAGTCCAAAGAAGAAATGATATATTATTTTGATTTTATTTAGATCCGCGATAGTTTTCTGAATTGTAATTGTAATTGTAATTATTAGGGATCTTCCGCAGTAGGGCTAGAATAAGAAAATATTTTCCTTTTGTAAATAAAAAATTTTTTTTCAAAGAAGGGGGGGTGTGTAACGAAGTTACATAATTTTTACAGGGTTGTATACGTATCCGTTCTTAACTTTCTTATTTTTCATCGTACGAAGTCCGTTCTTGTTTGTAAATAATTCATTTTAATTGTACTGATTAATTTTCTAAAGTTTTCCGTCGCGAAATACCGGGAAATAGCTTTTCTTAGTTTTCCTTCATTCTCCACTGTTCTGACTACGGGTCGGCGCGGAACCGCCGTCGCCATCGGTACTTCTCGATGTCGCGCGCCGAGTAGAAGGGGACCATCCCGGCGGAGAGCCTTCCTTAGCGAGATCGTACCGTCTTACAATCGGAGTACGATACTCTCACACCGCAACCGGTCGACTCTCTTGACTAGCTCCGGACAAATACCGAGACCATCCGGGCTAAAGTAAAAATTAACGGTAAGCAGTAAAATGTAGATTATTAATATATATTTAAACCGCCGTTCTATACTACACATTCTGGCATTACTGACCGCTTTCTCACTCACACCTACTGACAATATAATGTTTTCTTTCACTCTGACGCGTATACCGGGTTGTTTTATGGTATTCATATACATAAGACCGGGCTGCTCCAGGTCATCTTAGCCGAGTAGTTCTGTCATATTGTTTCTCTCTCGTACATACATAGTATACCGGAATAATTATTTCTTTGTTTCTCTCATACACGACACCGGACTGCTCCAGGTCATCTCAGCCGAGTAGTTCTGTCTCGTTTTAAATCCCAGACATAGTAGTAATTACACGATACCGGACTGCTCCAGGTCATCTTAGCCGAGTAGTTCTGTCTCGTTCTGATTCAAGCCACAGTTCAACTATACGACACCGGACTGCTCCAGGTCATCTCAGCCGAGTAGTTCTGTCTCGTTTTAAATGTCAAAGGCTAAATCGTTCATTTGTATCATTCTCATATCACCGGTTACCACCGCCATTACACTCACACACATGACACCGACAATTTCGGATCTCTTTTCCTATCATATGCAGAACCGGACTACTCCAGGTCATCTTAGCAGACTAGCTCTGTTTTGGTTTTAGTACAACGGGCCGCAAATTCATTTTATCACCTTTATGCAAGTCCGAGTTGCTGCAGGAACTCTGATTTGCTTAATGTAAATTCAGACCGGGAAAATAGACTATCTGTCTCTCTCATACACACACACCGACACAACATACACAATAACACATACATCACACCGTCCTTCTCTTACTCATACACTTGTAATTTCTATACACTGTTAGATAGCCAGAACGTGTAGGTCCGCGGAATTCATACGCAGTCACGCATGCGTAAAGCAAAACCGATCTACCATTTAAAGACCGCCACTAAACTGCTAGTCGTATTGTCGTTTATTTCTGGAACTTTTTACCGATACCGCTTAACGTAGTAACATCCACATTCGCAAGTAGCTTTACCGCGTAAACCTTTTCTTTTAAACATAGGCCGCATCCTTTTCTGATATCTGCAAGTCCGTCACCGTAGTCCGTCCTGACCTTTATTCTATTAATTAAGCTGCGACCGCGCTTGCAGATCTTTGTACTGATTTTATTTCCGCGGGTCTATGTATTACTGTTATCAAGTTGACCGCCGGACCGCTTGCGAATCTGAAGACGCGAATCTTTAATTTAATCAAGCCGTCGGACGTCAAAGCCGGAATCATTTATTTTTAGCCGCGATTGGTCAATGACTAAAAGATACATGACCGCAGACAAAGAACGTATACAATCCTCCTCTCTCTGTTATTTCCTTTATTTTAACTGGTAAGATCATTCATTTTAAACCGATAGTAAATGGGGCACATATTAATGTAAAAGTATTTGAATACAAAAAGTTTTAAAACCGATTGTTTTATTATTCCTTCGCACCATACGCAGTTGAACGCCTGGATTATTGTCTCCACTGTCTAAAAGCTACTCGAAGGTAACTGTGGGCCTCTTACCACATTAATCCAAGAGGGGGCGCCCGAGACTCCGTTGGAAAAGTACTTTTCGTCCTATAGTCGCATGCAGCAAATCACGCATAAGCGACGTGAGCAATAGATTAGCTAGATGGATAGATAGGAATCAATACGGATCGCGAAACGCCTTTACAGTTTATTGAATATAACATTGCATTTTAAAAATCGCATGATATATAACATAAAATCCTATGGAATTTTAAAAATAATTTTACGTAATACCATTATTTTTACCTAATGGTTTATACAATTGTCGTTTTGAAATTCCAAAAACTACATTTAATATTACGTTATTATTTATGTACTGAAAATTACGCCAAAATTAATGTATATGAATTTTACGTAAACTATCCATGGCAACAGGTTACCATGGATAGTTTAAGGAATTTTACCATATTTGTTTTTACAGTGCAGAAGAATGTGGTAAGTTTTATTAACACACCGATAAAAAATATATATAATAAGGCTAATAAATATTTGTTTGAAGAAAATGTACTCAAATTGAATATAATTTTTTTGTATCAAATACAATTTATTTATATTTAGCAACTTGTACTTGTTTCGAAGAAACTTGGATGTTTGAATAATTTAACATATTTATTTGATTAATAAAAGGTTAATTCAAATAAATAAACATTGCGTGAAATAATTAAAATTTCGTTACATTTAAATGAAATAAATATTTGTTAGAAAATATTTAAAAATACCGAAGTAATGATTGGACTCTTCAGTTTATTTGAACCAAATAAATATTGATTTTACTCAAACAATAAATTGATTGTGGTTCTGCCACCTGTAGGATGCTATCGGACCGGTCGTACGCATGTTAGAGCCCGTTAGTTCTTCCATGACGCTCGTGCGGTGTGCATCCATCCATTCGTTTCTTAATTTGTGGCATTAAATTTCGGGAAAATGGGAGAGGAGGTGAAAAACGTTCTAGAGGAGTTTCAATTGGGTCACCTGTGGCCAATTTTCGAAGGTGAGTACTTAAATTAATCTTATTTTCTTAACTTTTCTTAAATTTTAGGCAACGATAAAATGACTCACGAGAAAGAGAACTAAGATTTTGATTTGACTATAACTGCTATAATTAAATTTATCTTATTTTTTAACATGAATTTTTGTCCCTCAAAAACACCCATTTTGAGCTTTAAATTTTAGGCAATGATAATTTGACTTATAAGAAAGAGAATTAGGATTTGACCATAACTGCTACCTATACAATTATCAGAAAACTATTTTAGTATTCAAATAAATTGTGTTCAAATTAAACTAAAAAAATTTAAGGCAAGCTTCATATTTATTGAACCAATACCACTTTATTATGTTTATTGTCAAATTTATTTGTAGTAAATAAATATTTTATTCTTCTAAATCCAAAAAAATTAAATATATGTTCCTTTATCTATATATACACCTACCTTATTAACAAAGTATTAAGCCATTGAGTCAAAATATATTTATTTGGTTCAAATAAGCGATGCCGTGGTATCTAACAATTTATTTTAATTCAAATTTTCCGTTAATTTTAAATAAACCATCTTTTGGATCACAATAAATAATTTGCAATGTATAATTATTTTTTGCCAAGAATATATTTTGCAGAAATTAGGGTTAGGAATTTTATTTATGTTTACAACATTTTAATATTAAAATCAATTTGAAATTTTATAAAAAATACTTACTAATATGTTTTAGGTTTAAGTTGAATATACAAGGTGTTCTTGAGAAATCTATGTTTTCAATATTGAATCAAAATAGGCATTTACTTTTGCAAAATTTGTAATTTTGAATTTTTTAGAGCAAAAAATTGACGATCTAGAGACATTAGGGAGCATAGAGGATAACCGAATACCCCATTTAACAAGAAATACAATGGGCGATACCATTAGGCTTAAAAAAGCCATTGCAAAACTTAAATTGGTAGGTGATTCATGCGTGATACTTTTATTCATAATGATAATGATAAAGCACAAAGCACATTTTATATACTGTTATATATATATATCTATATATAGGGTGTGCGTGGATTTTCTTGCCAAATGGCAAACTTTTTTATAATGAATTTTAGGGAAAAAAGTTACTATTCATAAATAGTTTTGCTTTAAAAAATATTAAGTTTGACTTAAGTTTTTACTTTGTGTATACAGGACGTCCAAAAAGTGATAAAACATAATTTACTAAAACGAATTATTTTTAAATTTTGATTTTTTCATATAAGTAGGCAAATTAGTAGTATTATACGAAGTATTGCCTCTTAATGGTACAAATTTAAATTATAAATTTATGGCATACAGGGTAAGAAAAAATATTATTTATTACAAGAAACAGTAATAATTATTTACTTTCCCTGTCACATATCAGAGTTATTTGATGTTATAAGACAAGCAAAATATTTTTGTAAGAATATATTTTTAACGAAAAGCAAAATAAGTTTACTATTTGTCAAGAAAAATGTTCGTTGTTTTTCGAATTTCCCCAATACATCTTGGTCCCTGTATATTTTGGAAAAAAACTTTATTTAACTTTTTGTTTTAGCTATTGGAGAACTTTAATTTGCCTATATGAAAAAATCAAAATTTAAAAATAACTCGTTTTAGTAAATTACGTTTCACCACTTTTTGGACGTCCTGTATACACAAAGTAAAAACTTTCGATGTCAAACTTAATATTTTTTAATGCAAAACTATTTATAAAGAGTAACTTTTTTCCCTAAAATTCATTATAAAAAAGTTTGCCATTTGGCAAGAAAATCCACGCACACCCTGTATAATAGGTGAGTCAGACTTTTTTATTATTTAGGCAGCACAGAGTACTGAACCACCACAGAAAAAAAAAGAAATAATGTAGAGGGTGAATTGGTATCTGATGAGTTCGTTGTTAAAGAAGTGAACATGGAACCCCACACTTTAAATGATATACCAATTGTATTCATTAGCAACATACCCAATCATGAAACCATTAAAACCGATTCAGAATTACCATCAACTGTCACTATTGATTCTGATATTTATCCGTTATATTCATCAGGGTCAAGTCAGATCAATACATCAGAGTTAAATTTATTAACACTTTTAAATAAAGATGTGATTGGGGCTGCAATAGTCCAAAAGGCCAAAAGCAAATCCCTTAACAATCATGACAGGGATAAGATATGTGAAATAATAACCACACATTTTCTCAATACTCAAAAACGTATGACTCACGACATGTTTTTAATGCTGTCAAAAAAAATAGAAGAATGCTTGCCAGCCGAAAAAAAAACCACTTATTATGTCGAGCCAATTAAAAAGAAAGATTCAAAAAAACAAAAATCAGAACGCGCCAGAGGAAAGCTGGTTGAGAAGTATAGAAATAAATTGCATCTCCTAAAGTCTCTAGAAACAGAAGAAACAATTGGAAATGAATCACAAGGAGAAAATACAGTTCCTGAAGGTAAATAATTTCTGACTTTGTATTTACATTTGGTATAGATATAGTATTATTTAATTTAGATATCCCTCGAGAGGCTCGAGATAGCCAGATGTGGCTTAAAAATAATAGAGAACCTCAAGAAGATATAATGAGGCACTGGAAGAATTCATATGTTTTAAGGAAGATAACAAAGAATAATACAATCGATGAGTTTATGGACGAATGGCCGGCTTTAAAATCCCCATTTGCACCTGAACTGGTAAATAAGCTTTAATTTATTATATTTTTGGAACACCTTGTATATTGTCGTTCATACTTTAATTGAGAATTTTTTTTAGGTTAGTTATGATTTCGCCCAAAGGCATCAAGTAGCCGAAATAGACCTAGCTCAAGAATTTGAGAGTTTATTCTCACGGATACTTCACCTTAAAGAAAATTCATGGAGTCCTGCAAATTCTACTATCCAGAATCTCCTTCACTCGGAGTTAACAAATGGTATGTATGTACGTTATATTATTAACAACTTGCTGACCAAGTCGGAAGTTACAAAGTATAGGTTGATAAAAAAATATATAATATATAAATTTTCCCTTTTCAAGGTAATTATGTGATTTTAAAATGTCCCACTTTTCTATGGCTTTGAAAGTTCAGCCAACAAGGTTTTTGTCGATGATGTTTTTAAAACATTTAAGTGGTTAACCATACGTTCAGTCTACTGAAAAAGTCGATTAAGACGGTATCAAAATGGGATATTTTAAAAGAATGTATAGTGGGTTCATTTTTAAAATATTTTTATGCTGGCATACATAGGGGAGAGACGGGGAATACCGACCACGCGGGTAAAACCGACCACCTAGTTTTATATTCAAATAGCCCGCCAACATTTGACATCTACCGCGGCAGCAATCCAAGACCAACCCTATTATTCAGTTTACCGCTTAAACTGGCGATATCACAACGCTTTTGGCAGTGAAAGAACAATTTGTGATTTAGTGATTTTTATTGCAAGTATTTTCGAATGAAAAATAGGTAAGTAATATAAATTGTGGTTACCTAAACTTATGTCCAGTAGTTAACAATATTACGTAGACATATTGCAATGTAATTATGCATCAAATTTTGATTTAACCTTACTTTTAACGGAATGAAACGAACTTGTGTTTGTAGGTGTACTTTCGGGTAATATCGATCAGAGTGATCGGTTTTACCCGAAAGTGATCGATATTACCCGCCAACGCCAGAGTAATATTATTTTACCTATATATTTATTTTTAATTGCAGACACGATGCCATTTTCTTATAAAAGAAAGACAACTCGTGCCTCATGGTCCATAGAAGATCTAAAACGGGCTATATCGGCGGTAAGAAATGGAAATGGCATAAGAAAAGCCGCAAGATTATACGGAATTCCTTATGCAACTCTTCAAGATCATCTGCGGGGAAAGACATCTGGGGTAAAGAATCAGTTAGGAAGAAAGACGATATTTACACCTGAACAAGAAACAGAGCTTTGTGACCAGATTATCCGACTTTCAAAAATGTTTTATGGAGTTTCCCCACTTGATGTGCGTAAAACTGCTTACGAGTATGCCCAAGCCAATAATATTAAACATAATTTTAATTCTGAAAGAAAAATGTGTGGTAAGGATTGGTACTATGGGTTTTTAAGACGAAATCCGAGAATCTCACCTGGCAAACCTGAGGCAACGTCATTAAATAGAGTCATGGCCTTTAATGCAGAAGAAGTCAACTTATTTTTTTCAAATCTGGAAATGTCCTTTCAAAATTATAAATTTTCTCCCAATAGAATTTATAATGTTGATGAGACAGGGATCTCCAATGTACATACCCCAGGCCGAATACTAGCAACTAAAGGGCAGAAACAAGTTGGTGCTGTTACCAGTGGTGAACGAGGAAAGCTGACAACTGTTATCTGTGCGATGAGCGCCTCTGGTGATTTTGTCCCCCCCATGTTTATTTTTGGTAGAGGGAAGATGCAATATGAGCTGACAAAAAACGGACCTACCAATGCCATTTATAAAGTATCAAAAAATGGTTGGGTGAATGATGAGTTATTTTTTGATTGGATGAAGCACTTCGCTGCACAAGTTAAATGTTCTGTGAATGATAAAGTGCTATTGGTGATGGACAATCATGGTAGTCATTCTACTTTAAAAATTTTCGACTTCTGCAAGGAAAATGGTATTGTGGTCGTTACTCTACCTCCGCACACCTCCCACCGGTTGCAACCCTTAGACGTTTGTTTCTATGGGCCGCTTAAAACTGCTTATAACCAAGAATGTGGACATTTTATGAAATCTAGGGATTATCAGAAAATTCAACAGACCGATATTGCCGAAATATTTAAGAAGGCCTATAACAGAACCGCGACTATAGAAAAGGCAGTGAAAGGGTTTGAGACCACAGGCATATATCCACTAAATCCACACGTGATAAATGAAGAAGAATTTGCACCGACCCAAATAGTTGTTGACAGAAACCAATCTGCGAGCGACGAACGAAACAAACAACCAGGAGGTGAAGTAGAGCAGTTAGACAAGAATAAACCTGGGCCTTCAGGATTATCAGTTAATAAAAAAACAATCAAAAATTTTAAGAAAAAGAAGCATTCACAGGACGATGATTATTCTAGTGATGATTCAGGATCCATCGAACTGGTAACTGATACAGATGAGAGTGACGACGATGATAAAACAGTGGAAGTTAACGTATCTTTTACAGATTTATTACCTGCACCAAAAAATAGAAACCATCAACGTAAAGAACACCCCAGAAAAGCACATTCAAAAATTTTTACCTCTACACCTAATAGAGAAGAACTTGAATCCAAAAAAAATGCAAAGGATAGAAAGGAAAGTTTAGCAAAAAACAAACAAGTTAAACGAAGTTTAGTTGACCAAGATGGAAAGCAAGAAAGCAAGAAAGCAAGCAAGAAAAATCCATTAAGAAGAAAAACAGGCAGGAAGTGGCAACCGAGCCTTGTTTCTTATGCGATGAATTTGGCAGGGATGGAGAATGGTGGCTGGTATGTATTACGTGTGGTGTACCAGCTCATGCAGAATGTGCAGGCTGCGATATCCGTAGTGATTACATTTGCGATTTCTGTTCCAATAAATAATTTTGTCATATTTTCTATATTTTTTTATGTGATCGGTTTTACCCGACGATGTCGGTTAATATCGACCGGTGACGTTTTTTGATTTAAATTATTTTTGACGATGTTCTAACTTTAGAATAATTTTTATGTTTTTAGAAGTACTTAGTTAAATATGTATTTAAAACAATGAGACTATTACATTTATGTTTTCTATTCAATCTGAATTTTTTTGAATCGTTTTAATTTATGTGGTCGATATTCCCCGTCTCTCCCCTACATACAATGTTGAATTTTGAAATATTATTATTTTTTAGATTCCAAACTTGCAATTCAACTATACCTATTGCCTTCACTAATTCCCCCAAAAGGAAGAAGAAGACTTCCTGGTAAAAATTCAAATTGGAAACCATCGGCACAAGAATCGAGGGACTCGCTCTACGTACATGTCAAAAATGCATGCGATATAGGTAAGATCAAACAGGCCCGGATTGATGTCATGTTTTCCAAGGGTCTGACAGTGCAGCCCTACCTCATCATTTTAGGTCCTGCTTTGAATAACAGGGGTATTAGTCGTGGTTAACAACATTCACTATAAGTGCGATTCAGTACTTGAAGCAATTAATTTTTGCTTTAAAGTGTACCAAGTACTGGATGCTAAATACCCCTACGAATCCGAACATTTGTGGTGTTTAATGCAATGGTGTGTGTTTAAGTACCGCACAGAAACAGATCCTGTAATACCATTTATTGAAAATTTTATCTAATTATTCAAATATTTTGTTAAACTTTAAAAAAACCCTTGCACTGTGGCTTTATTTGTAACTGAAAAAATCTTTTATAAATTATAATTATGGATAAAAAGCATTTTACTTGTCAATGCAAAAAACGTTTTTTTTTCATATAAAACATTATTAAGGCACATTAGAGTTGGCCATCCATATTTAAGTAAATATGAATGTTACGAAAATAATTGTCATCGCGCATTTCCAGATATATGTGGTTTACGCAAGCATTACCAGTATGATTATTGCAGTTCTGCAAATAAAGTCCCTTCAATAAATTTTCCAATACAATGTCAAACCACCAAAACAAAGGATAATTCTAAGCAACTTTTGAATTGCAATGACCCTACAATAGCCCCTGGAAAATCAAAAAACCCTGAACCCCATATTATACCTAATACTATTGAGATTGAAAATTCCATTGCCCAATATATTGCAAAACTTTATGAAAATCCTTCTTTTCCTAGGAATCTTGTGCAGATGGTTTTTGATAATACTAGACAATTGTTGGATGATATTTTTTTATCAGTTAATAACATTTCCAGTAAATGTGAGTGCAAACACTTTTTTGACGAAATAATTGATAAGCATCTTGATAAATTTAAGTCAGAATATTTAAGATTGAAATACTTTAAAAATGCAGGTTCTTTTCTTTCTACAAAGTCAGTGGAGTTGGGAGTAAATATGTCACTTAAAAAACTTAATACAAGTGCTCCACCAAAAATTGAATTAAAAAAAGTTGAATATCAAAAAGCGCCTATAGGTACAAAATTTTAAAAATTTTTAGAATTGCCTCACGTTTTTAAAGAAATTGTTTCCTTTATAGAAAAAGAAACTTCTTGTCAAGAAGCAATAAGTAGCATTTACCAAGGTTCTCTCTGGAAAAACTTGGAGGGAAACTTTGCTGGAAAAACTGTATTTCCAATTTATTTATTTTTTGATGATTTTGAACCTTGTAATGCATTAGGTTCTCGGGCGGGTCTGTATAAGATCGGAGCAGTATATGTTTCATTAGCCTGCATTCCTCCAGAATATTTATCTTCTTTGGATAACATATTTTTAGCACAATTGTTCTATTCTTCTGATCGAGCGAGAAGTGTATGGCAATCAACAGATATTCTCAAAGTTGATTGAAGATTTTCAGTTTTTAGAGAAAGAAGGGAATAACAATTTCCACAGAATACGGTGATCGACACGTCTATTTTTCATTGTTGCTAATACTAGGTGATAATTTGGGTATTAATTCAATAATGGGTTATACAACAAGTTTTGTTTCCGATTATTTTTGCCGATTTTGTACTATACACAGAGATTTAGCTAGAGAAGCTACAGCATGCAATTTTACACCTCGTACTAAAAATAATTACATCGAAGATGCTAACAGTTTAACACATGGCATAAAAGAACTGTGTATTTGAAATGTACTTCCTAATTTCCACGCTGCGATTAATTTCTCATGTGATTTGATGCATGACATGTTAGAAGGTGTCTTACGATATAATATGTCATATATAATAAATGATCTGATAAAAAGAAAATTTTTTAGCCTTGATAATTTAAATGAAAGAATAAAATTTTTCAAATTTTCAAAGGTTGATATCGGCAATGGAATCCCTCAAATAAAAAATAGTCAACTAAAAATTAACAAACTAACAATGTCATCAGCTGAAATGTTAACTTTGACTGTATATTTTGGCGTGCTTATTGGTGATTTGGTGCCAGAGGACGAACCTTCCTGGATATTTTATACTATTACTTTTGAGATTTTAGATATTTTGCTAAGTCACGTTTTTTCGATTCAAAAAATAGAATATCTGCAAATATTGATTGAAGAACATCATAGCATGTTTTGTAATATATACAATACTCACTTAAGACCAAAATATCATTTCCTTCGTCACTATCCAGAAATAATTAAACTTGTTGGACCCCCAAGAAAGTTTTGGTCTATGCGATATGAAGCCTACCACAAGCTATTAAAATCATCTGCAAGAGCAGTCACTTGTAGAAAAAATTTGTTGACTACAATGTTTATAAAAGATTCACTAAGATTTTCAAATAGAATTATTAATAATCGGGGATTTTCTAATGAACTCGTTAATGGTCCAATGACAAAGTGCAATTTTTTTATAAGCAATCAATTTAGTAATTACTTCAATAGTAAATCAGTCACAGTGCGATGGGTTATGTTCAATAACTGTTATTTCAAAAATGGTTTAGCTTTATACCTAAATAATAAAAGCGTTTTACCTTCTTTTGGAGAGATTAAAACTATAGTTATAAATGGAAACAACCAAATATTTTTTGTGATATTATTGTTTAAAACTATAGGATATAGCACTAAGGCTCAAGCTTTCGAAATTCGTAATGACAATAGAAAGAAACTGGAAATTGTTTCATATGAATCGTTAGCAACTCGATATTCATATAATATTCATTATACCGGAGATGGAAAATCAGTGATTTCTATTGTTAACAACTAAATTATTTAGTTAAAAAAAATGTTTCTTTTGATTTTTAAAATTTAGACTAAGGAGCAGCATTTATACTCTAATTATTTTGTCAGTCATAGAATGCTGACTTTGGCAGCATTGGGTGCTACCTCTTAGTCTGTTTTGCTTATAGACCGTGAGATAGGATTCGAATTCGAAAGCTTGAAATTTTAAAGAAATGTTTTTTTAAAACTTTTTAAATTTATTATAACTATAAAAAATATGAACTAGGAACTGCAATGAGAATAGAGTTTTATTTTTGAATTTGTCGAATTGTCGATTTTGAGAGTTTCTATGTGTTAATGTTTTTTTTAAAACTTTTTAAATTTATTATAACTATAAAAATATGAACTAGGAACTGCAATGAGAATAGAGTTTTATTTTTGAATTTATCGAATTGTCGTTTTTGAGAGTTTCTATGTGTTAATGTTGTATTAATTTTTGTATTATATTTGTAATATACCTAATTATGTTATTTTCTTTTATACAGGGTGGGTATAAATTAAGGAAACAATTCAATATCTCGAAAATTGAAAAAGCAACCTTAAAACCCTCGGACACGTCGATTTAATTTTACTTTTGCGCAGACTGTAAAATTATTTTGAATTATACAGGACCACTCACAAAAGCTCTACAACTGTCAACTTTGGTTGTTTTAATGGAACACCCTAGTTTTTTTGGCTGTTTTGGATTTTACGCACAATTCTAGCCAAATTTCGTATAACATAACATATGACTAAAATTGACAGTTTTCGAGATATTTATAGATGAAATGAAATGATACATCCTAATTATTGCGTAAAGGTATGTGTTTATAATCAAATTATTAAGGCGATATGGCAAAGGTTATTATGTCTTATAATTTAAATATCTCGAAAACTGTCAATTTTAGTCATATATTATGTTATACGAAATTTGGCTAGAATTGTGCGTAAAATCCAAAACAGCCAAAAAAACTAGGGTGTTCCATTAAAAAAACCAAAGTTGACAGTTGTAGAGCTTTTGTGAGTGGTAAAAAAATTTTGTAGGGCCAAATAGTATGTTTTGAAACAAACCAATATTTATTTAAATCAAGTAAATATTCTTTCAAACCAAATAAATTGAAAAGTTAATACAAATATATGCAATTTTCGTTATTTGGGTTAGGCCAAATAAATAATAATTTGGATTAAACAAATTTCGGAATATTCAATCAAATAATTGGGAAATTGTTATCAAACAAACGGTTGTTTGGCTTATAGGAAACAAATATTTATTTGAGTTAACTTTATATTAGTTTTATTTAAATGTTTTTTTTTATCAGTGCAGTACTTACTAGCTATGATTATTTTAATGTTTATTTTATAAGCGGGTATATCAAATTATGCCCGATTTATTTATTTAAGGGTAAAGCTAAGATGTAATAAAATAAAATAAAAATAATTTATAATGAGGAAATTATCAGAAATATTTTTAAAATAATTTTAAACTTGAATAAAATGTAGATATAACTATAAGCGCAAAAATACATTGTAATATTGTTTTTTAATTTTAGATTCTTCTCTACAAGCAGTTACAGTTTTGCCATATCTTTTCTCACCTGTAACGATAAAAAAGTCTCGCAAGGGGGGAATTTGGAGACCAAGCAGAAGTGAGGTCTCTGACAGCTTGTTCCTTCGTGTTGAGGTTAGTTAATTTTTTCTATTATGGAGTACCACTGACCTTTCTTTTAAGAGAAAAAATTAACTTAAACTTTAAACGATTTTTCCTGAACCATCACTGTCAGATAAAAGTAATGGATATTATATATTATCTCATTTTCGGATTCTCTGAAAAACGTAACATAGCAGTAACAGCGTAGCTTCAACTGTTTGACAGTTATAAACGGTTAAAGATTAGTCTTTTTCAATAATAATACAGATAAATTTTACGCGATTTATACTTTTATTTCCTAACAAACAGTTTGGATTCTTAAGCCTTTTAAATTTAAGACATTCCGATTTTCAACTATTTACTACTATGAGACAGTTAAAGATATACCGTAAAACGGGGTTACTTTGGCACCAGGGGTAACTTTGGCACATGAGTCATTTGCTTTTTTTTTTCTTTTTTTTCGGATTTTCAGGTTCCTTTACTTGTTACAGGTCTAAACTGCTAGAAAAATGCCGCGCCACTAAAATAAGAAAATTGGGGGCCGTACATACGGTAATTACACCCCCCAGCAAGGAACTGAATTACGAAGTTAACGATGAGGACATAACTATTACTTCTACAATTGACTGTAATTTTGAATATTTATGGGAATGTTTTAAAATTCCGATAGATTCATTGAGTCGAGAACACAAAGAAGTTCTTAATAAAGGCATGCCGTGTCCCAAACAAGTAAAAACTTGTCTGGTACATTTAGTAGTGAATAAAATGAGATCAATTAAGAAGCAAATACCATGTAAAGCATTTAAAGTTGTTGCTAAAAAAATAATTGATAAATATCCAATAGCTTTAAGGGATGTGGACGAAGACGAAATCGTACTAGGGGATGGGTCACATTCCCTAGTACAAAAATTACAGGAAACCATAAAACCCAGCTGATTTATCACCAAACAGTAATACAATTTATAATAAGAAAAGAAATGTAAGTGCTAGAGTGGGTTGCGCCAATTGGGCACCCTGTCAACCTTCTTTACAATTAGAAAACAATACTTATAAAGAGACAGAAATGAATGACGATAATTTTATTGACATGATGGAAACGACTTATCCCAATCAACGATTGTTCCTAAATAAAAATCCCCCACCAACGATGAGCGAAATTAAACAAGAGTGGCCAATTCTCTTATCTGAAGGGGAATTTTTTGGCACTTTTCAAAACTAACGAATTCCAATATACATCTCTTGGATCAATATAAAGACAAAATAGAAAAACTATGTTTATTTTGCCAAAATACATCAGGCAATAGAGAAACTACAACAAGTGATATTTACATTCAATTAATAAAATAACTTACTAGGCGATTTAAGGAAAAGCTTGAACAATTTTATCTTGTATCACCAGGTAAGAATTTATCAAAAGTTTTCTTGCCGTTCTGCCCTACTTTCTAATTAGGCTTTTTTCCTCTTCGTTCGCTGCCAGGGCCATTCCCGAGGGGACCTACAGTTTAACGTGGGTTCCGAACTACGATCCTCAGTCATGCGACACCCCCCAAGGGCTATCAACCCTTGGTTTACTGCCATTGCATGACCTACCGATTGGGGAGTGTGTACCTTCTTCCGCACCCCACCAGATGTCCGATCTCATCCGGCCTGGTTACCGGCGTGAATGGGGTGAGTTGGGAGATGATACCTTTTACACTCTTCCCTGCATTCTTAAATCCACTAAATTTCGGACATACTTTTTTTATTATACGTATGCCCACTCCGGGAGTTGAACCCGGGCCGCCGCGGTCGAATGCCAGTAGCTCTACCTCTGAGCCACAGCCGCGGTGGGAAAAGTTTTCTTAATACATTTCTTAAGAAATGCACAGGTTACTGTAGGTACTATACTTTACATGTTAAGCTTGCTGAAAATGATTTAACATAATCTTATTGTAAATTTCTTTGTTGCAGAATTTGCTTGACTTGGACAGAGAAACCTTGCCGGTTACACCTTTAATTTGTCACATTCAGGGAGGTAACTAAAATATCTATTATTTGTTTTAAACTATACTTTGATATTGGGTATACTGTGGGTTTTTTTTATTATGGGAACTTTCTAGTTGTTAGTCGATGTTTCGCGCGGTTTAATTTTTTTTAAGTTTCAATATACTTGGAGTTGTTTCTTGTTGTTTTGTGGCGGAAGTGACTCAATTCGTGGACGTCGACTATAGGCGGGTTTCCTTAAGTGAATATAGTTTTTATTAGTTTTATTAGTCAAGAAAGTATCAATAATATCAAATTGGATTTTATCTCATCATAAAATTCCTGAATTTTTTGCAATTTTGTATACTTACTTACCGTTTACATGTCCTGGGGACATAAAAATCCAGTTTTTTTACGACATCTTTTTACTGAGGTAAAAATTTTACATTTGACCGGCATCTAATTTTGCGGCTTCTAATTCTTAAGCTTTAGAAACGGGATTTATAATTTTTTAGATAGAGAATTACTATTTTTTTTTCTAAGATTCGTATCTCTTCGTACAATTTTCGATAAAAAAATAAAAAAACTAATTTCTAAAGTTCAAGAACTAGAAGCCGCAAAATTTGATATCGGCCAAATTTAAAATTTTTACCTCAGTAAAAAGATATCCCAAAAAAACTGGATTTTTATAGCTCATGTAAGCGGTAAATAAACCTCAAAAATAATAATTTGAAGTTTGTCTACTCTTAGGAAAAAGTTTATTCGGCACGTCAAGAAATAAACAGATATCTCTAACTAGAAATACTACCAAATAAAGGGGAGGTGCCTCAATTTAGGGTTCTCTTTGAAAGGGATCAAGTAAACAATGAAGGATATCCTACTTTTTTAGACACCTTAAAAGTCGCGTTCGCGGTATATTTTAATTTTAATATTAGGTATCCCGAAAACTGTTCTGTGACATTGGAACTCATCCAGCGATATATTTTAAAAATACATCCTGATTCGGGCTCAAAATGCCGACAAGTGGCAGCCACCAAAAAGAAAATATTTGCGTTGCTAAACAAGCTAAAGTAGAAATAGGTATCAGAAAAACTTTATTTTTAGTTTTTATTTTCTTTCTCGAAAATGTATACTTTTTAACTTATACATACGATTTATGTTTCAGATTTTTATAATTAATGTTCGGGTTTGTCCGTTGTGTGTTTTATTTTAAGTTTATAAGACCTGTCTTTATGTTTCGTTTGATTTTTATAATAAAATATATTAAAATATATTTTATTTTATTTATTTCTACTATATTCAAACCTTTTTTTCCACCGATAGCAACCTAAATAGTTTTGTGAAAGTTATAAAATGCAGCAGATAAACTTAGGTACAAGAAAACATAATACCTATTAAGAATTCGGGAAAAAAAAAATTAAATTTTCTTTATATACAGCGTGTCCAAAAAATTATCTAACCTATTATTATGGACAATGTTTTCATTATTGATTTCTCATTTTTTTCTTGATAAAAGTTGGTGCTTGTCTTAAATTTAAAAAAATTAAAAATTGAGTTTGCTTCCTTACTATAATAAGCAGTAAGTATATGAAATATAAAATATTATTTTGCCGTTTTAAGACAATCACCAACTTTTATCAGAAAGGGTTCTGCGAAATCAATAATAAAAATGTTGCATACCTACTTTTTTTGAACAAACTGTATAGTACAGCAGCTGTAAATTTACAAGTACTTCTCACTAAATTTGAGGTATTATATTACGCAATTTTAAGTGGTATATATTATTAGTTAATTTATATATTACTGAAATAAAACGTATTTCAGTAACATATAAAGTAATTTTAAATGGGAAATTTCAGGTATACGTTATCAAATGGCTGGCAGCGATTGGTTCTCTGCCTTTTTAAAAAGAAACAGAACACTATCTATTCGTTCACCCCAAGCTACAAGCCTCGCAAGAGCAACCAGCTTAACAAAACGAATGTTACTGCGTTTTTCGATAATCTTCAAACTGTTTTAAATCGACTCAAGTGTGGACCAGAAGATGTTTGGAATATGAACGAAACAGGAATATCTACAGTGCAAAGGCCTGATCGGGTGGTAGCCCGTCGAGGTGCTCGCCAAGTGGGCAGAATAACTTCCGCCGAAAGAGGGACACTTGTGACAATGGCTTTTGCTGTCTCGGCTACTGGAAATAGTATACCCCCTACTTTATATTTCCAAGGGTAAATTTTAAGCCACATTTTTTGAAAAAGGGCCCACCTGGCAGTGTAGGTGGAGCTAATCCATCCGGCTGGATGAAGGAAAATCATTTTATTAATTATGTTAAACACTTTGTCAGGCACACAAAAGCCTCCATGGATCGACCAGTTTTGTTACTTCTCGACAATCATGATTCTCATTTGTCAGTCGAGGGGCTTAATTTTTGTAAGGATAATGGTGTTACAGTTTTGTCGTTTCCTCCGCATTGTAGCCACAAGCTACAGCCCCTTGACAGGAGTGTAGGGGAGACCGGGGACAATTGTAACATGGTACAATTGTAACAGAGGCTATATCAAAACGTTAACATAATTTAAATTTGGCGCCACTATGCACTTGGCTCCGTTGGGGTAAGAGGTGCGTGTCGCTCTAGTTTCGTCAAGCCAGTTGTGATACAGTTGTATACACGTGCAGATGTTTGAATTTCTAAACCGTAAGTAATGTTTTCGTATTGTCATTCTTTAGGTAAAAACGGAAGTAAATATGTAGCAAATGTTTCAAATTTCGCTTAGGTTTTATATTAATATGCTAGTGTTCGTTGTGAATATTTAGGCCGATAAAAGAATTTGTTTATTTGTGTAAATTTATTTTAAACAATAAAATTACAGCAGGGGACATTTGTAATACTCGACGGGGAGACGATTGTAACATGTTACAATTGTCTCCACACCGAAGGTAAAAAAAATAATTTTGTTAATACGGGATTATTTTATTTTGCAAAAAAATGCCACGTTCAAGGGTCAGGAAAACTGAGAGGGGCCCTTCTAAAATCGAATTACAACAAGCAAGTTCACTGGTTTTAGACCAAGGTGTTTCTGAAAGAGATGCTGCAAAACAGTTTAAAATTTGTCATGTAACACTAAACAGATACATCAAAAAAGTTAAAAGTGGCATTAATGAACCCAACGTTGGTTACAATTCTCATAACAAAATATTGCCTTTAGAAGACGAGTTAATATTTTGTGAATATATACGCAATTCGGCTGACATGTACTTCGGGCTCACACCATCGGATATTCGTTCTCTCGTATATGAATTTTGCACAAGAAAAAATATTCGTGTTCCAGAGCAATGGCATGTCACAAAAATGGCATCAAGGGATTGGTTTTCCAACTTTATGAAGAGAAATTCCACATTATCAATTAGAGTACCAGAAGCCACAAGTCACGCAAGGGCTGTAAATTTTAACAAAGTGAACGTTGATAAATTTTTTGACAATTTAGCCAGGGTAATGGAGAAAGATGGGTTTGAGGCTGCCAGCATATACAATGTGGATGAAACAGGGGTAACGACAGTCCAAAGGCCAAGCAAAATTGTTTCTACCAAAGGCACTAAGCAGGTAGGAGCCGTTACCTCTGCGGAAAGAGGAACATTAGTTACCCTCTGTGTAGCTGTGAATGCCATAGGGAATGCAATCCCGCCGATGTTTATATTTCCCAGAAAGCGGTTTAAGCCATATTTCATGAATCAAGCTCCAGTTGGTTCCATCGGAGAAGCTAATGGTTCTGGTTGGATGGACACCGACACTTTTTTTACTTATATAAAACATTTCGCAAAACATGCTAGACCTTCACCTGAAAACAAGGTTTTAATCATACTGGATAATCATAGATCGCATTTGGGTTTGCAAACAATTGATTTCTGTCGAGAACATGGCATAGTTCTATTGTCGTTCCCGCCACATACGTCTCACAAGTTACAGCCCTTGGACAGAAGTGTTTTCGGGCCACTAAAAGCATATCTGAATAGTTGTATGGACGCTTGGATGAAAAATAATCCCGGTCAAACTATGAGCATTTACGATTTACCAGCAATTGTTGCTCAAGCGCTACCAAAAGCTACCACCCCAGCAAATATAATAAATGGATTTAAAGTAAGTGGGATCTACCCTTTCAACCGGGATGTTTTCCAGGATCATGAATTTGCTCCATCATTACCTACTGACAAGCCACTGAATCTCCCTGAAAACGATTTTATGGACAGATCACTCGCACAAATTATTTACCCGATTTTACATGACGAGCCAGAACCATCTTCCTCTAGAGAACACACACCATCCACATCCAAAGGAACTGATGAAGACATGCCAGTCCCCATAAATATTTTACTAAATAACGAATCGGGGCTATCATTAACAACATCCATACAAGCTGATGAATTAAACACTTCCAAGGAATTATTAAAAAGCATTCGACCTTTTCCAAAAGCTCCTACGACTTTTAAGAAAAACGCCACCAACAGAAGAAAGAGAAAAACAGCTATATTGACAGAAACACCAGAAAAGATAGCACTTGAGGAAAAGGCAGCAAAAGCACGAAAGAAGAATGCGAAAAAAGTGAAAAGGGCGATTTCAAAAAAGAAAAAGGAAACTGAGTCAAGTTCGTCGGATGATGACGACGCTTTGTGTTTGTATTGCCTAGAGGCATATTCCAACGATAGGCATGGTGAGGAATGGGTGAAATGTCAACAGTGCAAAGGCTGGGCTCATTTCGAATGCAGAGACGATGACGGAGATTTATTTTTTTATTGTATTAATTGCAGAGAATGATTTTTATCATTTAAGACATCCCGTTACGTTGTTTTTTTTTTATTATATATTATACGTTTTAAGGAATGTTTCTTTTAGGTTGATTTCTTTTGAATTTGTGTATATTTTTATATTCAGGAGAAATATATTTTGTAGTAAAATGGTGTTTTTATGTTATATATGATGTTGTTACAATTATCCCATAATGTGTTACATTTGTCTCCAAGGGTGGTACAAATGTAACAAGTAACATTACTTTGCGAATAATTTTTTATTTAGTAAATTAATAAACCATACCATTTCAATTTCTGGTAACAAAAATACTAGACTTGGGCTTATATTATCCCAAAATCTTAAAATATTGTGTTTATTATGCACAAAGTTGTGGCATCATATATAAAAATTGTTACAATTGTCCCCGGTCTCCCCTATATGGTCCATTGAAAAAATATATCAATAGCGCGTGTGACGCATGGATGACTAATAATCCGGGACGCACAATGACTATATATGATATACCTGGGATTGTTGCTACTGGTTTACCTCTGGCTGCGACACCAAACAATATCACAAGTGGTTTTAAAGTATCGGGCATATCACCGTTTAATCGAGACATTTTTCCCGAAAGCGAATCATATGTTACTGACAGACCGGATCCCAACATCGAAAACAATGAAACAATTGACCTGCCGCCTAATATCGAATCCATAGCCAGTGATCTTAATCTCGAACCTGCAGCTCATAATTTGGCCACTACATCGGCTTCAGTGTAAACTCCTCGTCATGCTACTCCAACTGACGACATTTTAAACTTATCTAGCTGTAGCAACTCTTCCATTTGTCTGGAAATACTAAAACCGTTACCAAAAGCGGCCCCAAGAAAATCCACACAAAATCGACGTAAAAGAAAATCAGCTATCATAACTGACACCCCTGTCAAAGAGGAACTAGAAAACCAAAAAAATGCCAAATTAAGCAAGGACAAGAGCAAGAAAATGAATGCAGGGGCAGATATAGTTAAGAAGAATGTATTCGGAAAAGACCTTGTGAATGAAAAAAGAAAACCAAAAAATAAGAAAGCGTTTGTAACTCATGACAATTCCAGTGATGACGAAGAAACTGTATGCTTGGTGTGTGTGGAACCATTTTCAAACCGCGCTTCCCGTGAAAAATGGATTCAATGTTTAACATGTAGTAAACTGTGCACACAGAAAAATCATAGCATAAATTCAACCCTAATTTATTTTCGCAAAAATATAGTAATAATAGTTAACCTACGTTAAACCAGATTTTATATTTCAGTAAACCATAAATAATTGTTACCGTTTATCTTTGATTAAAGAACAGTTTTCTTTAAAATATACCTAAGGAATTGATGGACAAAAAATATCACTATGGTTTTTATGTCCCTAGTCATATTTACACCTTAACTCTAAGCTATTGTTGATCTGAATATACCACTAGTCAATGCAAATGCACTTTGTCTTTGATTATCTTGGTCATATGTTTATTAGGTCACCGTTGCCAAATATAAAAAATTTGTTGTAGATTGAACGTATAATATGTATGCTAAAAACCATAAGTACATGTTTGTTTTTCTTTTGCTTAGATCTAGTTGGTTCGAAAAAGGCAAATATCGAATACCTTATCTATTTTAAAATTTAAAAACACCAAATTTAAAATTTTGAATAGAGATAGGTTGCCCGAAAAGAGCCATGTAAATTATTTTTAAAAAAAGTGCAATATGGTACTTAACAAGATCGACTTTTTGACTAATATACGAGTAGGGGAGAGTGGGGCGAAGCGGAATGAGGGGCAAAGTGGAATTATACATATGGCAACATCGCATTAATACGCCATAGCCCAAAACATGTGGTCTATTAGCAGTCCATTTCAGTACATCAAGCAGTGAACTCTGCGTGCATGTGTTGCTTCGGTATTTGAAGGTTATGTGAAACCAGTGAATATTTGTTTATTTTTTGATGTGATAAATTTGTGTTAAAATCTGGATGGTGATATTTGAATAAAAACTGTTGCCGTTATTTTCAAGGTAGGACATGTAACTAACTGAAGTAAATAATATAGATGGATCGAATCACAGGTGCTGAAAAAATTAAACATTTACTAAAAAGACATCAAATGGGGCAAAGTGGAAAATATCAAACGGGGCAAAGTGGAATACATTCCACTTTGCTCCATTAGAAAAACAATATTTAAAATAGATTAATTTGAATGCATGTTTATTTTTTATTCCTATTTTTTTCAGACGTCCGACAAAAATGGTTCGGAATTATGTCCGCAAATCCACACAACATGATTGGGATGAGGAAGATATGGTCAACGCTACTACATCAGTTAGAGAAAATCGTTTGAGCTATGAGCAGGCCGCTCTCACCTATAATGTGCCACAAACGCCATTGTTTCGACGAGCTAAGAAAAACTGCGCTTCTGAGGAAGCTTCAAGAAAAAGTTTGGGCAGATTTGCTCGTTGTTTTACACCACAACAAGAGCAACAGCTTGCTGAACATTGTCTGTTCATGGAGAGCAGATATACTTTGGCTTAAGAATATCAGATTTAAGGCATCTGGCCTATTAGTTCGCTGTAAGGAACGGAATAATTCATCCGTTTAATGATGAGAAAGGAAAGGCGGGAAAAGATTGGGTTTTAGCCTTTTTGAAGCGGAACTCAAGGCTTTCTCTACGAACCGAAAAAACCTCAATCGCTAGAGCTACGGCCTTTAACCGGCATACGGTTTTTGCCTTTTTTAGCCTGCTGATTGAACTATATGATCGCTACAAATTCTCGCCAAGCCAAATTTATAATGTAGACGAGACAGGAATAACAATTGTTCCAAACAAACCGTCAAAAGTGATTAAAACTAAAGGCAAAAAACAAGTAGGAACACTTAGTTCAGCAGAAAGGGGGACGACAACTACATCAGTCATTTGTTTTAATGCTGCAGGAAGATATATTTCCCCGTTAATGATTTTTCCAAGAGTAAGAGAAAATTTAGAATTGTTAGAGGGGACACCGCCGGATACAAAACTTGTATGCCATCCTTCGGGATGGATAAACACAGACATATTTTGCCCAACATGGTTCGATCACTTTTTACGACATGCCAAACCAACTGCTGATCAACCAATCCTACTAATTCTAGATGGGCACGCAAGCCACACAAAAAATATTGCTTTACTTGAAACAGCTAGAAAAAATTATGTTCATATTATTTGCCTTCCTCCACATACCAGCCATCGCCTTCAGCCACTTGAAGTTTCATTCATGTTCCCTCTCAGCACCTTTTACACGTAGGAATGTGAACTTTGGTTGAGAAATCATGCTGGAAGGCCAATAACAATACGACAAGTTGGGCAATTGTTTGGAAAAGCGTTCCTAAGGGCCTCAACTGCGCAGAATGCAATTAGCGGGTTTCAAAAAACGGGCATTTGGCCTCTTAATCCACATATTTTTCCTGACGAAGCCTTTGCAGCAAGTGAAACAACTAATAGGTTGGTAACCAATAACCATTTTTATAGCTTATTTTATACCTAAACCATAAATTTATTCTTTTACAGACCTGCTCCGGAAAACGAAGACTCGTCATCCGATGATAACATGCCTCTTATATCGTAAAAAAAACTAAGCCAGATGATAAAAAAGCCGTTTCTTCCTGCTGCAAAGATGTTGAAGACGAAATACCATCATGTTCGTCGAAAGTAATAGCTGTACCAGTTCCTGACAAAGATGTGTTAAAAAAAACTGATAAGGATGCGGAAGTTAATGAAAAAGTTCTCCCTTCTTACAGCAAGGATGTAGATAAAATGCCTCCATGTTTCCCAAAGGTACTAGTGGAACCAATCCTTCGGGTATCAATTCCTTCTTATTCTTCAAATGTAGATTATCCTTACTGTCCTCCAAAAGTTCTAGAGGAGACAGGTCTTTTGTTTCAAAACCAAATTTGCATTCCAAGTAACATAATACCAGTGCCCCAGGTGGAAACTAACACTGAAGAAGTGCAATCACGGACAACAACTCAACCATCGTAACAGAAAGTACCGCCAACGACCTCAAAGCATACATAAAATCAAAAACTCTCAACGCATGGCAAACAGAATGGAACCGATCACAATCAAAACTAGTCAATATAAAACCCACAATAAACCCATGGCGACCCTTAAGGCCGCCTCAGACATCCATGCTTTTCGCTCGTTTTGCTTGCACAGTCTTAAGTTGCTATGCAAGACGGTGTGTGTGAGGCATCAAGTTTTCCGTTTTGTTTATTGTGTACCGTCAATTGACTGGCTTGAACGCAATCAGCCGCCGGTTGATTTTTCGTTCGCGTTCCAACTTGCTTGCGAAGAAGACGTTGAGTCTGATTGGTCTTCAGTGTTGCATAGCGTCTTTTACTTAATTTAAAATGGGTGATCTGAGACTGATGTCACGAGAATTTCTCTCAGATTTCATTGAATTGTATAGAAATCATGAATGTTTGTGGAAAATTAAGAGCAAGGAATATTCCGACAAAAATAAAAAAAATGCTGCTTACAATATCTTAATTGAAAAATTGAAGGAAGTCGATCTGGCGGCCAACAAGGATATGGTGATAAAAAAAATCAATTCCTTGAGAACCTGCTTCCGTAAAGAATTAAAAAAGTACAATAATTCCTTAAAATCGGGATCAGGAACAGAAGAAATTCAGAAACCAAATTTATGGTATTTTGATCTGCTTCTATTTCTTTCTGATCAAGAAACACCAAGACAAGATGGCATGGACACTCTCGAAGAAATCATTGGGAGTCCACGTAACCAGGTACGTATTTAGGGTGAATCTTAAAAAAAACTCTAATTAAAGGAAATTTTATTTTTATTTCATAAACCCAAGTGTTGAATGTCAAAAAATATAGGTACTACTAGTTGTAATACATAAACCTCATTCCTCATTGCTGATAGGTGCACTCTAAATATCACATAGGATTTTAAGACTGTCAACGCTTGGCCTGTTCAATATCGAAAACAATAATACGATTTAACTTATCATCTTATCCTGCCAGTTGACCTTTCCTTCATTATTAAAATAGTCAAGAAAAGTGTTTCTTGACTCATTTGCCTCTCGTCCAAAATGTCTATTATGACCTTGCTGTAATCCGGCCACAATATTGGGTTCCATTCGTAACCCATTAGTTATTGTAGACTGTAGCCAATTTTCACTATCCATACTCTCTGGTGGAATATATGATGAACCACACTTTCTGCGCAAAAAATTATGCAAAACCGCACAGGTCAAAACGACGAGATCTATACGGTCTAGGCGCAAATTGATAGCGGTGTGCAAAATACGGAATCGTGCAGCCATTATTCCGAATACATTTTCAATAATTCTGCGTGCCCTAGATAGCCGGTAATTGAAAATTTTTTTTTCTTTACACAAATCCCCATGAGGAAAAGGCTTCAAAAAATCTGGGCGCAAACCGAAAGCCTCATCTCCTAGGAAGACATATGGCAGCTCCTTAGTACTATTTCCAACAGTTTCAGATTTAGGTATATTTAGTTGTCCATTTATAAGTTTTTGGAAAAACGTTGTGTTTTCAATCACGCCTCCATCGGAAACACGTCCATTCGTTCCCATATGACAGTATATGAATTCGTAATTTGCGTTTGCTATTGCCATAAGAACAGAACTGTTATAACCTTTATAATTCCAAAAATAAGATCCGCTTCCTGGTGGAGGTGTTATTCTGATGTGTTTTCCATCTACACATCCTAGACAATTCGGAAACTGCCATCTGATTTCAAATCCTTTTGCAATTTTTTTCCATTCTTCTTCTGTTGTAGGAAACTGTAATAAAAAATAAGATATATCTTCTGCTCACTTAACAATCTTTTAGAAATAAAATTGTATATTATTATTATTTGTATTGCAGACTCTACAAGATACGGAAAATGTTGAAGACAACATAGATGGAATCGAAAATACGACAAGAAACACTTTTCCTCCTTCGACCCCATCTGTGTCGCGATCCTCATCCAGAGCAACATCCACAACGTCTTTAAAGAGAAAGACAAATGATCGTTCTGATGAGGTACTGGATATTATAGCAAAGTCGTTACAATCAAATACTTCAGCAGGGACACAACCAGTTGGAAGGTATACTTCGTATGGGCAACATGTAGCACAGGAACTGAGTGATCTTCCACAAGAAATGGCCATGTACTGCAAGAAAATCATAAATGAAGCTCTATTTCAAGCACAACTTGGAAATCTATCAGCATGTTCCAGAATTGTGAATGATCCACAGCCCATTCCAACCACCATGCAGCGCGAAATCCAACCGGTCAATACATTACAAGGTTCTACTTATCCTGAATCACTCAGCCCACCCACCTTCCAACCCGAAAATCAACCGGTCAATACACTGCAAGGTTATACTTATCCTGAATCACTCAACCCACCCACCACCCAACCCGAGAATCAACCGGTCAACGCAATACAACATGTTAATTATCCTGAATCCCCTCAAACTGTAAGGAAATTTTATTCGCGTTTTCTTCAAAACGAACAATTTAACCCTACACTGCGATATGTAGCATAACTGATACATCTAACTAAATACGCCATTGGTTACAATATTTGTCAAATATTAACCCATATGCGCGATGTTTCAGATCTGCTACAACCTTATGTACATAAAAAATACGGGCTATTCTCCTTGTGTCTTCGGATTAATCGAAATAATATCATTTGTTGACAGGTCAGCGCAACAGGTTGCACGTGTACGTTAGTGCGGCAAATGTTTTTATTATTTTTATGGTGTTTATTAAACAATTATTGGTAATATTATTATTGGTTGCATTTATAAGAGGTAAGTTTTTTATATTGCATCAATTTTACTGGATGTATTGTCAAAATCTTTACTATTTTTTATAGTTTATTTACTTGTAGCATTTCTGATACATATCGTGTTTAGGCTTATTTTAGGGAGGCGATTTATAAGTTCACACAATGTCTGAAAAACAATGGCAAAGAAAATATCTTACACAAAACGAGTTAGAACACGCAATTAAACATCTTTCTGATAGTGAGGATGATTTAGATAATGAAGATATGGATTTCGAAGTACAAAATGAAGATATTCATTCATATAAATGATTTACCAATCGAATTGGAAGATGGTGTCCTTTTACTACCTATAGAAAATGAAGATATTATAGAGGAAGCTAACATTGAAGTTATATATGAACAGGATGAGATTGTAGAGCAACCTACGACATCTGCTGCAAAGGACGATTCCAAGAAAGAGGCACGAGAACTTAAAGAAAAATATTCAAAAATTATTTGGCGCAAGAAAAATTTGTTGCTTACTGACGAGGCTAAAGCATTTAAAGGAAATTTAGAATTCCCACCAGAAATTCGTGAACGTTCAACTCCATTTTCTTTTTTTAAGTATTTCTTTGATGACAAGCTTCTACAAAAGATCACTGATGAATCTAACTTATATTCTACACAAATTGATCCAAGTAAGCCTGCCATGCTGTCCGTTGCAGATATTACACAATATTTGGGAATTTGCACTTATATGTCTATAGTTCACATGCCTAATGTACGCAGTTATTGGTCAACAAACTTAGGTTTTCCACAAATAAAAGCTGTTATGAGCGAAAAACGCTTCGAACAGATTCGTCGCTTCTTACATTTCAACGACAACAGTACAATGTTACCCAAAGAGCATCCAGATCATGACAGATTACATAAACTTAGACCAGTTATTGAACATCTAAACCATAATTTTCAAAAAGTTCCGCTCCAAAAATACCTTTCCGTCGATGAACAACTTTGTTGCCACTTTTGTGCCACTAAGGCTAGGCATCATTTAAAACAATACATGCCTGATAAGCCTCACAAATGGGGTTATAAGTTATTTGTTCTTTGTGGTATTGACGGGTTTGCCTATAATTTTGAAATATATTCTGGCTCTGAAAATGATAAAAAATTTAGAACACCTAATATGCCAGATCTAGGATCTAGTGCCAATGTTGTAGTAAGGCTGTGCAGAATTGTCCCAGAAGTACAAAACTATCGAGTATACTTTGATAACTTTTACACCTCCATACCCTTGCAGGTCTACTTGGCTAAAAGGAATCCTTACTTTAGGGATTGTTCGTCGAGTAAGAATACCCAACTGCAAGCTTCCGACTGAAAATGAAATGAAAAAAGAAAAGCGAGGCACATCTGCAGAATATGTAGCGGATATGGATGGAGTGGAGGTATCGTCAGTGTCATGGAAAGATAACAAACTGGTGACATTCCTATCCACTTTTGCTGGTATATTACCAACTACAGAGGCTAAAAGATGGGATAAAAAAGAAAAAAAATATGTACAGGTTGAATGTCCCTATCTAGTACCTGAGTATAATAAACATATGGGGGGCGTGGATGCAATGGATGGACTGATTGGGCGATATAAAATAAAGATGAGAAGCAAGAAGTGGTATATGCGCCTTTTTTACCATCTCCTCGATGTGGCAATTGTAAATAGTTGGATTATATATGCTAAAGTCTGTAGAGAAAGAAATGAAAAAAATGTTTTATCACTGGCAAATTTTCGGGCGGAAGTAGCGTTCTGTTTATGTCATATAGGCCAAACAACTGCATCAAAAAGAGGGAGACCTTCATCAGAGGCAGTAGAGAAACAGTTGCAGGAAAAAAAGAAGCGGTCAGCAACAACATCTTATGTTCCTCCGAAAGACGTCAGAACTGACAACTATTCCCACTGGCCCACATATGACAATGTGAGGCAGAGATGTAAACTACCCCTTTGCAAATCATTTTCTTTCATAAGATGTTCCAAATGCGGGATACATTTGTGCCTAAATAAAAATAATAATTGTTTTGTTAAGTTTCATGAAAAATAAATACTGCATAATCTGTTACCGCTTTATCCGTTATGTAGCAGATATGATACATCTTATTTTTCGTGAAAACTGGTGTTTTCCAACAAACTGGATTTTTAAAAGTATTTTTACCTTGTTCTATACGTCTCTATACACCAGAAAATATTTTTTTTTTTTATAAAAAATCGCGCAGTGTAGGGTTAATAAGTAGTTATTAATAATGGAAAATATGATTTAAATTGTTAACTTTTGTGAATAATACCTATTAAAAATGCTTACCTTCATATATTCTCGTTTTAATCCTTCATAAATAGCTTTACAAGTGTCTGGTATGATTTCGGTCAAAGCTGGTGCAGATATGGCGCAAGTAAATTTTAAATCTTCATAGCTTCTGCCCGTTGCTAAAAATCTTAACGTGGCAGTAAGCCGTTCATGCGCAGTAATTGCTTTTCTCATTCTAGTGTCACTTCTTTCGATGTATGGAATTACAATTTTTAGTAGTTCGGAGTAGGTTGCTTCATCCATACGTAAATAATTAAACCAGTCTTCCGGTTCTAACTTCAACTCATTCAATAAATTAATGTGTGTAAATTTTTCTCTCAAAAGCAACCATTTTTTGGACCATATTTTCCGGGGTCTCACCTTTTTTTTCTTTTTTATGATCAGGACTGCTGCTGCACAAACAGCTAATTTTTGACGGTCCATGTTTGTTTTGGAAAACGGAAGACTGATGACTGAAGAGAAAACTGTACTTAAGACGGAGTGTATGAAGGATCGTCAGCGTTCAGTGTTGCATAGCAACTTAAGACTGTGCAAGCGAAAAGCATGGATGTCTGAGGCGGCCTTTAGATATCAATCGGAGCTCCCAAGTCTGCCTCTCCAGACTAAGAATAGGCCACGCAAGACTAACCCACGGGTACCTAATCTCAAGAACCCAACCACCAAACTGTGACGAATGCCAAAAACAACTAACCATTCAGCATATTGTAATTGACTGCCCAAAGTTCGCCCAACAACGACAAACACACACACTTCCAAACAGTTTACAAGAGGCTCTAGCGAACAACTCAAACAGTGCGAAAAACTTAATAAACTTTTTAAAGGACTGCAACTTACTAAAATACAGTTAACACATCAGGCACAAATAACAAATTAGCAAATCAAATAAATATTTATGTAAATACAAATGTACCTGCGCTAATGACCCACCGCGGTGGATGCGCTCCTCCATCAAATAAAAAAAAAAAAAAAAAAAAAATAATAATAATAATAATAATAATAATAATAATAATAATAATAATAATAATAATAATAATTAAGGTTCAATTTAACTCTATTATGGTCAACATGCTAATAGACTTTTCTGTGTGTGACAGCTTTTTCCTTCGTGTTGAGGTTAGTTAATTTTTTCTATTATGGAGTACCACTGACCTTTATTTTAAAGTAATGGACGTTTATACTCTATATATTATCTCATTTTCGGATTCTCTGAAAAGCGTAACATAGCAGTAACAGCTTAGCTTCAACTGTTTGACAGTTATAAACGGTTAAAGATTAGTCTTTTTCAATAATAATAACTCCTAACAAACAGTTTGGATTCTTAAGCCTTTTAAATTTAAGACATTCCGATTTTCAACTATTTACTACGATGAGACAGTTTAAGATATACCGTAAAACGGGGTTACTTTGGCACCAGGGGTAACTTTGGCACATGAGTCATTTGCTTTTTTTTTCTGTTTTTTTTCGCGGATTTTCAGGTTCCTTTCCTTGTTACAGGTCTAAACTGCTAGAAAAATGCCGCGCCACTACAATAAGAAAATTGGGGGCTGTACATACGGTAATTACACCCCCCATAAACTGTTTTCGAAAATTTGACTCATTGCGTTTATTTCGTAACCACTATAGCATTAAGCATGGAAAAACTAATGATCATGTTTTATGCTCTTCTTACTCTCATCCACATCACACATCCAATATTGTAGATTATGAAGTTCAAAACTCGGCTAGCCATAGCCATTTAAATCCAAATAATTTAGAACAATAAAACGATAATTTTGAAACTTTATTTAATCAAGAGTTGCTTTTATTTATCTCCAAACTCTATAATCTTACTCATTTGCCTAAAAGTTATATTCAGTTAATTATTGACTATCTTTCTGAACTTTTTGGTAGTTTAAATATTTTTGAAAAAATTGTTATGGAAAGCTTAGGTGATGTCTCGAAGGAAACCAAAGATTTAATACTTAACACATTTAATTTATTAAAAAATCCATTTAAAACATACAAGTCAGAATATTTAAGAATAAAGGAGATTAAACAAACAGAAAATTTTATTGAACCAATAACATATATTATAGGAGAAAATTTAACTGATGTTCGTAAAAATCAAAATGTATTTATATAAATCAGTTCAATTAACAGGCAGTTTATACCACTTAGAATTCAGCTAAAAAATTTTTTTGAAAATAAACTTTTTTGCAGGTGTACACAAACTGGGCGCTGTATATATAATATGATGCCTTGTTTACCTCCGCAATATTCTTCAAAATTAAATAACATATTTTTAGCATTACTGTGTCATAATTTGGAAATAAGGCTGTTTTAAGCATTTTACTGGATGAGTTATCATTTTTAGAAAATGAAGGAATCATTTTAAATATGAACTCAAAAGAACACAAAATATATTTTGCATTGGCCTTAGTTTTGAGAGATAACTTGGGTTTAAATGGTATTCTAGGATTTAATGAAAGCTTTGTATCAAATTTTGATTGCAGAATTTGTAAAATGTCAAAAGCAGATACTTTTTATTGTTGTTTTTAAAATAACTGTTATTTAAGAAATTCAACGAATTATTCCAATGATTTAATTTACTCCAATAGCTCATTGACTAATAAAGGAGGAATGCATTTTTCACGTATTAAAAAATTTTCATTTAACCGAAAATATATTTGTAGATCCAATGCACGACTTGTTAGAAGGAATTTGTCACTATGACTTAACTTTAATTTTATATAATTTTATAGTCCTAGAAAAATATCTTTCCTTGGAAAATTTAAATTATAAACTGAAAGTTTTCAGTTATGAAATCAATGACTTGGGAAACAGGCCTTCGCCATTGTCTAGTGACTTTTATAAAAAAAAAATGAATTACCATTTTCAGCTTCAGAGATGTTGTGCTTCGTAAAAATTTTCGCATTTTTAATTGGGGAGTATGTTCCTTCAAATAATAGCTATTGGGAATTGTATAAGTATCTTAGAGAAATTATTGAAATAGTCCGTAAAGAATCGGTAATTTGCAGGACATTCATTATTTAGAATTTTGCATCACTGAACATAATAGGTTGTATCTGTTGTTGTCAAAACAACATCTTACACCAAAATTTCATTTTCTAACCCACTATTCTTATGTGATATCCAAAATTGGACCGTTGGGTGGTAATATTTGGTGCATGCGGTACGAATCTAAACATCAGGAATTAAAAAGAACTGAAAATGTAACATGTAATAGGAAAAATATAACTTATTCATTAGCCATGAAACATCAGCTAAAAATTTCTTTTCGTTTGATTTTAAAGGAAATGTTTCCACCCTCTCTTTCATATGGCAATTTAAATTTAATCAATAACCTCAATGATTTTCTTTCCTTTAATGGAGCACTTGAAAAAATATTTTGTAGCATACCATGGTTTTCCTGTAACTGGTAACTTACCATGGATATAAATACAAAGTCAACTCAGTTTTACTTATTAACACATCTAAGTTAATACCTCATTTTGGTGTAGTTCAAAATATTTTGGTAAGTAGTGAGAATCATATTGTTTGTTTTATGGTAAAAATATTTTGTTCAAATAATTTCAATAAACATTTTTCGGCATATGAAGCATATTCTGCAAATATATGTAGTTTATTATTTTTAGATGATATTTTAGATTATAACCCTTGTTTAACGGTACATATTAATGATATTCTCTTTGTTACAATTAGTAAGTAGTTAATGTTGAACTTTAGTTAGTTATCTTTTTTTATATGTACAGTGTTCTCATAATATAGGAAACATATTTCTTAAAATTTTTCTTTTACATTTCCGTAATGCGTCCGGGACACCCAGCGTTTTGTAAATACTGAATTTAAATTGCAATGGTTTTTTCCTATATTACATGAACCGCCTAAAGGTTGATTTTATAAATTTGCTTGTTTCTTTTTTAAAAGATTTATTTTTCTCATTTTTACTTTACAGGGTGTCAAAAAGTCTGGAATACTGTAAATGGTTCCAAAAGTACTGAATATAATTTTTTGTATATTGGCACAACTAGAAAGGATGTAATTGTGCAAAGTTAATCAGAAAAAATACAAACTTTTGTTAATTTTAAATATAACATCCTATACATATTTGAATAGTAGATGTTCAAAATGTTTACCATTTTTAGTTAGAAAATAGCCAAGCCTGTCTCTAAATTTCCATAAGAAAAGTAATCCATGGAATGACATATTTTATTTCTATTACAAGACTTTAAATTTTCAATATTAACCGGTTTATTTCTCTACTTATTCTTTAAATCACTCCGCAAAAAAGTCGAAAGGGGTGAGGTCTGGGGATTTTGCCAGCCAAGTTAGTCTCTTCTCATTTATCCACTGATTTAGAAACATTGGTTTAAAAATTAACGCAGTTTTGATCCAATATGAGCGGAGGCGCCATTCTGTTAATACCAGATATTTATTCGGTCTGGATAAAAAAGTTCTCATGGTGGAATAATTTAATCACTATAATTTTTAAACTAAATGTATCCAAATCAGTGGATAGGGAAACGAGGCGAAAGTGACTAGCCTGCCAGATTCCCAGATCTGTCCCCTTTGGACTTTTCTTTGTGAGGTGATTTAAAAATTAAGTTTTTTTTAGAAATAAAGCGTTAATTTAAAAGTATTATATTAGAAATAAAATGCATGCAATTTGATGAAATACTTTTGCCAACATCTTATGGATATTTACAGGCGGGCTTGACTATTGCCTAGCTAACAATGACCAACATTTTAAACATCATATAATAAAGTAGCTTTTTTTCAATTTTAAGTAATACATAGATTTATATTGTGTCCCTGTTAATTTATTAATAATTTGTTTTCCAATTTCATTTTCAAGAATCGACCATACTCTATATCGTTGAATTTATCTTTTAAAGCAGAATTTGATTTTTCAGAAAGATACAGGGCGTTCTAAAATTTATATTTTTGGGACTAAACCTGCACAACTACAGAAACGGTTTAGTCCTTCCTTGGTGTTCCGTTCACAACTATATGTATCAGCCAATTTAAAAAAATCATATTCAGTAGTTTTTGAAATAGTTGCAATATTCCAGACTTTTTTAATACCCGGTATTTTCTGTAGATTTTTAAATAAATTTATTTAAAAAAATTACAAAACTATTACTTTTTGCTCACTACTGTTCCGATCTAAAAATTAAAGGGGATTCCTAAATACCCAAGTTTTATATTTACAACTACCTTGTTTAACCTTCCCTAAAACATGTTTTTTTTGTGGTAGTTTGCTGGTTGTTTAAAAAAAAACTTTTACTTTTAACCTTCAAGTTCAAGATTATTATTTTTTATCTAAAAGAGTTAAATTTTGTTTGTTTTTAATAAAGTTAATTGCATATCGTCGTTGCCGCGACGAAAGCTTCTATTTGACAATTTTTCATATTTTGACTTTTTTGCGCCATTCTGTCAAGAATCATCATATTTACGACTTAACGAAATCACCTATGTGAGTATATCAAAAAATAGTGTAGTTATAACATAAAACTAAAACCTATGTGCGTTTAATACAAAAACATCCCGACGAAATCTCCTATGTGTTTATTATTTCACATAGTAGCTTTCGACGTGATGCAGCATATTGAAATTATTGCCATTGATTCTGAACACACATAGGAGGTTTCTCGATGCTTCGTTATCGAATTGATGCTTTCCCGCCAATTTTCTGAACATATCGTTTGTGTACTCCAGTTAGCTTTTACCTTGATTTTACCGAAAAAAATACGAAATTTTCAGTTTTAAAGAAGATCTCTATATGACAATAGTGCTAATAGGTAAGTACATACATTGGAAAAATATAATTAACTGAATGCGGATGGTCGACTAACCATATTTATTTTTATGAGGTTACGTTAAAACTCTATGTATTCTATTTTATAGTATTTATTTATCAAAGGAATTACAGGGGTCTTAATTACCTAGGGCTATTGCTGTCCCGAGGGCCTCTTAATAATTCCTATGGTACATAGATAATTTTGTTTCTGATCGAATTTAATAACATTTTGTCTATTTTTAAAACTGAATAAATGACATTTAAATTGAAATTTTTGTTGTCAGTCGTTTGACTTTATATTAAAAAAGTATCTTAATTCCCTCTTCTTTTCAATTATATCTCAAAGGAGTTATGACCCTCTTTATTGGTTGCGTAACCAAGACGATATAGGTTAATACTATCCCGCTCAGAAATAAAACTCTATTTGATTTTTTATATATTGCAGCTTATATTTACTGTGAATAAAAAAGAGCATTCGCAAAAGATTTTTTATAAATTTACTAAATGAAACACTTATAAGTTAATTTCCACTATTTTAATGTACAGTGTACGACATATGTTTCGCTATACTATAGCTTCTTCGAGTACTTCTTACAAGTGTTTCATTTAGTAAATTTATATGGATTTCCATCAAGTAGCGATTCCGTCAATTAAAGATTTTTTATAACTCGTATTTTTTGCGAAAGTCACTTGTTGACCAAAATAAGGTGACGCAAATCCTTACATAATTACATTTTGTTACAGAAAATGTCTCGTGGAAAAAAAATGGTGCAGCTCGCTCTTGATCAGACAGGCAATAATATAGAATCGATATTCATCGAGGAAGATAGTAATAGTGCCCACTTTGTCATATCCCCAGACAACGAGCTCTTGGAAGCGATTAATTCCGTCCTAGATAACGAAGATACTAAGAATGCACTCTCTGTCCCAAACAAAATTACAATTATTGAAAATGTTGAACTTAAGCCACCGGATCTTATAGCATTGCAGCCTGTCTCATTGTCTGAACAAATCTATGAGACACAAGAGTTGCAAGAGAATGGCGAATTGTCTAACAGTGACAATATCATTATTATTGGGCAAAATGAAGCAGCTAAAAATCAATACTTAGACACTGGTATTGAAAAAGAAGATATTATTATAGAGGAGGAGAATATGCAGACAGATAGCTTTGAACCTGATTATTCCAAAAAAGAAAAAACGAAGTCACAAGAAGAAAAAACCTATAAGGCATCTCAATCTTTAAAAGAACCTACCAAAGGACAAATACTTAAAAATTCTGCATTACTTCAGAAAAACAAACGTCTCCAGGGTCTAGATTATGTTGGTTGTAACCGAAAAGGGAACGAAATAAAGAAAAATATTCCCAAAAATAAACGTAATATTAAATTACGATGTCTGCATACATCCAAAAAGAGGAAAAGTACAAGATCTTTTTTATGTGGATGCTTCACTGAAGACGATAGACGTATAATATTTGAAAAGTTCTGGAAACTGGAGTCTTGGGCTGAGAAAAAAATGTTCGTGAAAGGGTCGGTAACAACAAGACAAATAAAGAGAAGGAGAAAAAATTTAACAAATCCAACCAAAAAACAAGAAGGTCGTGACATATATCTACAAAAGACAGATGGTGAGAAGATCAAGGTTTGTCGTACATTTTTTGTCAACACCTTATCAATCGGAGAAGACACATTTAAAAGGTGGACAAAGAATAATTTTAATCTAGAATTACCAGCTTCAGATGAATTGGAAGAACCACGATCATGTGATGAACCTAAAGTAAATCCCAGAAAATCAGTTAGTACCAGCCTGGAATCGAATATAAAAAAGTGGCTAGATTCTCTGCCTAAGGTTCCAAGTCATTATTGTCGTGCTTCATTAAAAAAGATTTACCTAGAGTCGATTTTTCGTTCCTCTAAGCATTTATACGAAGTGTATCAAGAGTGGTGTAAAACAGAAACTATTTCCCCTGTATCGGGTTTAACCTTTTTCAAGAAAACCTTGAACAATCAGAATATAGCCATCCACCATCCGCGTAAAGATCAATGCGATACATGCACTCAATATAAGACCAAACAACTGTCCGAAAAAGATTACTTGGACCACTTAAGGAAAAAAGATGAAGCAAGGATAGCAAAGAATGTAGCTAAAGAGAGTGCTGGAAACAGAAAGATCGTCTTAACCATGGACTTGCAAAGCGTACTACTGTGCCCCAAAGTATTGGCCTCTAAACATTACTACAAACAAAAGCTGCAGTTGCACAATTTCACCCTCTATGTGCTGAATAACAAAGATGTGTTTCTATATGTCTGGCACGAGTGTAATGGTGGAGTAACGGCTAACGAGTTCGTATCTTGCATCCGGGATTTTATTGATACGAATGACTTCGACCATTTTGTCTTAATTTCAGATGGGTGCTCCTACCAGAATAGGAACAAAATCCTCGCTAGCGCACTCAGTGATCTAGCTGTTAAAGACAAACTCATTATAGAGCAACTTTACTTGGAGAAAGGCCATACTATGATGGAGGCAGATAGCGTCCACGCTACTCTTGAAAAATATTTTAATCCGCCTATAAACTCTCCAGGTGATTATATTGCGAAAATGAGAGCTGCACGCCCAAGTTAGCCATATACTGTCAAAGTTGTAGACTACTCATTTTTTCTAAACTTCGAAAAACAAGTTTCAAATTTAAAATCCATACGACCTGGAAGTATTGGGGGACCGGTGGTGACTAATATCAGCTTTAAAATACATGCCAAGTGGTGATATCTTCTATAAGTTAAACCACTCAGATGAATTTGCTATTCTACCCCAAAGAAAACCATTGGCCACAGCTGAGCCAGATCAGCGATTGCAGAGTCCAAATATTTACATCTACAAGATCTGAAAGATGTTATAGAAACAGACCATCATGCATTCTACGACAATTTGCCCCACAAGAAGGACAAAGAAAAGGGAGAGAAACGAAAACAAAAAATCAAGGAAACGACGAGTTTAAAACACAAAAATAAGAAATAGAGAAATGTTGCGATTGTGTTTTTTTCATTATGTATTGTATTACATTTAAATTAATAAATCTCTTTTATATTAAGGTATAATATATTTTTTTATTTCAAAATTATTGTTATGTGCGATAACCCCTATGTGCAGACATGACGTCCACCGAAATCTCCTATCTGTATGGCATCAGCTAAAATACACATTTTTTAAATAATGGCATCAGTTAAGTATACAGGGTGTGTCAATAAGGTGTCGGGCTTTGATAGCACCTAAACTATCAAAGATAGGAAAAAAAGTGTAATATAAAAGTTAAATGGTTTGTTAGGATGCATAACCTAAAAATATTTTAAAATCTACAGGGTGGTCCTAAAAAGTGGTACTGAATAATAAAAAAGAAAATTAAATGGGACACCCAGTATAATTTTCCAGAATATGATTCAATAGAATAAGGACTTTGCAACCATCTTAAAATTTTTGAACTAAAATGCAACGTTGCCAAGTAATTAATATTTTTCCGAAATTTTAGTAATTTTAAGGGTATCGTAAAAAAATCATAGTAACCTGTGGATTAACCCTAGGCAAATATAATTTACATTGTGGGTACTTTAAGGTACGATATATTGATCGATAACAATGTTTTTTAAATCTCTTATACAGAGCGTTCGGTATAAGTTGGACAACTCGACAGTTTTAAAAATGCTTTATTTCAATTTTTTTAAATGGGACACCCCTAATTTTTTTAGGCAAAAGAATTTATCTTTCGAAAACCTTACTTTTTTGTTAAATATGTCATATATCTAAATATTATAGTTTTTGAAATATTTTAGAATTTGTCTTAACTTAGGGTAAAAAAGGAAAGTTCTAATTGAATAATTTAGTCAAGATTGCTTTGGAACAAAAAATAAATAATTTTCTTTATCACAGCTGTCATTGCAAAATTATTTCGCTAACATTTTTGTTTAAAATTTAGTGTCCCGAACTAACTTTATCGAAATAGAAAAATATGAGTTATGATAAAGTTAGTTCAGGAAACTAAAATTTAAACACAAAATGTTTGCGAAATAATTTTGCAATGACAGCTGTGACAAAGAAAATTATTTATTTTTTGTTTCAAAGCAATCTTGACTAAATTATTCAATTAGAACTTTCCTTTTTTACCCTAAGTTAAGACAAATCCTAAAATATTTCAAAAACTATGATATTTAGATATATGACATGTTTAACAAAAAAGTAAGGTTTTCGAAAGATACATCCTTTTGCCTAAAAAAATTAGTGGGGTCCTATTTAAAAAAATTGAAATAAAGCATTTTTAAAACTGTCGAATTGTCCAATTTATACCGAACGCTCTGTATAAGAGATTTAAAAAACATTTTTATCGATCAATATATCGTACCTTAAAGTACCCACAATGTAAAGTATATTTGCCTAGGGGTAATCCACAGGTTACTATGATATTTTTACGATACCCTTAAAATTACTAAAATTTCGGAAAAAAATTAATTACTTGGCAACGTTGCATTTTAGTTCGAAAATTTTAAGATGGTTGCAAAGTCCTTATTCTATTGAATCATATTCTGGAAAATTATACTGGGTGTCCCATTTAATTTTCTTTTTTATTAATCAGTACCACTTTTTAGGACCACCCTGTAGATTTTAAAATATTTTTAGGTTATGCATCCTAACAAACCATTTAACTTTTGTATTAAGGCCGGTTTAGACGCTCATGCAATTTGCGCCAATTGGCTTGTGCAAACCAATTTGCACAAGTAAATCGTTGCATGTGAATGGAAGCATGAGACTTGTGCAAGTCAAAAAGTTTGGCTTGAATAAAATCTGTTCTGCCAGATAATTTGCATGAGGTTGGTGCAGTTGTTTGAGCGTGTAAACAATGTTTGCCCACATTTTTCTAAAAATAGCGTACGCACGTGATTTTGAGAGGTTAGATTTTGTTGTTTACACTTGTAGTTTGTTGTTGCCGGATTCGGTTTGTTATTATTAAAAAAAATGTCGAATAAAGAAAAAGAGTTTCTTCGTGAATTCATAGAACTATATCAATCGTTTCCTTGCTTGTGGAAAATTAAGTGTCGGGAATATTCTGACCGCAATGCAAAAGCTCAAGCATATAATATTTTGATTGAAAAACTTCAAACCGTTAACCCAGAAGCTAACAGAGACAGTGTTGTTAAAAAAATTAATTCCCTACGTACCACCTACAGAAAGGAGTTAAAACGAGTTCTGGAGTCCGAAAGGTCAGGTGCTGGAGTAGAGGATATTTATGTACCCAATTTATGGTATTATGAATCAATGAATTTTATAAGGGACCAGGAAATTCCACGGAATACGAAATCAAACATTGAAGATACACAGTTAAATGTAAGTATATTTATATTTTTTTTCTTTTATTACAATAAAGCAAATTATGTCTTATCGAGTCTAATGAGAAACCATTTTTTCCTGCCAAGATACTTTTCCAGAATTGTTAAAGTATATTTTAAATTGCTCTCTTACTTCTTTTGCTTCTGCAGAGTGATTTCGATTATAGCCGTTTTGAAGGTCCAATAGATTATCAGAGTGTGTTCGTAAGCCAAGAGTAATATTTCCAGTTATAGTATCTTCAACGTCAAACACATCATTAGGTGTATATGTGTTTGAACACTTACGTCTCAAAAAATTATGTAGAGCACAACAAGCCAAAACAACTTTATCAATATTATATACCTGTAAATTAATAGTGGTGTGAAAAATTCGAAAGCGATTGGCTAGAATCCCAAATGAATTTTCTATAATTCTTCTGGCTCTTGATAAACGGTAATTAAAAATTCTTTTTTCATGATCAAGTTCTTTTTGATTATATGGTTTTAAAAAATCTGGCCTCAAAGCAAATGCTTCATCTCCAACAAAGGTATAATTTAGTGGTGGTTCACCGTCAATGAGTGGTTCTGGTGCTGGCAAATTTAAATTGTTTTCAAGTAATTTGTGCATAAATATAGTATTTTCGATTACTCCTCCATCAGATACGCGGCCATTGGTTCCAACATCACACATTATAAATTCATAGTTACCATTTGCAATTGCCATCAAGACAATACTGTGCGTTTTTTTATAGTTGTAGTAATAGGATCCACTTCCAGAAGGTGCCACAATCTGTATATGTTTTCCATCTACAGCCCCCAAGCAATGGGGATAATTCCATTTATCTTGGAACACACTTGCGATTTTTTTCCATTCAGCTGCAGTTGTGGGAAACTAGAACAAAAAGATAAATATTAGGATTACCGTGTAATTTTTATTTTTTTTTTTATTTTTTTCAGGATCCTACGAGTCCTGCTGCTGAATCAATCACTCTTGAGTTTGAATCTACCGATGTGTCTTTACCACCCACACCATGTTCAACTTCATCGCAAACATCTTCCAAGTCATCGAAATTACATAAACGTAATGACAAATGCGACGAAGTGTTAGATGTGATTGGAAAACGGTTAAAAAGTTCTTCAACAGTAGATAAATTTACTGATATTGGAAAAGTATGGGCATCAAAATTGAGGGACCTTCCACCACAACAAGCCATGCACGCAGAAAAAATAATTAACGATGTGCTGTACGAAGCTCAAATGCAAAATTTAAACCGAAATTGCTTTGTACAAATTACAGGGGAACCTTCAAGGAGCAGACAACCGACATTCGACACTCAACCACCATTCAACCCTCAGCCCCCAATTAACCCTCAGCCCCCATTCAACGCTCAGTCCCAATTCAACGCTCAGTCCCAATTCAACGATCAGTCCCAATTCAACGCTCAGTCCCAATTCAACGATCAGTCCCAATTCAACGCTCAGCCCCCATTCAACGCTAAGCCGCAACCCATATTTAACACTCAGCCCACATTTAACAAGCAGTCTAAATTTAATACTTATTCTCTGTTCAACACTGCTCCATCATACAACGCTCAGTCCCCTTCAAATACTCACTCCCCATTCAATCGCCAGCCCCTATTTAACGCTGAAAAACCCCAAACACATCAAATGGAAAAACAAGTTCTACCCACTCAATCGTCTCATACTCACCAAGAACAATGTGAACAATCTGAACAACGTGAACAATCTGACCATCGTGACACAAATAATGTTGCACAATACTTTCACAACTTCGACGATTCACAAGAGAGTGAAGCGCAATAACATTATAAAATGATATTTAAATGATAAAACATACAGAAATATACCTAAATAAAAAAACTTACCCTTAAATATGTTTGTTTCAATACAGTGTAAATTGCATCACATGTTTCGGGAATTATAGCACTTAGAGCTGGTTTAGATATACATGTTGAAAATGTCATATCTTCGTAACTCCTACCTGTTGCCAAAAACCTTAATGTAGCTGATAGTCTTTCATGGGGGGTTATTGAACGTCTCATAACAGAATCAGCTCTTAAGATTAATGGTGTAACCAAATCTAGCAAATGCTGGTATGTACTTTCGTCCATTCGCAAATAGTTGCGAAAATCATCCGGTTCACTACGAAATTCTGCTATTAAATTTGTATGTGAAAACAAATACCTTTTCAACAACCAAGGTTTAACCCACCTTTTTCTTCTTAAAACATTTTTTTTAATAATGCAAACCACAGCAGTAGCAAGTAGTAAAGATTCCTCATCAATATTTTCCATTTTCTATTAATTTTTCTCTATTTATTTAACCAACACTATAATGCCCACTGCGCAATTAGACTGAACGTGTAGACAGAATTTTTTGGCTCAGTTTTTTGCACAAATTTGCATGCACAAATCAGTTTGCGCAAATTGCATGAGCGTCTAAACCGGCCTTTACACTTTTTTCCCTATCTTTGATAGTTTAGGTGCTATTAAAGCCCGACACCTTACTGACACACCCTGTATATTATTTGCATGTAACTTGTTCATATCTTCATACAGGTGAACTGAATTAGAGAAATATGTAAATTTAATTAGCAAAATTAGGTTTTATTATGTTTTTTATGCCTACTGAAAACTTTTGTTGAATGCACATAGAAGCTTTCGTCGCGGCAACGACGATATATGTGGCAGTTTTATTAAATGTTCCATTTTAAATAAACCTGTATGGTTAATAAAAAGTTACCTCTAGTAAAGATATTAGGTATGAGTTAAGACGATGTCATAAATGAAGCATTTTATTTGATTTCACGTGTACATACATTTTTAATAATCACATAAGTAGAATTTAGATAGATATTTTTATATCGTTAAACTTTTAAATAATTTTGTCGTCAACCTGTCAGGATCTTCACATTTTTTAGAAAGTATCTTTTGAGTTGTTACATAATTATATTTTCAAATTTTCAGGGTCGTAATTCGCTTCTTTAAACGACATAATAGTTTTTCTCACAACCTCCATACCTACTCAAGTTTAAAATATTGAAGCCTAGGACATTTTTCAGGTAAAATATTCGAGTGACGATTATATTATATTCGTTAATGTAAACAAAGAGTTTATCGGTTCTTTACTGATATATTTAATTAATTTACAATTTCCCCTTTGTTAATTTATCTAAAATTTATGGTCCATTCAAATAAAATGCAATTGTGGCAACTAGGTTCTAAATTTTACCTGAAATGAACTTAGAGTTATATCAAGTATATGTCTAAGTTGTGATATGAAAATCTTAAGTTAGGTCAAAATACGTTATCGCTTCAGCAATAAATCTAAATTGCATAATCAACAAAAACAATATTTGTCTAAAACAAACTCTTTAACTTACCATACTTACATATTAGTTGTGAAAACTAAAAATTGTAGGCTGTAGGTCGGAACAACATATACGTGTAAGAATCGCTTTAGATACCCGTACACAAAATTTCGTTGCTACAACTAAAATTTGTAGGTTGGGTTCGATGATGTTAATAATTAGTTTAACAATACAATGTCGACAGTTTTTTTTAGTTGTATGGACTAATATTTGGGTTGAGTCCGATTTCACGAAAATAAATAGTTGTCACAACCAAATTTTAGTAACTTATACCATGTTATTTCTAAGAGTGTGACTTTTAAACATTTTATTTTCAAATTTATGTTTAACTGAAGAATTTTCTAGTATTAAATAATAATTTTAATACTAGTACTTAATTGTAAATTAAAATACATTTTATATATTTTTTAGATTCGTTAAATGCACTGAGGCTTTATCTACTTCCAGCTTTAATACCAACGAAAGAAAGGACAAAATTAATTAACAAAAAACCGTGGAAACCCTCCATTACTGAGGCAAGACAATCAATATTTGTTCATATTAAAGGTCCTGCAGATATAGAAGAAGCACAAAAATCCAGGGCGGATGCCATGTTTGAAAAAGGACTGAGAATACAGCCCTATATCATAATTATAGGACCTAGTTTGGGTAAATGTTGTTTCATCTATAGTAATTATTAACAACATACATTATAAATGTAAATCAGTTATAGATGCATTGAACTTTTGTTTTCATGCCTAAGGTCTTGGATGCAAAATATCCATTTGAGCGACAGCACATTTGGTATCTGATCCAGTGACTAGTTTACGAATACAAAACTAAATTTGATGCGAAAATGCCATTACTGAATGCATTTTTATAAACTGCAACTCACACTTTTGTTAATTTAAACCATTGCACTGATATACTCAAAAATGTGAAAAATCATAATATTCCTCGTACAGACATTTAATACGTCATATTAAGGTGTCATACCCATATCTTGAAAAATATAATTGCAATCAAAAACAATGCAGTCGATCCTTCAGCAACATTGGTTGTTTACGTAAACATTATTTGTATGATCATTTACAATCCCCGACGTCACCATGTTCTAATGACCACATTGATAATGTTAATAATGTCCCTAGTGCTTCCTCCGTTATTAGCTTATCTCATGAACGTGGCGATACCAAAGATAAATTAAACGGTAATTTAATCAGCTTATTTACTCCAACTGTGACAAATTCAATTGCACAATATATTTCCCAACTTTATAATACTCCTTCGTTTTCAAGAAATCTTGTACAGACAGTTGTTGATAATAGTCAAGAACTTATTAATAATACTTTTAATATTATAAATGCTAATTTTGTTCAAAGTCAATCCGATACTACTGCTTGGAATACTTTACAACATGTATTTCAACAGGTAAATAATACCTTTTCAAATTTTAAGTCGGAACATTTAAGGTTTAAGTTTTTTGAAAAATCGTGCGCTTATATACGTCCTCACCAATTTACGATTGGTTCATCTAGTTCACTAATAAATATCAATTCGACGACACCACCAGATTTAAAAATAGATAAAGTAACAGGTCAAAAAATATGCCTTAAAACAAAACTAAAACAATTTTTAGAGTTACCTAATGTGTTTGATAGTATTATTCAATTTATAAACAACGAAACAGCTTTACATGGTGTAATAACAAGTATATATTAGGGTAGTTTATGGAGAAGTTTACAATCAAAATTTAACCAAAAAACTGTATTGCACTTGTTACTATTTTTTGACGATTTGGAACCTTGTAATGCCCTAGGCTCAAGAGCAGGTTTATATAAACTTGGTACTGGATATATCTCGTTGGCCTGTATGCCTCCGGAATATGCTTCATTATTAGAAAATATCTTTCTAACCCAACTTTTTTACTCCGGTGACCGTCAAACTTTTGGGAACGCAAGAGTATTTAAAGACCTTATTTCCGATTTAATAGTTTTGGAAAATGAAGGTTTAACTATTTGTGTAGAAAATAAAAAATATAACATATTTTTTACCCTATTTCTAATATTAGGTGACAATTTGGGTTTAAATTCAATATTAGGATTTACCGAAAGTTTTAATTCTGATCATTTTTGTAGAATATGCGTTTCTTCGAAAAATCAAACAAAATTTGATATTGAAGTAAAAAACTTTCCGCTAAGAACGCCTGAAAACTATAATGTGCATAGCATAAGTTTAAGTCGTGAAATTAAAGAAAAATGTATATGGCACTTACTGCCCAATTTTCATGTTACCAAAAATATCTCTTGTGACCTTATGCATGACTTATTAGAAGGAGTACTAAGATATGATATGGCTTTTCTAATTAATGATTTTATAACTAAAAAATGCTTTTCTTTGAAACACTTAAATAATAGAATCAAATATTTTAAGTTTTCAAAAGTTGGTAAGGGAAATCCAATGCCACAAATAAAACTTGACCATTTAAAAAAGAAACATTTGACCATGTCAGCAGCAGAAATGTTATCTTTAACAACATATTTCGAAGTTCTTATTGGTGATTTAGTTCCAGATAATGATCCGTCCTGGGTTTTGTATACTTTAATAGTAGAAATATTGGACATTTTGCTAAGCCGTTGATTTACTTTACAAAAAATTGATTATTTACAGGTTTTAATTAAGGAACACCATACTTTGTTTTGTGAGTTGTTTAATAAGCACTTACGACCGAAGTTTCATTTTTTATTACATTATCCTCAATTAATCAGAGATATTGGACCCCCTAGGAATATTTGGTCAATGAGGCATGAGGCCTACCACAAGTGCCTAAAATCTACAGCTAATTCAACAACGAGCCGTAAAAATCTTTTGGTTACCCTTTCAATAAAAGATTCACTTAGATTTTCTTATCGAGTAATCTTAGTAAAAATGGGTTTTCAAAAAAATTATATTTTGGACCAAGCCATTCAGTTCCAGAATTGTTGGCAAACTATAATATTAGATTATCTTTAACTGATGAAGCATTCTCAGTGCAATGGTTTAATATAAATAATAACTTTTATAAAAAGTTGGGTTTGCTATTCAATTGGCCTATGTTGACATAGTTCCTTCTTTTGGAAAAATAAAATATATTATTATCGATAATAATCGATTTTATTTTAACATTATTGGAAACATTAGGGTATAGTTTAAGAGCGCAAGCATTTGAAGTACGAGTTCTTGGTTCTGCTAAGGAACAACTGTTTTTATTTGACCAATTAATCTGTCCACTTGTGTACAGTATTCATTTTACTGGAGACGACAAAAGTGTAATTAGCACTATTTAATATACAAGTCGACAATGCTAGAGTTATTTTGTACAATAATCAAAGATTTTATATTCATATAAAAACATCATAAAGGTCAGTACATTTTGTAAAATATTAATGATGCTCGTTAACTTTTTGTCATAGATATATACTATTATAACTAACTATATGTTAAAAATATTAATAGTTTACTGTTCGTTATTATTTTTTGAATACAAGGTGTGGATTCTACCTAATTGGAAAACCATAAATAAATTTTAAAAATTTGAAGAAACTGTGATGTTTCAACATTTTGATATATATTCTTGTAGTTAAAAGAAACTACTATATTTCCATTTTTTATTATAAATAACTTACTGAATTACCTTTTTATTTATTAATAAATCGAATATTCTTAAAATAAAAGAAATTTAATTGCTAAACACGTTTTTTAAAATTTGTTTATGGCTCTTCCTAGAGTGACATTGTTACGGATAAAAGGCGCCAGAAGCTATTTATATATACTATTCATTTCTCCAGTTTTTGCTCTTAACTGATCAATGTGTCATATTATGTATCTATCATATTTTTGTATAATAAACTAACATATAAAGTTGCCTACTTTTTTTTATTTGCCCCCTTAAGTATTTAAATTCTGATACCTACTTAAATGGAAATTATTTAAACCATAACTTACTTTTAAATAAAGGGATGACTCAGTTAACAATTAAGACCATCTAAAGAAGATACAGTGTGTTAAAACAATAGTCATGGTATTTTAAAAAATATAGTGGAAATTTGTATAACAGCTTTTGTTATTTATTAATATTTTTTTAAAAATAAATTTCCATCAAGTAACGGCTACCTCAATAGAATATAAATTAGTAAACAAAATAGAAGGTGTATCTACTATTTTATAGACTTTTTATCTGACATTCCTGTCTTATTTTATCAGTCTTCACATTTTGAGTTACATTTCTAGTTTAAACCTATAAGTAAATTTAGAATGACTTAATCAGTATAGGTATAAAGTTAAATACATATTTTAAAATTGTACCAAAAGTCCCTATATGATACCTACATTTTGAAAAAAAAAATTATAAGTAAACACTGAAGATGCCAATGCTGAGAACAGTAAGGTCACCCTGTATATAAATAAACCATTTTTTTGGCTTACCTAAATAAATATATATTTCAACGAAATTATTATTTATTATTTATTTAAATCCAACCTATTTAATCCAAATAAATATTTATTTGGGCCAAACAGTGTTATTTGTGATAAACAATATTTTATTTCAATTCAATAACAGGAACTAAGTACAATTTAAAAAATTATTTAAAAAAAATAATTATTTTGTTATGCCAAATAAATATTTATTTAATAGTAATATATATGATTTATAAGAAACAACACATTGTTTGGATTAAATATCGCAGGCTTGCTGACAAATAAATATTTTGTTGATAGAAATAAGTTATTATTTGCTATAAACACTTGTTTTCTCTATCAAAAAAACATTATTTTAATTAAATACCACATATTTGAAGCGCAATAAATAAATTATTTAAATCAAATAAAATTTAAATTTGTTTAAATATAATAAATTTTACTATCAGCAGTCAAATAATTTTGGACATATTTTCAAATAAATATTTGTTTGGACAATAGGAAATAAATATTTGTTTGGGCGAACTACATTTTTATTTAGTTTAAATAAATTATTTTTTCAGTGTATATTTAGACATGCAGATATATATATATATATGTATCGATGATATAGACCGACAAAAAAACTTTGTATTAGTTTATGTATTTTCGTTTTCCGTGGTTTTCTGTAAATACCTTGCATAATAAGTCGGTTTCAGCACAGGCATAGTCATAAATTGTTTGGACAACAACAATGAATGATTAAATTACATACCTTATATAAACAAGCAATAATTTAAACTGTTCTCTTATTGTTTTAAATATATATATTTTTTAATTTTAGAAATCATATTTACTTCTTCCTATGGCAATAATTATCTACTGTTTATTTCTCTTTATTTTACATATTATCTTTTTTTTTAGTTGGAAACGGATTTTAAACAAATCATGACGAAAAAATTGACATTATATATGGAGAATGGCCCAAATTAGCTGCAGCAATTTTGCAAGAAGCAGCGGAAAGACAAATCAAATATGGTACCCAATGATTTACTATAAATTAGATATCTTTAGCACCTACCTTTAGGTTAGTTTTAGTAATGTATGATAGATGGCGTGAGAGAATGTAAGTATGGAAAAAAGAAGAAGACTCTCTCTGCTCTCTCGGAAAAAAGTCGTGTCTGCAATGTTCGCTTCTAGTTGTAGTTTATTTAGTATTTAAATGATTGTAAAAGTTCTGCTGTATAGAAAATAAAGCTTTGTGAATTGATGCCGCTGGATGTCTTATTTATAAAGAAAAAAACAACAGGTTATGGGCCCAGAAACGGAATCAAGAAAAGTATAAAAGCGTAACCTAGAGAAGACAAATAACAAAAAAAAAAGAAAATGGCGAATTTAAGCGGTAAAAATAGTTTTAATGTGGAACTACTAAACAGTAGTAATTATCATACCTGGAAATTTAGAATGCATGTTCTATTGGAGGAAAAAGATGTTTATGAATTTATTGAACAGGAATATAAGGAAGCAGATTATACCGATGAGAAGAAAAAGATAGAAGCGAAAAAAAGAGATAGCAGATGTAAGTCCCTGATTGTTTAATGTCTTCATAACTGAACATTTGGTAAATGTACTGAAATCTTTGTCAGAATATTTTCCGGATAGTGACATTGATATTAAATGGGTACAAAATCCATTTATCATCAGAAGTTAAACTGCGATGCTAACCGTTCTGGATTATGAGGCATTCATAGATCTTCAAAGTTCATCCACATTAAAACACGCATTTGAGTCTGTGTCTCTGAATGAGTTTTGGGTTGGTGTTAGTAGTGAATACCCTGAAGTAGCCAAAAAGGCTATCTTAACTTCACTTCCATTTGTCACAACATATCGTTGTGAAACAGGTTTTTCAGCTTACACTAACACAAAAAACAAATTCAGGTCGAGATTGGATGCTACCCCAGATATGCGCATACAACTGTCGGACATAATACCAAACTATAAAGCAATTATTGATAAAACAGTGAAACAATTTCATTCTTCACATTAAAAATTAAAGTAAGTAAAGAATAAAGTTTTTTACTATTAAAATATTTCCAATAAAAAAATGTTCTTATTAAATTAGTGTCTTTAATTTGTAATAATTTGATATGGGGTTCCATTAAATAAAAGGTATTTGGTGGGTGTTCCGTAACCTTAAAAGTTTAGGAACCCCTGCTCAAAAATATGAAACAAAGTTTTAGGGTGAAATATGACGAAAAAAATAAAAATATATGCTTACTGTCGTCATCTTGCCCTCCTTTCCCCTACTTCAAATCAGATAGATATGAGAACATTAAAAACAGATACGAGTGATCGTAACGATGATCCAACTTGCAGCAAATTTTTAGAAAAGGGCATGAATACAAATAATTCCAGTATTGGTAACTAAAAAATTGTGTAGATATTGGCATGTGTTCTGAATTGGAGGAACTAAGCGATACCGAAAAGATCGCTATTTTCAAAAGTAAAATTACTATCGAAGATTTTGAATACCCTTTTAGCATTCACAATAAAAAGGGAAAGGATGTAAAATGTTATTTGTCTAGAAAACATTTAGAAGCTTTTCAATGGTTGACGTATTCTCATGCACGAAAAGGATTATTTTGTAAATTTTGTGTTTTATTTGTTCAACCTGGAGGTGTTTATAAGCAAAGTCAGTTAAATAAACTAGTAAAAGCACCGCTCGATAAGTACTCAAAACTTTTTGGAAAAGATGGTGATTTAGTTTGTCACCAAAATTTTCGATACCACCAAGAAGCAGTCGAACAAGCTAATTTTTTTCTAAAAAAATGGCCAACATGTCAATTGTCAAATGAAAACTTGTTACAGGTGTTAAAAAATGACAAAAGATTAATACCAATTATTGAAGGCATAATATTGCTAGGACGACAAAATATTGCATTTAGGTCGTACCGGGACGATGGATTCAATTTGGAGGCTATCAATTCGAATAAAAATAGCGAAGGAGAACGAAATATAATTATTGCGGAAACTTTTAGGCCATTTTGGAATACAGAGCCAATGGAGATCCGGATTTAAGGGAACGTCTAACAACATCTTCTCCACGATCTACTTACATTAGCAAAATTATTCAAAACGAGTTTATTTCCATAATTGGTCAAGAAATATCAGATGTCATCATAAAACGAGTAAATGGGGTACGTTTTATAGTATTATATTTGATGAGACCACTGATATTTCTAGAAAAAGTCAAATGTCATTGTTTATAAGGTACCTACGTCTTTTCTGGTGAAATACGTGATGATTTTTTATGTTTTATTGGCAGCTACAAAGAAAATTATGAATCTGAAGATTTACAAACATTAGAACCCACATTGACCGGTAAAGTTTTAGCGACCACAGTTTTTCGTGCATTACAACGGTAGGGGGGAGTCGGCTAATCGTGCGCATGTCTATATGTCCATAACCGGCGGTATAAAATTCGAAATCGGTATTCAGGCACCATCCCATGCCAAGCCTGTGTACTATGACATATGAGTCTGGTGGATCGCTTTACTTTACTTATCCAAAATGGTCGTTTACGTGTACTAGTAGATGCTTCGAATAAAATATGACGTAAGTATTTCCATTTTTACATTTTTTGATAATCGTGTGCGTTAATACATTGCTTATTGAGTTCTCTTGACACTGATATATATATAATTTAGGCAACAAAATGTTTTATAGAATTTCACATCGAATCTGTCACTTTCGGTTAATCGGGCGCAGTGCGCACGATTAGCCGCCATGTATTTAGCATTGTTAAGAATGCGTTGTAAATAACAAGGCCACAAAAAAGGGGTCAGGCTACGTTTACTATATATTCTTGGGGTCGCTTAATCCAAATCCGAGGTCCAAAAAAGTCAGCACGTCAGAGTTTCGGCATAACCTCAAAAGAACCCATAATTGCAGTCTTAAATATCTTAGATTATAATATTTTGCATTCTTGCAGATGCCGAAATACCAACGTAAGACAACAAAGGCGCAATGGAATTCAGAAACCATGATTCAGGCTTTAAGATTTGTTGAAAATGGAGGAGCAGTATGCCAGGCTGGTAAAAGATTCAATATCCCAGAGTCTTCGATACAAAAAAGAAGGCAAGCCTATAACGATGGACTTGATGTTGTAGGACCACATATGGGCAAGTACTGTGTCTTTTCGCCCGATCAAGAAAAGGCGTTAACAGACCATGTTCTTAAGTTGGCAACACTTTATTATGGTATAAATAAAGTTCAACTCAGAAAATTAGCCTTTTCCTTTGCCGAAAGTAACCAGATAAAACACAACTTTAAGGTTGAATTCAAAATGGCCGGAAAAGACTGGTATTACGGATTTCTTAAGAGAAATCCAGAAATATCGCTAAGGAAACCGGAACCCACTAGCATCAATCGAATCTCAGCTTTTAACAAAGATCTTCTTCTTCTTCTTCTTGTGCATATTCACTAACGAATGTTTGCTATCACATGACTCATCTGTGTTCCGTCCCTGGCCGTATGTATTAGACTTTCCCCCGTTCGTAATCCGGTCCATTGTCTTATATTGCGCAGCCACGACAGCTTCTTTCTTCCTATTCCTCTTCTTCCCTCTATTTTGCCCTCGAAAATCAGTTGTAATAACTGGTACTTCGTATTTCGCATTATGTGCCCTAGGTATGCGGTTTTTCTTTTCTTAATTATTAGCAGTAGTTCACGTGCACGGTTTATTCTTCGTAAGACACTCTCGTTGGTTTCTCGGGCCGTCCATGGGATTTTCAGCATTCTGCGGTATGCTCACATCTTAAAGGCTTCTATTTTATTCATTGTGGTCACCATATTCTTTGAAAACCTAAAAAAATTATACGACAAATTCAAGTTTAAGGAGGATGCAATATTCAACGTAGACGAAACTGGAATTTCCACTGTACAGAAGCCATGCAAGGGACTCGGGCCCAAGGGGGTTAAACAATTTGGTGCTAAGACATCTGGTGAAAGAGGGAAAACAGTTACTGTTATCTGCTGTTTTATTGTTTCTGGAAATTTCTACGTGCCACCAATGTCCATATTTCCCCGCATTATAATGACGAATACCTTAACTAACAATGGACCTTCTAATGCAATTTATTCCTGTTCAAATAGTGGCAATGAAAAGCTTTTTCACAACTGGCTAGAACACTTTAACAAAACTGTAAAATCATCAAAGGATGAACCTGTCTTATTGCTCCTGGACAATCATTCCAGCCATATTTCTTTACCAATTTTTGACTATTGTAAAGAAAACGGTATTATATAACTATTAGATGTAAGTTTTTATGGTCCATTAAAAGCAGCGTTTAACAGGAAATGTGACTATCACCTAGTATCGGCAGAAAGAATCACACAATACGATTTGTCTGCTATATTTAACAAAGCCTATACTCTTGTGGCTACAATGTGTAACGGTTCGCTCTTGTCAGTATTAATTTGCTTATTTTGCCTTGATAACTAATTGATTTATTAAACTTAAAAGTTACTTTCAAATGTATTGTGCTAAATTGTTACCTTGAATTTTAATAAGGCTCGATTACCTTTCGATGATATTTCTTGTTGCCAGTAGATTTCTTTCTTGTACCTTCTCTATATTCCCTATATAATAGAGTAGTCCACTGTATCTACAGATGGGTTTTCAGCAAAAAGCGCTTTGCTAATTTACTTTAAAAAAAATTTGTACCATACACAATTGGTTATTTTCTCTTGTTTATTTTATTCTCTAGTAGTAGAGTAAACCCGGGCAATAGTCCGCACCGGGGTAAAAGTCCTATTGCTTACAGCGCCGCCACGTGTGAAGTAATTCTTTCATCCCGTCCACCAAAAGAATACACTTCTGTAGTTTGTATTCCAGTGTGAGTTAGGTGATGACCGAATGTGCACGCTTCGAGAAAATGAGGTAAGTCGTAAATTTCAATTTTTAATGTAATTTTCTGTACGTGTATCGTAAGTAGTAGATTTAATAAAATAAGTGACAACAAAAAAATTATGCAGTAGTTTCGAAGAGTGATATTAAAGCTTTCATAATCTCCACTGGACCAATTTTATTCAACATGGCGGCTACATTCTTTAATATATCGCCAGACACTTCGGGGCAAAAGTCCGCGCTGTGCGGAGTTTTGCCCCAGGTATGCGGACTTTTACCTCAAAGCTAATTTTGAAAATTTTATTGCAGAAATTATAAACGAAAAACAACAAGGCAACCAATAACGCCAAATATGATAGATAAAGCGAAGGCAAAGCAACGGCAAGGCTGTTCGATTAGATCCATAGCTAAAGATTTCAAGGTTGATGAATCGTTGTTACGCAAGAGACTAAAGCTTGGTTTTGGGGTTACAAAACTGGGTAAATTCAAGCGAACTATAACTGATGAACAGGAGGCTTTTTTAGCTGATCATTGTCGTCAGATGGACCTCAGATTTTACGGGGTTACTAATAAATTATTTAGACACCTAGCTTATCAATTTGCCTCACAAAACAACATCACACATCACTTCAATAACACCACGAAAATGGCTGGCGAACACTGCGGTCCTAAGAAAAGAGGCGGCAATGTGATATATTTTCATTTTGGGTTTTTGATATTAATGTCTTAGTTAGGATGACCTAGATCTAAAAATCAATTTTTTTTTGCGAGAAAAAATTCCTTTTCGATATAAACGAAAAATTTTTTAGCGGCAACTTTGATACGTCATCAATTTTCTAACGAAAAAGGCGATAAAGAATGTATCCTAATAAGAAAGCGGCAAATTTACCCAAGCCGCTTTTTAACGCGGCAACATGTACAATTATTATACTTAGATACCAAGCAAGAAGGCGGCAAAGCTCAATTACTTATCGAAAAGACCGTTAATTTAAATAACCTACGTCGATTTAAGAAATCTTTGGGCAATACGTCAGACATTCCTAAGATGAAAAGGGGCATCTTTATGTTCCTTAGGAAAAAGACCGCAAAGTATATATTACGACCTTTACTTTAAAAACAACATGTATATTACGTCAGTTTATGCAGATTTAAAAAACGGTATTCGATTTATTACCACCATTTGTTTATGTATTAAATAAGTACGACGTCACCAGTTACAAGGCAAGAAGGCTACATCGGAATTCACAAATAGGCGGGATATATTTTTTTCTCTCTGTGATTTAGTTATTATGAGACCTAAACAATTATTTTTAAGATACCAAGTGAAGTTAGTGCTCAAAAGGTAAGCTAAAAACATCTATTTATAATTTAAATTTTCTACGGCGCGCGGCGTGTCCAAAAATTGCATTTTAAAGGTCAACAAAAATATTTATTTAATAAAAAATTATGCTTAATGTTTGTTCGGGTTTGTTAACAATGTAACATAGCTGATCTCATATTGGAAGGATTAAATATTATCTGTAACTATACAGAGTCAGTCAGAAATACGTCAACTTATTTTATTTTTTAAATTATTTTAAATGGAACGCACTGTACATTTTTGTATGAATTATTTTGTTTTACATTCTTGACGTATTATTTGATTCGACCCCCTCCATCGTTTTTTTTTCTGCAATGGGGTTATACACGAGTAACGGTACAATAAAGTCAAAATTATTACTGACTGGGGAGTAACAAAAGTTAATTAAAAACAGATAGGGGGCCAAGCCATATAAAAACATTAACTAACAGCCGTATTCACTAAAGGGGTTTTAATTTAAAACTGCCCTAAATTGGCAGTTCTAGGTTTTAAATGATAAGTGTCAGAATAAGTCAACTAAGTATTTTATTGTAAAAACTTTTTTTTTAATTTATAAGGAAAAAAGTATTGTAGTGCATACTGTGTTCTTTAATAGAACTAAAACTATATTTGCAACAACATCTAGGTAAAATTATTTATCAGTAAAATGATTTGATTGCAAGAAAATCAAATTAACACAAGCGTTATATGGCATATCAAAATAATGCCACGTTCAAAACACAACTGGGCGTCTATAAGATCTAAATATTTTGATGGTCTAAATTTTAAAACCCCTTTAGTGAATACGGGTGTAAATATTCAGTAATAAAAGTTAAAACAAATTTTCCAAATAAAGACCAGCTATTGACAGTATTGGTATATATACAGGGTACGTCAAAAAAACACTTTGCTTAATCAATATATAAAATTAATAAAAACATAAGTATTCTGTTATTATACATTAGTACAGAAATAAAAGGTAATGTATTATTATAGATGTTTCCTAGTAGAAGTCAGAAAATATTAACTAAGGCACTAGAGCTAAATTATCAGGCTAGTAGTTGGAAAACGTAAAATTGAATGTTCAACAATTAACAATCCGACCAAGTTGGATACCACGGGAAAAAAGAGAAAATATGTTCAACAGGACATTGAGAACACTTCAAGTACAAACAATTTTGATGTTTTGATACAAGATCCCAATAAAAATGGTAGGTGTTCTTTGTATGATTGATGATTACAAATCTAAAAAATAGTTACTAATTTATTCGTCATGGCCAATAACATAATTATTTTTATTATTTTTTAGACAATATCCTCGATGATGACAGTACAGTGGTTCAGGAAAAGGAAAATATGGATCCTATAGTAACAATCTCTATTGACCCAAACAATTACGGTAGGTACTGTTTTTAAATAATAATTTACTTAACTAGAACAGAGGTTTTTTTATTTTTTAGAAACACATGCTTACCAAGGCCAGACTGATGTTCGGTTAGATAAAGCACTACCAAATAATGCAGGGGATGAATCTTAAGTTTCAAGCTACCTTGGTAATCAGTCTTTTCCTGACATAGATATTTCTTACATCAGTGATTTTATTTATGTTAAGGATACAGATGAATTAAAATTGCTAGATGCGTCCTTTCAGAGTAGCATTTTCAATGATATCGAAAAGGAGCAAAAGGACGAAAACTTTGATACTAAAGATCTAGCGACACCAGTAAAGACCCCAAATAAATTACCAGAAACTTGTAATACTTCCGACGGTCAAGAAGAACTTTTGAAGGAAGTTACGAAGCCCGGGAAAGTTCGTCAAAGAAAAAAGTACGAACTGTCAGTGCAGAAACGAAAGGAAACAAAATTAGAAAACAAAAGAAACATGTACTTGGTTAGACCGCCATGTAAAGATTCCTGTACTAAGAAATGCAAAAATAGCATTTCTGAAAATATTAGATTTACGATTAATGAGGAATTTTGGAAACGAAACTGGACAGAACAAAGATGATTTATTTTAAGGCATACTGAAAAATTAGATGTTAAGAAGAAAAAAGCAGGTTCTTTAAGAAATCATACTTTTTGTTATTACCTTCAAAATGAAAAAGGACAGCGATTTCAAGTATGTAAAGTATTCTTTTTGACAACATTAGGATACAAACAAAGCAATGATAAGGTCCTTCAAAATGTTTTACATGGTAGCGAAAATCATACTTTAGTAAAACCCGATTTAAGAGGTATTTATGAATTTGTTTTATTTTTTTGCCAAAAACAAATATTAATTTTATAAGATTTTGTTTAAGTACTAATTATTCCAATTTTTAAAAACATATTAAGTAGTGTTATACTAAAAAAAATAAGCATTATTATATACAGCTTGTTTGGAAAACTATATAGAGCAATGAAATAACATATACTTTTAACTTCTAGGGACGAATTCAGCTCGAACGATATTTGACAAAGACATAATAAGGAGTCACATTTTTAGCTTTCGACCTAAATGAATATTAAATGATCCTGTAACAGCATTAATAATTCCATTTTATACCCCACCCAATAATTAGGGTCTAGTTTAAGGTAGATTCCCAATCAAATTTTTTACAACGTATTAGCGGGCTGCGAGCTATGTTACGGACTCTCTCTCTCTCTCTTTAGGAGATGTCAACGTTCAGCTGTAATAAAAAGAGAATTATATGAAGTTACCAATCATCGGTCACTTCATATTACATGTTTAAATTACTAATTTAGATGTACCCTTAATAGATAATTTGTTTTGTGGAAAATTACATCAGTATTGGGTATTGTTATAATTATCTTTATTTACATATTTTAAACATTAAAAATCTACGCACACCAATTAAAGGTGTAATTTAATTTAAAATCTGACAAGATTTAGATTGAATTATGGATGTGATAAATTGCCTTATTTAAATAAAAAACTCATTTTAGGTATTATTGGATATTATTATCTACAATTAAGTATTGCGCCGAAATATATCTAATTAAAAAATTTGATATTTAACATTAAGATTGCGGGGGTGATATAAACTAAAAGAGAGTTAATATCATATTTCCATTGTTTTTAGGCATAATTAAGTACTGTTGTTGCATAGTAATTTATAGTACTCTTGTTGCGTAGAAGAACTATCTTCAAAAGTAAAAATTGAACAATAAACTTCTTAATTCTGCGTAAAATATGATGACATTTAAAATAAATTTAATTGGCTCTTTATGGTAATTACAACAAGAAAATCCTATTAAATTACGTTTCTGGGATTAAAGTTGGTTTAGTAACCTATAATTAGCGACAACAAAATTATGTAAAATAATACAATTGATTAGATCTAATCAATTTTCTTTTACATTGTATCACCTAATTTAAATATTATCCTTTCATTTTTTTGTAAATTATTTCTGAATTTAACTATAAAAAGTGCGAAAAACTAGCACGCATCATACACACAACTTCTATCAGTAAGATAGTAAACCAAAAAATAGTTCTCCAATAATAGTAGTGTATATGTACTGCATCGAGGTAAGTTTTTTTTATTATTTAATTTTATTAAAAATTTATCTGTTGAAAAGGGTGGGTAACTATGGAAACATTTTTTTTAGGAAGGTCTCCCTTGTATTAATAGTGCAAATAAAGAAATATATTTTGAAGGGTGTTGTTGGGTAGGTGGTGTTTTGTTTTAATTTTTTTTTATATTTTAATATTACTTGTTAAATTGACATTATATTAACAATTGTGTTAATTTATTTTTTTAGTATCCATTAATAAAAAAGAAACAACGATTTTTTAAATATTATCAAACACCTGACGAGCTTTTTATACTTCATACTCACCGTAAAAGGAGACACTGATAAAAACTTCGGTAATTTACCGATAAAATATTCACGATTGAATACCACAAATATTGATGAATTTAAACTGTTTGAGTGTGCCCTAAAACTTTATCAATTTGGGTTCGATGAAACTGAAGGTATTATACCACCACTACCAAATATTTCCACGAACCCTGCTATAATGCCATCATCATCATCATCGTCCCAGTCGTCATCAATTCAGGCACCTCAATCTCGTTCAAATACGCCACCGCTACCACTTCATAATACAAAAATATCCAGCAGCAGCAGCACAAAAAATAATCAACAACATGAAGTTGTTATTAACGATGTAGACTTAGATGTAATTGAAGTCAATTTATCGCAAGAAGATATTCAATATTTTAATAATAATGGGAAATATTAATATTTTATTGTATAAGCAGTCTCTTCTTTTTTTATATTGGTAAGCAAATTTAGTTCTCTTATTAAAATATAGTTTTTGTGAAATATTTTAATTGATCTTGCTATTTTTTCACTCATATTGCAGAACAAAAATTAATGGTTTTTTATTTTATTTTTAGGTGTATGGGTATTATTAGAAATTAAGGTATTTTAATCATATATTGTACATATTGGATTTAAATTTATGACCAGCTAAGCTACGTTAATTAGAAGGTAAGAGAAAAGAGATGTTAACTTAAATTGTTTAATTTAAATTGGCTCTTTTTTTTCTTTTTAGACATATAAAAAAGGAGCCACAGCTAAGCTACGCTATTAAAAAGTAAGAGAAAAAGATGTGAACTTAAATTGTTTAATTTAAATCGCTTTTTTTTCTTTTTAGACATAAAAGAAACAGAGAGAGAACAACGCAGAGCAGTACTCCATATTTTAATATTAATATTATTACACAATAAAAAAAACAAAATCATGGCTTCACCACATCATAGAGAAAGAACCTTCTACAGAAGGTATATTAGAAAAATTATTAAATGTACCATTTGTCCATACCAAGAAAATGGTAAGGTTCGCGTTCTATATTTAGAACGCGAACAGGATTTAGAAGCTACTGCTATTCAACAAAATCGAAATCATGCACCATCTCAACTATTCAATCCTAAGTGCCCCATTTGTTTGGCACCCACTCTGATATCATGTCAAATGTTTTTAAGAAACGAAGAGTGGGTGAATACCAATAAAGATGTTATTTTAATCCAAGCTATTCCACCTCCGCCACCTCTCTTTTCTATGTTGGATGATTTCTATCCCCCACCACATCACACCTCAGCTGCTAGGCAACGGCTACGACAACAACCACAACCACCATTCAGCAAATCGATTACCCCCACTACCCCAACAACAACAACAACAACAGTTGTATGTATCAACTTTTACACCCACTCGGGCAGCAGCAGCAACGACAAGAAACAGTAGCAGCACTAGTATTAGTACTAAACAAATAACAGACAATCTTTAAATGTAATATTTTTATTGTGTAATAATATTAATAAATATAATATATGTTTTACAAAAAATAAAAAATTAAAAATGATAAGAGGTATACAAATAGTTTTATTTCCCTTTGTTAAGATTACTATTACTTTGATACCAATGTCTTAGTAAATATACATTTTCTTTAGCACAACCTAAATTATTAAATTTATGTTTATTACAAAAATAATTTTTACAATTATCTAACCTTAAAGTTTGTAAATTTTTACATCCTAAATCAAATAAGTCAATTATTTCATTTGAAATTAAATTATTTAACCATTTCTTTTTCTCAATGCCCTTAACGAATATTTTTTGGTCTTTAACAATATTTTTTATAAAAAGGGTAATATTTTCATAAGGTAAATATTTAATAGTATCAAAATTATCCCAGTAAAGTCCATGCAAATTGTTAGTGATCCATTCCATATGTTTTTTAACAGTAAAATTTAAATAATTTAGAGGTTGTATTAGATTAATGTGTCGATGAAATACACACCCACTTTTTATATTTACAATGGCAATCTCCTTACAAATGAACTTGCCCTCTTTATATTGAAATCCTTGGAAATCTAAGTTATACATTTTAAAAAAAATTAAAATACCTTTACAGTACTTGTAAGTGGGTTATAGTTAACTAAACGATCATGTAATATAAGACAATAGGCTACAGTTTTTGCAGGTACAGATTTACTAGTTTCAAATTCTATACGTATATCGACAGCACCCCCTTTCAAGACGTCCTCTCCTTGTCGTGAACAGTCAACAACTGTAAGTGGTGCTATCGATTTAAAATTTATAGGACTGAGACAAGGGTCACTGTATTGCCTATGATAATATGAATTTTGAAAGTTAACATACATGTGATAAAGTATTGCATATTTATTATTATCAAAGTCTAAATTTAAATTGTCATATGGAAATAGTTCAGAATTTAAATAGACTTTTAAATTCGTTAAATTCTTCTTCTTCTTAAAGTGCCAAGCAGATTCTTGCGTAGGCGACCGTCTATTTACATCCTGTCAGATTTCTCTATTTAGAGCAGCATTTTGGAGAGACATAAAGTCGTGTATTCCTGTTCATTGTCGAATGTTCCTGAGCCATGAAAGTTTTTTTCTTCCTATTCCCCCTATATTTCTTCCTTCGATTTTTCCTTGGAGGATAAGACGTTGGAATTCGTAGCGAGGACCACGCAGGATGTGACCCAGATAGGAAGTATTTCTCTTCTTAATGGCGTCGAATAGTTCACGGCTGGTCAGACCGGCTCTTTTAAGGACTTCTTCATTTCTTACCAGATCTGTCCAAGGGATCCTAAACATTCTTCTAAGAGTCCACATTTCAAATGCCTCCAGTCTGTTTATCGAGGTTACTTTAAGAGTCCAGGCTTCGACACCATACAACAGGACGGACCAGACATAACACTTAACCATTCTGTACCTGAGTTGAAAGCTGAGATCATTATTTGTTAGGAATTTTTTAAGTTTAAGGAAAGTTGATCGAGCTTGTTCAATTCTGCTTCTGATCTCGACTTCTGGATCCCATTTGTTGGTAACGAGGCAGCCCAGGTTATTTGCTGTGACTCTTGGTTGCAGAAGAAATGTATTATTTGCTGTTTCGAATGATTCTTTGATGCTCGACCACATTTCTTCAACGTCTTCTGAGTTTGAGGAATTAATCAGTTGGTGATTTAAATGCTGCTCAAAGCTGAATTTCGTATCAGCATCTTTAAGTAGTTTTGGGTCGATTCTTTTGGTGACTTTCCTTTTCTTGCCTTTTGACAATCGCAGTTTGACGTTAGCGCATAACGGAATATGATCTGATTCTATGTCGGCTCCGGGTAGTGTGGTGGTTTTGGTTATCGTATTTCTGAATCTCCGGTTTATTAATATGTAATCTATTTGATTGCGAACTATATGGTTGTCGTTGTCTTGTGGTGACTTCCATGTGTATAGTCGTCGAGGTGGTAGTTTATACCATGTATTTGTGACCACAAGATCTTTTTCCTCGCAGTATTCTATTAACCGCTTCCCACTTTCATTTCTTATACCAAGGCCGTGCTCACCCACTATGTTTTCGACACGACCTTTGCCGATCTTTGCATTGAAGTCCCCCAATACTATATTTATTTCATGTTTCTTTGTTAACTTAAGTGCTTCGTCTAGATGTTTATAAAATCTCTCTATATCTTCTTTGGTTCCGTCAGTGGTAGGAGCATAGATTGGAATAACATTAATGTTGATCGGTCTTCCCGCCAGTTGGACAAGCATGACTCTTTCCGAAATGGGTAGAAAGCACTTAACCGATTTACAGAGACTCTCATCTATCAGGAGACCCACACCATTTCTGTGATTTCGTACGGCCGCTGTGCTCCCAGAATAGTAAAACGCTTTTCCATTCGAACGAACCATTCCAGAGTCTAGCCATCTAACTTCGCTTACTCCAAGGATACCCATCTTCATTCTCTCCATCTCTTGAATTAGATTTTGTAGTTTGCCAGTGGCAAACAAAGTTCTTACATTCCATGTTGCGACTTTGATTTTCCTATCAAGTTGGAACCGGGAGATTCTTCGCACCCCTTGACCATTAAAGGTCTGCCCGGGACTAGGGGCCATTTGTAATAGTTCTTCCATCATGATAGGGTATGGACGGATGTCCTGGGGAAAATAATGCGGTGGTTTCCCACTTGCCTTCCGCATCGCAGTTCCACAGCCTGTACACTGCTCCAGTTTAGCCTGTGGAAATCCAATAATGAGCCGGTCAAAGGTATTTCCTTGTGCGCCTCATCTTGGTACTGAGGATCGCTGCTGCCCTTCCTCAGACGCTACTTATCACCATATCTGGCTACCCTCACTTGGTTTAGCCTGTGGGTCAACACAGTTACCAGGGTGTGGCGCTTGGAGCCATCAAGTGAGAGTTGGGTGTCTCGTGAGGACCTGTTGAACTAAACCTCCGCCCGTCTATGACGCTTGGATTGACCGTTTAGAACAAAAGGTACTACCTCTCCGACACATCCCTACACCCAATTACAATGATGAAACTGACTCATATTTTTGTTTAAATTGATTTTCATATGTGTTTGAAGGCCAAAAAATAGATAGCGTGGGCGATCTAATAAATTGCTAGATTTGACAGCCCATGTATGGTTTTTTGTCTGTTGTAGCTGAGGCAACTCATGAAGTTCCCAAGTCCTAAAGGCAATATTCAATTCCCTATTACTTTCAAATTGTTTAAGTAGTTTCAATTTTTGGTAATCTGCCACTGTTATATGAGGCATTTTCCACAATACCTTACTAAGGGGTACTTTATAAGTTTCATTTTTGTTTTCATCCTGTACAATGGCATTTAGGTCGGTATTGCTTCGTATTAATATTAACTGTTGTCGGGTATTCATAATAATTTTATGAAAATCTTCCGCAAATCCCATCAGTGTTTTCAAGGGTATACAAACATTAAAATTACCCTTATCATCCAACACCTCGGGTGTGGCTCCTATTTCCCATCCTGCATTACGTAGTCCTTTAAGTTCAGATTCCACAAAAGATGCATAACCTTTCATTGTAGATGTAATGCCTGGATTTCTAACTCGATCAATGACCAAACCTCCAAGTTCATATCGGATTTCGTCAAATAAAAAGGTAATGCCATTATTTACAAAATGAACATTTTTACTAAACGCATTATCACTCTTCAATAACTTCCCCTCGATATATAAAACACTTTGACTTGGTAGGGTGTAAAGATCCTGTGTTTGTATAGGTATTCTTATTTCATCATTATTATTTAAAGTTGAAGATGAATACTGCCGTCCTAAGAAAAGAGGCGGCAATGTGATATATTTTCATTTTGGGATTTTGATATTAATGTCTTAGTTAGGATGACCTAGATCTAAAAATCAATTTTTTTTTTTGCGAGAAAAAATTCCTTTTCGATATAAACGAAAAATTTTTTTGCGGCAACTTTGATACGTCATCAATTTTCTAACGAAAAAGGCGATAAAGAATGTATCCTAATAAGAAAGCGGCAAATTTACCCAAGCCGCTTTTTAACGCGGCAACATGTACAATTATTATACTTACCTACGTCGATTTAAGAAATCTTTGGGCAATACGTCAGACATTCCTAAGATGAAAAGGGGCATTTTTATGTTCCTTAGGAAAAAGACCGCAAAGTATATATTACGACCTTTACTTTAAAAACAACATGTATATTACGAAAGTTTATGCAGATTTAAAAGGCGGTATTCGATTTATTACCACCATTTGTTTATGTATTAAATAAGTACTACGTCACCAGTTACAAGGCAAGAAGGCTACATCGGAATTCACAAATAGGCGGGATATATTTTTTTCTCTCTGTGATTTGGTTATTATTAGACCTAAACAATTATTTTTAAGATACCAAGTGAAGTTAGTGCTCAAAAGGTAAGCTGAAAACATCTATTTATAATTTAAATTTTCTACGGCGTGTCCAAAAATTGCATTTTAAAGGTCAACAAATATATTTATTTAATAAAAAATTATGCTTAATGTTTGTTTGGGTTTGTTAACAATGTAACATAGCTGATCTCATATTGGAAGGATTAAATATTATCTGTAACTATACAGAGTCAGTCAGAAATATGTCAACTTATTTTATTTTTTAAATTATTTTAAATGGAACGCACTGTACATTTTTGTATGAATTATTTTGTTTTACATTCTTGACGTATTATTTGATTCGACCCCCTCCATCGTTTTTTTTTCTGCAATGGGGTTATACACGAGTAACGGTACAATAAAGTCAAAATTATTACTGACTGGGGAGTAACAAAAGTTAATTAAAAACAGATAGGGGGCCAAGCCATATAAAAACATTAACTAACAGCCGTATTCACTAAAGGGGTTTTAATTTAAAACTGCCCTAAATTGGCAGTTCTAGGTTTTAAAAGACAAGTGTCAGAATAAGTCAACTAAGTATTTTATTGTAAAAACTTTTTTTTCTAATTTATAAGGAAAAAAGTATTGTAGTGCATACTGTGTTCTTTAATAGAACTAAAACTATATTTGGAACAACATCTAGGTAAAATTATTTATCAGTAAAATGATTTGTTTGCAAGAAAATCAAATTAACTCAAGCGTTATATGGCATATCAAAATAATGCCACGTTCAAAACACAACTGGGCGTCTATAAGATCTAAATATTTTGATGGTCTAAATTTTAAAACCCCTTTAGTGAATACGGGTGTAAATATTCAGTAATAAAAGTTAAAACAAATTTTCCAAATAAAGACCAGCTATTGACAGTATTGGTATATATACAGGGTGTCCCGAAATTAGGTGACAATATTTTAAGGGGATAAAGTACATCCAAAAATAGGACTAAAATCCTCTATTAATATACCTTCAAAAACGCTTCGTTATGGGGCTAGAGCCCCCCGAATGGAAGCTATGATGAGCGGTTTTTTCAGAATATCTCAGAAACTGATTGAAGTATCAAAACAAAATTTGATACATGTTTTACCCATGACAAGACATAATAAACGGTTTGTTTAGCTTAGGTGTATTTCTTCCAGTGGCGTCTCACTGGGTAGGTAGTGAGGAGAATATTGCCCTAACTTTTTTATTTGTAGGATTTTTTAACGCCAGGTGCAATTTTTAAAAGCACTAAAGTCTTCTATGGAAAAAAGATACTCTTGCTTCATTTCGGTAGGATTCACCATTTTTCAGTAAAATCGATTTAAAAATTTTCGGTTTTTTACAAGCCGTTGAAAAGGCTAAGGTGTTTTTTGCATATCTCAGCAAACACTTGATATTAAAACATAAAATTTATTAGAAGTTCTACTAGCGATAAGGCATATTTATTAAAGGATGTAACATTAAAATATTTTTCCAGTGGTGTCGCACGGATTGGAGCCTAAAGTAAATATTACTATTTTTTTTTTATTTGAGGGGCTTTCCTTTTATACCATTTTCAAATCTCCGTGCCTCACAAAACACGCAGGTCTAGATTTTGCATCCAACAAAATGGAAATCATTTCGAACATTTGCTTAAGAATTGGTTTCCCGTGTGGTTTTAAAATTAAATTTGATTTGCAATTTGTTATTCTTTTTTGTTTTATTTTAAGTCTCTTATACAAATAAATATTTAAAAAACAAGGTCTAAAAATCTGTTGAAAACCTTATATTCTGTCAAATTACAAAAAATTTAAAAATTTTAAAAAATTACATTAAAAGTATGAAAGCCCCTCAAATTAAAAAAAAAATTGTAATATGCAATTTTAATGTTACATCCTTTAATAAATATGCCTTGTCGCTAGTAGAACTTCTAATAAATTTCATGTTTTAATATTTAGTGTTTGCTGAGATATGCAAAAAAACACCTTAGCTTGTAAAAAACGATTTTACTGAAAAATGGTGAATCCTACCGAAATGAAGCAAGAGTATCTTTTTTTAATAGAAGACTTTAGTGCTTTTAAAAATTGCATCTGGCGTTAAAAAATCCTACCAATAAAAAAGTTAGGGCAATATTCTCCTCACTGTCTACCCAGTGGGACGCCACTGGAAGAAATACACCAAAGCTAAACAACCCGTTTATCATAGCTTCCATTCGGGGGGCTCTAGCCCCATAACGAAGCGTTTTTGAAGGTATATTAATAGAGGATTTTAGTCCTATTTTTGGATGTACTTTATCCCTTTAAAATACTGTCACCTAATTTCGGGACACCCTGTATAGGGTACGTCAAAAAAACACTTTGCTTAATCAATATATCAAATCAATAAAAACATAAGTATTCTGTTATTATATATTAGTATAGATATAAAAGGTAATGTATTATTATAGATGTTACCTAGTAGAAGTCAGAAAATATTAACTAAGGCACTAGAGCTAAATTATCAGGCTAGTATTGGAAAACGTAAAATTGAATGTTAAACAATTAACAATCCGACCAAGTTGGATACCACGGGAAAAAAGAGAAAATATGTTCAACAGGACATTGAGAACACTTCAAGTACAAACAATTTTGATGTTTTGATACAAGATCCCAATAAAAATGGTAGGTGTTCTTTGTATGATTGATGATTACAAATCTAAAAAATAGTTTCTAATTTATTCGTCATGGCCAATAACATAATTATTTTTATTATTTTTAGACAATATCCTCGATGATGACAGTACAGTGGTTCAGGAAAAGGAAAATATGGATCCTATAGTAACAATCTCTATTGACCCAAACAATTACGGTAGGTACTGTTTTTAAATAATAATTTACTTAACTAGAACAGAGGTTTTTTTATTTTTTAGAAACACATGCTTACCAAGGCCAGACTGATGTTCGGTTAGATAAAGCACTACCAAATAATGCAGGGGATGAATCTTAAGTTTCAAGCTACCTTGGTAATCAGTCTTTTCCTGACATAGATATTTCTTACATCAGTGATTTTATTTATGTTAAGGATACAGATGAATTAAAATTGCTAGATGCGTCCTTTCAGAGTAGCATTTTCAATGATATCGAAAAGGAGCAAAAGGACGAAAACTTTGATACTAAAGATCTAGCGACACCAGTGAAGACCCTAAATAAATTACCAGAAACTTGTAATACTTCCGACGGTCAAGAAGAACTTTTGAAGGAAGTTACGAAGCCCGGGAAAGTTCGTCAAAGAAAAAAGTACGAACTGTCAGTGCAGAAACGAAAGGAAACAAAATTAGAAAACAAAAGAAACATGTACTTGGTTAGACCGCCATGTAAAGATTCCTGTACTAAGAAATGCAAAAATAGCATTTCTGAAAATATTAGATTTACGATTAATGAGGAATTTTGGAAACGAAACTGGACAGAACAAAGATGATTTATTTTAAGGCATACTGAAAAATTAGATGTTAAGAAGAAAAAAGCAGGTTCTTTAAGAAATCATACTTTTTGTTATTACCTTCAAAATGAAAAAGGACAGCGATTTCAAGTATGTAAAGTATTCTTTTTGACAACATTAGGATACAAACAAAGCAATGATAAGGTCCTTTAAAATGTTTTACATGGTAGCGAAAATCATACTTCAGTAAAACCCGATTTAAGAGGTATTTATGAATTTGTTTTATTTTTTTGCCATCAACAAATATTAATTTTATAAGATTTTGTTTAAGTACTAATTATTCCAATTTTTAAAAAACATATTAAGTAGTGTTATACTTAAAAAAATAAGCATTATTATATACAGCTTGTTTGGAAAACTATATAGAGCAATGAAATAACATATACTTTTTACTTCTAGGTACGAATTCTGCTTGACCGATATTTGACAAAGACATAATAAGGAGTCACATTTTTAGCTTTCGACCCTCAGTATCCCACTATAGAAGGGAGCATGCTCCTCACAGAAGATATCTGCCCAGCGATATATCAACAGCTCTCATGCATAAAGATTTCTTGGAAAAATACCCTGATATGATATGCTCTTACGAAGTTTATCGGGTATGTATCAAACAGCTAAACATATCATTTACAAAACTAGGACATGAGGAATGCGAAATGTGTGCCGTATTTCAACAACAGGGACACGCCGAAAAACAACCAGACTGTGCGACGTGTGAAAGCTATGATAAGCATATCCAAAAAGCAAAAGATTCACGAGAACTATATAGACAAGATTCAGATTCATTAAGAACACAAGAAGACATATGTTTCTCTGCGGACCTTCAAAAGGTGATCATGCTTCCGCGCTTGGAACAATTTAAAATCGCTCTTTTTACACCAAGGATTGTAGCTTTTAATGAGAGCTTTGTTCCAGTGGGAAAAAAACAAGATTTAAAACCGATAGCAGCAATCTGGCATGAAGGCACTGCAGGACGAAAGAAGGAAGATATTTTAGGCGCCTTTCATATTTTCTTTCTAAAAAATCGAGATGCCAAGAAAATCACTATCTGGTTAGACAACTGTGCTGCTCAAAACAAGAATTGGACATTTCTTACTTACCTCGTGTATATAATAAATTCATCACATATTAAATGTGAAGAAATAATTATAAAGTACTTTGAACCGGGGCACACGTTTATGAGTGCTGACAGTTTTCACCACCAGGTGGAACTGTCTATGAAGTATCGGCAGATATGTGATTTTAGAGACTTTCGAAATGCTGTCCAGTCTGCAAACTCCGGTAAAGTTTACGTGTCAAAGTTAAAAGTGGATAACTTTTTTAATTGGTTAGATCATGCTTCACAAGCCAAATTAAGAAAAACAACACCTCGTCCATATTTGTCTGACATTGTAATCGTCAATGCCGTCAGAGGCAGAACCACATTAAATTATTCTACTAAGTACAAAAACGATGAAAATCTAGAGCTAAATTTTTTAAAAGTCCTTCAAATAAAAGAAGGGATTAATGAACCATTGCCAAGAAATGGTGCACCAGGTATTCCAGCTTTCAAGAAAGCCGAAATTTTAAAAAGTTTATGTCCACTCATGGACGAAACGCGACGAGAATTTTGGCAACATTTAGAAGAGGCTGATGTTCCTGATCTAAACGTATCATTTGATTAATACTTTCTTTTGTTTAAATATTAATTGAAGACACAAGTGGATAAAGGTGTTATGTAGCATTTTTTTAAAAATGAGTTTTTCTAAATTTTATTTACTTTAAGATGTTATACTTTTATTCTGTCGTTACTTTGCTTCAAAAATCCTGTAAACAGCTGAGAATTTTCATGGATAAAGGTGTTATGTTCCGCAATTTTCATTTTTTACTCTGGATAAAGGTGTCAAGGTAACATGACACCTTTATCCACTGAAATTCGTCTAAAGCCCGGCGGTGCCTAAGTATACATGACACTTAAATTTGAGGTTATGTTGTTTTATTATTAGAAAATAAAACTGTTGTGTGGAATCGATTGCAAGAACTTGTTGAATACTCTTTAAAGAGCGTGGTTAAAAAGGAATGTCTCGAGGAAAATTTATTTTGTCATTGCTCAAGGGCCAACAGGAACAAAATGAATCACAACAAGGTAAGAAATTCTTTGATTTAACAAAAAATGCCCTTTGAGGTTAGAAAGAATAGGTAGGTACTATTTTTTAGAGATTGATATTAATCAAGTAAACATTGTGGTTAATTAAATTATTATCTGTTTTAACGTAGTTTTAAGGGGGCATCTATACTAACTATAGGATTTTAAATAATAATCCAATAAATAAAAATATGAAATTTTTTGTTAAAACAACATTTTTTACTAAAAGCATGCAATTAATAAAAAAAATCAATAAGACAAAAAATTAATTTTAAGAAAGGTAATTAAATTAACCTCACAATCTATTTGCTTTATTAGATAATATCTCCTTTTATAGCTTTAATACTTTGCAAGATTTATTTCAAATTTGTTTTAGAAAGCCAAAATGATTTTCATCACCTACCCAATACAAAAAAACCATACCATAATTTGCTTAGCCAACAAACAGTTGAGCCTGAATGCTCTGGACATAGCACGCCACCTACTTTATGCAGGGAATCAGTAGTTAAGGCTGAACATTCCATGCATATCCAAAGGAAAAACCAAAGTTTATCTAGTACTATAGAAATAATAAATGCTGAAACCTCAAATACTGCAGATGGAATCACATCAGGTAAAATATTAAATACAAATTTAACTATTTTCTAACACTGATTTTTGCACTGTAATTTTAGGTCTAAAAAGTTACACGCTGTCTCAAAGTGATTATAGTGATGAAGATGTTACATCGGGAAGCGAATACATACCCAGTGGAGATGAATCCAGTGACGACTTAGATGATGAGCCATTATCCAATATTCGTGATAAGATGAATCGAATTAATCAGAACGCTGCTATGAACCTACCATGCCAGGGCTTGATTACACCAGAAAATAAAATTTTAGGCCATATTACAGCTGACAGTGATTTGTTGAAAGATTTAAATGAAGAACAAGTTTTTGAAGAAAAAAGACAGAAGGTAAAAAAAAAAATATTTCAACCTAATGAAAAAACTTCGAGGACTCGTTTAAGAAACCCAGATACCTGGAAAAGAAGGAAATCTGCCATTGCTAGACAAAATGGCCAAGAATATATTTCTCAAACAGGGAAAGTTATACCAGAAAAGAAAATTAAGCTGGGAATACTATGTAAAGGAAATTGTAGATTAAAGTGCTCGGAAAAATTTAATGAAGACCATAGAAAAGCAATTTTAAATAAGTACTATTCGCTGGACGTTAACTCCAAAAATGCCTTGTTGTTTAGTAGTATTAACATTCATCCCGTTAAAAGGCACAGAGCTGACGCAAAAAACAAGAAAACCTTTACCTTTACTTACTCGCTGGCATTTAATAAAAAAACAGAGCTTATATGCCGAGAAGCGATGTGTGCCCTTTATCAGTTTAGCCGAAAAAAAATTGAACGAATACAAAATATGTTAAAAAAAGGACAGAATGCGCCATCACCTGATAATAGGGGTCGACACGAAAATCGGCCTCATAAGATTAGTGAAGATGTTGTAGCTTACATCAGCAACCACATCAATAGATTTCCGGCAGAAGAATCACACTACTCACGCAACAAAAATTGCCATAAAAAGTATTTGTCGTCCCTTCTTAATATGACAGAAATGTACAAGATGTATATTCAGGAATGCGAAAACAATAATCTTGGGGATTCCTTTAAAGTTAAACTTTCGTCGTATGTCCATATATTTTCAACTAAATTTAATTTATCATTTGGTAACCCGCGAAGTGATACATGTAGCGTCTGTGATTCTGGTAAGAACTCAGAAATTCACACAGAAAATTATAAGGCTGCATTTGATGCGCAAAGACGCGACAGGGAAAAACCATTAACTAATAAAAACATCTGCTTTATTACAATGGATTTACAGCAGACTATGCCGCTTCCAAAGTTGTCAACTAGTAAAGCTTTCTATTTGCGTCAAATGTGGTTTTACAACTTTGGGATCCATTGTATTACTCCTGAAGGACCAAAACCATTTTTTTTTAACTGGACAGAGGATGTGGCAAATCGAGGAAGTGTAGAAATAGCAAGTTGTTTGTTTAGATTTTGTCAACTGCTAAAAGATGACTATCAAATAGATCACCTTATTATTTGGTCAGACTCGTGTGCTGGACAAAATAAAAATTTTTCAATGATCTGTCTATATCAGCTTTTAATTTTAAATGGTACATTCAAAGTAATTGATCACAAGTATCCAGAAGTAGGTCACAGCTACTTGGACTCAGATAGAAATTTTGGAAGGATTGAGAAAAGATTAAGAAAATTTGAGAATATCTACGTCCCAGAACAATACCGTGATATTATTAAATCTGCAAGTATTAAAACTTCTGTGTGTGTAAATATGGAAAACTACTTTTTCGCCTTTGACGAACTACCAGCGAAGTTGCATATTTGGAATAAAAAAAGTAATGCATTGAATGAAAAAGTGAATTTCAGAGATAACATTAAGTGGGTTAGAGTTGATGAGTTTGGCAGTTACCTGTACAAGGAAAATCTTGACGAAATGTCACCATTTCACAAAGTTGACTTACTGAAGAAAGGAAGTAGAATAGTGACGAAGGAAGATAATATAAAAGCAGAAAGGATTAAGGAAAAACGTGGAGGGATAACAGTTGAAAAATTATCGAATTTGCGTGAACAACTTGTGTTTATTAAAGAAGAATATAAATGGTTTTATGAACGTATCTTGGAAGAAAATGAAGAAAACCCTAAGAAAAAAAGAAAAACCAAGTAAACGTTATGATAAGAATTTATTGTCATTTACATTATGTTTTGATTTAATAAAAATGCAAATCTTGCTACCACATTGCACCTTATTCCATTTTAATAAACTGCAATTTTTTCTTATTCCTTCGTGGATAAAGGTGTCATGTTGATTAAACCCTTATTTTAATATGAAAAAAGCCTTTTTCCAAAATTTAAATATCATCCAAAAGAGTGTATCAAAATACTTAACAAAGTAATAAAACAAATATTTAAAATTTCTCTAAATAAAGAAAGTTCCGATAAAAAATGTTAAAACTTAATTATCTCAATAACATGATTTTGCGACATGACACCTTTATCCACTTGTGTCTTCAATTTCTTTTAGTTTTTAATTTCAATTTTGTTCTACTATTTTATTATAAATTAACACCATACAGTAAACTTAATTACTTAATAAATACAAATAATTGCGTATATTTTTACTTTTTTTTTATAAGTGGGTTATTTTACATTAAATTTATCTGAAAGTAATATGAATCTTATAAAGTTAATTTATATTATAGAAATAAAGCTAAATTAATAAAAAAAGTACAAAAACATAACAGTTAAAAAATATATCAAGTAAAGTTCTATCACACGAAAAAAAGGTACTAATGACTTGCAGATTTTACTAAGGAAAATAAACAATTTTACATGGTTGCCTTTTACCTAATTGATACTTGTTTTTTTAATAATATTAACTAAAAGCCTCAAAATAAACAAGAGTACTTCGCCGTAATACAAAATAATAGCGGCCCATCAAAGGATACTAGGTAAAAAGGCGGTATTTGCCACTTATTTAGACATATGCCGCTTTTTTAGTTAGTATTCGTTAATTAATGTCCAATGATTTACTAGGGCAAAAGGCAATATCAGGATTTATTATAAGTAAAAAAGAAAATATATATTTAAATGTGCTCTAACAAGTACCTCAACCAGTGTACCACCTAAAAATACTAAAAATATAAATAAAAAACGTACCCAACCTATCTTAACCAATCTGGGAAAAATTAAATCGTTTTTGGCGTTTTCCTCAAAACTATGATATTAACGTTTACCGCCTTTTTGATTAGCACGGCAGAACATTGGACCCAATCTTTCTTATCGCGCCATAAACTTTCATTAAGGATTTCTCAAAAGACCAGCGTCGGCAGAATTATGGGGTTCAATAGACAACAAGTTGAAACCTTTTACGATAATTTGACACAACTTTATTCCAAACACCATTTCTCCCCTAGTCGTGTGTACAATATGGATGAAATGGGAATCACAACTGTACCAAATAAAATACCTAAAGTAATTACTAATAAGGGAAAACGAAGTGTCAATAAAGTTACCTCTGCTGAGCGAGGGCAGTTAGTAACCGCTGTTTGCTGTTTCAGCGCTGGTGGCCATTACATTCCCCCAGCTCTAATTTTCCTAAGGAAGAGGATGAAACCAGAACTTATTAATGGAGCTCCTACAGAATCAAAAATGTTTATATCTGATTCAAGATACATAAATATGGAATTGTTTAGTCAATGGCTAGACCATTTTCAGAAACATGCAAGGGCATCGGCAGAAGACCCAGTATTATTAATACTCGATAATCACTGCTCTCATTGTACTCTAGAGGCGGTAACTTTTTGCAAAAGGAATAATATTTATTTATTGAGTATCCCGCCTCATTCCAGCCATAAAACCCAGCCCCTAGATCGTGGTTTTTTTAAATCACTGAAAGATTTTTATGGAGATTTTTGTGATCAGTGGCTGGTTAATAACCCTGGTCGAACAATCACCCAATCTGAAGTAGCTAAATTATTTGGTGACGCATATTCAAAGACATGTACTATTGAAAGAGCTGCCAACGCATTCTGTACTTGTGGAATAGTTCCACTTAATAGGTATATCTTCTCGGATGAAGATTTTCTACCTTCTTCTGTGACGGACCAGACGGAAGACGATATAACTGATAGAACTCCAGATGAACCAAATGCTCTCGATGAACACGAAGAACAGAGTCATATAGGTAAAAATCAATCAGAAGATATGTCTAGCGAAGAAGAGATTCCACTTAGCTCCCTAAGACAAAAATTAGTTTCAGCCAAAGATTCTCCAAAACAGTCTCCTTTAGAAATGCATGAAAATCTGACACGAAATGCTTCAGGTAGGGTTACTCCACAGCCGTCTACTTCAGAAGCTCACAATAACCAGAAATTAACTGCTTCAGATAGGGTTATTCCGCAACCGTCTACTTCAAGAGCTGATGAGAATCAGAAAGTAACTGCTTCAGGAAGGGTTACTCCACAACCGTCTACTTCAGGAGCTCACAATAACCAGAAATTAACTGCTTCAGATAGGGTTATTTCACAACCGTCTACTTCAGGAGCTGATGAGAATCAGAAAGTAACTGCTTCAGGAAGGGTTACTCCACAACCGTCTACTTCAGGAGCTCACAATAACCAGAAATTAACTGCTTCAGATAGGGTTATTTCACAACCGTCTACTTCAGGAGCTGATGAGAATCAGAAAGTACCACCCCACATTCGTCTATACGTAGAGCCCATCAGGGTTACGTTGGAACAACTGCTCCGCAGAAAATCGAGGATATAGGTGTTAAATCCCCACGTGATATTTTACCGTTTGCTAAAATTTCCGAAAAGCGAACAAGGCAAAGAAAAGAAAAAAAATCTAAAATATTGACATCGACGCCAAATGAAGAAGAATTAAAAATAGAAAGATAAATAAAAATGGAAAAAGAGCGATCAAAAAGGGCAACCCAATTTTTAACTAACAAACGACCTTCTAAGAAATCCAAGCAAACAGATATTTTTGCCCTGCATGTGACGAAAAATATGTGACTCCCCCACTAGAAGACTGGATTAAATGTGATAGGTGCCAGCGAAAAAAACCATAAATAAATAGAGTACTAATACCAAGGCATTTTTTTATTTAAAGGGAGACCTAGGAAGGAATATTTTTCGTTACTAAGTATAAATTACATATGACATTTATTTTAGAAATGAAACAGACTTTTTTTGAATTTATTTCTATCAAATCAACTTGCTAATTTTGCCATGCGTTATAAGCAGTTCATTCAAACTTTCTAATGTTTTGTTTTTGTGTTTCTAATTCCAATGACAAAAATATAAAATTTTTACTTATTTATGATTCAACTTCTTTCTTACAATTAGAAAGTACAGAAAAAAGATAATAAACACAATGTTGCGAGGTTGCGACTACATACGTAATTGTTACTCTATGAAAATTTCAAGTTTGTCACAAACAAATAATTGCTTTGGCAATATTTGTAGAGTGCATCATTAACAAAAACATTATTTGCTTGAAAATAAAAATTCAATTTTCCATATTTACACATTATAGCTGTGACAAATAATTTTAAAAGCGAGCGTAGGTACGGATAACTGCCCCGCACAAAGCTTATGGGAAATGGGTTTCGGCTAATTTTTCTGAATTTTTAGTATTTCCTAGATCTTGACGTCCTGAATCTTGACGTCCTAATTAAAAGTGTTCATGACCGTAATCCAATCCTATGACTAGTTTTTGAATTATGGCCTTTAAAAGGTGGCAATTTTTTACTTTAAGATTTTATGTATTGTTTGGAGGTTTCACTTGTTTCTTAAAAACCATCAACTTTTTTATATTTTTTTATTGATGAAAAAGTAGAGGCTTTAGGTTTTCTTTCACTTGTATAGAAATAAAATATGTACAGGATGTTGAATAATTTATAGGCGGATTAAATAAATACTATCTACTATTAAAAAATTTTACTCATTTTTTGAATTTTAAAAACAAACGGCTAGATTTTGTTCATATTTTAATATCTTGTAGCACCACGCTGTGGATGAAAAAATTTGAATATAGGTTGACGTCGAATATATATAAATCCGGGTATTTTATTTAAAAAAAATTGTAAATTCACCTGAAAACGTAATAAACGACTTTTAATTGATTCATTTAATTATTATGCCAATTTGTAACAATATTTTCTTACAATAATTATTTTCTAACACATTCTTATCTAAGATATACAGGGTGAACCAGCTACACTGATTTACACAAGTAAAAACTTTTAAATATAGGAAAATGTTTTTTTTATCAAATGACAAAATATTATTGTTAATTTATAAAATATATTTTTTCGTAAAACGCCTTGGCTCTTATACATGATAGACGTTCAGATTATCTGTCATAACAAAAAGTTTTTTTATAATTCATATATTTTATTTTTTTATAATTTATGTAGGTATTTTAATTTTTTATAATTCAAATATTTTATTTCTTTATAATTTATATATTTTATTTTTTAATATAATTAAAACTTTTCACTTGTGTAAATCATTATAAGTGGTTAACCCTGTATATCTTAGATAAAAATGTGTTAGAGAGTAATTATTGTAAAAACAAATTGTTACAGATTATCCAGATTGGTATAATTAAATGAATCAATTAAAAGTCGTTTATTATGTTTTCAGGAGAATTTCAATTTTTTTAAAATAAAATACCCGGCAATGTATTCTACGTCAACCTATATTCAATTTTTTTCATCCACAGCGTGGTGCTACAAGATATTAAAATATGAACAAAATCTAGCCGTTTGTTTTCAAAATTCAAAAATGAGTAAAATTTTATTTGATTTTCATAATTTTTTAATAGTACCTAGTATTTATTTAATCCGCCTATAAATTATTCAACCTCCTGTACATATTTTATTTCTATACAAGAAGTGAAAGAAAACCTAACGCCTCTACTTTTACATCAATAAAAAAATATAAAAAAGTCGATGGTTTTTAAGAAGAAACAAGTGAAAACTCCAGACAATGCATAAAATCTCAATGGTTGGTTAATGTTATTAATTAGTTCAACAGTTCAATAATAACGACCATTTTTTTACAAACTAATTTTTGTGTTGAGTCCGATTTCACGTAAATAAATAGGTAGTTGTCAGACCCAAATATTAGTAATCCATGCCATGTTATTTTTAAGAGTGCGTTTTTATAAAGAATTACTTTTTTTAATATACCTATACCTACAAATAAAAAATGGGACAACGCGGACCAGGACGAAGAATGACTGAAAAACCTAAGAACGTGGTTTGCAATGACCATCACTGGTCTAAATGTTTTTTAATTTGCCAAAAAAAGAAATAAAAAAATTAACCCTGAATTTTGTCGGATGCTCTCTTCGTACCTACGTATATTATGTAAAACCCCTATTTTAATAAAACAAAACAAACAACAATAACACTTCAATTCAAAAATATTTACCCTTTTAACTATAGGTATTTCTTAGAAGAAAAATGCGCGTACTTTTTGGTTTTAGGACTTGGTGACACAAGAAGTTCTTATGAATACTATTAAAAGACTAAGCCATCTGTTACCCTTTTATACTCGTATCAAAAAGACTATCCAATGTGGAAAAAAGGAAGCGATTTAAAAAGAAAAATTAATCCAGCCCTTCAGTTTGAGTTTGAAAACAAGGTAAGTATGTAGAACTTTTTTTTTGAAGACAAACTTTATTTCCATATAACAAAAAAATTTCAAACAATTTGGCAATAAATTATTTTTAATTTTTTATGTTATACAGCTATACGCTTCACAGTCAACCAATCTAAATTTTTTAGCATATAATTTATTTTAGTATATTTGCCACAATTTAATTTTTAGGCATCAAAAGTCACTCATAGGAGAAAAGGAAACAATAAACCGAGTGCCCGACAATCCGTTAAAATTTTAACATCGATATAGCCAAAAAATATAATCAATTGTTGGATTCTCGCCAGGTGTTGGTTGACAAGCAAATTGAACAGATTGATCAGGAACTTACATTTCAGAGGACCAAACATAAATTGGAAATTGAACTTTTAAGCCTGGAACTAATGAAGAAGAAAAAAGAAACTGAAATATAAAAATGTCTAATTTATGTTTCCTGTAATATAAAAATGTTACTGAAATAATAGTGAGTTTTTTACTGAAAAATTTATTCCCTTCAATTTTAAAGTTATAAAAAAATTAAAACTTCAGCTATTTATTGCCGTTCTTAAAGAAAAATCTTCTATTTTATAAGTGGTCAAAAAAAGTATTAATTAGCTGTTGTCTGTAGTTATAAGTAGTTAAACAAGAGGGTTTCTGCGACACTTTCTCTCTGCATGCGCGTCAAAAAAAGCAAAAAATGGGGCCCTTTTTTCGGCCTCCTTAAGACTTATTGGGGCCCCCTTAAGACTTATTGCGGCCCCCTTAAGACTTAGTGTATTTCAAGGTCACATTTGGGCCACGCCCACCTAATAAAAACAAAATGGCCAACTTGTTTTGATTATCACGTATGATTGGACCACGCCCACCTAATAAAATCAAGATGGTCGACTTGCTTTGATTACCACGTGTGTATTGGACCACGCCCACTTAATAAAAACAAAATGGCCGCCTTGATTTGAATTTTGCGCGGGAACTGTGTGAGTGAGAGAGAGAGATTGATCATGTGACTGTTGTCTAGTGTTCTTGTACTACTCCATTACTACTCTCATAAAAAAAATCACCCTCGTGTATTTAATTAATTGGCTAGCCTGGAACAGAAATGATCCAAAAGACATTTTTTCTCAAATAAAGATAATGGTATTTTTGAACTTTAAAAACAGCATTTCACCTAATGCAGAATAGATCCAAATGACTTAGCTCGTATGCTTTATGCAATTCTATTTAAATCACTTCTGTATTTTCATGTTTTAATTAAAAATGTTTTGCAGAACTGATCCAGTTCACGGGTCGTTACTTGAATTACTTTAATAGTTTTAAATGTATAGTGCAGAAATGATCCAAAGATTTTCGTTACTTGGATCACTTCAATTATTTAAGATTGTTAGTGCATAAATGATCTATGTGACAATGCTGTCAGTTGGATTCATTTTATTATTATTTTATTGAAAAATAAAAATATTCCGTGTTATATTAGTGAAATAGTCTATTATAATACGCATTATTTTTCGGGCCAATAACTAAAACAAGTAGAAGACAGCATGACTTTATTTCTGAACGCATTCTTTCTAATATTAAAGTGATTTTTTGAACGCACTACTTTATAGATTTCGCGACGGATGCCTCAAGGCCGTGCTTAAATAAAGCGATCATGTTCTGTGAATCATACGCTGATCAGCTGTAAGTAGCCGTTGGTGTTTTTGTTTGCAATATTTTATTGATTCTTGTGTAGTGTACTCAGTAAAAATGCCTCTTTCTCGGAGTCAAAAAATTCTCCAAGCGGCATTACAGATTAAACAACGACCAAGCAATGAACAAAATGACGATACCATCATAACATTTGCCGGTAAGTTTATTTAAGTACTTTTTAAACTGTTACGTTTAAGCATTGAATTGGGAAATTAATAATAAAAATACCAATAAAAATATTAATATTCATATAATATTACACATACCTCCCTTTCAAACATCAAAAAACTTCTATAATGTTAAAATATTTACATTTTAGAATCATTTAGATCACTTTTGTTCTGGTCAATGAAGTCAAAATTTAAGATTGTAAAATAGTTAGAGCCAAAAAATGGCAACTTGGATCACTTCAGCTTTCGACTTAGATTAAACTGGACACATTTTTTATGTTAAATAGAGCATACAATGTCAGTTGGATTAGTTCTGTTTAAGCATTTTTACAGTTGCACAATAAAATTGATATTAAAATAATAAAATAAATAGTTTTTTAGTTATCTGAATGAAGAACTATTTTAAATAATTTGGCAGTTAGTAAAGGGCCAGGCACAAAATACATTAAAAAGTTGTATATACACAAAAAAATGTTATCCCAGTTATCGAGCAATATTTGCTTGAAAATAAAACTATAGAGTCAAGAAGTACAATTTATTAAAAATTTTGCCTATTTTACTCTAACCACTTTTCATTGTAATTTGTATTTGGTCCTTCAAGTAAAAATAACTTATTTTACAGCTGAAGAAGTTTGTAATGACAATGCTGAAAATGGTTCTACTAGGCAAGCGCATAACTATATCTCCACTGAGCATTCCTCCGCCGAAAAAACACGATCTTATTCATTCTCAGAGGCCGGGTCACCTCAGTCAGATCCGTACGCTGACAGTGGCGATTCATATCGTCCCAGTGATCATTCACTGGAATCTTCTGATTCCAATGCTTCCGAAAATGACGATGTAGGAGATGGTGAAATTGTTGAACCTGAGCGAGAAGAAATTGAGGAAGCTGTGATTCAAAATATGGGTAAAACAAACGAAATTTTAAAACGTAAACGACGTGATGAGAGCACATGGGCTAGGAACGTGATAAAAAGGAACAGGAATCGAGGTGAAGAATATGTTAATTACAGAGGAAACCGTGTTCCACGTAAAACCTTCACGCCGGTTTTGTGTAATTGCCGAAAGAAATGCAGCGACAAAGTTTTACCAGAATTACAAAATATCATTCATTCGCAATTTTATGCATTAGACTGGAATGGTCAAACAGCTTGGATTTGCACAACTGTAAAGATAACAGCTCGGAAACGACCAAAGAAAAGAAGAAACCAGACACCAAGCCATAAACAACATAGCCGAACTTTTTCTCTCAACCAGTCTCAGGTTTGCAAATCATTTTTCCTGAAAGTAATTCAGATATCCAACAAAAGATTGGATTACGCCTTAAACAAAAAGAGACACCCGGATACTTCAATACCACTACCAGATAATAGGGGCCAAGGACCTTCAGGCAATAAGATTAAAGATGAAGTAAAGAACTTTATTAAACATCACATAGAAAGTTTCCCGCGCTACATGAGTCATTATGAGGATCGAACTTCTTCTCGCCAATATCTAGCACCCAACTTAAATTTGCAAAAACTTTATGTACTTTACAAAGAGAAATGTCAAGAAATTGGTAATATTCCAGCAAAAAAAAGTTTCTACGAGTCAATATTCCGCACATACAAGTTATATTTTTACATCCCAAAAAAGGATACATGTAAGTCCTGTGATATTTTTCGTGTGCAAATTCAAAATGAAATTGATGCTGTAAGACTATTGCAGATTAAACAAGAACAAAACGATCATCACCTTCTGGCCGCTAAAGCTAGAGATTTATTAAATAGCTACAAACAAATTTCCCTCGCAAATAACAGTACTTCATGTTTGATGACTTTCGATTTACAACGTACCCTTCCAACTCCACTGGTACAAACTGGAGAAGTTTACTATCTAAGGCAACTGCAGACTTTCAATTTTGGAATCCATCTTTATTTATCAGTTGGCGAAGTAATAACAATGAATATGTGGTATAAGACCACTGGAGGTAGAGGATCTCAAGAAGTCATATCTTGCCTTTATTATAACTTACAAAATGTTATACCTGCAAACATAAAAACTCTATATACTTTTAGTGATTCGTGCTCTGGACAAAACAGAAATTGGAATATGTTCTACTTTATGATGTTTGTAGTAAATTTCTTCCCAAATTTATCTGAAATAATAGTATGTTATTTGGTAAGCGGACACTCATTTCTCCCAAACGATTCTGATTTTTCTGATATCACAAAAGCGCAAAAGAAGAAGGAATTTATTTATACTCCAGAACAATGGATGTCACTTGTAGAGCATTGTCGAAAAAAAAATCCATATACTGTTATTAATATGGTTGGAAAATTCATTGACTGTAAAGATCTCTCTAAAAACATGGCTAAAGCTGGACAAAGTAGTAACGGAAATCGTGTGCTAATTTCTAAAATGAAAAAAATTAAATTTGTTAAAGGTGATAGCAAAATGTACTTTAATAGCGATTACTCCGACAATTACGATAGTTTGGAGTTAAACAAGTCCAACGATAAATCATTTTTCGAAACATTATCGTATTTTAATCCATCCGAAGGGAACAATTCAAAATCGATTACTCATGTTAAAATGCAAGACCTCAAAAAGATGCTTAAATATGTACCTCCAATTTATCATCAGTTTTACCTAAATTTGCCTCATCTTAACCGTAGAGGTGATGCCCAAGAAGATAACAATATTCTTTCAAATTTATTGGGAGATGAAGAGGAAGAAAATGATTAATAATTTGATGAGGTATTAGGAATGCAAGAAAATATTTTTTTTAGTTCTATTTACTTTTAAACTTAATGTTTATTGTTATTTGAGAAATATATTCCTATATATTATTATTTACAGCTTTTTATTTCAGTTGGGATTTTTTAAATCATAACTTTTAATTTTTTGTTAACTCAGAAGTGATCCAAGTGGAAAAACTTTTTTTTTTAATAAACCAAAGCACATATTTTAGGTTTTTTATATAATAAAACATTTTATATGTGATTTATTATCCAATGCAATACCTCAAGTTTAAAATCTGTTTAAGTTGTAATTTTAATTGAAATTAACCTATATTGTCCATTATCTCAATATTTAAAAATTGCTACTTAGATCAGTTCTGTTTCCGTCTAGCTAATTAGACAGAAGCGGCTAGATTGAGCATCTCGTGCCGTGACGTCACTAATAATATGACGTCTTTATTTGACAAGTACCGAATTCCTAACCTCAAAAATTATTGTTATCCTCTTCATCCTCTTGTTATCTTTCTCTTGTCTTGATTTGTAAAAGAGATCGTTGTTTAACATAAAATAATTGTTTAAGGTAAAATGGGTGTGTTTTGTTTCGAATGTGAAAAAGTATTTTCTAGCCAGTCGACTTTTAATCGGCACAACAGAAATGTTCATAAACAAATTAGACAATCTTATATTGAATATGCAGTACCGAAAAGATACTCCTGCTTAGAGTGCAACCTGTATTTTAATTTTAATAATGACTTGCGTTTGCATTTAAAGGAAAAACATAATCACATTACTGAATCAGAGAAGTTGGAATTTAAAAACATTTCAGGTAGGTATAATAGTTTACCTTTTCAATAATTTAAATGTTTAAAACAATATTATGTACCTAGGTACTAACTAAAAAATTTATTTTTAGATTTTATTACTTGGCTTGCACAGGAAGAAAAACAAAATAATATTCAGTACTGCAAAGTTAGGGGAATAAATCATGTCAATGAAACTGAACGACTTTATCTTGAATGTGTCAGGTCATCCCGAAAATATTGGCTGAAGGAAACTCGTGAAAGAGCAATAAAGTCTCAAGGCTCATGCAAAATGCTGTATTCTTGTACGAGCCAGATAATTGTAAAAAAAATAAGAATAATGTATGTGAAGTTTCCTATTTTAAAACTCATTATGGTCATGGTCAAGACATCCAACATTTGACTTTATCTCAAGAAGACAAACAAGTTATAGCTTCTAAACTTATTTTGGGAGTTCCACCGAAAAGGTAAACAACATTATATTTTTTAGGTTACACCTACAAAAAACTATTGTCTTATTATTGATATTTTCCGAGATATTTTCCATCCATCTTCTTTACAGTATTTTAAATAATATCATTGTATAATTAGAATTTTTTTTAATAATTACAGTTATCTCACTTGTTTGTTATAATTTGTGAAACATTTTAAATCTTTTTATGTACCTATAATCTAAAGATCGGAAATATTCTAGATTTGTCTATGTGTAGAATGTAATATGTCCATTATTTAGTTATTATACCTACTTGTGTTAAATACTTTTACTAGTTTTCTTTTTTTATTTTAGAATTATTGAAAATGTACGGGACAATATAGGCGAAGACTTGAAGAGATTTGACTTGACTACTTGTGTAGATATCAAGAATATTAAACAGTGTTATGGTATTAATTTAAAGGATGGTTGTAGAGACAAAGACGATGCAACAAGTGTACATATGTGGGTGTCAGAGTGTCTTTCATCTGAGAATTCAAACCCGATATTATTTTATAAACAGCAGGGTATACAAATGGAAAATTATCCAGAAATGAAAACTACAGATTTTTGCCTTATTTTTATGAATGCAGTTCAAAAAGATATTTTAAAAAAGTTTGGAAAAAATTTTGTTGCAATTGATGGGACACATGGGCTAAATTCGTATGATTTTGAATTAACAACCCTGTTAGTCAAAGATGAATTTGGTAATGGATTTCCAACTGCTTTCATGTTTTCAAACAGGAAAGACACCTTTATTTATAAATTATTCTTTGAAAAGATAAAAGAATGTGTAGGTGTTATTAATACTAAAGCTATTATGTCTGACATAACAGAGACATTTTTCAATGCTTGGTGTAGTGTAATGGGACCTCCATTAAATCGTTTATTATGTGCATGGCATGTGAATAGAGCCTGGCAATGCAATCTTAATGAAATTAATGATCCTGATAAAAAGTCTTATACATATAAGATGCTAAAAGAACTTCAATATATTTTAGAGCCAGAAATATTTTTAAATACTCTAAACAATTTTTTAGGTAAAATTTTAAAAGACCCAGATACCTACATTTTCGCAGTATATTTTCAAAAATATTATGCTAATAATTTTAAACAGTGGGCTTATTGCTACAGAAAGGGTTTAGGTGTAAATACAAACATGAATATAGAAAATTTTCATAGAGTTTTAAAATACTGCTATTTGGATGGTAAAAAAATCAAAAGATTAGATAAGAGTATCCACCAGTTATTATTATTTATAAGAGATAAGACTGTAGAAAGAATTATAAAACTAAAAAAAGGCAAATCTGTTGAGTGCCATATAACTGCAAGTCATAGATCTGCTTTAGTTAGTTCTTTTACTGTTAGTCATGAAAATAATGTATTTACATTAAAAAATCAAAAAAAAGTTGAATATTTTTCTGTAGAAAGAAAATATACTGTCAGCTGCTGCTCTATTAAATGTACTTTTTGTGATATTTGTATACATTCTTATACATGTAGCTGTACTGATTATTTGATAAGGAGCAGAATTTGTAAACATGTTCATTTTGTGGCAATGCAAGATACTGGAAAACAATTATCATCATCACACTCGGGGGATATGTCAACTGAAGTACAGGAACTTGTGTCTCATATATCTCATAATTCTTCGCATAGTTCAGATAAAGATAAAACAAAACAACAAATTAGGACAAAAATTTGTAGTGTTTTACAAACCATCAATTCTGAAGACCTATCCAAGGAACAACTGACATCAATTCTTCATCACGTAACATCTGCAGCAGCAGTAAGCAATATCCCTTTAGATAAATTTAATACAGACAACCTTGAAGTAAAAAAAGAACCAGCAAATAAAAACATTTTAAAACAAAAAATATTCTTTTCTACCAAAAAACAAAAGACCAAAAATACGCATATGAGCAAGAGCACACTACAGGAGAAAGATATCATTAAAGAAATGCTTAATAATGACATTATAGTATCACATAATGCAGAAAATGATCATCAGTATTAGGAAAGTTTGAAAAAGTTTTATTTATAGGATTATAGGTAACTGCCTTATTAATGCGATCTGTATGTAGAGTAGGTATGTTAATGCTTCTAAGTGTTTTGTTAATAAAATACACAATAACATTATACTCTATTTTTTTATTGAATTAAATTCCATGCTCCATCATACCTACATATTATACATTTTTTTTTTGGTAATATAAGACCAAGTTAGATTTGTCTAGTACCTAGGTAAAGACACATTTATATCTCCTATGGGTCTTTAATCAGAGTACAGGGAAATCTCAATAGTCAAATTGGGCATCTAACTGTTTTTTATTAAATAAAAACTTTTCCTAGGAAGTAGGAATGAAGAACACAAAAGTCAGGTTGAGTAGATAAGTTATAGGCAAGCTAGACATGGATATATCCAATGGATATACATCCCCCCACTCTCACCCCCGCCACTATCCCCCCACTCTCACCCCCGCCACTATCCCCCCACTCTCACCCCCGCCACTATCCCCACACCCTTAAACATAAAACAAAAATATATTTCATATCTATGGATATATATCCCCATACCACCAATTAAATACATATTTAAATTTGAAAAAATTAAAATGACTACAGTTCCAATTGACTGAACCTGGTATGATACCCTCCAACACATGTGGATATACATTCCTCTTTTCACCCTATAATTCAAGTACATCTTAAACAGTGGTACTTATACATATATTAGGGTAATAACTATCGATTTAAAAAAAGTAAATACGATTGACATAGATTATTTTCAAACCATAGATTAGATTACCATAGATGTTTTTTGAAAGTTTCTAGGATCGATAACGGATTATTTGTAATACTTAAAAAGCAGACCAAAAATATCATTAGGTCAAAAAGCGGTTAAAATGTATAATTTGTAACACTTAAAAAAAGCAAATACGATTGACACAGATTATTTTCAAACCATAGATTAGATTAACATAGATGTTTTTTGAAAGTTTCTAGGGTCGATAACGGATTATTTGTAATACTTAAAAAGCAGACCAAAAATATCATTAGGTCAAAAAGCGGTTAAAATGTATAATTTGTAACACTTAAAAAAAGCAAATACGATTGACACAGATTATTTTCAAACCATAGATTAGATTAACATAGATGTTTTTTGAAAGTTTCTAGGGTCGATAACGGATTATTTGTAATACTTAAAAAGCAGACCAAAAATATCATTAGGTCAAAAAGCGGTTAAAATAGATAATTTGTAACACTTAAAAACAGACAATACGACGATTGACACAGATTATTTTAAAAATTTCAAAAAATCTATGGACCAATAACGAAGTATTTGTAATACTTAAAAAGCAGACCAAAAATATCATTAGGTCAAAAAGCGGTTAAAATAAATAATTTGTAACACTTAAAAACAGACAATACGACGATTGACACAGATTATTTTAAAAATTTTAAAAAATCTATGGACCAATAACGAATTATTTGTAAAACTTAAAAAACATACCAAATGTCAATGCACACATAAATTATTATATCGTAATTACAAATAGGAAGTTGATTTTTAAGACCAACAGATAACACGTTGTACAATTTTTTAGCAAATTAACTAACAAACCTAAATAAAAATAATATCAAGTTTTGTCTATAAGATCCCCTTAGTAAATTAATTGTTACACCTTATAATAACAAAAAATCAGATCTCGTGTTCAGTAAAAACAATATTGATAAATAAACAATTAAACATTTTATTACTTACATTAAATTCAGTTATCTATCCAATGTAATTATTTTCACTTTTACAAACTAACATATTTGGAAAGGTTTCGGTAATTGTGAATCAAAGTTAAAATGTCACCCAACTAACAAGTTTAGCCGATGACCGAATTCTCGATGTTTAAACGAGGTCGTCAGATTTGAAACTTGCTTTCAACTGTTTATACCGGGGCTATAAAATGTATTCGTAGATAAGGGTATTTTTTTTTTACAATAGAGAAATGAAATTTGGTATTTGAGTGTATGATATAAATATACATATTTTAAGATAATTTAAAACTTCAAAATACTTCCGGTTATATCGGAAGTAGATGTCAACTTTCGTTTTTTAAATGAAACATGATAATTTTTATTATATTTTTCGATTAACCTTTAAATTATAAGCAAATTTCAAATGTTTTTATCTGACTTTAACAGTTTTTTGAACTATAATTATTTTGATTAAATGTTTTGTTCCTACAATTTGGGGGTTTTGATTTTTTTGTTAAAAACTGTTAGAGATTAAGTCATGAAACTTTCTGATAATAATTTCGGATAGTGGGTATATGTTATATAAAAATTTCAAGTATACAGGGTAACCCGTTTAAAAGTAATTAAACGATTTGAATTCTCGAGGTTTTGATTTTTTTGTTAAAAATTGTTAGAGATTAAGTCATGAAACTTTCTGATAATAATTTCGGATAGTGGGTATATGTTATATAAAAATTTCAAGTATACAGGGTAACCCGTTTAAAAGTAATTAAACGATTTGAATTTTCGAGGTTTTGATTTTTTTGTTAAAAACTGTTAGAGATTAAGTCATGAAACTTTTTGATAATAATTTCGGATAGTGGGTATATGTTATATAAAAATTTCAAGTATACAGGGTAACCCGTTTAAAAGTAATTAAACGATTTGAATTCTCGAGGTTTTGATTTTTTTGTTAAAAACTGTTAGAGATTAAGTCATGAAACTTTCTGATAATAATTTCGGATAGTGGGTATATGTTGTATAAAAATTTCAAGTATACAGGGTAACCCGTTTAAAAGTAATTAAACGATTTGAATTCTCGAAGTTATGAATTTTTTGTTAAAAATCAATCAGAGTTGAACCAACGAAACTGTCTGGTAATAATTTCGGATAGTGGGTATATGTTGTATAAAAATTTCAAGTATACAGGGTAACCCGTTTAAAAGTAATTAAACGATTTGAATTCTCGAGGTTTTGATTTTTTTGTTAAAAACTGTTAGAGATTAAGTCATGAAACTTTCTGATAATAATTTTGGATAGTGGGTATATGTTATATAAAAATTTCAAGTATACAGGGTAACCCGTTTAAAAGTAATTAAACGATTTGAATTCTCGAAGTTATGAATTTTTTGTTAAAAATCAATCATAGTTGAACCAACGAAACTGTCTGGTAATAATTTTGGATAGTGGGTATATGTTGTATAAAAATTTCAAGTATACAGGGTAAACCGTATAAAAGTTATTAAACTATTTGAATTCTCGAGGTTTTGATTTATTTTGTTAAAAATCAATCAGAGTTGAACCAACGAAACTGTCTGGTAATAATTTTGGATAGTGGGTATATGTTGTATAAAAATTTCAAGTATACAGGGTAAACCGTATAAAAGTTATTAAATGTTAAAGTGGATTTTTAGTAAAAACAGAACCATTTTGGTACCGAATAGCTTGAATTTAGTACATTCAAAATCATGATAATAAATCAAACGGCAAAAAACTTGTTAATTTACATTTTTAATGTGATTTTGTTAGTATAAAGTCTCTTCGGTTCGCAGCATATAATCATTCACAATCCTATAGTAACAAGTACAAGTTAAAAAAATAATGTATTCAAAACCAAAAATTACCGAAATGGCAAGATTAGCAAGGGTCAATATAATTGAAGACATTGTCATTCATCCTGCAAGGGACGAGTTGGAGGAAGCTCTGGAAAACCTCCTAAACGTCGATGTGATTCAACAACACAATGACTTACCACAAGCCAACAATGTCAATGGGTTTCCCGACGATGTGATTCAACAACACAATGACTTACCACAAGCCAACGATGTCAATGAGTTTCCCGACGATGTGATTCAACAACACAATGACTTACCACAAGCCAACGATGTCAATGAGTTTCCCGACGATGTGATTCAACAACACAATGACTTACCACAAGCCAACGATGTCAATGAGTTTCCCGACGATGTGATTCAACAACACAATGACTTACCACAAGCCAACGATGTCAATGAGTTTCCCGACGATGCAATCCAAGTTAACGGGTTACTGGAAGGGTACGAGGAACTAATAATGAACGACATTGAAATGTTAGACGATGCACAGCAACGAGATTTTGAGCAGCAGGCGATTCTAGTAGCAGAGAGAGATTTTGCCTTGGATGAAATTAACGTCACACGTGGAGAAGTCGAGCAACGGTTAGATCATTTGTTGGAACTGGTCGCTAATTGTAATGATTTCCTAGACGTCCTAAATCGAAGAGATCGGGCAGTTAGAGACCAACACCAAGCGATGATGGATCAACGACGACTTCTCCATATATTTAATAGAAATTAATGTATATATTTTTTTAAATAAATAGTTTTAAACATTCCAACATTTTTATATCTAGTAGTGTGTAAATACCATTTCACACTATCCTCCCACTCCTCTCCCTTCTACTATCCCCACTCCTTTACACTAGCAAACCTTCCCGCCACTCTTTAGCACTATTTAAAGTGTTACGACTAATTCCACAATCAGTTATATATCCAAATCCGAATTACTCAAACAAGCTTTAGTATTTTATCGTTGTCTCGTTTGCAAAAGTTAATAAATCAAGTGATTGTATACAGTATTGTTAACTAAGACCAGTGAAATCATTCATGAATGTGTGTGTGTGAATTTTAATAGAAGGTAACCAGACAATGTTAAAACCTAATCATAGAACAAAAGTGTTGAAAATTAGAAACGTATTCGTTAACTCGAATTATAAGCTCTTACAATTACAGTGTCGTGATAATAATTTAATTAGGTGGATTGAAGAAGGTATAAACTTGTGTGATAAAGTTCTTATAGGATCAGTTAAATCTAAATATTTTAATGATCATATAAAGGTAACAAATTTAGCATTGGAATCATATGTTTGGTTACATGTAATGAGAGAAAGAAATTTAATTGCGGAAGAATAAGTAAGTGTTTTTATTATTCAAGATGTATCAGTGCAGTGATTGTAAAAAATTTTTTAAACATCAATCAAACGTTTATAGACACAAAAAAGAATCATGTCCTTCTAGACCATCTAGTGTTAAAAGAAAAGCTAAATCTCAACTATGTAATCCAACAACAAAAAAACTTAAAACAGAAACTCAAAAACAAAGTGTAGTACATCCCTCTTTACCTAAAATTACCTTAACGCGTTGTAAAGACTGTGACACGTGGTATTTTAAAAATAAACTCAGTGCACATTTACGAACAAACATTCATAAAGGTGCTGTTCTAAGTAATCATAATGTGAAAATCATAACTTCGGCGTTCAAGAACAGAATTATATCCTACATGATTCTTCCAGACAAAAAGTGTGTAGACATTGATGTCTTTTTTGAGGAAGTTAAACCATCGTTTGTAAGTTTAATTTCCGAACAATTAGTTAAAAATAGATGTATTAAGATTAATGTTGAGTTATTTGGACACTATATTTTACAAACAAAAGAGACATTAGAAACTAAATCATTTAATACTAAAAATAAGATTTTAACACCAACAACAGATTTAAACGATATTTATAACCAATTTTTATCAGAAATAAAAGAAAAAGTGTCAATATTTGCTGAAAATGGATCAGGTTGGGCGTTAGAAAAAATATTGCATTTAGAACTTAATATTAATAAATATAATCCAATCAGAGCATCATCATATATTCCTTTACCAAAATATATTGCAAATAAAAAGGGGGTAATTAATGTAAAGAATAATGATTCATATTGTTTCGGTTGGAGTGTTATAAGTGCATTATTTCCTGCAGAGATACATTCTGATATAACAAATTCATATCCAAACTTTCTTAACTATTTAAATTTCGAAGGAATAGAGTTTCCTGTGAAGTTAAAAGATATAGAAAAATTTGAATCGCTTAATCAGATATCTGTGAATGTTTACGGCTTAGAGAGTATTTATGAAAATAGTCAAGTAAAATATGAAGTAGTTGGTCCTCTTCATTATACTACTAAAAAACTTCACACACATGTAAATTTATTGTTGATAAGTGATGGAGAAAATAATCATTATTGTTGGATTAAGAATATGTCGAAATTGTTAGGATCTCAAATTAATAAAAGTCACTTTAAAAAATACTTTTGTGATGGATGTTTAATTTATTTTACTTCATTGCAAAAACTAGAAATTCATCAAAAAAATGATTGTAATCATGTGTATACAAGAGTTCCTACCAATGAAATCAAAATTAATAAGTATGGGCAATGCATACCGGAAAATATTTTACAGTTTGAAAATTTTCAAAGACAGCTTAAAGTTCCTTTTGTAATTTATGCCGACTTTGAATGTTTTTTGAAACCATTACAATTTGAACAACCACAAAACGATTTAGATTCATATACACGAAATACGTTTAAACACGAACCATACGCCTTCTCATATTTCATTAAATGTTCATATGATGATTCTTTATCGATGATAGATACATATTTTGGTTTAGATGCAGCTGAAGAATTTTGTAAACGAATTGAAGAACATGTACATAGAATCTATAACAATCATCTTAAACCCATAGTCAAAATGATTCCCCTATCAAGCGAACAGAAATTAACATATAAAAATAGCACTAATTGTCATATATGTAATGAAAAAGTTGAAGAATGTGAAAAAGTAAAAGATCACGATCATTTAACTGGTGAATTTCGAAATGCCGCACATAGTATATGTAACTTAAATTTCAAAATACCCTATTTCATTCCTATATTTCTTCATAATTTGACCGGCTACGACAGTCACTTATTCGTTAAACAGCTCTGTTGCGAAGAAGATAATATCGATGTACTGGCACAAAATAAAGAGAAATACATTTCATTTTCTAAATCAATTTTAGTAGATAAATATAAAGATAAAGATCATAAAGAAAAAAATCTGTTTGTTAAAATGAGATTTTTAGACTCCTTTCGATTTGTTGCAAGCTCATTAGAGTCACTTGGTGAAAGTTTGGAATCAAATCAATGTGTGGAAATTAAAAAACATTTTCAAGATCCTCACCAGTTTAATGAAATTCGAAAAAAAGGTGTTTACCCCTATTCTTATGTTGATTCGTTTGAAAAATTGTATGAAAATCAACTTCCAAGTATAGAACATTTTTATGATAAACTAAAAGATGAAGCTATAGATCCTTCAGATTACAACAGAGCGATTAATATTTGGAATTTATTTAATTGTCAAACCTTATTGGATTATACAAAAATTTACTTGTTATCTGATGTTCTTATATTAACTGATTTTTTTAAAGCATTTCGAGATATATCAGTAAATAATTTTAAACTTGATCCAGCACAGTATTATACATTACCTGGTTTAAGTTGGGATGCAATGTTAAAGATGACAGGTGTTAAATTAGAATTATTAACTGACATAGATATGCTTCATTTTTTTAAAAATAGTATAAGAGGTGGAATTTGTCATTGCAGTGTTCGCAAAGCTGAAGCCAATAATCCAAGTTTTGAAAATTATGATTCCAACAAACCAAATTCTTATATAGTCTATCTTGACGCAACTAACTTGTATGGACACAGTTTGAGCGGATTTCTCCCAATAAGTGATTTTTCTTGGATATCGACGGAAGAAATTAAAATACTTGATGTTATGTCTATACCTGATGATTCTGAATACGGGTACGTTTTAGAAGTAGACTTAAATTACCCTCAAAATTTGCATGAGAAACATAACGAATTACCATTCTTATCAGAAAATATTTGCGCTTCAGGTTCCAAACAAAAGAAATTAATTTGTAATTTAAACAATAAAGAAAAGTATGTAATTCATTATCGAAATCTTAAACAAGCAATTCACAATGGACTAAAATTAATTAAAATTCATAGGGTTATTAAATTCAAACAATCTGCATTTCTAAAACCATACATTGATTTGAATACAGAAATGAGAAACAAATCGAAAAATAAGCTGGAAAAAGATTGTTACAAATTATATAATAACGCCATATATGGTAAATCTTTAGAGAATATTGATAAGCGTGTTGACATAAGATTAATCACACATTGGGAAAATATTGGTAAGAAGCAGGGAGCTCAAACATTGATTGCCAAACCAAATTTTAAAAATCGACTAGTATTTAATGAAAATTTTGTTGCAATACAAATGGAAAGACTTAAAGTAACATATAACAAACCAGTTTATATTGGATTCTCTGTCTTGGAATTATCAAAAACTGTAATTTATAATTTTTATTATGATTATATTAAAAGTAAATATGGAGACAAAGCAATGTTATTATACACTGATACCGATAGTTTGATTTTGCAAGTGGAAACAGAAAATTTTTATCAAGATATTCAAAACAACTTAGAAAAATTTGATACTTCTAATTATAATGAAAATAATATGCATAACATAACTAAGAATAAATCTGTTTTGGGACGTATGAAAGATGAATTTGCTGGCCAACCAATTTTAAGTTTTTATGGTACTGGAGCAAAAGCTTACTGTGTAAATTTAGAAAATAAATCGGAAAAAAAGGCAAAAGGAGTAAAAAAATATGTTATACAAAAATACATTACTAAACAAGATTACAAAGACGTTGTTGAAAATTCTGAAATTAAATTTAGGAAAATGAATGTTTTCCGTTCAATATTGCATGATATGTTTACACAATTAAAAAATAAGGTTGCTTTGTCTCCAAAGGATGATAAACGATACATAATTAAAGATTCCTTTAGAACCCTTGCTTGGGGTCACAAACATATAGATATTTTGGAAGATAAATACAAAGGTGATGATGAGGATGTTAGAAATGTATTTGAGATTCTTAAAAGTTTGGTACATAATCAATATAAAACCTAAAAAAATTATCAAAACATATTTATTTTAAAGATGATGTTGCTACCTGCAGGTCTATTATTTCTCTCAGCATTCATTAATAATACTTTGTATATCCAAGTAGATCCTAAAGTTCGAGAAGCATTTATTTGCTCATCGGTTAATAATGAAAATAATGATACTTGGCCTTCATCATGGAAAAGAATGAATACAATAAGCGGATTCTATTCTTATCAATTTGATGATATAAATAATTATTCCTTTGTAAAATATAAGCTACGACTATATTATCTTGATAGAACCTCTGTAGCAACAGAAGAGTGGATAGAGTTGGATAGAAAATCAGAAGGATGTAATTTGTACACATGTATAATATTATTAATTATATTTTTTATATTGTTTATATGTATGTTCGGATATATTTTGTATAAAGCATATTTGTACTATAAATAAATGTAATAAAATTATATTTGTGTATTTTTTAAAAATGAAACAAGTTTATTATAATAAAAGTTTATTTATAACAATTTTTATAATTATACAATAATTTTACATTTGCTAATGCGCAATGCCAAGGATTAACATTTTTGTGAAAATAACACTCTGGAATTTTCTTAAATCTACTTAATTTCGGCTCTCGACCAATAGGAATAGCATAAATACACTTTTCATCCAAAAACTTTTTTAAAAAGTTTGCCTTTTCATTTCCTTTCACATAAATTCTGGGTGATTCATAAAACTTTAAAGCAGTCTTTAAAATACCCTCAACTTCATTAAGTTCTATATTACCAAATTCCCATTCCAATCCATGATACTCTTCAGCCCAATTTACCACTTTAATATCATCAGCAGATAACATGTTTCTTATAAATGGAGGTTTAAAGAAATAATTTGAACAACGAACCCCGTCGTAAATTGCTATTTCGGCGGGAATATAACCAAAACTGCAATTATATCCTTGGATATCTATAAAAATATCTGTGTTACATTCAGTCATGATTAATCTGTAAATGATTAATTAAACTTCCCTTATACATACCTAAATCCTCCCAACCATCCTCCCACCACAACCGTTTATTATATAAAGCAATGCTAAAGTTCTAATTTCATTAATTTTTGCTCTATCAAAATGTATCAAGCATCCAATCAACAATCCATGAAGAAAGAAGAGTTTAATAAGAAGCGTAATGATGCTCTAATCAATGAATCCATGTACTATGTTAACAAATCAAGATCCAAATGTGTGAGTGTTGGATTTTCTTTGGAGAGAAAATATACACCTGTTATTAAGCTGAGTGGAAGCAAATATAATCAAAATGTAATTTTTAATGAACATCAGTGGAATTCCTTTTTAAATAATCAAGGAATAATGTTGAACTTTATTTATTCCACCGATTTTGGATGGCAATCGATGCAGGGAATTGGATATACAATTCATTTTGTGTTTATTAATGATTCAAGAATTATTAAGATTACTCAAGATGGGGGTAGTGAGATATTCTTAGCTGGTGATACTATAAACGAAATAGTAAAGTTGTCAAATCTTGTGAAATATCGTTTTGATATGTTAAAATCACAAGAATTTTCAAATTATTATAATGTTCTGGTTAGTGGGATTTCCACTAAAAATGGTGATTTAATAAAAAATGTTTATGATATTGTTTCAACTAATATTAACAGTCCAAATGTTTGCTGTGTATTAGAGTTATTAAATGTTTACCCTGACTGTATTATAGAGGATGTGGAAACTTTTGCTTGCAATGAATTTGTAAAAAGTTGTATTGAAAAATAAATTTCGTAAAATATATTTTCTATTTTATTCCCCCACTCATACCTTTGTTACTTATTTAAAGTTTGAATTCATTCAAATCTTATTATTATTATTATTTCATCATAAGATGTGGTTAGCATATGTACGCGAAAGACCAGCAAACAATCTAAAAACCGCTGTAGAAAATTTGGCTTCACATTTTGATAATTTAGAATTTGATGCCGAGCATGAAGCAGAGTATGGATTTGATAGGTTTCATACATATGATGAATGTATGGAAATCGCTAGAAAATATGAAAAGGGTTCTATAGCATGCAGTATTTACCTACATACCTCTGATCTAAGAAGTTTTCTACAAACAATAAAGGAACTGGATTTTGAGAAATTTTTGAGTGAAGTTAAGACATTTATTTCACCAGAAATTATCTGCGAAGTGTTTGAAACTTAGTTTATAAATATTTCTAAATAAAAAACAATATATTTATTTTATGTGTTTTATTCAACCATAATTGTATCATTATATAATGTATATACATTAGTGAGCGCACAAATACATGAAGACTTGTAATGGTAAAAGCAAGTTGGTTTATCAGCTGTTAGAGCAGGATGTTCGTTCAGTTCAATCACAGGACTTAGGGAGTATTTTCTTATGTATTCGGCTTTTTCTCTTCCTTTCACATAGATATGATCCATATTTTCTGTTAAACCTTTTATAATTTCAGAAAATTTGTGAATCGGTGTATATCCTACATGCCATGGAATACAATGATGATTTTTCATTAACCAAACAGCTTGTTTATGTAATTCAGGTGAAAGATACTTGATATTAAATGGAGATTTAAAGATGTAGTGACATATTTTGGTTCCATCAAAGGCAGCAAGCTCTTTTGCAAAAAATTTTCTGGATTCTATATTAAATCCCTGGATATCTATAATTAGGAATTTCATATTTTCATTAGTGAAAATTTTTTAATCATGGATTTCTGGTCAGAGTAGTTTTGTATTTGATGTTTTAATTTCTTCAATTCTTTTAGAAAGTAATGTATACGAAGTTGTAGTTCTTCATCCATACTAATAGATCTGATACATAAACAAAAAACTTATATGTGAATTATTAAACATGCGCATTATAGTTGTCTAACATTTTTAGTTAACGGGTTGTAGCTAAAAATTTTATCATGCATAATAAGACAATAGGCGAAAATTTTGTCAGTAAGATCCTCATGTAGTTCAAATTCAATTCTCATTACAATGGGGCCTGTTTCGATTGTTTCTTTTTGATGTGAGCAATCAATGTATACTATAGGAGCATGGTCGTTGAATTCTTTTGGGGAAAATATTGGTTCGGGTGTTAGACCATAATATGACTTTTGGAATTGAGAAAACATTTCATATAATGATGCAAATTTATTTTTATCAAAGTCTAAATATAAGTCGTTGTAGGGATATCTCTCAGAACTTAAAAAAACTTTGATGTTTCGCAACTTGATATTAGAAAATAAAGACATGTCAGTTGTTGACTTATCTCTTAAATCTTTTTGGAAAAAAACTGCCACATGTCTCGGGGTATTGACCTTTGTAGAGGTTTTAACAGGCCAATTATGACGATTTGTTTTCAGTAGTTCCGGATACTCAATCAATTCCCAACTTCTAAACGCAATTGGTATATCAGTATTTTTATCAATTATTTTAGTAAGGGCTAATTCTTGAGGGATAGCTACTGATATGTGAGGTATATTCCAAGTTAGTTTGTTGAGTTGAATTTTTGGAGTTTCATCTACGGTATTGACTGTTGCATTTTTATCCGAATTATCTCGCACTAAAATTAGTTCTTGTTTAGCATTTAAAATTATTTTCTTATAATCTTCAAAAAATCCCATTAAAAATTTAAGCGGTATGCAAACATTAAATAATCCTGTGGCACTATCAATGACTTGTGAGTTTTCCATAGGGAACCAACCTGCGTTTTAAAGTCTATTGCATTCATTTTTATTATATGATAAATATCCCTTTACTGTTGAAGTTAACCCCACATCTCTAACTGAGTCTATAGTAACTCCGTTTAGCTGATAACGAATTTCTTTAAAAAGGAAAGCTATTCCATTGTTAATTAGTTTTAATGTGTTTGAAACTGTACCATCCCCTTTTGTTAGTTTACCCTCAATGTAAAGATAACTTTCGGAAGGTAAGGTATATTTTTCTATTTCATGTACAGGAATGATAATTTCATCATTATTTCCTAATTTTGAAGGTAAATATGGTTCGTAACCATGAAATTCTGAATGTACTATAGAATTATCTATGAATAGATCTTGTTTTACATTTAAAACATCCATTATACTAAAACCTTTAATCCTAAAGATTTTAAAAAGTTTTTATTTTCAGGTGTTATCCTTTGCGTGTTTCTATTTCTACTAATCCTTGGTTTACTATGTTTATTCTTCTTATAGTTTTTAATAACAACTTTCTTTCGTAAGTCTAAGGTATTTCTATTATAAAGAATAACCATTATACTTCCTTTACATGCAGTCTTACAGTCACTGTCTCGTTTCGGAAATCAACAATATTCAAGTCTTGATCAATTATTTTTATTGTTATTTTATCAATTACATTCACGGTGACAGGAAAATAAATAATATTTAGTGGGCTAACTATTATTTTGTATCCTGGACTAACATTGGGGAAAAACTGATGAATAATATGAACAGGTTTTCCGTTCAGATAAGAACCCTCAGCAATACTGCAATCTATACATAAAGAATTGACTTTTATAATCTCTGCAGGATTTTCCGATATCCTTGGAACTTGGTCACCTGATACTACTCCATTAAAACCTAATATTTTTCCTATTGTTCCTTTTTTAAAAATAATATCAGTAGAAGTTACAATTGTGGATTTTAATGTGTTATTATTTGCATATAGATTAAATGAAATATTTCTCTTTAAAAACTCTGTTTGTAAATATTTATTGATATCAGTCATTTCATAACTACCTGTTGGAATTGTTAAAAATTCACCACTCTTCCCAAAATAAATCTTATTATTCTGATCATCTATATTTGGTATAGCATTAAATGTTTCAAAATTTGTGAGACCGACAACATAGGATGTGTTGGTATTTAAGTAAATAGGCGGATGAAAATCTGCTTGAAGTATGGCGGAATTAGCAGAAAGGGCTATAGTAAACGACATGATGGTTACAATAAGAATAAAATTTAATTACAGTAACGTATTATTATAAATAAATTGTAAAGATAATTGACCGCAAGTTGAAGTGTCATATGATTGATATTTATTATAGTTATATTTAATATTGTTTTTGCTACCATCGCTTAAAAAATAATTTATGACTTCTGTTGGAGGTCGCAGATTTCCAAAACTATCAAAGTAATTTATGTTTTTATTGTTCTTGATATATGCAGTCCAATGAGTGCCTTTTCCCAAATAATCATCCAAATTAATAATACCTGTTTCATGAGTTCTAATCATTTTTGGTAACTTATTTCTCATAAACACACCCCTAAAATTTGGTAATTTTAATAAATTGGCATACTTTAATAAATCTACATTTGTCAAAGGTCTAGTAAGGGGTAGCAATTTTAACAGTTTTTTGAATGAGGTTTTAAATACAGTCCACACCCTTTTTTATATGGTTGAAGATAAAGACCATTTCCGATGGATATTTTTTCCATAATCTGATTATGGCGTTTTTGTTCATTTAGTTTATTTTGTGCATTTTTAGCTGCATTAACTGCTTGTGCAATACCAGCAGCACCACCACTTAAAGCTCCCAGGGCGGATAATCCAGCAAAAATAGGTATTAAAGGTAAAAGTCCTCCGGTTTTCGGAATTGGAATTATTCTTTGCTTAGGTTCCCCAATTTTTAATTTTGTTTTTTTAATTGATGATAAAGCATTTTTAGCAGCGCCTTTTATATTACTAAATTTTTTCCCAACCATCCCTTGACGTGCTTTTCTTATACCATTGTTGAAAGATATTTGACCTCCTTTTTTGCGTTTCTGACTTCTTTTCTTTCTCAATCCCATACCAAGCTTGGTTTTTGCTTTCATTATTCCTGTTACAGCTAAAGACGTCAATTTTTCACCCAAGTTTGAGTCTGAAGCTTTGAATCTATTAAAAGCTTTTTTAGCTAAAATCGTATCCGCCTCGTGTCTTCGTCCTAAATCCGTATATTTCGAATAAGCTATATCGTGTTCTTTACAAGCTTCGTCTAACTGATTTATCCCTTTGTCTCCCCGCGCAAGTCTTGTTTTTAATTTTGTACCAGGACCACAATAATTATATGATGGGATATGTAACTCTACAGGTAATTTATTAATTATCGTATTGAGTAAACCACTACCTTTCCTCCCACGTTCCTTGTGTCGAATGTTAGTACTCTTATTATGCTTAATCATTATATAAGTGATTATCAAATAAGATGTTCTTACTTAAATACTGGTACTCAAACAATGAAGATTGAAAAACAAGATTTTTCTCTACCAATTAAAAATTTTGATTTAAATGAAGACAATTATCAGAAACATGGAAAATTATTTGGGGGAAACTGTAAACGTGGATTGATTGTTGGTGGTTCGGGGTGTGGGAAAACAAATTTAATTATATCTCTGATTACAAATATAAATGGAATAAGATTTGAAAATGTATATGTCTATTCAAAATCGTTGTATCAACCAAAATATGAATATTTGAAAATCCTTCTGGCACCACTAAAATGTATAGGTTATTTTGAATCCTCAAATGCTGATGATATTGTGTCACCAAATGAAATAAAACCAAATTCAGTAATTATTTTTGATGATATTGTTTGTACCAACCAAAGTCTAATGAGAGACTATTTTTGTTTCTCAAGACATAAAAATACAGATTGTTTCTATTTATCTCAAACATATTCATCTATTCCTAAACAACTTATACGAGATAATGCCAACCTCTTAGTGATTTTTCAACAAGATGCTACCAACCTGAAACACATATATGATGATCATGTAAATAGCGATATATCTTTTCAAGAGTTTAAAGATTTATGTTCAATGTGTTGGCAACATAAATATGATTTTGTGGTTATTGACAAAGATTGTTCTGTAAATAATGGTCGGTACAGGAAAGGATTTGATTCTTTTATTTTTTTGTAAAGTATATAACTATTGAACAAAATCATAATTTTGTAGTATATAACCTAACTTTCCTTTGTAAAGATGAATGAAAAAACAGTTAAAGAATTAATAAAAACTAGAAAAGCTGTTAGACAAAAGTATAAAGCTTTAAAATCAGATTTATCTGATACAGAAATTCGTAGGGAAAAAGAATTTAAACCAATCACTCAACCTTTACAAGATTTAATTAGGTCAATTAAAACAGAACCATTTATTAAAAAAGAAAGCTATTCACCACAAGAAAAACTTCAATTCCCTACTTCAACAGTAGTCCCAAGAAAATCAAATATATTTAACAAATATCTACCATCAAATGTATCATTTCTAGAAGATGATGATGTATTTTGGGAAAATCTACCAGAGTCTAGTAGGATAGAAACAAGTGGAGAAACAACAATTGAACCTACTATAGAAAATATACGCCAAGATGTATTAAATTTAACAAGAACACCTGCTTATGCAGAATACTTGGAGGCTTATGATCCGTTAGTAAGAACGTTTGTGGATGGGTTAATTAAAGACACTGAAGACTCATTTGACACGAAATATGGATTCAGACATGATATAAATACAGAGAAATATCAGATTGCCAATTCTGACGTAGATTTCATAGGAAAGGATTTTAAAGTGGACGGTGTAAGATATGAGGGGACGGTTGGTTTGTATGAGTTACTTTTTAAAAAACAACCGGTTGGTTATACGCCAAAAGATCTGGATAATTATATGGATGTTTTGAAGAGGACAAACGCTTATAGACGAAATTTTGACCCCATTAGTCAAATTCAAGGGTCAACTGATAAAAAATACTTAACAATAATTAAGCCGTATTTAGTGAAAAAAGGCCTATTGAAAACAGCTAGCATATCTTCAGAACCTAGTTATGTTCCAGTTATACCTGGAACATCAAGATTGTTACCACCTCAAAGATCACGTTCTACGAGGTCTGGTAAATCTTCAACTGGAAAGGGAATATTGATGAACTTATCAAAAAAAAAATTAGAATATGTTTATTATGATAATTTAAATGAAATAATTAAGAGACTAAAATTATTGGTGTCATCACAACTGGCTGGACATACTGGTCATCAAAATGAAATAGCATCAATTTTGGAAGAATTAAGAGAAGCAAAAATAATTCAATAAATACATATAGTCACACATATATTTTTCATTCCATCTCCGACTATGACATTGTCGATTGATAAGTTTGGCTCTCATATATTTGGGAAAGATAATCAATTTAATTCTTCAACAACTAGTGTTGAAAATAATCACATAAAAATTATTGATCTTTCAGAAGTAAAACTCTATTATAATTTAGTTTTACCCTTTGTCGGAAGGTTTAATTTCTACACTGATGTAGATGATGATGCGTATCAATTATTGCAAAATAAACAATGAAGTTACACATTCCCTATAGAATCTGCAACAATCGTAGGAGCTGAATTCCCTAAAAAATATATTCTTCTAAAAATTAATGGTGAGCAAATCACTAATCCCATAGATTGCAAATTAAAAAAGGGAGATTTAATTTCATTCCATCACACAACTCATGGGACTGAGACAGAATTTTATGGTGAATTGTTATTAAAATGTCAGGTTGCAGTAGAAAAATAAGCAGTTCCTAATTATGGGTACCCAATCCAACATCAAGGAAGATGTGGTCAATGAATTACACAAGCCAGCAAGAAAAACTTATAAACGTCGTAATGTTATTATTAAGAGTTTGAATGATTTGTGGCAAGCAGATTTGGTTGAAATGTTGCCTTATGCAAAACTGAATAAAGGGTATCGCTATATTTTAGTTGTGATAAATACATTTTCTAAGTTTGTTTGGGTTCAACCCGTTAAACGAAAAACTGCTGCAGAAGTAACTTTAGCTATGGAAAATATTTTAACCATTGCGAAAACTCCACCAAAAAACATTCAAACAGATCAAGGAAAAGAGTTCTTTAATTCCACCTTTGCTAAATTAATGCAAAAATATAAAATTAATCATTACAATACATACTCTAATTTAAAGGCAAGCATTGTTAAAAGAGTCAATAGGACGTTAAAAAATTTAATGTGGAAGCAATTTAGTATGCAAGGAAATTACAAATGGTTAAATATTCTAGATGATATTATTTTCAAGTATAATACAACTAAACATGGAACCACAGGAATGAAACCCATAGATGTCACTGAAAGAAATGAAAAAGATGTTTTGAAATCAACTTACACTAAAATAAAAACCATTGACCCATCCAAATCAAAATTTAAGAAGGGAGATTATGTTAGAATCAGCAAATTTAGAGAAGCTTTCCAGAAAGGATATACGCCTAATTGGTCTAATGAAATTTTTAAAATTATGGAAATTAAACTAAGCAATCCAAAAACTTATTTGTTAAAAGATGAGAGAAATGAAGATATACTAGGGTCTTTTTTATGGAGAAGAATTGCAGAAGGTCAAATATCCAGACGTATATCTTGTTGAGAAGGTTTTAAGGAAAAAGGGCAATAAAGTATATGTTAAATGGTTGGGGATGGATAAATCCCACAATACATGGATATTAAAAAGCGAATTAGTTTAATTATTTATATTTATTTAAAAAATAAAAAAATTACATAAAACGTTCATTGTATATTTTATTTCTATGATTTTGCTCCAAAACAAAACTTAAATTATTTTCAGCATACTTGAGTCTATTTTTGAAACGATATCTATCCAACATATGCTGTTCATAATCACTCTCCCTTGCTTTCCTATAGGCATAACTCCAGACAAATAACATGAATATATTATTTTTTTCATTAAAAGTAACAGTCTTCTTTATTTTTTCCATTATTTCACTTAATTACTATCATTAGATTCACATTCATCAATTATTTTCAATGCTTCTGGCTCTGTTATATATTTTTTTAAAAATATCATCTGCTGCGTAAAACAATTTTCTAGAAAACCTTTCAATAATTTCACAATGTCTCTATCATCATAATATTTTTCACACAATTCGGTTCCTTTTTCGTAATAATATACCTGATCAAGATAACCATGACACCAGATAGGTCTACTATGCATGGCATATTCTACATTTGAGTTCATTTCTAGAATAAACTTTCTCTCTATTTCCTTAACTGCTTGAAATAATACTTCAGCTTCCATTATTAACAACTAAATGAAAATAGCTGATGTTAACTTATAAATATTAGAGTTGGGTAGTGGGGAGGATGGTGGTGTAGAACATGTATATCCACTCTACTAATTTTAAAAAATGTTGGAATGTATAAAAATTGTTAATTTTTTTAAAAATAAAACACATTAATATTTTGAAAAAAATATTTATTACACCACAGTTGACATATTATTACAATAGTGACATTTTTCCTGGGAAGATACTGGACCGTCAAAATGTGTTGCTTGACTTGGTCTGTTATAGTGAATGAAGCAGGGGAGCCTTATTTGAAGATCAAAATTTGTTTTATATGATGTGGGTAATTTAGACCAGATTTCTAAAAGTTCATATGGTTTTACGTACTCGATAAGGTAATCTAAAGGAAACATTTTTATTTCTTCACTGGAAAAGTCCTGCAATTCTTTATTACCATTTAAGTGTGCTAAAATAACAGAATCATTCATTTTGTGTACACATGGTTCCCTGGATGGTAACCCGATATCAACTATTGTATCACCATTTAAAGTACATCGAAACCTATTAAAAGGAGACACTATTGATGGTTTTGCGCAAGTTGGGCACTGCATTTTTCTTGTATGTTTTGAAATCGCAAGCGTTCTTGTTCTCTGAGTTTTTTCTTAGCACTTTTTGATAATTTTGGATGGGGTGTCCTAATTATCAAATTTTTTAAAACGTATTCTGTCGGGTTATAACTTTCACAAGGTTCCGTATCCCACGATAAATCTATTGGTACTGGTAAAGCCATAGTAAACTTTTTGGTTTAAATAAAATTGGAACTTAGCAAATATATTATTTTTAAGAGCGAGGGTGGGGGGATAGTGGCGGGGGTGAGAGTGGGGGGATAGTGGCGGGGTGAGAGTGGGGGGATAGTGGCGGGGGTGAGAGTGGGGGGATGTATATCCATTGGATATATCCATGTCTAGCTTGCCTATAACTTATCTACTGTTACGTGAGGAAAGTACCATTGAAGTATCTATACAAAAAGCAGAGGGTTCGATAAGGCGACCCCTAAAAGTGGATTTACGTCATTCACTTTCAAATGCACGTAATAATAAACCGTACGCCAAACCAGATGTTTCAAATGTAAGCTGCTTCAACTGTAAAATGAAAGGTAATTTTCAGTCAAAGTGCCCTAAACCACGTGTTAGTTGTACTAAATGCCACCTGTTAGGACACGAGGCAGAACAATGCAATGTTAACGTAGGGAAACGATCAGCTGATCGACAGAATAAGGGTGAGTCAAAACCAATTTTATTATTATCGAATAATCGTTCATCTAGTACTTGTTATTTTATTGATTGTGTTATTAATGATGAACCTATACGAGGCTTTGTAGACTCCGGCTGTGCTGCAGTCACAATTCGTAAATCGGACGCGGCCAAGTTAAATCTACAGGGTGAACCGACACTAGTACGTTTGTGTGGTTATGCTGGAGGTTCTGTTATTGTACGTTCAAAGGTTATGATAAATTTGAATGTTGATTTAGCTTCGGCTACTGTTGATGCCCTCGTGGTACCTGATAGTGTACAGGATGTACCTGTTATTATAGGGCAACCATTTTTAAATAATGAGAATGTCACAGTCTTGGATAGAGGTCACCAAGTACGACTTTTTAATCAAAATAACGTTATTATCTCAAATATTAATGATTTTGTATCTCAGAAAGTGAATTTATATGTCGAGGAAACTACTGTCATTCCACCAAATGTTGTAGGTCAAATTTCTTTAAATAGACATGAAAACGTTAGGGATGTTTTTGTTGATTTAAAGTATCGAAATTGGAATAATAATTTTCACATAATCCTACCATGTATTATAAACATGAACAATAGTTGTTGTATTCCTGTTGCCAATATGTCCGATAAATCTGTTTGTTACGAAAAAGGCAGAGTACTTGCAAGAGGCTATACATGTATCGAAGATTTAAAAATACCATCTAAAAGTTGCTTAGCAACAACTATTGCTGATTTACCATTTTTTACATTATTAGATCTCGAAAAACAAACTAATTTAGAACTAAACAGCGTTGAATTTTCTAAATTACATTCATTCGTTCATTTCATTTTAAATATACTTTATTCATTGATTTTGTTTTCTTTACATATCATTTTGTTTACTATATAATATTATCTACATAATATTCCTTAATACTAGTTCTGCTGGATTAGCTTGCTAACCAGGACACGTCGACGAGGCCACGCCCCGTCTCTGCCGATGTTTGCCCTTGGTAAACTGAAGATGATTTTTCATTTATGTAATCGGCAGGTTCCAGAGTAATATTTTACCGCCATGAGGAAGTTTGATGTGCTTTCGCTTTGAGAAAATTTATAAATTTGCTTTTGTTGTATTTATTAAAATTTTGCAATTTATTTCACTGGAAAAACGGTACGAAAAAACCAGCTTTAGTTGCAAAATTACTTAACTTACTTAATAAATATCGGGATTGTTTTGCTACTAATTTAGGGGAGATTGGTAAAACGACTGTTACGAAAATGTCGATTTCACTAACAGATAACGAACCTGTAACATATCGCCCTTACCGAATGCCTTTCGCAAATCGTGAAAAAGTACGCACAATCGTCCAAGATCTTATTGACCATAGAATAGTCCGGGAGTCAGACTCTCCTTATGCTAGTCCGATACTGTTGGTGAAGAAAAAGAATGGCAAAGAAAGAATGTGGGTAGATTATAGGGCCATTAATCGTAAGACTATTAAAAACACACCCGTTCTACCACGCATAGATGACCTCCTAGATAACCTAGAAAGAAATTTTTATTATACGACATTAGATCTCGCTTCTGGATATCATCAAATTCCCATGGAGGAAGAATCCATATCAAAAACAGCATTTGTGACTCCGGATGGCCATTATGAATACTTAAGAATGCCTTTTGGATTAGTAAATGCTCCTACTGTTTTTCAAAGGATCATGAATAAAATATTAGGCCCCTTACGCTTTGACAGTGCGAAGGCATATCTTGATGACGTACTTATACCATCAGTGTCTCTAGAACAAGGCATGGAACGGCTCGAAAATGTCCTAAAACTTTTTAAAGCTGCTGGTTTGACATTAAGATTTAATAAGTGTCATTTTCTTCAGTCTAAAATCGAATATCTGGGTCACGAGATTACTGGGTATTAGACCTGGACGTGACAAAATAAAAGCCGTGGCAGATTTTGCCGCACCCAAGGATGTCCACGAAGTTAGGCGATTTTTAGGACTTACTAGCTACTTTAGAAAATTTATCATGGGTTTCGCCGCCATCGCTAAACCTTTAACTATTCTTACTTCCAAAAACACTTCTTTTGTGTGGAAAGAACAACAGCAGAATGCTTTTGACGACTTGAAAAAGAAACTAGTAGAACGGCCTATACTCGCTATTTATAACCGAGGTGCCGAGACAGAAGTACATTGTGATGCCAGTAAGGTCGGTTTAGGAGGAATTCTTCTACAACGTCAAAATGACAGTACTCTTAAACCAGTGCAATATTTTAGCAGAGCCACCACCAAAGAAGAACAAAAATATCACTCCTACGAGCTTGAAACTTTGGCGGCTGTAAGCTCTTTAAAGAAATTTAGAATTTATTTAATTGGCAATAAATTTAAAATTGTTACCGATTGTAACTCGCTACGTCACACCTTAATGAAACGAGACTTAGTTCCTCGCATAGCAAGATGGTGGTTGTCAATTCAAGAATTTGACTTTGACATTGAATACCGTCCTGGAACTAAAATGAGCCACGTAGACGCGTTGAGCCGAAGTATCACTATACCCTCGGATCAATCACTTGACGTAATGATTGCAAATATTGAGGAGGACGACTGGGTACTTTCAGCACAACTTCAAGACGACACATGTAAAAATATCATGAATGTTTTGTCACAAGATCCCAAAAATAATGACGAACGACAAATCCATAAAGACTACTGTCTAAAAGATCGAAGACTCTATAGAAAAACTGAGAAAGGAAAAAGATGGGTTATTCCAAAAACCGCACGACGAAGAATACTTATGTACTATCATAACGATGCCGGTCATTTTGCAGTAGACAAAACGGTAGAATCCATAAGTTCAAGATATTGGTTTTCGTCGATGCGTAAATACGTTAAAAACTATATCAATTCATGTTTGGGCTGTCTTTATAGTAAAACCCCTTCTGGTAAGCTACCTGGCAGTCTAAATCCTATAGAAAAACAGTCTAAACCAATGGATACATTACACTTGGATCATGTCGACCCATTTGTAAAGAGTGTTATGAAAAACTCTTATCTTATAGTAGCAGTAGACGGCTTTACGAAATTTGTATTTTTAAAAGCAGTTCCTAATACAAAAACCGGTCCTGTACTAAAGTTTCTAGATGAGGTAATAGAAATGTTCGGGGTTCCCCGCAGATTTATTTGTGATCGTGGCACGGCTTTTACGAGCAAACATTTTAAGGAATACTGTCTAACTTTAGGTGTTAAACAAGTATTATGTGCCACCGCAACTCCACGGGCCAACGGTCAAGTAGAACGAATGAATCGTTCTATTCTTTCGGCGATTATGGCTTTCACTTACGATGAAAATCGTTGGGACGAGGCTGTAGCAACGGTAAAATGGGGAATTAATTCGACGAATTATTCAACTACAAGAAAAAGTCCTTATGAATTATTTTTAGGGTACCGTCCTAGAGGAGTTAACGATGCCTTTTTGACGGCTGAAGTCTGCGATGATAACGAACGTCCAGATTTGAAAATGTTCAGAGATGAGATCTCTAAAGAGATAAAAGAAAAGCAAAGGTACCAAAAGAAGTGTTATGATAAAAAACATGCTTCTCCAATTACGTTTGGAGTTGGACAACATGTGCTTGTCCGAAAGACAAAGGGCGCTAATGACGGCCAAAGCAGAAAGCTTGAACCCAGGTACAAAGGACCCTTTGTCGTTACGAAAGTACTTGATAAGGACCGTTACGTAGTTACGGAGTTACCTGGCTCGAAACGTTCAAGAAAATCTTATACGGGGATTTGTCCTTCTGACCGCATGAAATTGTTCGTTACGAAAGTATCGTCAGGCGATAGTAGTTCTGATAACGAATAATTTCATTTTTGTTAAAATCATAGGTTAATTAATTTTTTTTATATGTTACAGGTTACTCTTCACGAGGACGTGAAGGTTTATCAGGTTAGCCGACTGTAACCACCTAACGGCGCCTCTGAATTGGCCAGGTACCGTCAACACGGCGATAAGAACAATAATTGGGATTCTACGAAGGAATGTTGTTTTGTTTGTTTAGGTCTGAAGCCGAGGGTATGGCACCGGGATCGATAAAAAGACATTCAGTTATACCTAGACTTCGGCTCGGTCCCTTACATTTTTCTATTCTTGTTTTGCTGTGTTATTTTCGGGTGTTTAATAAAAACTTATTTTGTATACATAGACATATTATAATTTTTTTTATAAGTATAGTTTACACTTTTCATGCTCAAATCCCAATAATCCCGTTATTGAATTCGGTTTAGTTAGGTCAATGTCACAATTACACTTTATTTCACTTTTTAATGTATTTTCGCTAATTTTTAAAACTAGAGTAATCTTATTCTCTTCACGCTGGATTGGTGGAGGAATGTCTTGTGATTTTAAAATAAGATTTTGTTGTTTTACCCTAAAAGTTTCCTGTTGTTGTATTTGAATATTTTGTAAATTTTCATGCTTCAATTGATTTTGTAAATACTTTTCTATATTTGCAATTTCATAAGACCCTTCAGATATATATATCTACATTTTTTTTTATTAACTATAATAGAAAATAAATTATTTTTTTTATCAATATTCGGAATTGAATTATAACTTTCAAAATTTATCACTCCCATAACCCATTCTTCTTTCTCATCCAATATAACTGGAGGATATAAGGTGGATGACAATTCCGATGTATTTCCGGATAATATAAATGTATATGACATATTTTTTTGATTTGTTTTATTTCTTTTACGCTGCGTGTTACTAGTTTCTAATACGGGTAATTACAAATAATTAATTCAATTTTATTAAATGCAATATATTTATATTTTGTTTTACAAAGTTAAATAACAAATCTTATAATTAAACAGGGTTAAATAAAAATCTTAAACACAAATGACCACAATTAATTGAATTGTATGTTTGTTAAGCCGTATGATTATACAATATCTCACAAGGACCATTCGAGTAAAAATATTTTTGAGTTTCTAATGGTGGTGCTAAATTCCCAAAACTATCAAAATAATAAATAAATTTATTTATCTTTTTATAGGCAGTCCAATGAGTTCCAGGCCCGCTATCATTATCCAAATTAATTACACCCGATTCAAACTTATGAATTTTTAACGGTAGACGATCCTTCATGTAAACACCACGAAAATGTGGTATTTTTAATATTTGTACAGCAAACATTTCCATTTCAATATTGGTTAATGCATGTTTAGGTAATCTTAGGGGAAATTGAAGCTTTTTTTTTAATATGAGAATTATTTAAATATAACCCCAAACCGGTTTTGTGAGGCTTTAAGTAAAGTCCATTTCCCATTTTAATTTCCTCCATTTTTCTGTTGTGGCGGCGAGTTTCATCCAGCTGCTTACTGACAGCTCGTGCATGATTAACAGCTTTAGCTATCCCAGCTGCCCCTCCACTTAATGCCCCTAGTGCACTTAAACATGCAAAAATTGGTATAAGAGGTAATATACCACCAGTTTTTGGAATTTTAATAACCCTTGAAGGAACTTGAATTGGTCCTTTTTCATTTTTTACAGTATTTAAAGCAACTCTTAAAATATTGTCAATGTTTTTAGGTTTTTGTTTGAGCATATTTTGTTTAATTTTTTTCGTAAATGGTTGAAATTTCATTACATTTTTACTTCCAGCAGTTTTTCTACGTTTTGTTTTTCTTTTCCTGGTATTTTTACGAATTTGTTGTCTACTACTACGTGCTATACCAACAGAAGAATTACCAGTACGACGACAACGATGACGACTACGGTGATGACGACGACGATTACGCCCTTTATTTTGTCCATTCTTTGTTTTTGTCATATTTTCTCTAACTCTAGTTACAAGTGTTCATTAGTAACGTTTCTTAACTACTAAATAAAATTTATATACAATCACAGCTTTTATATTATTAATTAATTTCTTGTGGTAACTACATCACTCATTAAATTATCTTCAGAGTCACTTTCACTAAATTCTCCATTAAAAGCAGTTAAATTTGTTTCCATTTTATTTCTTTTAGGTGTCATTTCGTTTTGTTTTTGTTGTTGATGATGATGACTCTCCTCACCACTATCATAGTTTAACACGTTCGCTACCGACGGCCACTATAGTGGCCTCACCGATCCTCCGTGGTGAACCGCGGCCGCTATAGTGGCCAATAATTTACATTCATTTCTATGCATCTAAATTTTAATCTGGTCCACGCGTGGATGTTGTTTACCATTTTTTGGTCTGTCAGCAGTCCGTCGCCGCCTTTGGTACTTGATTTACGTTAGTCATCAAGCGCGTGTAGATAAAACCATTGTTCATTGCTTGTAGTCACAATTATATCTAGTTTTATACAAATATTGACTGTGGGTGAACTGTGAAAGGCTATTTTTTATATATTGATGTAAGAAAATGGATTCCACCCCTAGTACAAGGTAAGTTATAAGTTTTCGAATACATTTTTTGAGGTTATGTAACTTTTTTTTCTTGATATTTTTAGTTATTCGGATAAACGTGTGCCAAACACCTCCCGCAATAGAACACAACGTATTCCCTTGACTCAAACTGAACTTGAACGGATGGCAAATGATTTTATGACCAATGATGATGAAGATGAAGCTTGTGAGCCATTTTTCCAGTGACGACTCGGTAGCTGATGCTGATTATAATGCGAATGAATGCGAAATAAGCACCGCTGATGAAAGTAGCAGCTCTGGGTCAAGTGAACACTTAAATGTACATCGATCACCGCCTCGTAAAATTGCACGAGCTACAGTAATGCCCATACAAAATGATTCAGATAATGAATGGACAGATACTGAGGAGGACCCTATCGACATTCCCTTTACTGCAACCGAATCAATTAATGTAAATATCCCGAATAATGCCACAGCACTTCAATATTTTCAAGTATTTTTCGATAATAGCATTATTCTTACTATTGTCGAAGAGACGAATAGAAGGGCAAATTTATTTTTAGCCAATCAAGAAACATTGACAAGGAGTAATAAGGGGTTACGGTGGATCGACACCACACCAGAAGAAATCAAAACATTTATCGGTGTTTGTTGTTTGAGTAGGAACATTACCTTTCCAAAAATTGCCCGGCAATGGAGTAAAGATCCCTTGTATTATCATCCAATTTTTGGTAAATCAATGTCGCGTAATCGGTTTACAACGATTTTACGTATGTTAAGATTCGTAAATCATGCAGATGTCGATGTGAATGATCGTCTTCATAAAATTCGTCCTATACTAAATGCGATTATCGAAAACATAAAATCCGCATTTTATCCAGGTCAACATTTGGCAATCGATGAAGCCATGATTTTATGGCGTGGAAGATTGATTTTCCGCCAGTATATCCCTAACAAGCGTCATAAATACGGAATAAAATTATACGAGTTAACCACTCACGATGGGTTTATTTTGAACATAATTATATATGTAGGTAAAGGAACCCTGGAAATCGACGGAGAATCTCATTCATTTTCCGTAGTGAAACAATTAATACGTGACTATTTGGGCAAGGGCCACGTGCTGTATGTTGATAATTTTTATTCAAGCGTTGCACTTGCGGAATATTTGTTGTCAGAAAAAACTGGTATAGTTGGAACGCTACGTGAAAATAGGAAAGGCAACCCAAAAAAGTTCTTGAAACCCAAGCTGAAAAAGGGAGAAGCAGTTTGAAAGCGGAAAGGTTCAGTTGTCGTAACAAAATGGAAAGACAAACGCGATGTCCGCATGATGAGTACCCGCCACAAACATCAGATGGTTGAAACAAGACCCAGAAGAGGTGAAGTAAAACTAAAGCCCCAGTGCGTCCTTGACTATAATCAACATATGTCTGGCATTGATAGAGCCGATCAAATGATGTCTTACTATTCCAGCCCGAGAAAAACTATTCGGTGGTACCGTAAGATATTTTTCCATCTTGTAGATGTATGTATATGGAATGCTTATTACCTTTACAAAAAAAGAACAAACACAAAGAAGACTCTTTTGGATTTCCGTGACGAGATAATAAAAGATCTTATAAAAGCTAAACCGTCACAAGCAAATTCAATACCAGTAAATTTCCAAGGACACCATTTTCCGGAAGCCATACCTGGAGAAAAAAAAAATTCGAAGAGGTGTCGTTTTTGCTCCAAAGGTAATGTACGGAGACGTTCACGGTATCATTGCCCATCTTGCCCAGATTTACCTGGGTTATGTATTGATCCTTGCTTCAAGAACTGGCATCTAAGCTTGGACACATAGTTTTTGAAAGTTATGTTTTTCATGTTTGATCGAATGGTCTATTTACTTGTTTACACTTAGGACTTTTTTAGTTTTGAATTATAATAAGTATGAAAATCTTGATACGTATTTTTATTCTAAGGCAACTTTTTAAATGGCACTAAAGTGGCCGTTGGTTTATACTAATCCGAGAGCTATGAATAAACCAAGGGCCACTATAGTGGCTCAAGGTCAAATATGGTGACCTTGACTTTCTAAGTCATAACAATAGTATATGTAGAGAAATTATCAAAATATCCCAAGTATATCCCGAAATACGGCTCTGGTCCACAGCGGGATACTGTCGTTTTCTGGTCGGTAGCGAACGTGTTAATTTACATTTGGTTTTTTTTAGATCATTATTTTGTGTGAGTTCCATCTCTAATAGTTTTTTCATATTTTTTGAAGCACTATCTTTCAATTCACGTTTTTTCCCTTTTGTTGTCGTTTCTGCTGACGACCACCCCCACCACTAAAAGCTTTACGTTTTTTGTGTTTTGTACTGTTTTGTTCTTTTATGATTTTATTTTGCACCACTAACGGTTTACGTTTATTTTTTGTTAATTGCTGTTCACTAGTTATATTTTCTACTATGGATCTCATTTTTTCCAAGTCGTTTTGCATAATTTTTATACTCTTCTTCATTTTCTTCAGACTATGTTGATTAACTTTGGGAGACTGTTTAATTTTAAATTTATTTTTCCATTTATAAGGTAATTTATCATACCTACTACCCATTCCAAGTTTTATTTTAGTATGCATAGCACCAGATACACCCAATGCTGCCAATTTTTCCTTTCATGAAACATTCGGTGCAGTAATTCTACCTAATGTTTTTCGCAGTAACACTTGATCGGCCAAATGTCTATCGCTTAAGACTTTTTTCTCCGAATGTCATGCTCTTTGCACGCTTTATCTAGCTGATTTATTCCTACATCACCTCTTCCTAATCGTTTTTGTAATTTTGTCCCAGGCCCACAAAATCTGTACCCCCCGGGTAAATGTAGTTCCATTGGAAGACCGTTTATAAGGGAGTTCAACACACCCTTTCCTACTTTTACAGTGTTATGTAGGGGTGGTGTTTGTGGTTCTCTTACTGTATAATATTTCATTTTTTTCCCGCTCTTACTCTCACACTTTAATATTACCGCTAACAATTCAAATTTAAAACTAACTATAAATTAGGCAAATATTTGTTTTTATAAGTATTAATTTTACACACGCCCATCTAACAGCATCAAAAAAAAAACTGTCAAATATTAAAATATGAAGAGAATTATAACACAAAAAGTTAAGTTGGATATTGATAACCATGACATAATAAAAAATAAGAGTATTAAACATAGTGTCATATTCCCTTCAACCCTTTCACTATTTCTGTACATCACCATAATATACACTAAAGTGTATTGCGTTATATAAAATTCAGAATTATTTTGCTCTTAATCTAAATATGTACATCAGCATGTACAACGTATATTGACCATTATAGGTTGGTAGCAAACGCACTAAAATTTCCCAGAGATAAGTTTGGCAACATTTTAAACGTGAGCGGCGTGTTGTACGAACAGGTGGCTTTGAGGTTAAGTGATATATTTACCGTTTTTTGCAAATCCTTTGGAATTAGTGGTTTTGGAGTTGGTTAATGGTAAGTACATATTTCAATCTATAATATATATCTATAATAATTTTAAAAGTTCTCTATAATAATTTTAAAAGTTTTATGCCCTAGCAAGTCCAGAAATGTAGTTTGAATTATGTGTACATCAGGATGGACAGACGCAGTTTATGGACCATATATTATACCATGTTTTTACAGTAGTGATAAATTTTATTTTTGTTTGATCTTAGTTGGGTCGATATTATGGCAGACCCGTAGCCAGGGGGGATGAGCACCCCCTTGGGCTATGCTGAGCCCTTCTTAGAAAGTTTATTTTTGTACTATTTCTCACCAGTTGTCTACTAAATATAAATATACCGCCCCCTCTAAGATAATGTTTAGAATTACTAATTTTGTTTTTGATAAGATTGTTTTGCATTGTAGATAATGGCAAACGCAAAAAAAAATCCAAAAAGAGCGCTAACCGAAGATGAGATTCTTTATTATCTTGACAACGATGTTTCAGATATTGAGTTTCTATCAGATGATGATGATGATGATGATGAGTTGCAGTCAGACGAAATAGCTAGAGAACAAACAAATAATGATATTCTAGATATGATTATAGATCAAAATAATAAAGATGAAGTTCAGCCTGAAATAAGCGACGTTGAAGATGTAGAGTTGGCAGAAGAAGAAATCTTGGAGCAAATTGGCAATGGAGAAAATGACAAAGATGAGCTGAAAAAAAATCAAACAGATTTTGAGAAAAACCATGGTCTTACTGATAAATCAAAAATAAAGTGGATACAGGGGGAAAATGTAGAATACGAAGCAAGAAATATTCAGTGGCATTCAACCCTTTCGACTACTCCCGTAGTAGATTTGCCTCCACCAGTTGATTTTTTCACGAAATATATTCCTGATCAGATACTACAACAAATGGCTGATATGACAAATTTATACGCCACACAAAAAAATATTGCTAGGTTTTCACCAACAAATTTAGATGAAATAAAGATTTTTATTGCTGTCCATATTATTATGGGTACCTTACAGTTTCCTAGAGTCTGCATGTATTGGCACCGTAGTATGGGAATACCCTTAGTAAAAGATTCCATAAGTTTGTCTAGATTCTACAAGTTGCGCCAGGCAATACATTTGGTTGATAATATGAGTCGCGATGAAGACAACGATGAAAGGTAGGTATTCAGGTTACAAATTTTGATAAATCTGCCTTTGTGTTTTATTTGCCTGGTAAATTACATTTTATTTAGGTATATTGGTTTGTTACAGATTGTGGAAAGTCCGAAGCTTGTACGAGTCAGTAAGAACAAGGTGTCAGCAACTACCACTAGAAACGAACTTGTGTATCGACGAGCAAATAGTCCCATTCAAGGGAAAAATAAATATAAAGCAATACATGAGAAACAAACCCACAAAATGGGGTATCAAAATCTATGTCTTGGTGGCCAGAGTGGATTGATATATGACTTTATCATCTATCAGGGATCAACGACGCCCATCAATCCTATTTACGTAAAATATGGATCGGCAGCTGCTGTAGTTATGCAACTTTGTGAAAGGATATCTGAGAAAAACCACGGACTTTTTTTCGACAATTACTTTACTACCTATAATTTGATCCAATATCTCGACTCAAAGTCTATATACTGTATAGGGACCATAAGAGCTAATCGTTTTGCCAATCCAAAATTACCCAGCGATAAGGAAATGAAGAAGAATGAACGTGGTTCTGTTGCTACCTCAGTTAGCAAAGACGGCATTGTCATCACCAAATGGTACGATAACAAGGCAGTGCTGACAGCATCTAATTTCGTTGGGGTTGGAGAGTCGGATGTGTGTAAAAGATGGGATAAAACAAGAAAGGAATATGTACAGATTCCCAGGCCGGAAGCGATAAGACGATATAATAGTAATATGGGCGGCGTCGATAAGTTGGATTTCTTACTAAGTCTATACCGATCCTATGTCAGATCTAAGAAATGGATAGTGAGAATGACTACTCATGCCATCGATTTAGCCTTGGTAAATTCTTGGCTTGAATATCGTCAAAAAGCTGTTCTGCTGGGAGTAAAAAGGAAGGAAATCCTCGATTTGTTAGCTTTTCGCCAAGAAGTGGCTGAAAACCTAATATGCTCTAGACGTGCTCCTAAAAGAGGCAGACCTTTGGAAAGCTTTCAGGATCTACATACCTCTAAAAAGAAAAAAACTGAAACAATACCTATAAAAGACCTTAGATTTGATGGATACCAACATATTCCAATGTATGATGAAAACAAGGAAGCCTCAAGATGCAAAAATGAAGGGTGTAAGAATAGGACACACATATTTTGTGAGAAATGTAAAGTGCATCTTTGTATTTTAAAAGGAAGGAATTGTTTTTAAATATTTCATACAAAGTAGATGTTAAAATTTTGTTGGTTTTGTCATGGATCTGATTTTTAAGAGTTTCTAATAAAAGTTTAAAATTTGGTGTATGATTTTTTTACATCCATGAACTATAATTGTCCATTGTGATGGACATCCTGTACTGGGTAGGAGGGGGGTAGTTATTTTTTTTATACGATTTTTTTAATCTATAGTGCAACTATACTTTGTATACCAAAAATTAGAATTTTTGAAAAGCTCCAAGGGGTAGTGATAGTGAAAGGGCTAAGATGTTTGGTTACAGGCCCCAGTTCGTCAGGGAAAACAAACACCCTTATTAGCCTTTTGGAACACCCTAATGGGTTAAAATATGCAAATGTGTATGTTTACAGTAAATCACTTGGTCAACAAAAATATATTTATTTGGAAAAACTATTAAAACCCATCACAGGTATGGGTTATTATACATTTGATAATAGTGAAACAATTATTTTACCCTCTCAGGCAAAACCCCATTCCATATTTATATTTGATGATGTTGCATGTGATAAACAAGATGTCATTTGTGACTATTTCAGTATGGGGCGTCATCATGATATTGATTGCTTCTATCTCAGTCAAACATATCCAAAAATACCAAAGCATTTAATAAGAGACAATGCAAATGTGTTAATTCTATTTAAGCAAGATGATTTAAATTTAAAACATATCTATAATGACCACGTTGGGACCGATATGTCGTTTGAAAATTTTAAATCTATTTGTTCGTATTGTTGGAAACAACCTTTCGGATTTTTATCAATTTTCTAGGACAATAATCTAAATGAAGAAGAATTAAGCAACAAAAATAATACAAAAATTTTTTTAGTATTTATATTTTCCAATATTTTTGGTATATCATTCAAATCCACATAACCAGATTCCCAAAATAGACCATGATATTTTCCTTCCAATTCCACAACAGTTTTCAACACTTCTGGTTTTAACAAGGTCCGTGGAAAGGGGGGTTTGAACAGATAGGTACTAAGTCGTTTACCATCATAAAATGACATCTCCTTCGGTATAAACAGATTTGAAAAATAGTAGCCCTGTATGTCTACACTTTCATCAACGACATTTTTTTTAAATTATTTTTTAAAATAATCTTTTTGCTTCTACAAATAATTAGCTACTAAATATTTAATCTGAACGTGTGTGTATTAATACCAACAGATTTTTAAATGACGCAGACGCAATCTCCCTCTCCCTCAACCCATAGAAGAATTAAATTAACACTAATCTAGAGAACACACATCAGTATAAACTAATCATTCAAACCAATAATATCAACACACACAATGAATTTAAATATCTTTATAACAACACTTTTTTTAATTTATACCAATGGGGTCACCGCTGAAGTTCAGAACGATACTAATATTTTTAATGATCCTTCTCCTTCATTATATCATGTGAATATTTAAAACTTGACTATGACACTCTGTATAATACAAGTTTACTTTTGTATACCGAATGTACATCACAACTTGATAATTGTATAGATTTACAAGAGAATGAATTACAAGTTAACGATATATTAATGAACGAACTTGCAGAATGTGAAAATAAAACTACAACTTTAACAACATTTGTTAATTATACCAATCAAGTGATTTTATTAAAAAATAATATTGAACTTGAATCAAAAACATTACAACTTGTTTTTATTAGGTAGGCGTGGTCCAATACACATGTGGAAATCAAAACAAATCGGCCATCTTGATTTTATTAGGTGGGCGTGGTCCAATACACACGTGATAATCAAAACAAGTCAGCCATTTTGATTTTATTAGGTGGGCGTGGCCCAAATGTGACCTTGAAATACACTAAGCCTTAAGGGGGCCGCAATAAGTCTTAAGGGGCCCCAATAGGTCTTAAGGAGGCCGAAAAAGGGGCCCCTTTTTTTTTGACGCGCATGCGCAGTAGAGAGAAAGTGTCGCAGAAACCAGCTTGTTTAACTACTGTTATATGCTACTCTAGCTGCTGGAGCATTCTGGACGACGTCAGGAATGTTTCCTTGCTCAATTAAATAATCTAACATATTATTGTCTATTTCATCAGGAAATGGTAGCAAATCTTCACCCATATCAGTGGCAATATTATGCAACACTGCTGTGGCAACTATACTTGTCAAAATGACCTCTATGTTGCAGCGAAATCCATAAGCTAACATTGGAAATCTCCGTTTCCAGACGCCAAACAATCTTTCCACACTATTGCGGGTTCTTACATGGGCCTCGTTATAGAGTTGTTCTCCTCTTATTGCAGGGTTCAGCAGTGGTGTTAATACAAAAGGTCTTAGTGCATAGCCACTATCACCTAAAAATATGAAGACTAGAATAATAAAAGTACAAATAACTATTATGTATTAGTATGTAATATATAGTTATAGAGTTATTAAAAATAACAGCATCGTGCGTTGAGCCTGGCCACCTAGCCACAATGTCTTGAATTTTTAAATTGGGGCCACCAACTACCTGCGTATTTATTAAAAAAATGGATTTTCTATTTCTAAAAATTTCAGCATCTTCACCACCTACATTTTTCTAAATCAAGACCTTTTAATACAATAATGTATAAGTACATATTTTATATTAAAGCTGACCGTAACTATAGAAAAAGAATACTAACTTCAAGATGACGTAGGAAGTTAAAATGTTTAACACATTAGATAATGCTATCAATATGTAGGAAAGAATCAGAAATTTTTAAGTTTAAATATTAGAAAATCAATTATGACCTGTCGATTGTATCTTGATATGAGTTCCATCTATACAACCCACCACTCGTGGAAAGCGAGAAATTCCATAAAATTCTTCTTGAATGTGTAACATTTCATTGTTATTTGGCATTTGTATATGCAGTGGTCGTAAGTTTGCAATTGCATGTGATACTTTTGATACAATTCTTGAAGCAGTAGTTTGGTGTAATCCTATGAAATCTCCCACACTAATCTGATAAGTATTTGTGGCAAAAAACCTCAAAGTTGTAAGAAGTTGATTCATTGGCGAGACTTGGTTATTTTTAAAATTCAAATTGTTACAATTTAAAAACTTAAATAGTTATCATTACTGGCCTTAATATAGTCCATTCTCTTGTCAGTCCAAAATAATTTTTGCATTTCCAAATACTATATTAATAAAGTTTTGTTGAAAACATTAGCTTGAGATTAAATAATTTGATTAGGAGATCAGACTGTTCTAAAGTCTAAAGTGACCTACATATTGTTTCACTTTGACGAATACTTACAAGTTGTTGTCAAATTCTAATTGGTTGTGGATTTGATCTAACACTTGGAGACATGTAGGCTTTGTCAATCTGAGGCGTCTAAAGAAACCTAGATCATCCATTGTGTTATAATAATCGGTTCTAACATTTACACGTCGAGGAAAACCATTATTATTACATCCACAATGTCCAAATCATCACCATCCCCAAAAAGTTCATCTTCGAGCTCCATGAAAAAGATTCAAAGCACGAAAATGTAGGTACTGCCAAAGAGAGAACGCCAAAGTCAAAACGATGAAAATGCTTGAAAATAATTCCGGGATTTTCGTTCGCGGGTTTGGTACCACAGACAGTCGCAGTACATAACCTCACAAACAGAATTAACCCTGGTTAAATTATTTTAAAACAGCCAAAATGGTTGGGTCATTATAACCACGCTTAAACACTTATAACTTGGTGGTGCATAGCGATTTTGATAATAAATCGCGGGTAAAGTTTAACCCTGATTAAAAGCTATTGGTGCCAAAAACGGGTAATCTCCATAGAATTTATAATCATTATCCCGTAAAAAAAAAATCCCACAATTTTCTCTATCGTAAATATTAACGACATTGTGCTAATTATTAATTCAAAATATTCTATTTATTTTATTTACTTCTTTACTTTTTGTCCTGGCACACCGCCCTGGTGTATACTTTACACCGACCTAATGTACAGTTAACGCCGCCATAGTGTATACTTTACACCGACCTAGTGTACAGTTAACACCGCCATAGTGTATACTTTGTGCTAAATGGTTTTTGTTATTTAGGCTAGATGTAGGTATATACCCACAAGTTTTATACCTAGTATATTATTGTTTTTTGTTAAGTTTTTATTTTACACTTTGACAAATAAATTCAAACATCAGTGCATTTCATCATGGTAATATATTTTCAGCTCTGGCTAAATTTAATATAGATGACGTTAACACTAGTGAGTATATTCTGGCCGATACTGATGAGGGCTTGATAGAAGAAGACATCTTTAACATACTTTTGAGGGAATGTGAAAAAGGGTTTACTTTCATACTTTTGAATAAATGTGAAACCTTTAGTATAAAAGGTAAGTATCTACTTTCTTAAGTTGGTGTCTTGAATTTATCATGAAGTAAATCACTTCGCGAATATTAATATTTATTAATTATTTTAAACTTTTATTTGGGTAGGTAAACTGCACAGTTGCACATTTAAATTGTTAGATTTTGTATTGAGTGTTTTTAATTTTCAGAAATTAACAACTAGGCACCCTATGAGGACTGGAAAGTGTATTAAGTCTATTTTTAATACAAAGTATCTCGGAAATTATAACTTTTGTAAAAAACCTTTTAAATTTCTTTTTTAAAGCTTATTCCGTCTCATTATTCAAAAAAGTTTGATCAACAATTTGTAATTTTACAAATCGTATTTATACAACAAGCAAAATAAATTATAAACAATGACTTTCCTTCGAAAGATTAAAAATAACAATTTTACGTATTTTACAAAGAAAAAGACCTATTGCCATCTTGGTTTGTCGTGTGCTTTATATAATTTTTTTTCGGCTATTAAGTTTTAAATATATCCTTAAAACAATCTAAAATAAGACATGATAAGGCATGAATGTGTTTAAAGATAATATGTTATTTAGATGATGATGCCTCATCAAGAAGTAATCAGTCCACAAGTCCACACTTACTATAGTGTCTGAACCTCAGTCTACAACGGAAAACAAATATCCTGACAAAGTGGTAAGAGATACATTAATACTTATATTTGTTGCAAGTTTAAAAATGTACTGTTTTTTTAAAGGTCCGGCTTTTTCTCAGGCACTAACAAATAATTTTTTTTAAAATTTTGTTTGTTGTGGTATATTTATTGCAACACATTATAAGGGGGCAACCAAGGATAATTTTTTTTTATTTCTTAAAAAAAATGGGGTTGGGAAAAATTGTTGCGCAAAAAAACTTACTTTTGTCGTAGTAAAATTTTAAATGATGGGTATACAGAGTAAAAAAAACTAAATTATAAGTAAAATAGAAAAATCTTATTCCTTTTTATCTGTTTATTAAAATTTAAAAGTATATATTTCCTTAAAAAGTTAATAAAACCTGCAATCGGTTAATTTTTTGTTTTAAAAAAAAGTTTTCTTAAAAATTTCATTTCACCTGAAACCTGAAAATATAATAAAATGGGAATTATTGGGAACTTACTTTTAAAATAATTCTGTCGGAGGAAATAAGTTATATTTGTGAGCCGGTGTTTCTCTATAAACAAGGTATATAGTACACTTTTTGATGTAGAAAGAAATTCTTTTACTTGCACCAACTTTCATCAAGAAATAAAGAAAATTTTAACACTGCATATTAAATATAGTCTTAAAACGTTGCTAAAAGGTTTTAGTTTTAAAAAAAGTTTGGGCACAAATAATTAGTTATAAGTAAGTACTTACTTGTATTTTTAATTTAATAACTAATAAGATTGCTTTAATGGATATACTTACACATCGTAAAATTTACATAAAATGTAAAAGTGTCGAAGTAAATATGAAAAATAATTTTTTTTTCAAAAATATCAAATATTTCCAAAATTTTAAACTTTAGAGCGAACTTAAATATAACCTTTTTGTAGAAAATGAAAAAGGCAGTTTTTATTACAAACATTTTTCCAAAGTTGCTCCGTTTCTGGGATGCAGGCAAAGTACAAAAAAATTCAAAATGGCCGCCAAAATACCATTTTTTTGGAAATTTAAATTGTCCAGAAATGCTTCATTTTAGCTCACCTACATATATTGGACAAGCTAAAAACCTAAGTCTTTCGTTTTTATCATTTGCATACAAATCCTTAGTAAAATAATTGGATGAATATATATAAGAAGGGGAATGGGAGGCAAGCGGACGATCTTAAGATGAAATCAGTCTGATAATGAGGAGGATTTACCTGAAGAACATTTTTCTTTAATCTCTGATATTATCGCTGAATACCCAAAAGATTCTAAAATCCCATTTTGGGTAACTCCATTCGACATTTCGCCACCACCTGTGGCACCTCCTCAAACTAGAAAATCAAGACTTTCTCAAGGGGCAACTGTTTTTACTTCCACGCCAAACTACCTTCTGATGAAAGAAAAATCAGAGACATCTAAACCACAATCCCAGGCAGTTAAAAAGGCTGTAACGAAAAAGATATTTTTAAAAAAGAAAAGAAAAAATGAAAGTGTTCAAGAAGCTAACACTGTTTGCATGTTTTGTGAAGAATTGTTCAGTGAATCTAGGTCGAAAGAGGTCTGGATTCAATGCACTTTATGCCAAAAACGGTGTCATTTACTGTGCGCATCTGTTACAGGGAAGCAGAAAGTGTACATTTGCGATTTTTGCAAGTGACAATAATTCAACGTTTGTTTTTTAAGTGGGGATCATTTTACCCACGTACGGAGTCCATTTTACCCCAAGTGTGAGGTAAAATCCCTTTGCAGGTTTTTTTAAAATAATATTTTCTTTTTTGTTAAAATTTTCTTGAAGAAAATTTTTGTTGTGAAATATGTCTCAATATAGCCTTTATATCGTTGCAATAAACTGTACTCCATTATTTTGGTTTTGCTCATTTTTGGCCCACTTTTCTGTTAAGGGAACCATTTTGCCCCACTTTCCCCTATGAATTGTGCGATCGTTAAGCCTTGGTTTTTATTAAATTCCGTTACGGAAATTTTCGGTGAATATTTCTGTCGGGGATTTCGCCCGTGCCTGTTCTATGGAGATTTAGTCCGTTTGGTTTTTATTGCACACCGGCACGAAGTACCGTCCAGCGGAATAATATTCCGTTGACGGTAATTCGTTAATTAATCAGACATTTTGGATTTGAACGGAAATTTTCGGCGGCGGATAATTATTATGGTGTGAATTCTAGTGGTAATTAACGTTTAATATCGAAGTTTTATTTTATTAAATAGGTAAAATTAGTGTTGTAAAATATCACAAACTTGAGTTTAGTGCCTTAGAAGATGAACTATTGATAGAAAGGGTAAAAGAAAATCCACCATTATATGCAAAAGGTTTAAAATGTTATAAATATATAAAATGAAGGACAATATTTGGAAAAAAATAGCGGCAGAATTAGGATCAGGGAATTCGACCTTTCGTAAATCCCAGCATCTCCCTCTTCACCGTACGAGCCTATATCAATGCCACAAATTTGTAGTCAGCATCTACTAAAGCTAGCAAAACCACAGAAAAGTAATTTTTGTAGTTGAAACACTGGGAGCCAGTATTTGGCGGACAAACTATTCGAATGTGTTTGCCATCAATACACATGCAACAGTTTGGGAAATTCCAAAGTTCATAAAATCTTTTTGCATTGTTTCGTAGTTGATTCTCTGTGGGTGTCGGCATATATAAGTTAGTTAAGTTTCTTCGGATAGCAAGTGCTACTTTCTTAATTATAGTGCTAATTAAACTATGACATCCTCCATAAAAATGCTAGGGAACGAAATGACTCGCCCGTCGCTAAATATCTGAAATATATAAATATTTTTTAGGAGAAGATTGTAAAAAAAGATGGACCAACCTTAGAGACTATTACGTAAAAAAGAAGAAAAGTCTAGGAACAGGGTCGGCAGCAAATACCAAGGATAGGGGAAAACTCTAGATGTTTAGATTTCTTGAAGATTCTGCATTTGAACATAGGATGTAAGTACAGTTATTTGAATTATATTATAGTATTTCTTACGAAAATTGGTTTGTAGGACCGTCTCTAATATGGCAACTGTCGCCGATGCAAGTTCTACAAGTATTAATAATTCATAGTGCAACAGCCAAAACAATATTGAAGATGATTCACAAAATGGCATAGACCCGGCAATAGATCCTACCCAAAATATAAATATAGATGTGACGGAGAAATCAATTGTTTCCACAGATCTTACTGAACATGATGTGCACATTACCTCCATGCCTCAAGTTCGTGAAACAAACAAAATAAAAACTTTTAAAAGGGCACGTGCGGATGTACTATTGTGCCGATAAAAAACTGGGACAAGAGATTTACAAAAACAATGTAAGAAATACATATCCCCTAGACTATAAAAGGTGTCATTGAAAAACATTCAAAATTTAAAAAGTAACCTAGGTTACATAATGGAATGTTTTGTATTTTTCGATACGGGGTGGTTAAATTTGAGAGACATCATATAATATGGATAAAGTAAATTTATTAGATTTTTTTAAAGTCAAATATTTTATAAATTATTATATTTACCATTACCACAAAATAATAAATAAAGCTAATACAGGTAATAAAATACATTTAATAAAAAGAAAAAAATTGCGAACACAAAGTTTGTCAAAACAACACAAAATTAATATTTGGTCATAGAACCATTTCTGTTTATTACTTTTTGGAGCCTTTGTGGCATACTTAAAACTAAGTTTCTACATAATTCGACAGTTATTTCATCCCAAGCTTGATTTATCCTATGACGTAATTCATCCCTGTTTCTAGGTTGAAAATCATGTTTATACATAGATTTGACCATGGCACCCCAAATGTTTTCTATCGGGTTCAAATCGGGACTCTTCGAAGCCCAGGGAAGAACTGCTATGTTATTTTCTTGGAGAAAATTTTGTACAATGCGCGCTGTGTGTATTGGAGCATTATCATGCTGAAATGTGTAATTTTGACCGTATACAGCGTTTACCGATGGTATCATCACTTCGTTTAGTATATTAACGTATACTGCTGCAGTTAGTCTTCCTTCGACGATTTGGCAAAGTCCTGGTCCTCTAGCGCTAATCCAACCCCAAACATTTATGGAGAAACGCCCACTTTGGTTGGTTTTGTGGGTGTATCTCTCATCATACCGCATGCCGGAAGGCCTATACACCCGAATTCTCCCATTATTGCATGACTGAAAAGTTTTCTCGTCAGAAAATATAACTGTTTCCCATAAATTTATTTGATTAATATATTCATGTGCAAATTCTAACCTGCCCTGTTTATTTATTTCCGTTAAAAAAATTTTATTGGCAGCACAACGGCTTCGTATATCGGAATTTCGAACCCTGTCTCTAGCGGTATTTGCAGAACCTGGAAAATTCGTCTCTTCTTTTGCCTTGATTGCAGTTTCGAAGGGATGATCCCTTAGATAATTAACCAGTCTTCTATCATGATCATCAGTAGAAATTTTAGGGGGACCAGAACCTGCATTCCTAATAATAGTCCCATGTCTTGCTATTTTTTGTTTTGCCAATAGCACGGTATTCTTGCTTACTCCCAGTTCATCTGCAATATCCCTGATAGCAACACTATCTCGCAACAGACTATAAATAATTGCCTTTTGCTGGGGGATTAATTGTGGCATATTTACAAATAATATATGATTGTATGTTTAACGAGTCAATCATAAAGTGACAATCTTTATTGACATGCAAATTTTCATGACATTTTACTGGTACCAGGCTTGATGTAAAATTATTCTTAATAGTCTAGGAGAAAATAGAAAAATTTCCTGTCCCAGTTTTTTATCGGCGCGATGGTACTTGTCGATTTCCAAAAAAGTAGAACAGAAAGAATGCAGTTGCTTCGAGAAATTGCCAACCGTTCCAAACCACCTACTGTAGTCACACAGGATGATCACATCGACTGTTTTTTTAAGTCACTAGCAGCAACAGCAAGGACTTTGTTGCCATGGAATTTAGTAGAAGCTAAAAAGAAGCTTTTCGATGTAATGGTCGAAATAGAGCGCAAAAATTCATACGAAAAATATACTGAAACTCCCATTGAGTCACCTTCAGGCATAGTTTCGCCAGATAATTGTACGATACTTTCTTCAACTGGCACATCAGACATGGATGATTCCCACATGTTATTTAACTTGGACCAATCAGATCATTCAAACAATGAGAAAGATGCAAACACAGAACATAATATATCACTAAGGAACTATATTACTTCATTTGATATACAACAGTAGGATCACATCTATTACATAGTTTTTTAAAATTATTTGTAAGAAGTAGACACGTTGTCAGAAATATTTTTTATTGTTTTTTTTTTAATAACAGCAGTTCTTAATATTTATTTAAGTATCGTAAACTCTTTTTTATCGTTTCGATAAATCCACTTTCGATGTGAAATGAAGGATATTTAAGCACTTTGTTTCACTTCTAAATAATGAATAGGTATTGTTCAACTGCTTACCTTAATGTTAGACATAGCTTCTCTTCTGGTGATATAGGAATTGGGTACTTCTTGGACGGGGTAGACGTTATGTCGTTCTTAATAATATTTAATACCTCGTAGATAAGGCGTCAAGCGAAAATATTCTTTAAATTTTGTATCGTTGTCCACAAGGTGCCTTAGCACTAATACCTGGTAGGTACCTTCTTCTCTCCTTCTTTGAAATAATTTAGATGAAGAAGCCTCTAAAAGAAAGTGGGTTAACCGGTCGTCGTCATCTTCCTCTTCTTCAAATGCAAGCAGTAAGAATCTGGTTGCATCATCCATAGTTAACAACGAACTTGCACTGCAGTAAAAATCACACATGCACGAAATTGAATACGAACTTTCGTTAAAACGGACAAAGACAAATTCTTTCGTTCCAATCCACCGAAAATTTCCGTAACAGAATTTAATAAAAACCAAGGCTTAAGAGGGAGCCACGGTAAGTGTGTCATCATAAGCGAACTTTACTGAAAACAACAGGTTGTTGTGTATTACTATATTTTGTGTGATACCGAGAGTTTGTTTGGTTTTGTGCCTCGTTTCATAAATTACACAGTGTTTAACTTATTACAAAACACAAAAGACACGTCTGTTATTAAATTTATGATAACATGATTGTAGAATTCTAACCTAGTTTTTTTTTACTGCATGCGAGTTTATTCCTTGTTACTACTGTCTGCTAGTATCGATCACTGTGATCGATATTACCCAACGGTGGTCGATATTACCCAACGATGGTTGATATTGTACTACTTAGGGGAGATCCGGCTATGATGGCATACTGGCTATGATGGCACACTAACATTTTCTCTTATCCTGTAATGTTAGGAACGACACAATAGGCAACCAACAATTCATTTGGTTAGTTTACATACAAACTAATGAACTATTATATTTCTGCATACACTTAACTTTAATACCGGTAATAAGATTTCTAATAACCCGTATCATTGGACCCAAATAACGCTATGCAGATCATCTTGTTGCCGTTATTACAAATCAAATAGCCTTTATTTGTTGCTCTAATAGTGACAATACGTTTTCACAATAGGCACGAAATCTTAGTAACCGCTATTATGGATCGAATACTGCCTATAAGAAAAAATAATAAAAAAAAATATAATAATGCCTATTGGACCAAACAATAACCTCTATTAGGATATCGAATTGACAAGACAAACGACCTATTTTCTTTCTTCCATCTTTTATGTTTGGTAACGCGGACATATCGGAGTGGAATAAATGCTCTGCTGTTTTTATCACAAAATTTGTGTAACTTAAAGGATATATAAAATATCATAAAAATATATAATTTCTTTATATTATTTTATTTATTTATGTAATTATAGACAGTTAGTGGGATTCAGTCAAGAAAAGTTAATTGCAGAAATTAATAATGGCATACATAGAATCACAAAAAAAAAACTTTAATTTCTGTTTCCTGTTGACCAAGGATTTTTATCAATGATTTCATAAACGCATTATAAAGTATAACTAAAATTGACCATTCCAAAACACGTGACTTTGACACGTCCGCCATTTTCTCTGGGGGGCACACAAATCAATTATTCTTCAGTGATTTTCGTTAGTATAACGTGTGGTTGTATTATCTCGTGTTTTATTTGATATTTTCTTGTGACTTTTTTGCTAAAATGTCTCGAAGTGAATACTATTTGACCCTTAGTGGCGATATTAAGTGTCGATACGATAAAAAAAATCGGTGTTATTGACCATGTTGACCCTTATGCAATTCCACCTGGTGCATGCACGAGTTTGGATGTAAATAAAGTGCTCAATATTACTATGATGGATATAGAAAATTATTTGATATTAACTCAGTTATTACACCGGCCTACAGCTTAAGGCTTACAAAAGCTTGCAAGCCTACAAGCAATATGATGCAGGTTCGGTTCAAGGGATTGGGGCAAAACAAATCAATAAGAAGGCCTTTGTTGTCATTGGCAAGGTAAAGAAATCATTACTAAATAAATTTTATTTAGAATTGAATTATGTACCTTTACCTATTAATTGTTAATAAGATACTAAGGTTTTAAGTGTTGGTATTAAATATTTTTTTTTTGTTACAGGTACAACTTTCTCAACGGAAAAGAGATCAATTACTCCAAGTTTCGATAATTATTTTAAGGGACACAAGCATATCCAGTGCTCATTGTACATGTATGGCTGGTTTATCAGAAGTATGCAGCCATGTAGCACAGTTTTTTTTTGCATGCTCGTCTTACTACCATAAATCACAGTGGTCCTGGTCCATCCTCTACAAAAAAACTTTCCGTTTGGCCAGAACCTCCTATGAAAAATGTGGAAATGTTGCGTTTACGGGATATGGATTGGTCCAAAAAAACAGAGACAAGAAATTTGTCTCAACAATGTGCTCCTTCTCTAGCCAAGAAAGAAATTTTCGATTTATTGAGCAAACTGCAGGAAATTGAAATAAACCCAGCAATTTGTCGTTTATTGGAACCATTTGCTTCTGAGATGGAAACAAGTGTTCCTGAAAATTTACCACCTAATCTAGAAACTGGGTATTCTCCAGATATGCTGCTTGGGATGTAAATAAATGTTTTGTTTACAAAAATGCGTGCGCAAAACTTCGTGCAAATATTCTGGGCCAATAGCAATCAGCCTTTCAATATCAGCCTCATGTTCCCTCACCTCCCCCCTCCCCGTCACAAATTGTATCCATCGCTAAACCCAATATATCTAATCATCACATTTCAGTCTACTACCAAAACACGCGTGGGCTTAGGTCAAAAACAGCTGAAATATTTAATAGCACTACGTACTCGTGTTTTGATTTACTTGCCCTAACGGAAACTTGGCTAGATTCTTCTGTTAATAACAATGAATTATTTAGTGATAGATATAATGTTTATCGTGGCGATAGAAAGTTTGCAGATATAGGTAAAACGCGGGGTGGTGGTGTTTTAATAGCAGTAGATCAACGTTTTAAATCAACATTAGTCCATGTCCCTTTAGTTAGCCTTAGTCCGGAAATTGATGTGGTATGTGTTAAAATTACATTTGATTTCTCCTCAATGTTTGTGTTTGTTATTTATTTACCACCGCCAGTTACTCATGGTGTGCTTGAGAACTTGTTTGAGTGGTTGACTTCTCTTGAGTACTTGTTTGGAGAAAATATTTGTATTCTGGGAGATTTTAATATCCCTACCTATTCTGAATGTCTTGATACAGGTGACCGGGATAACTTGAATATGATATTGAACACATTTTTAAACTGTCTCAATTTCACTCAAAGTAACTATGTCAGAAATGTAAATGACAGAATTCTTGATTTAGTGATTCACAATAACGAGAGGTGTATAGTGCGTAATTCTTTGGAGGTACTTGTGTCCGAGGACAATCATCATCCAGCTTTATCAATATCCTTAAAATACTGTCCGTCTACAAACTATAAAAATGAGTTCCAAATGAATTTCCACAGTAGCTACAATTTCCGTAAAGCCAATTTTAATGGATTATATAGCTCGCTATTACGTGTTGACTGGACCGCTTTGGACCGGGCAGGCTCAGTTGAGTCAGCCTCTGATATGTTTTACAGTAAACTATATGAAACATTAGATGAATATGTTCCTAAGTATTCTGCATCGCCAAAACGTAGATATCCTCCTTGGTTCTCGCGTGACATAATTAATAATATTCGGATAAAAAATAAATGTCATCAAAGGTATAAAAAAAATAATAATTCTGCAGAACTTGAAAATTTTAAAATATTAAGAAATAAAATCAAAAAAGATATAGCTCTCGCTTATAAACAATACATTCGCAGAATTGAAGTTGATATTAAGCGTGATCCTAAACAATTTTGGGCCTTTATTAAGAAAAAACGTGAACTTAAAAGTCTGCCTAATAACATGTGCTATAATAATATTGATTGCCACACAACAGATGATATTTTGAATGCTTTTGCTGATTTCTTCCAAAAATCGTTTACTATCAGTGAGCTTCCCGATAATGAAAATAACGATCATAATTATTTTACACCGCTAGTACCTACCATCAAGGTCGATCAATTTTCAGAGCAAGAACTCATTGCTGCCATAAATAAACTTAAACCTACATTTACCACGGGTCCCGATTTAATTCCTGCATTTCTTCTAAAAGACTGCAGGTTTGTACTTGTAACACCACTTTTAAAATTATTCAACCTCTGCTTAAAAACTCAAAAGATTCCTGAGTTATGGACTGCGTCGAAGGTATGTCCGGTTTACAAAAAGGGTGAGCGATCTGAAGTGACAAATTATAGACCTGTGTCCATTATATGCAATTTTTGTAAAATTTTTGAAATTCTTTTACATGACTCAATATTTCCTTTAACAAAAAACTTAATTGCACTTTCTCAACACGGCTTCTACAAAGGTAGATCTACGATTTCAAATCTTATGGTTATAACACAAGACATTTCAGAAGCGATTGATGAGGGTTTTCAGACAGATGTTATTTATTTGGATTTTACGAAAGCATTTGACCGGCTAGACCATAGGCTTCTTCTTCAAAAACTGTCAAATTTTGGTTTTTCTGATTCGCTGGTTGCTCTACTTAAATCTTATTTAACGAACAGAAAACAATACGTTGAAATTTATGGCTCTAAGTCACCTCAGTACGCTGCTACCTCTGGTGTCCCCCAAGGATCAGTATTGGGACCATTATTGTTTATTATTTTTATTAACGATATTGGAGTTAAACTAGCAGTTAAGCATTTAAAGTACGCAGATGACATTAAATTGTATATAAGAGTAAAAAATATAGAGGATTGTATCGCGCTTCAATATAATCTTGATTTGGTTGTTGCATGGTGTGCTGAAAATAATCTGCAGCTGAACGTTGGAAAGTGTAATGTTGTATCTTTTACTACTAAATCCTCAATAATTTTATACGATTACGCAATAGACGATCACTCAGTTTCACGTGTCGAGGAGTTCAAAGACCTTGGTATAACTTTTGATACAAAACTCTCTTTTTGTTCACATATAGACAATATCATTTCTGAGGCTTCAAGGGCATATGGTTTCATTCTCCGTTGTACAAGAGAATTTGTAAATATTCAGGCTATTATCACATTGTATAATTCGTATGTAAGATCTAAACTGGAATATGGGGCCGTGGTGTGGTCTCCGGGTTATAATGTTCATAGTGACAATTTAGAAAAAGTTCAGCGGAAATTTCTAAAATACATTACTTTTAAGCGAGAGGGAGTTTACCCTTATCAGGGATTTCCGCATGAGCAATTACTTGAAATGTTTAACTTATCTTCTTTAAAAGAACGACGTAATTACTCCCTTTTAATAACTTTGTTTAAACTATTAAATAATATTATTGACTGCCCAAATATCCTATCCAGAATTAATTTCGGTGTACCTCGCCTAAATAGTCGTTATAATAACTGTTTTTATTTGGACACTCCTCGTACAAATATTTTAAGGTTTTCTCCGCTTTATGCAATGTGTGATTTGTATAATAAAAATATTCATATTGATTTTTTTAACTCGTCATTATCGGAGTTGGGTCGAAGTCTTAAGCATTGAAAACCTCTGGCATAATTTTTCGGAAATTTTTTTGCTGGTTTTTAATTTTTATTTTGTAAAATATCTTTGTGTAATTAGTAATCTATTGTATTGTACCTTAAAACTTGCCATTTTTTCCTAATTTCTTTAATTTTAATTAGTGTTAATTTTGAAATATTTAATTGTTATACATTACAGGGCTTGTATACATTTTTTGTCCTGCCTTGTAGTTGGGTATGTAATAACCTGTAAGGCATGTACTTAATAAATAAATAAATAAATAAATATGGTTGGCAAATCTTATGAAGATCCCAAAATTTAAAAATAAACTTAACTGAGGAACATATTAAAGCAATTGAGGCAACAACACACGAGCAATCTTAAAATAATATGTGGTTTAAGTATCGGACAGGAAGAACCAGAGTTTCTCGGTTCAAGGCAGTTTGCCGAACTTCAATTGAAAAGCCATCATTAACTGTAATAAAAGGTGTCTGTTACCCACAAAAGGTAATTTTTTACAATAAGGAGACTTCCTATGGCATTAAAAATGAAAAAGCAGCTCTAGAAGAATACAGAAAACATATTTCAACCTAACATACAAATTTCATTGTGTCAGCAAGTGGGTTTATTATTTCCCACATTCATCCAGAAGTGGGTGCATCTCCAGATGCTTTAGTGGCTTGTGACTGTTGTAGTTCCGGGCGTGTAGAAGTGAAATGTCCATACTTATTAGTGGACAAATGAAGTTTTGAAGAATTTGCTGCTAAAAAACATATATGTTTTACTTTTAATAATAGTGAAATACTTTTGGACCATAGTCATTGTTATTATTTCCAGATCCAATGTCAAATGTTTGTAACTGAACGTAAATATTGTGATTTTGTAATATGGTCTAAACATTTATTATATGTTGAAAGGGTTCTTTATAATAATAAGTTTTGTTTGGCAAATTTAACAAAAGCTTTGGAATTTCATAAGCATGTTATAAAACCAGAACTTCTATCCAAATATTTTACTGATAAAGAAGGAATAGGTAGAGTTACATTGTGGTGCCTGTGTCAAAAGCCAGACGATGGGCGAGCAATGTTAAGATGTGACAATATTAATTGTGAAATTTGATGGTTTCATTACGAGTGTATAAATGGTTCAGAGACTCCTCTAGCTTGGCTTTGCCATAGCTGTTGTTAGTTTTTTTTAATAATGTTATATCTTATGCACAAGAAATACTCGTTGGATATTCGTTCCTTACTGGTAGTTATTACAAAGAGCTCCTAAGGTATGTGTGCCTAAAAAGGCCCGGATCCAAACAAGCCCCATTTCACATTTTAGACTAGATATAAGTTTAATCTCCAAATTTTCTTTATCATCCTGAAGCATACTAACCCAGTAGTGCACGCCACCACAAATACATGGCTTGAAGCCACGCCTCTTGCCGTCAGGTGAGGGTTTATTTAACCTCTCTTATTTTAGAGTGTTGTTCTCAAATTGGTAAATTAGTATATTTTAATCCTGTGGCGACAGTGCATAAAAAAAGTAAGTATTTTGATTAAACGTACGTCTTAAATCATGTAGATTTTAATAGTATAATTATTGTATTTTTAACAAAAGTAGCAATTAACATAAAATCAGTTAACCTAACTTTGAAAACACGTGTCACTTGGCGGTCCCAATAAGGCCCTCTCGTAAGTGCTTTGTGGACCGAAGGACCAGGGGCATAGCTACCACTGTATATGCCGTATCAATTATACGGGAACCCAGGGCCACGGGGACACCCAACGTGCGCAAGCAAAAATTAATAAAAACTAACCCAATTTTTTTTAAATTTCAGAAATGACAAAAGTAAAAAAAAGGTTCAATAGATGTATTGTATTCTTTTTAACCTAGTAAAAAAAAGGAATATTATATATTTTATTATTTACTTCAACGATGGAATCCCACAATAATCGATGTATTTTTGGTGTCTGATCGAATTTGGCTTTTCTCTTTGTATGTTTATTTTATTTATAAGTACCGAATTCCATTCCATTGTCATAATACCGCAGTCGCGCGGCTCCTTTGTGCACAAAGGTGCAACAACAATAATTGTTCTCCTGGTTTAGTAGTATTCGTAGTAGCGATTTGTAAAAAACAATGAGTGAAAGGAAAAGAGATTATCCCAGCGGAGCTACGAAAAGAAAAAGTAAACAGAAAAGGGAGGAGTTCATAAAAAAAGTGCCCAAAATTTCTTCATTTTTTCAGACACCAGCTCCTGTAAGTGATTTAGATTGAGAAGGTAAGTACTACCCAACCCATTTATCTTATCTATATCTGCAGCGAAGGGTGAATTTTGTTTTTAGTTTACCGTACCTCAAAACTCTTAGACTCTTACTTACCTATAGGATCAATTTGTGGTCTGTTTGTCTATCAGTCCGTATCGTAAAATGCGTGTTCAGACGTACGCGGGCTCGGGTTGTGTTCGTTTCGTATGGCCACGCGCCACGTTTGGATCGTAGTGATCGCACGCGGGTGTAACGCATGGACTGCGCGTAGGTGATTTCGTAATAACACGCCCACAACCCGCGTAGAGCCTGCCTACGTCTGAACACTCTCTAACCGTAACCTTATGTATAGTAATGTCTGTAATTTATTTAACATATATTTTTGAAATTTATCAAAACATTCGCTGTTATTTTTTAACAATTATATTTTCAGATTCTTCTGAAGCACATTCTGCATCAGATGTCTATCTGGAAATAGAAGAAACTCAAACACATTCTCCATCGGATGTCCATCCGGAAATAGAAGCAATCCAAATCGACGATTCTGGGATATCTGAAGATTGTAATATAGTTTCATCAGAAATTTTGGTGACAGTCCAACTGAATGCGAACGAAAAATAATTTTTAAATTGGGTCCATTTAAACCACAAGGACCGTTTCCAAAAGATTCAGAAAGTAACCGACCTTTTTCGGCCTATTATTATTCATATTTCAATAAGGCAGGCATAAAAATTCCAAGACCATGGTTATGTTATTCTAATGTTTTAAACAAACCGTATTGTACTTCTGTTAGTTATTAGCAGATCGTCAAAGCAAATCGTACTCCTCTACATGGGCTAACGGTGTTTCCGTTAGAAGCAATTTTAAGCAAGGTATACTTGACCATGAAAAGTCACAGCAGCATATTAATGCATCCCTATCTTACAATAATTGGTTACAAGGAAATACCATCGATACTCTATTGCAAAGTGAAATCAATAGTAAAATTACATTCTGGAGAGATGTATTGCATCGTATAATTAATGTTATAATTACTTTAGCATTTTGTTATCTACCTATAAGAGGCCATGATTCTGATTCTGGAAATTTTATGGCAATCTTACGTTTGCTATCTAATTATGATGCAACTTTAAAAGAACTTTTTCTAGAACCAAAAGGCAACGTAAATTATTTAAGCCCTACGAGTCAAAATGAAATTATTAATTTGCTTGGTACCACAGTTAGGAAACAATATTATCTCAAAAAATTAAAAAAGCGCCATTTCTGACAATAATTCTGGATACAACACAAGGCTTGTCAAAAATTGACCAACTTTATGTAGTTTTTCGATACATCTCGATTACAGAAAATAATGATAATGTGCCTAAAGAATTAAAAATCTGTGCGTCCTTTTTGGGGTTTGCAGCAGTATCCGATTGCAGAGCTGAAGGACTTAAAACTGAAATTTTAAATACGATTAAAGAATATGGAATTGATTTGACTAAATGTAGAGGACAGGGTTCCGATGGAGCAAATGTTATGTCGGGTGTTTATGGAGGATTACAAACCCTAATAAAAGAGCATGCTCCGAATGCCGATTATGTTTATTGTGCTGCGCACGCATTAAATTTAGTTTTAAAGGATGAAGTGTCGACTTTTTTCGATAATTTAGAAAAAATATATACTTTTTTTGGCAATAGTATACCACGCTGGGCAATGTTAAGTGACGATTCATCTGAAAAATATTTAATTACCCTTAAAAAGGTATGTCCTACCAGATGGTCTTCAAGGAACGACGCTTTATTCGCGGTAAAGAAAAATTATTTATTAATCATGAAAACTTTGTACCAACTAAATTTGATATCGAAAAAAAAAGATGAACGTTAAGAATGTAAAAATATAATTACCATTTTGGAGAGTTATGATTTCTTAGTGCTTGTCACATTTTTTTCTTCACTATTTAAAATCATTAATCCTGTTTCTAAAGCTCTACAGCATGAAAATATTGACTTACAGAAAATTAGTATTTTATTAAGTAATCTTTTGAATAGACTGTGCGAATTAAGAAATCAAAATTCATTCAATAGTTTGCTAAATGAGTCCAAAGATTTAGCAAAATTATGGAGGGTAACAACTGTTTTTAAAAACAAAAGGCGAAAGATAACGAAGCGTTTTTTTGATGAGTTATCACAAGATGAGAGAATTTCAGACCCGGAATCCTATTTCAAAGTCAATGTATACTATTGTTGTTTAGATATATTAATTTCTCAAACTAAACAAAGATTTCAGAGCCTTTGCGACCTGAGTAGTATGTTCGAAATATTACAACCGGAGAAACTCCTGTCTTCTTCAAACGAAGAGATATTAAACGCTTCCGGAAAACTGTCGGCTAAATACAGTAAAGATCTCTCAGTTAATCTTTATGACCAATTAAAGGCTCTGAACTTCAAAAAATTGATTCCATTAAGGAACTCATTGAATTATTGCTGATAGAATTCAATAGTCTTGCATCCAGTTTTCCGGAGGTAATAACAGCATGCTTTTTATTCTTGACCCTTCCAGTTACCACTGCAACTGCTAAAAGAAGTTTTTCAAAATTAAAACTAATAAAAAATGATTTAAGAACTTCGATGGGACAGGAACGCCTGTCAGACCTGTCACTATTGTCCATAGAGGCAGAAACTTTACAAAAACTAAAGTCATTGTCAAGTATGAATGATTTAATAAATCAGTTTGCCGAAAAAATGGCAAGGAGAGTGCATATTTAATTTGAATTTGAAAATTTTGGAAAAAGTGTAGTAGTAGATAAAGTAATTATGATGAATCAATATTTCCTTTAATTTTATGCAAACATTTTTTTTTCTTTTGTGAGAAATCTTTACCCTTCCTAAGGGCCCCCAAACAAATTTTTATACGGGGCCCCGCCAAAGCACGCTACGCCACTGCGAAGGACAGTTAACTGCAGCCATGGAGGTAGTTGGAAATGGGATGGCGGTGAGGACCGCTAGTAAAGAGTTCAGAATCCCAAGGCAAACTTTACGAAACCATTTAATTAGTAGGAGCACTGTAAAAAAAATTGTCCGCCCCTGTCTGATAACCGCGAATCAAGAAAATGATCTTAAAAATAGGATCGTAAGGTTAGCTGAAGTGGGTAAGCCCATAACCTATAAGAGTCTTAGACAGTCTGTCTTTGCCTATGAAGAAAAAATGGGAATTACCCCACATGATGCGCAATATTACCCCACATGTAAGGCAATATCGCGAAGTGCAGCTCTTGCGTAATTTAATTATTTTTTCATGTATTCGATGTTTTCTTTAAATGCTATAAAGTAAAATTATTATATTAATATTTCCCAAGTTTAGAGCAAAGTAGAATAAAAAATGTAGATTTGATAAATTATTCCGCCTAGGTGCGCCGTATTTTCCCCTACTTATGCGACCAGGATAAAATAATGGATATGAGACTATGCTCAATGTGCCTTAGATATGTACATGAAGAATGCATAGGCCTTACCAAAGAAGATGTAGAACCAACATTTTTATGTCCTTTTTGTTCATAAAATGTTAGTTGCTAAAATCTCATTTATTTACCTCAGAGAAAATGTTTTCATGTTTAATTCTATTTTTTTTTAAAACTATTTCCTAAATATTTTTAAGGAGTTCTATCTGTAGTAGATATGTTTCAGCGACAATAAAGTTTTTAAACCAACTCCTATTTAATTTTTTATAACTTTTTTTTTTGTAAACATGCATTTTTCGCAAGGGGCCTTATTAAGAACACATATGGGCCTTGTTTTGGCCACGGGTTCCTAATAAGGCCCTTTGCTGTTTTTTTGTAATTGCTTTAAAGATGGTTTCACGACGATATTGACATTGTGAGTTGATTTACCAATAGTTCAGACCCCAAAGAATGTAATAATAACACAAAAGAGGAAAAAGGGGTTTTTGACATATTTTTTTAGGGCAGCTAAAGTTAAGTGGGCCTTAATAGGCATTATTAGGCTTCCAATTCCTACATCTACATTCACTAAGAACTCTATTTTTAATAATAGTAAAAACTACTTAATGGTCTGCCTATAGCACTTCGAAGAATTTCTGATTACAGGATATTTAGACGTAAGGTAAAAAACCTATTGGTTACAAAGGCATATTATATGGTAAAGGAATATCTTATGGATAATGCAGTGTGATGAATACCATTGCCTGAATATTTCTATTTCAAATTTTATCTTTGCATATTCACACTTATTTTTTTAACTTGTTTTTAATTGTGAGTAGGTTTTTGTGTCCTTCCTGCATTGACCATTTTCCATAATGGTAAAAGACTATCTAATAATCTGTCAATAGCTCTTGGGCGGAATATACTTTCTTAGGTTTGCTTGGGCAATGTATTGCTGACATAATGTTTGTATTCTTATTTTTCTTATTGTTGTTTTAGATTGATTTATTAAATGTTGTTAACTGCTCATTATATTTTATATAATTTTTATTTAGATACTAAGTTATTGGCTTTGTCAAAAGGATTATAACAAATCTTCGCACAATAAAGCATTTTTGAGTTTTTTAGGTTATTGTAAATTTGCATTTTTTAATAAAAATTAAAATGTCCTAAATCTTTGATTGATTTTTTTTTACTTTTAAATCCTTAAGTACCAACATAATTTTATTATTGCAATAAAATAAATGGATATTTAAAATTAAAACATTGGTAAATATAACATTCAGCAAAAAAGTATACAATAATAATCTATATTAATGCTTACAATTAAAAAATGCTCTTATTAAAAAAAATATAAATTTTACATATACATACATAGTCACTAAGGCAGTTCCTAAGCAGCAACATAGTGCTGGTATCGGAGCTTAAGAATTAGAAGTCAAGAATAATTTCAATAGAAATTTGTTTACAATAATAGGTATGCTACATTAAAATATATGCTTAATATAGATTAGAATTTTAGAAAATTAGATAATTTGACTAATATACAGTGTGTCCGCCGATGGAGGTACCCAATAGGGAAAAAAATCTTTATTATTCATTTTACGACCAAAAGTCATTCTTTATAAAAAGTTCTGCTTGTCGAGAAAATTAATTTACGATAAAAAAAATTAGATTCCATGTACAGGGTGTTAATAAATTGCGAAAATATAAAAACGCTTCAAAAAAGAAGTACCATTATTTATTATTTTGTATAGGTACGTTAGAGCCAGAACTACGTAATAATATGTTTTGGCAACAAGAAGGCTGTCCTGCTCATTGCACAGCATTGGTCAGACAATGGTTAAATGATCATTTTGGCGCAAAGTGAATAGGGAGGTTTGGTCCAAACCATTATCCAGCTAGGTCGCCTGACCTTTCATTATTAGATTTCTTTTTGTGGCGTGCCTTAAAACAAAAGGTTTATTTAGATAATCTTCCACATGATAGGGAAATATTAAAACAACGCATAGAAGGAGCAATCCATGATCTGAATGTGCCGCGAATCATTCGTCAAGTGTACGGTAAATTTATTAAGTTGGCGGAAAAGTGTGTCATGTTAGGAGGTAGCTAGGTAAAATAATTTTTAAAAATTCGAATTTTTATTTCAAAATTTGTACTCAGACTTTAGGTTAGTTTATAAACAACTTTGTTTTATAAAATTTTTGTAAAAAATAATAAATAATGGTACTTCTCTCTTGAAGCGTTTTCATATTTTCCCAATTTATTAACACCCTGTACATGGAATCTAAATTTTTTTATCGTAAATTCATTTTCTCGACAAGCACAATTTTTTGTAAAGAATGACTTTTGGTCGTAAAATGAATAATAAAGATTTTTTCCCTATTGGGTACCCCCATCGCCGGACACACTGTATGTAGGAGTATAGGTCCTAAAAAAAATATTTAAAAAAGCTTATGAAATTACAATTATCAGTTAGATGGTATTTGTGAAGGAAACATATTTATTAATGCACAACATACAACCATTAATTTATCCAGTGCGCTACAACTATTTCTTTATTTCGATAATATACTTATAGGTATTGTTTCATGATATATCTTGAATTTTTTTTTCAGCAAACCTATTACTCTTTTTACGTGAATTCTTACAGTTGCAATGTTTCTGGTGTTTTCCAAATCAGTAGGATGCAACTGAGTTTTACCTCTTGTAAAAGCTGGTATTTTTAAATGAGCCCCTATTTTTTTCAGTGAATCCTCGATTAAAAACCCTCTGTCAGCCAAAACCATGTCACCCGGTAATATTAAATTTAAAAAACCACAATGTTCTGTTAAAAATTGTCACTAGTTCTTCCACCCCAAGCTTCAGATATGTAAGAAATTGTCCCCTGAGGAGTAATTCCTATAAGAAATTTGACAGTTTCATGGTGTTTGTAGTTTGACCAGCAGCGAGACGCATTTAGAACTTTGGAAGGAGTCTCTGTGAAAACTTCAAAGCAATCTATAATGACAGCTACTCGAGTACCAAAAGCTTCTTTGAAGCATGCCGGTATATTTTTTTGTAAAGCTTCTAGCTCTGGCCAATAAACTAGATCCTTGAACCTATCATAAAGAATATCAAGAGTTTGATAAAAAGTTTCTGATGCAGTAGTTGGGCTTACCGCGAATCTCTATGAAAGATATTTAAAAGGTATGTTTAGATGGATCTTCACAAAAGTGAATAATAATTGTTGAAAAGTAGAAAGTGCCTTATTTGGGTGAGAAGAAAGGTGTGCAGAAACATATCCATGGATTAGAAATAGCATAGGAAGTCCAGTAAAATAACATGACTTCATGTCATCATTCTTAAAACAATCCTCAGTTAAGTCTACTATTTCCAGTTTTGCTTGCAATGTGTAAATTTTAGAATTGCTAAAGTTTAAGTCATTAAGGATACGACATATATATTCCTAAGTTAAATCAGTTTGAACTGATTCACTAATACAATTTTCATGAATTTGTCTTGCTGAAATATCTTGAGTGGTGTGGTGAGTTTCAGCTAAATCTTGTGTAAGATTCTCTGCATTTTCATTAACAGCCTCTGTGTGAACCTACAAAAAAAATAAATGACAAACTAATCTTAATAGTGTTATAATAACAAACCTCTGTTTCAATCCTAGCCCTTTTTATGGACCTTTCAAATCTGAAGGATGCGGATGTACTTGGTTGGACACTGGAAAGGTATCCCAAATGCTGGTTGGGTATCCACTGGATTAGTTTTATCTTCTAAGGCAGCGGGCTTTCCTAAAATTACATATTATCCTCGTCAATAAAATATAATATTGCACATTAAATTTAATCAGAATTTAAATGAGGATGTGCAGAAACTTGGTAGATACGTACCAGTTATAAAATGTCTTGAACAAATACGACCATTTTTTAGCTGGTTAGCACTTAGAGGCCCCCTTTTTAAAGCCTTAATCCAAGCATTTCTTCGTTCACCGAATATTGTATTCAAATGATCTCCCCTGTTGGTCAAAACAGCAGGAAATCGAAAAAATGATACTTTGTCTCTTTCAGCTCGCATTGAGCATTTAACAATACTACAAAAATGAGGCATTTCAATAAATTTAACTCTGTTTAAACAATGTAAAAATGAAATACACTCATTGTTTACGTGTAATCAAAGGAGATTGCCGAGATTGTGTGCCCCCCCCCCCCCCCAGCAAATATGGCCGACCTGTCAATGACGTCATCCTGGAATCGTCAATTGCGTTGCAAACCGCGATCAGGCGTGTAAAATATATTATCCATCCTAATAACATTTCAGCGCGTTCTTTACCGTACAGTGGGAGTGGCGAGTGGCTGCCGTGCACTGGCAACGTAGCGGCTTTCGTATAATGATTGCAGTCGTACGTCGTAATGCAAGTTAAATTCGTTTGCAATGTAGAGAGTGCTGTTAGTTATTCAGCCTTATTCAGGTGGTCCTTGGTAATTTTCCAAGTTCCAATATCTGTTATTGAAATATTTCAATGTTAAATTTTATTAGTATTCATGTGTCCACATTGAAATTGGTAATCTGTTATCTGAAACCTTAACAAGAAAAAATCTGGCAACAGTGGTTTATCTAGGGCATTTTCATTTTTGCGGCTCGTTTTGTGTAAACTGTCGAAAAATTAACCTAACTTTACTGCTTATTTCTTTCTCTTTCAAATTTTTAAAGTTTTGTTCTGTGAGTTTTGTATTTGTTGACAAAAGGCACATGGATATGACCAGTGTGACAAAAAAGAGAACCTCGAAAAAACAATTTGAGATATATACTAATTAATATGTAGAAGAAAATAAATTAATGGTAACCGGCAAATTAAATCCGTCGGACGATAAAAATTTGCAAACCGAAAAATGGGACGAACTGGCCGTTCTCCTAAATTTATGTGGGGACGGCTCAATAAGAGATTCCGTGTCATGGAAAAAGGTAAGTAACATTTATATAGGTACCGATTTGTTTAGTACAAATATTTATTTGTCTTTAAGACTTTTACGGAGTGGAAATCCTCCACAAGAAAAAAAGCCCGGGAAGGTAAAACCTTAAATTTTCAAGAAGAGAAACTAATTAAAATGTTCGGTTCTGGTGCTGTGACTGGTCTGAACATTAAGGAAAAGGGAATTAATGAGCAAAAATCAGTCACTGATAACCTGGTAAGTTTAAGTACACTTATAGTTCCGTGTAACAGCCAAGAGTTCATAATTAGGGACTTACTGAGTAAATCGGCTTTCTACTGCTAGGTACATTTTGTTCCAGGAAAATTCATATATATTATGTATTGTTTATGTTTTCTACCTTCATTATTCTGGATTGCCTCAGTTCTGAATAATTTATATACAAGAAATAATTTCACTTTAATATTTTAAAAGGTATTTTGGTAGTACGCTTGGCGTGCTTTTAATGATATTTATTAAAGTTATACTTACTTAGTAGGTTGCACTTGCACTACTAGCTTTCTAGGACTGTCACCCCGGAAAAATGTCCATTCCGCACCTACGAAATCCACACCTTAAGACAGCGTCAGTTTGGCATCAGTGCGTCTTTAATCATTTCTGGTTTTGTTATAGTGTTGTGCACCGCTTAAAGATATCGTCGGCTTCACATGAAAAGTGCGTAAGTCCAAAAAAGGCTATTTTGGGTTTTTTGCGCCATCTAATAGAGAGTTACTGTCCGCAGCAGCAGATAAAGTTTTATTTAGCCATTAACAGATAGATGGCGCTAAAAGAGCAAAATAAAATATTGCGTAAGTCTACGGGCGCTGGCAGCAATATGAAAAGGGCGCAAGTCCGCATTTTTAAATGACCACGCTGCCGTTGTTCCCTTGTGTTCCGATAGTTATTTTACTCAGAACAAGTAAATTGGTGAAAAATATTATTAAGTTGTAATAGGTAAGTAATATTTAACCATAATATAGTTATTTTTTAATCTGATACCTTCTAAAGAACCCTTTAAATTATATTAAAACTAACTCGATGGAGTTACGCAATATTCATATACGCATTTTGATGGAGATCTAGGACTTAGGCAAATTTCATATAATATATTATATTTTATTTATTTTTCCTAACTTTGTAAAAGTAGGTACATAGGTAATAAAACATCACTAAGGAGTGTATTAACGCCAAGCTTATTTTCTTCAGTAAAAAGTAACCTGGCGTTTTAAAGCAAGAGGAAACCATATTGTGGCCTAAGTTTTTTAAAAAACATTTCGATTTTCCTATCTTAATATTTACTGTTAATATTTTCTCTTAGTGTTCTTTAGTTTTACACATTATTTTCTTAGGTACTATATTATTTTGTTTAATTATTGCTTGATTTGTACATATAATCGACGTTTTTTTGTAAAAAGAATTCTGGTTGGGCATAAGCAGCCCTTGGCTGAGCCCCCGCCTTAATAGAGACTCTGATTTGATTTAAGGTATTTCTTAAGAACAGCAAAAATGGTTGTCCAAATTTACTTATTACAATCAAATTTAATATAAGTCCAAATTTTTCACTTCATTTAAAGCACACCATACACGCATACTCGATTTTAAGTTAACATAGCAACGAATTTTTTAAATTTAACCCAATATTATATTATAATTATTACTGATAGTTTTTTCTTTTTTTTTTCGGAATGGATCGTACCTCAAAAAGTTTTAAAATTCTTACCAGTGCTATGAGCAGTGGGGACAAAGAAAACGATAACACTGAAATTAAAAAAACAAAATTTCATAATAAGGATACAGAGCCAAACGTAAAGATTCTAAGCAATGTTTTAGTAAACTTTGCAACTACTATATCTCAACCATGTACATCTATTTTAGTTAACAACCCAAAAGCGGATAATAATAATATTATTACTGATGATGCTCGAACATGTTTATTATCTTTGGCAATTCACAACCTGGAATCTGAATGCACAAAAGCACGAGAACTCTTGGAGTCTGAAAATTTACGAGTTGAAGATATTTCTCCAGTAGTTGCTTTAAATACTTTATCTAGAAATGAAGTTGATTCGGAAGTTAATAAAATCGTTCTCGAATTCAAAGAGGATGATTTTAATAGCAATATTTTAAATACCAGTTTTCCGTACGAACTCAGCTTTGACAATGAGGAAAACATGATTGTTGCAGAAAATAATGACTGTTTTCTAGGAAAAGCTAGACATACAGAAGTGATTGAAGCAAAAACCATTACTTTTGAAAAGAGCGCTACAATGTTTGATATTATCGAGGGTCAGAAGAGTAGTCACAATAATGAAGAGGTTATTCAAGAGCCAGCAGAAGAAGAATGGGTTACCAGTGACCATGATCTAGAAAGCTTAGAAAAGAACGAAGCAATAAATGATAGAGAAGAAACTCAGGTACAAGGTAGAAGAGATGGCAAGCGCCAAAGAAAAAAGCATAGGTTAAGCGACCCTCTGAAGTGGGAATATAATAAAAACAAGAAGAAACGGGAAATCGGAGATTCTTACCTCGGTAGAAAAGATAACGAATTCACCATTAAAAAAGGAAAACGCCAATTAAAAGCAAGATGCCTATGTAAAAAAAAGGATAGCATAAATAACATACAATGCTTCGAGCTAAGTGATAAAGAAAGATCGAGCATTTTTGAAGGATTTTGGAAACTTAACTGGAATGAAAAGAAAATGTATATTATTAGCAAAGCAGTAATGAATAAGGTTGTAAGAGCTAGAAACAGAAAAAATGAAAACGGAAGCAGAAGAGCATGTTCTATGATTTATTTTTTAGACCAGAAATAAAAAAGAGTTCGAGTTTGTAAAACGATGTTTTGCAACACGCTTGGAATGTCTGCAAGGACAGTTACAAAATGGACTGCTGATTGTGTAAAACAGGTAAGCGAGGCCGTCGAAGCTACAAAGGTAGAATCCTCGAATCAATTACGGGATAACAGATCTTTAAAAAATAATGAAAGAAGATTGGGGATAGCAGATTTCTTTAACCAGTTACCCAAATTAGAATCGCATTATTGTCGCAAGTCGACTAAAAAATTATACTTAGAACCCTGTTTTAAAACCAAAACCGAAGTGTATAATTTTTACAAAGATAACTGGTGCAAAGAAAAGCAAACAATTCCGTCTAGCTTAACACTGTTTATGTACATCTTTGAAGAAATGAACTTATCCATATTTTCTCCCAAGAAGGACGAATGCGACATCTGCGTTGGATACAGGACAAAAAACATAGAAGATGAAGAGCAGTACAGAACTCATATTGCTAAAAAAGAAGAAGCTAGAATTGAGAAAGAACAGGACAAATGTTCCACAAATAAGGTATTTACAATGGATATGCAGTCCGTTCTTTTGTCCCCAAAATCCAACGTATCAGCCTTATATTACAGAACAAAGTTAATTGTTCACAACTTTACAATTTTCGACTTACATAGTAAAGAGGGATACTGCTATCTGTGGCACGAAGGAGAGGGAGAGCTAAAAGCAAACATTTTTGCATCCATTCTGTACAGTTTTTTACAAGAAGAAGTTTTACCAAATATTGATACCATAAACATGCCGCAAATAATATTCTATAGTGATGGATGTGGAGCTCAAAATAGAAATGCTTTATTATCCAACGTACTTTTAAACTTTTCGATTGAACATGATATTTGCATTGTTCAAAAATATTTAGAAAAGGGGCATACCCAGATGGAGTGCGATTCTATGCACTCCACTATAGAAAGGAAATTAAAAGGGAGGATCATTAATGTGCCCGCAGACTACGTATATCTGGCTAAAACTGCTAGGAAAATACCGAAGCCCTATTCCGTAAAATATCTACAGCATCATTTTTTCAAAGCTTTTTTAAATCAATTCGACCGGGATTTAAGGTTGGAGATCCTACCGTACAAAATATTAGGGCCATAAAATATAATGGTAATGGATCTATTGATTTTAAGATTCGTCATACTGATGATTTCCAATCATTACCTGTAAGAAGAAATAAGAACGCCAAAATGGTACTTTTTACCAGTTTATCAAACCTTTACCAAGGACCTTTGAAAATTAAAAAAGAAAAATACGAAAATCTACAATTTTTAAAACAAACAATGAAAAAGGATTATCATGGTTTCTACAATAACCTTAATTACGAGTAGCTTGTTTATTGTAATGACTACTACTTGTTGATTTTTTTATAGAATATTATCTTATTTTATTTGTTTTTTCACGTTCTGCTGTTTTAAATATAATTTTTAATCTTCCTTTATTTTATTTATTTAATAAACTGAAAGTTGCGCAAGTCCAAAAGTCATAATAAATAAACAGATGAATTATGCGTAAGTCCATTTATTTATTTAAATATCATGTTACACCTATTTATTATAGTTATACTATACCCGAAGAGCATTTTAAATAATTGTAGCAAATAAATTATTTTTTATAATATGATACGCTGCTATAAATTAGTTTTTTAACCGCCCTGTGAAGTTTGTCATTTTGGACTTACGCACTTTTCATGTGAAGCCGACGATATTGCTAAGTACCCGTTTTTTGATATATATTGGCAAAACAGTTAATTAAAAAAAGAAAGTAAAAAATGCTCACTTTCTTGCGTGTCCTCTCTGCACCGCAGTTTCCGTTTACGTTATGTATTTCTTTTAGAAAAATAGATTATGGTATGGTGCATTTTTAGGTCGGCAAAACATAACCTAAGAATAATTCGAATCAGAGTTGCCAGATTTTGTGAATAAATTAAAAAGTCAAAAAATATCCATTCGGCACCGTCCGTTCCGTGCCTGTTTTACGTTGGTGCGGATTGGACAGTTAGGTGCAGATTTGACATAAATAAGTATTTATCGGTGCGGAATGGACAAATAGGTACAGAATGGACATAAAACGTACTTCTTAACCCAGATATGCCCAATGATTTTTCCTCCTATGATTTTAGTTAGTGTAACAAACTTTTTGCCGTTTGTTACAACTTAAATCAGCCGTTGCTGAGGCATTCATTATTTTCTAAAAATTTCTAATTTAATTTAATATTAATCCGCAAATCTAATTCACTACGCCCATGTCATTTGCCCTTGGAATAATGAATTTACTGCCTTGAGTCGACCAGCGCATCTGCTGTCGTTTGAAGTATTGATTTTCCCCGTGTCACTTAGGCAACTTATAATACTACCTGTAGCATTGTTTATTTTTCATCTAACGGGAGGACCCAGCTGATGAACTTGACCTATATTTCTTTAGTTTAACCGGCAACGTGTTTGAGAAATGGTCAAACTCCTTTCTTATTTCGAAATTCGAATGATGTCTCCGGTTTGTGAATCATATTGTTGAGGTGTCTTTTTGAATTTGACAGATTGAATGGTGATTTTAACCTGGATCATGTGATTTCGCGGTATAAGTTTTATTGGCTCCTGTCGTGTCATTTTTTATGGGCTAGTAACCATAAAAGTGATTGACGCGGAATCAAGCGTCCCTTTCCTTTTTGCCAGCGCTCAGCAGGGCACGCTTTCAGTTTTCGGTGGTGATTAATACATTTTTAATGTAGCGATTAATTTCGGATAGAACAATTATTACCGTAATAATGAAGCTTAATTGGATTTTAAGTCACGTCTGAGCCTGAAGAGACCAGAACATCAGGATAATTAATAAATTAATAAATTTTACGCAAGGAATGCGTGTAACGCCCGCCATTTTGTTTCAGGTCTTTTACTTTTACTTTCACTTTCACTTTTACTTTCACTTACACTTTCTCTTTCACCTTTAACCATGGATTTTTAACCTATGGATTCTAATAATCATTCTTTCACTTTTGGGCTTTTTTAATGATCCGTTTACTTATGAATTTCAAGATACTGTAATTATATCCTCACTTTGCCCTTAGTATGATTTCTACACTTAGTCTGTAGGATATAGCCCACCTTCCGTGTTTCTGAATTTTACCCCCAAAGTTCCCTTAATACTTGACTACCTCTGTAGAGCCTTGTCAAAGGTTTATCGACCCTTCCATACTGGTCCTGCTTCTTGAATACTACGAACTACTCGTGAGTATTTAGTCCTATCTCCATGTTGGAGAGTTCAATTTTCTATTTTAACTTCATGTTACTGGGGTACACCCAATCTTGAACTAAACTTCATATTTTACATAGACGGTGAGTCACGAACTCATTACGTTCTTAACATCCCAGCGGTAAACTCGGTTTCCCGAGCAAGAACCTGCTGCCTAGTATGAAGATACTGTAGTTCTTCTGGATTTTCCACGCCACATGTGGGATCCATAACCTCACTTATGAAGTTTAGAATTTTACTCCGCCATTCTGTTAATATATAAACCGATTAGGTCATGATAAAACCTTGTCAACCTTGAGAAGCTTTCTATTGAATTTCTACTTGGATGATATCGGAATGGATGTGAAGAAGTTGCTCAAGATCTACCTACCGTGTCGGCCTGGACGTTTTGTATATAGTTTATGGGGATTCAAGCTGGAACCTTGGTGAGACGTCACTACTCCAGGTCCCCTTGGCAGTGTTGCCGTGGCAGTGTTGCTGATAGTCCCGCTGACATACATGTGTGGTTATGCCCTTTGTACAGTTTTTGCCTGGTGGCCCTAAGCTAACCACGCCTTGGTAGCCCTTGATGTGACGTGGACCTACATCTATACCTTTACCTGAAAAGATGAGTATTCTTTCTCTCCGTTTAGCTATTTTGGGTTAAGTAAAATTTCACATTTTCATTAATAACTAATTTTCACTTTTTATCACGGCCTTCGCCAATTTGTCAATAATTAATTATTTAATGATGTCAGGTAACTTTGTAAATGATCAATTTTATTACTCGTAGCAGTAATATAATATAAAATATTAAATTTTATTCCTCCTTAACCTCTTATTGTATCTAAAACTATTGAGTATTAAACGCTTATTATTTGCTATAATTGCATTACTTTAGTAAGTCATATTCCTATGGTTATTTGGTATTTATGGGTCAGGTACTATTATTTTTATTATTCGATATTGTTGTTCTGATAAAATTCTTAGTAATTATTTCGGTTCCTCATTAAGGAATACCTATCTGTATTTTGGGTTTTGTTTATTATACTATTTCAGATATTATTGTTAGTGTTTGATATTACCTGACTGATAAATTTATTACTAAGTGATTCTTCTTTCTCATTAAATTATTACCTTTAAAATCATTTTGCCTTAAATACCTACTGCTTGGTATTTATTTATTATAACATTTCTGATATTACTAATGTTTTGAACTGCCAGTAGATATAATATTTCATTTATTTATGTATTAATTACGTTTTTGTGATCACTGTTTTTATAAGGGCGATTGAAAATTAGGTTCACCCTTCAATCGTGCTTAGTTTATATTTCTTGGTTAATGCCAGATAGTATTTTTGATGCTACTGAGTTTGCTACTGCAATACTCTCCTCTCTTCGTTTTCTCTTTATTTTGATTATGTCAACCATGTTGGTAACTATAATTTTACTACGAATAATTTTTTATAACTAAATTATTATTTTTGAGTATTTCTATAAAATTCATGATTTCAATCTTTTTGAAAATATATTAAGTATTCTTAATGTGTTTGAGTAATTGTATTATTTTATTTCCTTTAGAAATATGATACTGGTACTAATACTTTGTATTGTCACTGTTAAATTCTATGATTTCCTTCTGTTTTGAAAATAGATTAATTGTTTTTCATATTTGAGTTTCATTTTTATAACTTAGGTTAGGACGTTACCACTTAATGTTCTACCTTTCTTCTCTTTTTCTTTGTTGAGTACTATACTTGACTGGCGCCCATATCTAAGTCTGAGTAAGTTTGTTTTTAGCTAGTTCAAATAAAAAAGAGAATACCACGACCTAAAGGTTCTCCGATGAAGCTGCCGAGGTAACCAGTTGAGCACTAGTGCTGGGATTAGATTTTCATCTCCGTTTGCTTTTATTATAAAGTTTTAAGTATTTCTTTATCCCAGGGCCGAGTGTTTCATTAGTTAAAGGTATACCCGAGAGATTGGTATATAAATACTATTTGTTTTTTATGTAATTTATTTGTTTTTATAATATAAATTATGGATGTCCTATATTTAGTACATTGGGTACATATTATACCACTAATATTCTGAATTTATAAAAACGGGTAAAAACGGTGAATTTTTAAAAATAGGTATATTATAAAAGAAAAAATGTGATATGGAAAACAGCTTTGTTAAGGTTTTCTTTTATAAAAAAATATGTTGTCTGTAGTTAGTACCTACCCCCAACGAAAGTAATTATGATAATTACTGTTTTTAGGGGTTTCTCTTTACATAAAGCTCTCGAAATGATAGAGGACGAAAATAAGGTTAACGATCACCTTCCTTCAAAAATACGATTTTGAAGTTGTCATAGCAACATCTCATGAGAACGCTGTTCCCCGATTTCGAGAATTCGGCTCCTGGGGATTTAAGAAACATCAATTAAAGTGTAAACCGGTTTGTAATGACTCATCTAATTTATTAGATGCTAATGCCTCAGAAATAATTGACCACAAATTAAGTCAACTTGACCAACAACAAAGTAATAGTATAATTACAAGATCTGATGAAAAAACTGCTGATAATAGCGGGTTTGAAGAAACTGAAGACAGTTCTGCAAATCTAACCCTAAATATGTTTTTACTATTATTAGGGAATCCAAACCACGTGATTCAATATGGCGGTTGGCTGGTAAAAAGCATTGTGCCACCCGTTAAATGTCACCAGCAATATTATTTATATAGTCACGTGCACCAATTACAACGCAGTATTTGCCAACCAGCCGCCATTTGGACACATCGTTGGATTGCCTAATTCTGTGCAAGGTTACATTCACTAGGTGTTCCGGAAACAACAATTCAGGTGATTTTCGACAGTACTGGTAATTTGTTGGAATTTGTGTTTGAAGATATTCTAGAAGAATGTTCCAAAGAATATGTAATGAATATTTAAAAAATTAAATATGATATGTTTAAAACTGACTTTAAGTTAATACAAACAACATTTAAAAGAGAGAAAGCACTGTCGAAAGATATGGTACTTCCCAAGGAAATTTCAATTGGGGTACGAAGAGATCAAGTATTAAACAAAAATTTACAGATTTATGAGGAAAAAAACGTACCATGAATTTTGTCATATATTCCAATTTTATTAACTTTGAAAAATCTTTTTGAAAATAAGCATTATTGTACCGTTATTAAAAATAATTCTGTTTGTACTAATAAAAAGGTAACAACTGAGATTTTAGATGGATAATATGCGAAAACCCATAGCTTATTTAAAGATATTTTAAGTTTAAAAATCACCTTGTATTACGATGATTATGATGTCAACCGGTTGGGAACTAAGACAGGGGGTCATAAAATTGGCGCTTTTTACTTTGTACTTGCAAATGCTCCATATTACCTAAATGCCAACTTAAAAAATATCCATCTAGCAATATTATGTTTTACTTCTGACATAAAACAGTTTAGCATTAACGCTATTTTAAAACCACTAATATACGATATAAAAATATTGGAAACCGAGGGTATTTTAATTGAGTTTCAAAACTTGCGACTTTTTGGGTCTTTAGTTGCTTTATCCCATGATAATCTTGGGGGAAACACTCTATTGAGTATGGTTGAGAGCTTCTCTGTGACCTACTTTTGTAAAATATGCACCGTTGACAAAACTACTGCTTTGAATTTATAACGAAAAAGCCCCGAATTACTTAGAAATTTAAGAGATTACAAGGAACATTGTAGTGCTGCTAAAGATGGAAAAAATGTTTTTGTTAAGTATTTTATCTGAACTAAAATGTGTTAATTTTTTTTAGTCACCATCGGTCGACGCGATGCATGACCTTCTGGAAGGCATTGCGCCATACGAAATTAAATTATTTATTAGTTTTCTAATTGATCTAAATGTCACTACACTTCAGATAATTAATTCTCGATTGGCTTTTTTTCCTTTAGGTAAATGTGATATTGCTAATAAGCCCAGTCCGATAATATTGGTTAAACCAGGACATTCTATTGGGCTTAACCCTTTCGTGACGGGAGCCGCAAGAACACGCATTTCTTAAACTGACAAATCTGCGGGAGACGCATATATTCAAGGAACGTAAAGAGCACTTGGCATCGGGAAACGCGCGATTCCGTTATACTAGAATGTTAGGTTACAGTCTGGAGACGCACGAATGTGGTCTGAAAATTTTATTGCAAGTATACAGGTTTTAACTCGTTAGTATAGAACAAGCCGTGGTTCGGTATAGATCACTATTCTGCGCGATTTATTTTGCAACTTGTTTAGCCGATTTTCAACTTTCAGTAGTCAGAGAGATCCTAGAAAAATACCATATAGATACTCCACGGCCTTCCACTAAGAAAACAGCTGATGACGATTCCCCCTTGAGGCTAATTGGTCGGCATTTTATGTCTCACTTGGAGAAAGACATTAGAAATAAGCAATCCCGTAAAAGATGTGTTGTCTGTTCGAGAAAAAAGATCAGGAGGGAAACGACATACGGCTGTGAACCCTGCGATGTGCCCCTATGTCTCATCCCTTGTTTTGAGTACTACCATACAAAAAAAAATTACTGGGTGTGATTCCTCTATTACTGATTAACTAATAGATTTAAGTTGTATCGCCGTTTGTTTCTTGTTTATGTTAACCTAATTATTATATTATAGTCCATGTATAAAAAAAAAATTCTTGTGATGGATTAAATTTAGTTATCATACAATAAAAGGTAATATTTCTTTCAATAGGTTATTTCTTTATTTACTATAAAAAATTTTTTAACAAATATGATTTGTGTTGCTTTTTTCAATTTTGCGCATTTAAGCGCGTGCACTAAAAAGACGGAAAACGCAATATTGCGCAGTAAGAGTAAACGGAAGACGCTCGCATGCGCAAGCCTAAAAAACCCCCGTTTGTGTGGCCCGCCATGCGAAAAAATCCCCGATGCTAAAGGGTTAATAGGATATTTTCCTCTTATAATCAGTGACTTAGTTTTGAGCCCCGAAGTAAAACGTAAATTTCAAGTAATCACCTCCTTAATAAATATAATGCAAATAAGATTTTCACAGAATACTTTAGAGGATTTTCCTAATATATTAGCCGATCTTATTGAAGAACATTTGTGTATTTTTATAAACGAATTTACCTGTAATAATAAACATCCTATATGCTTATACATTATCCTCGAATTTTAAAGCTTCTTGGTCCTGTGGTTAATTTGTGGGCAATGCGATTTGAAAGTAAGCATGGATACTTTAAAAACTTAGTTTTAAAATTAAGAAATTTTAAAAGTGTATGTAACACATTATCCTACAGACATCAAGTTCATATGCATTTCCTTTGGAAACAAAAAAAAGGTGGAAATTAAAATGGAACACGGACCTATAAAAATTATAAATTTAGGTTCTTATACTTACAAAGAGATTATTTATTTTCCAGTAAAACAAATTTATCAAGTAAAGTTGTTGAAATATTCTTATCATTTTTAACCAGGGTATTTTATATGTACTGAGCCAGGATATAATCCTAAGAGACCATTATTCTCTGAAATAATCCATATTTTAGTAATAAATGGAGCTAACTATTTTGTTATTAAATCTTGGATAACAGATCGTTTTAATGACTTACTATGCGCATATTAGGAAAAATACTAAGTCTTTTGGATTAATTAGCCTTGACAATTTAGTTTATAAAGAACCTTTTAATAAACATGCCACCACAAAGTAGGCACTTGGTGTATCATACCTAAATACGTTTTTGTGTAATTTTTTATATGTGAAATCCGAGGAGAGGTAGTGAGATATACCTTTGGACAAAAGAAACAGTCAATTCAACATTAAAATGAGATTTAATTTTATAATAAATACATATAATGGTTATTGTAGAACCCAAAAAAAGGTAAACGAGTCCTTTATGCTTAGTCTTGAAAATTCTTTGATTCTGTTTATTTTGGACAGTTTGTTTTTTACTTGGTAGCAATACTACTTAAAATAAGCAATTTGGAAATATTTCATTGTAGAAAAGCTGTCTGTATTAAGTGTTTTTTTATATTTTGGAATTATTTAGGTATCATTTATAAATAATTCATTGTAATTATTCGACTTTTTTAGAGCAGTTTTCTTTTGTGAATTATGTAAATATAAACAACCCTATTATTATTTTAAAGCATACAGTATATTAAAGATTAAATTAACAAGGGAGAAAACGGTTTTGTTGTCTGAAGTTTATTCGAGTCTGTTTCTTTTTATATAGGTACTTATTTGCCTATGTAAAATGTAAATATATTTTAAGTTCTAATAAAATGTTTTAACTTTGTTTTTATACAAATAGCCTGTGTGCTTCAGTACGTTTAGCAGATAAATAATTAGATATAAGTTACCTGCCATTTGTATTTCAAAAAGTAAAAATTGCCTTACAAATTATTACAGTTTATTCAAATTTTAAGTTCAAACCAATATCAACTATTGGTTTTTATAATGTACGATTTTAAGGTAAATCTGACACTAGTTTAAAGTACTGCCTAATTCCTGTTTATTCTTGACAAAGTATTGTTGTAAAAAACAATAAAATGTTGCTTTTCCATTCAGTATTTTTAGATGAGTTTGACAATAGTTTGAAGTACCTACTCTTACTTCATTTAGATGTATTCTTGGCAAATTATTGTTGTAAAAAATGAAATATTAGTTGACATACACATCATTTTAAGAAGCAGTGAAGCAGCAGTGGTTATAAAAATGGTGCGAATCTTGATTTGAAACAAAATGTGATTTTCATTAATAATTTAATCATAATGATGTGTAGGAAAAAAAATAGTTTAATTACTTTAGATATAGAAATAAGTTTTTAAGTTTGAAGACACTTTTTAATTGTTGACAATTTTATTAAAAAAAAAATTGAAAACTGCAATATTTAAAAAAATTAAAATCGGTACTTTTTCTATAACCACTGCTGCTACTTACCTGCACTTTAAAATATTGTTATTTTGTTATAAATTTATTATAACCAATATTTTGTATTTCTGCAACACTGCTTTATCAATAATACAACGAAATAAGATACGTACGTCAAATTTATCTAAAAATGGTGTATGAAAACCAATATTTGGTGTTTTATTAACACCATTGCTTCGTCAATAATACACCGGAATGGGGTGATAGTACTTTAAACTGGTGTCAAATTTATCTAAAAATGGTGTATGATAACCAATATTTTATGAGAGACAAATAAAACCATAGCCATATCTTAAAAACTTTTTTTTAAATCTAACGATTAGTCGTATGTCGAGTTACGACTTTGCGTGAAATTATTTATTGCAGCGACCACATAATTTTAATTGACGTATCTAAAACAAACAAGTTTAAACGTTTCCTCGTCGTTTGCAGATGTGCGGTCGCTTAGACAATTCCTTGTTTAAGTGCGGTCGCGTAGATAGTGATTTGTGTTCTACATTTGAGTATATTTTTGTGTCAATTTGTTAGGTAATATACAAACTTTTGTGCACTATGGACGTTATAGTGTTGTGGGACGATGGGACAAAAAAATGTGGTTATTTCCAAAGAACGTAAATACAAAGGAAAGCTAAAAAAGGGAATTAAGGTTAGAATGACTTATGACAATATTATATACCATGGCAAGATAATAGCAACGGATGATGACACCACCTGTAGTGACAGTGATCTAAATTCTATCGAAGATGTATCACTAGCAGGTTTGCAAAAAACTCCTAACAAACATTGAACTGCCGAACACGAAATATATTGTTCTGACGACGATCTTCCATTGATTTTAGATTTGTAAAACCCAAATCCAAGCAAATAAATCGAAACGTAAACGATCCAGACGCAGATCCGAATTTTACTAGGATTTGTGAGGCACCTGAATGTGATCAAGAAATATTTAGTTCTTGTCATAAATACTGGAAGTTGCTCTGTTATGAACATTTTATAGCTGATGATGTTAATTGCCAAACACATTGCGAGGCATTTTCTCAGAAGTCAGCAAGTACCCCAGTTCTTAACAATTATATTATTGAAGGTACCTATATAACATTATATATTAATCTAAATAAAAAATTACAGTAATATGAACATTATTTTACAGCTAACAACAATAATATCCAAGCATCTCAAAAGACGTTAAGTACCCTAGATCCTGAGGTTTACATGGTCGAAGGTAAAACTATTACTTTTATTATTATAGTAAAAAAAGGTAGACAACGATAATTATTATGTAATTGAAATTTAACAACATCAAATGGTAAATATAAATAAGAAATTAATTTCTGTTGAAAATATTGTCCTTGTATCCTTTTAACTGTCATTTACTGCTACCTACTCATATTGGACTATTTTCACATTCGCATGATATATATTTTTATTTTTTAGGCAGTGCTCGAGAAGGCAATCATGAAAAAGTTAAAAGGGTGAATAAACAAAAAGTTGCAAAAGCTTCGAAAAATTTCGGCCAAGAATACGTATCCGTAAAAACCAAAAAAACAGTTCATCAAAGCAAGATGCAATACTGAAAATTTCAAGAAATTGGGATGGCTATGTTATAGTATAACTGACAAGCATCGAAAAGAAATCTTTGAGTCGTATTACACTCTATCAGATATACATAAGCAAAGAGAGTTTTTAGTTAGGCACATAAAAAGCTCTGGTGTAAAACAGAAAACGATAAAGTGTACCAGCTCTCGTAGAGGACGAACATCCCATTACAATCTATCGGTGAAACAAAAAAAAGGTGGAAATTAAAATGGAACACGGACCTATAAAAATTATAAATTTAGGTTCTTATACTTACAAAGAGATTATTTATTTTCCAGTAAAACAAATTTATCAAGTAAAGTTGTTGAAATATTCTTATCATTTTTAACCAGGGTATTTTATATGTACTGAGCCAGGATATAATCCTAAGAGACCATTATTCTCTGAAATAATCCATATTTTAGTAATAAATGGAGCTAACTATTTTGTTATTAAATCTTGGATAACAGATCGTTTTAATGACTTACTATGCGCATATTAGGAAAAATACTAAGTCTTTTGGATTAATTAGCCTTGACAATTTAGTTTATAAAGAACCTTTTAATAAACATGCCACCACAAAGTAGGCACTTGGTGTATCATACCTAAATACGTTTTTGTGTAATTTTTTATATGTGAAATCCGAGGAGAGGTAGTGAGATATACCTTTGGACAAAAGAAACAGTCAATTCAACATTAAAATGAGATTTAATTTTATAATAAATACATATAATGGTTATTGTAGAACCCAAAAAAAGGTAAACGAGTCCTTTATGCTTAGTCTTGAAAATTCTTTGATTCTGTTTATTTTGGACAGTTTGTTTTTTACTTGGTAGCAATACTACTTAAAATAAGCAATTTGGAAATATTTCATTGTAGAAAAGCTGTCTGTATTAAGTGTTTTTTTATATTTTGGAATTATTTAGGTATCATTTATAAATAATTCATTGTAATTATTCGACTTTTTTAGAGCAGTTTTCTTTTGTGAATTATGTAAATATAAACAACCCTATTATTATTTTAAAGCATACAGTATATTAAAGATTAAATTAACAAGGGAGAAAACGGTTTTGTTGTCTGAAGTTTATTCGAGTCTGTTTCTTTTTATATAGGTACTTATTTGCCTATGTAAAATGTAAATATATTTTAAGTTCTAATAAAATGTTTTAACTTTGTTTTTATACAAATAGCCTGTGTGCTTCAGTACGTTTAGCAGATAAATAATTAGATATAAGTTACCTGCCATTTGTATTTCAAAAAGTAAAAATTGCCTTACAAATTATTACAGTTTATTCAAATTTTAAGTTCAAACCAATATCAACTATTGGTTTTTATAATGTACGATTTTAAGGTAAATCTGACACTAGTTTAAAGTACTGCCTAATTCCTGTTTATTCTTGACAAAGTATTGTTGTAAAAAACAATAAAATGTTGCTTTTCCATTCAGTATTTTTAGATGAGTTTGACAATAGTTTGAAGTACCTACTCTTACTTCATTTAGATGTATTCTTGGCAAATTATTGTTGTAAAAAATGAAATATTAGTTGACATACACATCATTTTAAGAAGCAGTGAAGCAGCAGTGGTTATAAAAATGGTGCGAATCTTGATTTGAAACAAAATGTGATTTTCATTAATAATTTAATCATAATGATGTGTAGGAAAAAAAATAGTTTAATTACTTTAGATATAGAAATAAGTTTTTAAGTTTGAAGACACTTTTTAATTGTTGACAATTTTATTAAAAAAAAAATTGAAAACTGCAATATTTAAAAAAATTAAAATCGGTACTTTTTCTATAACCACTGCTGCTACTTACCTGCACTTTAAAATATTGTTATTTTGTTATAAATTTATTATAACCAATATTTTGTATTTCTGCAACACTGCTTTATCAATAATACAACGAAATAAGATACGTACGTCAAATTTATCTAAAAATGGTGTATGAAAACCAATATTTGGTGTTTTATTAACACCATTGCTTCGTCAATAATACACCGGAATGGGGTGATAGTACTTTAAACTGGTGTCAAATTTATCTAAAAATGGTGTATGATAACCAATATTTTATGAGAGACAAATAAAACCATAGCCATATCTTAAAAACTTTTTTTTAAATCTAACGATTAGTCGTATGTCGAGTTACGACTTTGCGTGAAATTATTTATTGCAGCGACCACATAATTTTAATTGACGTATCTAAAACAAACAAGTTTAAACGTTTCCTCGTCGTTTGCAGATGTGCGGTCGCTTAGACAATTCCTTGTTTAAGTGCGGTCGCGTAGATAGTGATTTGTGTTCTACATTTGAGTATATTTTTGTGTCAATTTGTTAGGTAATATACAAACTTTTGTGCACTATGGACGTTATAGTGTTGTGGGACGATGGGACAAAAAAATGTGGTTATTTCCAAAGAACGTAAATACAAAGGAAAGCTAAAAAAGGGAATTAAGGTTAGAATGACTTATGACAATATTATATACCATGGCAAGATAATAGCAACGGATGATGACACCACCTGTAGTGACAGTGATCTAAATTCTATCGAAGATGTATCACTAGCAGGTTTGCAAAAAACTCCTAACAAACATTGAACTGCCGAACACGAAATATATTGTTCTGACGACGATCTTCCATTGATTTTAGATTTGTAAAACCCAAATCCAAGCAAATAAATCGAAACGTAAACGATCCAGACGCAGATCCGAATTTTACTAGGATTTGTGAGGCACCTGAATGTGATCAAGAAATATTTAGTTCTTGTCATAAATACTGGAAGTTGCTCTGTTATGAACATTTTATAGCTGATGATGTTAATTGCCAAACACATTGCGAGGCATTTTCTCAGAAGTCAGCAAGTACCCCAGTTCTTAACAATTATATTATTGAAGGTACCTATATAACATTATATATTAATCTAAATAAAAAATTACAGTAATATGAACATTATTTTACAGCTAACAACAATAATATCCAAGCATCTCAAAAGACGTTAAGTACCCTAGATCCTGAGGTTTACATGGTCGAAGGTAAAACTATTACTTTTATTATTATAGTAAAAAAAGGTAGACAACGATAATTATTATGTAATTGAAATTTAACAACATCAAATGGTAAATATAAATAAGAAATTAATTTCTGTTGAAAATATTGTCCTTGTATCCTTTTAACTGTCATTTACTGCTACCTACTCATATTGGACTATTTTCACATTCGCATGATATATATTTTTATTTTTTAGGCAGTGCTCGAGAAGGCAATCATGAAAAAGTTAAAAGGGTGAATAAACAAAAAGTTGCAAAAGCTTCGAAAAATTTCGGCCAAGAATACGTATCCGTAAAAACCAAAAAAACAGTTCATCAAAGCAAGATGCAATACTGAAAATTTCAAGAAATTGGGATGGCTATGTTATAGTATAACTGACAAGCATCGAAAAGAAATCTTTGAGTCGTATTACACTCTATCAGATATACATAAGCAAAGAGAGTTTTTAGTTAGGCACATAAAAAGCTCTGGTGTAAAACAGAAAACGATAAAGTGTACCAGCTCTCGTAGAGGACGAACATCCCATTACAATCTATCGGTGAATGGTAAATGTGTTTTGGTTTGTAAACTTTTTTTTTAAATAGTCTTAGCATACATGATCGTACAGTAAGAACGGCTTTTAAGAAGATCAATAACAATACTGTTGGCATAATTGAAGGCGAAAATCGTGGTGGTAGGCAGTCTAAAAAGATTATTGATTGTGATGCAAAAATTCGATTTGAAATTGCAAAACACATTGACCGGTTTCCCAAAGTAGAATCTCACTACTGCCGAGCCAAAACAACTAAGGAATACCTTCATCACGACTTGACTGTTCCCAAAATAGATGACATGTTTTTAAAAACATTAACTTCAAATGATTATAAACCAAGTTTGTCCACATACCAACGACTATTCAGAGAGAAAAATTTATCATTCCATAAACCAAAAAAGGATATATGCTCCTTATGCATGCACCACATATAAAGAGGGATCAGTGATTACTAAATCGGAACTTGAAGACCGATAACCAAAACATTTACAACAAAAAAGTGAAGTAAGGAAGCTTATAGAGGAAAGTAAATCTGCTGTCGCTAATGATAAAACATTTTTCTGTGCCTCCTTTGATTTGCAGCAAGTAATCTACTTGCCACAATGCAATGAAAATGCAATATTTTATAAAAGACGTTTGGCAAATTTCAATTTTACATTTTATACCATTGCAAATAAAGACTGTTTTTGTTACGCATGGCACGAAGGTATAAGCAAAAGAGGTTTCAGTGAAATTGCAACTTGTATTTACGAAGCATTGAACTTTTATGACAGCAAAGGAATAAAAACAGTTTCTATGTACTCGGATGGCTGCGCTGGCCAAAATAAAAAATCAATTATGGCCACTATGTTACTCTATGTAGTTTCCAGAAGCACAAACATAGATGAAATCAGTTTACGGTATTTTGAGTCACTCCATGGCCAAAACGAGGGTGACTCTGCCCATAGCGCAATTTCGTATGCGATAAAACGAAGTGGTAACCTATTTATACCATCTCAGCTGTATCCTGTGTTTCAACTAGCTAGACGACAACATCCTTATATTGTCCATAATCTGAGGCATGATGAATTTTTAGATTTTAAAGAACTATCCCAAAGACTGCGGGTGTTAACAGTAAAGTTTTCAGATTCTGGAGAGGCAGTAAAGTGGACAGAGATAATGAAATTAAAAGTTCAGAAGCAAAATCCAAATCAAATATTGTATAAAACAAGTCATCTTCAAAACTACTACAAAGTTTTGTCGTTAAAACGACAGAAAAATGACACTGCTTCGCCTGAATTCAGAGCCAAACAAAATATCTAGCGAAAAATTTGTAGATCTCTGTAGTCTATGTAGAGGACACCTCTTATAAAGCTTATTGAACACCAGGATTTTTACAATCACTTACCCCACCTATAAAAGTTTTAGTAGAAACAGTTAACCTTTTGATAAACAAAGGCTATTTTTTTGCATCAGCATTATAACCAAAATTGTCTATATTAGTTAAAACATTATTATTTTTGTACCTATCAAAGGTATTTGTATAAGTACATATTTGTTGTTTAATGAAAGTTTAATTTCTTTAATAAAAAAATGGTAAAACCAAAAGTATAGATTGTGGTTTTCTGTTGTAATTCGACGGTTCACTTGACGTATCTGGTAAAAGAAAACATTATATTCATAGAAATCTGGTCTCACGAAGTGACGTAACTATTTGTTTTTTCAAAAGTTTATTAACTGCGGTAACATAAATCTAAGTCATTTCTCTCCCTTTCCTAGGAAAAATATTTACTATTCTAGGTAGATCTTTGAAAAAACTACACAAAAACATTTTTGTCTGCTTTAGATCAGTAGAAACCGTTTCTGACCTTTTTTCTAAACTCAAAGATAAATTACCTTTGGACAAATGCGGAGTTTATTTACTATCTTGCGATTCCTGTCCAGTCGAATACATAGGACAAACAGGTCGTTCTTTCAACAAAAGAATAAAGGAGCACCTTAGAACGCAGAGACTTCAACATGATAATAAATCTCCCTTTGGTGCCCACCTCAAAATATCCAACCATTCCTTTGATATAGATGAAAATTTTAAAGTGTTACATCACCTTAACAAGGGGAAAAAACTAGATGTATTGGAAAATTTAGAGATCGCTCTATCCCAATCTCGCTCTCCGCAAAACCTCAATGAGCAGGGTAGTTTCTCATTTCGTAATTATGTTAGTGCTGTCGAACTGTTTAAAAATTAAAAACAATTTCATTTGAATAGATTTAATTTTAAATCATCCTTATTTATTTTAATTTTTTCGAGGACATTTGCATCCTTTTTTTATTTCGACGTTCGATAGTTTTTACAATAAACCAATTAAATAAAATATAAATAATTCGCCAGTTGTACGTACCTCTGACAACAGTCGAGATGTGTTTTAATTGTTTTCTGTAGAATATTTTTAAAATATGTAACTAATACCAGTGTTTTTTGTAATAATTAATTTATTTTTAATTGACCAAAGTGCGCCCTATACTTTGTACTTGTGTTTATGGACTTTTTTGCCTGTAAGTTTTTAAAATTAATAAATAAGTAATTTTTAAAATTAAATAAAGTCTCTTTGAGAAATGGACTACTTCTTTGAAAATGTAAGTTTTTAGTTTGTTTTATTGTATTCATTTTGTACATCATATACCTTGTTTCTTACAGCATGTCCTGATGATGGCCCCTTTGGCCGAAACGCGTAGGCACTGATTTTATTTTTAATAAATGTAATGTATTTGTTTGACTCTATGTTTATTTAGTATTGATTTTATAATATTTGTTTAACTCTAGGTTAACTAATGACACGTTTTTTACAACTATATGTAGTACGTCCCTTAACTGTAGTTTCTACTTAAATTTTTGTTTGAATTTTAGAATATAAGAGTATTACTTATTGTAAAACTTTTTTTGCTTTGTCAACGAGACATTGTCTTAGACAATAAAGCTTTTTTGATTTGATTTGATAAGAAGGAAGATAGGGCTTTCTTTCCTAATCCTTTATTTATATATAGACAGTTTGTACTACCGTAGCCATTGTACTGTTCGAAACTCACTTGCTGCCAACGTAGATAAAGAAGACTTTGGTTATCACCAATCAATTTTCAATCAAACACTATGAGACGATTCGAAGAACGATTCTGCCAGGCCATCAAGGAAAATAATGCCTTTCGCATTGGGGCCCTGCTACATCAATACATCTACAAAACTACCCAGATCAAATGTAACCGTTTGGACATCGCCATTAAATTAAGGAGTATTTGGGCGGTGAAGCTAGTTGTCAAACAGGTCCCGCTAACGTTGTGCCGGACGGCCTCGACGAAAAACGATCTTCTAATTTCGGCAATTTTATGCAGACGGCCTGCCAAAGATCTGGGGGATATGATCAAGCTATTGGACGTTATCCCTAAAGACGAGGTCCTGCATGCCGCAATAATGGTAGGAAAGTATGCAGTTCTAAAAATGTTTATTGAAACGTACTGTGTTCCCTTTGATGCCGAAGATAAATTTGGGGAAACTCCCCTACATGCGGCCCGTAGATGGAAGAGACGGAAGTGTATTGATTATTTGGAATCAAAGGCAAAACAGAGGCGGCGCCCTAGTAAATTTTCGTGAAAACATACAAAACATTTAGTGCGGGGCACATGTATCTATTGCTTAAGATGTATTTGTATTTGTACCTGATCTATATGTAAGAATAGCCCTATCGGCTTTCGCCTAAATGCATTTTTATAATTATTAGGTATGCATTTTTATTAACCACCTAATAGATGTATTTGTCATTTGTTTTTCTAACTATAACCATTCCAAATCCTGATATAGATCCTACATAAGCTGACTGACGTTAGCCCTAAAGACGAGTTCCTGCATGCCGCAATAATGGTCGGAAAGTGTGCAATTCTAAAAATGTTTATCGAAACCTACTGTGTTCCCTTTGATACAGAAGATAAATTTGGCGCAACTCCCCTCCATACGGTGTATGTATTGATTATTTAGAATCAAAGGCAAAACATATGCGGCCCCTAGTAAATTTTAGTGAAAACCTACAAAACATTTAGTGCGGGGCACATGTATTGCTTAAGATGTATGACGAGTTTCCGTTATTTCTAAAACATTTTGTGCAGCACGCGAAATCTTCAAAGGAACATCCAGTGGTCCTTATCCTTGACAATCACAGCTCACACCTATCTATAGAGGGATTAAATTTTGCCAAAGAAAACGACGTAGCCATGCTCACTTTACCACCCCATACCACTCACAAACTTCAGCCCCTAGACAGAAGCGTGTTTGGTCCCCTAAAACGGTATTTAAATAACAGTTCTGATTCTTGGATGACCAGTAATCCGGGTAAAGTTTTAACAATATATGATATCCCTGGTTTGGTTAGAACTGCGCTCCCTCTAGCTCTTACACCAAATAATATCATGGCTGGATTTCGCGTCTCGGGCATTTGTCCTTTTAATAAAGATATATTTGATGACAGCGATTTTATGCCTGTATAAGCAACTGATAGACCTAAAAATTTAGAAATCAATAATGAGGTACCTAAAAAAGAAGCTAAAGAAATACCAGCTGATAAAATAATGGAGCCCGATTGTAAAATGAACATTACCAGTAATAGTGAAGATGTAGCTTTGGAAAGTGCAAATAAAAGGAGCTCATGTGAGGAGAAAACACCTCCGCGGCCTCCTCCAACGTTATTCATATTAGTTCGAAACCTTGTTGCAGCAGAAGTTTAATAAAGTCTCCAGAAGATATCATGCTTCAGCCCGAAAAACGCTCTTAAAATCCAATAGGAGGAAAATGTATTCAGCTATTATAACAGATACTCCAGAGAAAACGGAAATAGAGAATCGAAGTCTGGAACGCGCGAAAAAAGCCAAAGTCGTTAAAAGAAAGATTTCTGAAAATCCCAAGAAAAAAAAAAAGCAAATATTTCTGACAATTCCGATACCGATGAAGAAGAATGTTTTTGCCTGATTTGCACAGATACGTTCAGAAATAGCAGGTCTAGAGAAAAATGGATTCAGTGTATAACTTGCAAGATGTGGGCACATGAGGCCTACATGGAGACACAAAGATTTAGTTTGACCTATGTCTGTCCAAATTGTGAATCAGATGATGATTTGTAGAATTAATTTATTGTTTTTGCTATAATATATTTAATGTTTTTTCAATATATCCTAATATGTTGTATAAGTTTATAACTGTTGTGACCTTAAAAAATAAGTAATTAAAGTTACTACTAGCTAAGGACTAGCTAAGTCCAGCCGCTTAGATTTTTCCGCGTAAAAATTGCCAAGTCCATGACAGCCATGCATTTGTATTGACAAGCTTGTCAAGACGGGAACGCGCTTCGTTTCTGTGCTTAAATTTATTGTTGTTTTTCCAGTTTTTGCAATTATTTAAGTGATATATAATGGTAAGTGTATTTTTTGTAATAATAAAATATATTTATGTTTTGGTTAAATGTGAATTAGGCCAATAAGTTATGTTAAATTTTGTTTATTGTAATAGAGGGACTTGGCAGTTTTTCTGATATAATATTTTCATATAACTATGGAATATAGCAGCTTTACAATAACTACCTAGATTAAAAAATAATTGAATAATTTGTCACTATTTCAGTTATTATTTATAATCTATTATTATACTTCATAGCCACGTCCTTATATAGAACACTCTGTAGTAACGTATCAGTTGCTACACGACGCACTAAATTTTAGAAGAACTCAAACTCTGCTTTCCGGCTCCCTGGATCGACATTACGTTTCACGATCCACTTATTGTGTAAATGTGAAGTGTTATAATGTCGCATAAACGCAAAAGTTTTAAAAGAAAGTTATGGAAGTTGTTGGAAACGCTGCCCTCATCTAGTTCGTCAAGTAAGTATATAATTAATACGAATTAAATTTCAGTGATTGGGTCCAAAAATTAATTATCTCAAAATTCCAAGAACCACTTCAGCCCGCTCTGGCGACAGTCCCGATTGCTATACTGACGCATTGTTGTCCAACGAGGATATACACTTAGAGTTTTCTTGACTGATTGGCTAAGAATGACCGTGTATGCGGTTATCTATTTTTACAATATATCGAACATCTGCGTATACAGTGTTCATTGCCAATTTTTCCTCCTACACTGTGTATGCGGTGTATATCTTATTAAACCTCATATATGTGTATGCATATAATAGAAAATAATTTTATTATTTTCTTCAGGTGATTCAAGCGAAGAGGAGGAATATTCCCCCTCTCGTTCTGCCAGAGAATCCCAAAGAAACATTCCTAGAATAAGGAAAAGGCAAATCAAAAGCCCACCGCCTCCTCCTTCTCAGAAAAGGCGAAAAATTTTCGTTCAATCCTCTGACACGAGTGATGAAGATTCTTCTGAAACTCCAGTCAACCTTCGTAAAAATAAAGAGGAATTGGATAGTATTCTAGGGGCGGATCCTTCACAGGATAATAATGAATTTGGACCTCCTCTGGACCCTGACATTATTAATAGATGGTCCAGTTACCTGGCTTCTGGGTTTGACAAAGATACGCGTGAGACTTGGGCAAAGATTAAATTTCCTGAGAATGGTCAGTTTTTGGATGCGCCAAAATTGAACCCAGAGATTGAGACAATCCTAAACCCTATTGACCTTAAAAAAGATAACCTATTGGCGAGTATGCAGAATAAGTTAGGCAAAAGTTAAACCTTTATTGGTCAGACTTTGGAAGGCAGTTTAAGAACCGACACCCCGACTCAGTCAGCTGAGGCGACTCGTAATCTTGTAGAGTCCGCCAATATTTTATGTGAACTGCATTTCCTTTTGTCAACACATAGAAAACATCAGATATATCCCATCATAGGAGATGTAGTTGCCCGTAAAGTTGCTAATGAGGCTAAAACTGATACGTGGTTGTTTGGTACCGATTTCAGCGAAAAGTCTAAAGCCGCTCACGATCTTCAGAAGAGCGCAGCAAGTTTAGGTCTCAGAAAGTAATTTAATAATATGGTGAAACCCAGTACATCAAAACAAAATTTGTTTAAATTTTTAACGCCAATATTCAAAACCAAAACTCAAGTCACGCAATGGAAGAGTGGGTCAAGACAGACGAATGACGGGGGCTCAAACATACCGATGGGACAAACGTCGAGAGTATCGGAGGGACAAGAAGTATTAAAGCAGGTACATAATATGGACAAAATTTCCGGTAGAATTAAACTCTTTTTACCAAAATGGGCGGATATAACTAACGACTCAACTATTTTAAGTTGGGTGCAGGGATACTCTATTCCTCTGAGCTCGATACCCAGACAGAATAGGTTTCCTGTTGTACCGCGGTTCTCGTGTAAAGAAAATAAAGCCTTACACACTAGTATAAAGAGATTAAATTCCATTGGAGCTATTCGGAAATGTAAACATAACATAAAAGAATTTTTATCTTCATATTTTTTGGTGCCTAAACCGAATGGTGAATTTAGATTTGTTTTAAATTTAAAGAAATTCAATAAATTTGTTGATATTGAACATTTTAAGCTGGAAAATCTCCTAAATGTCAAGGATCTGATAACACCTGATGTCTATATGTGTACAATTGATTTAAGAGACGCTTATTATTTTGTACCCATCGCTAAAGTTAGTAGGAAATTTCTAAGATTTCAATTTGAAAATACACTTTACGAATTTATGTGCTTACCTTTCGGTTTAGCCACAGCACCCTTTGTATTTTGTAAAATTTTCCAATATGATAGTCATACTGTGAATTTAAGTTTTGTGAAGTGTAAAAAATTAAATAAGGTTCTGATGATGGTTTCCTAATAAAACCGAAACGTTAACCCTTCCCTTCTTTTATTCAAGAGTGACCGAAAACCCAAGAAAAACAAACATTTTAATCGATTAAAACGGTCAGGAAAACAAACTAATATTTGTATTTAAATATGTATAATAGTTCTAACGAAAACTTGGAACTAAATGTAGAACCACCCTTTAAAATCATTTAATCCAATGTGGAAGCGTACCAAAGTAACAATAATTTAGAAGTCGCTCAAAACATTGAAATACATTTGGTGGACTTTCTACCCACCAGTATACCGACTTCGATTTGGACCTCAACCCTATGTATAATAAACCCAATAATAATAGTTATGGCAATGTAACCCCATCAAAAACAGAAAACTCCTCAGAACAAGAACAACTCCAAATTTACCCCCAAAAGTCTACAATTTCAGACATATCCGATGATAACGAAACAAATAATAACAAGTTAGTTTCTTATTCGGACACCGATTCACTTACGTCTTCGTATGAATTTCCGAAAAGAAGTACAAAACGTAAAAAAACGTTTTCAAGTTCAGGAGTCAACATGGTTCGCCGAGAAAAACAAAAAACTACGAGAAAGCGGTGAACGTTATTTAGGAAGAGTAAAACAAGATGAAAACTGGTGCTATGATAATCCTAAAGAACCACGAAGTATGAAACCTAGATGCAAATGTACATCAAAAGAAAAAGGCGTTATGAAATGTTCTTTCGTCAGTGATCATGAAAGAAGACATATTTCTAAGTAATTTTGGAAATGTCATGGGGCGAAAAAAAAGTTTTTATTGAGAATCACGTTATATCCGTATCAACTAAAAGACACCGAAACCGTAAAAAAGAAAAAGAAACAAAAAGAGGACAATCCTTTCAATATTTTTTGCGAGAACAGGACAAAAGCCTTAAGGTATGCAGGTCTATGTTACCGTTGGAATTGGGCGATGGACAGTTCGCCAGTGGAAAAATTCTTTCGGGACACGTGCTCCAAGTATTCTACGCCAACCATTTAATGCAATAAAGCCTTTCGAAGGTCGTCGTACTCCAATTTTTAGGTTCCTTACCAGTAATGGAATCTCATTATTGTAGGGCATCATCCCAAAACAAATATCTTTTAGCTGAATGGCATTCTCGGCAAAGTATTTACGAACTGCATGTTAAAGACTGGTGTAAATCAAAGAAACAAGAGCCCCTTTCAATAGCATCGTTCTCCAAAACTTTTGACGAAAGAAACTATGCCCTTTATCGCCCCAAGAAAGACGAGTTTGAAAAGTGTGTTAGCTATAGAGTCGGGCAAGTTTCAGAAGAAGAATTTAATAAACATATACAAAAGAAAAAGGAAGCAAGGGAAGAGAAGGAAAAAGATAAAAAAAAGTGCAAAAATACGTTTTCACGCCAGATTTACAAGCTGTTTTGCTGGCACCAAAATCCAAAGTGTCCACCCTATACTACAAAACAAAGCTGCAAGTACATAATCTATGTTTTTATAATTTGATCAATTCTGAAGCTTACTGTTTTATATGGAATGAATGTGAAGGAGGGGTTGGTGCTGAAGAATTCGCAACTATTTGGATGTATTTTATAGAATACAAGATATTGCCCAACAGCCCTCCTTTAAATGATACTGATGAAAGGAACACTATTATAATATACACGGATGGTTGCGGGTATCAAAATCGAAACTGTATAATGGTCAATGTTTTGTTAAATCTGGCAATTAGTCGGAATTTAATAATAGAGCAAAAATATCTAGAATCTGGTCAAACACAGATGAAGGTAGATTCTGGTCACGCGACCATCGAACAAAAACTGAAAGATGTAACGAATAAACTAGTAATTCGTTATAGCGTTTTCACACGGCACCATATATCGCGCGCAATAAATGGTCGCAATATTGCTTTACATCAAATTATGTGTTCTCTAATATCGCTTGTGTGTGAAAATGGCTCATTAGAAAACACATAATTTGGTGTAAAAGCAATATTGCGACCATTTGTCGCGCGCGATATATAGTGCCGTGTGAAAACGCTCTAACAGTGTAAACTTAATCATTTTTAAGTTAAATTAAATTCAAATACTCGTAGCGCTATCTGTGGTTAAACCACAGTATGTAACATAAGTATAATGTAAATTTGGTGTAAATAAGCCTATACTGTCTTCACTTTATGCATATAGTACCTTTATGTATTCACCTGTGTGAATTTATAAGTATCTATGACGCCATCTGTGGTCCAATCATAGAAGTTGGCACTTTTAGCATATCGATCGATTTCATTATTGCTAGAAATCGTACTGAGTTACAGTAAACTGTAGTTTAATTCTCTCCAAATCCGTAATTGGAAAGGTGCGTTTATCGCCTACCGAGGAGAAGGAAGGAGCCAGCGTTGCCAGTCTATTACAATTGTAATAGATCTATTACTATTTTCACAATTCTATTACGGTTTTACCTTACTCACTAAATCTATTACTATTCGTTTATTATTGCGTTTCAGCATTTTACTATAATTACCCATATCATCCCATATCCATAGTTTTTATTTATTCACAACTTTCTCCGAAAGCCCAGGAAATCCCTATATATTATGCATATTATATAACTTACTGGTAATAAAAATAATAATTTTGTTTTAACATATAACGGTATTATTAATTCATTACTGGCGGTCAAATCATCTAAAAAGGAACTAATAGTGTAAAAATATCTAATATTTATATTATGCATAATTTTTTTTTGTCAACTGGTGAATGCGCCAGAACATTTATTGCTCCTTCAATGTTCTGGCTGCGTTTATTACTATTTCATAAAATCTATTACTTTTTGAACCGTCAACCTATGACCTTAAATCACAGACTTCTGGCAACGCTGGAAGGAGCGGGTTCTACGTCGAAGAGGACTGGCTTTGTGACTGTCTATGGGCTAGGTAAGAAACATCGCTGCTAATCTCCATTATTTTTCTTTAATATGCAAATTTCAATATTAATCGCTTAGCATTTAATAAATTCTATAAAATGGTAAATCACTAGTAATTAAGAATATTGACCAATTTCTCTTTCACTTTTCAGTAACGTTATAAAAAGATGTTATATTTTCTCTTTATGTTTTTTCTAGAAGCAAGATGGCCACTTTATGCAAACCACATTAATTTCTTGAAATATAATTTCAGACTGTAGTTTTATAAAGCTAACACACCTAATTATTTTTGCATTACGGAAAATCGATGGTAATGAACGATTCTGATTAATTTCCTTTTTTTTTTCATGGCGTTTTAAATTAATGTTGTTTTCCATATTTCTGGGAAGCAAAATGTCATTTTTCATAAAATATTCTTTGATAAAAAATGATTCACTCTCTCATGTTTTCTATAATATTATTTTATTGAATATTGTGAGTTTTCACTTTCAGACATACCTAATTTAAATGACTAAACGTCAAGATGTTTACAATAAATTTACCTAACCTGAAAACCACGTTTTTTTAATCATAGGATCTGAATTCCAGACTACTTAATCTTCTTCTATCTCAATCATCTTCTAACATAAACTATTTATTGATAATAAAATGAATCAAATTAGTACCCGGTTTCTGGAAAATATATTTTTCCAAGATCACACTTTATAATGAATGCATGTAACCTAATCCAGGTAGGTTTGCTTTGACGGACACTCCATAAGGGTCAAGTCTATGTTTAATTACAGCAATAATCAACATAGTGACATTTTCTTTCATTAAAGTTTCCTCATGTAATGATAATTTTTAAATACAGGTGTCTACTTCATTGAATTTCTTTTTTTTACTACTAATAAATCTAAAATTATTTTCCGACGCTTTTCTGGCTGTTTCCTCACGTTTTAGGATTTCTGGAGGGGTGATTTGAGTTTTCAATCGTCCATTTGAGATAGTTGTAGTCTCCAGATTGCAGGAAGACGACAATCACTCTATTCACTTGAGGAGACGTGACAAAAGTGTGTTGGGGTTGGCCTGTTCTAGCACATGATACAATTGGTTATCAAATTGGAGGAAACATCAGGTAAGTCTTTCTTTCTTTCTATTTAATAGATATAATATTGAATTTTTCTGAAAGACTTACCTTGATTTTCTCTCGTATCATGTCTAAAACTTGCCAATTTTAATAAAAGTCCTGTTTTCATTTTCTTTTAAACGGAGATATGCATAGGGGTGTAGCCTAACCTATAGCACGATCGCTATTGTGCATATTTGTGCATGTGAACTAAAAGTCGAACTCACCAAAGAGTCTCAAGTAATAAGCTCGGGTAACTGAAATAACGATAGTGCAACAATTGTTATAAAGATAAGGGTAGTAGTTAGTTTACACAGCTATCAGATAATGGAATGGAAAGGAATGGGGGTGGAAATTAATTTGGGATTGGATTCTCTTCCACTTTACCACCTAATCGAATCCAAAGCCCTACCTCTCTATACGTTTAAATACTCCAACTAATTTTTGGGATTGGATTCTCTTCCACGTTACCATCTAACCGAATCCAAAAAAATCCTAACACCTTTAAATACTTCTTAACTGATTTTCAATAAATCCCCACACCATTAAAATAATAATATATATATAAATAGTGTAGCAGTACATCTATTCAAAACAATATGTGTTCAGTACCTATAGACACATCTTGGGATATCAATCCTAGTGAAACATACCAACCACAAGATTATGTGAATAAAAATCCAATTTTACAAAAGCCTCCAACGGGCTTATCCAAGAAACAAAAGCAAAAATTCCGTGAAAAAGAAAGAAAGAGGTTTGAAGCTCTTGAACGAGAACAAGGAAAGATGTCATCTATTGTAAATCATATGACTGGAGTTATGCAACTATTCGACTTCACTACGGAAGAATTAAAACTATTCCCCATCGATTATTTAAGAAAATTTGCATCCCCGTATGAGCTTCTCAAAAGTTATGGAAAGTTACCAATTAAGTATCAATCTGATTCCAATTTAAGAATATCATTACCGTGCTTCATTCATTACAACGTTTTGGAAACCCAAATAGACGGCCCCCCTCCATCCCAGAAGAACTGTCGATTATGCAATAGAAAATTATTTATTTAAAATTAATTGAATAAAATATACAAGTTCAATACATCTATTATTTACCAAAGGTTACCTTCGTTCGTTAACATAGGAAGCAAATTTTAATATTTGCTCTATCATTTACAACCATACGTTGGCATCAGGAAGCAATTTTAATATTAGTATTTATATGCAGCGCTCTAAACCCACTTAATACACACCTTGGTTTTATGTTATCACTATTTTATATAGTTAGAACAAGGAAGCAAATTTCCAATTAAATTCAAAAAAAGCAAAGAGCTCTTAAGGTTTTAATTTCCAACACACCATCATTAAACCTACTAGGAAACGAAAGATAAATTACCTTTAGGTACACGCCTTGCTTTAATATAATCTTAATTTATTTAGTTTAAACAATGTGTCTGGAACCCAAGCGAAACCCACTTTAAAACCCACTTTAAAGATTATAGTAGTACTTCATTAAAAAATACCGCCTTTAGCTATACAAGCGGGTGCGCCGAGTCTCCAGCATCCGACCGTTAATTATGCTACTATTATGTAATACAATTTGTTTACAATAAACTAATTAAAAACCGTTATTATCAAACATTAAAAAAAATATTTACCCATACCTACAAACTCATATAATCCATCCACTCGTTTTAACACAAAAGCAGCTTTTATGATTTTCAGGTATTAGGGGTTCAGAAATTAGAAGTAGTAAACCAATTTTGACAAACTTTAGGTCTTAATAGCTCCGTAAATAGATATCATAGAACCCTGAAATAAATTGCATTTTATAGAGGAGCAGGAACACAATCATTTCCAATAATAGACATATATGAGAAAATCATAGATTTCCCAGGAAAAGCTCACAAAATTCGTGAAAATCAATTTTTAGACAATTTTCAGAAATTAATTTCTAAAGTACTATTAGTTTTAGAGACTTAAAAAAACCGTATCTAATAAAGGAATACCTAATCTATACTAGATAATAGCGGATCCACTTAAATTACCCTATGCAATCATAGAAAAAAACATTACATCTGAGATAGTAAACAAATTTTGACAAACTTTAGGTATTAATAGCTCCGTAAATAGATATCATAGAGCCCTGAAATAAATTGCATTTAATAGAGACGTGTATACACAACTCTTTCCAATAATAGGTATATGTGAGAAAATCATAGATTTCCCAGGAAAAGCTTGCAAAATTCGTAAAAATTACTTTTTTCTACAATTTTCAAAATTAATTTCTAAGCTGCTATTAGTGTTAGAGAATCGAAAAAAAACTCTATCCGATAAAGGAATACCTAACCTATCCTAGATAATAGCGAATTAACTTAAATTACCCTATACAATCATAGAAAAAAAACATTACATCTGAGATAGTAAACAAATTTTGACAAACTTTAGGTATTAATAGCTCCATAAATAGATATCATAGAGCCCTGAAATAAATTGCATTTAATAGAGACGTGTATACACAACTCTTTCCAATAATAGGTATATGTGAGAAAATCATAGATTTCCCAGGAAAAGCTTGCAAAATTCGTAAAAATTACTTTTTTCTGCAATTTTCAAAATTAATTTCTAAGCTGCTATTAGTGTTAGAGAATCCAAAAAAACTCTATCCGATAAAGGAATACCTAATCTATCCTAAATAATAGCGAATTAACTTAAATTACCCTATACAATCATAGAAAAAAACATTACATCTAAGATAGTAAACAAATTTTGATAAACTTTAGGTCTTAATAAAATCAGAAATAGATATCATAGAGCTCTAAAATAAATTGTCATTACTCGATTGCTGCATCATGTTAAATAATTGGAATTCTTACCTTGAATAAACATTTAGCACCCAAATCTACCACTAAAATATAGATGCAATAATGTCAAACAAAGCCAATGAAGCTTTATCCATTTTTCAAGCAGCAGTAGAACCAAAAACATTAATGTTAATTTTCATACACCCACATTACATATTACAAAAACACCGTTTACGTAGAATTTAATGTTAAAACCACGAACAGAAACAAAAACGTGTGCATTTTGCTGGATTTGAAGATTGACTGAAGCGTTCCTCGACCGGCTATATAGAAACAAAGATCTTAAGTTCAAAGAAGTAGTCCATTTCTCAAAGAGACTTTATTTAATTTTTAAAAATGGGGAAACTCAAAGTCGAAAGTCTCAATCATGCATTAAAATTTAATAACTTGGTTACATGTTTCGCCCTAACATATGGGCATCATCAGACCTAAAAACTATACAAATACAGTAACCAATTAAAAATATAAAATCTCTTCCTACCTAACATTCAGAATAAAAACAAAAAAACAAAAATTAAAATTAACACATCGTATAAATGACTTTACAAATAAAGTGACAGACTATTTGGTCAATAACCCAAAACAACAAGAGTAGTAGGGTAAGGGATTCGGTTGTCATTTGATTTAAATAAATCGCCCATGTTCTTAAAACCTGCATAAAACTTTAAGAAGAAGAGACAAGTGTCAAGGATAACATTTAGCACGCATGAAAAAGAAAAGAAAAATATAATAATATTAATAATTTTTCTTATATTTTTCTTTTCTTTTTCATGCGTGCTAAATGTTATCCTTGACACTTGTCTCTTCTTCTTAAAGTTTTATGCAGGTTTTAAGAACATGGGCGATTTATTTAAATCAAATGACAACCGAATCCCTTACCCTACTACTCTTGTTGTTTTGGGTTATTGACCAAATAGTCTGTCACTTTATTTGTAAAGTCATTTATACGATGTGTTAATTTTAATTTTTGTTTTTTTGTTTTTATTCTGAATGTTAGGTAGGAAGAGATTTTATATTTTTAATTGGTTACTGTATTTGTATAGTTTTTAGGTCTGATGATGCCCATATGTTAGGGCGAAACATGTAACCAAGTTATTAAATTTTAATGCATGATTGAGACTTTCGACTTTGAGTTTCCCCATTTAAAAAAAAAAAAAAAAAAAAAAAAAAAAAGATCTTAAGGTGTCCAATCTTATAATAATAAAAATATGTATTACCTTAGAATGTCACAAAAAATTAATACATTATTGGTTGTATAAAACTAAAGAAAAAAGCTCATATAAATATATGACCTAAAGTGATTTGTTTCAGATATACAGAGCGTTAAAAGTTTAAAATAATTTTTTTTGCGTGTTACTTCGATATTTGGGAAAGAAAACATTTTCTGTTACATTCTTTGTTTATTTTTAAAGAAAATAAATCACTTCACTTTTTCATACAATGTATGGTTTTCACATAAAAAAATAAACAAATTTCCCTCTAACAATATTTTCACATAAAAATAAGTTTTTTAAAAATTAAAAATTAGTTTTGAAATAACCATTAATTTTTTAAACAGATTAGTATCTTGTGTTTTTTTCATACAACGCACGGTTTTCACATAAAAAAATATTAAAGTTCCTACAAAGTACATGAATTATTAGTGCCTGTATAGCAAACTTAATTCATTTCCTGGTGGGTGCAATGGTGGGAATATTGTTAGATTTTTAAAACATGTCATCGGGTATAAAGAGCCTGCATCTCTGAAGACAATTCATTCCACCAACAACCAAGTTTCAACAGTTAAATAATCTATATATATCATTCTAAAGTTTAAAATGGCCGGAAAACCTAATATTCAAATTTTAAGAAACATCTTAGTACAAAACGATGTTGAATTTGACGGTGTAATTCCATTACCAACCATCGAATACCATGAGCCGATTACGCCTGTGAATATTTTTGAAGATTTCGGTTTTAATTTCAATTTTGAAGATATTTTTAATGAAGGCAATAATGTTGATGAAGCCAACGAAGCCAACGAAGCCAACGAAGCTACACCCATTTTTCAAGTACCAGAAGTACCAATGGAAGCTGAAGCAACAGCTGAAGCAACAGCTGAAGCAACAGTACAATTAAACGCTGATATCAACGAAGCCACACCCATTTTTCAAGTACCGGAAGCTGAAGTACAATTAAACGCTGATGTCAACGAAGCTACACTCATTTTTCAAGTACCAGAAACACCAATGGAAGCAGAAGCAACAGCTGAAGCAACAGTACAATTAAACGCTGATATCAACGAAGCCACACCCATTTTTCAAGTACCGGAAGCTGAAGCACAATTAAACGCTGATGTCAACGAAGCTACACTCATTTTTTAAGCACCGGAAGCACCAACGGAAGCTGAAGCAACAACTGAAGCAACAGCTGAAGCAACAGCTGAAGCAACAGTACAATTAAACGCTAATGTCAACGAAGCCACACCCATTTTTTAAGTACCGGAAGCTGAAGCAACAACACACCCAAACGCTAATGTCAACGAAGCTACACCCATTTTTCAAGCACCGGAAGCTGAAGCACAATTAAACCCTGATGTCAACGAAGTCATAATCAAGGAAGAAGAAATCCTGGAAGACCAAAGTACAACCAATGAGGATAATGTCAATGAGCGAGGGGGGAGATGGGCTGCACATCGGGAAGAAATAACAAATCTAAATAAACTATTAAAGGAAACAACAGAAAGAAAGCAGTTAGCTGCTGAACAGATCAAAGACTGTGATTTGTTAGTAAACGTAATTGTACAAAGGAAAAGAAGATTAATAGAACTCTTTCAAAATATTAACACAGAAAATGAAATTTTGGATAGATTGAAGAAAAGATCTAAGAAATTTTAGAATGATATATATAGATTATTTGATTGTTGAAATTTAGTTGTTGTTGTGAATAAACTATAAAAACGAATTTATTTTTTTATTTTACTTTTAAGTAGTATGACTAGGGGACACAAACATATGCTAGTAGTTAAGTTACGCGCGTTCTAGACAATCCACTGAAAATAACCTTGCAATCCATTATGAAAAAAGTAACATTTAATGAAAAAGATAATAAAATTCATAAATTATTTGCTTGGACCTTCGCATATAATCAAGCTCGAAAGAATAATTTTGAGAGCATTGTGTTGGATCGAATACGCTTCCAAGATAGGATTCAACATGTACAAAATCTTTTAAATCATATTCTGGAGCAAAACTATAGAAATAGGATTTACATGGAACGTTTTAAATAATTTTTATTTTAATTAGCTGTGGTAGCTTTAAGAGTAATATTTTTTTTATTTTATTAAAAGCATAAAGTAATATATTGATGCGGGTGCCAAGCCTCCTCCTCCTCCCACTTCCCTACATTTTCGTGAAGGTCTTATGGATACCGTCGCCAATCCACTCCCCATAAGACACCATGCATACCGCCGTGGAAAAATTCCTCCGGCAAAGTGCATACCGCCGCTGAAAATTAAATTCTCCGTATAGTCGAGCGGACTGAAATGGGTTTTAGTTTACTGCGAACCATTGAAGAAAGTAATTATGCAAAATAATGTTTTATAGAGAACGTGAGATTGTTAAATGAGTTCAGTTAAGTCGAAAATACTCGAAAAATATTTTGACAAAGTAATTGGTCAGTTGGAAGATGAAGAAAAAGTTGAAAAAACTAAAGGGTGGGATGAACAATATATACCGAGAAAACCATTAGTTCCAAATTTATTTGCATTATATTTGGTAAACACATTATTAGACATAACGGGTGCAGTTAAATCGGCCAATGGAACAAAATATAACTATATAGTATGTTTATACATTAATCGAGGCTGGGGGAACGTTGAAGTAAAAATTAAAGATGTGACATCCGACTTGGATATAGACAAATATTTCCGACATCTTATACTGAAAGGTAGATATATTAATACGTCCTGGAAACCTGGAAGTAAATATGAATTTATGAAGCAGCCTCAAGAATATAGAAAAAAAATACGACAAAATCACGAAACACAATTTAAGGTCTGTGATAGTTTGAAGTGCGAGCTTATTGAAGATCATGCATATATATTTATAAAGAAAAAGGTATCTGAGAACGAACATTACGAAAGTACCTACAGTGATTATCTTAGATATTTGTCTAGTGAAAGATTTATTAAATGTGAATTTGAATAATCAAAATGTGGAAAAAATCTATGGTTAATATAATACGAAGAAAAATAGCGATAATAGTGCGGGATATAGAACAATTTATATTTCAAAGCACAATGGAGTTACGACGAGAGGAAGTTTATGGAGTTCCATTTGGTATAATTGACTTTTTTTATCAATGTAACACTTGTTATATGTAATATGTTAAGTAGGAAAAAAATGTTAAATAAAAAAAACAAATTAATATTTATACATGTTTTTATTTATACTGTTATAAGACATCTTTTTTTAAAACCCATGCATTGTGAGACTGATCTAGTCATAACCACTTGATATAAGCTTGGTTCCCTCTTGTTCTTAAAATTTTTTCAACTAGATATACATCTGGATGCTTGACTTTTTGCAACTCTGCTTCATAAAAACCACCTCTTATGTCTTGATTCTTATCATCCTTTAGTAAATATGTTCTAGGGTTGGTTAATTTTAATTCCTTTATTTGAAAAATTTCATTACTCCAGCTTGGAATATAGCCTTTTTGGAAGGCTTCTCTCTGTTTACTCACCCTCACATAGTCACCTTTTGTAAATTTTGATTTGGTAGGGTCAATTGTTTTTATATTAGTGTAGACAGATTTTAAAATTTCGGATTCATTCTTTTCATTAACATTTATTGGTTTTAAGCCTGTTGTTCCATGTTTCGTATTATTATACTTATTAACAATTTCCTCTAAGATATTTAACCATTTATAATTTCCTTGAAGACGAAACTGTTTCCACATGATGTTTTTCAGAGTTCTATTGACTCGTTCAACAATAGAAGCCTTTAAATTTGAATATGTACTGTAATGATTAATATTGTAGTAATCCATTATTGCTTTGAAATGTTTATTATAAAATTCTTTACCCAGATCACTCTGTAAATTAGTTGGCGCATGCGCGTTCTCTAAAATGTGTTTCATTGCATCAGAGACTTCTTTACCAGTTTTTGATTTTAGGGGATAAGTCCACACATATTTGGAAAAGGCATTTATTACTACTAAAATATATCTATATCCTTTATTAAATTTTGCATAAGGTAACATTTCAACCAAGTCTATCTGCCATAGATCATTTAAACCTTTAATTATCACACGTCGTCGTTTATATGTTTTCCTTGCCGGTTTGTGTAATTCATTGACTACAACCTCTTTAATGTTGGATTGGGTACTCATAATCAGTAACTGATTATTTTTCTACTGCAACCTGACATTTTAATAACAATTCGCCATAAAATTCTGTCTCAGTTCCAAGAGTAGTGCGATGAAATGAAATTATATCTCCCATTTTTAATTTACAATCTATGGGATTAGTGATTTGCTCACCATTAATTTTTAGAGAAATATATTTTTTAGGGTATTTAGCTTCTACTATTGTTGCTGATTTTATAGGGAATGTATAACTTCGTTGTTTATTTTGCAATAATTCATACGCATCATCATCTACATCAGTGTAGAAATTAAACCTTCCGATAAAAGGTAAAACTAAATTATAATAGAGTTTTACTTCTGAAAGATCAATAATTTTTATAACAGCATTTGTTGATACATTTGTTGATACATTGTTATCTTTTGTAAATATATGTGCCCCGAATTTGTCTATACTCATCATGACGACTAATAAGAGAATAACCACCATCTACTTTAATATATGTTTTTATTGAATTATTTTATCCTCTCTTAACTCTTCCAATATCGAAAGTATTTCATTTGAATGCCCCGTATTTCCGGCCATTTGAGAACTTAATAATAATTTTAAACGTTCTATGATTTCGTTCGGGTTGTTATAATAAACATAGTCCATTTTTCTTTTTGATAAATTTAACATTGTTCCTTTCCCTGTAATAGTTCTGGCAGATTGTGCCCTCGTACTACGTGGTCTTTGTTGTGGTCTATCCACCAAACGAGATGTGCTTGCTAAAACTGGCCTAAATTGTTGTTCTTGAGTAGTTTTTAAGATTCCTTTTTGTATTAAAAATGGTTTAATTATTGTTAAGTATTTAATATCGGTTGAACCTTGGATTTGACTTTCAGGGTTATTATTTCGTCTATAGGCGTTTGTTCTTTTCAAAACATCCATATAATTTTCCAAATCTTTTGGTGTATACCCAACAGGTTGTCTTTTAAATAAGAGCTCATATAAACCTGGTGTTCCATCATATTTTACTCCCTCGACTTTAAAATCTTTTCCAACGAAATCAGCCATCGATTTACCAATCTGAAATTTGTCAGTGTCGACATTATGAGTGAATCCATATCTATGATCATGTTTATCTTCTGTATCCTTAATTGAAGCATCCACAAAAGCTCTAACTAATGGATGAAATGATTCCAAATATATTTGATATCCAGGCCCTTGTGTCAGTTCATGTATGTCTTGTCTAATTTCTTCAATACTGGGTTCAATCGTTGTTTCAGAACTTGATTCAACTATACGAGATGGAGCTATATCATCATAATTTAAAAATACATCTTCATCATCATTATATGATGGAAGGTATTTATCATATGCATTTGATCTTCTCTTATTAGTTTTTGGAGTAGAAAATTGAAATTTTTGTTTTGGGGTTGAAATTAATTGTGAATAGGTTTCTCTTTTAATTAGCGGTTCTGTTTTAATCGCCTCAATTAATTCTTGTAGTGGTTGAGTAATTGGTTTAAATTCTGTTTGTGTGCGAATTTGTCTTTCAGATATGTCTGATTTTAGAGCATTAAATTTTTGTCTTACTGCTTTTCTGGTTTTTAATAATTCTTTAGCAGTTTTTTCATCCATCTTCGCAAAAGTTAAATTACAGACTAGGCAAACATGGTTTTTTGCTATTATTTATATAGCTTAAATAGAGATAAAATTATCAAATCCTTTTCTATACCTTCCATCATTTAACGAACAATCTTTATCAATTACAACTAAATCATAGTTTTGATACCAACATGTTGAACATATGTCCTTAAATTCTTGAAATGACATATCATTGTTTACATGATCATCATATATATGTTTTAAATTTGTTGCGTCTTGTTGAAAAATAATTAATAGGTTGCTGTTATCTCTTATAAGTTGTTTAGGTATTGAAGAATAGGTCTGACTTAAATAAAAACAATCAGTATTTTTATGTCGTCCAAAACAAAAATAATCTCTCATTATATTTTGTTCACAACAAACAATATCATCGAATACAATTATTGAATTTGGTTTAATTTCATTTTGAGAAACGATATCATCTGCGTTGGAAGATTCAAAGTAACCTATATATTTTAGTGGTTTGAATAGTTTTTTTAAATATTCATATTTTGATTGATATAAAGATTTTGAATATATGTATATATTTTCAAATCTTAACCCATTTATATCTGTTAAAAGAGAAATCATCACGTTTGTTTTTCCACATCCTGATGGTCCAACTATTAAACTACGTTTACAATTTCCACCAAATAATTCACCATGTTTTCGATAATTATCATGATTTAAATCAAAAATTTTTATAGGTAGGGAAAAATGTTGTTTTTTAAACTTCATTGTTTGAATATTACTATTTAAATAAGAACCTTTATGTTTATTGTTCATTTATATATAATGATTAAGCATAATATCATTAATAACATTCATTGCAAGGATCGTGAAAGGAAAGGTTGTGGATTTTTAAATACACTAATTAATAAATTACCTATAGAAGTTCATATCCCATCATATAATTTTTGTGGACCTGGAACAAAATTAAATAGACGACTTGCTAAAGGTGATAAAGGAATCAATCTTTTAGATGCGGCTTGCAAAGAACACGATATAGCTTATTCAAAGTACTCTGATTTAGGACGGAGACACGAAGCGGATAAAATTTTGACTAAAAAAGCATTTAATAGATTTAAAGCTACAAACTCTAGTTTAGGTGAAAAACTATCTTCATTAGCTGTAACTGGAATAATGAAGGCAAAGACAAAATTGGGGATGGGAATGAAAAAAAAAAAGAAAACGAGTATTCAAAAAGGGGGGTCAAATAACATTTAATAACGCAGTAAGAAAAGCTCGCAAGAATCTTGTTAAAAAAAAATTTAGTAATGTCAAAAATGCCGTCAAAACTGCTTTGTTATCGATAAAAAAATTGAAATTAAAAGAACCTAAACAAAGAATTATTCCTATTCCAAAAACAGGAGGAATTTTACCTTTAATACCTATTTTTGCTGGGTTGTCTGCTTTGGGAGCCCTAAGCAGTGGAGCTGCCGGTATTGCATCAGCAGTAAACGCTGCTAAAAACGCACAAAACAAATTAGAAGAGCAAAAGAGACATAATCAGGTTTTGGAGAAAATACCGATCGGAAAAGGTCTTTATCTTCATCCTTATAAGAAGGGGTGTGGATTATACTTGAAACCATATTCAAAAAACTGTTAAAATTGCTACCCCGCAAACCCTTAACAAATATAGAATTGTTAAAGTATGCAGAAATATTAAAATTACCAAATTTTAGAGGTGTCTTTATGAGAAATAAGTTACCTAAGAAAATTAAGAAATATGAAACTGGTATTATTAATTTGGATGATAATTTTGGAGAAGGCACTCATTGGACTGCATATGTAAAAAACAATAAACAAATTATTTATTTTGATAGTTTTGGTAATTTAAGACCACCTCAAACTGAAGTGATAGATTATTTATTTAGCGATGGTAGCAAAAATAGTGTTAAATATAATTATGATCGGTATCAATCTTTTAATACGACTATATGTGGGCAATTGTGTTTACAATTCATTTATAATAATACGTAATTGTGTTTGAATTTTATTTCTATTGAGACCATCATGTCGTTTACTATAGCACTTTCCGGTGATTCTGCAACCCTTCAAGCAGATTTCCATCCACCCATTTATTTAAACTCTGATACAAACTATGTTGTTGGATTAACCAACTTTGAAACTTTCAACGCGATACCTAATATAGATCAACATAATAATAAAGTATACTTTGGAGAAAATAATGAGGTCTTAACAATTCCGCCAGGAAGTTATGAAATGGATGATATTAAAAAATACTTACAAGAAGAGTTTCAAAAGAAAGGCATCTCATTTCACTTATATGCTAATAACAACACATTGAAATCAACAATTAAATCAACTACTAATATTACATTTAAAGAAGGTACAATAGGAAAAATTTTGGGTTTTAAAAATGTAATTATTTTGGGTGACAAGAACATCGGACTATCCAGCAGAGATTATAAAGGTCAATTCCTTATGTATAGATTGTAGTATAGCTGAGGGATCCTATCTGAACGGAAAGCCGGTTCATATTATTCACCAGTTTGTCCCTAATGTTGGTCCAGGATATAAAATTATAGAAAGCCCGCAGAATATTATTTACTTTCCAGTTACTATAAAGGTGATAGATAAGCTAACAATAAAAATATTAGATCAAAATTTGGATATTGTTGATTTTCGAAAAGAAACTGTTACAATCAGATTACATATAAAGGAATTATAATGGTTATTCTATATAACAGGGTGAATGAATATCAAAACTATAAGAGGAATAAACATAATAAAACAAAGATTAGTAGAAAACCAAACACACACCGAATAACAACGGAAAATAAAATATTTCTTAAATCGCTCGGTTTAAAAGTTCTAGTATAAGATGAATATTTTAAACGTAACCCAAGATGTTTTTATAGATAGTTCTATTGCGCATTCGGAATATCACGGTTATGAACCCTATTTACCTACAAAATTAGGAAATAATGATGAAATTATCATTCCTGTACATGAAATAGAAAAATATACCTTACCTTCCGAAAGTTATCTTTACATTGAGGGTAAACTAACAAAAGGGGATGGTGCAGTTTCAAACACATTAAAACTAATTAACAATGGAATAGCTTTCCTTTTTAAAGAAATTCGTTATCAAATAAATGGTGTAACTATAGACTCAGCTAGGGATGTGGGGTTAACTTCAACAGTAAAGGGATATTTATCTTATAATAAAAATGAATGCAATAGACTTAAAAACGCAGGTTGGTTCCCTATGGAAGTCTCACAAGTCATTGATAGTGCTACAGGATTATTTAATGTTTGCATACCGCTTAAATTTTTAATGGGATTTTTTGAAGATTATAAGAAAATAATTTTAAATGCTAAACAAGAACTAATTTTAGTGCGAGACAATTCGGATAAAAATGCAACAGTCAATACTGTAGATCAAACTCCAAAAATTGAACTCACCAAACTAACTTGGAATATACCTCACATATCAGTAGCTATCCCTCAAGAATTAGCCCTTACTAAAATAATTGATAAAAATACTGATATATTAATAGCATTTAGAAGTTGGGAATTGATTGAGTATCCGGAACTACTGAAAACAAATCGCCATAATTGGCCCGTTAAAACCTCTACAAAGGTCAATACCCCGAGACATGTGGCAGTTTTTTTCCAAAAAGATTTAAGAGATAAGTCAACAACTGATATGTCTTTATTTTCTAATATCAAGTTGCGAAACATTAAAGTTTTTTTAAATTCTGAGAGATATCCCTACAACGATTTATATTTAGACTTTGATAAAAATAAATTTGCATCATTATATGAAATGTTTTCACAATTTCAAAAGTCATATTATGGTCTAACACCCGAACCAATATTTTCTCCAAAACAATTCAACGACTATGCTCCTATAGTTTACATTGATTGCTCACATCAAAAAGAAACAATCGAAACAGGCCCCATCGTAATGAGAATTGAATTTGAACTACATGAGGATATTAATGACAAAATTTCAGCCTATTGTCTTATTATGCATGATAAAATGTTTAGCTACAATCATTTAACTAAAAACGTCAGACAACTCTAAGGAGCTCTATAAAGTTATGTGATTATAGTTTGCTTCATTCATTATGACCGAGGCACTGGAACTTCGCATAGTCTGCTTTTTAAACGAATTGAAGAAACTTAAACAACAAATTCAACAATATTCCAACCAGAAATCCATGATTAACCAATTTTCACACTTGAAAATATGAAGTTCTTAATTATTGACATTCAAGGATTCAAAATAGAAAAAAATAAATTTTTTACGAAGGAATTAGCTGCTTTTGATGGAACCAAATTTTGTCATTACATCTTTAAATCCCCATACAATATGAAATATCTACCACCAGACTTACATAAGCAAGCTGTTTGGTTAATAAAGAATCATCACTGCATTTCGTGGCATGTGGGATACACACCAATACATAAATTTGATCAAATTATAAAAGATTTAACAGTAAATATGGATCGTGTTTACGTGAAAGGAAGTGAGAAATCCGAATACATAAGAAAATACTCCTTGAGCCCAGTATTTGAACTTAACGATTACCCACCAATAACAGCTGATACACCAACTTGTTTTTACCATTCCAAATCTTCATGTATATGTGCGCTTACTAATGTTTGTAATTTATATGATGATACAATAATGATTGAATAAAACAAAATAAAAATGTATTTAAGTTTTTTATTTTAAAATATAAATTAGGTTTCAAACACTTCATGTATAATTTCTGATGAAACAAACTTCTTTACTTCACCCAAAAAATTTGCAAATTCCATTTCCTTCATTGTATAGAGAAAAGTCATCAAATCAGATGTGTGCAAGTATATACCACATGCCTCCGATGCTTTTTCATATGTTCTTGCCAATTTCATACATTCATCATAAGTATAAAACCTCTCAAATCCATATTCAGCCTCATGCTCTGCATCAAACTCAAGATTTTCAAACGTTTGTGCTAAGTTCTCTACAGCAGTTGTTAGGTTATGTGCTACGCGCGAACGAGTATATGCTAACCACATCTTGTTTGTTAATGATATAAGCCATTCTATGGTCTTAAATATATATGTATAAAGCGATAAAGGGTGGGAGAAATAAAAGATAAAATATATTATTTATTTTTTTATTTTTCAATACAACTCTTTACAAATTGGTTACAAGCATACATTTCTACATCTTCTATGATACAATCAGAGAAACAGTTTAATAATTCCAATACACAGCATACATTTACATTGTTTAATATAGGTGAAACAACATCATAAACATTTTTTAATATATCACCATTTTTAATTGAAATTCCAACAATGATCATGTCATAATATTTTGAAAATTCTTGAGACTTTAAAATATCATAACGATATTTAATTAGATTTGACAACTTGATTAATTCGTTTATGGTATCACCAGCAAGAAAGATTTCGTTTCCTCCATCTTGAGTAATCTTAATTATTCTTGTCCCATTTACAAACACAAAGTGAATATCAAAACCAATTCCCTGCATGGGTTGCCATCCAAATCCGTTGGAATGAATAAAACTCTGCATGTGTCCTTCATGACTTAAAAATGAAATCCACTGGTCCTCATTGAAAATCACATTCTGATTATACTTGTCTCCACCCAGTTTAATTACCGAATCATATTTTCGCTCCAAGGAAAATCCAATACTGACCCATTTAGATTTAGATTTGTTGAGATAGTATATGGATTCATTGATAAGAACACCATTACGCTTCTTACTGAAAATCATATTGGATTGTTGGTTTGTTGTCTTATACATTTTGATGATTGAATGTTAACGAAAGTTGTAGAATTACTACAATTTTCAATGGTTGTGAGCTGCTTAAATAAGATAGAAAAGTTGGTAGGGGGGGTTGTTAGTAGGAGGATCAAATAACTTTTAGTTAATATCATAACTAAAAATGAATCCACAGCGTGAAGATGTGTTTATCGACATTCAAGGCTTTATCTCTTCCTTTGGATATATTCCGAAGGAAATAGCAATTTATGATGGGATTCGTTGCTCAAATTATTTATTTAAACCTCCATTTAATAAAAATATGTTATCTCTTGAAGATAGGAAAACAGTTCAATGGGGTGAAGAATATCATGGATTAGATTGGGAATATGGAAATATTGAACTTAATGACATTGATGCTATTTTAAAACATGTTCTAGCGACTTACAGCTCACCCAAAATCCATGTGAAAGGAATTGAAAAAAGAAATTTTCTGAAACATTTTTTGGATGAAGACAATATTAACAATATTCCTGTTAGTAGAGAACCTAAACTAAGCAAATTTAAGAAGATTCCAAGCTGTTATTTTCATAAAAACAATAATCCATATCATTGCGCATTATCAAATGTGAAACTATTATACAATTATAAAAATTGCTATGAATAAATAAAACATATAATACATTTTATATCATTTATTTATAATACATATATGCCTTACACAATATATATCCTAACATACATATAAACAATATAAAAAATATAATTAAAAATATTACACACACTGTTAAATTACATCCTTCAGATTTACTGTATAATTGAATCCATTTTTCTGTTAATGTGTAGGTTTTATTAAGATAATATAATCTTATTTTATACTCTACAAGTTTAGATGTGTTTATGATGCTATCATCAACCTTGTAAGAATAGAATCCATTGTTAATATTCATTCTTTTCCATGGTAATGGCCAGGTATCATTATGTATATTATCAACCGATAAACAAATAAATGCATCTCTAACGGTTGGATCAACTTGTAAAAACAAAGCATTATTGACAAAAGCAAACAGGAATAGCACTCCTGCAGGTAACACTGCCATATTTAAAATAAAATATATGTTTATTATTGTTATGTTTTATACTGGTTGTGAACTAAATTTTTAAGAATTTCAATTACATTATTAACATCCACATCATCATCATCAGTCTTGGATTTATTTTCTATAATATCAATATGCTTATGACCCCAAGCTAAAGTTCTAAAAGAATTTGGAATTATGTATCGTTTGTCATCTTTAGGAGATAATGCAACCTTATTTTTTAACTGTGTATACATATCATGTAAAATTGAATGAAATATGTTCATTTTTCTAAATTTAATTTCAGAATTTTCAACTACGTCGATATAGTCTTGTTTAGTAATATAATTATTGATGACATATTTTTTTACACCTTTTGCCTTCTTTTCAGATTTATCTTCTAAATTGACGCAGTATGCTTTTGCACCCGTACCATAAAAACTTTTAATTGGTTTACCTGCGAATTCATCTTTTATTCGCCCTAATATAGATTTATTTTTTGTGATATTATGTATATTATTTTCGCTAAAATTAGAAGTATCAAATTTATCTAAATTTTCCTGCATGTCTTGATAGAAATTTTTTGTTTCAACTTGTAGAATCAAACTGTCTGTATCTGTATATAATAAAATTGCATTATCTCCATATTTTCTTTTAATATAATCATAATAAAAATCATATATTACAGTTTTTGATAATTCCAAGACTGAGAATCCAACATAAACTGGTTTGTTATATGTTACCTTTATTCTTTCCATTTGAATTGCAATAAAATTTTCATTAAAAACTAAACGATTTTTAAAATTTGGTTTTGCAATAAGAGTCTCAGCTCCTTGTTTTTTACCAATATTTTGCCAATGAGTGATTAATCTTATATCAACCCGCTTATCAATATTTTCTAATGATTTTCCGTAAATAGAATTATTAAATAATTTATAACAATCTTTTTCAAGTTTATTTTTGGATTTATTTCGCATTTCAGTATTTAAATCTATATATGGTTTTAAAAAAGCTGATTGCTTAAATTTAATCACTCTATGAATTTTGGATAATTTTAACCCATTCTTCAGAGCTTGTTTAAGATTTCGATAATGGATTACATATTTTTCTTTATTGTTTAAATTACATATTAATTTATTTTGTTTTGAATCAGGAGGGCAAATGTTTTGAGTTAGAAAAGGTAAATCGTTATGTTTTATGTGTAAACTTTTAGGGTAACACATATCAACTTCAAAAACATATCCAAATTCATCATCATCAGGTATGGATAAAATATCAATAGCATCAATTTCTTCCCTCGAAATCCAAGAAAAATCGCTTATAGGAAGAGATTGACTCATACTATGTCCATACAAGTTAGTTGCATCTAAATACATTAAAAATGAGTTGGGTTTAGTTTCATCATAACTTTCAAAATGAGGATTATTGGCTTCAGCTTTACGAACACTACAATGGCAAATTCCTCCTCTTATATTATTTTTAAAAAAATGTAACATATCAACATCTGTTAATAATTCTAATTTTACACCGGTGAAGCGGAGCATAGAGTCCCAACTTAAACTTGAAAGTGTGTAATATTGAGCAGCATCTAATTTAAATAAATTTAATGCTACATTTCGAAATGCTTCAAAAAGTCTGTTAATATCAGAACATCAGACAATAAGTAAATTTTAGTATAATCCATAATATTTTGACAATTAAACATTTTCCAAATATTAATAGCTCTATCATAATCTATAGGATCTAAAGGTTCCTCTTTAAGTTTATCATAAAAGTGATCAATACTTGGAAGTTGTTCTTCATACAATTTTTCAAATGAATCTATGTAGGAATAAGGATAGATCCCTTTTTTTCTGATTTCATTAAATTGACTATCATCATGAAAAGATTTTTTAATTTCTACACATTGATTTGTTTCTAAACTTTCAGCAAGTTTCTCTATAGAGCAAGCAACAAAACGAAATGAATCTAAAAATCTCATTTTAATATAAATTGATTTTTCCTTACCATCTTTATCGTTTACTTTATCTACCAAAATTGATTTTGTAAATGAAATATATTTTTCTTTGGTTTGTGCAAGAACATCAATTCTATCTTCTTTACAACAAAGTTGTTTAATGAATAGATGACTATCATAGCCTGTTAAATTATGGAAGAAGATAGGTATAAAGTATGGAATTCTAAAATTTAAATTACAGACGCTGTGTGCTACTCCGCGAAACTCACCATTTAAGTGATCATGATCTCTTACTTTCTCATGTTCTTCGACTTTGTCATTACATATGTGACATATGTTACATTTTTTATAAGACTATTTCTGTTCATCTGTTAAGGGCATCATTTTAACTATGTGTTTAAGATGATCATTATAAATTCTATGAACATGACATTCAATTCGTTTACAAAATTCCTCAGCTGCATCTAAACCAAAATAGTAGTCCATCACTGATAAAGAATCATCATATGAACATTTTATAAAGTAAGAAAAAGCATATGGTTCATGTTTAAACGTATTTCTAGTATAGGAATCCTGATTATTTTCTGGTTGTTCATATGGTAAAGGTTTTAAAAAGCATTCAAAGTCTGCATAAATAACAAAGGGAACTTTTACCTGTCTTTGAAAATTTTCAAATTGTAAAATATTTTCCGGTATATGTTGACCATACTTGTTAATTTTGATTTCATTAGTGGGAATTTTTGTAAACAAATGATTACAATCGTTTAATTGATGTAATTCCAATCTTTCCTTAGAAGTAAAATAAATTAAACATCCATCACAAAAATGTTTTTTGTAAGATGTTCTATTAATTTGAGATGATAATAATCGTGACATATCCTTTATCCAACAATAATGATTATTAATACCATCACTAAATAAAAGCAAATTTACATGTAATGAGAGTTTTTTAGATGAATAATGTAGAGGACCAACTATCTCATATTTTAATTTAGTGTCTTCATAAACACTCTCTAAACCGTAGACATTAACGGATATCTGGTTAAGGGACTCAAATTTTTTAATATCTTTAAGTTTCATAGGAAATTCAAGTCCTTCAAAATTTAAAAAATCAAAAAAATTTGGATAAGAATTTGGTATACCAGTATTCGATTCAACAGGAAACATTGCACTTATTATACTCCAAGCAAAACAGTATGAATCATTGTTCTTCACGTTTATTACTGCTCGCTTTTGGGATATTTCTTTTGGTAAAGGAATATATGTTGATGCTCGAATTGGATTATATTTATTAATGTTGAGTTCTAAATGAAAATTTTTTTCTAAAGCCCAACCTGATCCGTTTTCTGTGAATATAGACACCTTTTCTTTAATTTCAGACAAAAATTCACTAAAAATATTACTCAAATCAGTAGTATTACAAATAATTTTATTTTTCGTATTAAATGATTTAGTTTCAATGGATTCCTTTGATTGTAACAAATACTGTCCAAATAATTCTACATTAATCTTAATACACCTATGTTTAACTAATTGTTCAGAAATTAAACTTAAAAACTTTTGTTTCACTTCATCAAAAAATTCTTCTATATCTACATACTTTTTCGATGGGAGCAACATATAAGATACAATCCTGTTTTTAAACGCTGAAGTCAACATTTTTACACTATCAACGCTATTAATTCCACTTTTATGTAGATTTGATCGTAAATGACCACTGAGTTTATTTTTCTTGTACCAAATATTACATTCTTTACATCGCGAAAGTATCAATTTAGGGATTGGTGGTTGAACACTTTCTTTCTTTTGTTGTAAAATTTTGGAATCATCCACTTTGAGTTTCTTTGCTGGTAAATCACATAACTGATTAACAGCTTTTCTCTTTTGACGAGAACAAGAGGGTATCATAGGGCATGATTCACGTTTATGTCTATAAAGATTGAATTTTTGGGAAAAAGTTTTGTTGCATTCACTACAGGGATACATTGTTAGTAGAACTAAAAAATTATGTAAGTTTATTGTTTCTTATACCATAAATTGCAATGTTTGCAACGTGATAGCACCAGTATAAGCAATGGCGGTTGATTCAATAATGGTTTTTGGGTATTGGTTGATGGTAATATATTAGTTTCTTCCACTTTAAGTATCTTTGTTGGTACATCACATGTTGAACTAATCTTTCTTTTTTCGCGAGAACTAGTTGGTGTCATTGGACATGATTCGCGTTTATGCCTATACATATTTGATTTCTGTTTAAAAGTTTTGTCACAATCACTACAGGGATACATTATCACTTGATGGATAAACTAAAAGTTAATGTCAATAGTCAATTTATTCTTCTGCAATTAATCCATCATTTTTCATTAAATTATAAAGGTTATGTGATTATAATCCTATATTTATTATTGTCAAATGATCACTAAAAAACTTAACTGTTATTAGTTCTTTAAGGAAAATATCACATAAATTAATAGCTTCTTCATACAAAATTATTGTTTCTATGTGTAAAAGTCTAGATTTATTATCAACAAGTTGATTTTTTAGGTCTAAAACACTTTCTCTTATTGTACTCATCTGCTGGTATAATTATTTTAAGTACCTCCACAATCTCTTCTAAAGTTTGAATTGGTCTCAACTGACAACAATGATTACAATAATGCAAACAAACACCACTTTTACTAATTAACTTTTTACACACTAAACAGCGGGATCTGGATTTAATATTAAATGTAGTTATTGTTATACGAAGCCAAAAAGGATACATTACTAAATACTAGATGGATTGGATTGTTGTATTTAAAGGTTTTAAGAGTATTGGGAAGGAGATATGTAGGGGAAATAGTGGGGGTATGGTTGGGGGAAGCGGTAGGGGGAAGCGGTAGGGGGAGGAGTGGGGGAAAAGTGGTGGGGAGAGGAGTGGGAGGTGTGGTGGGGGGAGCGAGAGTGAGCAAAGGTGTTTTGGATTCGATTAGGTGGTGAAGTGGAAGAGAATCCAATCCCAAATTAATTTCCACCCCCATTCCATTCCATTCCATTATCTGATAGCTGTGTAAACTAACTACTAAGGGTATCAACGTACCAGCAGATTATGTTCCAATATGTCTAAAAGCAAGAAAAAAACCTGCTCCGTACCAAGTAAAATACTTGACCCACGATTTTTTAAAAAATTTCGACTCAGTACAGCATTATAAAACAATCAGGCCAGGAAGGGCTAAAGGTAATTTGAAAGTAACAGATATTCGTGGTTTACGGTATACCCCTGACGGTGAAATTTATTATAAATCCAAATTTGTGAATCAGTGGACAACTATTCCTCAACGAAAAAACCGAAAAATTAAGGCACAATCTTGGAAAGAACTCAAACAGCTGCACTCATATTAGAATATCTATTTACCGTAATTAAATATTGGTGTACCAGCTATTAAATAACTATCTATCGGTTATTAGAATATATTATAGCATTTCTATTCGAAAGTAGGTATAATAGTGGTTATTAGATGGTTTCTATTGGACCAATCTAATTGCTGTAATTCGATCTCTGCATTGGAGCCTATTTTTATGCAGAAACTTTAATAACCAGTATTAATTTTCGAGTAGTTGCTACTAGAAAATTTCCTCAGTGCAATGTTCAACGGGTTCGTGTCGTTGTCACTATTTTTTGAAAATAAACTGAAAAATTTATTTATTAGTGATTAAAAAAAATATTTTTTGGTAAGTAAATAATCTATTATTTGATATAGCAGTGAAAAATGTAAAGTTTCTGTAATATACAGGTAAAGTGGTATCCTAACCTTAAATTTTCATGTGACAGCAAGCGATGGGAGTGTTCAATTATTTAGGGTGAGTTCGGGTTGCACGTTCTCTTGACTCCTTTTGCACTTTCTCGTTCCAAACCGTTCGGGTATAAATATTCGAGCACTAAGTGCAAACACTAAATCGGTAGGGTCAAGTCGGAGCAGATAAAATAGTGTTAGCCCTGCAAACACCTATTCGGCAGATGATGTTTGAAGAGCACGCATGAGTGACAGTTTTGATTTGACATTTTATTATTTAATTTTAAAATTTTCCAAGGTTAGGTTAAACTATAAACGTTAAAAAACAGTTATCGGTAAGTTTATTGCGTATAATGGAAGAAATTTCACCAAGCACCCACATCCTTATTTATGCAGAAGATGGCAATATTTTCGTTGCCAATGGAGAAACCTTGTTGCAGAACAAAACCAGTAAGTTAGAAGTTTTTATTTTTGGTTTGGAGAAAGATTCATTAAACAAGTTTTATTTTTAGGCGGTGATTTGATTTATATACCGCTGAATGAAGAATTAATGAAAATATTCAACATCCCCCAGGACAGTCCTCAGGCCAAACAATTAGATGAGGATAATGCTTCAAACACTGATCATGAAAATGAAAATAGCAAAATGTGGTGTCCAGATAAGGTAAATTTTCTTATTGCCACAATAGAAAAGTTTAGTAATCGTTTGGACTGTGAAGTCAAAAAGAATGTATATGAAGATATTGCGAAAATTTGTACACAGGAGTTTCATATAAAATGTAAATATAAACAAATTGAAGCTAAATGGAAAAGCTTGAAAATAACTTATAAAAGTGTTCTTACACAACAACACATCAGGAAAACAGAGGAATTTTTTAATAAAATTCATAATTTTATGCATAAACGCCCTGAAATTATTCCTCAAGCTACATGTAGCAGCTCATTGGGACTGTCTGTTAACAAGGAAATGGAAAAACCTAAACAAACACAGGCTAATCAAAATGGTGATACACCCTCAAGTAGCGAACAAGAAACATCATTTATGAGAAAAAGAAGGTTGCGTGAAACCGAAGTTATGAAAAGACATAAGGAAAAAATGTCTCGATTGGATAGATTTAATGATCTCTTCAAAAACGTGGTTAATAAAATGTATCATAAAAATATTTTATCCCGTTTTTTTTAATCTCTATGATTTTTAGGACTGAGACTGTTTTTTAAGTTATAGTGTGAACCTCAGATTACTGGTTTTTATTATATTATGTGTAGGTTTTTTCTTTAAATTAAAATGAAGAAAAATGTTTTTGTTTAAAAACTTTGTTTTGAGCCTTAGATTACTTGTTTATTATAATATGTGTATGTTTTTTCTGTAAATTAAAATGAAAATTTTTTTGCTGTTAAAAAACAATTAAAGATTTAACAGCGGGTTGCACAAAGCCTTTTTTGGCTTAACGGACCGTTAAGTGCTTGACAACCGTTAAATATCTTGACAACCGATTAAATTTTATTTTTTAGCCTACTACTAAAATAAAATGTATGACAAATATTGGCAGCGGCCTCTAGAAATGCACACATTTCAAATTTTCCTCATTTCCATTACATTTCCTCCCTTTCCACGGGCCTTGTTAAAATCAGAAGAATTGAAAACTGTTGTGGAATTGGAAGGAAAATATCATGGTCTATTTTGGGAATCTAGTTATGTGGATTTGAATGATATACCAAAAATATTGGAAAATATAAATACTTCATATATATTTGATAATATAAGAATATTCTAAAGGGTGATATGAAAGCCAATTTCCTAAGAGGATTTCACATATTTAATTCTTGCATCGTAAACATTGTTAACAAAGAAAATCCCAAATTAAGTAAATTTATGAAAAAAACTGAATGTTATAATCATGATTCTGATTCAAGTGTGTGGCATTGTGCGCAGAATAATGTAAAGTTATTATATAATTTTAGATATTGTTTTGAATGATATTGAAATGAAGATATAGAAAAAACTAAAATTGTTTGTATTATTTTTGTTGCTTAATTAATTAGGTTAATAATTAGTATATAAAAGTTTCAATTGAATGCGTCTATCTCTTAGTTTATATTTAGAGAAACGTAGTAATAGACGTATTATGCCAGTTCCAGTTAAATACGCATGTCAAAAGTGTAAAGGTTACACTGAATTACCAAATTCATTATGTATTCCGTGTAGTTATGATATAGAAATAGTTCGAGCACAAGGTGGAAAGCATACTCTTATAAAATTTAAAGATCCTACACAAAATGGACAGCAGTGAAAAACACAATAATAATAACAAAAACAATGTTATCAATGTTTAACTTGAGAACCCCAAAAATAATGAGGAGGTTATGTTACATAAAATTAGCGGTGCCAATATAATATATAAATGTGTTTATTGTAATTGTCTAGTTAAAAAAATGTTTACTAATATGTATAGACATAAACCTTAAGTTTTCAAAATATTGTAACTATTGTCTAATTAACCATGTATATGGAATAAATAGTATTAGATCTATGATATTATGAACAGATAAAAAAATTTTGAAGAAATAAAAAACTGTTTAAAAAAATTAAATGTGTTTTATAAGGCTTAAAACCTGTTGTTCTGTGTTTTTTATTATTATAAATATTTACAATTTTCTTTAAGACCTCCAACCATTTATAAGATCCTTGTAGACTGAATTCCTTCCACATCATTCCTTTAAGTGTCCTATTAACTCGTTCAACAATAGATGCCTTTTTTTCACTATACACAACATAATGTTTAACTTTGTATTTCTTTATTAACTCTTGTACTTCTCGACCAATAAATTCTCCACCAGAATCGGTACAAAGATGAATTGGTCGTTGAATTTTAAATACATTTTCAAGAGCTTGAGCCACCTCTTTAGCCGTTTTAGATTTTAAAGGATAATCCCAAACGTATTTCGAAAAACAATTAATTACAACTAAAATATACTTATAACCTTTATTTTCATTAGCATATTCCTTCATGTCCACTAAATCTGCTTGAATAAAATCCAAAAATGACTTTATAATTACTCTTCTACGTTTAAAATTAATCCTAGCCGGTTTGTGTATTTCGTCAACAATTTGACGTTTACTAGTGGTAATAAACCTTGCAGACATTTTCTTTATTCAATAATATTAGCTTCACGTAACTCCTCGACAATTGAATTGACTTCGTTTAAGTGACTCGTATTGCCCGCTGTCTGTGACGCAAGTAACAGCTGTAGCCTGGTGACTAGCTCATTTGGATCTTCCCAGAAGACGAAATCAATTGGATTATTGGTCAGTTTCATTAGCATACCACCATCCCGCTTTTCTTCTTGTTGATTTGTAGACTCTAATGAGTCAGAATGATCGTCACTTGTATTAATTAATTGTGGTTTGACAAGTTTCGTAAATTTAACATTTTTACTTGTAATGAAATCTTCATTTGGATTAAAATTTTTTCTTACAGCATTCGATTTCACTAAAATTTTTGTATAATTTTCACAATACGATTTTGTATATACAGTTGGAGGGTTTTGATTGAAAAGTAATCCATATAGTCCTTTTGTACCTTTAAATTTACTTCCTGCAATTAGTAAATCAGGTCCATCAAAATCTATATTCTTATCACCAATTGAAAACCGTTTAAGGTCCGACGTCCCGACGGCACAATAGCAACCACAGCCGGGGATAAAGCAAACCTACTTGCTGAACTGTTTTCCTCGCATTCCACTGTAGACTTTCAGGGAAAACCACCACCCAACATTCCCTCAGTTCAATCGCAAATGTCTGAAATCGTGTTTCGTCAGCGTCTTGTTAAACGGATTCTTAAAGGACTCGACGTCAATAAAGCTTCTGGTCCAGACGAAATTCCTATCATTGTTCTCAAGACATGCGCCGATGAACTTACACCAGTATTTTGTAGACTTTTCAACTTATCCTACAAAAATGGAATATTTCCATCCTGCTGGAAGTCGGCGCGTGTCCAGCCCATTCCAAAGAAAGGTAAAAAGACCCTGCCAAGCAACTACCGACCTGTCGCATTGCTTTCAGTAATTTCAAAAGTAATGGAGAAAGCTATTAACCAACAACTCCTAAAGTATCTGGAAGGGCTTAACATTATCAGCGACCATCAATACGGTTTTCGTAAGTCCAGATCAACAGGTGACCTTCTGGCATATGTCACCCATCTTTGGAGCAACACCATCGAACATCATGGAGAATCCCGGGCTGTTGCACTGGACATCTCTAGGGCTTTTGATCGTGTTTGGCACGATGGGCTTCTAAGTAAATTGCGATCCTACGGTATGCCTAATGGATTCTGTTTATGGTTAACCAGCTTCCTTAAGAACCGTTCTCTGCAAGTGGCGATTGACGGGTTTCTCTCAGACACCTTCACCATCAATGCCGGTGTTCCTCAAGGGTCCATATTGTCGCCTACCCTCTTTTTACTGTATATTAACGACCTTCTAGTAAAAACCCAAAATCCAATTTATAGCTTTGCTGATGACAGCACACTTGTCTCATCTTTTACCTTGACTCACCAAACATCCGCTGCCGACGCACATCTTCGCAGGCAGCATGAAGTATTGCGCCTCAACAAAGACCTGGAAGAAATTTTGGCTTGGGGTGACAGTAACCAAGTCGAATTTAATGCTAAGAAAACCCAGGCAGCAGTCTTCTCCAAAAAGGTTAACATTGCAGAACCGGATATAGTCATGGCAGGACACGCAATTCCCCTGGCACCGTCTATTAATTTGCTGGGGGTCAATCTGGGAGGTAATATGTCTTGTCATGATCACGTTGCCGCAATTGCCAAGGCAGCTGCACAAAAACTTGGTGTACTTTTCCGCACCAAAAGGTTGTACACACCTCATCAACTTTTGACACTCTACAAAGCCCAGATTCGACCATCATTAGAATATTTCTCTCATGTCTGGAGCTCTGCACCCAAGCACACCCTTCGGCTACTGGATTCCATTCAAAGGAGAGCCATTCGTGATTTGGCTCTCTTTTACAGATATTTCCATGGCAGGTGTTCGACTGACATTGCCAACTTGATTCCACCTAGAGCAATTCAAAACAGCAATACACGACAATCCACTGCCGCTCATCCATATGTTGTTCAGCTTAGTACTCCTCGAACTTCATTGTTCAAGAATTCTTTCATCTGGAGAACGTCATCTTTGTGGAATGATCTTCCTAAGGTCGTGTTTCCCAATGAATACAATCTTCAACGTTTCAAGACCAACGTTAATCGCTTTTTTCGCACTCGCGCGATTTTTCCTACAGTGCAGGTGTTTTATCATAAAAAAAAAGGTGTAGTGTAAGAATAAATTAACTATAAATATATAAATTGTTTCTTGTAGTGACTGTAGAATTTGTACACTTAGTATTAATTATTATGATAACCAATATATAGACGTAAGGTAATTAAGGTGATTTATTTATAATAAACATAATTTTGTAACATAAGCAATTTTGTAATAAGTACATGATTTTTTACTTTTTCATAGAATAGAGATAATTTTAAGTTAAAAGCAGAGAGTTTTATTTAACAAAAAGGAGGTAGTAAACCCTTTAAAATCCCTTCATCACATGGCGATCCTGCCTGCGAACCACGTTGAGGGCTAAATATCAATAAAATGGGCAAGACGCAGAGCAAAGAAGAAATAATAATAGCACAAGCAGGGAATAGCGGTGGCCAAACTAATAGCCCCAGTACCCATGGTTTTGGCTCTATCCAAGATATCCTAAGTATATGTATTATTGTGTTGTTGGCAATTTTCTTTGGCTGGTGTATATTTAGGAGAGTTAAAAAAACGATGGTACAGAGAGTGCGTTCAGAAATTCGACAAGAAATCGGGAGAAGCCGAGAAACAGTCTAAAGTAAGAAAAGGAACATTTTAGGTTTTAGGATACAATAAAAAGATGTATTTGGAGATTAAAGGAGCATGGTAAATTTAATGGAAAAAAAATGGAATGTCGGTGCCTACTGAATTTGTATATTTACTGGATGAAGTAAAAGTATTCAAGAGGAATTTAGTGAAGGACAATAAATATAATCTACGTAAGCTAATTAAATTTAAAGATTATACATTAGAATTAAGGACCATTAGAGAAACTTTTAATGCAAAATCAAACGAGCCTAAGGTAATAGATAAAGTAAGGGAATATATACAGCAGATAGAACAATATCTAAAAGCTAGTCAAGATATTTTACAATCTAGGTTAGGGGATATCACGATAGCGGGGATAGAAAGCGAAAGTTTGATTTCCTCTGACTTAGATTCAGAAAATTTTGACAGTTACAGCAATGATGGCTCAAAAATTCGATCCCAAAACTGCATCAAGCCTTCTACCAGTTATGGATGGTTCTGAAACTGTAACTTTACAATTAATTAAGGGCATTGAATGGTATGATGCACTTTTGGATGACGCGGGTAAATCATTGTTAACCACATATGTACTAAAAACGCGTTTATCAGGAAATGCAAATATTAGGTTAAAATCAGCCTATGCTTCAAATCAATTGTTAGTTACGGATTTTATTACAAAAAAATCCGCGACCGCTTTATCATCTCAGCTAAATAACATAAGACAAGGGTCAAAGTCTGTAGAAGAGTTTGGGAAAGCGATTGAAGAATTAATGGTCGACCTAACTATATCTCAGTCTGGGGGAGACTCTGGAGTGATGGATATTTTAAGGCCGGTCAATGAGAAAATCGCTATAAGCTCTTTTGCTAACGGTCTTCAAAATTTCAGCTTGCGAACCATAGTAAAAGCGCGAAATTACGATACTCTTAGCGAGGCAATTGGTGGTGCGAAAGATGAATATCTAGGCGAAACAAATACAAAACCCTTATTCCATATGCGAGGTAAAGGGAATAATTGCTCACACCATTATAATAATAGGCGCGGACAAAATACAAACTTCCGGAGTAATAGGGGTGCAAATAATTTTGATGCTACCACTAACAATTTTAGGGGGTATTTTTCGCGTGGTCAGCAAAGTAATAATACTTTTAGAGGGAAAGGTTCTCGCTCTAATAATAATTATTTACCACGAGGACAGTATGGTACTAGAGGACGTTTCTTTGGTAATAGTTCAAATCAAAAAGAGGATATTATATGAATTCCGACGATTTTAATAATAATACCAATTGTAATACTAATAGCGACACATTTTTTCGAGGCCCACCTAAATAAAAATACAAATTTTCCTGACCCATTTATATTTAATACTAACGGACTTAATTTTATTTATGTGAAATATAAAAATAAAAATTTTACTTGATACCGGGGCTTCAATAAGTGTCATTTTTAAAAACGTCATAGCGTCGGCTTACTTTCAAAACCTCCTAAGTCTGATTTTTACCAATTATGAGGTTTTGATAGAAATGAATTGAAAATAATATGCGTCAACGTCCAGCAAAAGCTGATAGGTCTAAATTTATTGTAGCGACATCTATCCGAATATTGTAAAACCTTCTATATCGATACACCGTTTGACGTTACTCAAAACCTCCTAAGTCTACATTTCACCATGCGGTCATCAGTATAAGAATGTGTGCTAGTGATTTTTGGCTAATTACTGGCTAAAATCCGAAGAAATAGTAAAAAAGTGACTTTATTCATTAGAACACAAGGTAAGTAATTCATAATTAACTTTAAAATTTTGATAACTGTCTTATTATTTTATAAATTCCACTAATTTGTACTAAAAGCGACTTAGGAGGTTTTGATTTATCCTCTTTCATGGCAAATATTGTTAAAAATTAGACTTACACGGTTTTGATTCAAGCAATATTATTATAAATTTAATGTTACTTTTTAAATTATTATTTATTATAATATTGTAACTTTTTTTTCAAGATGTACGGGGGGATGAGCAGAAATAAGTTTATGGTAACTTTAGCTACAGCTACAAATTCGAACGAAACTAATGGTGCTTCGTCGAGAACGGAAAGTATATCGGATTCATTTTTGGAAATTAAAGCAAATAGCAACAATGATGCTCCAGTAATAAATTTTAATACAAACAATGAGATTGAAAATGAAAATTGCCTTGATCTTCAGCACGAAATAGACGAAGCAGTTAAAGTATTAATGGATGACTGTGGAAAAGAAAATCATGAATTATTGTTGTTAAGCGATCTCAAAAGTAAGTATTTACTTCATTTTTACTAAATAATTTTATTAATACGAATAAATTGTAGGCGCTACAGAAACTGTAATTTCCAATACGCACCAAGAAATTGACAGCGAGGATATTGCCCAGCCTGGTACTTCAGGAACTTTTATGACCAACCAGGAGCGATGTGATAATGATCCAAACTACGTGCCCAATGAAAGTGAATCTGAAGAGAGTGGAGATGAAAATCTTGACATCAGTATACAACTGCAAAGAAAAAATTTGGGTATAGAAAATCGTGAACCAGAAAACGAGATGTTAGTCGAAAACATTGAAGAACACATTGAAATTAGAAGAAAAAGGAAACGAAAACCTGATACTGGGAGTTGGAAAAGGCAAGAGTGTAAGAATAAACGTGAGAAGGGTGAAAAATATGAGGGGTTTAGAAAAAATACAGGGGGAAAATGGGTAATTGACGTAGACAAACCACCTCGTGAAATGAAACCTTTTTGTAACTGTAAGATGTCAGAAAAATCAAAGAAAGTAAAATGCCGAATGTTCACAGAAGAAGATAGACAAGACATATTTAATCAATTCTGGCACAATATGACTTGGTCTCAAAAGAAAATTTACATTTCAAGCCATGTAGACAGCAAGGCTCCAAAAGATTTGAAAAACCAAATCAATGAAAATTCAAGACGGTCTAATACATTTGTATGCCATTTAAAAAAAAATGGTGTTCGTGAAAGAGTGTGTCAAGTTTTGTTTTTAAATACTCTTACCTTGGGAACTTGGTGCTTGCATAACTGGACAACTTTAGGTAAGGATCAAAATATCGATCCTCCTGGTACTGAAAATGTTAATTTGCCTCACGCAATTAGGACGAAAACTAGGCATGAATCAGACAGAAGCGTATTAAGGAACTTTTTTATGGAATTGCCGAAAATGGAATCCCATTATTGTAGAGTTTCATCGACTAAGAACTATTTGGAGCCTATTTGGCAAAGTAAAGCTGCATTATACAGAAGTTATATTCAGTACTGTGACGACAAGAGTGTTAAATGTCTATCCATGAAGACATTTCATGAGGAGTTTGCTTCCAATAATTTAAGTTTATATTCTCCGAAAAAAGATCAATGTGACCTTTGCGTCTCATATAAGGCTGGAAACAAAGATGAGCAGTTATATAATCAACACATTATCAAGAAAAATAGAGCACGCGATGAAAAATCATCAGATAAAAGCACGGCTCGGCACGTTTTTACAATGGATCTCCAATCAATACTTCTTTGCCCAATGCTTAAAGCTTCAAAAATTTATTACAAGAAGAAATTAGTGGTCCATAACTTTACCTTGTTTAATTTAGTAACAAAAGATGCATATTGCTTCCTGTGGCATGAAGCTGAAGGAAAAGTCAGCGCAAATGAATTTGCAACAATTTTGTACAATTTCATAGGAGAATCCAATTTGTCAGAAGGGGAAGAAATTATTTTGTATAGTAATGGATGCACTGCCCAAAATAAAAACTCCACTTTGTCAAATGCACTTTTGCATCTATCAGTAAGCCAGGGCATAATTATTACTCAGAAATACTTAGTAAGTGGCCACACCCAGATGGAGTGCGACAGCATGCACTCCACAATTGAGCGAAAAATCCGTAATAGAGAAATTTATTCGCCTGCTGGCTATATTGCTGCTTGCAAATCCGCTCGCTTAAATCCACAGCCCTATCAAGTTAAATATTTAAATCACACATATTTCAAAAACTTCACTTCGCTCAATTACCACACTTCCATTCGTCCTGGCTATAAAACAGGAGATTCAACTGTTAATGATTTGTGTGCTATTCAGTACAGACCTGATGGAAAGCTATACTACAAATTGAATTTTGATGATAATTGGATAGTATTGGAAAAGAGACTAACCAGGAAAGATCCCGGGGTTGGTGATATAGTTCCTCTTTATCAAAATCCACTACCAATTAAAAAAAGTAAATACGACCATTTACAGCAATTAAAAGAAGTCATACCTGCGGACTATCATCTTTTTTATGACACACTACCATTTAAAGCGGACTAATTATTTTTATTTTTTATGTTATTTCGTTTATTATACCTAATACGTATTTCATGTGTTTTTATCATTACTTTCCTTTGTTTAGTTCATATTTTGATAATATTTTGTACCCATGTATTACTATGTAGAAAGAATTTGGAATAAACAAAACCTACCAAGTCTCCAACATTTCCTGTTTTTTTTGTTTCAAAACCTTCTATGTCTCATTAAAACTTATATTACTGTGATATTAAGAAAAAATTTGAGTGAACAAGTCAAAATTAATTATAATTTACACTTAATAAAATATCAGCTCACAAAATTACTGTAAAATACTTTAAATACGTTTTTTGTCCCCCCTGTAAAATTAGTCTAAAACGACTTAGAAGGTTTTGAAAGTAAGCCGACGATAGACAAAACAGAAAAAATTAATTATTTAAAGAAAATAAAAATTAACGGGGTCTCTGGGACAATAATTTCGCAAGGTTCGACAAATTTATGGTTAGATATAAATGGTGCAAAAGTGTGTCACGAGTTTTTGCTGATCGACAGTTTTGAGGACAATGTGCATGGTTTAATTGGAACAGATTTTTTTACGCGATACTTGGCTAAGCTAGACTACGAAAACTTCCGTTTATCATTTAATGTAAACAATAAAAAATTATTAACGTCTATTCACTCGAAATATAAGAATTATACTTGCATACCGACTAGACATGAAGTAATAAAATATTTTCATACCAACACAAATGAAGAATGCGTTGTAATGCCAGACGAAATTTGTAAAGGTGTATTTGTTGCGTCAATTTTGGTAAAATCAATTTCTAATCGTATTCCGGTACGAATTCTCAATACACGTAATCATGATGTTAACATAAAAAATTTTGCTCCAAAAATTGTGCCATTATACTATTATGATATATGTCAGTATAACCCAGTCCACACAACTGTAAACAGAATAGATAAATTGTTAAGAACCGTAAAATTAGATCATCTTGAAAAATCACAAAAATTTTCTTTACAAAAAATTTGCTCTAAATATTCGGATGTTTTTACTAAAAAGGGGAAACTTTAACTACGACCAAAATTTACAAACAAAAAATTCACCTGCAACCTAACACAAGTCCTGTTTATATCAAACTTTATCGTTTACCTTATTCTCAGAAAACCGAACTTAACAAACAAATTGGTAAAATGCTCCACGAAAAAATAATTGAAGAAACCTCTTCTCCCTGGTCGGCCCCTATTTTACTAGTACCTAAAAAAGCCGATGAGCAAGGAAATAAAACGTGGAGAATGGTAATAGATTATAGAAAAACTTTAAATTCAAATATACAGGATGATAAATTTTTGTTACCGTGTATATCCGAAATTTTAGATTCTTTGTCCGGGGCGGTATATTTTTCACATTTAGATTTATCGCAGGATATTATCAGATTGAGCTAGAGAAAGGCCTTGTACAGCATTTGTAACTGACCAAGGACAGTTTCAAATGACTAGACTGCCAATGGGACTTAAAATAAGCCCTAGTTCTTTCTCTAGAGCCATGTCGATTACTTTATCTGGATTAACTTATTCGTCTTGTTTTGTTTACTTGGACGACTTAATTATTTTCGGTAATAATCTGGAAAATCATAACAGTAACTTAATAAAAGTACTACAAAGATTACGCGACGTTAATCTCCAGCTAAATCCTGAAAAATGTGACTTTTTGAAAAAAGAACTTTTATATCTCGGACACGTGATTTCAGCAGACGGTGTTTGTCCCGATCCTCAAAAAGTGCAGGCTATACAAAACTATCCTGTACCAAAAGACGAAAAGGAAGTCAAGAGGTTTGTGGCATCAGCAAATTTTTATAGAAAAAGCATAAAACATTTTGCACAAATAGTTGCTCCATTAAATTATTTGACGCGTAAGGGTGTACACTTTCAATGGACACCAGAATGTCAAAAAGCTTTTGAAACCCTGAAGCAAGCACTAGTGAGTCCACCAGTGTTACAATTTCCAAATTTTTCCGAGGCTAATACTTTTATAGTGACATCAGATGCTTCCAATAAAGCTTTAGGAGCTACTCTCTCGAACGGAGATGGTTCGCCAGTGTCATATATTTCTAGACAGTTAAATAAGGCAGAGGTGAACTATCCCGTTATTGAAAAAGAACTTTTGGGAATTGTTTTTGCAGTAAAAAGTTTCAGAAATTACCTATTTGGGAGAAAGTTTATTATTTATACTGATCATAGGCCACTTGTTTACCTTTTTGGAATGAATAATCCATCTAGCAGGCTTACCAAATTTTGATTATTGCTAGAAGAGTATGATTTTGACGTAAGATATATAAAAGGTAGTAATAATGTAGTAGCAGACGCACTATCTAGAATTGAAACTACATCGGAAGAACTCAAACAAATGTCAAACAGCGTGTGCAACACAATGTTTGTTATGACAAGGCAACAAGCTAAGAAAGAATTAAATAAGCAAAGTTTTGATAGTTCCTTACACGAAAGGCTTGATCACCCAGGAATGGTGGAACTTTTAAAACCACAGAAAAATTCTTGTGAAGCACGTTGCATTTCAGAATTTGAATTTAATAATTTATTAAAAAATAAAAAATATGATTATTGTACACGCCATATAATTTTTTCCGAAAAAGAAAATGTATTAAAAATTAAGAATTCTCGATTGACGTTCGCATGCCATAATACATCGTTAAGAGAACTTAAGAATATTTGCATAAAATATAAGGTACCAGAAATATATATATTAAAAAATAAAAATAATGCGCAATTAATAAATATTATCGGTAGGGATCCCTCAGAATTAAAAATGGCTAATATAAAAATTTCAATTATACAAGATGTACAAAAAATATCGGATATAGAAATGCGTTAAATAATATTAAATGATTTTCATATGCTACCGAACGGCGGTCATACAGGCAATAACAGAATGTATAATAACATAAAAAAGTACTATTTTTGGCCAAGTTTACATGCAGACGTTAGCGATTTTGTAAAGCGCTGTGATCATTGTCAAAGGTTTAAACATTCTAGGCCTAATATTGAGCCGATGTCAATAACCACAACTGCTTCGTCCGCTTTTCAAAAATTATTTTTAGACCTGGTAGGACCTTTGCCGGAAGACATATACGGAAATAAATATATACTAACATTGCAGTGCGAATTATCAAAATTTGTCGAAGGTTACCCAATCAAAAATAAGGAAGCACAAACGGTTGCAAAATCTTTTGTGGATAACTTTATTTTAAGATATGGGATACCTGAAACAATTGTGTCAGATCAAGGAACATAATTAATAGCTACAACTCTAAAAGAAGTTTGCAAAATTTTACAAATTAAACAACTTTCTTCAACCGCTTATCACCACCAAACACTAGGATCATTGGAAAATACACATAAAAATCTAGGCGCGTATTTACGAATACAAAATGCAGAACACCCTGATAGTTGGAGTTCATGGGTTCAGTTCTGGTGTTTTACATTCAACAATACTGTTCACACTAACACAAAGTACACTCTATACGAACTTGTGTTTGGTAAGCAATGCAAACTCCCTTCAAATAATAACACGGGTACTGAACCATTGTACAATTTCGATAACTACCCACTAGAACTAAAATATAGACTACGGAAAGCTTGGGATGATGCCAAAAATAACCTTATTTAGTCAAAAATACAACGAAAATATAATCACGATTTTAAAGTTAACGCGAAAACTTATAAAAAAGGCGACCAAGTTTTAGTAAAAAATGAAACCGGGAATAAACTCGAACAAATTTTTACCGGTTCATATGTGGTAGTAGAAGATAAGTCACAATTTGTAATTTTAATAGGGAATAAATTTAAAGAAATTCACAAAAATAGAGCTAAATTGTATAATGATAGTAACCAACGTTTGTAAGAAAAGTTTGTAAATACGGATACGCTCAACATTTTTTTTCTTGTTTTTTTTTCCGTAGGAGGTGTAGTGTAAGAATAAATTAAATATAAATATATAAATTGTTTCTTGTAGTGACTGTAGAATTTGTACACTTAGTATTAATTGAATCGGTCGTTTGAGAAACAGCACATGTCAATGTTCTGGCCATTTTTATTTTATTGCGGAAATATATTCTTTAAAGGTAAACGCATCGTTCCATACAGAAACATCACTTGTCCGATGACGCTTCGCGGAATTATGGGATTCTAAAATATAGCGATGCATTGAGAAACGACACAAGTCGCTGACATGTGCTCTTTCTAAATGCAATATGCGAAAGACCCATTTTCAATCATGGCGTCTAGTAGTGAAAGTGAAACTGATATTGCTCATAATGTTTTGGTAAAAAGAAAAGGAAAAAATAAGCTTTATAAAAATGAAATAATTAAAAAGGCGAGATTATTGGGAGACGAATATGTTAATTATAAAGGTGCAGTAGTTGAAGCTAAAGAGCAGGGAGAAAATTGCGGGTAAGTTATTGAAATTATTGTTAGGTTAGGTTAGACTGCCTTACTTTTCGCGCAATAAATTGCCTTTCTTGAATTTAAATTTTTACTATTATTTTATAATACATTATCCTTTACATTTGAAAAATCCGTGAATATATTTTAATACAGGGTAAAAAAAACTATAAAACAAATAAATTTGCGAGGACAGTGCCGTACAATGATATTTGCCAATTTTCTTTAAATATTGGTTTTATTCGTAGGTGTAAATTTAAATGTTATGAAAGATGTTCCGAAGGTGATCGGCAGGAAATTCTTAACAAATTTAGATTCATGACAACAAAAAATGAACAGGATGTGTATTTACAAGCACTAATGGGATGTTACAATGTTAAAACGAAAAGGCCAAGAAATTTGGGGCGACCTAAGCCGAAATCTACCTCTTTTAAATACTTTTTAACATCTTCTTCTGGGCGCCTTACTGTTTGTAAAAAAGCTTTTATTAACATCCATTCAATTACACTGGCAAGGGTTAGACGTTTAACTCGACTTCTTGTTGAGGGTAAACAACCTGATGACAAAAGAGGCAAGTGCATTTCTGGAAATGCCATTTCAGGAAATATAATTGCCGAAATTGAAGATCACATTAGGAGCTTCCCCACCAAAATTTCACATTATTCTAGCACAGAAAAAAAATATTTAGATGAGAAGCTTAACGTCAAAATTATGTACCAGTTGTTTCAAATAAAATACCCTTACACCAAAGTAAAATACAAGTTTTACTTAAAAATTTTTAAGGAACGGTTTTCGCTTGGCTTTGGACGACCACAAGTAGATACTTGTTGCAAATGTGAAGAATTAAATATTAAAATTAAAAGTCCTTCACTTAATGATACCGCGAAACGGGTAGCTGTTGCAGAATTGATGGTGCACAAACGAAGATCTCAAAAGTTTTACAATAAACTAAAACTATTAACCGAAGCATCGCAAAATTCTACTAATAATGATACTGTTGTAATTACATTTGATTATATGCAAAATCTCCAGTTGCCTCTTATTCCAGTACAAGAAACTTTTTACTTGAGGCAGTTAACTGTTAACGTATTTGGAATAAATTCAGTTGGAAAGCAACAAGCCAAGTTCTATGTTTACCATGAAGGTATAGCAAAAAAAGGACCAAACGAAGTTGCGTCATTTGTTTTGGACTTCATAAAGCAGGAAATTCCAGCTAATACTAAACATCTGCATATTTTTTCCGACAGCTGCGGTGGCCAAAATCGCAACCATACAATAACAAGGTTTCTTATGGCGTTGGTTCAGACGAACAGATTCGAGACTATAAATCAGTATTTTCCTCAAAGAGGGCATTCCTTTTTACCAAACGATCGTAATTTTGCTGCTATTAAAAGAGTGATCAGAAAACATGATAGAATCTACTCGATAATGGAGTATGTTCAAATGATCGTAAACTCATCAAAGAAATCAAAATTTTTCGTGAAACTCGTTAAAAGTGAAGATATTGCCGACTTTAAATCTTGGTGGCCTAGATTTTACAAAAAAAACAGCTTATCGATTGAGTCTCTTGGTAGAGGTGTGCCAAGGGAGAAAAAACATACATTTCAAATTATGAACTTCACACATTTTAGATTCTCCTCCAACGAACCGGGAATTGTTGAAGCTTTTGAATTTATAGACGGCATTACCAGCCATAAATTTAGACTTGCCTCATCTGATTTGGTACAAGTACCTGAACCTGCGCAGAAACCTGCTTACCCACATGGACGAGTTCCGATAAATTCTAAGAAACTGGAAAATATCAAACAACTTGTTACATACATTCCCGAAGAACACAATGATTTTTATGATGAATTGTTAAGTTGGCCAACTGAAAATAATGTAGACGATGCTTAAATATTTATATTAACCTACGTTCTGTTCTCTGTTTATGTATTTAATAAAAACTTTTAATATAGATACACTTTTTTTATTGTTCATTTCAGAAACATCACATGTCCCGAGTTTTTAAACTACTGTATTTTTTTTTTCTAAGTTTTTTTTTCCTAACTATATATTCTAAAACCTTCCAAATGGACAACATTTTGAAATCGCACTGTTAAAAAATGAAATTTCTTAGCAACATTTGTTATTTCTAGTTTTTTTCATTTCCTATAAAATATTGAAAAATTGACATGTGCTGTTTCACAAACGATCGATTCAATTATTATGATAACCAATATATAGACGTAAGGTAATTAAGGTGATTTATTTATAATAAACATAATTTTGTAACATAAGCAATTTTGTAATGGGTACATGATTTTTTACTTTTTCATAGAATAGAGAGAACAAAACGGGGGTAGTAAACCCTTTAAAATCCCTTCATCACAAAGGTCTCTATCAAACATTACCCTAAATTTACCATCAGTAGATAGGTTTTGTCTGTTTGAGATATGGAATGGAGTTGGAATGTGGTTGGAAATTAATTTGGGATTGGATTCTCTTCCACTTTACCACCTAACCGAATCCAAAGTTCTAACACCTCATTACCTCTCTCTCACACAATTTCCCCCAACCGCTTCCCCCTATAACACCCCCCCCCCACTCCTCTCCCCCCCAAACCCCCCACTCCTATCCCCACCATACCCCCCACTCCTATCCCCTTCATATCACCTTCCCACCACTCTTAAAGCGTTTAAATAGAACAACAATCCATCTAGTATTTAGTAATGTATCCTTCCTGGTTTCGTATAACCATAACTACATTTAATATTAAATCCAGATTCCGCTGTTTAGTGTGTAAAAAGTTAATTAATAAAAGCGGTGTTTGTGTGCATTATTGTGAACATTGCTGTCAGTTGAGACCAATTAAAACTTTAGAAGAGATTGTGGAGGTACTTAAAATAATTATACCAGCAAATGAATACAATAAGAGAAAGTGTTTTAGACCTAAAAAATCAACTTGTTGATAATAAATCTAGACTTTTACACATAGAAAGAATAATTTTGTATGAAGAAGCTATTAATTTATGTGATATTTTCCTTAAAAAACTAATAACAGTTAAATGTTTTAGTGATCATTTAACAATAATAAATATAGGATTACAATCACATGACCTTTATAATTTAATGAAAAATGATGGATTGATTGCGGAAGAATAAATTGACTATTGACATTAACTTTTAGTTTTATCCTTCAAGTGATAATGTATCCCTGTAGTGACTGCGACAAAATTTTTACACAGAAATCGAATCTTTATAGACATAAACGTGAATCATGTCCAATGATACCATCTAGTTCTCGTGAAAAAAGAAAGATTAGTTCAACATGTGATATACCAACAAAGATACTTAAAGTGGAAGAAACTAATATATTACCAACAACCAATACCCAAAAACCATTATCATCAACCACCATTGCTTATACTAGTGTTATCACGCTGCAAACATTGCAATTTATGGTATAAGAAACAATAAACTTACATAATTTCTTTTAGTTCTACTAACAATGTATCCCTGTAGTGAATGCAACAAAACTTTTTCCCAAAAATTCAATCTTTATAGACATAAACGTGAATCATGTCCTATGATACCCTCTTGTTCTCGTGATTTACCATCAAAGAAACTCAAAGCGGATGATTCCAAAATTTTGCAATAAAAGAAAGAAAGTGTTCAACAACCAATCCCTAAATTAGTACTTTCGCGATGTAAAGAATGTTATATTTGGTACAAGAAAAATAAAATCAGTGGCCATTTACGATCAAATCTACATAAAAGTGGAATAAATAGTGTTAATAGTGTAAAAATTTTGACTTCAGCGTTTAAAAACAGGATTGTATCTTATATGTTGCTTCCATCGAAAAAGTGTGTAGATATAGAAGAATTTTTTAATGAAGTGAAACAAAAGTTTTTAAGTTTAATTTCTGAACAATTAGTTGAACATAGGTGTACTAAGATTAATGTGGAGTTATTTGGACAGTATTTGTTACAAGCAAAGGAATCCATTGAAACTAAATCATTTAATACAAAAAATACAATTATTTGCAATACTACTGATATGAGTAATATTTTTAGTCAATTTTTGTCTGAAATTAAAGAAAAAGTTTCCATATTCACAGAAAACGGATCAGGTTGGGCTTTGGAAAAAATTTTTCATTTAGAACTTAATATTAATAAATATAATCCAATTCAAGCATCAACATATATCTCTTTACCAAAAGAAATATCCAAAAAGCGAGCGGTAATAAACGTGAAGAACAATGATTCATACTGTTTTGCTTGGAGTATAATAAGTGCAATGTTTCCTGTTGAATCGAATACTGGTATATCAACTTCTTATCCAAATTTCTCTAATTTTTTAAATTTTGAAGGACTTGAATTCCCTATGAAACTTAAAGATATTGAAAAATTTGAGTCTCTTAACCAAATATCTGTTAATGATTACGGTTTAGAGAGTGTTTATGAAGATACTAAATGAAAATATGAGCTAGTTGGTCCTCTACATTACACATCCGAAAAACTCCCATTACATTTAAATTTGCTTTTATTTAGTGACGGTTTTAATAATCCTTATTGTTGGATAAAGGATATGTCACGATTATTGTCATCTCAAATTACTAGATCCACTTACAAAAAACATTTTTGTGATGGATTTTTAATTTATTTTACTTCTAAGGAAAGATTGGAATCACATCAATTAAACGATTGTAATCATTTGTTTACAAAAATGTCCACTAATGAAATCAAAATTAACAAGTATGGTCAACATATACCGGAAAATATTTTACAATTTGAAAATTTTCAAAAACAGGTAAAAGTTCCCTTTGTTATTTATGCAGACTTTGAATGCTTTTTAACTTTACCATATGAACAACCTGAAAATAATCAGGATTCCTATACTAGAAATACGTTTAAACATGAACCATATACTTTTTCTTATTTTATTAAATGTTCATATGATGATTCTTTATCAGTAATGGATCACTATTTTGATTTAGATTCAGCTGAGGAATTTTGTAAACGAATTGAATGTCATTGTCATAGAATTTATAATGATCATCTAAAACATGTGATTCCAATGATTTCTTTAACAAATGATCAGAAATTAGCTTATAAAATTACCACTATTTGTCATATATGTAATGAAAGAGAAAAATATATTTCATTTACAAAATCAATTTTAGTAGATAAAGTAAACGATAAAGATGGTAAGGAAAAATCAATTTTTATTAAAATGAGATTTTAGATTCATTTCGTTTTGTTGCTTGCTTTTTAGAAAAACTTGCTGAAAGTTTAGAAACAAATCAATATGTAGAAATTAAAAAATCTTTTCATAATGATAATCAATTTAATGAAATCAAGAAAAAAGGGATCTATCCTTATTCTTACATAGATTCATTTGAAAAATTGTATAAAGAACAACTTCCAAGTATTGATCACTTTTATAATAAACTTAAAGAGGAACCCTTAGATCCTATAGATTATGATAGAGCTATTAATATTTGGAAAATGTTTAATTGTCAAAATATTATGGATTATACTAAAATTTACTTATTGTCTGATGTTCTGATATTAACAGACTTTTTTGAAGCATTTCGAAGTGTAGCAATAAATTTATTTAAATTAGATGCTGCCCAATATTACACACTTCCAAGTTTAAGTTGGGACTCTATGCTCCGCTTCACCGGTGTAAAATTAGAATTATTAACAGATGTTGATATGTTACATTTTTTAATAATAATATAAGAGGAGGAATTTGCCATTGTAGTGTTCGTAAAGCTGAAGCTAATAATCATTATTTTGAAAATTATGATGCAACTAAACCAAACTTATTTTTAATGTATTTAGATGCAACTAACTTGTATGGACATAGTATGAGTCAATATCTTCCTATAGGCGATTTTTCTTGGATTTCGAGGGAAGAAATTGATGCTATTGATATTTTGTCCATACCTGATGATGATGAATTTGGGTATGTTTTTGAAGTTGATATGTGTTACCCTAAAAGTTTACATATAAAACATAACGATTTACCTTTTCTGACTCAAAACATTTGCCCTCCTGATTCAAAACAAAATAAATTAATATGTAATTTAAACATTATCGAAATCATAAACAAGCTCTGAAGAATGGGTTAAAATTAGCCAAAATTCATAGAGCTATTAAATTTAAGCAATTAGCTTTTTTAAAACCATATATAGATTTAAATACTGAAATGCGAAATAAATCCTAGAATAAACTTGAAAAAGCTTGTTATAAATTATTTAATAATTCTATTTACGGGAAATCATTAGAAAATATTGATAAGCGGGTTGATATAAGATTAATCACTCATCCATTTTATTGCAATTCAAATGGAAAGAATAAAGGTAACATATAACAAACCAGTTTATGTTGGATTCTCAGTCTTGGAATTATCAAAAACTGTAATATATGATTTTTATTATGATTATATTAAGAGGAAATAAGGAGATAATGCAATTTTATTATATACAGATACAGACAGTTTAATTCTACAAGTTGAAAAAAAATTTCTATCAAGACATGCAGGAAAATTTACATAAACTTTGATACTTCTAATTTTAGCGAAAATAATATACATAATATCACAAAAAATAAATCTATATTAGGGCGAATGAAAGATGAATTCTCAGGTAAACCAATTAAAAGTTTTTATGGTACGGGTGCAAAAGCATACGGTGTCAATTTAGAAGATAATCTGAAAAGAAGGCAAAAGGTGTAAAAAAATATGTCATCAATAATTATATTACTAAACAAGACTATATCGATGTAGTTGAAAATTCTGAAATTATATTTAGGAAAATGAACATATTTCATTCAATTTTACATGATATGTTTACACAGTTAAAAAATAAGGTTGCATTATCTCCTAAAGATAACAAACGATACATAATTCCAAATTCTTTCAGAACTTTAGCTTGGGGCCATAAGCATATTGATAGTATAGAAAATAAATCCAAGACTGATGATGATGAGGATGATGATGTGGATGTTAATAATGTAATTGAAATTATTAAAAATTTAGTTCATAACCAGTATAAAACATAACAATAATAAACATATATTTTATTTTAAATATGGCAGTGTTACCTGCAGGAGTGCTATTCCTGTTTGCTTTTGTCAATAATACTTTGTTTTTACAAGTTGATCCAACCGTTAGAGAAGCATTTATTTGTTTATCGGTTGATAATATACATAATGATATCTGGCCATCACCATGGAAAAAAATGAATATTAACAATGGATTCTATTCTTACAAGGTTGATAATAGCATCATAAACACATCTAAACTTGTAGAGTATAAAATTAGAATATATTATCTTAATAGAACCTACATATCAACAGAAAAATGGATTCAATTATACAGTAAATCTGAAGGATGTAATTTAACAGTGTGTGTAATATTTTTTATATTGTTTATATGTGTGTGGGGATATATATTGTGTAAGGCATATATGTATTATAAATAAATGATATAAACATATTATATGTTTTATTTATTTATTCATAGCAATTTTTATAATTGTATAATAGTTTCACATTTGATAATGCGCAATGATATGGATTATGAAAATAACAGCTTGGAATCTTCTTAAATTTGCTTAGTTTAGGTTCTCTACTAACAGGAATTTTGTTAATATTGTCTTCATCCAAAAAATGTTTCAGAAAATTTCTTTTTTCAATTCCCTTCACATGGATTTTGGGTAAGCTGTAAGTCGCTAAAACACGTTTAAAAAAAGCATCAATGTCATTAAGTTCAATATTTCCATATTCCCAATCTAATCCATGATATTCCCATTGAACTGTTTTCTTATCTTCAAGAGATAATATATTTTTATTAAATGGAGGTTTAAATAAATAATTTAAGCAACGAATCCCATCATAAATTACTATTTCCTTTGGAATATATCCAAAGAAAGAGATATATCCAAAGGAAGAGATATAGCCTTGAATGTCGATAAATACATCTTCACGCTGTGGATTCATTTTTAGTTATGATATTAACTAAAAGTTATTTGATCCTCCTACTAGCAATCCTTCCACCAACTTTTTGGAGATTTGGAGAAGAAGTGAAATTTTTTCTCTAATGACTGCTAATAGTTTGCTTAATGATCATTCCCTTTTACTTCATTCTTATCTTTCGACAGTTCTTCCACACAAAGATGTTAAATCTTTCATTCTACCTTTAAAGTTTTCACAGTGCCTTAAGCCTCAAACCCATATACTTTTCTTATTCACAATGCAATGTATATGTATGTGTATCGGTTTCTTCATTGTTCCACTCATTTTATACCGAACCTATATTTATGTTGCTCAGTTAGGGTGATATCTACTGGTCCTTTCTTCTTTTAATTTTTCTTCTGAAGATGAATGCTTCTGCATTCGAAACATGTAGAGAAGTTGACTAAAATATTTCTATAATATATAAGTGGAGGAAGACTTTGTGTTCTTATTTTTACCTTCTAATAAATTTAAGCTCTTAACACAAAAGGGAGTTTTTCCCTATGAATATTTAGACTGTTGGGAAAAATTACCTGGAAATAATTACTGGAAATAATTATTAGTTATTATAAAAAAAAATTATTTTTAAAAATTAAAATTAAGATACCACTTTACCTAAGAGGCCTTCTATAGTTCCATAAAAAATGAATTTATTTCACAACAGGATTACGAGCATGCTCAAACTGTATGGACTAGATTTAATATAAAAACTTTACAAGAATATGCTGAGTTATATCTGAAAACTGACATTCTACTTTTGGCATACATCTTTGAAAATTTTAGAACCACCTGTCATACAACTTATAAATTGGATCCGTTGTGGACATATACTTTATCCGGTTTAACATATCAAATTGTACTTTCACAGGGTGTTGAATTGGAATTATTAACAGATATCGTTATGCTTTTATTTATTGAAAGGGGGAATCAGGGGTGGTGTATCACAGTGTTCAAATAGATATGGAAAAGCTAACAATAAATATATGGGGACTTTATATGATCCCACTACCCCTACATCTTACTTACTGTATACAGACGTAACTGCATTATACGCTAAGAGCATGACATTTCCGATGCCTCAAAATAACTTTGAATGGGGTGATATTAATAGTTTTACTGCTGAGAGTATTTTAGATATTCCTAATGATGGATCTGTTGGGTATATTTTTGAAGTAGACCTACATTATCCAAGAGAACTACATACAAATTTACCCTTTTGTCCTGAACATTTATGCCCACCTACGGCAAAATCAAAAATTCCAAAATTATTAACAACTTTTTTTGATAAAAAAAAACTACGTTATACATTATCAAAATTTAAAACAAGCTCTTAGGCATGGTTTAAAACTAATAAAAATTCACAATGTACTAAGGTTTAATCAATCTTGTTGGTTGAAAGATTATATTGAATTGAATACACAATTGCGAAAAGGAAGTAAAAATGATTTTGAAAAGGCATTTTTTAAATTGATTGTTAACGCTTTTTTTGGAAAAACTATAGAAAATGTACATAAGTATAAAGATGTAAAACTGGTTACACGCTGGGAAGTGCGGTGAAAATTACTACATTTCCAAACCAAATTTTCATAATTGTACCATTTTTTCTCATGATATGGTGTTAATTGAAATGTCTCGTTTAGAAGTAAATCTTAATAAACCAATATATGTAGGTTTTTCAATTTTACATATTTCAAAAACCATTTTATACGATTTTCATTATTCACACATAAAACCCCTGTTCGGGTCAAAAGTGAAACTGGTATATACAGATACTGATTCACTCGTTTATCACTTTTTTACTGACGATATCTATGGATATATTAAATCAAATATTGACTATTATGACACATCTGATTATCCACCAAATAACATCTATAACATACCATTATAATATAATGATAATTAAAATTATCGGGTTAATGAAGGATGAATGTAATGGTGCAATATTGTTGGAATTTATCGGTTTACGATCAAAGATGTATGCAATTAAACTATTCAAATCACAAGCTCAAATTCAAAATGATGTGAACATATTACAATCAAGGGGTGTGGATCAAACTGAAATTGATAACTTTATAAGTAATTATGGTGTTACTAAAAAGGCCAAAGGAATAACTCAGGCCGCCCTTAAAACTATTACATTTAACGATTACTATCAATGTCTATTTAATAATTCCATTACAAATGTTAAACAGCATCTCATCAAATCGAATAAACATCAAGTATACACAATTGAACAAAAAAAGGTAGCGCTGAGTCCTTATGATGACAAACGAATCGTTAATTATATTTATACTAGTACACTACCATGGGGATATTTTAAAGACAATAACGAACATCTAGCAGCACAAAATAGTCATCATTTCTTGTAGTATATTAATACCTCTTAATAATTTAACTGTGTACAAATTTAAGAATAGAGAGAAAGAGGTAGAGAGGATTATTATTATGTAAGGTACTTTATCATTTAAACTATGTCTTATTTAATATTATATCCTTTTTTTCCTTTTTTAGTTGCATTGTAAACGTTGTTTTTACTTTATAACCGATAAGAAGTTTACAATTCACAATGGGATGCGCATTTGTTTAGCCTGTTATGATGAATGTCATAAACAACAAAAAACATAAACCAGATCCTGCATTATTACTGCTGTTACCAACAAGCGCAAGCGAGAGAAGAAATGATCATAAAACATATACACATTTAACGATACAGCCTGAAGACCTAATTTTAAATAGTAGAACAAAACGTATAATTAATTTACTCCATCATATCTCCAAACTACTTCCAAATTATACATGTTATATTGCAGGAGAATTCACCGCATATCTACTTAATAATATTACAACTTTCACCACTGTTAGTTTCTTTATTCATATTAATGACAATAACAAAGAGCATGCACAATTTTTATTTAGTTTAATTGTAAATAATTGTACCGTGTCTAGTAGGCGTCATATTACAAAACCAAATATTCATGTTATATTGCAGGAGAATTTACCGCATATCTACTTAATAATATTACAACTTTCACCACTGTTAGTTTCTTTATTCATATTAATGACAATAACAAAGAGCATGCACAATTTTTATTTAGTTTAATTGTAAATAATTGTACCGTGTCTAGTAGGCGTCATATTACAAAACCAAATATTCAATATATGATTGCTGCGAAATATTATTTATACTAGTACACTACCATGGGGATATTTTAAAGACAATAACGAACATCTAGCAGCACAAAATAGTCATCATTTCTTGTAGTATATTAATACCTCTTAATAATTTAACTAACTGTGTACAAATTTAAGAAGAGAGAGAAAGAGGTAGAGAGGATTATTATTATGTAAGGTACTTTATCATTTAAACTATGTCTTATTTAATATTATATCCTTTTTTTTTTTTTTTAGTTGCATTGTAAGCGTTGTTTTTACTTTATAACCGATAAGAAGTTTACAATTCACAATGGGATGCGCATTTGTTTAGCCTGTTATGACGAATGTCATAAACAACAAAAAACATAAACCAGATCCTGCATCATTACTGCTGTTACCAACAAGCGCAAGCGAGAGAAGAAATTATTATAAAACATATACACATTTAACGATACAGCCTGAAGACCTAATTTTAAATAGTAGAACAAAACGTATAATTAATTTACTCCATCATATCTCCAAACTACTTCCAAATTATACATGTTATATTGCAGGAGAATTTACCGCATATCTACTTAATAATATTACAACTTTCACCACTGTTAGTTTCTTTATTCATATTAATGACAATAACAAAGAGCATGCACAATTTTTATTTAGTTTAATTGTAAATAATTGTACCGCGTCTAGTAGGCGTCATATTACAAAACCAAATATTCAATATATGATTGCTGCGAAATATTACTATGAAAAATTATTAGTTTTGTTTGAACATTTTATTATACATATATATATATATAGAGGGTAATGATACAATCCTGAGCCTTTAATAGTAAAACTTAATAACAAACCTGAGCCACGTTTACAATCCTGAGCCTGTATATTGGTTCAGGATTGTTTTCCTATAATATTACCGGCAAAATTTCATATTTCAAAATATTTGTTCGTTTAGAATCAGTGGCGACATCAACCGGAGCGTATCGCTAAGTATTGTTCCCATACGTCAGTTGAAACCCGAGCCACACCTGTTTATATGTTGGTTCAGGATTGTTAGGTATAACGATTTATTTGGTTCAGCTATTTGCCGTTTTGGCGCTAGGAGCAATTTGAAATTTATACACGTTTTCTGATGTATGTATGAAAGTTGGTAGAATCCTGAACCTTAATATGTGGCAACATTGTTCTAAGATATTTTCTGGGAAATACAGTCTATTTTTAGCGTGTTTTATTATAATATTTTAAATTTAAATAGTTCGAGGTTCGTTATTGTGCTGTGGTTGTATTTTAACAATGAATAATACAGGACGTTGCAAAAAAATGGTTGATATGTGTTTAACAAAAGGTAAGTATAATATTATATTTATTTAATATATTAGTTTGGTTAGGTAAGTGACATTATAATATTAAGGAATTTTAAACATAAATTTTGGTAATTAATTTTTTCTGATCTTACAAAAGAAGAAAAGTCAAAATAAAATCCACATTTCTATGTAATTTTTTCTGCTCTACATGATAACGTACTTACATTTTTGATCCGACGTTTCGTTCTTTGGTAATATTCATCAAATAATATTAATGATGATTTTTTTGTCCGAAACGTCGGATAACTGTAAGAAGCGATATGTCGTTGAATTTAGAATTAAAATTAGAGTTTTTAGGGATAAAACAAAATTTTTCGACTATTTAAAAAAATGAAGTTGATGATGGTTGAACGTCGTATTAAAAATCTAAGAACGCCAGCTTGTAGAGCGGAAAAAGTGGCAATAAGAATGTGAAATTTATTTTGTTATTTCTTATAAAATAGAGTCAGGAAAAAATAAAAACGAAATCGAGAAAATTCGGTTTTTCTCAAATATCTTCGGAAGTAATCGGAATTTTTCAGATTTCAAACCATGACTTTAAAGGGTTTACCAAAGCACAACTTTTCTTAAATTTAATCATCTTTGTATCTCTTCTGGTTTACGAGATCCCTGTAGTGTGCATTCTTATGTGGGACACCGTGTATAATTACTGAATATGTTGTATGGGGTAGAAACGCAAGAAAATACATTTTATATTAAAATTACATCGGATATCAGGTTTACGTAAATGCAATAAAAATACAGGTCCAGGAAAATCTTCGCAAAGTACTTACTTATAATTTTTCTAATCTCATGGAATATGAATTGCTTATCTTTGCCCCTATTTAACCTTTGCTGTATCCCTTATCTGTTTATTAGATTCCAATGGTGAATTTTTAACACCCTGTACTTATATGACTATAAGTTTATAAAATAAGGAAAATAATGATTCGCGGGGGAAGAAAGAAGGGGTTAAAAAATTATGATTTCAAAGATATTACGATATGTGAGAAAACAAGTAGTTTTGTGTTTATGGTTATACATTGAAAGAAATGTGTAGAATGATTTTTAGTAAAGATAAAAAGGGGAAGAAAATATTTCATTTGACATATAATATGCTGAAAGAAAATTAAACAGGGATGATAACATTCAATACAAAACAAAAAAAAGAAAACTTGTGTATTCAGCTTAAATTTTATTATTTATAATAATTTTCAGGCATAAAAACACAAAGCATTAATTCAGCTTGCGCCAATCAACCCGAAAAAAGTTCACTTTCTCCTTCAAAAATAATGTGATTGAAGATTGGCTTTTGGGCGTGGAGTCCAAATACCTATGTTCAATATCTTCTCCTGAAAACGAGAAGGAGCACAAGAGTAATGCTGGTACAAGAGATAACGCAGGAATCTCAGATTCAGCAACCAAAGACGAATTCAGTAAGGATAATATTTCTATTTCAGTAAGTTTTTCGTTGAATTATCCAAATTTCATTAATACAACTGTTATGTACTTTAAATAAGAGCTTTATGTCCTTTAAAAAAAAAATTAAAAGCGCAAAGCCACAATTTCCGTTTAAACACGAAGGGCTTTAAAATTCCCAATTCACTTTAATATGAATCGGACTGAAAGCCACAAAGTTGTAACAGAGCTTTAAGCCCTTAAAAGGAGCCTAAAGTCCTTTAAGGGAGCTTAAAGCCCTTTAAAAGAGCTTGAAGTCCTTTAAACGAGCTTAAAGTCCTTTAAAGAGCTTAAAGCCATTTGAAAGATCAATAGTTTGAGAAAAAGCCCAGTATGGTCGCTTGTTATTTATTCACTTGTTTTTAATAATTCTTTAAAGCTGATAAAACTTTACAAAAAGCTTAAACAATTTTTTTCAGTTCACGCCACATGATGAAAAACAAAATGAAGAACTGGAGAAACAAAAAGGCGATGCTGTAATGAGAGATCAAGCAGGGAATGAAGAATTTATCGAAAAATATGACTTTTATGAGGATGATGATGATTCATTCATTCATTTTTTTTCTGACAACCTTAAAAAAAAGAAAACCTCCAGTTGAACGGAAAGTTAATCAACTCTGTGAAAAATATCCTGATTTATTTAAAGGAAAAAAATGGACTAGCAAAGCCGTAGTTTATAATATTTATACCGGAAAACTAAAATATTAGGTAATAACAAACTGATACAAGTCAATTAATTGGTGTAAATATTTAACCTGTAATTTAATAATGCATGTTATTTGGGCGATTTTAAATTATTTGTATTTTTGTTAATGTCAAAAAACTTTATTGAAAAAATGCAAAACTTAAAAATCGTTTAAATTTATTGATAAGTGTACTATTTGAATTAATAAATATCTTAATTACTAAACAAGGTGTTCATTAATTTTATTTATTTTTTCTTGGACTGAAACTTTGGAGTCACCAGGTTAAAAAAAACAAAATTTTGTATTTTTTTTAGTCAGATACTAATTTTTCATTTTAGCCAAATTAGGACCTTACAGGAAAAAACGGCTGTACATCATAGGTTAGAAGATTGGATTAAATCAACAAAATATAATAAAAAATAAGGCAAATAAAGTACACTTTACAACATGCGACGGAAAATAATAAACACATACTTCTCAATTGAATTTGTTTTTTAAATAATTTATTTTGGTGTCTATCCAATAACTAGGACGATTTGTACATGGAGAAGCGATATTGAGCTCTCAAAATTGATAAATTGAGTTGAGCTTTTAACCTAGTATAATTGTGGTATTTAGGTGTATCTGCTTTAATTTTTGGTGTAAAAATTAAGTATTATGTCCATTTATCGTTTGGCAATTTGTTAGATAACAACTAATTTAAGATCTACATTACCTACCTTAACAAAAATATATTAAAACAATAAAACACCCTGTTAGTTGGTAGTAAAGGGATATGAATATTTTAGGTAGGGGTTATTTAGAATTACCTCCCAAGAAACTTGCAATCTGAGGTTAAATATGTATACTTACAAATTGGGTAATCCAACGATGAGTCAAAAATGGCGGTTGTGGGCAAATTCTGCTTCGTTATTACTGCACGTGACCATACAAATAATGTTGCTGGTTGTATTTAAAAACTGGCTCAATGAACTTTGCCCACAGCCACCAATTTAAGTCGAGGGATTTTGATTCACCTACTTATAATATTAACAAGTTTTAAGTTTTGAGTAGTTTTTTTAAACTGTTTTGACAGGAGCTATATTCGAATAATTTTAAAAAATGTATTTTTATTTAAGAGATAAGTTTAGGTTCCATTATTTAAATTTTCGTTCAAGCTGTAGATGAAAATAAAAGTTTGAATTAAAATGAATGCGTATTATTTCATAAATTTAAAAATGCAAAATGTTCCTAAAACATTTATTTATTCATTATTAACAAGTTGTATTAATTAACAAAATACGAATACGACTAGGAGAATTGTATTTATTGTTTTCCTTATTTTTCTTCATTTGATGGATGTTTAGTAAAGACAGCCCAAAGTTTTCAAAAAAATGTTTACCAAACACCTAAAATATAAATAGGTTAGAGTTAAGTCGTGAAAAGTATTATAGAATTGACTGGACAATGCGCAGAATACTGACATTTTGAATATTGTACAAAGTAATTATTTTTTCGCCAATGGCGTTAGCTTGATTTGAAATTAATTACTATTGACCAGTCAACCCTACAAATGTCGACTATATAACCAATAAAATAACAAAGAATACTTACCGGAATTTCCTAGCTGTAATCCTCATGATTTACTGTCAAACTGACAACAGCGTTCGGGTTCACGTTTGTCATATACACATTAGTTTTGGCTCAGGATTGAGAGAAACAACAATGGTTCAGGAAAACATCAATCTACTTAAAATCCCTAAATATACAACTTTTAAACCATTTAATATTTTTGTTGTATATATATTTTTTTGAAATTCCCGCCTATAAACAGCGGTAACAATTCGACCTGTGCACCTCTAACTACTCTAGAAATGAAAGGTTCAGGAGTGTATGGTATTATTGATGGATCAGGTCTGATATAAAGATGTATATATATATATATATATATATATATATATATACAGACTACAAACAATGTTGCGTCCATGCATTTGCTCTCTACCATATCTTGCTGCGTCCTGGATGATATGACGGCCGTATACCGGACGCAGTATTGTTATCCTGTGTTATTTTGCTCCCGGGCCAACATAGGTGATATTTAAAAATAGCACAATAAAGCATTATTTATCATCTTACTTTTGGTATCAAAATAAACTAAATTACGTGCATTACTTATGATTTATTAAATTTCAAAAAAAAAAAAATTGGACGCAGTATTATGCGTATTGTAACTGTAAATGTATATTTTTAGTTCATGTAAACTCAATATAGAGGGGCGTTCATCTTTGTACGAAAAATATACATCCGGGTATTTTTTAACGATTTTGTTGAAAAGGTACAATGCTGCGTCCACAGATGTGACAACAATGTAATAACCTTTATATAATAGATAATAAATGTGATTTCAAATTTTAATGGGTATTTCGCATAAAATGAATAAAAAATAAAACTAATGTTAAAAAGTTTAAATTTGGCCTACAGTCCTATTTACGTTCTTAGACGTCCACTAAGCAAGAATATTGCAAAGCTAGCCCTCTTAGGAGAAAAAAAACAGTAAAAATTAAATTTTTTTCATATTAAAACCGTTTGACTTTTAAGGAAAACACCAAACCACTACCGCTAATTTCTCAAACCCAGGCCTAACTACCAAAGATAGAAAGCTGTAATTTTGCATACAGCTTTAGTTTGGGCTGCAAACATTTACTAAGACAGGATTTTTTTAAACTTTTTTAAACGCACCCCTAAATATAAAACAATTTTTAAAATCATTTATTTAACTTGCTATATATGTATAAATTTTGTGGGTGTGTGTTAGTGTCAAATCTTGCAAGCTGAATTAGAACCACTTTCTTTTATCCTACGAAGTTGAAATTTTACATGGTGATTAAATTCCGATTACAGTGTATTTTTATGTTCAACAAACCCGAACCCCTTACTTTTATCCTATCCATTTTTATGATCCTAGGGAGTTGAAATTTCACATGGTGATTTAGTTCCGATGATAATGCATTTTTATGATAAAAACCGAGCAAACCCGAACCTCTTCCTCTCATCCTACGGAGTTGATTCAGTTCTGATCACAATGCATGTTTATTATATAAAAAAAAAACCTGAATAATGACGCAGTAATTGAACTGAACATGCTTAGAAAAAATATATAGCGAATACTAAAAAAGAAATAAATAAACTAATATTAAAAAAATTTTTAAAGAATGCTTTTATTTGAATGCACTAAAAATAGGAAAATAATCTTTGAAGTAAATTAAACCCATCCTATTGTTACATTATAAAATTGAATGATATAAATAAAAGCTTGTCGCGATAATAAATCTTGACACAGCACATTATTTTAAATTTAATTTATAAGAAATACATAGATTTAGTCTAGAATTTTCATTTTAATTTCGTAGGCTTTTTTTGGAGTATAATGAGAAATTATTGTTAAACATTTAGAAGTTGTACTAATTGTTTTTGATCGTTTAAATAAGGCTGTATTAACTTTAAATGAGAATAAAAGTAAATTTTTTTCTGCTGAACTGAGATATTTGAGTGATGTTGTAATTCGTCACGGAATTTCTATAGATCCAGCTAAAATTGACGATATTACGAATATACAAACTTTAAAGACAGTGATCGAAGTGCCCCATAAACTTAGTTATTAAAGCATGGCTCAAAGCCGCGACGTAAATGTCGAGAAGAAAAGTGACTTTAGACGGAAATTTGCGTTCGCTGAATCTTTATTACAGGCAACGTTACAGATTTAAATGTCGTCCAGAATTATGATCGGTAACATTTTTACATTGGATCATTTCTCTTGGTTTAGTTTCCCTATGAGTGCACGTATCATAGGAGTATTCTCTTGGTATCGATGTTTTGAACCTTCTTTTTCTGATTTTTTTAATAAAAGTCAAAATACATCATTTTATTTTTTTAATTTTCGGAATACATCCTTAAAGGGTAAAAACAACCCTCAGATATAGTAAACCATAAGTTGTGAAATATTTTAAATTTGGAATGCTGGTTTACTATGCGATCTTGGTGCAAGATATTAATGGGTGCTATGAAAGTATTTTGCTAAAGGGGTAAAATTTTCTCTAAATAATAAAAAAATTAGTGTTTCATTCCATTTCTAAAAAATGAAAATATGTTTTATCTCAAAACGACAGATTTTATTAACTAGCCATAAGGTTTTCTCTAAATATTTAAAAAATACTATTTTTTAATGATATTATTTTATAACTAGTATGTAATATGTACAAACTTCTATCGCGCGGCTTCTGTTGTGTAATTCAAATGTTATCAATTTATTATGCAATCTAAGCCTTGGGTACCTACACTATACATAGGAACTTTGATATCGATATTATTTTTATGAACCATATTTAAATAGAGATATTTTATAGAAAGAGTAAGTGCGTTGCGATAATGTCGGCTGCCAAAAGACATGGTATCGACGATACTACTAGTTGAAATTCACAACATGCTAGAATATCGGCAAGTCACAACCAGCATCTACGAAGATTCCCTAACAGTTGACGTAATTCAGGGATGTCCTCAGAGAGAAGTATTGTTACATCTCATATGAAACTTAGTGGTTGATGAGTTAATGTCATATCACAATGCAGACGTCTTCTAAGCCAAGGGACCTGCAGACGATGTAATACTCGTTATGAAAACAAATGTATAAAATATCGTTAATTTATGTTTATGTTATTTATTTTTTCTTTTCAATTTATTTTTATTTCGTTTTTATTATTTTATCCGTAATACATATTTTAATCAATTATGTAATGATGTGGTAAATTTTCTTGTGGGTCCCTATTATTTCATATTATGAGATAAAAGAAAGATGCATCTAAGAACAGTTAGTTAGTGAGCGACTGCAGAAAGATGAAAGTGTATTTAGGGTCTGTGATGGCATCTGTAATTATATAAGTGCACAATGGACAGGTTAATGAAAGATAAGAAGCCTGGTATGTAACGTAATGTATTTGTTATGATCATAGGTGAGAAAGCAATTGCTAAGTATTCCTGGTACTCCAGGAATTATTAAAAACCTTACTGGAATTCTTGGCGTCCTTACCTTCAGGAGTCCGTCTTGTAAGTTTCAGGTCTTACATGGGACCTGATGAACATACCTACGAGGTGGATTTTGTTGAAATCCTTTACCCGTTCGATGGACTTCTGTCTTATAATATATAATACTTATTTCGGGGGGCACTAGATTGATATTGTAAGAGTTTATATAAGATAATGTCATAAATGCAAAAGAAGTATGAAATTAGGAACTCGAGATGGTACTAATAAAGCAAGGGGACGATACAACCCCCAGTTAGCATAAAATAGTTTTGGTTCTTAATCAGAACAGTAATTGTTTATTATGTTTGTTTCATGTAACTGAGTTGTGCCCTGTCATTTAATTGCTGTTGAGTGAATTTGCATTGTGAAGACCCATTTTGATAGCTTGAGCAAAACTAGGTAAACAGTTTATACTCTATACAAGCCAATATACTAGGAAAGCTTATTCAAAGACCACTGAAAAGCGAGCAGTGCTGATAAGAAGGTGGAATTAAACGTCAACGAAGCAAATACTGCAATTTTACATTTCGCCAAACGAAGATAAACAAGAAATTATGACAACCTAAAAATCTTTGGCGAATAGATAAAAATAGTTAAATAGGTACACTGCCTAGGACTAATCCTGGATGCCAAGCTGACCTGGAACCAACAAATTATTGGAAACCTAAGCAAAGCAAAAGTTGGTCTAATAAGATAAAGAAGCCTGCTTAGAAAAACCAGAAGACACACTCCAAATGGTGCTGTGGTTATACATCACTGTCATCAACCCATAATAATATGAGGTATACGGGTGTGTAAAATATAGAGATGGACGGATCGGATCTGAGCCGGTTCAAAGTGTCGGATCTTAAGAATAATTCGGACTGATCCGACACCTATAATAAAAGAGACGGTTCACGAATTACGGATCTAAATGGAATACCATTGAGTTGATGACTGTCGATCTATGTGGTAAAATCTGGAGGCTGTGGGGTGCTAAGTCCTTTTACGCAATAACGAAACCACCTAACACATTAAAGATATCTACGAAGTACTAACCTGCAGAAGATTTAAAATCCTCGGAGAAATTAAAGGAGATCACAACCTTCGGCATGGCTTCGTAGTCGTAGACATCTATCGGACTTTCTAAAAGGAAATACGTCTTTCTTAAAAAGACATGGTCAGGATAAGATACAACAAGCCATGAGGCTGTATTGCAAGAAGGCCCCCATCGTTAACCAACCAACCAATAAAGTTTAAGGAAGCACCAAACGATTTTTGTTTTTGTGGCTTTGTTCATAAAAATTATGAGTATAAAATTTATATTGCATTTATTATATAGATTTTAAAAAACCTCAAAGTATGCCTTGGAATTGTTTTATTTGTAATTCTATCCAGTAGGTCTTTTACACTAAGCAAACCTTTATAAACACGTTTTCATTATTATGCGAATTACACTCAAACCACTCTGAAACTGTCATTCGCTGGGGATGGTCACTTCGACGATAATCGTGGTTTCGTAGGATACATTTACTGGCTTAAATGCCGAATGTTTGTATACTTTTTGTACAGTGTGAACTTTATAGATCTCCCACTGCCTTTTTTTTATTCACAATTCTTGCTTTTCTAACTAAAGATTCAGTCAAACCCTGTCGAAATCCATGATTATGTGTGTATGGGTTGAAAATCCTGAATGGCGTTTAGTGTTAAATAAACCCAGTGTCCATTAACTCACTTACCATTTCTAACGGCTCTACAAAGAATATAGCTCCAAATTCAATAATAAAAAAATGTTCCTAGTCCCAAGTCTCAATTGAAAATGTTTAAGTAAAATTATGTCGATTTATATCTTATAGTCTAACTTCTTAATAACAAAACCATAAACGAGACTTTGGAGAACTACCCTATATAGTAGTATATAGCATAAGAATAATTTTAATTTCTAAGTGAATGTAATATAAAAATAAAGAATGAATACTTTTATTACTTTTTGCTAAAAGCAGGAACAAAATAAAGAAATTTAATAAAACCGACAACAACGCCTTATGGCTTTACTGGATGTCCATTGTGCAGCATGGTTAGCAAAACAAGAAAAATATATTTCGGACGCAATAAAGTACAAGTATGGAAAGACGCAGTATTGTACAAATATACATCTTCGCAACCGTTAAAGATAATTTAAATTTGAAACCAGATATGACACCGTGTTTTCTTTTTTACCGATATATTTGAATAAGATCTCGGCTAGGTACCGTATTTCTAGGAGACGCCATAAGGTCGCGTTATGGAAAGACGCAGTATTGTTAGCGTTCTGTATATATATATATATATTATACCAATCTCTTCACCATTGTTAACAGCAGAACAATGTATTGTTAACCTTCTAAGCAAATATGAAACTATAGATATTTGTAAATGTGCAATAGCATTTTTAAATAATTATTTTAGAGTATTTGCACCTAATTAAGTTTGCCTCCTAGAAAATGTTACAGCCCTCTTTTCATGTAAACGAAGTAAATTTTTACACATACGTAAGAATAAATTGTTAAACCCAAATTCGTTACACTATCTAGCTTTAATATTGACGTTGCAACAAATTAATCCTAACCCAATTCATATCGGTTCAATAATGGCATCAATATAAAATTGTATGTGGATGGATTGTAATGGATGTTCATCTTGTAAACTTGACATATTTTTGTTTGCTATGGATCATTATAACACTCCCCTCGATTATGTCAACAAAAAGTGTTCTAAATGTGGAACTTTACACAATCCCAATATTAGATGTTCATATTGTGAATTTCTTCAATGTCAACTATGTCGAAGAAACATTACATCATGGAATATACCAAATGAATGGAAATTGTCGAATGTGTGAGAATTATCAAACTAAATTTTATTTAAGCAAACTGTAATGTTATAACAATTTTTTTACTTATTTGTTAATAAGTTAAATTGTAAATGAATATTAAATCATCAATTACAATCCTAATGTGTCGTTGTCTCATTTGTAAAAAACTGTTAGTTAATAAATCAAGTGCTTGTATACAGTATTGTTCAAACTGTTGTGAACTAAGACCAGTTAAAACGGTGGATGAATGTGTTAATTTTGATAAAAGAGTTATGAAACAAGAATGTTAAAACATAAACATAAAACAAAAGTGTTGGAACTTAAAAAAGCATTCGTTAAATCGCGACATAGATTGTTACAATTAGATAGACGTGATAATAATCTATTTGGGTGGATTATAAAAGGTATAAATTTATGTGATAAAGTTCTTAAAGGATTCGTTAGAACTAAATATTTTAACGACTATATAAGGCTTATTAGTTTAGGTTTGGATTTGTATACTTGGTTAGATGTAATGAGAGAAAGAAATCTAATTGCGGAAGAATAAGTGTGTTTATCTTTTCACTTTAGTTCTAATATAATCTTTCAAGATGTATCAGTGTAGTGATTGCAAAAAAATTTTAAACATCAATCAAACGTTTATAGACATAAAAAAGAATCGTGTCCTTCTAGACCATCTGGTGTAAAAAGAAAAGCTAAATATGTGTTGCACCTGCAAAAAAACTTAAAACAGAAGAACCTCAAAAACAAAGTGTAGTACATCCCCCTACACCTAAAATTACTTTATCGCGTTGTAAAGACTGTGACACATGGTATTTTAAAAATAAAATCAGTGCGCATTTACGTTCAAATCTACATAAAAGCAGACTTAATAGTGATGATGATGTGAAAATTTTAACTTCAGCATTTAAAAACAGAATTGTGTCCTATATGCTGCAATCATCGAAGAAGTATGTAGACATTAATGCATTTTTTGATGAAGTTAAACAAAAGTTTATAAGTTTAATTTCTGATCAATTAGTTAAACATAGATGTATAAAAGTTAATGTGGAAATATTTGGACATTATATTTTACAAACAAAAGAGACATTTGAAACTAAATCGTTTAATACTAAAAATAAGATTATAACATCAACAACAGATTTACAAGATATTTATAACCAATTTTTGTTGGAAATAAAAGAGAACATGTCAATATTTGCTGAAAATGGTTCAGGTTGAGCTTTAGGAAAAATATTACATTTAGAACTTAATCTTAACAAATATAATCCAATTAGAGCATCATCATATATTCCTTTACCAAAAGAAATTGCAAAGAAACGTGCAGTAATTAATGTAAAGAATAAAGACTCTTATTGTTTCGGTTGGAGTGTGATAAGTGCATTATTTCCAGCTGAAAAAAATTCTGATCGAACAAGTTCATACCCCAATATTCTTGATTATCTTAATTTTGAAGAAATAGAGTTTCCTGTAAAGTTAAAAGATATACATAAATTTGAATCGCTTAACCAAATATCTGTGAATGTTTACGGCTTAGACATTATTTACGAGGAGAATAGATTTAAACATGAAGTAGTTGGACCTCTTCATTATTCTGCTAAAAAACTTCATACACATGTAAATTTGTTGTTGATAAGTGATGGAGAAAATAATCATTATTGTTGTATTAAGAATATGTTAAGATTATTATCATCTCAAATTAATAAACCAAAAAATAAAAAAATACTTTTGTGATGGGTGTTTAATTTATTTTAATTCAATACAAAACTTAGAGATTCATCAAAAACGTGATTGTAATCATTTGTATACAAAAGTTCCAACCACCAACATCAAAATTAACAAGTATGGTCAACAGATACCGGAAAATATTCTACAATTTGAAAATTTTTAAAGACAGCTAAAAGTTCCTTTTGTAATTTATGCAGATTTTGAGTGCTTTTTAAAACCTTTACAATTTGAACAACCAGAAAATGATTTAGATTTTTATACACGAAACACATTTAAGCATGAACCTTATGCCTTCTCATATTTTATAAATGTTCATATGATGACTCTTTATCAGTACTGAATTCCTATTTCGGATTAGATGCAGCTGAAGAATTTTGTAAACGAATTGAAGGACATGTGCATAGAATTTATAATTATCATCTTAAACCCATAGTCAAAATGATTCCCCTATCAAATGAGCAGAAATTAGCCTATAAAAATGGTAAAAAATGTCATATATGTAAAGAAAAAGTTGAAGAATGTGAAAAAGAAAGAGATCACGATCATTTGACAGGTGAATTTCGAATTGCCGCACATAGTATATGTAACTTAAATTTTAAAAATCCGTATTTCATACCCATATTTTTTCATAACTTAACTGGTTATGATAGTCATCTATTTGTTAAACAACTCTGTTGTAAAGAAGATAATATAGTATAGATGTACTTGCAAAAAACAAAGTACATTTCGTTTTCAAAAGCAATTCTGGTGGACAAATATAAAGATAAAGATAATAAAGAAAACAATTTGTTTGTTAAAATGCGATTTTTAGATTCATTTCGCTTCGTTGCAAGCTCATTAGAAAAGCTTGGTGAAAGTTTGGAATCAAGTCAATGTGTTGAAATTAAAAAACATTTTCAAGATCATAACCAGTTTACGTGAGACCTCCGAAAGCATTAATTAATAATATGCCAGAAAATTGGGTGCTAGGAAAATCTGAAAGTGGATGGATGAAGAGCGACGTATTTTATGAATATATTTGCAATGATTTTAACCAGTGGCTTAAAGACGACAATATTAAGAGGCCAGTAATATTATTTATTGATGGACACAGATCACACCTTAATATATTTCTCAGTGAATTTTGCGACAAAAATGAAATAATTTTGTATGCCCTTCCGGCAAACACAACTCACATCTTACAGCCGGCTGATGTTAGTGTGTTTAGGCCATTAAAACACGATAGGAAGAATACTGTCAGATTATGGCAAAGTGAACAAGATGTGAACACCTCTGTGACAAAAATAAATTTTTAGGGCATATATCACATATGCCCTAAGTGGTTTCATTTAGCTTGTACTGAGCTCTTTATCCTACGATAAAGCTGCAACCAAAGATTTCATATGTAGTTCCTGCAAATAAATTTTAGGACAATAAGCATTAACTATTGTTTTAAGAATATCTGCCTATTTTTGTTTACTTTTAAAGTTTTTCTTGTGTTTCTTACTCATACCTATTTAGAATAGGTAGGTTGGTTTATTTTTGTATTGTTTTATTTGTTGTCTATTTTTAACATAATTAGGATATTATTTGGTTTGTTTAAAAACTAGTTACCTGTTTTTAGGATACCTGTTTAGTTTTAAACATATTGTGTTCACTTTAATATTTTTTTACTACATGTACCTAGGGTTGTTGGTTTCGAATGGAAGTATCGATACTGGTATCATTTGATATTTTTTTTAAACAGTATCGATTCTTTTCGATACTTAATAGGTTTAAGTATCGATATCTTTTTATTATTAGGAATATTTTCTTTATCAAGGCCAAGACACCAACCAACGCCGACGCCGGAACTTTATAAAAAATGATGAAAAAGATATTTTTTTGAGATATTTATCTACGTATACCGTTTACCGCATAAACAAAATCGGGGCTAATAAATAAGCCGAGTAAGTAGGTATTCAAAAAATTGTTAGGAGTAGATATGCAGATTCCGATGATGTTAGAAACCATAAAAGTTATAGATAAATAAAGTAAGTACCTAATAAATTTGATAAAAGGCAAAGAACGATGCCGCTTGAAAATAATGTCGCCGTCATCATCTAAACAATATTTTGTTTAGGTAGCACATTTATTCTGAGAACGTTTATCTCCAGCGATACTAGCGCGATGCGATATTCGATACCTTAAATATATCTGAACTTTGAGATCGATGTAAAATATCGATATTTATTAACCGATATATCGATACTGTACGTCAATGTCCAAATAAGGGTCAATCTTCTAGGGCGCTTGTCGCATACCATAGTTCATTGTGACAATCAAATGCATTTAACAAATCCATGCAAAAGTACATTAAAGAGATCTATCTCGAAAACAGACTTGTAAAATGTTTTATCGATTTTGGTAGTGAATGTTCATTAATTCACCAAGCTATTATTTTTTCTTTTGGTTTAAATCTGGAACCGCTTAAAGAACCTATTTATATTAAAAGTCTCTCAGACACAGCCCTACGCGTTTCCTGTTGCGTTAAAGGCAACGTAAGCATCGACTCAATCGAAAAACGAATAAAATTTTATGTAATAAACAAACAAATCTTAACAGTTGATATCTTAATAGGGCAAAACTTTACAGAACTTGATGATATTACGTATTTCAAATCTGGCTCAACGCTTCAGTTTAGTACTCGACCGATCGGCCTCGTTTTAGATAAAACAAATGTCAATATTGGTATTAATGACCCAGTGCGGAGCACTGCCTTTTAAAGTTGTTAAATCAATTCAAAGAATCTTTTACAATTAATAGTTTTAATGTAGGAACTTGTACTGAAGAAATGCGCATAGATTTGACAACAAATGTGCCTGTAACTCATAGGCCAAGAAGGTATTCTAAAAAAGAACGTAAAATAATACGTAATATCGTAGATGAGCTTTTAAAACATGGAATTATTAGGAAATCAGATTCTGCGTACGCTAGTCCAGTTCTATTGGTAAAAAAAAGATGGGGAGCCAAGGCTTTATGTAGATTATAGAATTTTAACTAAATATACAGTGCCAAATAAAAATCCTTTGCCGCTAATAGAGGATCAAATCGATCGGTTGTCTGGATACTAATATTTCTGCAGCTTAGATCTTGCGTCAGGTTACTATCAAATTAAAATAGCAGAAGATTCTATACATAAGACTGCATTTGTTACACAAGACGGTATCTATGAATTCCTCAAAGTCCCTTTTGGCCTAACCAATGCGCCATCGGTTTTTCAGAAAATTATCAACAAAATATTGGGGAAATTGAGATTTCAGACAGTTTTATTTTATCTAGATGATATATTGATTCCTGGGAGAATAATTGAAGAAGTATTGAACATTTTGGGAGAAGTTCTACGCCTTTTTAAAAATTACGGGTTGACTTTTACAACAAAAAATTGAGTTTTTAGGTTATGAAATCTCAAATTCGTCACTTCGTCCTACAGATAGTAAAATAAATGCAGTTAAACAGTTCCCTATACCTAAAGACGTACACAATGTTCGTCAATTTTTAGGTATAACAAGTTATTTTCAAAAGTTTATCCATAAATACGCAGAAAAATCAAAACCATTAAGCGAACTGTTGCATAAAGATGTAAACTGGAAATGGGAAAAACGACAGCAAGACGCATTTGAATATATTTCAAATTAACTTTAACAACTAAACCGGTTTTGCAAATTTTCGACAAAAATCTGGAGACCCGACTATATACTGATGCTGGTCGAATCGGTATAGGTAGTGTGTTAATTCAAGTTAATTACGGGAAGGAAAATCCAGTCGCTTATTGTAAATAAACAACTAAAGAACAGCAACAATATCATTCCTTCGAGCTTGAAACTCTTGCAGTGGTAATGTCTATACAGAAATTTCGTGACTATTTATTCGGAAGAAAATTTATTATTTTTACAGATTGCTCTGCGGTCGTAAGTACGTTAAAAAAATCTGAAATTAATCCCAGAATCGGGCGTTGGGTTATGGACTTAAATGAGTACATTTATGACATTAAACACCGTCCAAACTCCCAGCTACATTATGCCGATGCCTTAAGCCGAAATCCGATACCTGCTGCTGAAGGGGGCGGTACTAAAAGGGTCCCGGAAAGTAACTGCGAATTCAATGTAAACTTTATTAATATAACAGAAAGCGACTGGCTTTTGGCCGCCCAAGAATCTGATAAGAAAATTAGGGACATTAGAAAAATTTTATCAACAGGTGATGTTCAAAACAACAGAAATATTTTTAACCAGTATGAATTAAAAGGTGGAATAGTTTACAAGACAACGGATTTTGGACCGCGGTGGGCGGTTCCGGAAGAAGCGAGATACCAAATTTTACGTTTAAATCATGACCATATTGGTCATTTCGCATATGATAAGACATACGATTCTGTAGCTCGCTTGTATTGGTTTCCACATATGAGTCGCTTTGTAAAGAAATATGTCCAAAATTGTCTTAATTGTTTATATCAAAAATCCACCAACAAAAAAACAGGTTATTTAAATCCTATACCTAAAATCGCTCGACCATTTCACACTGTTGATATTGATCACTTAGGACCTTTTGTTAGCAGCACACGGGGGAATACACAACTTTTAGTGATAGTAGATGCCTTTACAAAATTCGTTATAATGTCTCCTGTAAAAAACACTAAAACTCGTTATGTTGTAGAATCGCTAAATGATATGATAAAGTTCTTTGGTGCTCCTAAAAGAATAATAAGCGATAGGGGAACATCACTTACTTCTCGAAGATTTAATAATTTTTGTAACATGCTGGGTATTACTCACTACCTGAATGCGGTGGGACTTCCCCGAGGGAATGGTACCTAATAAAGTTGTTACTTTGCAGGTACTTTTATTTTAATTTTTAATAGCATGGTCAAAAAATGGTGTTTTCGGCCACCCGGCCAAGAACTGGAATGTTAATGACCGAGAAAATAATTAAATGACCGAGAACTGGTAAAAAGCACATTCTTTATATTTTATTTGCCAAAAAAAAAACTTAACAGATTTCACATTTTTGTATGATATATGGCAGTTTAGTAGGGTAAAGTAAGGTATATTGGTGATAGTTTCTTAGCAATTTTTCTCCAACTTGCCTATTCACAGAGAGACCTCAAATCGTGTTGGTCGGTTCTGTGTAATGTTCCTTTCATGCTGCATGGTCGCCGGCGCACGTCGCTTCAATTGTTTACGTCTAGAAAGTTTTCCGTTCTTGCCGGTAAATAAAGTAGTTAAATTTGACTATGATTGTGATATAAATTGATTTTATTTTTAGTAGGCAAATAATTAAAAGGTAAGTGTTCGTTTCTGCGTTATCCTATAGAGAATATCCTAGTTTTTAAGGTGGAATAATAATATTGAACTTATAATATTATTAGCTTTCGTTACGTCTGAAGTTATTTGGCTATTTTCTTAGCATTTTTGCCTGCAAAACTGTGAGGTTATGACAGAGACTTTTAAGTATAACTGTTATTAGGCTTTTTAGTGAACTTTTATAATATTTTACTGTTTTAGTATATTTAGTATATTTTTGAAAATTATAATTATATTTTCATTTCAGGGTATCACCAACATAGGGTAAATTATACAATCATTTTCCATGTTACAGTCATTGGCCACTTATCCTATGATTAGAGAAAATAAATAGTTCTTGGCAACAAATACGAAAAATATAAATTACGCCCTATTTGGCAACATACTTGCTGTCAAATGTCATAATTTATTTCTAGATTTGGCGCTCCATTTTGTTGTCGCGACAGATTAAAGAAGGACGTGTCAGACCAGTGAAGATTTGGAAGGTGGCCGGTAAGTTTTTTAAATCTTATTTGTTTCATAGAAATACTTATGCAATATTTAAGTTATGTTCGAAGGCCTAACCTATAAGATTTTATAAGAATTTTGTGAATAACTCAGTGTTTTCATTAATTCTTGCTATGGCCCATGACTAATGCACACAATTTGGTATAATTTAGTGATTGGCCACATTGGCCAATAACTAAAATAAGGTGTTTTAGCCATTGGCTGGTGCCAATTCGTCGCCCGAGAACCAGGTTATTCTATGTCCATTTTTTTTTCAAATTGAGATTTTATCATCAAAGTATTCTATGTCCGAAGCTCTATCGACCAAACTATTCCATGTCACTCTGCGCCAATCGGTTCACTACTTACAAAGAGTCAAACTTATACTATGTCCATATAAAGTTTTCCATATTCGGACCATTTTAGTCTATGTCCTCGCCAGCCAATAGGATTTGGCCATCTGCACCACGTGAGGACATAAACTAATTTGGCATAAATATTTCTTTCATAACATTTTGAACAACGTGCACGTGTGATATTGTGTAGTATCCGTGTTTACAGTGTTTTTGGTTGTAAAATAAGTTGTAAAGTAATGAGTGATTCAGAAGAATCCCTTTCGGAACCTTACCAGGACTCGGGGTCGGAGTATGAACCAACTAAAAAGAATAATAAACGGAAAATGTAAGTTTTTAATTTAAGTTAGGTTAAAATTTTAATCAAAATTTTAATGTTTTTAGTATCGAAACAAATGAAGATTTCAGTGTCAATACCGATGCAAGTTTTTCTGATTCCGATACTTCTATACGTCCCGAAGGTTCAGGAAACAAAAAATGCCACTTTGATAAGAACCACGGACAAAACGAAATTCCTGAAACATCAAGCGCAAGGAATTTAGATAGTCCAAGCAAATCAGATGGTACATCGGTCGAATTAGATGATCAGGATTATATCCCAGACAATGATGATGTTCAAAGGTATTTCACAACTATTAATAAATTCATGTAATGATTAATTTTGACTGGGTTTTTATTTTATAGAACAGAATCCACAAAAACAAGAAAACGAAAAGCTAACCAGAAAGAATGGAAGAAAAATACAAGAAAAAGGTTAAGACAAAGTCGAAAAGAATACAAAAGTTGCCGGGGCCAAACTGTTAGGGCTAGGGGTTTCATCGGAAACTGTGTGAACTGTCGCTTTAAGTGTCTAGACAATTTCAATGAAGAAGAAGCAGAGCTAATTCATAATGAATTCTGGACAAATAATGATGACGCGAAAGGACATTTTTACGAGAAAACCACAGAAAGATACCGGGTGGAACGCCAGAGAAACAGAAATGTGAGACAAAGACCCAAGAGTTTTTCTACAAAAACGAACAGAAAGTTCGCGTTTGCAAGAAATTTTATTTGGGCGTCTTAGATATAAGTCAGATCAGAATTGCTTACTTTTATAGCAAAAAGCGAACAGGAATCACAAGTACTCCCAGTCAGTACCAAAGAGGAAGCCGCACAGATAATAGAATCGGTGAGGAGCATAGACAATTAATTAGAGATCACATAAATATGTTCCCTCGTATACCTTTACACTACTGTAGAAGTACCTCCTCTAAAGATTATTTAGAAAGGACATTATCCCTTGTAAAAATGTATGAGCTTTATGTAATGTGGTGCGAAGAAAAAAAAGTAACTCCACAAAAAAAAGTGGCTTTACTACCACATTTTTAACTTTGAATTCAATCTGGGATTCCATGTTCCAAAAAAGGATTTATGCAACGTATGCACAGAATACAATACAAAAAAAGAAGAACAAACATTAAACGAAAATTTAAATACAAAATACAATGAGCATATAAAAGCTAAGCTAGAAGCTCGTGAAGAAAAAAAAAACAGGACATAGAAGCCTGTAAGAATGATCCGTCTACAGCTCTACTATGTTTTGATATGCAAAGTGTTTTAACATGTCCACAAACACAAATTTCAATATCGTACTATAAGAAAAAGTACGCTGTGTATAATTTGACTGGTAATGACGTTGTTCAAAAGACCGGTTATTGCATTTTGTGGCACGAACAGTTGGGTGGAAGAAAAGGTGTAGATATTGCAAGTGCTTTGTATGTTCTCCTGGAAAAACTGTTATCGGAAAGGCCTAATCTAACAAAAATGATTTTGTGGTCGGATGCATGCGTGCCCCAGAATAAAAACTCACACATGTCGGCAGCTCTATTGTATTTTTTAAATGAGCATCCTGAAATTGAGAGCATTGTTCAAAAATTTCAAGTCCCAGGTCATAGCTGTGTTCAGGAGGTTGACGCAATGCATAGTACTCTGGACCGAAGTTTAAACAAATTAGAACTCCACAGTCCACTAGCTATTTACAAAGCAATAAAAAATGCTAGAGCAAGAAAGCCTTATCATATAGTCCAGATGAATAAAAATAAATTTTTGGATTTTAAAGCAATATTATTAAAATCTGTAACTTTGACAACAGTCCCATACAAAACCTTAGTTCAGATTTCTTATAAGCATAATTCAAGTTGTGTTAAATACAAATTACATTTCTCTGATGAATATCCTATTATGGTGGAGTTTTTAAAGCGAACAAGACAAACTAACCAACAAGCGTTCTTTGAAAATTTTCCAAGGCCTACAGTTCAGCCCTCTCCTCCTAATCTGGCAGCAGATAAAATTGAACACATCAGAAGCTTGTCTAATCACTTTTCAGCAGTAGACTTGCAGTTTTGGAGATGCATTATAAAGAATTTTTAAATCTCTATTTCAAATTACTTATTATGTAAATTAAAAGTACGTTATTTTGTTAATGCTTGTTCGAATTACAATAAATATATTACTTAACTATCATCGTTTTTTATTATCAGTAAAAAAGTTTGTGGACATAGAATAATTTTTTTGCTAGTTGAATTTTTTTGTAAAAAGCAATTTATTCTATGTCCGCAACAGATTTTTTTTTATGATAATTTTTCCCAGACAGTCAAAATTTTTAGTATAATTTTGCATTACCCACTATTTATAAACCCTTAAACCTAACTAAATTACACTTTTATAAAAAAAAAATAAAATTAAGATGTACCCAATAAAAGCTGGTGAATTTTAAAAATGCTCTACTGTAAAATTTTAAAAAATGGACATAGAATAACCTGGTTTTTGGGCGACGAATTATTAACGTTCTTGGCTGGTCAATCATTACCTATGTCAAGGAAATAATTTTAAAAACACACTTCTACTATATAATCTGCTTGTTAAACATGCTTCTAGTTGACTAATACCTACTCAACATTACTGCTTACTAAATAATATTAATATTATTCAAAATATTAACGTAATTAACAATTATAATATTATTTTCAGGTTTGCAAAAATGCCTAAAGTGTCTGCAAATCTGAGGAAATATACCAAAAAATACAGTGAAGATGACGTTAAAAAAGCTTTAGAAGCTATTCAACTTGGAGTCAGTCAGCGGGACGCAGCAAAACGTTTTCGCGTACCCAGATCAACACTTTACTTTCGTAAAAGCGATAAATTTAAAAAGACAGCGCTTGGACCTAACCCGTATCTGACTGTACAGGAAGAAACAATGCTTAAAAATTGGATAGTTCATTGTCAGAATAGGGAATTACCTGCCAGAGTTCAAGATACACAGGAATATGTCAAAGTATTTTTGGACAACAGCCCAAGAGAGAATCCATTTCAAGATAATAGACCAGGTCGGGGATGGATTAAAGGCTTTTTTAAAAAACCACCCCGAGATTTCTTTGAGGACTGCCGAAGGTGTAACTGCTGCGAGTTCTAATATTAGTGAAGTGGACATAAGAAAGTGGTTTGAGGGTATAAGCTCGTATTTTCAGAAAAAAAGTCTACTTGAAATTTTAGAAGATTCTACACGGGTTTACAATGGGGATGAAACATGTTTTTACTTATGCCCAAAGAATAAAAAAGTGTTAGCTGTTAAAGAGTCTAAAAACGTTTATGAAATAGAACACCATCAAAAAGTTAACATTACTGTCATGTTTACTTTCGCTGCAACGGGGGTTGTTACTTCACAATTAATAATTTATCCTCAAAAACGTCTCCCAATTGACATACTAAACTCAGTGCCTAAAGAGTGGGGTATTGGGCTAACCGATAATGGATGGATGAATAATAATAAAAATTTCTTTGAATACATTGACAATGTTTTTAAACCATATTTAACAAATAATAAAATCAAGACTCCCGTGATTTTGTTTGTTGACGGTCACAAAACCCATTTAACTTTCCAAACAAGTCAACTGTGTTCAGATTCTGGAATTATTTTAGTAGCTCTTTATCCTAATGCAACTAGGTTGTTACAACCAGCAAATGTAGCAGCGTTTCGTCCATTAAAAGTGTTTTTGGGGAAAGCTGTTTTTAAATTTAAACGGGAAAATCCCAATGAAATTTTAACAAAAGCTAAATTTGCCCCAGTTCTAAAGGATGCTATTGACATGTTAAAACCAGAAGTTGTTAGAAACGAATTCAGAGTCTGTGGTCTGTACCCATGAAATCCCTCTGCCCTAGACTATTCCAAGTTTCTTGGAAAATCTAAAAAATAGGAAGAAACACTTCATGTTAATACCAACAAAATTTATACAGACACTATTTCGTTTGGGCGGTTTAAATCTCTAGCCGGACCTACTAAAATTCTGGAGCTGAAAAATACTGATAAAAGCAATGTCATGGCCGATGATTTTAAAATACTTAAGGCAATATATCAAGAATTGATTGATTCCAATAATGGTAATCTAAGGGACCCTGAAAGATATTATAAAATTAATAACGATGAACAAGATGAAGGACTAATAACATTGCAATATGAAGAAATAAAGGAAAATGTAGGCTATATGCAGGTTCTTAATATGGGCCTAGCAAATGGCAATATTGACATCAATCAGGTACCAATAATATTTTGTGACTCAAACGAAATATCTACATCTCACGAAGGAACGGCAAAATCAAGTAACGTTAAAGTTGAAACAGTCGTCATAGAAAATCTTGACAGGAATCCAGAAAATCTCATGCACTACACAAAGGAGGAATGTTTAATTCAGTACGATTTTGATCAAATACCATCTACATCAGAAAATATAGAAAGAAATAGCAATCATGGGACGAAGGTATACATATCAGAAAATAGAAAATGAAAATGTAGTTGCTGTAAATGATATAACAAAAACTACTTCAGCAGAACAATCACTAAAAAAATATTTGGTTTGGCCCGATACCCCAGAAAGAAAAGACAAGAAGAAAAGTGAAAAGCTTCCTTTTGTTTTGACGTCTTTAAACAGACAAAACATTGAACAACAAAAAAGATAAAAGAAAATTGAAGAAGAACGTCAGGAAGAAAGACTAAGAAACAAAGGTATAAAAAAAACTAAAAAGACTAAACTACAGAAGAGGAATCAAAATAAGTCCACCAAAAGTTCTAACAATATTCAATTTAGATCGAAAGATGTAATGGCAAATAACGAAAATAATACTTTGGAGGAACAAATAGAAATAAAATAAATTGTTTTAAAGAAAGGGTTAAAAGTTCATTTTCCAAACAAGGAAGAAGCAATTGTATTAGAAACTTCCCCCATACAACACCAAAAAATAAATCCACCCCAAGGTGTAGATTTAGCGAAGAGAACATTATTTCAAAATGATGATAGGGACTATACTAATATAAATATTATATCTAATTTACTACTTAATCCTTCCCTCACACAAGACGTCTTTACAAATAAAACTATTCGAGATGGAATGTGCTATGATTGCACATTCAATATTACAGTTAAAAAAGAAGGCATTAAATGCAAATTATGCGTAAGAACATTTCATTTAGAGTGTACCAGAAATAAATCAACCAACGAACCTACATATTATTGCGACACTTGCCAGATGATATGTATAAAATAACTTCAAATTTAGTTTTTCAAATGTAATTTTTAAGTTTTATGTTTTTTAATCAATATATAGTAAGAGAATTAAGTAAAGTATATTTCAGTCCCTGTTTACCTGTGTATAAGTTTAAAAATAATATTTATTTACAACCATACATGTAAAGTTGACATTACAACCTTATTAAAAGTTTGAAAGTGTCACATTACCTACGTCTACTTCCCTCTTCCACTTCCCTCGCCCATTTCCCTCACTCATTTCCCTCATTCTTGTTCTTTTCTCATTTCTCCAACTCATTCAATAAAGCAAAATATTTATGTAATATATTTATTTAAAAATTCTTATACAAAGAACGTATATCAGAACAGACAAAACAAGACAATTAACAACAATAATTAAACATTATCACATTATACCTTGAATGCTTTTTCATATCGCCCCCTACTTTTCTCCGGAAGTGAACTTGCTTCTGCTCTTTCTGCAGCCTTCTTGAGTTCTTTTGGGATGGGATAATCTTCATTCTCACTATCCAACAACATTTCGGGTTTTTTCTAACACAAATTTGACAGAACGGGACAAATTTAAAATTGTTTAAAGGTATGCTCCATTACTATGGCGATGAAACCAGCATATTTTTGTTTGGCGTCAAAATAATAATTTTTACTACATTTTTTGAAAAAACCAAACATTATCTAGTTTTTAATTAACAGTGTGGTTGTAAATAAAATAGTATACAAATCTCAGAGGAAAGTTTTTATTACTGTCACGAGATTAAAGTTAACCTCGACGCTTCGCGTCTCGGATAACTAACTAATCTCTCGAAAGTAATGAAACACTTCCCTCTTTGGTATATAATATACTATTAGGAAGGTAGTAAATAAATCGTGATGTATTACAACACATAGGTAAAGAAAATTTACTTTTTTTTTAGGTGGCCAAGACCGGCCAATAACTGTCATATAGTGGCCAATAGCTGGTGTTTTGCCAGTGTGTGTTAATTAATTAATTTGTAAATTAGGTGATAAAAATTCGTAAAAAAAAAAACAAAGTAATACTGAGAATATGTTCTACAGATTTAGAAAAATAAGAATATGTTATTTAAGAGCGGTTCTAGATAAATAAGTTTTTATGAACTTAGTAATTTAGGCTAAATCACTGTATCATTTACCCTACCTTACCACCAAATTACAATCATTCCAAAAAACAAAAATTCCAAAAGGAAATGACAGAAATTGTGAAAAGCAAGATATGCTTCGAGCAGCACAAATGGTACGTGAAGAGGATGTGTCTATATATAAAGTATCAAAGGACATGAATATTGCTTGGACATCTCTAAAGAGATATTTAAGTAAGACTGAAAATGCAGATAGTAATCAGGTGATTCACGATTTACCAAAGTTAGAAAGACCGTTTGCTCTACCGGCAGACCCAGAAGTCCGTATATTTAATTATATTATTGCCATGCAAGAATTAGGGTTTAGTCGTACCATCCAGAATATTAGAAAACTAGCATTTTCGGTTGCAAAATCGATTGACCGTGGACATTTTTTTATGGAGGGTAATAAAATAGCTAGCAAGTGGTGGACAAACTTCAAAAAAAGATATAGGCTAACATTACGTGTTCCAGAAAACTTAGCTGCATATCGAGCATCCATGGTAAATCCTACCATGCTTGCTGATTTCTATACAAAATAAGAAGCTCTTGTTACAAAATTAGGCATTAAAGATAGGCCAGGCAGAATTTGGAACTGTGATGAAACGGGGTGTCTTTTTGTCTCCCGACCAAATTAGACCATATCCGAAAGCTGCCCCTAAAAAGTCATTACAAAGAGGTCCCAGAAAAGGTAAGACAACAGTTATAACGGTAACTCCCGAAAAAGACAAACTTTTAGAAGACATGAAATTATCTACTTCAAAAAATCGAACAAAAAAACAATATCCACTGTAACAAAAAAAAAACGCATAGCTTCACTTCAAGAGTCTAGTTCAGATGAAACTGATGACAACATATCTCTGCACGATTCTAGTAATGAGGACATCACTCTCAATTATTATTGCCAAATGAAAACAAATAAACAAGCACATTTGGCAATAATAAACACCAGGACAAACCAAAGAAAAAACCAAGAAACATAGATCAGAAAAAACAGACCATTTAAAAGAAAAGAATTGTATAGTTTGTAAGGGTAACTATGATTGTAGCAAAATAGATTGGATAAATTGTTACATTTGTCATAAATGGGCCCACGAAACCTGCGGCTTGGCAGGATTGCGCAATTATTTTTGTAATAAGTGTAGTTAATTTTTTTATATAATAAAAATCTTTTGCACTTTTTTTTTAATTATACCCAAAGTCAAAACGTTATTTCTGAAAATGAAATTAACTGCCTTTATTTTAAAACAATAGCCAATATTTCAATGATGAAAAAAAAATTCACAGCAGAGAGAATATTTAATGTGGACGAGACGTGGCTGTCCATTGTTCAGAGTAAACAACCCAAGATCATAGCACGCCGAGGCAAAAAGCAAATCGCTGCAATAACATCACCAGAGAGAGGTTCTTTGATAATTGTTGTATCATGCATGAGCCCAGCGGATATATCTGTATATGAGGGGGACTCCGTTAGGTTCCATAGGTCGAGCTCATCCTTCCGGCTGGATTCAAATTTATTTGTTCACGCAATGGTTTCAGCATTTTATCGATTATGTGAAACCATCAGAAGGGTCGTTAATTTGACGGCCATTACAGCCGTCCCAAAAACATTGAACTAATCGAATTAGCAAGAAAAAAAAACAAAGAAAGTACAAAACAAAAAAGAAAAGTTTAAGAAATTTAAGAAGAAAGATTCAGATACTGACACAAGTGCAAGCTATCGATCTGCCTCCTCGGATGAAATGGAACTATTTGAATAACCGACAAAGCCCACTGAGGAGGATGCAGAGTGTTTCTTTTGTAATGGCAAGTTTAGCGAGGATGTTAGGGGAGAAAAATGGGTCATGTGTATTATGTGTGATTATTGGGCGCATAGTAAATGTGCGGGTTACGAAGCTGGAACGTACATTTGTGACTATTGCAAGTAGACTTCTATTTTTAAGTTCTTTATTCGTTTTGGAAGGAGTATCCTTAAGCTACGGCTTCTGCAAATTTCATGCATGTAATTTGGAATACACTACCCCAAATTACCTTCAGGTTATCTTTTAAGGTCAAACTGTTCATTTTTAAGTCAAGCCCAAATATCTTTTTTTGTTTTTGAAATACATATTTTATAAAAAAGGATTTTTTTTTTAGAATTTTTTTATGAATGGTATGCCAAATTACCTTCCTTTCCTCTATAAGAGGAAAAGTAAGCGTCCTTCATGGTCTGAAGAAAATATGTAGCGTGCCCTTACAGCAGCAAAAGACAAAGTTACATCTATAAGAAGGACCGCAAAGATGTTTGATGTACCATACGGAACATTGCAAGAATAAGAGGTAAATTGGATCCTAAAAAATACAACTTAGGTAGAAAGTCGGTGTTCACCGTTGAACAAGAATTACAACTTACTAGCCATATTATAAGTATGTTCGAAATGTTTTAGGGACTTACAGCAAAATCTATCCGACAGCTTGCTTAACAGTTTGCAGAAGAAAATAAAACATCCCAGAATTTCAACAAGACAAAACAAATTTGTGGTAAAGATTAGCTCCACCTCTTTATGCGCCGTTACCCAACTATAAGCTTTCGCAAGCCAGAAGCTACCAGTTTAAACAGCGTTGTAGCTTTTAACAGGGAAGAAGTCAATATATTTTTTGATAACATCGAGAAAATATACGACGAACATAAATATGCAGCTCATCGGATCTTTAATGTGGATAAGACCGGCATTAGCAACGTGCACGGTCCTAGCCAAATTGCGGCTCCTAAGGGCCAGAAACAAGTAGGTGCTATTACGAGCGGTGAAATGCGACAACTTATCACTGTTGTTACCACCATGAGCGCCGCGGGTCACTATGTTCCACCAATGTTTATTTACAAAAGGGAGCGGGTGAAAGAGGGGCTTCAAAAAATGGCCCTACCGGCGCAATATACAGATGTTCCAAGTCGGGATGGATTACTGAAGACCTTTTTACATAGTGGATAAAACATTTTGCAACTTACACAAAATCTAGTAAAGATGACCCTATTTTACTAGTTCTTGACAATCATTCAACACACTCTAGTTCGGCAACATACCACTTTTGTAGAGAAAATGGTATTAAAGTCATCTCAATCCCTTCTCACACATCGCACCGCCTTCGGCCTCTTGTTGTCGGTTTCTATGGACCGTTCAAGATAGCCTACAATCAGGAATGCGACAGATATATAAAATCCAAGCAGCTTGAAAAATCTTACAAACTGATATTGCTGAATTGTTCAAAAATGCCTTTAATAGAGTAGCTAGAGTCGAAAAAGGTGTGCGCCTTTGAGACAACCAGAATATTTCCCTTTAACCGTTTAGTATTTAGTGAAGAAGAACTGACATGTTTTACGGTCGGCGAGGGTCACATTACCGCAGAGAATGCAGAGCCTAGTAATGTTGAAGGAACAAATGCAGATCCTGAAATTCAACGTGGCTTAAAAACTCCATCACCCGTAGCTGGGCCATCAACATCTAAACGTCAATCTTCAACTAAAATTTCCCTAAATAAGCGTAAACGTCACACCTCATCATCGTCAGATAATTCTGATTTAATTTTAGAGGAGGTCATAGAGGATGAGGCGAGTGATGAAACCGACAAGACCCTTCAACCAAAGACGGGAGTTATATAGTTAGAAAACCCTTATCATTATATAAATTATTTACATTAACTTTCCATATAAATACGCTCCTTATCTAGAGTAGCTCACTTAATATTCGAATTTCAAGTCCTTATATTTTTATAAATTACAAATTATGATTTAAATAAAGTGTTTTTAAAAAAACAAAGTGTTGAGTTCAATTAACTTAACTGGCGCAGTCGTAACGGATCTTTGAAGACCAGATTCAGCACGTTTGGAATCAGCATTTTCGCCAATTCCCGAAACAAGCTACCCTGGCCGTTGGTTTCAACCATTTATCAAAGAGACCCACCTTCCAACCACAACTGTATTCTGGCAGGATCATCACGAAGAGTAAGTGATTTTCCTTTCCAAACCTTTCCTTTTATTATTTTTTGTACAATTGGCATATGTTATTTTATTTTTCTATTTTTATTACAAATATTTTAGACATATATTTTATACATATAAATCGAAAGAGTCCAAGAAAAGTTTATAAAATACAAAAGAAGGTTTTTTTAGCTACAGGCGGACAAAGTAGTGCATCTATCTTTTGCATTGAGTACACAGGGACGCCAAATGCAATGGGTTCCCTGGAGCACAGGTAGACAATGACAGGCTGTTTCGTTCTTATTAGAGCTTACAGGTTATGGCTTTCGGATGAGTTCTAATAAGAACGAAACAGCCTGTAATTGTCTACCTGTGCCCGAGGGAACCCATTGCATTTGGCGTCCCTGTGTACTCAATGCAAAAGATAGATGCACTACTTTGTCCGCCTGCCGCTAAAAAACCCTTCTTTTCTATTTACTTATACGGACACTAAACTCTACTGCTTTATTTTAAAAAATACCTTCGCTATAAATTTTATTTAAACGACAACTTGACTTAATTAAACAAAATCTTAAGTTATTATCACTCGAGGATAGAAGGCAAATGTATGACATTAAATTTGCCCACAAAATTCTCAACAACATGATTGATTCAACGCCAATTATTAATTTACTAAATATAAACGTTCCATCCTATAACACGCGAAATAAGCTTTTTTTTCATATACAACCTAGTACTAGCAATTATCACTCTAACTCGCCTCTGAATCGTTGCTGTAAATCGTACAATACACTTTCAAACTTGTTTCCACTGGATATCTGTTTTCTTTCCCTAATGGCACTGACCAGTGCATTAAAAAAGTTTTATTTAGATCATATTTAATAAGAAATATATTTGTGAATTTATTTATTATAATAATAGCACTTATCAGTAGATATAGTTGGCCGGTGCTCAATGGCACCCCCCACCCCTTTTTTGATTGGTCGACCCCCCACCTCTGACCCCGCCTATTTGTGGTGGGGGGTGCTATTGAGCACCGGCCATCACTCCGATAGGTAGAGCTCCTACCTCTGGCTCCACCCACTAATTTCGGATTGGTCGATCCCCCACCTCTGACTCCGCCCACTATAACCTGAGCACACTCCCTACCCAAGCCCCTCCACTTCTGTTGAGGAGAAGGGGAAGAGAGCATAGCATAAATTCGGATTGGTCGAACCCCCACCTCTGACTCCGCCCACTATAACCTGATCATACTCCCTACCCAAGCCCCTCCACTTCTGTTGAGGAGAAGGGAAAGAGAACATAGCATTTAAGCTAAGGAGCTGTAGTTTAAATTCAGTAGTTTTCTACACAAAACGATTCTCTTTAAGATTATTAATACAAGTTTAAAGTTATGGACGTGTGTGGTATTTGCAACTCTGAAGTCGGCATATTTTGGCATAAAGTGCTGGGCTTGATCCGAATGCACTTATTAGAAGAATACTTAGATTTGCAGCGCGAATATTTTGAAGAAGACACAAATTTTAAATATTGGAATGATTATTACTTACATTTTCATAACAATTATAAAGTTAAATTTGACACATTATTGGAAGGAATTGTGACCTGTGACTCACTAACCGACGGTTATATCCTGTGCACTGGGGTTATTATGAATGAGCTACAATCTGTGAACTGTAATGGGATACTTCCAGCAGCCCTGTTGGATTCACTAATAAAAAAGGAGAAGACAATTGAAGAAGTGACTGATGAGCTAAATGCACATATAGCCAAAAAGTTCTTCAACAAGTTTTAAGAGTATCAAGATCAGGGACAGACATTAAATTTAGTTGTAATTGAGATGTTAAAGATTATTCCTGAAAAAATAAATAAATAAATTGTGTGACTGTTAAGTTTACTATTAACTTTTTATTTTCCCCACCACAATCAAAAATAATAAAGTTACTATATAATGTTTGAAAGTAAAAATCAAGCTTCAATTTTCAGACATCGTTATACCTCATAAGACTATTATTCAAAATAAAATGGAATATGATAGTATTTTAGAACGCTTAGAAATAAAAGATTTATGCAAGCTTTATGAATATTCCGTAACAAATGAAATAATACGTGAATATCTTCATAGAAGACCTATTGATTGGAAACGTGTATCGCAACATAAAGGATTGTGTGAAAAATTTATTGAAGAATTTCAAGATTATCTTCATTGGGACTGGATATCTATTCGTCAAGAGCTATCTGAAAACATTATAAGAAAATTCAAACATAAGGTTAACTGGAACAGAATATCTGCTTGCCAAAAGCTGAGTGAGGCTTTTATAGTCGAATTTTAAGATAAAGTGAAGTGGAAACGGATTTCTCGCTATCAAAAATTATCTGAAGATTTTATAAGCGAATTTCATGAATATGTTAATTGGAAATGGATTTCTATTCGCCAAGAATTATCTGAAGATATTATTAGAAAATTTCAAGATAAATTTGATTGGGAATTAATTCGTCTATTTCAACATTTATCTTATGAATTTATGTTTGAATTTCAACATAAAATAGGGAATGATATATAATATGTTGTAAAAAAAGGGTAATAAAACACATTTATACGATTTATCTTGTTTTATTTATCATCCATTAGGAAGTTATTATATAAATTAAAAACATTTGTTAGTGCACAAATGCAATACTCCTTTTTATGGAAGAAGCAGTGAACTCGATCTGCTCGTATAGCTGGTTGACTATCCAATTCAATAACTGATTTATAACTATATCTGCGAATGATGTCTGCCTTTTCCTTTCCTTTTACGTAAACTGAACCACTGTCAGTCGTTAGAGATTTGATAATATCAGCAAATTTGTGTAACGGTGTAAAACCTTCACCCCATGGAATGCAATGATTGTTCTTCATTACCCACATAGCATCCTTTTGCAAATCTGGTAGAAGTAGATCCATATTGAATGGTTGTTTTAAAATATAATGACAAATGCGGGAACCATCATATGCTGCAAGCTCCTTTACAATAAATTTATTTTTTTCTATTTTAAACAATTGGATATCAATTACTATATTCATAGTAAAATCTTCAAATATTCAAATTTCTTAAACACTTTTCGTTTCAAACAATAATTAACAATTATTTGCTTTAGACGGTTTAAGTCTTTAATGTGTAATATATTTTTTTCATAACAATCTACACAATACTAAAAATAATCCATGAACTGTTCGGATTATATAGAAATGTCCGCGCATGCGCATTATAGTTGTCTAACGTTTTTGGTTAAAGGATTGTAACTAAAAATTTTGTCATGCATAATAAGGCAATAAGCAGAGACTGTATCTTTAAGATCTTTATTCAATTCAAATTCAACCCTCATAACAATGGTTCCAGATTCAATTGTTTCTTTCTGATGTGAGCAATTAATATATGTAATAGGAGCATTATCATTGAATTCCTTTGGTGAAAAAATTGGTTCGGGTATTAGTCCATAATATGATTTTTGAAATTGTGAGAACATTTCATATAATGATGCAAATTTACTTTTATCAAAATCTAAATATAAATCGTTATAGGGATATCTCTCAGAATTTAAGAACACTTTTATATTTCGCAATTTAATGTTGGAGAATTTAGACATATCACTTATTGATTTATCTCTAAAATTTTTTTGAAAACAAATTGCTACATGTCGAGGAGTATTTACTTTGGTTGATGTTTTGACAGACCAATTATGTCGACTTGTTTTTAGTAATTCGGAATTTTCTATCAATTCCCAACTTCTAAAGGCGATTAATAAATCACTATTTTTATCAATTATTTTAGTAAGGGCTAATTCTTGAGGAATGGCTACTGATATATGCGGCATATTCCAAGTTAGTTTGGTGAGTTGAATTTTTGGAGTTTCATCTACGGTATTGACTGTAGCATTTTTGTCTGAATTATCTCGCACTAAAATAAGTTCTTGTTTAGAATTTAAAATTATTTTTTTATAGTCTTCAAAAAAACCCATTAAAAATTTAAGTGGAATGCAAACATTAAATAATCCTGTTGTAGCGTCAATGACCTGTGAATCTTCCATGGGAAACCAACCAGCGTTTTTAAGTTTATTACATTCATTTTTATTATATGATAAGTACCCCTTTATTGTTGAAGTTAGCCCAACGTCTCTAACCGCATCGATAGTGACACCATTTAGTTGCTAACGAATCTCTTTAAAAAGAAATGATATCCCATTGTTAATCAGTTTTAATGTATTTGAAACAGTGCCATCATTTTTTGTTATTTTACCCTCTATGTAAAGAAAACTTTCAGAGGGAAGGGGGGTATATTTGTCTACTTCATTGATAGGAATAATTATTTCATCATTATTCCCCAATTTTGTGGGTAGATATGGCTCATAACCATGAAATTCTGAGTGCACAATAGGATTATCAAAGAAAATATCTTGAGTTACGTTAAGTATATCCATTATACTAAAACTTTTAATCCTAGAGATTTCAAAAAGTTTTTATTTGCAGATGTTACTCGTCCACTGTTTAATTTTCTACTACTCCTTAGTTTACGTTGTTTGTTCTTCTTATAGTTTTTAATTTCTCTTTGTGAATTAATGGGGTTTGTGCTATAAAAAATTATCATTATACTTCCTTTATATGCAACCTTATAGTTACTGTCTCGTTTCGAAAATCAACAATATTCAAGTCTTGATCAATTATTTTTATTGTTATTTTATCAATTACATTCACGGTGACAGGGAAATAAATAATATTTTGCGGACTTTCAATTATTTTGTATCCTGGACTGACATTAGGGAAAAACTGATGAATTATATGTACAGGATTTCCGTTCAGATAGGAACCTTCAGCGATACTGCAGTCTATACATAAAGAATTTACTTTTATAATCTCAGCAGGATTTTCTGACGTGTTGGGGGATCCACCACCTTTTATAATGCCATTATTAAAACCCAGAATTTTTCCTATTGTCCCATCTTTAAAAATTATATCAGTAGTAACCATGATGACTGATTTTAACGTGTTGTTATTGGCATATAAATTAAAGGAAATATTTCGTTTTTCAAATTCAGTTTTTAAATATTTATTAATGTCATCCATTTCATAACTACCAGTTGGAATCGTTAGAAAGTCGTTCATCAATATTTGGTATTGCATTAAAAGTTTCAAAGTTTGTGAGACCGATAACATAGGATAGGTTAGGATTCAAGTAAATAGGAGGATGAAAATTTGCTTGAAGAACTGCAGAGTTCCCAGAAAGGGCTATTGTAAATGACATGGTGGTTGTAGTATAAATGCAATTTAAACGAACTTACATATTATTATAAAGAAATTGTAAAGATAATTGTCCGCAAGTAGAATCTTTAAAATATTGATATTTATCATAGTTGTATTTAATATCATTTTTGCTACCATCGCTAAAAAAATATCTTATGACTTCTTTTGGCGGTCTTAAATTACCAAAACTATCAAAGTAGCTTATTTTTTCACCATTTTTAAAATATGCGGTCCAATGAGTACCATCGCCCAAATGATAATCTAAATTAATAATGCCTGCCTCATGTTTTTTAATTTTTCTTGGTAATTTATCCCGCATAAAAACACCTCTAAAATTTATTATTTTCAAAGATTTCGCATATTTTAACAGCTCTAAATTTGTTAAAGGTGTGCGAGGTAGCAATTTTAACAGTTTTTTGAATATGGTTTAAGATATAATCCACAACCCTTTTTATATGGTTGAAGATAAAGACCTTTTCCCACAGTCATCTTCTCCAGTACTTTGTTATGCCTCTTCTGTTCTTCTAATTTTCTTTGTGCATTTTTAGTGGCGTTTACCGCCTGTGCAATACCAGCAGCACCACCACTTAAAGCACCTAATGCTGATAATCCTGCAAATATAGGTATTAATGGTAAAATTCCACCAGTCTTTGGAATTGGAATTATTCTTTGCTTAGGTTCTCCAATTTTTAATTTTGTTTTTTTAATTGATGATAGTGCAGTATTAACGGCATTTTTAACTGTCCTAAATTTTTTTCTAACAAGTTCTTTACGTGCTTTTTTTACAACATTGTTAAAAGATATTTGTCCTCCTCTTTTGGGTATATGCTTTCTTCTTTTTCGCATTCCCATACCTAGTTTGGTCTTCGCTTTCATTATTCCACTAACACCCAAGGAAACCAATTTCTCACCCAAACCAGAGTCGGAGGCTTTAAATATATTAAAAGCTTTTTTAGCTAAAATCGTATCAGCCTTGTGTCGTTTTTCTAAACCCGTATATTTCGAGTATGCTATATCGTGTTCTTTACAAGCTTCGTCTAACTTATTAATCCCTTTGTCTCCCCGTGCGAGTCTTTTATACAATGTTGTACCAGGACCACAAAAGTTATATGAAGGAATGTGAAGCTCTATAGGTAATTTATTAATTAATGTGTTAATAAGACCACTACCTTTCTTCTCACCTTTCCGACAGTTAATGTAATTATTGTTACTATGCTTAGCCATTATATATAAGTGGCTTATGGGTGAAAATATCTTTACTTAAATACTGATGTTCAAACAATGAAGATTAGAAAACAAGATTTTTCCCTACCAATTAAAAATTTTGATTTAAATCAAAATAATTACCGAAAACATGGGCTAATATTTGGCGGGAATTGCAAACGCGCATTAGTAGTCGGACCATCAGGTTGTGGAAAAACGAATATAATGCTTTCTCTTATAACGCATGTTAACGGTTTAAGGTTTGAAAATATATATATCTATTCTGAGTCACTGTTTCAACCGAAATATGATTATTTAAAAACGCTTATTGCACCATTAAAATGTATTGGTTATTTCGACTCTTCAAACGCTGAAGATATTGTTTCACCAAATGAAATAAAGTCGAATTCGATAATTATTTTTGATGATATTGTTTGTAGCAATCAAAGTCTTATGAGGGATTATTTTTGTTTTGGTCGACATAACAATACTGATTGCTTTTATTTATGTCAAACATATTCAGCCATACCAAAACAACTTATAAGAGACAATGCTAACCTTTTAGTTATTTTTCAACAAGATGCAACAAATTTAAAACATATATATGATGATCATGTAAATGGTGATATGACTTTTCAAAAATTTAAAGATGTGTGCGCAACATGTTGGCAACATAAATATGATTTTGTGGTGATAGACAAAGATTGTTCAATAAATGACGGTCGTTATAGAAAAGGATTCGATAATTTCATTTATATTTAAAGTATATAAATATCTAATAAAATGACAATATTTCATTATATTCCATAACTTAGCTTTGTAAAGATGGATGAAAAAACAGTGAAGGAATTAATAAAAACGAGAAAAGCTGTTAGACAAAAGTATAAAGCTTTAAAATCAGATTTATCTGATACAGAAATTCGTAGGGAAAAAGAATTTAAACCAATCACTCAACCTTTACAAGATTTAATTAAGACAATTAAATCAGAACCATTTATTAAAAAAGAGAGCTTATCACCACAAGAAAAATTTCAATTCCCTACTCCAACAGTAGACCCAAGAAAATCAAATATATTTAACAAATATTTACCATCAAATGTATCATTTCTAGAAGATGATGACATATTTTGGGAAAATCTACCTGAGTCTAGTAGGTTAGAATCAAGTGGAGAAACAACAATTGAACCTACTACAGAAAGTCTACGACAAGATGTATTAAATTTAACAAGAACACCTGCTTATGCGGAATACTTGGAGGCTTATGATCCGCTAGTAAGAATGTTTGTGGATGAGTTAATAAAGGATACTGAAGATAAATTTGATAACAAATATGGCTTTAATCATGATGTTTATACAGAAAAATATCGGATTGCCAATTCTGCCGTAGATTTCATAGGAAAGGATTTTAAAGTGGAGGGTGTAAGATATGAGGGAACACCTGGTTTGTATGAGCTACTCTTTAAAAAACAACCGGTTGGTTATACATCAAATGACCTGGAAAATTATATGGATGTTTTGAAAAGGACGAATGCATATAGACGCAATTTTGATTCTAATAATTAAATCCAAGGAACAACTGACATTAAATACTTGACAATCAATAAACCTTATTTATTGAGAAAGGGTATATATAAAACCGTTAGCACATCTTCAGAGTCAGGCTATCAACCAGTTTTACCGGGTAGTTCACGATTGGGGCCACCACAGAGACCGCGTTCTACCAGAGCGCAATCTACCAGATCTACTACAGGAAAGGGTATTATGTTAGATTTATCAAAAAAGAAGTTGGACTATGTTTATTATGATAATTTAAATGAAATATTTAAGAGACTAAAATTATTGGTGTCATCACAACTGGCTGGACATACTGGTCATCAAAATGAAATAGCATCAATTTTGGAAGAATTAAGAGAAGCGAAAATAATTGAATAAATACATATAGTCACACATATATTTTTCATTCCATCCCCGACTACGACAATGTCGATTAACAAATTTGGCACCCACATATTTGGAAAAGATAAGCAATTTAATTCTTCAACAACTAGTGTTGAAAATAATCTCATAAAAATTATTGATCTTTCAGAAGTAAAACTCTATTATAATTTAGTTTTACCTTTTATCGGAAGGTTTAATTTCTACACTGATGTAGATGATGATGCGTATCAATTATTGCAAAATAAACAACGAAGTTACACATTCACTATAGAATCCGCAACAATAGTAGAAGCTGAATACCCTAAAAAATATATTTCTCTAAAAATTAATGGTGAGCAAATCACTAATCCCATAGATTGCAAATTAAAAAAGGGAAATATAATTTCATTCCATCACACTACTCATGGGACTGAGACAGAATTTTATGGCGAATTGTTATTAAAATGTTAGGTTGTAGTAGAGAAATAAGCAGTTACTAATTATGAGTACCCAGCATAGCATCAAGGAAGATGTGGTCAATGAATTACACAAACCAGCAAGAAGAACTTTTAAACGTCGTCATGTTATTATTAAAAATTTACACGATTTATGGCAAGCAGATTTGGTTGAAATGTTGCCGAATGCAAAATTTAATAAAGGATATCGATATATTTTAGTTGTGATAAATACATTTTCTAAGTATGTTTGGGTTCAACCTGTTACACGTAAAAATGCGAAAGACGTTACTTCGGCTATGGAAAATATTTTAAAACAAGTTAAAACCATTCCAAAAAATATTCAAACTGATATGGGAAAATAATTCTTCAATGCGAATTTTAAGAATTTAATGGATGAATATAAAATTAATCACTATAGTACGTATTCCAATTTAAAGGCAAGCATTGTAGAAAGAGTAAATAGAACTTTAAAAATTCATATGTGGAAGAGGTTTAGTTTGCGAGGGAATTATAAATGGTTGGATATTTTAAATGATATTGTTTTAAAATATAATAATACAAAACATAAAACAATTAATTTAAAACCTATTGAAGTTAATGAAACTAATGAAAAGCAAATTTTAAAATATGCGTACACTTTTCAAAAAGCCCTCGATCCAAGAATGCCGAAATTTAAAAAAGGTGACTTCGTTCGAATAAGTAAGTATAGAGAAGCATTCCAAAAAGGGTATACTCCAAATTGGTCTAATGAAGTTTTTCAAGTTAAAGAAGCGAAATTAACAAAGCCCAGAGTTTATTTGCTAAAAGATGAAAACAATGATAATATTCAAGGAGGATTTTATGAAGAGGAGTTGCAGAAAGTTAAACATCCAGACGTCTATCTAGTTGAAAAAATATTAAGAAGAAAAGGTGACAAAGTTTACGTTAAATGGCTAGGGATGGATAAATCACACAACTCTTGGATTTTAAGATCTGAAATATCAAATTAGCACATTTTGTAATTCTACAAATAAAACAAAACTTTTTAAATTTATACTTGCTGTTTATTATATAAAAAACGTTCACAATAAATTTTATTCCTATGTCCTGGAGTTAAAACCTTTTTTAGTATAATGGAAAGACGTTCAATTCTCCTTTGAAAATGAGCACGATCCCAGGCAAGACGTCCATACATATTGTCCCTAGCTTGCTTGTAAGCATAACCCCAGGCAATAATTGCATAAACTTCATTTTTTCCCTCGTCAAACAGCACTTTCTTCATGTTGTTATTCTCTGATTTTGCTCTCAAGGATGGATGGGTGTAGAATGACTAACTCCATTATTGTGCATACGTTTTCACTAGGATTCTCTTGTAACGATAATACGTCAAATATTTTATCAATAATATTACATTCATTATTAATATAATAATTTTTAAATATTGAAAAATATTGTTTAAATTGCTGATTTTTAAGAATGGCTAATCTTTTCTCTATTAATGTAGTCAACTGCCACATATTGCAAACTGTTTCTCTAGCCAAATAGATGTAAACCTTATTTTTCCTAATTTTTAAAAGGTTTACGTCACGCATTTTTTCAAAATGTAGTCCAATATTTCCGAACTCTAGCGAATCACAATGTGAATCTGAGGAAAACAAATTATTCATTATTACACCCTGGTATGTCAATAACTCATTCCACTCATTTGCATTAAAAATAATTGAAATTCCTTTATTTCCGCACAGCTTGACACATGGATTACAATCTTCAACACTTAAACCAACGCACACATATTTATTGACTGATTTATTTAATGGGTAAAAGCATTGTTGAACAATATTTGTATATTTAATATTACTATCACTATTTAAACTGTTGTTTAAACTTGAAGGCTGTTCTCCACTATAATATGAATTCATTTTGTTTGGATGAGCTGTGTTGAATACATTCATTTTAACGATAAGTTCTTTACTAATTCTACCTTCGACACGTCGACTCCTTTATAGCATATCCCCCACTCCATCCTGTATGGGTGGGGGTAAAATAAAAATATTGAATTACTGCAATAGTTTATTTATTTTCAATAAAAAAAATAAAATTGGTAAATACATGACATACATTAATGAAAAACTAATAAGTGACACATATAAACTTAAAAAGTATTCACCACAATAAAGCTTATTTTGTTGCGTCAATACGCGCCATTCTGAAGTAATTATTGTTTTATTTGGATACACATATTTTATCATAAAATAGCTGGGTGATAATATATACTTATTATCTAGTTGGTGATACCACATGACAGTACCATTCATATTAGATATTGTCATAATTTTACAAGATTTTAAACTAACATCTGATTTATTTGTGCTAAGACAAATTTCGGCAATATGTGTTTTCGGAACATAATTTACATATATGCAATTCCCTATTATCGCAGATAAAACTAGCACAGTATTGGCAATCATTTTGTTTAAAGAGTGTCTAACAACTGATCTCTATTTAATAATACTTCTTATTATATACATAAAATGCTGTCAAATTGTTTATTTTTCAACAAGCGTATCCATAATTTTACACAGTTCATGTAATTGGATATCATGATGACCCCAAGCTAAAGTTTTACTAGTTTCAGGAATTAAATATCGTTTATCGTCATCAGCTGTCAAAGCCAACTTTTGAATAAGTTCGGTATATATTGTATGTGAATGTGATCTAAATGCATACATAGTACAATATACTTTAGAATTTTGTTCAACTACGTTTATATAATCTGTAATGGTTAACTGTTTTTGAATGGAAGAGCGACAAATACCCTTGGCTTTTTTAAGAATATTGTGTTTTGTTTCAACACAGTACGCTTTCGCTCCTGTTCCGTAAAAACTTTGGATTGGTTCACCAGCATATTCGTCTTTAAAATTGAGATATTTTGAGGTATATTATAAATATTATTTTTATCATAATTAGAGGTGTCGAATTTATCTAGGTTATGTTTCATATCATTATAAAAATTTTCAGTTGATACTTCAAGTATGAGAGAATCGGTATCAGTATATAAAAGAGAAACAATTTTCCCCATACATTTATTTAAGATAGTCGTAAAAAAAAATTGTAGATGACTGTTTTAGAAATGTCCAGAACTGAAAACCCGGCATAGATGGGCTTGTTATATTCAATTTTTGTTTTATTCATTTGTAAAGCCACTAAATAATCTGAAAATATTTTATTATCTTTGTAATAAGGTTTTGCTATAAAGTTTTCGGCACAATTAATTTTATGACCAACTCGTTCCCAATGTGACACCAGTTTTACGTCCACCCTTCTATCTACATTTTCCATTGTTTTCCCATATATGCTATTATTATTGGTCTTGTACATATTTTTATCAAATTTGTTTTTTGAAGAATTTCTTAAATTTGTATTTAAATCAATATAGCCTTTTAACCATGGAGATTAAGTAAATTTTATGCATCTATGTATTTTTGTTAGTTTTATACCAAAATGTAAACATTGTTTTAGATAAGTGTAATGAATAACATATTTTTCTTTATTTTTTAAATTTGGGATTAATTTTGAATATTTTGAATTGGGGGGAATCAGATTTTCGGGGCAGAATGGTAGATCATTGTGCTCGTTATGTAATTTTTCAGGATATTCTAAATCAACTTCTAGAACATAACCCGTTTCTGCGGTATCAGAGATATCATTTATATGTTTTTCTACATAATTAATCTCTTCTTGAGACAGCCAGACGAAATCTTTTTGAGGTAAATATTGACTCATTGCATAACCATATAAATTAGTAGCATCCAAATAAATGATATATTTTGTGGGTTCTAAAGGGTTAAAAGTATTAAGAAAAGGATTATTCGCTACGGATTTCCGCCCTGTGCAAGTGCTAACACCTCCTCCTACACCTTTTTAAAAAAAATGAAGCATGTCAGGATCTGTAAGAAGTTCTAGTTCTACACCTGTGTGTAACAACATGGCATCCCAACTTAATCCCGGTGCTGTAAAATAATGTGCTGGATCTAATTTATATGTTTTTAGGCAAAGTTTTCTATAATTTTTGAAGATGTCTGCTAGTAACAAGACATCACTTTTTAAATAAATATCTGAATAATCGCCAAGTGTTTGACATTGAAACAAATTCCAGATATATTCAGCCCGTTGATATTCCTCATTCGAAATATGTTCACTTTTTAATTCATTATAAAATTTATCTGCAGTTGGCAAATTAGTTTGATCAAATTTTGAAATATCATCTATGTATGAATATGGAAATACACCTTTTTTTCTCATACTTTTAAATTGTACATCATTCGAGTATTCTTTTCTCACTTCTAAACATTGAGAATCATCTAAAATAGTGGATAAATTATCTAATGATGATGGTAAAAACTGATAAGAATCAATAAACCTAATCTTTAGATATTTATCTCTGGTTTTACCATTTTTATATTGTATTTTATCTACCCACAAATACTTGCTAAACGAAATATATTTTTCTTTATTCATAGGTATAACATCAATTTGCTCCTTGTCTAAACATAATGATTTTATAAATAGATGACTGTCATAATTTTTTAAATTGTGCATAACAACTGGAATAAATTGTGGAATTTTAAAGTTAAGGTTACATGCAGAGTGTGCAGATCCTCTGAATTTACCCGTGATATGACAATGATCTTTAACTTTATCTAATTTGTCTATAATTTCTCTATTGCAAATATGACAATAAGTCGAATTTTGAAAGTTTTTCACCTCAAAATCAGTTAGTTTAGACATGGGTGTAATATCTTTTAAATAGTTTGAATATAAATATCGTATATCCATTTCTAAATCTTTAACAAATTTTTCAATGCAATCCCTACCTCTATATCAATGAAATTTTGTAATTTTATCGTTAAATGAGCATTTTATATAGTATGCAAATGAATGTGGTATATGTTCAAATTTTTTTAAAGTGTAAGATTGTGATAAATCTGCCATATCATTTTGAATGGGGTTTAAAGCGCATTCAAAATCAGCATAAACAATAAATGGAACTTTCATTTGCTTTTAAATATTTTCAAATTTTAATATATTTTCCGGCACAAAATTTCCGAACTTATCAATAATAAACTCTTTTGAAGGAAAATCATTTCTAATAAAATTGCAATCGTTTTGCATGTGTTGTTGAAGTGTATTAAAAGTGGTAAAAAATTGTAAACAACCGTCACAGAAATATTTTCTATGTTCATGATTGCTAATTTGAGCTGAGACTAATCGGGATAAATCACTTATATAGCAGTAATGGTTTTTAATATTATCTACATCATCTTGTTTAGACAATAATAGTAAATTTATATGAGTGTTACATCTAACTTTACAAAAATATAAAGGACCAATAATTTCATAAATATTTTTACCCTCTTTTATACTCCAGTTCCAAGCCATAAACATTTATTGATATATTATTAATTTCTTCAAATTTGGCGATGTTTCTTTAATTCCGTTTGAATAACTTTAATAACTTTATCTCTAATGTTTTCTTGAAACTCCTTTAATATTACAAAGTGTTTGGGTGAAGATATTTTGTATGAAATAATTCTTCTTTGAAAAGCACTATTCAACACCTCTATTCCAGACTCGATAATTTCACACACTCTTAATTTGTGAGCGTTTGATTTAAAATGTGCTGGCCAGCATTTATTAGGAACTTTGACATCGCAGTCGTCACAGCGGTGAAGATCATCTTGGTTATAAAATTGTTTATTTACTAAAAATAATAGATATAATGAAGTAAAAAATACGTGGGAAAAGGTGGATAACTTACCATCAATTATATAGCTATCAGGATTGGATACAATTTTGTTCTCCAGACAAACTTGTTTAATATGTCGAACTATACTTCGTTTTTCCTTAAATTCGCGTAAACACAGTGTGCACAAGAAAGACATTTTAATACTGAAGAAATAGTGGATGGGCTTTGGTTTATACTATAAATTTATGGTTAGGTAGTGCAGTTTATGAATCGGATGATCCGAAGCATGGGCTAAAAAATATGTTTGCACATTGTTTTAATAGATTACCCTGCCGCTTGATAACTTGCCCCAGATTAGGATTACTAGGTTTAGCTTGCAAAAATTTGTTGAGTTCACTCTTATGAGGAATATTACCACCTTTGTGAAATTTCCTGTTATGAAGTTTAGGGGGAGATGTTATTGCCTTTTTACTGATATTATTTGAATTAAATTGACTACTAAAAATTAATGCATTATTTGGCATTGTGGTGTTAATTAGACTGTTATTAACACATTGCGATGTTAAAGTTTTAAAAGATTCAACAGATTGCTCAACAGTTGCTAAGTCAACAGTTGCTAAGTTAACAACTTCCATAGGATGGTCAACAGCTGTTAAATCAACAACTTCCATAGGGTGGTCAGCAGTTGTTAAATCAACGACTTTAATATGGTGAGCAACAGTTGTTGAATCAGCAACTTCAATACAATCTGAAAAATCTGCTAATTTTTCAATAGCCTCATAAACTTCAATATCCCCGCAAACTTCATTTGTGGTTATATTATATACCGGAATAACATTAGATATTTTTAAAGAAAAAAATTTGTATCGACTCGAGTTTTTGTCAAAATGATTTGCCGGTTTTACATCCAAAGTTTCCGACGCCTGCTCATCAAGAGTAATTAAATTTAAAGCCAACCCGTTTTCATGAACACTATTTTCTTCTATATCCACCTCAGATATAGGTGAATATATGGATTCACATACTAAATCGCGAGCATTAATTGTTGTTTTAAAATTGTAAATAGGTTTTACCACAGTCATAGCATTTTTACAACTAATTAAATTTCCAAAAATGTTGGAGGTGCTTAAATCAACATTTTTTACGGAAAATGCATCAGCTTCTGAATTACCATCATCCGTATTTTCAAAATCAAAAATATTTGATGCACCATCGTTATTAAAATATTCGAGAATTTTATTGTCATCGATGTCCATATTATCACCACTGCTAATAAAATCCTCAATGTCACTAAATGATAATAATTCAGAAGCATTAATGTTTTCCTCCTGTTTAAAATATGCTTCTAATTGACTAGAGGACATTTCACAAAGCGAGCAATCAATATTATCGTGAAATTTGCAAGCATATTGTCACGATAGGGAATCATAAGATCATAACATTTCATAAATCAATATATTTTCCATTTTAATATTTTAATCATTATTCGCGTTTACCGCCGGCCATTCAAGGCAACATGAAACCGGCGCCGAGTTTATTAAACAAATCTAAAAAAGTTGCAATTATGAAATGCTATACGTACATCCCGATCTAGCAATTATGGTGGCGTCATCAAGTCGGTAGAAACAAGGTGTACGACCTAAACCCGTTGTCTTACTAAAGTGGGAAAAATCGCTGACTTGATGAAACTACACATCGTTGCTAGGAAAACGATCGGCGGGCACTAGTGTTCCGGTCCGTGACATGTCCACGTCTAAATTTGTGAAATTCTGTTGACGCCAGCGATGAGCCCAAAATTTAAGTAAGTATGATTTTATTTTTAACTGTTCTGCAAAGGTCTAAATCCAGATTTATAATTTTGATTTTCTTGTAAACCCTTCAGGTCATAATTATTTGTTCAATAAACTTGTTTTCAAAACCGCTTTGTTTTCCTAATAGTCGCCAAGGTCCCGCGCTACCTTACGTCCCTCGTCACACCCTAAAATCTGGGCGTGACATATGGTGGAGGCGCCGCTTTTCTCTTTTTTTTTTACGAAATTTTATTTCCTTTTTTAACCATTGACATACGGTAATCGCGCCGGTCTTCTTTTTTTACGAAATTTTACTTCTTTTTTAATCATCGACATATAGTGGAGGTGTTACGAAATTTTATCTGCCTTTTTAACCATTGAAAGATAGAGGCGCAGCACTCCTTATCTTTAAAAAATAAATTCATTTTTCTTTTGTAACACTTCGCGATAAACACAATTTTGTTCATACGTTAATGCAATTTTTTTTTTCAAAATTTTAGCAAATTTATTTTTATACAATAAGCCAGGACCTTACACTATTATTAAACATAATATAAGAGCATAACAAGGATTTAGGCCTTTGAAATATTTATTTGTGGTTCAGATTTTTTTTTTCAGGAAAACATTTATTTTGATAATTTTTTTGCATATTCACCGACTTATTTACTTTCATTTTGAAATTTTTTTTTGCGTCATAAAACCTATAAATATGCGGAAGGGCAAAAAATATTTAGGAATCATTTTGAATATTATTTAATGTCTTATTACAAAATCCTTGGTCTTGAAATTAGGCAAAATTAGAGCACTAGTCAAACATCATTACGATCAATCACGGACTTATCAACACAATCACAAGTAAGGGCACATAATTTCAGACCAAGTCATGAAATCTAAACTTATTTACTTAATTTCTTTTATTCAGTCAATTTTACATATTTTAATTTCAATTAAGTACGAACACAAAGTGAAATTACGTCACAAAACAAAAGTAAGGACAAAAAACGAAATGCTACTTAAAGTTTCACTAAAATTGTTTTGTATTTTCGGAATTTTTTTTTATCACTATCAATAACATTATTAAAAAATTGACTGCCTTCATTCATTACAATTTTAACCAAAAATATGTTACGCCATTGAATGTTCCAAACAATTGCTGTATTATTACTTAATATATAATTTTAAACAAAAAGTTCTCTGTCATCTTTTTCTTAAAATTTAGCGTTTGAAAGAAAATAATTAAAATAATAATCATTACAGAATCGACAACATTGCTAACTTAAATCTAGTTAAACGAATTTTGCTTAAGAGTGAAGTCTAGTGATGCATTCACCAATTCATTTTTTGTTCAGTATTTCTTATCCTTTTCGCTTCATTTAAGAGCGGACAAATAATCGCCTTTTTTTTCGAGGACACGTCTGTGCGCCGGATGCACTTAGGCCAGGTTTCGCTCATTGTGCAAATAATCGTGCTTGCGTAGCCATTACCTGCAGTTTTGAACTTAAGAAATTTTGATTAATGAATTAATAAAAGCATGTGTGTGTTTATTACTTTATAAATTCAAACTTCCTCAACTTTAAATTTTAAAAAAAATATATTACTGTTTGTCAGAAAATTTATTAATCTTGAATACATTGCCATTTCAAATAATTTTGAAAAATCTGTCAATGAACTTGTGGGTCTAGAATTATCAATTTGAGGGTGATACAGACCTTTTTACTGGTTTTATTAGTGCAACTTTTAAATTTTCACGGAACATACCATACTTAAAAGAGTTATTAATTATATTATGTAAAAAATAATGTTTTTATGCACACTAATAGAAAATTTTACAATGCTGGTAGGAATTTCAGAAAAACCGGAACTATGTTATGTTATTATACCGTAGTATATGTAAATATATGTTATTACAGTTAAACGGGATACTCGATACGTTTTTCATTAGATCAGTTCATCATACTCCTTTTTCTTCTCCTTATATTGGTCTTTATAATTTTGATGATGTAATAATGATGTGACAACAATAATACTTCTTAATTTCAAATTATACTGATTACAAAAAAGGATAAAATAAAATGACGTCACAGAATGGAATAGATTTACCAAGAAGTCCACTAATGAATAGGGCTCAATGTCTATTAACACTTTTTTAAATGTTTTCTCCACTCTGACACACTAGTAATTGATTTTATATTATTTGGCAATTTGTTGTAAAGTTTGATGCACATGTAATAAGGATTTTTTTCTCTGTGACAATGAAGCGGTGACGAAAATATAATAAGTAATTCGTCCTTGTATAATTACTATATACATTTACAGTTTCAAATTTCAATTTATTATTTCTAAACAAAAACATTAAATACGCAAAAATATAAAGACCACACACTGGTAATGGGTATATTCAATTATTTAAATGCAAGAATCTAGAAAGCTCATTTTATTTAGGTATTAACGTTATTGTTCTTTTTTGTATTACAAAAGCCTTTTGTAGCTTAAAGCTACTACCCCAGAACAGTATGCCATATCGCAGGACAGATTCAAAATTTTCATGGTATAGAATTTTTAAGGTGTTTAAGTTCTTATAGTTAGCCAATACTTTCATTCCATAACCTATACTACCCAGTTTCAAACACAAACCATTTATATAGTTGCTCATGATAAAAAATTCTTCTATGGTAATACCTAAGAATTTTGTATTATTTCAAATACATTTTTTTGTCACATACAGTGACAGTATCGGGTTCACTTAATTTATTTTGTTTAGTCCTGAAAAGAATTAATTTAGTTTTCTCATCATTTAAAATTAATTTATTTTGTGAAAACCAGTATAGGTACTCCCCTGAGGTATACCAATACCGCTTTCTTTAACTTTGATTTATCTGCTACCGTCCTGAACTTTTTTTGAACTTTAGACGGAAATACTGTTGAAAAATATATTAATAAAATTATTCATAAATACACGCCACTGTCCATTAACATAACTTCTTACAACCTCATAGACATTTAACCAGTCCTGCTTACTCAGACAGGGCAGAAATTCATTTTTGATTTAATTGCCAAAAAACTTTGTTAAGTACTACTAATAAAAATACCCTGGTATAAAATTCAATCAAACATACGACAGAAAAGTAATAAAAATGTATTATATAGATAAAATATAGATCAACATTACGATCAAGTAAAATAAAATAGACATAGGGTATATATTAAATATAAAAACAAAAAAACAGAAAAAAAACAAAAAATATAATAAAAAGTATAAATAAAATGCACAGTATATTAATTAACAAGCACTTTAAAGTTACAAGAGTTCTTCCAATTACTCAAAATGGGTTTACTTAAATAAATAATTTAAAACAACAATTTTTCAATTTAATGTTAAAACAATTTGATTTCAATAAGTTTTAAATAAAATAATAAGGACATACGTATCGTTAGGCTATCATGAAACTAAAAAGATATAAAAAATACTTTTATTATAATCATAGCAGCATCGTAAACAATACCATTATAATTAGGTATAGAATACAGAGAAAAGATACAAATAATCTCAATATTATCTCAAATAAAAATATTTTCTTCAACAGATGTGTGTTACCAATAGTTTTAGGAATACAATTAAACCAAGGAAGGAATAAATGAGAAACTCTGGTCAGGAGCTAGCCATCCCTGTCACAGAAATTTTGAAATATTTTAAACTTCCATTTGCAGATTGCTCTTATGCACATTCCAAACTCTTTATTCACATAAAAATTCTCACAATTCAAAGCAGACAGCAATGGAAACTTTACGAACGAGTAACCACGCCACAGCAGTAAGCTACTAGTGATTCCTAATATCGGGACCGAGAAGGGCGTCATGGACCTCTCGGGGCGTAAAAAATGAGAACAAGTGCATACACGTGGTTCGGATCCCACGTTAAGCTGCAGGTTCCGTCTGGCTGACATTACCCAGACGATAGGGGATACAATGGACCCTATAGGCCTAAGTATAATGGCTATTACGCCACGCCAATTGCATGGTATAACCAGACCTATCCATACCTCATCAAACATTACTCCTAGCAGCAACAATACCCTCTGCACGCGCAGAATCGCCAAGTCCCTTTGTGAGTCATGATGTTTTTTTTCTCAGTGTATTGTGCACATGTCTAATAATCTTCTTGTCCTATTTAACCTATCGAACCTTCCTCTGCTACCTCAGAAAACCTACAATTAATAGAAAAATCAACCTCGACAATCAAACCGAACATGTAGAAAAATTGAACTCTCAACAATGTCATCTACTCATTCTTCGACAACCTCAAAACCAAATTATAATAAAAAGATATACACTGGAAATACTTGAGCATAAAAACCTTCTACTACTGTCTTCCGAAAATAAAGTTATGGCACAGATTTAGTGCATCGAAATATAAAATATTTCAATTAAATTTTTCCAATAAGGGTTAGTATGCCCGACCCATATTGCAAATATTTAATACATTAGTCGGTGTTTCACTTTGTTATTTACGCCAAGACTATGCGCAAAGGTTTTGGATAAATATCATCGTAATTCACAATGACTTAGTCTCGGGGACATCAAAATTTCACAAGAAGAAATTTTGACATTATGAAAAGTTGATAATCGATATAGATTGAATATATGAAATAAGGATTTTAAATATGGCAGCTAAATAAAGCAAGCAATTATGAAATATATATGAAAAGCTGAAATAAGCTATTTTTATAAGTAGGTACTTTAATTATGTATGTTTATATTATATAAAGAAAATATGAATCCTGCAAAAGGCAGAAGTAAGATTATTGCGTAGGTGGAAGATAGGGGTTTACAAATCGGTAGAAGGCTTTTTCAAGTATTATCCAAAATCCTACGCAAGGAAAAATATCAATGCAAAAAATAAATGCATTTATAAATAGTAATTTCAGAAAATGATACAATCGAGGATACAATTTTATAGGTAGATCAATCTAACCTCAAATCTTTAGGTATAAGTACCAAAACTTTGACATTTTAATTTTACAGCAACTCAAAATGCAATGCTAATAAATAATATTATTTCTACAAAAATTCAGTAGCAGACGAGATAGAATACAAAAGAATTTATCAATCAAAGATTTAATTAGCAAATTATCAATTTAAGTACTTGATTTAATAATCTAAATACAATAAATAAACCTCAAACTCTGCATTGCCTGCTATTTCTTTATTTTTCTATTGATAGTTGTTGAATATGAATATGAATAATATGAATTAAGATAGTCTAATGTAAATTCTCAAGTAATCAAGTCACTTAACTAACGCTATAAGTTTTAATTCTGAATTTTCTTTTAACAAAAGTATAGGATATTCAAAATATCAAAAACCCAAATGCAAATGTAAATAAGATTTTAATTATCTAAGCATTTTAGCGCTAGAAAGTGCAATTTTCTGGCATTAATAAATAAAAAATATAAAAAATAATTGAAAACATTCAGAGATTTTAGATAAAATATTAAGCAAAAATAGGAGCATATACTTACTCTTTGTTTCCTTCTTTTTATGTAAACACTGCTGCACTACCACGAAGCCACCTGGTCGGACACCTGTTCCATCCTCAATCAGTATTGCTGTCGGCCCCAACACTAGAGACAGAACAGCCATTGTACAGCAAGCATGACTCAGTATTGTTGGTATCCAGCCTTTACTGCCAAGACACATCGATGCCTGCTGACTAAGCTACACTATCCCAATCCAATCATAGAAGTCTTCATCAATTCATGCCCAAGTAGATGAAACACTAAAACCACCATTCATCGACACTAACTATGCATTACGACCGAGAGGAGAAAGCAAGGCTGCTAACAACGAAACAATTGGCAAATCAAGAAGATGTACACTGCATCACTTGAACTATCACTATAACACTTCACAAACACTAGTGATTGCCAATTTAGACGATTTTCTTCAAGAAAAGCCATTAATCGCGCCGTTTCCCGAAGCCTTGCATCGCAACACTGGAATTTGCAACATTTGCAAATTTCAAATAAACCGAATTATCCAATTTAAGGTTAGCTTACAAAAATGACTCTTGTAGCAACAAAAAAAACGTCTAGCAACAACTAGGGACCACAGAAGAAAAATTGCTTTATAGGACAACAACCACAGAAGAAAAAATGGCTTTATAGGACAACAACCACAGAGGAAGGACCCTATGATATGGAACTAAAGTTAGCGTCCCAAGCAGCAGGTCAGAAAATAAAGGGATACCAAAAATAAGTATGGCATCGGCTGTCTACGCAATAGGCCTTGGCACCAACATCGACGATGCATTCCGTCGATAGAGCACCCACAGCTACGGCGTGCTTCAACCATTCGGCCAATGGACCCAACCGCGCGTTGGCCCACCATCTAACCATTGACGACACGACAGGACCGTACCCAGGCATGGACTTCATTTTGGTGTAGTGACCAAGTGCAAGCGAAAAGTGTTTAGGGACAATTAAGATATTTCTTTTTATATAAAGTTTGTTACCATTTGATATCCAATGATTATTTTTTCTTTATAAATTTAATACATTTATTCATAAAAGAAGGGGAGTGGAGCCAACTTTTGAGTCAATATTAGAATTTTTTTTCATACACTTCAATTTTTTAAAGTAAATAATGTAACCTCTACTTCCTTTCTGCCATCGCTGGGGGCCAGCTCTTTTAAGACCGGGGGATGTGTCACGATAGGGAATCATAGGATCATAACATTTCATAAATCAATATATTTTCCATTTTAATATTTTAATCATTATTCGCGTTTACCGCCGGCCATTCAAGGCAACATGAAACCGGCGCCGAGTTTATTAAACAAATCTAAAAAAGTTGCAATTATGAAATGCTATACGTACATCCCGATCTAGCAATTATGGTGGCGTCATCAAGTCGGTAGAAACAAGGTGTACGACCTAAACCCGTTGTCTTACTAAAGTGGGAAAAATCGCTGACTTGATGAAACTACACATCGTTGCTAGGAAAACGATCGGCGGGCACTAGTGTTCCGGTCCGTGACATGTCCACGTCTAAATTTGTGAAATTCTGTTGACGCCAGCGATGAGCCCAAAATTTAAGTAAGTATGATTTTATTTTTAACTGTTCTGCAAAGGTCTAAATCCAGATTTATAATTTTGATTTTCTTGTAAACCCTTCAGGTCATAATTATTTGTTCAATAAACTTGTTTTCAAAACCGCTTTGTTTTCCTAATAGTCGCCAAGGTCCCGCGCTACCTTACGTCCCTCGTCACACCCTAAAATCTGGGCGTGACATATCAAATCAAAAACAGTTAAATCAATATTAGCCATACCTTTAAATCAATCGAAACACAAAAACACTAAATAACACAATGACAAAATATATGAACACAAAATATATGAACAAACAATATTGAATTGAATTGAATTAATGACACAAATAGTAAAACAAAACGGTACAAAAATGCACACTGCGACGCTCCTACAGTAAACGAAGACTTAAATACGACTGAAGAGAATGGAACATGGGCGGTAAAAATGTTGCGTTCGAAACCCGTCTGGGAATGTGCGTGGTGGGGTGACTGGCAATGGGCAATGACCGCAGAGTAGTCTCAAGGTCTGTGGTTTTTTTTTTTTTCAATTGTTTTTTTTCCTTCAAATTTTTTTTTTTTTCCAATTTTTTTTTTGACAGTTTTTTATATTTTTATTTTTCAAATTTTTTTTTTTGGCAGTTTTTTATATTTTTATTTTTCAAATTTTTTTTTTTTTTTCAGTTTTTTATTTTTATTTTTCAATTTTTTTTTTTTTTTTTTTGACAGTTTTTTATATTTTTATTTTTCAAAATTTTTAACTGGGGGAACTGGGAGGAGCCACTTATTATATATCATGTGTCTCTCGCTTATTCTCATCAGTTATCAGTTTCGTTATATTCAATTCGTAAAATAATAAAAATATATAAAAATGAGGGTTTCAATTAATGATGTTGTGCTACGGGAACAAATTTCAAAGATGACGTTTCCAGAATTTAGTGACTTTTGCACTAGCGTGTCTAGTAACGCAGAGAAGTTTCTAATGGATCTCTGGTTGTATGATGTCCCGACAAGACCAAATTCACCAATGCCTCAAACCAGTTCAATGAGAATAATGATGCTAACAGTAGTGACAACAAAGAGGCGATGGACAATAGTGTTTCAGAATTTTTGTATTTAGACAATTGCAGTGATTTAGTGGTGAACGATGTGGCGGATTTTAAGACTGTATCAATCAGAAACCAGCCAAAAAGACAGTGTAAAAAAGTTTTTAATTATAGGTTTAATTTTTAGTTTAGTTTATAGTAGTTTTAGTTCCATTGTACATTTTTTTCATTTTATTAACAATATATATTTTTATACCTAATCTTGTTTTTCAATTTTATTTTTATTATCAAAAGATTTATTGGGAGCAAAATTTAATGCGCAGGTTTAAAATCGAATTAATCGACGTTTAAACTGAATATTTTTATTAAAATATTATTCTATCGAAACCATGGTTGAGTGCGGTGCTTTAGATATTTTTGTTGATTTTCAAGGATATAATTGCTCTTTTGCATACATCCCCAAGGAGGTTGCAATTTATGATGGAATTCGTCTTTCAAATTTTTTATTAAAACCTCCATTTAAACGAAGCATGTTGTCTGCTGTAGATGATAAAGTTGTAACATGGTCAGAAGAATATCATGGATTAAATTGGGAATGGGGTCACGTAGACTTTAAAGAAATTGATGAAATTCTTAAAAAAGTGTCTTTCTCATTTGATAATCCAAAAATATATGTAAAAGGTGTTGAAAAATCAAAATTTTTAAAAAGTGTTTTAGGCAGTGAAAACATTGTCAGTATTCCAGTGAGCAATGAACCAAAATTAAGTAAATTTAAGAGAATTCCAAAGTGTTTTTTTCATAAAACGGTGCAGGCTTGGCATTGTGCAGTAGCCAATATAAAACTATTATACAGTTATAAGAATTGTTACTAATAATTTTTTTTAATATTTAGTATGTTTTATTTGCAAGAGTGTTTTTTTTCATAAAACGGTGCAGGCTTGGCATTGTGCAGCAGCCAATGTAAAACTATTATACAGTTATAAGAATTGTTACTAATACATTTTTTTAATATTTAATATGTTTTATTTGCAACCTTAAGTTTATTATATGCTATGTTGGCTTATTTTGTGGATATGAATAAATGAAAAATATGGTATGTATTACAAAAAAGTTTATTATAAAGAATACAATTTTTAGATACATTTTTTTAACAATTCCTTCCCTATAGTGTGATTCGAGATGTTGTGCATTTCAGGCTTAATGCACATCACACACACCTCGGGTGAAATGGTTAAAAATAAATTTGATTCACACACTTTACATTTTAGATCATTTTCGCAACAATCTATGGCTCTCTTGTAATGCGTATTGACATGTATATGTTTGCCGCAAGGTTGCTCATTAGCACACACAAAGTAGCAGTTGTGGCAAACACTATACATGCCACCTGCCATCGATTCAATTATAAGGTAAGACTGTATGACGCACACTTCTCTCTGAAGATAAGCTGGAAGCAATGCCTTTGAGGCATTCACTTTTCTTAAATTACATTGTGCTTCCTCACCACATCCACTTCCTAACACCGTATCTTCAGCTCCAGAGTCATCTTCGTCTTCATCGTCTGCATCGTAATTGTATCGATCGACATCCACCAATGCGTGCACCCTACCATCAATTTCACCCTCTTTTGTAAAATATATTGCTTCATCGCCATGGATTGCCACCATTTCTTCTCTTGCAGCGCTACCACTTTTATAAATATATAATTTGGATTGTACATTCGCCATTTTAGTATGTTTTCAAATTGCTTGAAATTATTATTATACTAAAAGAAAACTAATGAATTTAAACTATAGCTCCTTAGCTTATATGCTATGTTCTCTTTCCCTTCTCCTCAACAGAAGTGGAGGGGCTTGGGTAGGGAGTATGATCAGGTTATAGTGGGCGGAGTCAGAGGTGGGGGTTCGACCAATCCGAAATTTATGCTATGCTCTCTTCCCCTTCTCCTCAACAAAAGTGGAGGGGCTTGGGTAGGGAGTGTGCTCAGATTATAGTGGGCGGAGTCAGAGGTGGGGGATCGACCAATCCGAAATTAGTGGGTGGAGCCAGAGGTAGGAGCTCTACCTATCCGAGTGATGGCCGGTGCTCAATAGCACCCCCCCCCCACCACAAATGGGCGGGGTCAGAGGTGGGGGGTCGACCAATCAAAAAAGGGGTGGGGGGTGCCATTGAGCACCGGCCAACTATATCTACTCTTATCTACTAGTATGTTGTTTATTGTTTAATTCAAAATTATATATTTATATATATCTTTAAAAAAATGTTTAACAAGATAATACTACTATTACATTAGAATTATATGTTTTTTTTATTTAGTGAATACTGTTTTTGGGTTAGTCCCGTTTTGTATTCCTTAATGTAAAAAAAATAAATAAATAAAAATATATATGGATGGCATAATTTCTTTTTGTACTAAGTATTTTTATCAATTATTTACTATTAATGACCTGGAAAATGGGCACTATATTCCTCTTTTATATTGTTTGTTACCAAATAAGACTTCTGACACATATATTAAACATTTTCTGTTGCTTAAATCTAAAATTTTAGAAGTTTTTAATATAGTTTTTGAACCGATGGAGGCATTTGTAGATTTTGAAATAGCTAAACATACCGCACTGATCAATATTTTGCCAAAAACGAAAATAAATAGTTGTAGATTTCACTTACATCAAGCGTGGTACAGAAAAATTCAGTCTTTAGGCTTAACTCAAATATAGACAAAAACTCTGAGGAAAGAAAATGGCGTATTCACAGTTTTGGGCTTACGTATTTAAAACTATCTGAAGTTGAGGACTGTTTTATATTCGATTTAATGTCATATAACCAAATAATGAACTGTTGGATAAATACGCATCCTATTTATTAGATTATTATGTAGCATCTGATTTCTATTTTCCACCAAATATATGGGCAGATGAAAATCCAACGATAAAACGAACTACAAAATGCTTGCAAATCGTTTCATTCTAAATTGAATTTTTCATTTTATTCCTGTCAACCTTCAATATTTATTTTTATTGAAAAGTTAAAATAATTTCAGATCGAGGCATATTTAAAAATAAAAAGTTTAAATATTCCAGCCAAAATAAAAGACAAGCAAGTAAGAAATAAATTAAAATTTATTGAAAACATGGTCAATATGCATCGGTCTGGAAATATTTCTAGAATTGATTTTGTTAAATTTGTATCACATCAAAGCTTTTAAAAATGTAATTGGTATATTTTTAGCTATAGTTTTTAAATAATAGTACATAATTACCTATATTTAGGTTGTATATACATTCTGCTTTTTCTCTACATCATTCTGTCTTTGATTTTGGTTTAATAAAGAAATTTATAGAACATTATAATATTTTATTTTACCTGCTCCTTCCGGTCGAAAATACTTATATAAAACGAACCCTTAAACCTCCGGTCGAATTTACATGTCCACTTTAAGAACCTGTCCTGATTTCGGTCGAAATTACATCCGCCCTTGTTATTTACACCCCTATTTCCCATATTAAAATTTAAATCTGGAATAACCAACATATTTTTAAAATAATAATAGACTAATTCACTAGTTAAATGTAATAACTTTGGAATAAATTAACATAGGAAAAACCCAACCTGTCAACTACCACTTTTACCATTGTTCCCTTGATAGTACTTAGATATAAATATCATAAATGTAAAATACACTGTACATTACCTGACGAAGCTGCAGTGCAGTGAAACATGTCGTGTTGTCAAATAAAAACACCAGTGGAAATTTAAGTAAAAAAGTTTAAAATAAAAATATGTTATAAAAATTGTACTTGAATTTTAATTAGTGAGAGGAGGGCGACAAAAAAAAATGTGCCTAGGCTACCAATTTTCCTTAAGGCGGCCCTGTCTAAACCCATCTTATATACCCAGCAGAAGCCATGTTAAAACAGATATGCGTCAAGTTACACCGCCACTGGAAGCCTATACCAAGGAGCCACGTGCTCAATCAAAAAAAAAGAGGCCTCCACGAAGAACATCTTCAGTGATAGTTTATCTTCAGCAATAACGGAAGTCTTCGACGATAACGCGACCGATGATGAAGACAAGATCGTTCAATTAAAGAGCACATCCTTTGAAGATTTTCACTCAACACCCCGAATAGAAAAGTCACGCCCTAAAAGAAGGAAACTCAAATCTCAAATACTAACGTCCACTCCGCTGCAAGCTACTTTAAGGGAAAAGGAAGAAAAGAGGAAGAAAAAAAAGTAGACGAAGCTAAAAAAAATGTATTTCAAGAAGCAAACTCGGCTGGACGTATAACAACAGCAGCTAAAAATCAAATAAAGAATAAGTTGAACCTAAACAGCCAAATAATGAGGAGAAAGAGAATGACTTATGTCCAATATGCGTAGATACTGGGACAGCAGATGAACTGTGGTGGCGATGTAGATCATGTGGCACTTGGCTCCATGCTGTCTGTTCTGCGGTATCCCAATATAACGCAAAATGGTATTATGGAAAAATTATCGATACTGAAGAGCAGTTTCAATGCTGTAGGTAAATTAAGTATTATTATACTGTTTCCCTTTCCTTTTCAAGAAACTGTTTCTTCTGGTAATAGGGATGATACTGACAATCTTCCACTGTCTAAGATAAAGGATTTTCTGGTTAGAAATTTGGAAACCCCCAAAATAAATGACGAATCCGAAGTTTTTAAAATTTACATAATTCCAAGAAAAGAAGAGCATGAAAGTGTTCTGGTGATATCACCAGACACAGTTTTAAAACTGTCAATATTTTATCATAATGGGTATATAAAGTTTTCTTTTTATTTTTTAGAAAATCTTGCTTTGCATAATAATCTTCCGTTTTTAAAGTCAAAAGAAATTTTGGGTAAAACCTTGGAAGACCCTCAAATAATAATTATTGAAGAATCTGGGATTTCAAAAATTAACATCATTTCTGATATACGCATTGTGGAACCAAAAACAGGTACTTTTTCGAGTCTTTTATCTTGCGTCCTCTTTTTTATTAAATACATTTTTTGCAGGTATGTTATTGGAAGATGCAACTATGGATTGCTCTGATGACTCTAGTCTTGATAAAAATTATTCCGTAAGTTGTTAACGTCAATTGCCTTACACATCAAAGAAAAAAATAAAAAAAGAAAAATCAAAGTCGCGGAGTCTTCATGCTTAACAACACTGCGAATTTTGTGGATGCCTGGAAGAAGTTTGGCAGCATGCCACAGGTCTAATATTTTACTTTGTCGGCCTCATTTTGACGAAAATTTAGACTGCATAAACCACAAAAGCCACAAAAATCAAATTCTAACGAAAAGCCTGTTCTAAAGCCTGCACACTTTGAAGTTAAGGGTAGTCCAGTCGAAAAGCCCGTCAGAGAAAACTAAGTAAGGCCCAATATGTAAAGCAAAATAAATTTAGAAAGGCCACTGGGCTGCCGTTTGTAATTTTAAATACACTGAATATCGCTCCTCCAAAACTGCTTAAGGAAGCCTGCAAAAGCGATTATTGTAAAAAGTTTGGAAGAAATTGTCACTTATTTACCGATGATCAACGACAAGAAATATTGACTGAGTTTTATGGTCTTGCTTCCTTATATCTTCAGAGGCAATATGTGTGCAGTTTAATTGAAACAGGTGTTCCTAAGGTCCAAAAAGATAATTCTAGGAAAGGACACAGAAATGACTGGCGTTTGCCGGTCTTGGGGGAAAATTCTAGTTTGTTAGATTTTATTTTTGAATACACGTTGCATTTCCGAAAAGTTTATGAGAACTTGTACAACGAAGAAAAAAATACAGGTGTTATAGAGAGGGAGAGAAGAGGTGGAAGAACACGCAAAATAAAGGAACGCGACAGTACATCTAAGAAGGTATTGCAAATCACATTGAGTAGTTTCTAAGGGTAGAATCCCATTACTGTCGCGCGGATTCTTCAAAAGAATAAGTATCTGTCACCTCTACTTTCAGTGTCAAAAATGCATGAAATGTATTTAGAAGATTATAAAGATGATGATCCTGCTAGTATCTTCACGTATCGAAAAGTGTTCACTGAACTCAATCTATCGGTGCATAGAACAAAATAGGATCAATGCACAATATGTAATATATACTACATCGCCGACGAAGTAAAAAGGAATAGCTTATTGGTGAGTTTCAAAAAACATGAAAATAAAAAGAAGAAAGTAAGAGAAATCAAGGCAGATAATTTGCGGATATTCAACTGTTGTGGATTTTTGCGGATAATTTAACAGGATACCCAGTTTTTATGGTTTAACAACTTGAATTTGAGATCTCACGATTTTGCATGTAATTAATTATTTTTCCATGAATACGACCCTAAATATTGATTTTACTGTTCGCGAATTGCAACCCATACAATATACAATATCTCCGAGAGATTGGGCGGTGTAGATAATCTATGTTTAATTTAAATAAGTAGTAAGTAGGCAACCTGCAATAAACCTTAAATAAAGTGTGTTGTGTGTTGCCATTGTGTGTTTTGGTTTGCCGTTCTTGATCTTCCGATCGAAGCTACGAAGTACGGTAAGGTGGTTGTAATAATTCAATAATTATTGGTAATTCCCCTAGAATACCTAATGAATAGGAAGTTAAAGGTCTTTGCTTATATTTTAATTAATTTATAGTTTATATGATAATAATCATCCCTATTGCAGCAAATTCTTGGAAAAAGAAACTCCCGCCGAAAATACTATCACTGTAAGTACCTGTCTAGATTAATTATTGCAGATTCAAAAAAAAATACTTATCTTTCCGACCGTTTTTTTTAGGTTTTAGATAAAAAAAACTTGGGATATCCGTGATAGAGAATAAAAAAACACGTAATTTTGATTGATTTTTTTCTACTTGCTTTATATCTGTAAAAAACAATGCGCTTACTCTATTATTTATTTTGATTCAAGGTTAGGTTAGGTTAGGTAAGAGTGGCAGACCTTTGGTTCTGACCAAACAGTCTCACGTAGTCCTAATTAGGTCCGTTGTGATACCACACGTGTTCCGTAGAACCCACCTTTATCAGATCTCTAATGGTTAGTGCGACGTAACCGCAGAAGGATTTTAACAACTCATTCAAACCAGTAACTACTGTTCAGAAACCTGCTCAGCCGTCCAAGTTGTAAGTTGCTTAGTTCCTCCAGGCTATCGAAAGATGGTTCACTCAGAGTAGTGAACCTTCTTCTTGCGAGGCCAGGGCATTCACACAGAAAATGTCGAATACTTTCTTCCTCTTCCTCATCTCTGCAACTTCTGCAGGACTCGTTAGTGGGTATTTGCATACGTTCGGCATGTCTACCGAAGAGGCAATGTCCGGTAACAACCGCAGTAATATTTCTCACGTCTTTTCTCTTTTCTCTTTTTATCGAATGTGGGCCACAGTTGCCTGGATGTACTACAGGTTGTCAACCCTGTCCATCTGTTCTGTGCACGCTGCTTGGCCGTGTAGTCAATCTCCTGTTTGACCAATCCCAGTGGTTTGTTCACTGTATTGTCTGCTAGATCAGCTGGCATGCCTGCGCCCTCTCTTGCGAGCGCATCGGCAGCCTCGTTGTCATCTATTTTGGGGTGTCCAGGAACCCAGCACAGAATAACCCGATGTTGGTTACCAAGTGTGCTTAGATTGTTGCGGCGTCGCTTTACGAGCTTTGATGTAACGCTGCTGGAACAGATTGCCTTAATCGCCGCCTGAGTATCACTGAAGATGGTGATTGACGAGGCTCCTCCCAGGTCAAGGTGTTCTTGCAGGATATGGACCGCCTTCTCTACTGCCAGTACTTCTGCTTAAAAAATACTACAATAGTTGGGGAGTCTATACGATTTCTGTATTTGTAAACTTTCGGAAAAAACCACGGCTTCCACACCAACGTCCATTTTTGAACCGTCTGTGAAGATTGCGTGATCTGTTTTCGTTATATTCTGATTGCCTTCCCACTCTTCCCTACTCGGAATGAGTATAGAATACCTTCTATCGAAGCATGTTATTGGGACAGAGTAATCAGTCGGGTCTCGTAGATTATTCCCCGGGTGAATCTTTAGTATACTGCTGTGCCCGTAGTTGGTTTCCTTCCAGAATTTCGATTTTTTCAGTCGCAGGGCACTTTTTGCAGCTATACGTTTTCCTTAGATATCCAGGGGGGGTATATATAACATGACCTCTAGCGCCGCTGTCGGGGTTGACTTAAGGGCTCCGGTTATTTCTAAACAAGCTGCCCTTTATATCTTTGTTATTCACTTAGTGTAAACTGCTTTTTCCAAAGCGGTCCACCAAAACCAGGACCCTGTATGTTAATATAGGTCTTATAATAGCCGTATAGGTCCAGTGTACTATGTGGGGTTTTAGTCCCCATTTTTTTCCAATTGCTTTTTTGCAGGCATATAATGCTACCGACGCTTTTTTCACCCGTTCTTGCAAGTTTATGCCCCAGTCTAGCTTGGAGTCAAGTACTAATCCTAAATACTTTGCTTTTTCCTTAAGCACTAAAGCATTATTGTCGAGTACTGGGAGTCTGAAGTTCTCGATCACCCTTCTGCGTGTGAATAGAACTACCCTCCGTTTTTTCGGGGGTTGATTTTTAACCCGCATTTCATGGCCCACTGTTGTAGTATTCGTATTCCTGTTAGGCCGCTGATTGTGTTTACAAATTTACCTGACACTAGTATAACTATATCGTCAGCGTATGCAAAAACTTTTATTCCAGCCTTCTCCAACGCTATGAAAACTTGATTTAGAACTCTCAGCCAGAGTGTTAGTGATAGAACCCCGCCTTGCGGAGTTCCTCTTCCAGCAAATCTGACCATCTCGCTACTTCCCAAACTGGAGCAGATTTGACGACCTTTCAACATCCTCCATGACTGCTCTTACCAGCCTTAGGAATGAAGACTATTTTTATCTTATTCCAGTCAGCCGGCATGTAAGTAAAATGCAAGCTGCTTCTGTATATCACCAAGAGCCAAGGGATCAGGATTATCTTCCCTCTTTATAGCATGGCGGGCATTATTCCGTCTAATCCTGATGATTTGTAAGGTTCAAATGAGTCAATCGCCCATTCTAGCTTATCGTAAGTGACTACTGACTTGATGCTATTCAAATCCGGAACGTCTCCTTGATCGATAAGGGGCTCTATGGCCGATGTATTACCAGGAAAGTGGGAATCAATCAGCAGTTCAAGGGTTTCCCCACTACTCTCTGTGTATGTCCCATCATCCTTTTTTAGAAAAGAGGGAGCACTAGGCTCCTTTGATAAAACTTCAAAGTCTAGCGGCTTCGTTTGTACTCTCAATCCGCTCGCTGTAATTGTGCCAAGCACTTCTTTGAGATTTTCTAATCGCTTTCTTGTACGTCTTTAGAGCCTCTCTATAAGAGCTTTCATCTTCAGTACGTTTGCTCTTTGCTTTGTTAAACAGCCTTCGCATGTCCCTTCTTAGCTGACCCAGCTCTGCTTGGCTGGTCTGCTTATCGGACAGCTTTTAAAAAACGCTGCTTTCAGGGTATTTGTTAGTTTATTAATGCTTCATCGATTGAGGCCTTATTTGGTAAGAGATTGTTGGGAGGATTTGCCAGTTTTTCAAAGATGATTCCGCAAATTTTTTCCAATCTGTTCTTTTAGGGTTACGAAATGGTGTAGGCAAGTACGTGGACTCACTGATATTAAATAGAATCCAACGATGGTCCGAGAACGAATCCTCGCTGAACACTCTCCAGTTTTGTACCTTTAGATCGTTGGATTCATTTGTAAGCGTGACGTCCAGAACTTCCTGTCTCTCCGCAGTAACAAATGTAGGTGTATTACCGTTATTACATAAACTAAGGTTAGTATTTATAATAAAATTAAAAAGACACTCACCTCGGTCATTGATGTCCGTGCTACCCCATATTGTGTGATGGGCGTTGGCATCACATCCCAAGATTAAGCTTTGCTTAGAAATCCTGGTAGATTCCACAATATTTTGGACATCTACCGATGGAGTTGGAACGTCATGCGCCATGTATACGGATGACAGTATTATTGGTGTCCCTCCTTTGCGCTCCAGTTTGACCGTTGTTATGTCCTGGTTACTAAAATTAGGTATTAGGAATACTTTATTTTTAGCTAAAATACAAGTTCTTGACTTACCATTGCCCCTGGCTTAATAGAGAGAGTAGTTTCTTAGCCTTAATCCACATATGGCGTCATTTCTGACCTAAGGTTCCTGGATAAAGGCGATGTCGAGGCCCTTCTCCTCCATGAGAAGAGCCAGATGGCTAGAGGCCATGTAGATTCATCGGTAGAAAAAAATAAATCAATGAAATTTTTGGTTTTCAAGACACTTTTTACCTATCCATAAACAAAACTCTAAACGTCTCTCTTCATCTCCAGGTTCAAGTGTATGCCGTATCTTCGACTTAAACGGTATAATTTTGTTTTCTTTAAAAATTGTGTGTAATTCACTTTTGCTTAAATCCACTGTTTGTGCACGATTCCTTAAAGATAATTTCGTGTTATCGAAAACTGACCCTATTGCTAATACTGTAGCTGCATCATTTTGATCGTATTTTTTTTTGGTTTCTTTACATTCATCACCGATCCAGTTTCATTGAATTTTTTCAATAATCTTCGCAGAACTTTTTTTGATACCGGCGTATTAGGAAAATCCCAATTTAATAAAACATATCCGGTAAGTCACATACTCCATTCAAATCTTCAAACCTAATTGTGTATTTCTCTCCTTGGTGTTCATAAGTGCACACTTTGGGAAACCATATTTTAATGTTAATGTCTATTTTGTTAATTAAGAACGATGCCTCGTGCCGTAAATAGATAAATTTTTTATTTTATGTGATATAGCATGCATCTCCCATTCTTCATTTCCATATTTTATAAAACATAATCCTGGGCCCAATTCTTCTAATATCGATCCACATACTTCCAGACAAGTTACTGAATTTGACATTCTGTATGCAAACTACATTATTAAAAATTAATTCTATTACATCCGTAGACAAGTTATTTAATTTACAATATCGATGATCTGTTAATATAACTTTAATTGGGCAGCTCAAGCTGTTATTTAATAATCCACAGCACGATAAAAAAAACTATTATGCATAATTACGTTCTTCAACGAAGAACGAAGTTAAACTAACAACCAGTTTTTTATACTTGAGGTTGCGAAATGGAAAATGCTCGTTAATATCTAAACCCGAAATGCATGTAATATCTTATGGGACCACCACAATAGTGAGATTTTGCATGTCAGAACGCTGTTCACCTTAACCTTAAACTGAAATGGGTTGGCGTTATACGCCAAACTGAGATTTTGCAAAACCACGCAAAATGAATTTCACGCTATTCGCTACATAAATTCCTTTCTTTAAATTTTTGTATTCTCGCCTCGCCTCTATCTCTTTCGAAAATGAACACCCTGACAAAGATAAATGATGACCCTAGGCAACTCCCGCAACGTGAAGCTTTAGGTGTTGCAGGAACGACAGAAAAAAAAGTTGTACTTAAAAGTGGTTCTATTGTACTAGAACCTTTACTACGGTTAGTATTCGCGTAAGGAGTGAAAAATAGCATTTATAAATTGACCATAAGTGACACTTTTAGTGATCCAAGGCGTAGCTGGGAAGGGGCCGAAGTGCTGGGTGATGTGTAAAAAAAGATGAGTATTAGAAGTAAGTACTGCGTTGAGTATATGTGTGCTGGTACGGATGACCCTGGGCAGGTAAAATGAAAGCAACGTTGCCATGATGATAAAAAGCATGACCTTCTAGAAACAAGTGAAAATTTTACGGGTTACACGTCGATGACGTAGGCCACTGTCTGCTGCTACACAAACCCACCAACATCAACGTCTGGTAACTTGACAAGCAAAACTAATCTCATAGAATTAAATATGGCAATAACGCCTTGACGTCTTGTTATAAATTTTCAACGAAAAGTAACCTCAACGACTTAGTTCCGGGTTGTGACGCGGCGATCAGCACTATCCGTTAGACCACCCTGAAAGATACTCCTTGATTAATCCAAGTACCCAAACTAATTGGCTACTCTATCCTGGTAAATCGAGAGGGCTATGATAAAAGGTATTTGCCATTGCATGACCTACCGATTGGGGAGTGTGTACCTTCTTCCGCACCCCACGAGATGTCAGATCTCATCCGGCCTGGTTACCGGCGTGAATGGGATGGGTTGGGAGATGATACCTTTTACACTCTTTCCTGCATTCTTAAATCCACTAAATTTCGGATATACTTTTTTTATTGTACGTATGCCCACTCCGGGAATCGAACCCGGGTCGCCGCGGTCGAATGCCAGTAGCTCTACCTCTGAGCCACAACCGTGGTTATAATAATTATTTAACCGGCAAGTTTGACTGTGACATAAATGACTTTGACAGGCAATATATACTCACATTCAAAGGTGCGTGATGAGTAATTTAAAAATTAAGGTAACCGGGTCAGTATGATTGTGAGAAAATTATTTCTGCCAATGTTACGTCTGTCACAGTGAAGCTTGCCGGTTAAATAATTATTATTACAATTCTTTGTGCAACCCGACATTGGTCTCTTACAATTTCTCAAATTCGAGAAGGCCATGGGTTCAATAATAAAGAAACTTGGCAACGTAGCAGGATGGGTTGAAAATGGAGAAGGGGTCGGAATGACATTTGACGGTTATTTACAAAATTTACATTTGTCTTTGTTATTCGTTGATGTTTTGTGTTTGATTATTTGTGTCTTTTGCTGATATTACTTTATATTCCGTGTTCTGTGATTTAGTGTGTGACTATTACAAAGTAATTTGTCCTTGTTTTGTTAGGACAGCTTATATCTTAAAAAGGTAAGTACCGCCTTAATTTAGAAAACATTTGCTTACATAAAAAAACCATACACAAGTGTATGTTATAACATAACTACAACACAATTAATAATGGAATAGAAAAGTGATTCTTGTTGTAAGTGGTAGTTAAACCCTCCTAATCAACTGAAAAATATACATGGGTACTGTCACGCAAAATGAGTTTTGTTATCCACCATCTTGAAAAAATATTAAAACTTAAAAAATATCAGGTATGGTATGAAATTACAGGACATTTTATACTGAAAAAGGATATGAAACTATAAGAGATACTATAGTAAAAGGGTGTCAAAGTAGTGTCATTTTGTGGCCAGTAATATTGCAAAAAAATGTTTGCTTTCTTTTTCATTTTGTTAAATGTGTGTTATTTTATAGGGGATGGAGGACTTTCTGGAAGCAGTTATGTTAACTGGTGAAGAAGATGAAGAAGTTATCGAGGAGGGAATGCTTCTTTACCTACTGGAGAATAAGCGGGACCAAGGATATCTACGCGAGGCAAGATTTGATCGTTTTAATATTGACCATCTAGATGATGAAGAGTGTAAAACGTATTTCCGATTTAAGAAAGAAGATATTGTGAAGTTAACAAGACTACTAAGAATTCCTGATGAAATAACAACACCACAAAGGTATAGGGTATCAGGTGAGTACATCCATTATTGCAGTTAAAAAACACTAGTTAGATCCCGTAGAAGTTGTACTAAAATATGTATACCTACATATACTTATTTGTTAGATATACACAGACAAAAAACACTATAACCGCACCAAACTGTGCCTTAGGTAGGAAGATGAGGCTGAAAGGCGCCCTAAGTATATGAAATGTAATTGAAAGCAAATCTCTTATAAATTGTTTATTAAGTAACAAATGTTTATGATTTTTTACATACACTTATAACTAAGTACCTACTTAGAGGGTTAAAATAATTCTTGTTTCAAAAACACCCCTAGCAGACTGGTTTCAACCCTTGTCAAAGAAAAATCAGTAAAATACACATTTATAAAGTCTGTCTGCTGGGGATATTTTTGACAGACAAATTATTTAACCCTTATAGCTGTTTAGGGGATGTTATTCTACTCACATTTGCCAAAAATTACACACAATTTATTTAACCCTTATAGGCATATAGGAGACTTTATTCTGGGTACATTTACCTAAAATTACAAAAAAAAAGCATAAATGTGGGTTTAACAGTCCCTTATAGGCGTTTAGGGGAAGGTATTCTAGGTACATTTGGCAAAAATTACAAAGCAAACCTTACAAATGTGAATTTTTGTAATTTTTCTTTGAAAAGGGTTGAAACCAATCTGCTAGAGGTGTTTTTGAAACAAGAATTATTTTAACCCTTTAAAGTACTTAGTACTTTGTTACAAGTGTATGTAAAAAATTGTAAACATGTTACTTAATAAACTATTTATAAGAGATTTGCTTTCAATTACATTTGATATACTTAACGCGCGAATCCCGTCACGTTTGCTGTCTGCAAGTTTCAGCCTTATGGTGGGAAGTGTATTGGCCCGGCAGTAAAAAAATTCATTCGCCAAAATATCAACAACAATATAGCATGTCGTTTTTTTGTGTACGATCATGTGGCAGCCTGGCAAATACAGTTCTTTTCAAGTCAAATACATTTTAATCATGAAAGGGCATACTTATTATTTAGGATTCATCATATAAGTTATACAGGGTGTGTCAGTAAGGTGTCTGTCTTAGATAGCACCTAAACTATCAAAGATAGGGAAAAAAGTGTAATACAAAAGTTAAAGGGTTTTTTAGGATGCATAATCTAAAAATATTTTATAATATACAGGGTGGTACTAAATAATAAAAAAAAAATTAAAAGGGACACCCACTATAATTTCCTAGAATATGATGCAACGGAATAATCACTTTGCAACCATATTACAATTTTTGAAGTGAAATGCAATGTTACCAAGTAATTCATTTTTTTCCGAAATTTCAGTAATTTTAAGCGAATCGTTTAAAAATCATAGTAACCTGTGGATTAACCCTAGGAAAATATAATTTACATTGCGGGTAGGTACGATATATTGATCTATAATAATGTTTTTTAAATCTCTTACTTTTATACAGAGCGTTTAATATAAGTTGGACAACTCGAGACTGCTTTATTTCAATTTTTTTAAATGGGACCCCCCTATTTTTTTTAAGCAAAAGGATTATCTTTCGAAAACCTTAATTTTTTGTTAAACATGTCATATATCTAAATATCATAGTTTTTGAAATATTTTAGGATTTGTCGTAACTCAGGGTAAAAAACGAAAGTTCGAATTAAACAATTTAGTCAAGATTGCTTTGGAACAAAAATAAATAATTTTCTTTGTCACAGCTGTCATTGCAAAATTATTTCGATAACATTTTGTGCTTTATTACTGTTTAAATTTTAGTTTTGTGAACTTACTTTATCGAAATAGAAAAATATGATTTATGAATATAGTTCAGGAAATTAAAATTTAAACAGTAATAAAGCACAAAAGGTTAGCGACATTATTTTGCAATGACAGCGGTGACAAAGAAAATTATTTATTTTTTGTTACAAAACAATCTTGACAAAATTGTTTAATTACAACTTTCCTTTTTTACCCTGAGTTTAGACAAATCCTAAAATATTTCAAAAACTATGATATTTAGATATATGACATGTTTAACAAAAAATTAAGGTTTTGGAAAGATAAATCCTTTTGCCTAAAAAAAATAGGGGAATCCCATTTAAAAAAATTGAAATAAAGCATTTTTAAAACTCTTGAGTTGTCCAACTTATAATAAACGCTCTGTTTAAGAGATTTAAAGTACCCACAATGTAAATTATATTTGCCTAGGGTAATTCCACAGGTTACTATGATTTTTTAACGATACCCTTAAAATTACTAAAATTTCTAAAAAAAAATTAATTACTTGGCAACATTGCATTTTACTCCAAAGAGTTTAATATGGATGCAAAGTGCTTATTCCTTTGAATCATATTCTAGTAAATTATAGTGGGTGTCCCATTTAATCTTCTTTTTTATTATTTAGTACCACTTTTTAGAACCAACCTGTCCTGTAGATTATAAAATATTTTTATATTATGCATCCTAAAAAACCCTTTAACTTTTGTATTACACTTTTTTTCCTATCTTTGACAGTTTAGGTGCTATCTAAGACAGACACCTTACTGACACACCCTGTATAATAATATATAGAATTGAGAAGGTACTTTTATTTTCAATTAGTACCAAGTACTACTATCATAAATATGTTCCAGACCAATCGCAAATGTTAAAAAACTAAGAGAAAAAAAACCCAAACAGTTTTTTATGTGAATATAAGTAGGTAGGTATATGGGTGTCCCTGGATGGGGTAACATACCACAAATGGACCTAATTTTTTATCTCATCAAAAAGACATTCATTATAAAAAAAATACCTTGTGGAAATATTTAAATTTTTCGATACAGGTGAAAATGTTACAAAATTAAGAGTAAACTACCTTAATACTACATTAAGAAAAATGTCATTAGGAAATGTTGGTTACAATTACCTTTTTCGTCATATTTCAAGATTTAAAGAAAATTAATTTACATCGATTTTTTTCCATATCTAAGCTATTTTCCAAATGTCAGAAATCCAAGGCATGGGCAAAAATCGATTTAAACAAAATTTTCGTTTATTCTTGAATTATGACCAAAAAGGTTATTCGAAGCAACATTTCCTAATGGCATTTTCCTTAAAAATGTAAAATTAAGGTAGTTACTCTCAGGTAAAATTCAACTTTTTTGAAATTTTGACCTCCCTGTATACAAAAAGTTTTATAAAAATAATTGTATAATGACAAATCTTCATTTTTTTAGAAACAAAAGGTTTTATAAAGAAAGACATTTTGTCTAGAAATTAAAAATTAGGTTCATCAAGTAGGAAGGACTCTCAAAATAAAAATTATTTAAAGATCACTCTTTCCTATTGTAGTATTTAAACAAATTTTTATAGTAAGGTATTCATGTAGGGATTACAAATACTTCAATTATAACAACAATTTGTATTTACAAATGTATGGTCTACAAATCAGTAAATGGAAATAAATTATTTATTGTAGGTTTGGACGGACTCTGCATGTTGCTTAGGCGACTGACATATCCAAATCGATTGGTGGATTTAGAACCTTTTTTTGGTTTATCGGCTTCATACCTTTCAGTAATTATAAATAAAGTTATGGAAATTATTGTAAACAACTTTGAAACAAAGTTGAAATCACTGCACAACTTACAATGGCTCAATTATGAAAAATTGAAATACTACTCTGAGGTAAGTATTCGTACTACACTACTACTAATACTTGCATATTTATGAAGTGTTTGTTCTATTAAGCACTTGGCAATGATGTTACTAAAGGTATTCCTCTTAAAGGTTTTGTACAAAATCAAAATTGTAGTTCTTGTTACTGTGTCTGAAACTTTTATGAATTAAATGTATGAAACCCTTAAATAGTACATTGTAGTCCCTGATTTGGTATTAATAAAGCGAGAATGTAACAAACCTTGTACGCAGACAAAAAATATCTTGAAGGTCCCATGAGGCTGAAACTAGCAGACGTAACGGTATTCGCGCGGTAATTGGAAGCAAATCTCATATACCTAAATAATTTATTCAGTAACAAATGTTTACGATTTTTTACATACACTTATAACAAAGTACTTTAAAGGGTTAAAATAATTCTTTTATTAAAAACACCCTTAGCAGACAGGTTGGAACCTTTTTAAAAAAAAATCAGTAGGTCACATTTATAATTTTTTGTTATTTTTGGCAAATCTACGTAGAATAACGTCCCCCAAAGGCTTGTTTTACTGATATTTCTTTGAAAATGATCTGAACTAACTACTAAGGGCGAGACTAAGGGTGATTTTTACACCCAAATTATTAACCCTTATAGACGTTTAGGAGATGTTATTATATATTGTCTGCTAAGGGGGTTGTTAATTCAAGGAAAAATTTTAACCCCTGAAGTATTTAGGTAGTACATTGTTATAAGTGTATTTAAAAAATCTTAAACATTTTTTGCCTAATAATTTATAAGAGATTTGATTTCAACTACATTTGATATACTTAGAGCGCGATTCCGGTAGCATCTGCTGCATGCTAGTTTCAGCCTCATGAAGGTCATGGGCATCAAAGTATGGTAAGTTTTATAATAACATGGTTTGTGAATATTCATTGTTCTAGGCTTACTAGAGTGGGTTGATGTTTGTAATAAGGAAAAACGTGAACGAAATAAGGCAACCCATAGTTGTATTTTTATATTAATGAGACATCAAAACATCTTGAGAATCCGCCATTGCCTTAAAAAAATTAATTCTATAATTTTCAATTTTTCCACATTTTGTATCTAAGTGTTACTGAAGTTCTTCACTTTTTTTATTAATTCCAAAACTTATAGTAGTAACGTAAACAAAATTGATGTTGATGAAAATGTAGCGAAATAATTTAAAGTCACGGCGGACCCTCAAGATTAATGTAAATCATCTAAACTACTTAACTGTTTAATATTTTTCAAAAACATAGTTATAGGGTGACATTCTAAAATTAATTGAAAATATACAGGGTATCCGAAAGAGTGAGGACATGTTTATTTGTAAATGAATAACCCTATATATTATATGGTTTTCTAATCTTCCACAACATTCTACACTTAATTTGTATAAAATGTCAAGTCTAAATTCAATTGTTTTTGAGATATTGACTTTTAAAATATGGCATGACTTTGAGAGGTTGTAGCATTGAAACGGCGCATCTTACAGAAAACTGGTTTTGACTTCTTATATAGTTGTGTTCTATCGAAAAGTTACAACTTCCGGTTGTTAATCATTATACCTTAAAACTGGGATTTTGGTATTACATGGTAAACCGAAAGTTTAGTAGAGAATAAAAACTAAAATAGGGAGGTGAAAAACATTTTTCTCTACGATAAACCATTCCAATGTTACAGTCTGTCAAAATCTAAAAATATCATATTTTAAACGGCATTATCTCAAAAACAATTCAATTTAGACATATGACATGTGATACAAATTATTTCCATTTAAAAAAAAGTATATTGGATGTGCCCTGATAATTTGGAACACCCTATATAATTTAAAATTACTTTAAATTGTAGACCTAATGCCTCCTTATAAGTTTTAACTAAGAAAAAACTAACTTTAACTTATAAATTCTTCAAAGCTTAAGTAGTTTATATGCTATGGAATCCTGTGTCGAGAGCCGCCCACCCTGTATATATCATCTTATAAGCTAACCCTGCTTACAACATACCTCCAAATGAACATTGTTTTAGTAACATTATTAACATGTATTTGACGTTTTCAGACGATTAGTGCAAAAGGGGCGCCCTTGAAGAATTGTTGGGGTTTTATTGATGGAACCGCGAGGCCTATTTGTCGTCCTCAAATAAATCAAGAAGACTATTATTCAGGACATAAGAGGCAGCACTGCGTCAAATACCAAGGCGTTTTGTGCCCTGATGGCATTTACGTCAGCATGATGGGTGCATACAAGGGTCGTAGGCACGATGCTGGTATTTTTAGAGAATCCAACCTGTATCAGCAGTTAGAGGAAGTCGCTGTGGTTGGTGGAGAAAACTTTTGTATATTCGGTGACCAGGCCTATGGAATAAGGCAATTGCTGTTGTGTCCATATTCGGAACGAAATATTAATGTTCAACAAAAAAATTTTAACAACGCAATGAAGCCATTACGACAGGCTGTAGAATGGGGATTTGGCAAAATAATTGGACTATTTGCATTTATAGATTTTTAAAAAAATCAAAAATTATTACTGCAGGAGATAGAGCAAATGTATTTATGTGCAACACTGTTAACGAATTGTCATACATGTATTTATAATAGCCAAACCAGTATTTATTTTAACTGCGAACCACCTACAGTGGAAGAATACCTTATGTAGGTAGCATATTAAAGAACAAGTAAAATAAGAAGGAGCATGACTACAAATTTGGTTGCGGATTACAAATCTGAATACTTTATCGTAAGAGTTAGTTTAGTGAATATTTAAAAAATTATATGTATAATATGATGTAAGTAGTTGTGGACAAATTAATTTTGGCGTTCTCTATTTTAAAGAAATAGTTTCAATTCTGTTCTGTAGCTATTTTCGAAGTAAAAAATTAAAACAGTTTATAAAATACATAAATATTACTAGTACCTACAAGTTCTATAATAGTAACCTAAACCAAGGATTTTCTGAAAAAATTAATGAATATAATTATTACTATTTATGAACACAAGTTAACGATTAATATAGGTATATAAAAGTGTGGAATAAAGACATTTGAAAATAAAAAAACATTTTTTTTTAAACTACCCTTTATTTACAAGTTATTACAATTCACAAGGGTGTTAAAAATGGAAACATACCTTTTGTGGGGGTAAGGAGGCGTGGTAGATACATAGAGATCGGGCAAGTATTACCTATATAACTATTGATACATAAAGGCTCATTTACACTTGGAAGGTATAGTGGCGGAAAGTACTTGACGCCAGTAAACTTACTTTGTGTAACGTAGAGACAAGCCTGCCTTTTAAGTCGGGTTTTCCTCGAATTTACACAAGGCAAGTGTAAATGAGCTTTTAGAGTTAGTAACATATTGGCCATTGCCTTTTTAACTTATGTAGGTTATTTTTTTTATTTATTCGCGAAATAGCTGTGCTTTGTACTCACTTACGCAGTAAAAAATTGTCATTCTTAAAATCAGAAAAGCACATTTGGGCAAATCCAGGTTTAATATGAAACGAAAAAGTAAATTGATCACAAAAGTAAATGGCGAAGCGTCACTACCCCTTACTGTTACAAGATGTTCTATTACTACTAGTAAACAGGCAGCTTTTGATATTACTGTTCTTAAATAAATATTTCCTCACCATCAACCTTTGCAGTAGCCCATTTGAGGTGAAATAACTTATTTAACAAATCCCTGCAATCATTAATACATTTTATTTCAACAGTTTTGCTAGAAGGCTTCAACAAATATACTTCGTTATTTTCCAAGATGGAGACCTAGCAGCTACAAAGATTGATGGTAGGCAAATTTTAAATTTCGACGAGATAATATTTATAATAAGATAATATAGACTTATAGACTATATTTTGTTAAACCTATACATCCAAATGCTGAAACATAGAGCACCATATCTCACCTCCCAAAAGGAATTTTGACCTACAAAACATGCAACATAGTCTAATGCTAAATCACTAAAATTCAAAAAAGATGACATCGAGAATTTCCCTATTAAGCAAATTGGTAAAATTTGAAATAAGGATAAAGAAAAGGGAACATTTTTATACTTTCACTAGCATATGTCCTAATTTTTAACTATAACATTAACAAGGGGATCTCGAGAACGGTAAGAGATACGAAGATGGTTAAATTGAGGCAAAGTTACGTATTTTGGGGCTTAATAATTCGGTGAAAGATAATTATAAGTAATCCGAATGCTTTCGGAGATATCCGAAAAAAAACTTTACTTTACTCCACATGAATACAAATAAAGTAAATAAGCAAATGATATGTGAAGAAATGAACACTTCAATATAATCGCTTTACCTATAAAATTACCTAAATTTTACTTCATTTCATAACATTTAAGGCATTGATAGATAAGCGGCACAAATATAACATTGTTTGCATTTTCATCTATATACAAACTGCAACAAAAAAGCCCCCTCCTTGTGAACTTTTGCAGACCCGACACGATCAATCTTACTTATAGTTAATAGAGGAATAATATTAATTAATTATAATTATTAATTTATTCAAAGTAAAACATACAACAGTAGAACAATAGCTTTGTTCGCGGTAAGGATTATGAACCGATTCGGAACTATTCGCATGCATAGTTCAGATAATTCAAATGTACAGTTAAAGAATTTTGTGATCCGAGCACGCCATAATTTTAACTGCGCGTGTGAATATAGTCCTGAATTGGTTCAGAATCCTTAACGCGAACAAAGCGTATAAATTAATTTACACATTGGCAAGTAAAAAAATTATACTAGTTTAATAACTTTTTTGGATTGTTTTTATATTCTTTGTAATTTTTATGTAATTTTTTTATGTTATTTACTATAATATAGTCTATTTATTTCCAACTGGCACTAAATTGAAAGATATAGACATGAACACTCAGCCTGAACATGGTCGTATTTAGAAAATGATTGTGTCTTGTTTAAACTTGTGCAGCCATTGTGTTATAAATACGACCCTGTTCAGGCGAGTATCCTCTTGTATGTTTCAATTTAGTGCCAGTTGGAAATAAGTAGACTATAAGTCCGTCCTTTGCAATAAAATAAAAGTAAAATATTTTGTTACTCTGACGTTGAAGCCTTTGCAGTTAATTCTGCAATCAGTTTTTGTTGTTGTTCTATTGTTTTCTGTTGCTGGTTTATAAATTTTTTTTCTTCTTTCAGAGTAGAAAGTAGCCACTCTGCCTTTTGCTCCTCCAAGGCCATTTTTCTTTCCTCAATGGCTACTTTGCGTTCCTCCACTTCCACTCTTCTTTCCTCCAAAGCTATTTTTTTCCTCTCAATTTCTAGGTTTGCCCACTTAATTTTATTTTCAGTCTGTTGCTTATTACTTAAAAAATCCATTGCAAACATTTTTGGATTTATTTGTCGTCGGTCTTTTCTATGCAATGGTGCTGGAAAAAATAGCAAGTTTTCCTTAATTTTTCAATACAAGGTTACATGAGGGTGTATATTTTCTGAACAGTATGTAGTCTGCAGATTGGGTTCAGAAGAGGACCAAAGTGAAAGATAGTAAAAACTGAATCACTCAAGAACTTATAAAATCTATTTTGGTCATATAATTAAGGACTATTAGGTATATTTTTTGTGGTGTCGGAAGTAGAGGGAACACTGCTAACCACTTTTTAATTCTCGCAGTTTAGAACGTGCGGAATAATAAAAATTTACCCTTGCCTGTCCCTAAGTTGCCACTTACGAAAAACTCACTTATATATACTATTTTAAATCCTAAATTGTAATTAACTTCTGTAATTTTTAATGTGTATTGTTGCCCGTGCTATCTCTGTTTTCTTTTTACTATTTTTATACTCAAATTATAATTGATTGTTGTGTAGTACATTTTTGCAGAAATTTTAACGTGTGGTTTTTACCGTCACTATATTTTATAACTGCTTTTCTCGTAGTATATATATATATATATATTTTGGGTAATTTATTACCACTTTTACTTGTAAGGGCAATAGCCTAATCCACTTTTTTTTTTTGACGTTGCTATGTCCATGTGATTTTTGCTGGCAATAAAGAATATTATTATTATTATTATTATTATTATTATTATTATTATTATTATTATTATTATTATTATTTCAAATTATGAAAGTGCACAAGTATGTTCCCTTTGCTTTGTGACAAATTCCCCAAAAACAAAATCGTTCTTAATATAGTTGTGAATCTGATCTTTGCCACAAGACTTTTCTTGGCAAATACAACACATAATGAATATGTATACAGGGTGTCCCACCGGGAACCTCTCCGATCTATATATAGAAAACTATACATTTTGAAAATTTGACAGTATGCTAATGCTGATAGGGCTGACCGGGCTAAAATATTTTCATAATGGTGGCACTTACGGTTATACCGGAAGTAAGTGTCAACTTGCTTATTTTAAATGGAATACCCTATATATTATTACATTTTTGCATTCTAAGCAAGATTCTAGGCAGATTTTGTATATCATGTCCTATACCTATATCTAAGCGTTTTTGACATATTTGAATTTGTATGTCAAAAATGATGTTTACAAGCCTTATAATAATTATCAATTTTTTTTATAAGGAAGTCTTATTTATTTAATTTAAGTGGGATTCCTTGTTATAAAGGACCTGCTTTAATAGATTTTTTATAATATTTTGATAACTATTAATATAGGGTGTTTAAAAAATAAGATTAAAAATGAAATTGAAAAAACTGCAAGAAGTCGAGATTTTCAAATGGAAACACCCAAATGTTATAATTATTATTTCTTATTTAGCATTAAAAATAAGGGTAAGTTTGTTAGTCCCAGTTGGCTATGACGGCGTTGAAAAACAATCAAATGCTAAAGAAATCTATGAAGAAGTCATTTGCCATTTTGACAATAATAAAAAATCATACCGGGTCGCTAAAATTGTACAATCAGAACTAGGAGTAACTAAACTTAAAATCTGCAGCAGAATCGCCATATAAAAACACTAAATTGGCAATACATATTTTCGAAAACTAAAAAATGTTGGGATATACAACCTTTCACAAACTTACCCTTATTTTTAATCCTAAATAAGAAATAATTATAAAATTTGGGTGTTTCTATTTGAAAATCTAGACTTTTGGCAGTTTTTTCTGCCCAGAATCTTGCATAGAATGCAAAAATGTAATAATATATAGAGTGTTCCATTTAAAATAAGCAAGTTGATACTTACTTCCGGTATAACCGGAAGTGCCACCATTATGAAAATATTTTAGCACGGTCAGCATTAGCATACTGTAAAATTTACAAAATTTTATACATACATACAAAATGTATAGTTTTCCATATATAGATCGAAGCGGTTCCCGGTGGGACACCCTGTATTTCAAAGCGAAACTTTTACTTAAGTACTTAAAAACACATTTATTTAGTAAACTTACTTAATATGGTATTGTTCCTGTCAGCCGTATCAGTTGTATTTGCTGCAGCTTCTTCGGGTGTATTCGCTACAGGCATTTCTGTTGCTGCCTCCACCTCCCCCTCTGTTACAGTTGTTGCCTGGGTATTTGTTGCCTCACTATGCATTGCATCATATTGCGTGTCATGACAATCGTTGTCCTCTTCAGTATTGTTGACAGCTGCAACAGGAAGGAATGGTAATAATAAAATTATTAAGTTCAAAGTAACTTTTTCCCTTTTTGGCATTGTTAAAGTGAATGCGTTGCACTAAGTAGATAACTACAAATATGACTACTTATAAGCCTGTGTTTATATATTTATATTATTTATTTACTGTACTTCTCAATTGTACAGGGTGAGTGAATGATAGAGTAAAGTTTTTCTCCTTTCTCTTAAAAATGAGATAAATTTTCAAAATAGAAAAGTTGTAGTAGTATAGTTCATTTTCTGCTTTATCTTTAGAATTACATAAAAATTCGAAATTGAAAAGTTGTAGAGATCATTGAGGTGCACATTTAAAAATTATATTGAAGTATATGGGGTGGCCCAAAAAAGCGTGGCGAATATAACCTTCAGCTACCTCCTCCGAATTAACCACTAAAAACCGCGCTATTCACCTGCTAAACGGCGCTTACGCATCTAGCTTTGTTTTGGTGTATCTTGAGTGTAACTACCGACATAACTACACTATAGATTATATGCTTTCTTTCACGACTTTCCACTGAAGTATATAGCTTATAATATACATAACTTTGTACTATTTGCTTTCATTATGTTGTAATATTTGCAGCTATATTGTTGATATATAAAGAACTTACTTGGTGCTATATTCTCCTTATTTGCTGGGCCACAACTTTTTGCTGCCCTTTCCCTAATCTGCTGTCCTAATGTACTTTTTTTCCGTTTTGGAGTGTTTTTTTTTGTAAACTCCCTACGGAGGTCAGCAACTTCTTGCAACAGTTGCTCCAGTTGCCCATATGTTTCTTCAATTCCGGATCTAAAAGATTAATATAAGTATAGTTGTCAGTGCCTTTTCCTGTGTTCTACACTTCACGGTTCCATACTGTGTTATATAAGGGTGACCCACTCTGAACACAGTATTTAATTTTTTAATAAGTATTAAATATTTCTCACAAACAGGGTTGTAAGGAGGCATTAGATCTACAATTTTAAATTATTAAATTATTTAAACTACACAGGGTGTCTCAAATAGTGGGGGCATATCCAATTTTTTTTTAAATGGAACGACATTCCCCTATGAATTATATAAACGCCCTTGGACTTGCATTGTCTTTATTTGTTTTGATTCAGTTTATTCAAGAAAATTTCCAAGCTGTTTTACAGACCACTACCCAACTATGTCTATTCCTAAATTCTAATACCTATTTCATTTTTTTTTATCGAGATGAGCTTTTTTAATACAACAATGAATCTGTAGACTACAAAATGTGATACTATTTGTTTCCACTCCTACTCACTAATTTTAAAATTTTTGTTCAACATTGTCCTGGTCATTAAAACTCTACTGTGATATCTGTTGACTACCAAATGTGATATTATTTGTGTATTTTTAAGACATATTGCTGCTACTGTATGTAAAATCATTTTTTTATTCATTTATTTTAAATCTGTGTTTGCAAATATGGTTAACAACGTAGGTACCAAGCTTATTGGCTTTATTGAATAGGTACATTTTTATCACTATGACATCTTAAAACCACTTCAATTTAGACATAAAATATTACTTTTATACAATATAGGTACATGGAATTTTATAGGGAATAAATAATTATATAATATATGGGGTATCGTCTGTTTGAAGGTTTGAGACAATGATGTTTCTTGAATTAACTGATTCAAAACAAATAAAGACAATGCAAATAAAAACTCATCTATCGTTTATATTATAGGGTGTCATTCCACTTACAATCAAATTCTTGGATATGCCCAGACTATTTGGGATACCTTGTGTGTAGTTTAAAATAATTTTAAATTGGAGATCTACTGCATCCTTATAACTCTGTTTTTCACAAATACTAAAAAGTTTAGTAGTTTAGATGCAAGTATAACTATGTGATTTACATTCCACATGTGGACAGGCAATGCCATATTCCATTTCATAGTAACATTTAATTTTCTCTAATAACCATTAGTTTCATTCTCTATTTTTGTCCTTATACAGAGTGGGTCAGTAAAGTATCTGGCTTTGATAGTGTTTAAATATCCACCATACGACAAACCATTAACTACACAAGGTACCGTAGAGTCGTGTGTCTTGGGACGGTCGGGTGCCTTGGGACAAAACATCCCTAATTTTTCAAAATCAACGTGGCAACATTGCATAAGTAATAGATGGCGCTTATCGCGTTTTGATCGACGCGTCATACATCCCTGCTTGCCTGAGCCGGCTTGCGTTGTCAGTTCGGCAAAGAGTGTTGTACTGGAAGGTCACTTTAATTTAGAATTAAAAAACACGTGTTTAAGTTCCATGCAAAACTTTGAACCATCCAGCCATACTGTAATTTATAACGGAATATTGATTGACTAATACGGTAGGTATTTTATTAAGACATTCTTTTCTGAAAAAAATTTATTTTTTACAAATTCAAATCTTGAAAAAAATTCAAAAAACTAAAAAAAGTGCCAAATCAGTGACGACTTGGGACATGTCCTAAGTCAACTTTATAATGTCGCAAGTTGCTTCCCATATTTTAAAAAATGTTGTAGGTGGATATTCTGCGAAATTTTAATTTTTTTTTTGTCTAATTTTTCAGGAAAAATGGGTAAATATAAAAGAAGAGCAGGCAGTCGAAAATATGCTGATTTTTCGGAGGAAAAGCTTGAAGAAGCGGTTGCAGAACAAAGGAGAAGAGGGACCTCATTTAGGACTTTGGAGGTCAAGTATAAGATTCCAAAGTCTACAATTCAGCGGAAAGTTAAAAACAAACATATGAAAGCTCCTGGCGGACAAACGATTCTTAGTTCAATGGAAGAAAACAAGCTCGTTGAGAATGTACATTTAGCCTGCCAGTGGGGGTTTCCATTAACTGGTCATGACTTGAAGGGTCTTGTAAAAACTTATTTCGACAACAAAGGAATTCAGAAATTCAAAAATGAGAACCTCCCTGGAAAAGAATGGGTTCGAGGTTTCCTGCAAAGGCACAAAGGAGTTCTTAGTGAAAGATGGTGTGAGAATATAAAACGGTCACGAGCCGGAGTAAATGCAGCTACTATTAATGCATATTTTGATGAAATTGAGAGAAGTTTGAAAGGAATAGATCCAGATCAAATAGTAAACTACGATGAAACAAACATGACTGATGATCCAGGAAAAACAAAGGTGATTGTGCGTCGTGGAATTAAGCATGCGCATAGATTACTGGATTCGTCAAAAAGCAGTCACAGTGTGATGTTTGCTGGGAGTGCTATGGGGACCTTACTACCTTTATACATTGTATATAAGGCTGAGAATATTTACAACACCTGGACGGTGAATGGCCCAGCACAATCGAGATATAATCGAAGCAAAAGCGGATGGTTCACAGAAGCATTATTTGAAGACTGGTACTTCACTGTTGCATTAAGATATTTCCAGAAGTTTCCCCAAGATAGTCCCAAAGCCTTGATCGGGGATAACTTGGCTAGTCATTTGAGCATGCGTGTCATCGAAAGTTGTATGGAAAATAACATAAGATTTATTTTACTCCCTCCCAACTCCACCCATATCTGTCAACCTCTGGACGTCGCATACTTCAAACCATTAAAAGTCGCATGGCGAAAAACACTTTTGAGTTACAAATCAAAAAATAGGGGAACGATTCCCAAAGACATGTTTCCCAGATTATTAAAGGACACTCTAACTATTTTAGATCAAGATGAAAAAACATCTCAAAACTTAAAAAGTGGGTTTAGAGGAAGTGGTCTTTATCCTATCGATAGACAACAGGTGCTTAAACGCCTCCCGGAAGCTGTGCCAGAACCAGAGCCAGATAATGCAATTATGGAAAATGCATTTCAAATATTTCTCAAAAATCTATTTACCAGCGAAAGTCAGCCTAGAAGGCTTATCCAGAGAAAGAAAATACATTTTCCGGCAGGGTCTAGTATTACAAGCTATGGTGCGGACGATTTGGTTTCGGTTCCTGAGGACAAAAGCGGAGAGGGAACATCCACACAAACTGAAAAAATTAAATCGGCCAAACCAAAAAAATCTGTGCTGACGGAAGTAGACGAAAACGCCAAACTCATTGCAACAAAACAAAACAAAAAAAACAACAAAAAAAGAATAGTAGAGTCTGATTCAGATGATTCAGAAGATTATTCGAGCCATAACTCATCTGATTCTCCAGAGGTTTTTGATACAGAAGAAGACGAAGAACAATTGGACTTGGGGGTTTTACAAAGAGGTGATTTCGTTTTAGTCGAATTTATATATGAGGCACCAGGAAACAAAAAATCAAATAAAAAATTTATTGGACAGATCACGGACATAAAACCCGGTTTAAATTTTGTGTGCAGCTTCTTAAGAAAGAGCTCAAAAGTGGTAAATATTTATGTGTTTCCAGAAATTCCCGATGTTACCAATGTATTGGGACAACAAGTTTTGTGCAAACTTAAACCACAGTTTGTTCGGCGTGGAAGGCATTGCTTTTCCGTTGAAATTTAGAATTTAGCTTTTCCATTGAAATTTAGAATATTTATTTTGAGTTTTTGTTTGTTTTGTTTTTAAGATTTTCTTTTACTTAGAATAAGTGTGTTTGGTTTCATAAGAAAATGTGTTTTTTTTTTAAATTTAGGGCTCCTACTCAGCATTTGTGTTAAGCTCCTACATATGTATTTTAAGGAAAATAAAAAGTTTTTGGTTTTTGTTGCCATTTTGACGTTTATTTTTGTTATCATGGCTAGGTACATTGGTATCCTTATTTCACTTTAATTTTTTCCCAAATGTTTTTAAAAACGATTTTTTTTGTCCCAAGTAACCTAGCGCAATTCTAACTTGAGCCATCGCTAAGAAAATAGGGGTGTCCCAAGTCACCCGATTTCGGTGGTGACTTGGGACAGACAGAAAAAAAAAATTAAAAAAAAATTATCCATTCCGTTCTAATTTGAAACCTGTAGAGTTGATCTATAGGCCAAGACTCAAAATTTGACCAAATACAAAACTCATATATCAACCATATTTTGAGATATGCATTCGAGAAGTTAAAAAGTGTCCCAAGTCATACGACTTTACGGTAAAGTGTTTATTAAAATGCATAATTTCAAAATATTTTACAACCTACTCTGCTTTTACCAAAGGATATGAGACACTCGGTATAATTTTAATGAATATGATTCACTATTCACTGCACTTATTACAACAATATTGAATTTTCTTACTTCAAATGCCACATTGCAATATTTTTTTTTCTTGTGGGTTACATTTAAAAAATGAAGCAACCTATATAAACCCTACACAAAGACACTTTACATTGCGAGTTGGGCATCTTAACTATTTTCGATATGCCTCTTAACAATTATTAAATGGAGCACCCTTAGCTTATTGTCATATTGTCTTACACCTTTATATTTTGTTACCTATTGTTATACGTACTTCTTATAGGTACCTACTAATGTACTGTCTGAAAAAGTTTAGTAATTTTGTGGTAACTTAGTCAAAATTGCTTTAACACTAAAACTAAATACTTTCATTTATGGCGCCCATGTTATTGTAACATAATTTTTTTTTAAGTACTGTGCTTTTTTTCTCCTTAGGGTTCACTTTCTCCATCAAATTCTCAAATATCCCAAAAATACATTTTTAAGAGGGAAACATAGGTACCTATGTGTTGGTGAAAGGTTACAGGTATGCAATTGTGCTTTCTAGCATATAGGAAAACAAATACATTCCACATAGAACTTATACTGATCGCAACTCCCATACAAGATTAAAATAGAGATACATTTCCTTTGAAGATACCCACACGACATTGTTACACATCAGTTTTATGTAATGCCTACTTTTTTTTTATCACTTGCTTTGCAAATACCTGTTCTGTTTCGTTGTTTCTATGTACTTTAAGTCAGAGCAAAGTTGACAGCTAATTTATTTCACAATACTTTCACCTCAGTTAGGGCAAATCTGAGGAGAAATCATATTTAAAAAACAGTCAGGCACCTACTATATGCCATACCTATGTAACAACAAATAAAGGTGTAATGTAAAAATATGTTCATAAGCCTAAATAACATGGCGCACCATTTACCAATGATTCTACTGGGGATTACGTAGACTACCAGACTATGTGCCATTACACACTAAACAAAAACTTGTATGTATCATGTTAGTCTATCTTAATTTAACTTAGTGATATTTGTCAGCATTTTTTATTTTTGCTTATAGACTAGGAGACATTGTATTTTTTTTTGTTATGATAATACCTGTGTGTTACATTATATTTCATATTAAAACATTATATTGTTCTTAGTATGACAGTATGGACCGTAATTATAAATAAAAAATGTTACATATTTTGCAGTAATGAGCTTGTTTTATAATTATGGCCCAATGTATACTAATACTACTTACTTTTTTCTTTTGAGTCCGTCATTCTTTAGGAATTTCTTTAAAAGGTACTCAAGATGGTCTTTAATTGCCCTTAGGGTAAAATCTTTACCACTAAAAATTTTTACTATACGTAGGACATCATCCCATCTTAGTGGATCTTCAAAGGGGTTGCGACCTAATACTTCTCGGAGTAACATGAGTTCATCGTTATTTGTCCATCTGAATCGCTGTATCTCGATTGCTGGTAATCCTAATTCATAACTACCGGCGTCCGATTCAGGTGGCCCCTCCATTTTATTCACCAAATTGAACAAAAATAAAACACACACCTCTAAAGTTGTAAAACAATAAAAATAGAATTTTAGGTAATCCAAAAAATCAGTTTACAACACTTAAAATAACTATAAAACACTGGAAAACACAGGAAAACACAGGAAAACACTAGAAAACACAGGAAAACACAAGACGAGCAAAGTACTATTAGAAAATGGCGTCCGAAATCCGAAAAATGAGCGTTACAAGCATCATAGATGCGTGAATTCCGGCTGCGCACGCGACGTTGCCGTTGTGCTACTAAAGGTGGTATGCACGGACGAAGTATACCATACACTCGATTCTGCATGTCAAATTATTCGTTTTATAACCTAGGTATACTTAACAAGAAATAGCACTATTAAGTTCTGGAGTACTTTAAGACATGTGGGATTAGTTTGACTGTATACTTTAAGGATATATTTTTTTACTTATTACGTTATGCTTTGTATTTATGGTCCACAAACCCAAAGAGCTATAAGTCTAAGACAGCTTCGAGGAAAGCCTCTATATCTCACCAGTGGCATAGCTATGGTAGGCACCGGTTCAACCAGGGGCGCCGACATATTAAGAAAATAAAATTAACCCCAGAAATACCATTCGAACATGAAGATTGAGCATAGCAGGAAAATATGTATTCATTAATTAGATTTACATCTTTTACATTTTTTGCCCTAGGGCCCCATGACTTCTAGGTACGCCACTGCATCCCACCCTCAAACATTTATACTACATTTTACTGTACTGAATTTTATATTTAAAGTTAATATTTTTGTGCACATGCGGGGGGAGGGGGTGATCGGGAATGATTATTTTTGATACCCCCCGGCTTGTAAATGACTTTGAATTGTATACTATGCAGATGTCACATTATTAGCGACGATTTCTTTAGAAGTAACTTTTGACCGTAGGAGACATTAGGCCCAAGATAATTTACACAGACTTCAAGATAACATACAAGACGAATTACTGTTTTTTTCGTACCTTTTACCTGGTTCAAAGGCCATAATAATATACCTTATTTGTTTCTCAGTTTAATGTTAACTTTTAGTCATGATATCTAGGAAACTACTAAATTTAGGCATAACGTATAGTTAATAAAAAATGTTCTAAATATTGTCATGAAAGGAGTAATTTTTCCCAAAAAATAATAATTTTTAGTTTCATTATTATAAGACCCAGTTTCTCAACATACAAAATATGCTGTCCTAGAAAAATGCTAAGCTTGCACTGTTTATATTACAATCAATAACTCAACCTAGTTCAAGTAATATAAATAGCAGAGCCGGCGCTAGGACAGACACTACAGGTAGAAGTGTAGGTACCAGTGGTACACGCACCACCACCACGCGTCTGATAACCTGGGTCTTCACTCGTCACCCGACCGTCGCCTTTGGGAGCAGCCTCTACATCATATAATGTACGTAAGTTTATACCAAGGTTTAAGTGTAACCCGTTTATTGTAGGTTAATATATTTATAGTATTTTTATTGAAAACCTGTCTACCCTTATTTTACCCATCTGACCCCCCTAAACACAGGCTACGTGACATTTGGTGGTGGGCGCCTGTGTTTTTGGGTGTTGATTTTTTGCTTTGCGAAGTAGCGTTATTGTTATTTGGAGTTTGAGTCTTCTGTTGAGTTTTCTTTTTCTCCTTTATTTTTATCTTATTTTTGTTAATTTTTAGTTGTTGTTCGTGGCATTTAGTTATTTTTAGTGCTTTTAGGTTTTAGTTTAGTATGCGGCCTTTTTCGGCTGGTCGCCGAAAGGGGGGGGGGGGCCTTCCCCCTCTTAGGGTTGTTCTAAAGAACAGTTCATACACCTTGCCCGGTTGCGTTCGCGCAATCTTGAAGAAGCAGCTGGAAGCTCTTCTGGCTGATTGTGAAGACGTTGAGGAACGCTCCGTCTTTAAAGTTCCCGAAGTAAGATGTACTTCTAAGGGAAGATTAAGCCGACGTCAACGTCGGGAATTATGGGTGAATTCCTATATGGGACGCCTCTCCCGAGTAGAAAGGGAGAGACTAGTTCAGGGATTTGTATCCCGAAGAATGAGGAGGCCGGTAGTCTCCAGACACAGTTGTACCCAAGAGTGCAATTGTAATTGTATGTTCCCAGCCATAATATATGGAAAAAAGCCGGGAAGTGGCCAAAGCCAGAAGAGCTTTGGCAAAAGAGTCAGTATGGCCAAGGGAGCTAGAAAACAAAAAAGGACTTTTAAGCCCTTTAATGAAGAAGAGCCACAGTTGCCGGAATGGCAACGGAAAAAAAATGCGGCATGTGGCAATATAGCCACTCTAGTCGATAAAAAAGGAGAAGGTCCTTTTTCTGTTATCCCCTCCTTTAACAAAGGTGGGGTGCGGGCGCAGGTTAAAGCCCAAGTAGCACCACTAAAAAATAGGGTGGTGCAAAAAAAAAAAACATCTGACATTAAGCCAGATCCAGAAAGCCGCAAAGAGGGTTGCGGCTAATATACTTATGAAGCGAGTCACTTTGTCATATAAAAAGACTCCTCTTGGGCAGTTAGCCCACCAACAAGGCGCAATAGTAGATATTGTGTCCTCAGCTTTACCTGATATAAAGCTTTTGAGCAGAGGGGGAGCTCTCTCCGTAATTAGGAACGGAGTGTGTGATAGAATTAAGGTCCCACACCTATCGAAGAGCGAGTACGACAAACAGCGTCGTGCTGACTATGGACTAAGAAAGTCCGTAGAAAAAATTAACCAGTTACTGAAGGAAGCTGGTGCTTATACTCGTATGCGTAACGAGTACGATAGACAGGCTAAGAGAGCCTTTATAAATGATATATTAGGCGAGGTGGAAAAAACCCGCCCCTTAAAAAACGTAGTTCGGAGCTACACTAGAGAAACTACGGAGCAGTATAAAGCTCGCGTAGAAGCGCAATTCAAAAGACGCGCAGACGCCTGGGTTGCAAAGCAAGCCCAGAACTTTGAGGAAAGAGCCAGCAAGTGGCTCCAACGGAATAACGCTGTTATAAATAGGAAGCTGATGCGTTACACCCCTATTGCTTTCTTCTTACAAGTAGCGCAGGAAAAAGACAAAAGAGTCCTGCTTATGAGTAAAGAAATCGAACCTGTTAAGAAGCAGGAGGTTCCCTCTATAGAGGTGTTTGCTCCATTACCAATTAAGAAGGTAGAGGAGGTATCAGCTGAAGTCGGCGTTGAGAAGGCGGTAGAAGAGACTGGTGAAGAGGGAAAAGAAAAAACGGAGCGTAATAAACAAGCGCCGTTTTATGAAAACTTGTTAGCCAGAGCAGAAAACACAGTAGTGTCAATCCAGAACCAATACGACATAAAACACCAGGTGGTTGTAGTGGCGACGGAGAAAGGGAGATTTATGCTTAGTGAAGTTGAAACCGAAGACGCTAAGATCATAATGACGTGTACACATGGACTCACTAATTTAACAGTGCTGAAAGATGTCTATATTGAGGGTAGAGAAGAATTATACCCAATAAGTAGAGTTGTTAAAGTTTGTGATAAATCCTATCATCTCTTTAAATTTAGAGAGGAGGTCACTGCTGGAAAATGGCCTTCAACGTTTACAGGTTGGGCATTGAGATCTACTGACAGGCTTATGTCTGGTACACCAATTTTCAACAAGAGAGATGAACCTTGCTCTGTCATTACCCAATCTAAAGGGAATGTTTACGTCGTTAGCTCGGTAAGAGACTTTGTACTGGACGAAAATGAAGGATGGATCCGTAAGATTTTGCGTCGATTACCGTAAAATTAACAATGTAACCAGGAAATCGTCATACCCAATTCCGTCTATCGACGACATTTTAACATATTTTGGAGATGCCAAGTATTATAGTAACCTAGATATGTTCAGTGGGTATTTTCAGGTACCGATGGAAGAAAATTCGAAACAATACACAGCATTCGTAGCACAAGGACATGGATCCTACGAGTTCAATGTACTAAGCTTCGGGTTATGCAACGCACCCTGTACATTCCAGGCGCTAGCTGATAAAGTATTCCAGGGAATGAAATGGAAGGACGTAGTAATTTACATTGATGACATCTTGGTATTTTCCAAAACAAAAGAAGAACATATTAAAAAACTACGCAAGGTTTTTGAAAGACTAAGGGATGCAGGACTAACCCTCAAACCTAGCAAATGCACGTACGCCAAAACAAAAGTAAAGGTTCTAGGATACACCGTAGGCCAAGACGGTATCTCACCAGATGAAGATAAATTAATAGCGATAAAAGAATTCCCTGTGCCTAAAGACGTCAAATCAATTCAGAGCTTTATAGGACTCTGTAATTACTACAGAAAATTCATACAAAATTTTTCGATCATAGCCCGACCCTTACATGAAGCAACCAAAAAAGAAGCAATCGGTATCTGGGGATCGGCACAACAAAATGCATTTGAAACTTTAAAGAAAAAACTTGTCACAGCACCCGTCTTATCACACTTTAACCCGCGTATAGGATGTGAACTACGAGTGGATGCATCCACAATTGGCATTGGAGCCGTTTTACTCCAAGAGGGACCTGATGCATTACCCCACCCAATAGCTTACATCAGTCGCAGTTTGTCTAAAGCCGAAAAAAATTACGGAATAACCGAACTTGAAGGACTAGCAGCCATATGGTCACTAGGATACCTTAGGCACCTAATATATGGCCGACCTGTAAAAATTGTTACAGATCATCACGCGCTTTGTTGGATTCGTTCCCTGAAAGACCCGACGGGCCGTCTGGCAAGATGGTCTCTAAAACTCTCAGAGTACGACTACACTGTGGTGCACAAAAGTGGATCCGCTCACAAAGATGCGGATTGCCTATCCAGAAACCCGGTTCTTAAGGCAGAAGAAAATTGTGCAGTGGATGTAGACGATATCCCAACGTTTCTCCTAGAATCCTCAGACATAACCCGTGAGCAGGCAAAAGACATTGATATAAAAAATTTGGTAGAAGCTGTCCGTAACCCTAATAATCTAACTTTACCTATAGGTCTAAAAAGAAGGGCAAAAAATTTCCGCATGATAGACGGTGTCCTCTATAAGATCAATCCCCTACCAGAAGGTCTAGAAAATTTACTCGTAATCCCGAAACACCTTATCCAAGAAATTCTTTTTAGCCATCACTGCGACCCACTGTCAGGACACTTAGGAATAGCAAAAACTCTCCATAAGATAAGAAATCGGTACTATTGGACAGGTCTACAAAAAGACGTAGAAAAATTTGTCAAAGGGTGTGTCGACTGCCAGGCCAGGAAAGGTCAGGAAAACAAAAAACCTGTTGGTTTCCTACAACCTATTCCAGTGGGCACGCCGTTCGAAAGAGTTGGAATAGACATTCTAGGACCATTTAGAAGAAGCAAGACGGGTAAAACAGTTATTATAGTAGCTACAGATTATGCGACAAGATGGGCTGAAACAAAAGCCCTCCCTTCTGGAAAAGCCGAGCCCGTGGCAAAATTCATTTTAGAAAATATTATTGCTCGCCATGGTGCACCCAGGTACTTACTAAGCGATCGGGGACAAACCTTTCGTTCAGAGTTAGTAAGAGAACTCACAAAAAGTATGGGCACAGTGAATCAGTACACAACTGCTTACCATCCAGCCTGCAATGGACTAACCGAAAGATTCAACAAAACGCTAGCAGATATGCTTTCTCTTTATACTAACACAAATCAAACAGACTGGGACATAGCACTTCCATTAGTGACCTTTGCCTACAATGCAGCTAGACAAGAAACAACTAAATTCTCACCATTTATGTTAGTATACGGTCGTGAACCAATACTACCAACAGAAGCAAACCTAATGCAGGAAAATATTGCAACAGACACCTTCAAATTACGGGAAATGGCATTAGCAGTTAGATCTGAGGCAATAAACAACATCATGCAGAAACAAATTACCGACAAAAAACGCTATGACGGAAAGCATAGAAACTTAGAGTTTCAAGAAGGCGATAAAGTTAAAGTTTTTACTCCAGTTAGAAAAGTGGGAAGAAGCGAGAAACTACTTTTAAGGTGGTTCGGTCCCTACGTTATTAACAAAAAAATTAGCGAAGTTAATTACGAAATTCGAAAAGGGCACGCCCAAACAGCCAAAAAAGAAATTATTCACGTCAGTCGCATTTTACCATATAATGATCCATGGACACCGGAAGTTATTCCCATTAAAGAAACTGATTAGTAATTAATATTAATATATATTCCTACTCATATTTAGGTCATATTTATTCATTATTTTAGGTTAAATAAAACAATATACATGTACATACTTAAATATATATTCTAATTTTTATATTACTTTCGTATAGGTTTCTTATAATGTTACTTGTTCTGCACCTTTACCAGTATACACAGATTAGAACTCCCAGTTGGAGCATTCGGGCAACCTCTTCCTGCAACAATCATGTGCGAAGCAACTATACCATTGACCTACGTCATCCATATCTTTCCAGCAGCATGGTCAAACCTGAAGTCATTTCTATCAAATCCTAAATTACCCAATGCACCTCAGTACCTTAACCTAAATGCATCAATAATATCCAATTGAACCCTAACAATCCCACACGTTAACATAACCTCAAACGACCAAATCCAAGAAGTTTTAAATTCCCTACACACACAATACCACATCCTATTAGTTTTATTGGCTGTACTTTTCTTTAGCAATCCAAAATCATTTACTGTTCTACCCAACCTTGTTAACCCAGTCCGAGCTGAAAATAGCTACATAAAGCACGATCTTAGGAGCCCTGATCACAGCATTTGTATTATTTTCCTTTCTTCCTTCCTTTTAACAAAATACACAATGTTGTGGGTACAACTAGCCAAACAAAAAACACACAGGACTAGTACAGACGCAGACACAGTTGACCAAAGTAAGACTACTGAACAAAGACAATTTATTCTTAAATTACCAACAGACCTACGAATACCAACTGGCACAAGTCTATCTTGTTCCCTATCCAACTTGGAAGACTGTCAAGTTTGATATGACAAACTATAGACGGTAAATACTTATGTAAAGACTAATATAATCAATGATCTTATTTTTAAATTCAATTTTCTTAACTTAGGTAATGGTGGTACAACAATTTACTGTAAAAAAAAAAAAAAAAAAAAAATGTAAAAAGATATTCATGTGCAACGTCAAAAATTCTTAGTCAGAATAATTTTTTTTTATATATCAGGAGACTAACATAGAAATGTGAAAAAAAAACGATCAAAAAACCGAATTGTATAACCCGTTTTTAACACATATATTTTAGAGGAACCATTAGGATATAAGATGTCATGTTAAACAAATGAAGAATTCGACTACTCCTTTTATACAACAACATATGAAAATTTAAAAAAGATGTTAACCGCGATTTTTCATTCTTTCCTCTATTGATAATAATGTTCTCAAAATTTTATAATGTGATCAATATACTTTTTCTTTAAGTACGATGCTACTATTGTATATTTCAGATTAGGGAGTTAAGAGACATAATGTCTGATTCCGTACGATGTTTGTATTTTTTGTATGAAATGGGGTGATATGAAAGACACTCCAAATAAAATGTAAAAACGAAACAGGAGAACATGGAAGATGGCCTAAAAGCTGAATGTTTACCTTTTTCGCTCACATTGTTTATCGAATATGTATTATTGCGTCATTATGTGACCATGGAGAGTAGGAGGATATGGAAGAGGACTCATCAGAGTTGAATATCCACCTAACCTCATAAACAATTAGTGATTAAAGTAGCACACAAAGAGAAAGACTATATGTACAAAGAGAGCATTATAAAATTAAATATCACTTCTCTAGATCGTTAAAATAAAGGAGTCGTCCAAGTCTCTCATCAAACTATTATCATGTGTAAAAAGGTCTTAAATTTTCTCCGCTTCCCAATCATTATCTTAATATGTAAATTATTTTTTTTTTCGTTACTGCTGGTTTTCTACTTTGTTACATGTACCACACGGAGTCCAACCACTACCAACCCAAAAGCCGGATCACACCCAAAACCAGTTTCCACCCCATGTTGCATAACAACTAAAGGCACGGTACACCTATAATGTGACCATGAACCATCCTCAGCACGACTACAAGGGCACAACTTACTTCCAGTATGGACATGATCAAACATTTTCCATTTGGCTAACAATGGTATAGCCAAAGAGCATTATCAATAACAATACTGCTCTGAAAATGCAACCACTTTCAACTTGGCTATCTGCAACCCACATTGCTCCATCAGCGTAGCCTAAAATAAGTTACGGAGGCCGAACTCACTGGACGGGGGGAAAAACTCTGGCTACATCCAACGCCAGTATCAGCCACCTCCCTAAAGTTTGTGCAATCCTGAAACGTCCATGTACTCTATTACGCTCAAAAAGGATGGGCCAATGGGCAATCATGGAACCATGGGATAATGTGCAATCATGGAACGTCCCTGTACTCTCTTACGTTCAAAGAGGACGGGCCAATGGGGAAGAACTAACAGAACTGATTGAAAAGACTAAAAATGTATCGGGTGTGTTTCCGCGCGAGACTCTTTGAATAAAAGTGTGTTGGAACTTCAGTGCGACCTTTACGAAAGAATATTAACCATTGTTATGTTCAAAATAAATTTGTTTCAAGCATTTATACTGTTACAGATCTGACATTATTGTATTAATTATAACTATTTATTGTTTTCTCTTGTATACTCAAAATATTGTACCACCTCACATTTTATTTTTGTTTTTTATGATGTCTTATATTTCAATTATTATTTATATGAATAAGTTTTAAGCTTTGCAGAAATTGTTACTGTCAGACTTAAAGCTAGGGGCCAGCTTTCATCGGCGAGGGAAATATGTCATGAAAGGAGTAATTTTTCCCAAAAAATAATAATTTTTAGTTTCATTATTATAAGACCCAGTTTCTCAACATACAAAATATGCTGTCCTAGAAAAATGCTAAGCTTGCACTGTTTATATTACAATCAATAACTCAACCTAGTTCAAGTAATATAAATAGCAGAGCCGGCGCTAGGACAGACACTACAGGTAGAAGTGTAGGTACCAGTGGTACACGCACCACCACCACGCGTCTGATAACCTGGGTCTTCACTCGTCACCCGACCGTCGCCTTTGGGAGCAGCCTCTACATCATATAATGTACGTAAGTTTATACCAAGGTTTAAGTGTAACCCGTTTATTGTAGGTTAATATATTTATAGTATTTTTATTGAAAACCTGTCTACCCTTATTTTACCCATCTGACCCCCCTAAACACAGGCTACGTGACAATATTTTTACGATTAAAATAAGTAATACGGGGTGTTCTATTTAAAACAAATATAACTTAAATTCTCCACTACTTTTTGGGCCAACCTGTATATTATAATTTATTACAGGTATGTAGATTTTTAAAAGCCTTACAACTTCTATATAAGAAATTTTTTCTAACTTATGTATCTTTTAAAATAATCGACCGTTCTGGTAACTTTTCCTAACCCGGTTTAGCGTTATTTAACACCTTATTGCACCACGATAAATGCGGTCCAATTGCGTTTCCAACTCGGAATCGCTGGACGCTAAGATGTGGCAACCTAGCATCCCTTATCTCATTAAATTTTTAGAGGATTGAAAAATGGTTTTTCATTTCGGCAAGCGATTTACGGTAAAAGTATTCACATTCTTTCCATTTCTATATTGGGCTACATTAAGGACAAGGATACCAATACACTCGCTTCAACGACTTTTTAAATGGATACCATTGAAATAAATGTACTAAAGCAGTTCACCTTAAATTTTCAGGCCCCGAAACCCATTTTTTCTGGGTTAGAGTGAAATTTTTGGGTTAACGTGAACATTTTTGTGCCTGCAAAATCTCACTATTAGCTAGTTACGGTATACGATAAAATCATATGGACCCGCCACACCCGAATACAAATGCGGTAGACATATTATAGTAATTAGTTAGGGACGGTAGGCACAGTATATCAGAACCGGGTTTATATTATTACTTTGCACATATGAGTTGAAACATACACGTGAACTTTTTCTGTTTTTTATAATGCCATTTATGTTACGATTATGAAATAAAAAAATTATTTATATTTGCAACAATTCTTTTGCTTCCTCCTTAAATTGGTCAAGTTGTTCTAACGAAAGAAGGGCGGGTGTAGCTTTCCAAGCTTTATGTAAATTTTCATCGGTTATAGCTATGATTTCCAAAGAACGTTTAGTGAGCGGTTGACCCTTCCGCCTAGAAACGTCAGAAAATGTAAACGGACCATTGGGGTCTTTCACATAGATATGTTTTCGTACTTCCCGAAATCTATCCTGGAGACTAATTTTATTAGTCATCGTAAAGGCTACTATATCAGCAATCGCACTAGGCGACAACAGTTTATCAGTTTTTGCTAATTTTTCTATCATTTCATCAGTGACAGTATTTTGATAACGAGCCAAATTATCTTTATAAAGCGAAGCGATAGCTTGCGAAGTTTTAGGATAGCCAATAAACAAACCATAGCAATGTCTTTTAATAGCAGGTTCTATACGACTTAATAAATTTGTAGTAAAGAAAAAGAATACGCCAGATTGCTGTACTTTTCCATTTCAATCAAGAATTGTGTCACAGGATTGGTTGCAATGGGACTGTCCTTACGCGCTACTTAAGCTGCTTGAAGTAAGCAAAAACCAATATATAGGTAAGACAAAAATGTCTTTTTTGTGGTTTTTTTTTTTAAATTTTTACATTCGCTGCCTGCTCCGCTTGAGTTTTAACTGAAATATTTTATTTTCATTTTATTATTTTAAATAGTAGCTTCTCATGCAGTGTTATTTATTTAAGCGTCATCGTCAGGCTAATATTATTATGTTATGTTTTAGATAATAATTGTTGGGGCAATCATTGTTGTTGTTTTAGATAATATTTCATCTTCAGCGATCAATAAAGATGTGGTACCTCCCAAGCATGCTGTTATTTTAATGGTTTCTGCTAGTTTAGAACAAGGTAAAACTGATTTGCTGATCTATTTTATTTCTTTTTTATTCTCTTTATATTACTTAAAATAGCGGCTTCCAATACATATTTTACTCAAGCGTTATTGTCAACATTATAATATCATTGTAGATAGTATGTAGGCCGGTAATTGTTATGGCAAGAAAAAATATTGTTGTTTCAGATAAAACTCCAACTTCAACGGCCAATAATGGTGTGATACCTCCGAAACATGCTGTTAAGTTAATGAATTCTGCCAATCTAGAACCGCCGCCTCATCTACAATCGAAGGAAACTTTAACATACTTTAATTCCTGTTCATTCGATCAGACATCAACGAAAACAATTCGAGAAATATATTTTAACGAACCAAACAACACTCAGGGATCTAATTGTTCCAAATCTAGTGTATATCGTGAAACATCGCCAAAAAATGATTTCGATCAACCTTGTGGTTCCAAAACTAGCAGATCTGTCAAATCGGTTAATACGAATTTATTGGAGAATGATTTCTACATGTCATCTTCCGAGTCTGACCCTTATACGTCTAATAACGATGAAAATGATCCTGAATTTGATTTGTCAGATCAGGAACCTGATCAAGAAGAAGTATCAACAAGAAGGTCGCGCAAAAGAAAAAGGAATCCGGTTGCCTGGAGAAGAAATGTAATAAAGACATCTCGAAATAGGGGCAAGGAATATACCACCTGGAAAGATAAACTGCAACCATCCCGTAAAATTAAAGATCCATGTAATAATTGTAGAATGAAATGTAATGAGAAGATTTCTGAAAATGAAAGGCAATCGATATTTAGTCATTATTGGAATCTTGGAGACATCAACAGACAGCGAGATTTCATTTCAAAGGTAGTGCAAAGAAAAAATAAAGAAAGAACAAGAACTAAAAGAAGGAATACGAATATTGCTTTAGAGAGAAATGAATAATCGCATTCTCCAGACCAACAAAGTAGAAGGACGTTCACTTATGATTATTCTTTCATAAAAGATAAAATTAAGGTACCTGTTTGTAAAATATTTTTTTTAAATATTCTATGTATAAGTGCCCAAGTTGTTAAAACTGTGTTTAATAAAACTGGTTGCACTGGTGTGGTTTTCGAAGATAGAAGAGGGAAGGCATGCAAAAACTTGTTACTTCAGTTCATCAGTTCGAGACCAAATAAACTCATTTCAGACAGTTAAAAGTCATTATTGTAGAAAAAGTACGACGCGCTTGTATTTACCTGCATCTCTTAATATTTCTAAAATCTATTCTTTATATCAGGAATACTGTGCTGATAAGAATATCACTGAAGTAGCAACTGAAAGTATTTACAGGACTGTGTCCAACTCAGATTTTAATATGTCATTCTTTCGGCCAAAAAAAGACTTGTGCGATATTTGCCACGGATACGAACAATCGTCTGCTGAAGAGAAATTAGCAGTCGAAGAAACGTATCAACTGCACTTGAAAAACAAAAATCTAGCCAGAGAATTCAAGGATGCAGAAAAAAAAGAGCTGAGGAGAATCGACAGATTTGCTGTGCAGTTTTCGATTTACAACAAATACTTCCGGTCCCAAAGTCGGAAGTTGGATTAGCGTATTATAAGCTAAAATTGTCAACTTATAACTTTACTATTTTTAATCTGGGTAATAAGGAATGCTATTGTTATATGTGGTACGAGACCATTGCCAAGAGGGGTTCTGGTGAGATTGGCAGTTGCCTTCTGAATTTTATAAGGCGTTATATGGAGGAAGGCGTGAATGAGTTTTCATTTTTCTCTGACAATTGCGCGGGACAAAACAGAAATAAATACCTATTTTCGCTATACAATTACATTTCGCAATTATATAAGGTAACAGCCTGTCACAGCTTTCTGGAAAGAGGACATACACAAAATGAGAGAGATTGTATTCATAGTGTGATTGAAAGAGCATCGCGTAATATCCCAGTTTATTCTCCTGATCAATGGTACACAGTTGTGAGAACTGCAAAGAAGAACAATCCGTATAATGTCGTTGAAATAGAGCAAGAAAATATATTTGATTTGAAAGATCTTCAAAGAAAAACATCCATCAATTGGGACAAGGATGAAAATAATGAGAAAGTTTACTGGAACAAATTAAGAATTCTACAAACCCGGCCAGACTATCCAAACATGTGTTTGTTTAAATACGATTATGAAGATTCTGAATTTAAAAAAATTAATTTGACCAAAAAAGGAAAAAAAACAATTGAAATTAACATAGAAGATATTGATCTGAAGCCTAACTATTCTGAAAAAATTCCATTAACGAAAAAGAAATACGACCATTTGCAATTTCTTTGCCAGAAGAAAGTCATTTCATGTCAATATCATGATTTTTTTAAAAACCTACCTTATGACGAAAAAAGAGCAGCCCAAGATTCAGATAGTGATGCTTAAAATACATAATTAGTTACTTTTAGTTTTTAAGATTAAGTTAAATTTGTTCGATTTATTCCTTATTTTGTTCCATTTGTTCGATGTTTCAAAGCTAATATAATATTTTGTGTCTTCCTTATCTTGAAAAACCCTATTTCTTATTTCAGAATTTATTGTAAAAACATAAAAGCTGCAGTAAATGATTTATGAGCAAGTGCAATTTTTTTTTAAAAATAATTATACCTATACCTACTACTTAATTAGATTATGGATGAATTAGAACTAGCCTAAGTACTTGTATGAAAGTATATTGTATGTCCAGTTTTGGACATAGGCTACATCAGTTGAGACTTTACTATTCTATGTCCAGTTTTTTTTTTCCAAAACGTGGCTTCTATCGAGAAAACATGAACTGTAGGAAACGTAACTTATTCAATATGGTCACATAATTTTCTGATAATAAGATTTCATAATATTCAGGGAAAAAACAAAAAATGCTCTCCTGTAAAATTACCATTTTGTGACTTAGGCTACTTCTGAATCCAAGCGACGAAATATGAGAACTGGTCGCTTCGGTTTAACGTTTTTACGCGCAAAATCAAATAAATTTTTAATGTTCTTTTCGGTGCCACCAATATAAGACGACATTAGGTTGGCACTATTTACTTCAATAAATAGTCAATTGTATGACTTTGCTATTGAGGCGGCCATAAAAGTTTTTCCCGTACCCGGTGGTCCGAACATCATTAAGTTAAATGTATTATTCGACGCAAATAAACTAGCTATCAGATCACGAATATCTTCCTGGCCGTGCAAATCCCAAAAGTTGGGTGCGTTCAGTTCCGTCGGCTCTCGTACTGTAAATGCAGTTTGAGCCTCACCGTCCTCGGTTTCGTTGGTCGCCATTTCATTCATAGCTTTATCAATATACTCTTTGTAACTTTTAAATGAAATATAGGTGGGGGCCAATTGTTTAACACTGTTATTTTGAATAGCTCGGGAAACTAACCATCCGATCAACGCCTTAACCTTAGTGGCTACCTCTTTTTCCCTTGGATCTAAATTAGCATTTGCGTACGCAACTAGTAAACTAGCTGCTTGTCTCCATTTAAGTGCGGAATCAGCGTACAAGCCGTTAGTTTCTAGTTGGACCGCTTCCTTTGATAAGACCAATACTTGTTCAAGTTCGGGTGCCATGTCTACTTCCATGGATTTCTGTTGGGACCAAGAACTGGCTGCCATTCGTCAATCAGATCTTATTAATGTGAAGCATACACTTCCCGACGACATCTGCAGTGTGTGTTTTTAAAACTTCAATAGACACGCACGTGGACTGTATACCTAACGAGATCGTACAAGCACCACGTCTCAATGGATTTCAAGAGCTAATGATTCTTTCAAATTACCGCAATGTAAATATCAATTTTATAGTGAGTGCTTTTACCGGACGCCAGGAGATTTGTCAAATTTGTTTTTGTTCTTCGCAACCAGTTACCCACAATTCTATAATCGATAAAGAGGGCATCGGCCTGGAATACTGTTTGTGGAACGAAGAGACCCTAACAAATACAGTATTGCCCGAAATAAACAGTACTGAACTTGTAATCGTATTATATATTTAAAAAATACATATTATTGACACTTTATTATATGTTCTAAATGTGCACCTCCTCGTTCAAGACAGACTTCATAACGATGTTCTAAGTTTCTGATCATGTTATTGAATAAGGGTTGTCTCAGAGCTGCGAAGAAGACTCTAACGGCATCCTTTAATTCATCGATGGTTTGAAAACGGCCTTTTTAGCCATGCCCCAAATGTATGCGTCTGGAGGTGTGAGGTCTGGAGAATGTGAAGGATAAGGGAAGTCAGTAAATCGTGAAATGAATTTGCTTGGAAAATGTTCTTAAATAAATTGACGAATTGCGGCAGCAGTATGGCAAGTTGCCCCGTCCTGCTGAAAAAATTGGTTTCGAAATGCCAAGTTACGTGCACGACAGAATTGACGTAGATCAGGGATAAATCGTGTTAAAATGTGTCTGTACCTCTGTTGATTAAGTGTGACTTGCCTACCATTCTCTTCGATGAAGTACGGACCAATGATTCCGTGTCCGGACACAGCACACCAGACACTCACTTTTGCACTATGTAAAGGAACCTCTTGAACCTCATCGGGTCTGGCAAAGCCCAGAAATCGATTTGTGCGACGATTCACATAGCCTGACAAGTGAAAGTGTGCTTCGTCTGAAAACCAAACATTTTTCAAAAATTCAGGATTTTCATACTGTAACACGAGAATTCTGGTGCAATATTCCACTCTACTTGATGTACCTGAATCACATACGAACATGCACCCAGCTCCTTCAGGATTCTTTGAAAGGAAGTTCTTTTTAAATCAAGTTGTAACGCTGTCCTTGCCTGGCTGACTTTCGGATTTTGTAAGATTTGCTCAAAAACACGTTCATGGTTATTGTTGTTGTTAACTGTCCTGGGACGCCCCGAGTTTCCTTTTCGTTGGCACAATACACTACCCGTATTTCTGAACTTTTCAATAACCTTCAAAATTACAGCATTACTTGGAGAACGTTTATTAAACCGTTGTGTGAATTGATCAGACACGTATAGCAAACTTGCACCATTATGTCGGCCCATTCCGTATGAGCGAAAATAATGCTCTACCAGAAACACTTTCTCCTCTGTACTTAACACCATTTTTAACAATTAGGCCCTACTAATTACTTGTTTGAGGTTTACTTGACAGGTCTATACTAGCTAACTTGAGTGTGACAGCGCACGCATAAAAACACCGCCAACTTAGTTTCAATAATCAAAAGGGAATACGCACATGCCTACTGCTGTCAAGGCCTAAAATTTATCTTTTACTATTGTTCATTTATAAAAGTTTCCGAACGCGAAACGCAAAGTGAAGAGCAATTGAACTACTTGGCTGCTTTGCTTTCCAACACCAGGTTTCCGTTACGAAAACGTTTAATTCTAGTTAACTGTCAGGAATCGAAAGATCGATGTATGGTCATATTTACCCGGTCCCTAAAGGTTTTGTCTGCGTCATTGCAGAATTGTGTAACGATGCTCGATTGGAGATCAAGTCAAGCCGCTAACAACGATGCCACACAAATCCTAGTCACTTTAAATAGTGAAGAATTACCGGCGGAGCATTCTGTAATCGATGTAGGTGTCGACGGTGATGATGACGTTCTTGTGTACGTAGCATTTTAGAAAGGATCTTATGACTCGGTGCAAGCCGTGGCCAATGTCTCTCATATCCATTTGATGTTAAAAAGAAAGAGAAAGAACGAGATTGTGGATCGTGAAAACTATTACGACGAAATTCAGTTTCAAAAGCTTCTAAAAAACATTGTAAATTCGGAACTTGTCAATACCGGACACAAAAACATGGAAGTCCCTGGCGTCGAAGGCGACGACGAAGTAGACCTGTTTTTGGACCAGCTAATGGAAGCCGATAAAACATCTCCCAACCGCTATTTAGGCATTTTGTTTCAAACACTTTCTGAATGCTCCACTAGTTCCGATAATAAGAATGCCCACCTGACCAGAGCGGACTCCTATATTTTAGATTTCATAAAAAGACCGTATTTTCAGAAATTTATATATAAAGACGTAATATTTAATGTACTAGAACGCAGACCACGTTTACAAAAATATTTACTACCCCAACCGCAACTACACGGTAACTTTTTAAATTTTCACGGAATTGATCTGGAATTTTTAAACCAGTTTCGGGTTAACAAGGGGAAGCGTAGATCGGAGAAGTCGTATTTAAATTCTTTTGCCGTAATAAGTAACAACAATCGCCTTATAGTTATGCTTAGTAAACGAGGATTTCAATTTTATGTCTCCTTACAAGCGCAAAAATTTACGATAGCTCAACTATACGAGGAGCCTCTTCAACGATACATGCAATAGGGATTTAACAGGTTTTTGGCACACTTTTGTAATTATATTTCCAACGACGGGTTTTATGAAATTATATTTCACAATAACCAGTGGAGTCTTTTAAGTAGTTGCAATCTTGACGGAACCAATCCGATATTTTATATTTTGCCCAAAGAAATTATTTGTAATCAAATGTTGAAATTACAAGAGTCTAATTCAACATCCTCGTTGTCGTCCGGTAATTTATATCAAAGATATTCGAACTGCGAGGGATGGGCAAAGTGTAAACCGTCAGATTTTTATAAATTAGCATCAGAACTTCAAACGTTGCCTGTACAACACAATAGAGTTGTATATAATGAGGAAATGACGGCAGTACGTGCGCATGGCGAAAAGGCAATATGTTCAGCTTGTACTTACAATAATAAAGTTCTCTATTTAGTAGTCCGAAATTTTGAAATAAAAAATGAAGAGGAGAAAGAACGGGCCTTAATCGAAAAAGAGGAAAATTTAAAAGGTTCGTGTCCATGCGATCGATGTATGCCCTACGTTTATAACCAAAAGCTGTTGGGTGGCAAAAAACTTTGTATACGGATTGAATAAATTATGTATGAAATCTTGTGTTGTTGGGGACTCTTAAATTTTGTGAAATAAATGTTTTTAAATATGAATATTCTTTTTGTAAAATAAATGTTATTAAATGTGAATTGTTTAGCCGTTATTAAATATGAATTGTTTAGCTGTTATAGTATTTTTTATAGTTTACCCGTTATAGTATTTTTTCTAAGTTTAGCCGTTATAGTATTTTTTCATAGTTTAGCCGTTATAGTATTTTTTCATAGTTTAGCCGTTATAGCAAATTCCAAGATTCCAGGTGGTACTTCTCCGCAATCCGGATTGACCTTTAACTTTAGTTTACTAACTGATCGTTCTAATGCAAACAATTCTCCCTTGCTGTGTAATAGTTCTATTGTTTGACGTTCTTTAATTTTTTGATAATATTAGAGCCAATGGCGAGTAAACCATCTGTGGGCATTCCTAGTAAAGGTTCAGGTACACTTGTTTTTGGAATCGGTTTGCTCACATAAGTAGGAAAAGATGGAGAGTTCTGCATCAATTTTTGCGGTCCCTTCTGCGCATGCCCAGGCAGTGCGCAGGCGTGCGTCATATGTCATACGTCATCTGTCATGTCACACTCTTGGGCGTGAGCTATTTAGGCCTTAACTACTTAGACGTTAGCTACTTTGACATTAGCTACTTGGGCGTTAGCTACTTGGGCAATAGTATTCATTATAGGCCTCGTGTTAAGGATGGTGTCATATTATGTTTAGGAAAAGATAACGGCTGACACCTGGCAATTAAGATATGTCAAGGACACCTGTCACCTGTCAAATGCTAAAATTAAAATCTAACACGTGAAATATATTCAGGGTGACGTCATAAGTCGTTTAGAAAAAACCCAAAACCGATCGGCCGACTGGTTTTTTTGAGGTTAGGACTCTTATGCATAAAGGTGGAAAGAAGAAATTTGGTAAGCAGGTATAAGATAAGTATACCTATCGACTAGTGAAGAAATATTTCAAAAATCCCAAGTAATAACGAAACTAGATGTATAAAACCATTAAGTCCTTATCATTATTCATAGTCACCGCTCATCTATATTAACAAGTTAATAGAATTATTATATCAGATTATTACATAATCGGCTAAATATGTCAAAGTTAGCAAAAAAAACACTCGCCTGCAGCTCATCAGATATATCATCAAATGTGTCTTTAACTCGTTAGAAAAAACCAAGATCCTTAGAACGGTTAGCTATAGAAAAAATATCCCTAAAACGTGATGTTTGAGTCATACCTTTTATCTACTCTGTATACTGCAAAGTATTTACTATTCTCAATTTAATTATACATCGCATAATAAAACTGAATGCGAATGCATACAACAGATAATTGCATAGCTATAGAAAAAATATCCCTAAAACGTGATGTTTGAGTCATACTTTTTATCTACTCTGTATACTGCAAATTATTTACTATTCTCAATTTAATTATACATCGCATAAGAAAACTGAATGCGAATGCATACGGCAGATAATTGCATAGCTATAGAAAAAATATCCCTAAAACGTGATGTTTGAGTCATACTTTTTATCTACTCTGTATACTGCAAATTATTTACTATTCTCACACACACACACACACACTTTAATTTAATTATACATCGCATAAGAAAACTGAATGTGAATGCATACAACAGATAATTGCATGGTAAACAACTCTCGCTCTGCTCATTATCTCATTAAATATCGCCGCATCTAACGACTATAATTTAGGCCAAGGAAAAAGCTTGAACATCTAGCGAGAGTTATTACATTTGGAAAAATATCTAATTATATTTCTAGAAGGTGAAAGCAACTATCGAAGTTTCGGAAAAGATATAAAAACAGGGCCAGACTAGAAGTTTATTCAGTTATTATTCGGCAGCCGTTGAAAACAGTATACCTAAAGTGATAAAATTGTAAGTACCTATTATATTCTCTATAATTATGTGTTTTAATTTTTATTTAATTTGAAACAAAAAATCAAGTGTTAAATAAATCAGAGTAAATCGGGGAGGCTAAGATGTATAGTTAATTTTGGTATTTTTTAGTAAAAAACAGAAAATATGATATATTATTAATTGATATGATAATGAATGATAAATTATTATTATTATAATATTATTAAACCTTTTAGCTTTCTCATTCTTAGACGCAAATATTTCTAAATATATTTAATACATCTAAATTAGATAGCAAGGTCAACTTGTTATTGTGCTTACGGATACAGTGGCTGGATAATATTAAAGGTTAAGACATGTTTGAAAAATAATATGAATGCAGTAACTAATTAATATTCAATGCTATGTCCTGTATGTATTGCTAATACGCTGCTAAGATTGCATCATCTTTATTACCTGGAAACATTCTCTTAGCCTCGCCATGTTAATTAATAAACGTATATACTCAACATTATTGCATCATCTTAGGTATATAAATACTAACAGAAACATTTATTCCTCAGACGTTCCCAAGCGTTCATACAAACAAGGTGTGGCGAAAGGATTTGAATTTTTCCTTATTGTGTAGTGTGTTATTATTTGGTAAGTATAGATATTATTTGCTATATTATGTCAGTGTATAATTATTTAAAAATTGACGATTTTGTAAAATATAAGTGCTAAATAAGCTAACATGGTGATCTATATATTTGATATTTATTGTTATTTCAGTGGTACGACGTTTAAACTGAAACAGAATAACTGAGGTTATGTTTGTTTATAAATCTGATAATTATTGAATGATAAAAATACTTTATTAGGGATTAAAACAAATCATTATATTATTTTTAGAGTGAATATTGCTCATTAGAGAATACAGAAGGTATCTGTTTATATAGACAATAATTTCTATTTTGCAGAAAATGTTTGTTTGCGAGCATTGTCAGCGTTCATTCACCACAAAGGGTAACCTCAAAAGCCATGGCGATTGTAGACTTACAGTTCCAGTCTGCCAAACTTGCAGGGAGAACTTTAGGTCAAGGTGGGCTCTTCGACGTCACCAACAGGAGAAGCATAGAGCCCCCAAAAGACAAGCGACGTCCTCGCAAGTAGCCAAGGCTAAGAAGGCTAGACTCGTTTCGTCCGATGGTAAGTTATTGCATTATGCTTATATAAAAGCGCTAACGATAATAACTGGTTCTTAAGTGTTAATAATTATTTTAATTTATTCCAGAACCATCAACTTCAGGTAAAAACATCATTCCGAAGCCGAATTGTTACCTACCGACTTTTTTCAAGACAGGACCCCACCAACGTATCCTTGTTCTTAGAACACTTACGGGAAAAGTTCTTAAGGTTGGTGGGAGACATCCTTCAAAAATATGACCAACTGAAAGTCGGGGTAGAGCTTTTTGGCCGCTTTCTCCTGCAGACGAGCGAGTCGTTAGAGGACAAGTCCTTTAACACTAAGTATGTGCTGGTGAATAGAGCGACAGACCTGGAGAAGCTGTTTGGACAGTTTACTGCCATCCTGGACCGTAAATACCCTGAATTTGCGGAAAAGGACAGTGGTAAATAATATTACAAGCGTTTAAAAAATATTAACTAACACATTTTTACATCATTATACTTAACAATGTTTCTATTGTTACAGGGTGGACTCTTCAGCAGCTCCTGCACTTAGAATTAGGAATTAATAAGATCAACCCTCTAAAGGCATCATCATACATCCCACTGCCAAAGGAGATCGATGCAAAGAAAGCAGTTCTAAACATTCAAAACACTGATCAAAAGTGTTTCATGTGGTCAGTCTTGGCAGCCTTACATCCCGTAGATCGAGCTCAAAATGCAAACAGAGTCGCGAACTATATGCTTTTTGAGAACGAACTGGATTTCACAGGTATGGAATTTCCAATTAAACTTAGCGACATCGCTAAATTTGAACGACTCAATAATATTTCCATCAATGTTTATGGACTTGAAAAAGTTTATGAAAATGGTAAAAATAGTATTGAGGTTGTAGGTCCCTTATACTTTACTACATCTCTCAAGGAGAACCATGTAAATTAGTTATTAATCAGCGATGATTATGAAAATAGTCATGACTGTTTAATAAGAAACATGTCTCAACTGATCTCAAGACAGTTATCCGCACATCAAGGTGCAAAGTATTTATGTGATGTCTGTTTGTCGTATTTTTATTCAGAGCAAAAATTAAAAGCTCATCAAGAACATGATTGCGGACACGTTTTGGCTAAAGTACCGACAACTGATTTAAAAAAGAATAAATACGGAGAAGAGGTCCCCGAGAATATTTTGAAATTTACAAATTTTGAAAAGAAATTAAAGGTACCATTTGTTGTTTATGACGATTTCGAGACAATCCTTGAACTTATACCTACAGAGGAAAATGAGTTGGACCCTGATACATCCTATACCATGAGGACTCATAAACATGTGCCCTACTCATTTGCTTACTACATTAAATGTGACTTTGATGATGCCTATTTAAAGTACCAAAGTTATAGAGGACAGGACGCACACAAAGAATTTGTAAAACGGTTAGATGTTGATTGTAAATCAATATACAACCATTTTATGAAGAAAGTGGGCTCTATCGCGGTCCAAGTCACTCTGTATGTAATCTAAATTATAAAATCCCCAATTTTATTCCTATTTTCTTCCATAATATGTCCAATTTTGATTCCCACCTGTTTGTCAAGGAATTGGCTTGCGATGAAGAAAAGTTGGACGTTATCCCTCAAAATAAGAAAAAATATATTTCCTTTACTAAACATATCTTGGTGGATGACGTCGAAAACAAGGAAGGGAAACAACGACAGGTATTTTTAAAAGTACATTTTTTGGATAGTTTTCGATTCATGGCTAGTGGGCTAGATAAATTAAGTCAAAATTTAAAATCAGAGAAATGTAAAACTTACCTATTTACTATATCCACGTTTATTTGAAAAATGTAGGTACTCCGCAAAAATTGAAATAGCGATCTGTTAGCCGTTGAAGAAAAATGGTGGGCGGTTTCCGCAAAATAATTCTTTCCGGGCTAAATGCTTTGTACAAAAAAAGTACGAAAAGTAAAATAACCTGGGTGGAACTATTTAAAATATGCTGCAACCGGCAACTGCGCTTGCCTCAGGTGATTTCTCGCCGTGGGGCAGTGATTGGCGGCAGAAGCATTTCGAAGCCAGGCAAGAGCCAGACACGTGGCTGGGGTTTCCTTTTCTTGGCAGTAACTTTGGTCATAAATAGGAGTAGGCGTTGAAATTGCCAAACGACAGCCGATCTTTTGTTTTTATAGTGACCTTGGGACCATAGTTTAGGTTTCAGTTCAATAAGAATATGGTAATTAAGTACCTACTTTTGTAAGAAGTTGAAAATTGTGTGTGTGTACTTTTGAATCTCGGTTGCCGAAGGTAAGTCAGAGTCCACGTACACCTAGTTTCACGGCTAACTTCCAGGTGAATAAAATAATTTTAAATTTGCTGCAATTTTTAGCCGCAACAGCCTATATATTTTCGGGTCGTGAAACTTCGTCTTTTAGCGTCTTTACAAATCAATAGTATGCGTAAGACAGAGAAATAAATGCCTTTGATCACTATTAAACACGATATTGTGATTTAATGCTTTGCAATGAATTTAAGAGAGCCGCTGGCAATAGGTTGCCGTTAATTAGGTCACAAGAGTGGGGGAGAGGGGTATAAGGGTTTAATTGTTCGTTGTTTGAATATTAATAATAAATAAAATTAATTGCTATTGAAACCAAATTAAATGTTACGCAAAAAAATCTATTATCAAAATTTGACACGTGTCAAATTGTAATGATCGACGACATTGATACAATGAACTATACGGACGCAAAGACAACAGCAAAGACATTTCCTGAATTAAATTATGATAGGCACCCTGTTTCTTTCTAAATTGAAAAATCTCGCAGGTTTCTACTGACCTATGTGTTTTTTTGCTCTATTTTTTTAACAATAAATAGGCAGCGATTGCTTGTCTTCGTCACCAATGCCAACATAACAAATTTGCATGGTTCATTTGGACGTTTCCTAATTAAAGTTTAATCAACAATGAATACAGTGAGAAAGCCCCCCCCCCCCCTCTAACTCCTAAATCGTTCAGTATATTTTAATAAAATTTAGAACAATAATATTTGAAGGTAAAAATAAGAACACAAAGTCTTCCTCCACTGATATATTATAGAAATATTTTAATCAACTTCTCTACGTGTTTCGAATGCAGAAGCATTCATCTTCAGGAGAAAAATTAAAAGAAGAAAAGAGCAGTAGATATCACCCTATAACTGAGCAACACAATTATAGGTTCGGTATAAAATGAGTGGAACGATGAGGAAACCTTTTCCTCATCGTATTTTTACCTTCTATATTGCCACCCCACTTTAAGTATGGACTATTTCTTCAAGTTAATAATATTTGAGTAACGTCGGGTTGCACAAAGAATTTTAATAATAATTATTTAACCATCAAGTTTCACTGTGATATAAATGACTTTGACAGGCATTAAATAGGTACTAACATTCAAAGGTGCATGATTAGTAAATTAAAAATTAAGGTAACCGAGCCAGTATGATTTTGAGAAAATGGTTTCTGCCAATGTTACGTATGTCACAGTCAAACTTGCTGGTTAAATAATTATTATTAAAATTCTTTGTGCAACCCGACATAAGTCTTGCATTTTTTGACATACCAATGACAGTTGTAGATTTCTAGATGACATCTGGGTCTGCTTTTGGAATACATTCTTCTACTGATACCTCATTTTAATGCTTAAGACATTATCTAATTTAAAAATAATAAAAAAATTTAATAAAAAAAATTAAAATTAGTTTTTGCAAAAAATTTCGGCATATTTTGCGTTCCGGATATCATTCATTGAACATACGAACAGCAGCTTGGTAATTTCGACTAGCTTCGCCAAAAATAATAACCGCTTCAAATTTATCTACAAGCCATTTGAGACAATTTAGGGCTAAGAATATTTTATGTCAATCAGTCATTTAAAAATATTATGACAGCAACAATAAATAGTCATCTAATAGGTAAAAAAAATCTGCATAAAGTAATTACAATTTTTTTTTAATAAAAAAAAATATTAATTGGAGAACCCCATTTTCATTTAAAAAAATATTCCAGAAGTGGACCCAGCTGTCATCTTGAAATTTACAGCTCTCATTGGTATGTCAAAAAATGTCAGACTTACTCAAATATTATCTTGTCTTGGCCTCCTAAGTAAGTAATCGAAATGAATAATAAATCTCAACTTTTAAACTGTACCTCCCTATTGTCTAAAATACTATAAAATAACCTTACCTCACTTTCGATCTTTGTCACAGTCAATCAACAGCCAAATTATTATTTAATTTTAACGATCGCGCAACAACGCTTAGGCAGGCCGACACTATTTAGTGGACCAGCGCAAACATCGGGGCAGTGTTGCCAGACTGGTCAACGAATTATTCTGCGGAGTGGATCAAATGCTGAATTGTATATCAAGGTTGTGTTATCAGATATATTTTTATTGGCCCCTTGCCCTTACTTCGTCCTTATCAAGAGTTTCAGAAAAAAATAAAATTCTGAATATTTTCATTTTATATTGTTTTTTAAATCCAATTGTTACTTATTTATTAAAAATTCTTTAAAAATCTGCATATTACAAAATGATTCTACAGCTTTGCAAATATGCTTCCAAAAATCTGCTAAATGTAGAAAAGTCTGGTAGGTATTTATACGGACGATATAATTTGAAAAATAATGCTAATACGAAATGATTCTCCAGCTCTGCAAATAGATATGCTTCCAATAATCTGCTAAATGCAGAAAAGTCTGCTATTCTGGTAGGTAGGTAGTTGTTTATACGGACGATAATTTGACAAATAATGCTAATCGACTTAAGATAGGTATATAAGTACTACGAGATCGTCTCAAACTGGGGGATTTGCTGAATGCGAAAAGTCAAACCTTATCGGAGTATGTGGTGCCGACCCGGTCATAATGATTTTGCTCCAATATTGACATATGTCTTTTATTGTAAATTAAATTAAAAATTATTATTAAGGAAACTATTTTAGTATTTATTAGCATGCCTAGTTTGAAAGCGTAAATTAATTTACGTGTAATGTTTACCGGTAGCTTAGCGATAGACAGGAAGACATCAAAACGGTAGATACACCGCTAAAACTAAAGATCTGGCAACACTTATCAATATTAAAAACGTCATTGGCTGGCTGCATTACATTCGCTTCTTCCCAGAATTATATTAGTAGTCGGTTTTACTCGGCTGTATATATAGTGCGTATCATATGAACAATTCACCAAATTTCGATATTTCCACCTGGAAGTTAACCGTGAAACTAGGTGTACGTTCAGCCTATATGTAGTATTTAGCAGGAAAGAGGTAGAGAAATGTGAAAAGATATATCGACATAGTTTATAAAAAGTACAAAAGGTTTGTTTTTAACAAATGCTTTCATTGCTTATTTTGCTTGTAGATTTCGTCCAAGTAGATAAGCCTCCTTGGTTGCCATATAGTACCTACATATATCTATATCAAACATGAATAAGAATAAGCCTTTGAGCGGTGCGCAAAAGCGAAAAAAAGCCCGGGAGTTAGAAGCGCAAAAAGCAAAGCTGCCTAAACTTACGCAGTACCTTCACAAATCAGACAACTCGGCTTCATCTTCACATACTGAAACATCTAGCGACACTGAACTTCTTCATGAGCCAAGTAAATAATGCCATTTTATGTTTTTTGATGTTTTCTATTAAGAAAATCATATACTTTTTAGGTACTTCAACAAGTAACTTAGAAACAGAAAAATCAGACAATTTGGCATTGTCAGGTTCAGGGTCTTCGACAAGTGCTTTAGAAACAGATAATCAAATAGAAAACAGGTCTACCGAAGATTTGGGAAATATTCTGAAGGAAAAATACCCTACCGACTTTGCTTTTTATCAAAACCAAACTGTTTTAACTGCCGAGAATAAAACTTTCATTGTAAAATTAGGCCCATGTCGCCCGAATGGCCCATTTCAGAAAAATGCCAATGGTCGTTCCTTTCACACGTTTTATTACTCAAAAACTACAAAGTCTGGCGTAAAAATTGTTAGATCTTGGCTATGTTATTCTCCCACTTTACATAAATGTTACTGTCAGCCTTGTTGGCTTTTTGGAAAGAAGGATTTTAAAGAACAAGGTTGGACCGAAGGGTATTGTGACTGGAAGCACATTGGGCGAGGGATTGATTGAGACACGAAAATTCGCAACCACATAAGGACGCTTGTTTTGCTCTTAAACAATTCACGGCGCACAACACTGTAAATGAAGAACTTGAAAAACAAATTCGGCAAGAGGAATCATATTGGAGGCAAATAATTCATAGAATTATAAACGTGACATTAACTCTAGCAACGGAGGATATCAGTTTACGTGGTCACAGAGAAAATGAGGAAAGTGAAAGCAAGGGCAAATTTATTGCAATCATCACTCTATTAAGCAGGTATGACCCGATACTTGCTGAACTTCTATGCAAACCCAAAGGAACTATAAAGTATTTAAGTCCTCAGATACAGAATGAAATAATAACGGCCATAGGAGAAAAATTAAAAAAATATATTTTGGAAGATATTAGAAAAGCACCTTTCTTTTCTTACATAACCGATTTGACTCAAGATATATCAAAGCTAGACCAACAAAGTCATGTTTACCGATACATTACCGTAGAAAGTGACGAAAATGATATACCAAAAAAATTGATCATTAGCGAAAGTTTTGTGGGCTTTGAGGTACTGGATGGTCAAACTAGTGCTGAAATGGAAGAGCAAGTGTATAGAAATTTTCAAAGTAACAACTTGGATATAAAAAAGTTGAGAGCGTTGGGATTTGATGGCGCTGCAAATATGAGTGGTGTGTACAGCGGTTTACAAAAACGAATTAAGGATGTGCAACCCCTAGCTTTATATGTTCACTGTGCGGCGCACAACCTTAATCTAGTCATTAATGACTCGATGAAAAACATAGCTGAAATAAATTATTTCTATGACAAACTTCAGAGTCTCTACGTATTCTTTGCGAATAGTATTAAAAGGTGGGCACAATTAAAAGCTGAAGGCACCACTAAAATTTCTCTCAAGAGACTCTGTACTACTCGCTGGTCGTCCAGGAATGATACCCTCTTGGCGCTACGTTTGCTCTACCAAGATGTTATGAAAGTGCTGTCATACATTGCATTGATGGGTCGTAATAGCGGCGAAAGGAATGAGGCAGCTGGAATTCTGAAATATTTTCAGAAATTTGAGGCAATATTAATTTTAACCATTGAAGCCAAAATCTTAAATTCATTGAATACAGTATCTACCCTTTTGTAGTCAATCGATTGCGAGCTTAGCGTTGCTGTAGATTTACTTGAAACTGCTCTAAGCACGTTACAATAAATGCGTGCAAATTTTATAGACATTTTTGAAAGTGCAGGTGATACGGCACGATCTTGGGGAATTCAACCAGTGTTTGAAAACAAACGCCTGAGAAAAGTTTTCAAATTTGCTGACGAATTAAGTTCTGATGAAAGATTATCAGATGCGGAATCCTATTTTAAAACGCAAATATTTTATGGAACATTGGATATAGTTATTCGCCAGTTCGAAGTGCGATTTAGGAGTTTACATGACATTGCAAGACTTTTTGCACCGATTTTTCCTCAAAATATTCGAAACCTATCGGAAAGTGAACTTGAACAGTTCGCTTTAAACTTGGTAGAAAAATATAATGACGATTTATCAGTTGACCTTGCGAGCCAAATTGTGCAACTAAAGCTATCATTTGGCAATAAGCTAATTGAATTGAAAACTGTTCACGATTTTGCAAAATTCTTAATAGTCGACAATTATCTGCTAGCACCAAATTTTTCAGAAGTTTATACAGCCTGTATGTTGTTTTTAACTCTGCCGGTGTCAGTTGCACAAGCAGAACGTTCTTTTTCTAAGTTGAAAATTATTAAAAACCATATGCGAAGCTCAATGAGTCAACATCGCTTATCCAGTCTTAGTGTAATATCTATTGAAAAACGGAAAGCTAAGGCTTTGAACATCGACGACATAATTGAATCCTTCGCTAGCGCTAAAGCAAGGAGAAAGATGTGAAACATAAACGTTAATTAACTAAAGAATTTGTATGTTAATTCGAACTATCTTTCAATTTTTTTTTTAAATTTATTTTGTAAGCCATATGTGAAACTAAAACTACTGACAGCGTTAATTTGAATTGTATTTGAAAAATGTGTTGCCTACCTTTTAAATTTTTTATCTGACTAAGTTACGTATATATACCTAGCAATGTCAATTTAATAAAAATATTTCAGTTGTTCGTTTTTTAACCAAAATTCACATTTATAAATTCTTGGCGCCGTGGCATCTTTACCCCTCTGCTGCCACAAGTGGCATGTAATATTTGCATCTCAGGTCTAGGCCAGTGTGCGAGTATGGTTATCGTAATTGGGCCCCGCCAAACCACTCTGCCCCCGGGTCTAAAATCTGAAGTTACGCCACTGGTAACAACAGATAATTTTTATGATGATATGACGGCAAATTTAAGTAGATTCGATACTTCCAACTACTCACAAGATAACCCACATAATGTTCCTGTAAACCAATCTATACTTGGTAGAATGAAAGATAAATATGCAGGAAAGATTATTTGGGATTTCTATGGAACCGGGGCGAAAGCATATTGCGTTAATGTAGAGGGAAAAATGACTAAAAAAGCCAAAGGGGTTCCTGACTACGTTACCCAAAAAGAACTAACTCTTGACGATTATAGAGAAGCGGCTGACGTAGAAGGAACTCAAATTCATCGCAAAATGAACACTTTCCGTTCGCATGAACACGATATGTATGTCGAACTTAAAAATAAGGTAGCGCTGTCATACGCGGACGACAAGCGCTTCATTATACCCGGTTTCGAACACACGCTTGCTTGGGGTCATAGAGATATAGTATTGTATGAGGAATCATTGGAAATTCCATGCGCTAAGACTGATTAGGGCAGCTATTTTTGTTTCGACCCCCTTTAATAGCTGATGCCTTTGGAGGGCTGTGATATTAGGTTAGGTAGTTATAATAAAATTATATTTTAGGCTATGTATTTATTTTATTGTTATATTTACGGTATTATTAATATTGCATTATTTCTATATTAAAGACATGTATGTATTTATTAATCGACACCACAGATTTGTTTTTAAATAAACAGGTTTACTGTTTAATTATTGTCTTATTTCACCCAAAAATAAAACACGATACTTGGTAGCAATAATTTATTGATAGTATTCATTATTAAAGTTGATCAATGTAATAACATGCCTTGAAAAGAACGTATCAGCTTATCGGTCCATCGCAACAAATATTTGTCGGTCATGGCGTCTTCAAACTTGAGGCTCCGCTTCTCACCATTTCGATGAAACACTAGAGTATACTGTCCAATAATCATAAAAATATCCATCCAATGTGCGTTGAAACAATCTAAAGTACTTAAGAATTCTTCAAATTCACTATTTGAGAAATAAATCTTCCCATATCCAATAGTATCCAAAGTGACTTGTTTACGTTCTTCTTCTGTTGTATTAAATATAACGGTGACGTAATCATCAATCTCAAAGACTTTGATTGGTTTAATTTTGCGCTGTACTCCATCATCCTGCTGCCATCGAGAAGGAGATTCAAACTCTTTATCCCAAGCGGAAGATGAAGAGGAGGCCGCCATTGATAAGTATTAGAGGTTAAGTTTTAACAACTGTCTAACCAAAAATTTATAATCTTCGTAACACTTGATATCTCTTTTCAGCCTACGTATTTTTCGTAGATGTTCTTGGAGTTTAACTCTAAGATCGACTGTCTTGGCCATGAGCTGGACATTAAATGACTAAATTCTCATAGAACTCTTATTAATATAAATAAAAACAATGCATACATTTTTAATCTTTATTTAGGTAAAAAATTATAAATATAGTCATACAAAATATAAGCATTCTTAATACTACAGCTACATACATCTAAACTATGACAAGGGCAATCAGTAATACCTCTAGATAATTTGGGTACGTTAACACTATCTCTAATAAATTCTAAATTAATAATATATGGTAAATTATGTTCTATATCTAAAAATGTCTTTGTTAAAAATGCCTCTTTAACATGCCCCTTGACATAAATAATGTCCGCATCTCCCAGGTCATTGCGAATAATTGTATAAAGTTGGCTGTAGTCGGTTGCTCCATAATTGTAGTAGAGACCATGATGATTCCCATATAAAAATAATACTTGTTTTTGACAATCCTCTGGCAACATGTAAAACGGCTTAGCTGGTTTAAACAGATAACTCTTCATTTGCTTCCCATCATAAATAGCCAGCTCCTTGGCGCAAAAGTCTGGGATGCAAAATCCTTGAACATCTACTACAACCACCTTCATCTTGCTGGGACTAAAGAACAACTGACTACAACATGTCTCGTACTTGACCAGTTAAAGCCTGATACTCAAGAACACGATCATGCACAATAATACAAAAGGCTCGTGAATCCGCAGAAAAGTTTTCAGAACTTTGAAATTCCAACTTGACATCAATGGTGTTACTCTTGATGGACTCATTTTGCTTTGTGCAATCAATAACAAAGAGGGCTCTGCTTACAAAAGTAGTAAAGTCTAAAAGTGGTTCACTCTGCTGTTTTCCTAAATATGTTTTTTGAAAATCCATATACATCTGATAAGCCTCGGTAAATCGGCGGTTTTCAAAGTTTAGGTTTAACGCTTCGTAGGGACAAACCTCTGAATTAAGATGCAACTTGACATCAGTCACCTTTAAATTGTCAAAATAAGTAAAATCGGCTGTATAGCTGTCTTTACGTTTCTTCATAAAAAATACAATAACATATCTTGCTCTCTCAGACATGGTCTTAACAGTCTAAATATCTCTCTTTGTTGTTCGTAGAGCAGGAAGCTCATGTATCTCCCAGTTTCTAAACGGAATAAATATTGATTTATTCTTTGCAATTTCATCCAAAAGACGTAATTTAACTGCATCACTAGGATAGATGTGTTTAACTTTTAACTCGACAGTTTTTAATTTAATTTCAGCCTTCTTATCTCCACTGGACTTGTAACAGTTGTCATCATGTCTGGCTCGAACCAGTTTAATTTTCAACATTCTTATAATCGGCAAACACTCCAAACAGCATAGAAAGGGGAATGCGAAAATTAAACTCTTTGGAGGTTTCGTCCAAGGTCTTGATTGCTACACTAGGCCAGTTCCAACCAGCAATATCTAATGCACGACTCTCTTGATAGTTAAGACACAGCAAATTCTTAACTGTACAAACTATTCCAGGATCTCGAATCTTTTCAATTTCTTTACCATTCACTTCATATGATATGTTGTCAAACAAAAATGCTCCAGCATTGTTGGTTAGGTTACAATCGCCAGTCTTACCAGCAGTTGTTTCCTCCTTAAATGTTCCCTCTATGTAGAGTTGAGCTTCGCTCATATCCAAAAACACATCTTGCTGATTAATAACAATCTCAATTTCGTCATTATTATTAAATGAGGTGGTGAATGGGTGATAAGTATGCCATTCTTCACGAATGACCGACGCATCACTCTTAACTTGATTAAATATTTGAAGTTTTTCTGACATGATGGCGATAGTGTGGGCCTATAGACTGTAAATACTCTATATTTGAAAACGTGAGTGATCACTTTGACTTCTGGCTGCAGACTGATTGACCAGCTGATGCGTTGGTGTTTAAATAACTTTTACTATTAAACACTAACCCCATCTCGTCTAAGTTCTAATCTGATTACAACTTCTTCACCTCTAAAATTAACTGGGTTTGATTCTTGGTCTAGTAAAGATAACGTAATGTTATATATTCTCCTCTGGTTCACTGGTAAATAAATTAAGTTTCTTGGTTCAATATTTATGCTATAACCAGAATCCACTGTTGGCGAAAATTCGTAGAGAGTGTGCGATGGATTATTTGTATAGTACGAACCGGAAATAATGTTACACTCTACTCTGATGGTAGCAACTTGTATAATTTCAACTGGTAGATCTGATTCATACAACTTGCTAGCTGCTAGAACTTGTGGTGAGAAACCCAATAGCTTTGCAATGCTATCCTTTGATTCAAAGTTTATGTGGTATATACTCTTCAACTCACAACGTATCGTATTGTTGTTGGGTTTAAGCGATATAATAAGGTTCCGCTCTGGAACAGTTGCCTTAGAATCAGCTAGATGTTTCTGCAAAAATTGTTCTATATCTTCCAACTCGTAGGATCCAGTTGGTATTTCCAATACTCGTTCGTCTTGTTTATTAACTTTGTAATAAAACTTGTTACGACCTTCTTCAATATTTGGGATAGTATTCCAAGTATTTAGCGAAATCAATGCTAAAGAGTAATCGTATCTCGAATCTAGTTCTATTGGAGGTACAAAATAAGATTCAAGCCGACTAGTACGACCCTTTAACGTGAACGTTTGAGACATGACTGATGTGAGACAATAACATTCCTATATTTTATAAAGTTTTATTATTATAGAGAAATGATAATGCCAAGTGACCGCAATTTGATGTTTTATAATCCTGATATTGGTCATAGTTGAAATAAATTTTAGTTTTTTTCATATACCTGACAAATTCTTTTGGCGGTTTCAAGTTGCCAAAACTATCGAAATAAACAACTTTATCACCATTCTTCTTATAAGCTACCCAATGTGTACCGTCTCCTGTATTTCGATCTAAATTAACAACACCACACTCTGTTTTTCGGGGTGCATTCGGTAATGTATCTCGCATAAATACACCTCGAAAATTAGGTATCTTTAAGCGAGTCGCATATAATCTAATATCTTGATCGGTCAAAGGACGTTCAGGTAGCTTTATTGGTAGTTTTTTGGCATTTTACGTAAAAACAAATCATAGCCTGTCTTGTGTTTTTTCAAATACAAGCCACTGCCGTTCTTCCCCAATGCAATAGCCTCCATTGTCTCGTTGTGTCGTTGTGATTCTTTTAGTTTGTCTTTGGCACTCTGAGCATCATTAACTGCCTTGGCAATACCAGCAGCTCCACCACTTAATGCCCCGAGCGCGCTAAGTCCAGCAAATATCGGAATAAGTGGTAGAATACCACCTTGTTTTGCTAGTGGAATTACTCGAGGAACCTTGATTCTTTTGGAGCCGCCAATTTTCTTCACTGTTACTCGTGCTGCCTTTAGTAAGTTACTTAAAGTCATCTTTCTACCAACATTCCCCGAACCTGAATGTTTACGTTGTTTCTTAATCTGTCTTACAACCGAAGACAAGCATACAGATCTCTTTGACTTCTTGCTGCCAGCACCTAACTTGCGTTTGACCTTCATGGCGTTTGTTACTAGCCAAGCTGATGTCTTTTCACCTAAACTAGAATCCTTGGCCTTGACACGTTCCCAAGCCTTGTTTTCTAGTACTTTATCTGCTTTATGTCTGTGTTCCAAGTCTGGGGACTTTGAGTATTCAATGTCGTGATCGCGGCAATAACTATCCAATTTATTCTTTGGTCGATCTCCTCGAGCTAATCGTTTTTGCAGCTTTGTACCAGGACCACAATATGAATAGCCAGGCAGGTGGAGTTCTACTGGTAATGTGCTTATAACGCTATTTAACACACCTGCACCCTGTGACGTCTGCATTAGTAATGATGTCATTGAAGAGTGCAGACTTATACCTATAGAGATGCGGAAAGAGAAACAGAACATTTGTATTAAAGTACATAATTTTGATATGCAGAAAAAATCGGAAAATAGGAAACATGGCCGGCTTCTACCGTCCACCATAAGAGCTTTAATATGTGGCCCAAGTAATTGTGGCAAGACCGCTGTAATGATAAGTTTATTAATTGATGAAAACGGCTTAAGATTTGAGCATGTATATGTGTATTCCAAATCACTGCAACAAGACAAGTACGAATTTCTGCGAAAGGCCTTACAGCATTCACGTCTTAGATATTTCGGTTATAGCGATAATGATGATGTTCTAGATCCCTCCAGTGCCCTGCCTCATTCTGTGTTCATATTTGACGATGTAGCCTGCGAGAAGCAAGATAAAATACGTAATTATTGCTGTATGGGACGTCATAATGATATCGATTCATTCTACCTCTCTCAAACATACTCCAAGATTCCGAAACAGCTGGTTCGTGACAATGCTAATGTACTGATATTATTTAAACAGGATGATTTAAACCTGAAACATGTCTATGATGATCATGTAAATACAGACATGTCCTTTGATACTTTTAAGCGTGTATGTTCGGAATGTTGGAAAGATAGGTATGGATTTTTAGTTATTGTTAAAGATAATGATATTAATAAGGGTCGGTATCGTAGCAAGTTTGATACTTATTTATTACCCTAAGTCATAACACATCAGTCCAACACATGACGTCATTGAGTATAGACGTGTCTTAACAAATCAAATCAATAACACAACGTAGCTGTTTAGCTGTTTTTAAACAGGGTTGTTTTAGCTGTTTTTAAACAGGGCTGTTTTAGCTGTTTTTAAACAGGGCTGTTTTAGCTGTTTTTAAACAGGGCTGTTTTAGCTGTTTTTAAACAGGGCTGTTTTAGCTGTTTTTAAACAGGGCTGTTTTAGCTGTTTTTAAACAGGGCTGTTTTAGCTGTTTTTAAACAGGGCTGTTTTAGCTGTTTTTTAAACAAGGCTTTTTAGCTGTTTAGCAATTATGGTTTCTTATTTGAAAAATCTCGATAAGGATGTTAAGCGAAGAATTATTCAGGCGGGTAATACCATACGAAAGAAATATTTAGCGCTAAAGTTGGAACGTGGGGAGGAGGATGATTCGCTTAATAGATTCTTAACGCCCATTACACATGACGTCATTGAGTATAGACGTGTCTTAACAAATCGAATCAATAACACAACATAAGCTGTTTTTAAACAGGGTTGTTTTAGCTGTTTTTAAACAGGGCTGTTTTAGCTGTTTGTAAATAGGGCTGTTTTTAAACAGGGCTGTTTTAGCTGTTTTTTAAACAGGGCTGTTTTAGCTGTTTAGCAATTATGGTTTCTTATTCGAAAAATCTTGATAAGGATGTTAAGCGAAGAATTATTCAGGCGAGCAATACCATACGAAAGAAATATTTAGCGCTAAAGTTGGTACGTGGGGAGGAGGATGATTCGCTTAATAGATTCTTAACGCCCATTACAAACCCATTAAATAAACTGGCTGAAGCATCGATTGATAAGAAAAACTCTAAAAAACGTAAAATAAAAATCGAAACTTCTGATGATGTCAAACCTCCTCCCTTGAAAAAAATTGAACTAAAACCACAAGTGCAATTTCTAACTGATGAAGCACAGTATGGTGATGTTGATCATTCTGATGATGTGTTTGAAGAAGCCTTTTAAGACCCTGCAGAAACATCGTTGCAAAGTATGAAATATGCTTTTGAAACTTCTCTTCGAAATTCGGAAGTGTTTCATAAGTTTATCGAGCAATACCCTGAGATCACTCAAGAATATGTAAAAAAATATTGGTACAACTCTCCTGAAATAGATGCAAAGGGAGTAACATACAACGCTAAAAATGATTCTTGGCAAATAGGATCAGAGCCTGTAAACTTTTTAGCAGATGGAAGCATTCAAGTAGGTAGCATCAAGTATAAAGGAACTCTGGGCTTATATGACTTGTTGTTTTTAAAAGATCCCAAATTTCACACTAAAGCTGATGAACAAGAATATGGAGATATTCTTAAACGCACCGGACTATACATGAAACAAACTGGTCAGCTAAAGGGTAATAGATCTAATAAATGTAACCAACCCTATTTTTAAGAACATCCGGTACGATCCTGTATATCTTTCGGCACCGACCCATTTGTAAAGAAGTGAATCATTTATTATTTTTAAGACGTATTTCGCTTGGTATAGGTTTACTGTTTTGTTTATGTTAGGGAATCATGGTTATGAGTAATTTTGTTTATGTAAGCGGGAGACCGAGATCGGATTAGAGGAAAAGGGATATTTGTAAAGACAGTCTGAGAATAAACGTGTTTGCGGGCAGCGGATCTTTGAATTATTTCCTTTTTAAAAATTTGTTCTTGCTTAATTTCAATTTAGTTTACAGTTCAGGTGTGGAGTAGTAATTCACGGGCTTAAAAAAACAGTGATTTGGTGCGGTTGGGTGCGTGTCTGTATTAGACGGCAAACACAAAAGTTGTGTTGTTGTTAAGTTTAATTAGTGTTGACTTATTGTTGTTAATTATACATTAAAATGGGCAAGCGTTCACGACGTCGCAGAAGCTCTAGTAGCTCCGCCCGTTCTCGTTCTAGTGACAGTGATAGTACCAGCTCGGAGTGATATCGAAAAAGAAAGGACAGAAAGTACCGTACAGATCCTTAAAGATCGTATACGCCCGTTCCCGTAGAAAATGCAGATACCAAAATTAAAGCATTACAGCGCCAGGTCGATGAACTATCTAAACAAAATGCTGTTTTAAGTCAACAAAAGGGAATAAAATTATTAGTTAAAAGTGACTGCATACCCGAGTTTGCACCAGACAATCGGTCCCTTACGGCAAACCAGTGGCTCGAAAAGATAGAGCAAATTAAACAAGTCAACGAATGGAATGACGTCACGACCATTTATCATATGCAAGCTCGTTTGGTAGGAATGACCAAAAGCTGGTACCATAGCCTATCAAATTATAATTATACATGGGAAGAATGGAAGGCGTTGATTAGGAAAACTTTCCCGGAAAACATAGACTATGCTTCAGCCCTCAAGCGAATGTTAAATAGACATAAGCAAATTAATGAATCAATGACCACTTACTATTTTGAGAAAATGGAGTTGTTGCGGATTTGTGAAATAACTGGCAAGAAAAGTGTATCGTGCATAATAGATGAGATAAGTGACACTGTCGTACAAAACTCAGCTAGAGCTGGGAGATATGAAACGCCCGAAGCATTGTATGAATAACAACAATGTTATATTGTACACAAGCAAACTTTTGAATAAAATAAACTAAACTAAAAATAAACTAAATATATTATAATTATTATAATTATCTGTTTGCACTAGAGAGTGATAACACTAAGAAGCATACAAGCGAAGAAAAAGTTTCTGGTCGCTTGTCAAGGGTGGATTTAAGACAAACTCTAAGAAAAAGACACTTGAGTGATAACCGCGAAAGTCACCAGGATACAATCATTAAGTGTTTTAACTGTAATGAAAGGGGACATGTTTTTGCAAAGTGCCCAAAGCCAAAAGTATTTTGTGCGAAGTGCAACCGTGTAGGTCATGATGAAAGTCATTGTTCCTCAAAGTTCAAAAGAGGGTTTGGGCGAGAGCATAGTAAGATAGAGGGTAAGCAAAATCTTAGCATAAATTCTGCGGTAAATTCTGTTAATGTCAATCAAAATTTTAATGATAATTATTTTATTGACTGCATAATAAATAATTTTGCTTGTAGAGGTTATGTAGATTCTGGGTGTAGTGCTGTTACGATTAGAGCTTCGGATGCAATTAAGCTTGGACTGCAACAAAAACCAACGCAAATTCGTTTGTGTGGTTTTGGTGGCGGTTTTGTGAATGTGAATTCAGAAGTTGAATTAGATTTGAAAGTTGATTTGGCTTATGCACCAGTAACGGCTCTTGTTGTACCAGATGAATACCAAAAAGTTTCATTAATAATAGGGCAACCGTTTATAAATCATGAAAATGTTATTGTTGTTGTTCGTGATGCACAAGTTCGTCTATTTAATAAAAATAAATTTGATTTACCACAAATTGAATGCTTACCTTCAAAGAAAATTACTCTTTATGTTAGTGAGACAGTAGTTATCCCTCCTCACCATATTGGTCACGTGTTAGTATGTAGTGATGAGGAACCTCAAGATGTTTATGTAGATTTACAATACCGATCTATCCCTTAACAATACCATGTAATACCTAGATGCATTACAAAGTGCAATGCAGGAGTCTTACCGATAATGAATATTTCTGATAATGATATTGAATTTCGCAAAAGCGCAGTAATTGCTAGGGGTCATATGTGCGTGCAGCAAAGTAACGGTTCTGTAGAGAACTGTTTTTCTATTCAACAGAAGAATTTACAGCCTTTTAGAATGATTGACTTATCCAATTATATTAATTCTAATATTTCTGAGAAACAAAAATTACAACTGCTTAGCTTATTGAATAAATATCGGAACTCTTTTGCAACAAAGACCAGCGAATTGGGCACTTGTCGAGTGTCAGAAATATCAATTAAGTTAAAAGATGATAAACCTATAACCTATAGACCTTATCGACTGTCATATTCTCAACGAAGCAAAGTACAAGATATCGTTGAGGATTTATTGGAAAATGATATTATTCGAGAATCGCAATCTCCGTACGCAAATCCTATACTTTTGGTGAAAAAGAAAAATGGTGAAGAACGCATGTGTGTAGACTATAGGGCTATAAACCAAAAAGTTATTAAAGATAAATACCCGTTACCAAGAATCGATGACCTTCTTGATAGGTTAAAGGGATGTCAGTACTTTACTAGTTTAGACCTTGCTGCTGGATACCATCAGATACCAGTTTCCGAAGACTCAATTGGAAAAACTGCTTTCGTGACACCTGACGGGCATTATGAATATTTGCGAATGCCTTTTGGACTCGTTAATGCACCAGCTGTATTTCAGAGGACAATGAATACCATTTTAGGCTCTATGAGGTTTACATCCGTTATGGCATACTTGGACGATATTTTAATACCATCCCTCGACGTAGAAGGTGGTTTTGAACGTTTGGAAAAAATTTTGAAACTTTTTAAGAATGCTAATATGACTTTACCACTAGATAAATGTAGATTTTTACAGACTAAAATTGAATATCTGGGTCACGAGATTGACAAAGACGGAATTCGTCCAGGTGCGCATAAAATCGATGCAGTCTCCAAATTTGTACAACCGAATAATGTTCACGATGTAAGACGTTTCCTGGGGCTAGCCAGTTATTTTCGAAAGTTTATTAAATATTTTGCACTAATAGCACGACCATTAAACAATTTAACAAAAAAGAGTACAATATTTCAATGGGAAGATAAAGAGAAAGATGCTTTTGAACAACTCAAAGATAAACTGGTAACGCGTCCAGTGTTGGCGATCTACGATCATTTAGCCGAAACAGAAGTTCATACTGATGCAAGCAAATGGGGTGTTGGTGGAATTCTCTTACAAAAACAAGCAGATGGTTCTTCAAAGCCAGTGCAGTATTTTAGTCGAGCAACTACGGCGGAAAAGCAAAGATACCACTCCTATGAACTTGAAACGCTGGCCGTTGTAAACTCTCTTCAAAAATTTAAGGTATATTTAATAAGAAAGCATTTTACTGTTGTAACCGACTGTAATGCACACCTTGACTAAAAGAGATTTGATTCCTAGAATCGCTGGGTGGTGGTTGACAACCCAAGAGTTTGATTTTAATATTCAATATAGACCAGGTAGCAAAATGAGTCATGTAGATGTCCTTAGTCGCAACCCTGTTGAAGGTAGTGAGGGATATGACGACGTGCAGATACTACAAGTAAATATTAATGAAGATGATTGGGTCTTAGCTGCGCAACTAGGAGATGAAAAGTGTCGTCACCTACATTCAATTTTAAGTAAACAACCGCAAAGTGCTGAAGACAAAGAAGTACACAAATATTTTTCCCTCAAGCATAACAGAGTTAATCGCAAAACAGACAAAGGATTAAAATGGGTAGTACCGAAAAATTCTAGAAGGCGTTTATTAATGTTTTATCATGACAGTGTTGGGCATTTAGCTGTTGATAAAACTCTTGAAGCCCTTAAAAATCGTTATTGGTTTTCGTCAATGAGCAAGTATGTTAAAAACTATATCGTAGCATGCTTAGGGTGTTTGTATAATAAACGACCCTCTGGAAAAGTTCCTGGCAGCTTATTTAGCATTGAAAAGAAAAACATACCGATGGATACGCTTCACATAGATCATCTTGGCCCATTTGTTAAAAGCGTTAAGAAGAATTGCTACGTGAGCAGTTAGTTTACACAGCCCTGAGATATTTAATGGAATTGGAATGTGGTTGGAAATTAATTTGGGATTGGATTCTCTTCCACTTTACCACCTAATCGAATCCAAACTCCTACCTCTCTATACGTTCAAATACTCCAACTAATTTTTGGGATTGGATTTTCTTCCACTTTACCATCTAACCGAATCCAAAAAAAATCCTAACACCTTTAAATACTTCTAAACTGATTTTCAATAAATCCCCACACCATTAAAATAATAATATATATATATAAATAGTGTAGCAGTACATCTATTCAAAACAATATGTGTTCAGTACCTATAGACACATCTTGGGATATCAATCCTACTCAAACATACCAACCAGAAAATTATGTGAATAAAAATCCAATTTTACAAAAGTCTCCAACGGGCTTATCCAAGAAACAAAAGCAAAAATTCCGAGTTCAAAATTCAAAATATAAACTACATCAAAATAAAAACAACATCATTTCACCGGCTTGTATGATCGACTGAAGCGTTTTACGAATGCAATAAAGAAACAAAGATCTTAAGGTGTTTAATCTTATAATATTAAAAATATGTTTTACCTTAGAATGTCACAAAAACTTAATACATTATTGGTTGTATAAATCTAAGGAAAAAAGTTCATATAAATATATGACCTAAAGTGATTTGTTTCAGATATACAGAGCGATAAAAGTTTAAAATAATATTTTTTACGTGTTACTTTAATTTCTGGGAAAGAAAACATTTTTTGTTACATTCTTTGTTCATTTCTAGAGAAAACAAACAACTTCACTTTTTCATACAATTCACGGTTTTCACATAAAAAAAATAAACCAATTTCCCTTTAACAATATTTTCACATAAAAATCAGTTTTTTAAAAATTAAAAATTAGTTTTGAAATAACCAAAACAAACAACTTCACTTTTTCATACAATTCACGGTTTTCACATAAAAAAAATAAACCAATTTCCCTTTAACAATATTTTCACATAAAGATCAGTTTTTTAAAAATTAAAAATTAGTTTTGAAATAACCATTCATTTTTTAAACAGATTAGTATCTTGTGTTTTTTTCGTACAACGCACGGTTTTCACATAAAAAAATATTAAAGTTCCTACAAAGTACATTTAATATTAGTGCCTGTATAGCAAACTTAATTCATTTCCTGGTGGGTGCAATGGTGGGATATTGTTAGATTTTTAAAACATGTCATCGGGTATAAAGAGCCAACATCTCTGAAGGCAATTCATTCCACCAACAACTAAGCTTCAACAGTTAAATAATCCATATAAATATTCTAAAGTTTAAAATGGTTGGAAAACCTAATATTCAAATTTTGAGAAACGTCTTAGTACAAAACGATGTTCAATTTGATGGTGTAGTTCCATTACCGACTATCGAGTATCTTGAGCCGATTACACCTGTGAATATTTTTGAAGATTTCGATTTTAATTTCGATTTTTTCAACGAGGCAAATATCAATGTCAACGAGGTCAATATCAATGTCAACCAGGCTAATGTCAACGAGGCCAATGTCAACGAGGACAATATCAATGTCAACGAGGTCAATATCAATGTCAACGAGGCCAATATCAATGTCAACCAGGCCAATGTCAACGAGGCCAATATCAATGTCAACGAGGCCAATGTCAATGAGGCCAATATCAATGTCAACGAGGCCAATATCAATGTCAACGAGGTCAACATTGACGAGGGCAATGTCAACCAGATCAATGTCAACGAGGCCAACGTTGATGAGGATAATGTCAACCAAATCAATGTCAACGTTGATGAGGACAATGCCAACCAAATCAATGTCTACGAGGCCATCATTGACGAGGGCAATGTCAACCAGATCAATGTCAACGAGCCCAACGTTGATGAGGATAATGTCAACCCAATCAATGTCAACCAAATCAATGTCAACGTTGATGAGGACAATATCAACCAAATCAATGTCAACGAGGGCAACATTGACGAGGGTAATGTCAACGAGGTCAACGTTGGTGAGGACAATGTCAACGAGCGAGGGGGGAGATGGGCTGCACATCGGGAAGAAATAACAAATCTAAATAAACTATTAAAGAAAACAACAGAAAGAAAGCAGTTAGCTAATGAACAGATCAAAGATTGCGAGTTGTTAGTGAACGTAATTTTGTTAGTGAACGTAATTGTACAAAGGAAAAGAAGATTAATAGAACTCTTTCAAAATATGAACAAAGAGAATGAAATTTTAACTAGGCTTAACAAAAGATCTAAACATTTTTAAAGATTATAATATTTATATAAATTATTTAACTGTTGAAACTTAGTTGTTGGTGGAAGGATTTGATGGGAATAAAAAATAAAATATTAAAGGAAATATTTGTTTTATTATTCGTTAGTAGATAGGTTGTGAGGGTTTTGAGTCAAGAGAAGAAGATAACATTATAGTATAAAGATGTTAGATAGAATACGCTTCCAAGATAGAATTCGAAATATAGAAACTCTTTTAAATCATGTTTATGAGTAAAATTATAGAAATAGGATTTACATGGAACGTTTTAAATAATTTTTTATTTTTATCAGTTGTGTTAAAAGTAGTAGTAGCTTTAAGAGTAATATTTTTTTTATTTTATTAAAAGCGTAATCATGTGGGTAAAGAGCATAGTGATGCTCAAGACCTAAATAAATATATTTTTTATCTATGTGATATGTGTTAGATGTAATATGTTAAATAAAAAAAATAAAAAAACAATTAATATTTATACATGTTTTTATTTATACTGTTATAAGACATCTTTTTTTAAAACCCATGCGTTGTGAGACTGATCTAGTTCTAACCACTTGATATAAGCTTGGTTCCCTCTTGTTCTTAAAATTTTTTCAACTAGATATATATCTGGATGCTTGACTTTTTGCAACTCTGCTTCATAAAAACCACCTCTTATGTCTTGATTCTTATCATCCTTTAGTAAATATGTTCTAGGGTTGGTTAATTTTAATTCCTTTATTTGAAAAATTTCATTACTCCAGCTTGGAATATAGCCTTTTTGGAAGGCTTCTCTCTGTTTACTCACCCTCACATAGTCACCTTTTGTAAATTTTGATTTGGTAGGGTCAATTGTTTTTATATTAGTATAGACAGATTTTAAAATTTCGGATTCATTCTTTTCATTAACATTTATTGGTTTTAAGCCTGTTGTTCCATGTTTCGTATTATTATACTTATTAACAATTTCCTCTAAGATATTTAACCATTTATAATACATACCGATGGATACGCTTCACATAGATCATCTTGGCCCATTTGCTAAAAGCGTTAATAAGAATTGCTACGTGAGTAGTTAGTTTACACAGCCCTGAGATATTTAATGGAATTGAAATGTTGTTGGAAATTAATTTGGGATTGGATTCTCTTCCACTTTACCACCTAATCGAATCCAAAGTCCTACCTCTCTATACGTTCAAATACTCCAACTAATTTTTGGGATTGGATTCTCTTCCACTTTACCATCTAACCGAATCCAAAAAAAATCCTAACACCTTTAAATACTTCTAAACTGATTTTCAATAAATCCCCACACCATTAAAATAATAATATATATATAAATAGTGTAGCAGTACATCTATTCAAAACAATATGTATTCAGTACCTATAGACACATCTTGGGATATCAATCCTACTCAAACATACCAACCAGAAAATTATGTGAATAAAAATCCAATTTTACAAAAGCCTCCAACGGGCTTATCCAAGAAACAAAAGCAAAAATTCCGTGAAAAAGAAAGAAAGAGGTTTGAAGCACTTGAACGAGAACAAGGGAAGATGTCATCTATTGTAAATCATATGACTGGAGTTATGCAACTATTCGAGTTCACTACGGAAGAATTAAAACTATTCCCCATCGATTATTTAAGAAAATTTGCATCCCCGTATGAGCTTCTCAAAAGTTATGGAAAGTTGCCAATCTATTATTTACCAAAGGTTAGCTTCGTTCGTTAACATAGGAAGTAATTTTAATAATTGCTCTATCATTTACAACCAGACATAGTTAGTTGGCATGAGGAAGTAATTTTAATATTAGTTCTATGATTTAGAACCACAGTACTATACGTTGAGATAACGAAGCAATTTTAATATTAGCTCTATTAATCACAAACCAGAAGTATATCTAATAAGGAAGTTAGTTAACTTTGGATGCTTTAAAACTCCACAGGGCGGTCACCAGGAAACGAAACTTTATTTATGTGCAACGCTCTAAAACCACTTAATACACGCCTAGGTTTGATGTTATTACTATTTTATATAGTTAGTACAAGGAAGCAAATTTCCAATTAAATTCAAAAAAAGCAAAGAACTCTTAAGGTTCCAACAAACCATCATTAAACCTACAAGAAACATAAATTACCTTTTGCTACACGTCTTTAATATAATCATAAATTATATGGTGTTCTTAATTAAACGTCAGAAAAACAGATAAAGCGAAAACCACTTTGGAGATTATAGATACTTCATTAAAAAATATCGCCTTTAGCTATACAAGTGGGCGAGTCCAGCATTCAGCATAAAACCATTAATTATATGATTCAATTTGTTTACAATAAACTAATTAAAAATTAGTGGTGAATTTAGATAATGAACTTTTCCCCCAAAAAAAAAGCTATCCGATACAATCAATACCCAAAAAAAAAGGTTATAAAAGTTTTGGGAAATATAAATATAATAAAATAATGTATTTTTCAATCAGGATAAAACTTGAAATATAAGTAGGGATAGATTAAAACTAAAATAACCCCCAAACCCTCATTTTAATCCATCCACCCGTTTCAACAAAAAAAATGTCTCTTATGATTTTCATGTATTAGGGGTGCAGAAATTAGAAATAGTAAACTAATTTTGACAAACTTTAGGTATTAATAGCTCCGTAAATAGATAACATAGAACCCTGAAATAAATTGCATTTAATAGAGGAATGTGTACACCACTCTTTCCAATAATAGACGTATATGAGAAAATCATAGATTTCCCAGAAAAAGCTTGCAAAATTCGTGAAAATTACTTTTTTCTGCAATTTTCAAAATTAATTTCTAAACTACTATTAGTGTTAGAGAATCAAAAAAAACTCTATCCGATAAAGGAATACCTAATCTATCCTAGATAATAGCGAATTAACTTAAATTACCCTATACAATCATAGAAAAAAAACATTACATCTGAGATAGTAAACAAATTTTGACAAACTTTAGGTATTAATAGCTCCGTAAATAGATATCATAGAGCCCTGAAATAAATTGCATTTAATAGAGGCGTGTATACACAACTCTTTCCAATAATAGGTATATGTGAGAAAATCATAGATTTCCCAGGAAAAGTTTGCAAAATTCGTGAAAATTACTTTTTTCTGCAATTTTCAAAATTAATTTCTAAGCTGCTATTAGTGTTAGAGAATCAAAAAAAACTCCATCCGATAAAGGAATACCTAATCTATCCTAAACAATAGCGAATTAACTTAAATTACCCTATACAATCATAGAAAAAAACATTACATCTGAGATAGTAAACAAATTTTGATAAACTTTAGGTCTTAATAAAATTAGAAATAGATATCATAGAGCTCTAAAATAAATTGTCATTACTCGATTGCTGCATCATGTTAAATAATTGGAATTCTTACCTTAAATAAACATTTAGCACCCAAATCTACCACTAAAATATAGATGCAATAATGTCAAACAAAGCCAATGAAGCTTTATCCATTTTCAAGCAGCAGTACAACCAAAACATCAACACACACACACATTACATATTACAAAAACACCGTTTACGTAGAATTTAAGCATGTTAAAACCATGAACAGAAAAATAAAAACAACATCATTTCACCGGCTTGTATGATCGACTGAAGCGTTTTACGAATGCAATAAAGAAACAAAGATCTTAAGGTGTCCAATCTTATAATATTAAAAATATGTTTTACCTTAGAATGTCACAAAAACTTAATACATTATTGGTTGTATAAATCTAAGGAAAAAAGTTCATATAAATATATGACCTAAAGTGATTTGTTTCAGATATACAGAGCGATAAAAGTTTAAAATAATATTTTTTACGTGTTACTTTAATTTCTGGGAAAGAAAACATTTTTTGTTACATTCTTTGTTCATTTCTAGAGAAAACAAACAACTTCACTTTTTCATACAATTCACGGTTTTCACATAAAAAAAATAAACCAATTTCCCTTTAACAATATTTTCACATAAAAATCAGTTTTTTAAAAATTAAAAATTAGTTTTGAAATAACCAAAACAAACAACTTCACTTTTTCATACAATTCACGGTTTTCACATAAAAAAAATAAACCAATTTCCCTTTAACAATATTTTCACATAAAGATCAGTTTTTTAAAAATTAAAAATTAGTTTTGAAATAACCATTCATTTTTTAAACAGATTAGTATCTTGTGTTTTTTTCGTACAACGCACGGTTTTCACATAAAAAAATATTAAAGTTCCTACAAAGTACATTTAATATTAGTGCCTGTATAGCAAACTTAATTCATTTCCTGGTGGGTGCAATGGTGGGATATTGTTAGATTTTTAAAACATGTCATCGCGTATAAAGAGCCAACATCTCTGAAGGCAATTCATTCCACCAACAACTAAGCTTCAACAGTTAAATAATCCATATAAATATTCTAAAGTTTAAAATGGTTGGAAAACCTAATATTCAAATTTTGAGAAACGTCTTAGTACAAAACGATGTTCAATTTGATGGTGTAGTTCCATTACCGACTATCGAGTATCTTGAGCCGATTACACCTGTGAATATTTTTGAAGATTTCGATTTTAATTTCGATTTTTTCAACGAGGCAAATATCAATGTCAACGAGGTCAATATCAATGTCAACCAGGCTAATGTCAACGAGGCCAATGTCAACGGGGACAATATCAATGTCAACGAGGTCAATATCAATGTCAACGAGGCCAATATCAATGTCAACCAGGCCAATGTCAACGAGGCCAATATCAATGTCAACGGGGCCAATGTCAATGAGGCCAATATCAATGTCGACGAGGCCAATGTCAACGAGGCCAATATCAATGTCAACGAGGTCAACATTGACGAGGGCAATGTCAACCAGATCAATGTCAACGAGGCCAACGTTGATGAGGATAATGTCAACCAAATCAATGTCAACCAAATCAATGTCAACGTTGATGAGGACAATGCCAACCAAATCAATGTCTACGAGGCCATCATTGACGAGGGCAATGTCAACCAGATCAATGTCAACGAGGCCAACGTTGATGAGGATAATGTCAACCCAATCAATGTCAACCAAATCAATGTCAACGTTGATGAGGACAATATCAATCAAATCAATGTCAACGAGGGCAACATTGACGAGGGTAATGTCAACGAGGTCAACGTTGGTGAGGACAATGTCAACGAGCGAGGGGGGAGATGGGCTGCACATCGGGAAGAAATAACAAATCTAAATAAACTATTAAAGAAAACAACAGAAAGAAAGCAGTTAGCTAATGAACAGATCAAAGATTGCGAGTTGTTAGTGAACGTAATTTTGTTAGTGAACGTAATTGTACAAAGGAAAAGAAGATTAATAGAACTCTTTCAAAATATGAACAAAGAGAATGAAATTTTAACTAGGCTTAACAAAAGATCTAAACATTTTTAAAGATTATAATATTTATATGAATTATTTAACTGTTGAAACTTAGTTGTTGGTGGAAGAATTTGATGAGAATAAAAAATAAAATATAAAATATAAAAGGAAATATTTGTTTTATTATTCATTAGTAGATAGGTTGTGAGGGTTTCTAGTCAAGAGAAGGAAGATAACATTATAGTATAAAGATTTTGGGAAAAAAAGAAATATAATATGAAAAAAAGTTACATATAACGAGAAAAACAATAAAATTCATAACTTATTTGTTTGGGCCTTTGCGTATAATCAAGCGCGAAAGAATAATTTTGAAAGCGATGTGTTAGATAGAATACGCTTCCAAGATAGAATTCGAAATATAGAAACTCTCAAAATCATAGAAATAGGATTTACATGGAACGTTTTAAATAATTTTTTATTTTTATCAGTATTGTGTTAAAAGTAGTAGTAGCTTTAAGAGTAATATTTTTTAAATTTTATTAAAAGCGTAATCATGTGGGTAAAGAGCATAGTGATGCTCAAGACCTAAATAAATATATTTTTTATCTATGTGATATTCGCACGCTTAGTGATAAAGTGACACAACTCAAAGAATTTGGGTTTTCACTTTAAATCATAAAACGACACAAAATAACGCCCTCTACATGTAGGTGTCCTAACGAACTCGCAACTCCCACTCAAAGTAAAGAAAAACCCTATTGTGCCTCTTTATTACAAAACGCCGTAACGGTCATTTCAAATCAAAACTAAACGCAGTCAGTTATGCGCCACGCTGCTGTGCAGACGTGTTGTTGTGAATTGTGATTGTGCCGTTTTATTACTAAAATTAAAGTAAGTAATTTTATAATATTTTAATTTTAAAACGAAATTATTTGTACTTAGATCACTTTATTTTCAAACACCATGAAAAACAGTAATTCAGACAGGGACTTTTTTGCTTTAGGCCGTTTTATTTTAAAAAGTAAACAATTTTTTAGATACTTTTTCAAAATATTGCGTTTTACTACTAAAAAATCGTTAAATTAAGGATAGTCTATCTACCTCTTTTTGAAATAAGTCTATTTATTACCAAATATTGGGAAAAAAGACCGTGTTATGATTTAATAGGTCTATTTATTACCAAATATTGGGACAAAAGACCGTGTTATGATTTAATAGGTCATTTTAAAATTTAAAGCACAATCAACTCTAGGTGTTTACCTAGGTATTATAATTTGCATAACTTTTAAATAATTTTGTTTTTAGTATTAACATGGGTGAAAGAGGCCGCAAAATTTTAAACGCGCTAAACATAACGTTGGATTCAACTAATAAACAACTTCTTGTTACTCCAAAACTGCAGGTGAGTAAAGTATACACTAGTAAAGTAACACGTTTCATGTCAATTTTAATGCAATAGAATAGGATGGTTATAAAAAGTACAAAATAAACATAGACTACAACCGGTTTCTTATAATAGGTTTATCTGGGGCGGTGTTCCCGACGGGCTTTTGTTGCATCTGCGAACGCACCTAAACTTTGTAGCTTCACATAAACAAAACTTTTGCATACAATTTCGCTTTTTTTAGATTCAAAATTTATTAAAGAAAAGTGAGGCCTTGACAACATTTGAGGCAGATGACAATTCTCTGCAACAAAAACCTGTTGATAAACCAAATACAGATACTGGACGATACACAGAAGAACCCACGGATGAAACCAATGCGATGATACCTGAACAAGATCTGGCAGAACCAACTGCTGAACAATCTGCATTAAATCAATTATTAACAACTGAAGACGTTTTACCAGGATCAATGTTTCATATTCCGTCTACAGTAATTGATGGTATTGTAAACAAGGTATCATGATGAAGTTCTAGCGGAACCTACAGTACCAACTAAACAGCTTAACATAAGATCGACTACAAATGTAGAAAAACCCGAAAAGATTTTTCCACAATCTTTTGTGGCATATAAACAACCTACATTCTTCGGGGCTTCATCTTCATCTGATCAGTTTCGTATTGATGTGGATTCCAGAGTCCCTACCAAAATACGCATTACTCGAAACAAAATAAAAAGCTATGCCATATCACCAGTGCATTCAAATGAAAGTGATATAGATGTCAGTGACGTGGACCCAACATACGACGACAACATCGAAAAATCCTCAAAAAAACGAAGATTTTATCATTCTTTTATGACAGAATCACCTAAATGTAACTTATTAAATTCTTCATCCGACGATGAAGATGAACCACAAACTAAAAATAATGAATTACGATAGGTACGGTAAAACAACAGATAATAGTTTAAGTGAATTCGTTTTTGCGTCTATTTGCTCAAAAATTGTTGATGAAGCAGGAGATTTTCTATTGTGCCGACCCGATTTAAATACTTGGCCTCAAGTAAAAACGGCCTTAAGAAATAAATTCGGTGATAAAATCGATAGACATGTACTTCAACAACAATTTATATTTCTAACAAGAAACAAAAACGAAAATATATTAGACTTTTTAGAAAGGCTTAAAGTGCAAAAATGCGTCTGAATTTAAAAATTAATTCCGACCCTGATTTAGGCGCAGCCACTAAACTGTCATTGATTGATCAAAATGAAGCAACCGCTGTAACAGTTCTTATGACTAATACAAACGCGGAGCTAAGAACTTTACTTATGTTAAAAAATCCAAAAAATATAGAAGAAGCCACATCATGTGTTATTAATCATTCATTATTAGAACAGCAATTATCTTTAAGACAACCAACACGCCCATTTAAACCAACAATACAGACACAACTCACACACAAACCTATGCATAATTTCAATCCACCACAACATTATTTTTCGCAACCACAATTTCCCCGAAATCTCATACACAATCAACATTCCAATTTCAGAAACTCATTTTTACCCAACCAAAATCAACAACATAGATTTCCTAGTCAACCCATCAATATAAATCCACGTCCCGTACAAAGACATTTTCCTACTAATTTACAGGTATTTGGAAAACCCAAAAACGTATTTGCACCAAAAAACTCACACAAAGCAGACAATATACCAGAAGCAATGTCAACTTCTACAAACATACAATCACTTAAAAATTTACAAACCCAAAATTATAAAAATAATTTCTTTCAAAGAACAGGTCCACGCAATTTCATTTCAGAAGAACTTACTAATCTAGAAACTGACCTTTGCAATTACGATCATTACCTTAACGACCCTACTAACGATACTTTCAACACCTATCCCCAAAGTGAAATCGACGAAAGTAATTACGATAATAATTACCTACAAAGCAGCGAAACCAATTATAATAATGACAATTTACAAACAGACGAAAATTTTCGCGATACCGAAACGCCAAACGACATACCTTAGACTTAAATAATTTAACACCCAACTCGTTACCCTACATCCAAATTAATCAACCCCCAATTAAACTTCTAATAGATACAGGCTGTCACCCTTCCCTTTTAAGACCTTATATCGCAGAAAAATACTTCCCTAATTGTATATTTAAATCAGACACACCTATATTCACGTGTGCAGGCAAACGAGAGTCCAATTTCAAAGCCCACATTCCCCTTTTCAAAGAATTTTTACCTTTTACAAATTCCTTAGAGTTTGTTCTATTTAATTTTCATGATTATTTCGATGGCATAATAGGCATAAGAGATTTGCGAAAATTAAATCTAAAAATTGATCTTAATAGCAAAGTCCTCTTTAATAATAAATTAAAAATACCACTCTTCTTTAGAGAATACTTTGTTACACAAAAAATAGAAATACCCGCACAAACTTCTATTTTAAAACAATTAAAAACTAATTTACCAGATGGCGCATTTTTCATTTCTGACCTTACAAATGATAAAATCGAAATACCAGGTAGCCTACTAAATATTAAAAACGGATTAACCATAATTGAATTTCGTAATCCCACCTCAAACACGGTAATTTTAGAAATTAATGATAATTTTCTTAACAAGTTTGCAAAAAAATATTCGGAAAGCGAATTTGAATGTTTTAATATCGAAGAAATTTCCCAACCGCCAATATTAGGAAATTGCGAATTTGACTTTTCTCTAATAAGAACAGAACATTTAAACTCTGAAGAAAAACAATTACTAAAATCCCTATTGCTAAAATATAAAGATATTTTACATAAGCCCGACGATAAGTTAACTTTCACAAATAAAATTAAACACGAAATTAAAACAAAAGCCGAAATACCGGTTCATACGAAATCGTATCGTTATCCATATGTACACAAAGCAGAGGTACAAAAACAAATTACAAAAATGTTGAATGATAACATAATTAGACCCTCACAATCACCGTGGAGCTCTCCCATATGGACAGTCCCAAAAAAATTAGACGCAAGCGGAAAACAAAAATGGCGCATTGTAGTCGATTATAGAAAAATTAACGAAAAAACAATAGACGACCGATATCCTCTCCCCACCATTTCTGATATTCTAGACAAGTTAGGTAGATGTCAGTATTTCACAACCCTCGATTTAGCCTCTGGCTTTCATCAAATTGAAATGCACCCTGACTCTATTGCAAAAACGGCTTCAATGTTGAACACGGACACTTCGAATATGCACGAATGCCATTCGGATTAAAGAACGCCCCCGCTACCTTTCAACGTGTAATAGATAACGTACTTAAGGATTTGCAAAATAAAATTTGTCTAGTATACATGGACGATATAATTATATTTTCAACATCATTACAGGAACATATGAATAACTTAAAACAAGTATTCGATAAACTAAAAGAAGCAGGTTTTAAAATTCAATTGGATAAATGCGAATTTCTTTGTAAATCTTTCGAATTTCTAGGCCATGTAATTACACCTGAAGGGATAAAACCAAATCAAAAAAAAATTAAAGCTATAGATAAATTTCCTATCCCAAAAACGGCAAAAGAAATAAAATCATTTCTCGGACTTGTAGGTTATTATAGAAAATTTATCAAAAACTTTGCTAATCTAACAAAACCCATGACCCAGTGCTTAAAGAAAAATACTAAAATAAAACATACCCCCAAATTCGTGAATTCATTTAATACTTGCAAAAAGATTCTAATGAATGATCCTATTCTTCAATACCCAGATTTCTCTAAGCCCTTTAATTTAACAACCGACGCTTCAAATTACGCAATTGGTGCCGTATTATCACAAGGCCCTATAGGTCAAGACCTCCCAGTAGCTTATGCATCCCGCACACTTAACCCTGCAGAAATTAATTATAGTACCATAGAAAAGGAACTATTAGCCATTGTCTGGGCAGTCAAATACTTTAGGCCCTACCTTTATGGTATAAAATTTAAAATAATTAGCGATCATAAACCACTTCAATGATTATTTTCACTAAAAGACCCCAATTCCAAATTAGTTCGCTGGAGATTAAAGTTAAAAGAATATGATTATGAAATCATATATAAAAAAGGAAAAATGAACACCAACGCAGACGCCCTTTCTCGCGTAGAGATTAACCCTATCGAACTTGATGACATCGATAACCTATCTATTATTGCAAACCCCGCCGATCCGTCTGAACTCCCCGATTTAAATGTAGACGAAATAGAAAAAATATTAAAAATTAATACTCCAGAATTAAACCCTAATCAAAATACCGATAACTCTAATAATTATACACGAAAATTTGCAAATAAGACCCCCAAACCAAATAAAAAATGAAAGAACACAAAACAAAGACCCTGTAGTCGATGATAGTGAAACTATCCATTCTAATTCGGAAAACCCCATTATTGGTGTCCCTTACACAGAAAAAAGTATAAACACATATAAAAATCAAATAATTGTTTCTAGCAGCCATAACAACAAGTACGAAGTACACAAAGAAACAATATTCGATAAAAACAGGTTTTATTTAACAATACCAAAATCCGAAAATAAAAATTTTATTGTCAAGTTTATAAAAGAAAATCTAACCCCAAAACAAACCTATTGTTTACATTTGAAAGATAAAACTGTAGAACCCATGTTTATACAAATTTTTCAAGAATACTTTAAAAACAACGCGTTCACCTTATTTATATCAAACATATTTTTAACTGACATTGTGGACGAAGATGAACAAAAATTAAAATTGCAACAATATCACGAAACAAAAACAAGTCATCGCGGAATTCAAGAAAATCTTAACGCAATAAAAAAATATTTTTATTGGCAAAAATTAGATCAAAGTGTTAAAGACTACATTAATACGTGTGATATTTGCCAAAAAACCAAATACGAAAGACATCCTACAAAATTAGTATTCAAACCCACTCCATTAGGTTTTGAACCATTTGATCACATTTACGCCGATACATACAAAACTCATGGACAGTATTTAATAACCATTATAGATAGTTTTTCCAAATTTGGACAGGCTTACCCTATAAGATCACTAAGCGCAATCGAAATTTCGAATGGATTATTACAATTCTTTAAACATTTCGGTTTACCTAGACGTATAACAACAGACAACGGACATGAATGGAAAAATGAAGTAATTCAAAGTCTTTGCAAAACACATCATATTGAAATTCATTACACCACCCTGTACAATCCCAATAGTAACAGCCCTATAGAACGATTTCATTCAACTCTAGCTGAAACTATACTTACATTAAAAAACGCCAAACCTAAAGAGACCATTGAAACTCTTATTAAATATGCCCTTTTATCATACAATAATTCTATTCATAGCGCTACAGATTATACACCCTTTTAAATCACTAGAGGAAGACTCGATTATAGGAACCCTTTTGAAATCAACGATAAAACAAAAATTAGCCAATACATCGAAGATCATACAGAAAACTTACACATCCTTAATAAATTAATTCGCGAAAAACTCGAGAAAAAGCAACAAAAATCTCTTGAATACAATAACCAAAATAGACAAGAAAATGTCGAAATTAACACTAGTAAACCACTTTATAAATCAAAGAATAAGAATGCCTCTTAAAGAAAAACAGAAAGTCCTTACGAAAAAGTAGAAACTCCTGTAATAATTAGCGATAATAAAATCAAAACTAAACGCAAAATCTATCATAAAAGAATTCTAAAACCACAACGTATTGTTTCAGGTACCAAACAACATGAATCACCTCATATTGGTCGTAACATTCCTCGCACCAGTACTCGCATTAGAAATAAGAGAAATTAAAAACCCCATCCTTTCTGTACATATAGGACAAACAAAAATAATAACCACAAAACACACATTTCTCTATCATATTAATTTAACACACCCCGAAACATCAATATTGCAAATTAATACCTCATTAACAAAACTACGCGAAACGATAAATCGACAACAATCACATAACCATTTTTCAATATTACTCTTAAACAAAATTTCAAATGCTATATCTTTAGCTGATATAACCATTAACAAAATTAACGGATTTTCAAATAGTCAAAGAACAAAACGTGGTTTAATTAATGCAGTAGGGAAAGTTCAAAAATGGCTATTTGGCACTTTAGATTCAGATGACGAAAAACACATTCAGTCTTACTTAGAAAGTCTAGAATCCAACGAAAACAAATTAAATAATAATTTACAACAACAACAACAAAGTCTTCTTAAACAAATTTCAAATACTTACGCAGATAATTTTAAAAAATTAATTGACAACCAAATATCCCTACAAGGACAAATAAAATATTTATCAAAAGAAATTGCAGAATTTATAAACTTAGAACAAGCTTTCTCCTTCTCTAACGTTATTGACAATTTACTAATGCAATTACATTCAATCCAACAAATACTTAGTAATTTAGAAATCGCTGTTTCATTTGCAAAAATAAATATTTTGCACAACTCTATTATAGAACCTAATCAACTTAAAATTATATTAAATAAGTTAACCGATATTTATGGCATAGAACAAGTACCTAAATTTAGGAATATAATGAACTACTATTCTCTATTTTCTGCACAGATAATGATTCAGGATAGATTAATAATATTTAAAATTCACACACCTATAACATCCTCTATATTCAAATATTTCCAACTCTATCCTATACCTATCCTAAACCAAACAATTATTCCTGAACAACCTTACCTTTTGCTCAATACTAATGATTACTGGACCACGTCAGAGAGATGTCCCGAAGTAGAAAATTGGTATTTCTGCATGCAAGAAAATTTGCACAAGCATCAATCCTGCCTAGCTGACCTCATAAGAACAGGAAGAAATTTATGCTCTGGAACATTTGTACATTTTTCTGAAACCTCCACTTATCAGATTAACGCTAAAGAAGTATTGGTTATTCCAGCCGTCCCCACAAATGTCAAATCATTTTGTGACACTGAGGGAATATACGAAATAAATAAACCATGCACAATATCCCTAGGGAATTGCAAGATATCTATCAATGGGAAATATTTTCAAGCCCAATCAACAACACACGAAGAATTTGTCTTCGATTTACCAGTCTTTCCGATGCCAATGAGTAATGAAATCAAGAAAGAAAAAATGCTGCACATAAAGAGGATCGACATGGAAAATATTAAGCAAATCAATACTATTGCAAATAATCTGCAAGCTACCGATCTCCAAATTATTCATGAGGGAAACCACCCATGGGTCAATACTGCAATTATCCTTGTGACCATCATCAGTGTAATGGTCATCCTGTATTACATCAAGATATATCTTCCCCGACGCCGAACACGCATGGATATACTTAAGAAAAATCAGAAAATAGAAAACCCTAAGAAAAGTCAGAAAATAGAAGAACCCCTATTTTCTTCTCTAGGAAGGGAGGAGTCATGTTAATAGAACTTTCCATATCAGCTTTCTAGACTAGACCTTCATATCACTTTCTAATGACATATTTATGGTTACTTAGATTACTAAGGTACTATAAAAGCGTTCTTGCCCTATGTATGTTAGATTAGTGTTACTTAAGATTTTGTATCGTACAAGTCATTGTATACCTAATTCTCTATATTGTGAAATAAAAGTAGTTTTTAAAAAACGGCATTTCACGACTGAAACTATAACTCAGGTTAATCATCAAATTACTCAATCTTGAAATCGACCTCTCTATCAAAAACATTAAATATATTGATGATTCTCTCATTACTGTCAGTAATAAACTCAAAACAATTATTCCTTTAAATATCGTTAATGAATTTAAAATTAGACAATCTAAAACATATGAAAAAAGATGTAATAAAATTAAAACTAATAATTTAAAAAAATTTAACGTGCTTCAACAACAGCAACATGTTCTTGATATAAAGGTTCAGGATAATTGGATTAAAAATTTGTCTGGAGTTGAGATTCCTGACGATATCTTAAGGTTTCTGGGTTTGGGTGCCAAATTTAGCCTGCCCCCGATCAATAATGATATCTCTATAAAAAGAATATTAGCGGATTTGGAAAATATAATTAAACATTTCCCGAATGACTCGGAAAAAAACATCTTAAGAGCCAAATTCACTAATATGCTGACTAATACCTTAAGCAAACCTAATAAACGTAACTATCTTGATATCTTATATAATAAAACAAAGGAATTCTTCAGGACCCATGACGAGTTGATTGTTACTAGGGCTGACAAAGGCAATGTCACAGTAATTCTTTTAAAAGAAACCTATATTGACAAGTCTAATACAATCTTGCAGGATCAGACCTATTACAAAAGACTCGCCATGGACCCCACATCCACTTACCAGCAAAAAGCTAACAAACTTGTAAAAAATTAAAATCTAGTAGACAGTTAACTGAGGAGATGGCAAAAGAACTTAACATTTACAATCAGGCTTCACCAAAATATTATGGCTTACCCAAAATTCATAAGCCCCAGCTTTCTCTTCATCCTATCATCTCCTCGATTGACGCCCCTAATAGTAAACTGGCTTCTTTACTCACGCAGAGCCTGACATGCTCATATAATAAAAATAATGAGTACTATATACAAGACTCTTTTCAGTTCTCTCTATTCATAAATGAAATGCAATTACCAGATAGTTTTGTTCTTATAAGCCTGGATGTCGTTTCTTTATTCAGTAATATGCCATATGATCTGGTTCACAACAGTGTCATAAAACGCTGGCGTAACATAAGTTATTACACAACACTTAATCAAAAAAGTTTCCTGGAGGTCCTTAAATTTATTTTTGACACCACTAATTTTAAATTTAATCAAACCTATTATAAACAAATTTTAGGTACCCCAATGGGGGCTACACTATCACCGATTGCAGCACAATATGTCATGGATGACTTGTTAGAGACGTGTATTCCTCAACTTTATTTTCAATTACCTTTTTTTAAAAAAATACGTTGATGATAATATCACTGCAGTACCCATTGATGGTGTTGATAAGATCCTTAGAGTGTTTAATAGCTATAACAGGTACATACAATTCACAGTAGAAAGTGAGACAGACAATAGTGTCCCCTTTTTAGATACCAAAGTCATAAAAACACCAACAAATCAGATAATTCTCGATTGGTACATGAAACCAACAAGCTCCGGTCGTTACATCAATTTTCATTCAAACCACACTACTAAAGTGAAAATCAACCTGATAATAGCTCTTAAAACACGCATAACAAAGATTTCACACCCCTCATTGGTCCAAAATAATTTAAATAAACTTTACAATATATTTCGTAATAATTCTTACCCAGAAAAAATTTTAAAAAAATTCATTTACAACATGGCTCCATTAAACAACCATGACGTATACAATGGAGGCATACCTCCAGATATCAGTGCTTTTATCGAACACCCCCAGGTTTATTACTTTTCCTTCCCTTACATGAATAACAACAATGCTAAAATAACTAAACTTTTCAAAAAAGAACTTTCCATTAAGATAGCTTTTAGACAAGAAAAAACAATAGGTAAAATATTCAGTAAATTAAAAGATAAGGATGATTGCCTTAAGAAGTCGAGTTTTCTGTATAGTATTCCTTGCAACAACTGTGAAAAAGTATATATAGGTCAAACTTCCAGAGTTTTGAAAGATAGAATTACTCAACACAAAAGTGACTGTAGATTAAATAAAAAATCATGTGCTCTCTCTGAACATTTTAACCAATCAAATCATGCATTTAATTATCAAGACACTAAGGTGTTATGTAACGAACCTAACTATAACAAAAGACTTTTTCTAAAGATGGTTGAAATTTTCTCAGAACCAAAGGCAATGAACAAAAAAACAGACATTGAGGGTCTCAGTGTTATATATTCTCATCTTCTGTCCATGCAACCAAATAAGGACAATAATAATAACGCGGAGACCACCAATCCATAAACAACTAATTAATAAATTAATTAATGGTAAAAATTAGAAGGTAAAAATAAGAACACAAAGTCTTCCTCCACTGATATATTATTTATTTATTGCCACTCCACTTTAAGTATGGACTATTTCTTCAAGTTGAAATTAATTAATTTTTTTTTTGTAATCATCATCATCATCATCATCATATATCGAGGGTGTGGAGCCAGAACCCAATAAGTCGATAAAAATCAAAAAAACACTTTTCAAATATGCAATTTATAACTTTTTATGCTCTTTTAAATGGTAAATCCATTTACTCGGTTATCTTATTAATTTTATAGCATTTAACAACTTTAAAACCAGATAAACTAATATTTTCATTATTTATTTTTTTTATGAACCAGGTATCTGCATAAAAGTCTAAGTTTTTAGTCATATGTAAATACCATAATCCCCTAAAATGGTTTATTGGGTTTTGTTTTTAAGCTTTAATATATTTGGTTACATTATTGAGAAGCAAAAGCAGATAAATGTTTTTAACCGGTTTTGATATCAATAATTACTTTAATATTATTAACTATAATATATTAAATAAACGTTTACAAGTGTTAATGGGTTTTCACAAAAAAACATATTTACTTTGCCGAAAATTTGTTTCAAGCGAGAACCCGGTAAACTAGACAACTGGGTTCTGATCTAAGATACTATTCGAACATAGACGTATAAGATTTATAAGTATTTATATTTAAGTAGTGGCCACATCGTGCAGAATTCGAACGTTACATTCAGTGAGAGTTAAGTGTTTGTTTAACATTTTTAGTAGTTTTGGGAATCACTCTTAAACTTGCAATGGCTGAAAGAGCGAAAAAAATATTGTGTTTAGCCCTAGCAAAGGCAAATAATACAGGTAAATGTGTTTTCTGTCGATCATAACCTCAAATTGGTTTTATACAGTACCGTTAAAATGGCTAATTATTACTATTGTCTTAGATTTACCACAACTAAAAGGCAACGAAAATATTATGGCTTCCACTAAAACTGAAGCAAATTTAGGTAAGAATAATTATTGTCAGCCGTATTACAAAATTGCGTATTTTTCGTAAATCAAGTGCCAAAACCCGATAAGTACATTTACTGTATTCTACCTAAAATATTATGTCGAAATAAATTGTAAAATGCCTAGAGATGCATGGGTTATATTTAAACTTATCGGGTTTTGGCTGCCTATTTTTCTTCAATATACACTTTTATGAATTTTCATTACAAATTTCTTTATTCACGTTTTATTGGGCTCAAGAAAATTGAATTTGGCCATAATAATAATAATAATAATAATAATAATAATAATAATAATAATAATAATAATAATAATAATAATAATAATAATAATAATAATAATAATAATAATAATAATAATAATAATAATAATAATAATAATAATAATAATAATAATAATAATAATAATAATAATAATTTATTATTATTATTATTATGTAAGTATGTATTATTATTATTATTATTATGTAAGAGTTTGACAGGGCAAGGGCCTATCGACATATTAAGCACCGGTTCCCGCAGATCACCGAAGTTAAGTTGTGTCGAGCGCGGTTGGTACTTGGGTGGGTGACCGCTTGGAAACACTGCGTGCTCTTGCCTTAGGGAAGAGTGTAAAATGAATCAACACCTAACCATCCTAGTTACGCCGGACGAGATCGGATATCTCGTAGGATGAAGGTGCCGTTTCACCCTCCCCAGTCGGTAGACCGCAAGAAAGTGTGGTCGATGACCGGTTCTAGATGGCTTCAGATAGTCGGCAAATCGTAAAAAGTAAAAAAAAAAAGAGTTTGAGAGACACGAATTACATTAAAATTTTATATTTTTCAACTAGAACAAAAAATTATGGAACAAGATAATGATTCCAATGCCTCATCAGAACTGAATGAAGCTCAAATCAAAATTGCTAATGAGATGGAGAATGTTATTGATCTGGAAGATTCCGATTTTCACGACAGTAAGTGAAACTTTGACGTTCTCTGAAACATCAAATATTATATTATTTGCTCTTATTGTAACTTCATTATTTTTTTTTAGGAACTAATAATAATATGTTAAATGATACCAATGAATCAGAAAGTGACTTGGAGGAACTTGGTGATTTATTCGGAGGTGATTACTCGGATGAAGATCCCACTTACACACCCCCGAAAATCAAACAATGTGGTGATTCATTGGGAAGTGATAACTCGGATGAAGATCCTGATGTTGATTATGTAGTTACTAATAACGTTTTAGACATTCATGGCATGCACCCTCGCCCTGTCAATGCCCATTCTGATAATGCGGTAGAAACTGTGACAATATTGCTTGACGATGTATTAGATGCAGTATGGAAGAAAGTACGAAAGAAGAATAGATGGAGTGAGTCAAATCCTTCTGAATGGAAGAAAAATATTGTTAAAAAACGGCGGTCTACAGGTTTACCTTACGTGACAAACAAAAAACTACGGAGTGAAAAAGCTCCCCAAATTGTTAACTGCGGAAACTGCAAATTTAAATGCACTGAGAAATTTTCAATAGATGAACGTAACAATTTTTGCAAACTATATTGGGGTATGGATTTCAAAAGTAAAAAAAACTTTATTTTGTCTAATATAACGATAGAACCAGTAAAAACACGACGTGTAATAAAATCTTCCCAGAAAAAAGACAGATCTTTTACTAAGAAATGTTTCTTTAAGAAAAATAATGAACGAATTCAAGTGTGCCAGAAGTTTTTTACAAAAACCCTTTGTATTAGCCCGGATGTCGTTGCGGATGCCATAGCCAAAGTTGATTCCATTGGATATTATGCATCTGAAGATCTGCGGGGGAGACATGAACCAGCGAACAAAATCAAACAAGAAGTTTTACGTCATGTGAAAGAGCATATTGAATCATTCCCAGTGATGGAATCACATTATACTCGTAAGGATACTTCTAGGAAATACCTTGATGCTAAGTTAAATATTAGAAAAATGTATCAATTGTACTGTGACGAATGCAAAGACAATGTCTTGATTCCAGTTTCTGAAATGAAATACCGCTCTGTATTTTGCCAAGAATACAACTTCAGCTTTTTTAAGCCAAAAAAAGACCAGTGTCTGATTTGCACCAACTACGCTAAAGCCGACTCTAAAAAGAAACTGGAAATGGAAAGCGAATATCAAGACCATATTAAGCGAAACAAAATAAGTCAGAGATCAAAACAGGAAGACAAGGAAAAGGCAAACAAGGATCCTACTTTTTGTTCAATTTCATTTGATCTTCAGGCTGTCCTACAAATTCCTAGCGGCCAAGTAAGCCAACTATACTACACTAGGAAATTAATCGTTTACAATCTTACGATCTATGAGTCAGCATTACCAAATAAAGCATTTTGTATGTGCTGGAATGAAATAAATGGAAAAAAAGGCAGCTGTGAAATAGGTACCTGTCTTTATATTTATTTGAAGGAGTTTGTACCCTCTCACGTAACCCATATTACATTGTTCTCAGACACTTGCGGCGGCCAAAACAGGAACCAGTTCATAACATCGTTGTTGCTCTGGGCTGTCCAAAATATAGATAATCTAAACGTGATCGAACAAAAATTCCTGGAGAGTGGTCACTCGTACATGGAGGCAGACTCCATGCACTCAAGCATAGAAAATGCCAGTAAAAACATGTCCATAACTTCAATGAATGATTGGAAAAATGTGTTCAAGATCGCTAGACGAAAAAGAGTATTGAAGGAAAAAGTCACGGGAAACAAGTACAACATAGAACCATACACAGTGCAGGAATTAAAATATGGTGACATGTTAAACTTGAAGACCCTTGCCACACAAGTTATCTTAAATAGGACCAAAGACAATAACAATGAAATAGTGAAGTGGATGAAAATTAAGAGAATCAAGTACATAAAAGGTGAAACGGATAAAATTTTTTTCAATTATGACCAATCAGAAGAATTTAAGATAATGAAGACTTTCGATATTTTACAAAATAGAAATGCACCTGTAGGTCCTAAAACTCCGGTTACAAGGTTAAAGAAGAAAATGATGACAAGTGCTGATAAAATAGCTGAAATTGAATCTCCAGCGGTTGGTCAAATACCAAAGAATCTACAAAAACTGTACAAGGGTCCGCTACCAATCAGCGCACTGAAAAAGAACGATTTGCAAAAATTATGTAAAAAAAACATAATACCAGAAGAACTTCATAATTGGGTCAACAATCTATCCACAGGTTTAAATGTAATTGATCGCATACCCGACGTCGCGATAGATGATGATTCCGAAGAGGAAGTTTAATAGATCCATCTTCTTATTGCATTTATTTTTGATTTGTAGACATTTTTATGTTTTATAAAAACTGTAATTTACGCCTGCTGACTGTTCATATTATTATATTTTATTCATGCTTCATTAGCAACTTTTGAGAACTTTTAGTTACGTCTGCAAAATTTATAATGTAAAAAAGTAATAATAATGATTATATTATAAGTTATCAAAGTGATGTGATTTTAATATGCCAAAACCCAATAAGTGAGTACCTACTTAACTAAATCATATTTTAAAGAAAACTGTTCTCACTTTCAAATAATATACATACGGTATATAAATCTAAATAAGTTCACTACAAAATGCTGCTGTTTTATTGGAAATGCATAAAAAAATGCAGATAAATTTAGCACTTTAGATTTCCACAACCCTTAAACATGAATATCTCGGAAATGTGATTTGGATACTTATTGGGTTTTGGCTCTACACCCTCGATATCAGCTTGTCTCGTCCACTGCTGGACATAAGCCTCTCTCAACGTAGACCATTTAGCTCGATCCTGGGCATCTTGGATCCAGTTCGGAGAAATCCTTTTTAAGTCGTCTGTCCATCGGGTCGGCGGTCGTCCCCTGTTTCTGTATGCTTCGTCTCTGGGGCGCCATTCCAGTATTCTCCTCGTCCATCTATTGTCTGCCATTCTTCCGACATGACCAGCCCAGTTCCATTTTAAGTATGCGATTCTTTCAATTGCGTCCGCAACTCTTGTTCTTCTGCGTAGTTCTTCATTTCTGATTTTGTCTCGTAGTGTAACTCCTAACATGGACCTCTCCATGGCTCGTTGGGTTATTCTTATTTTATTGACAGTTCTCTGAGTTAGTGTGAGTGTTTCCGAGCCATATGTTAGTACCGGGAGGACGCATTGGTCAAACACCTTTCGTTTGAGACAAATCGGTATATCTGCCTTTATCACGTGTTTAAGTCTGCCAAAGGCAGCCCAGGTCAGTCCTATCCTTCTGTTTAATTCGCAGGTCTGATTATCTCTACCCATTCGGAGCTCATGTCCCAGGTATTTGTAAGATGTTACGTATTGAATTTCCTGTCCTTCCATCATTAAGTTTTGACTGGGAACTAAGTTCGTCATAAATTGAGTCTTGGCAATGTTGATTTTTAAGCCTACCTTTTTTGAAACTGCGGATAGTTCTGCGATCATTTCAATTGCTTCGTCTAGTCGGTCTGTGATCATCACGATATCGTCAGCAAAACGTAGGTGGTTGAGCTTTTCTCCATTAATGTTTATGCCTTTATTGTCTAAGTCCATCTTTTTAAACATGTATTCTATCAGAGTTGTGAAAAGTTTTGGCGAAATTGTGTCACCTTGCCGAACACCTTTTTCAATCTTGAACCGATCTGTTTCCGCATGTATTTTCACTGTTGCCGTTGCATGTTCATATATGTGTCGTAGTATGGAAATGTAGCGGTGATCTATACGACAGTTCGCGAGAGCCTTAAACAGTTCGTGGTGGTTTACGGAGTCGAATGCCTTTTCATAATCGACGAATATTAGTATTACGGGCTTGTTGTACTCTATACTTTTTTCTATTAGCGATTTTATCACCTGAAGATGGTCATTCGTTCCATATCCGGCTCGGAACCCTGCTTGCTCTCTTGGCTGATACAGGTCCAGTTTATTAGTAAGCCTTGCGGTAATAATCTTAGTGAATAGTTTATACAGATGTGTTAACAGACTTATCGGTCGATAGTTTTGTAGGTCTGTGATGCTGCCTTTCTTGTGCATAATCACGATAATGGCATTATTCCATACTTGTGGGGTTGTTCCTTCATCTAGACATTTATTGAAGAGTTTGGTTATTGCTTTGAGTAGTTCTCTTCCTCCTAGTTTGATGGCTTCTACAACAACCCCGTCTTCGCCAGGTGCTCTATTGTTCTTCATTTCTGACAATGACTTTAGGACCTCTTCTTCCGTTATCTCTGGCATCTCTTCCGATCCTTGGTTTAGTATATGGGGTATGCTTTCTGATGCTTCTGCTTGACTCTGGTTTCTATATAGTTTGGTGTAGAAGCCCTCAACGATCTTCAGAATTTCTTCTCTGTTGTTTGTTATTTGTCCTCTCTCATTTTCTAGTTTAGTTATTTCAGTTTTTCCCTTACTTAACTTATTTCGAAGTACCCTCATGCTTTTATTCTCTTCTATAACTCTAGTCACCCATTTATTATTGTAACTTCTGGTATCGTTCCTTACAGCTTTCGTGATATCCTTATTTAGCTGCCTCAGCTCATCTTTATGTAGTGGATGTTTTCCTAGTAGTGTTCTTCTCTGTCTCATCAAATTTTTAGTGTTCATAGAGAGTTTATCCTCGTTTTCTGTTTGCTTCAAGCAGTGTTTCTTTTGAGCGGCGTTAATTGATTCCACAATATTTTTATTCAGATCCTCGAGATTATTTGTCTCATCGTCTTTCAAATTTTGTTCTATCGTTTTTTGATATTCCTCAATATCGTCCACCTTTGTCCACTTTTTGCCTTTGTTCCCATTCACAAGTTTATTACGTTCCGTCCTTAGGTTTAGCATTATCTTCGCTCTCACCATTCTATGGTCACTTCCCACTGACAGTCTATTTAGCACAGACACATCCGAGATTATGTGCTTTTTGTCTGTGATAATAAAGTCGATTTCGTTTCTTGTTCTGCCATCCGGACTAATCCATGTCCACTTTCGATGTTCTGCCTTTTTGAAAAACGTATTCATAGCCGTTAGTTGGTGGTGTAGAAGAAATTGGAGCAGCAGGTTTCCTCGTTCATTTCTGTCTCCTATGCCATGGCATCCCAGTGACGTTTCTTCTTCATTTTGTTTTTTGCCCAACTTGGCATTAAAGTCCCCAGTCAGTATTGTGAAATAGGTTGGGAAAGTTGACATGGCTTGAGCTATGTCATCGTAAAAGCTTTCGATGTCTTCGTCTGATTGTTGGGATGTGGGTGCGTATGCTTGTATAATTTTGATACTGTATCGCTGGTTCAATTTTAGTATTACATAGCACACTCTGGAGCTTACACTGTTGATTTGTGTTATACTTTGCACATGACGTTTATGGATTAGCAGTCCCACCCCTCCCACAGAAGTATTTTCGTTACATCTGTGGTAATACATATTTCCTGATTTTAGTAGGAGTTGTTGTTCTCCTTTTTTGCGGATTTCGCTTATTCCAAGTACATCCCAGTGTACTTGTTTGAGTTCTTCCTCCAGTTCTAATAGTTTTTCGTCGGTTGAAAGGGTTCTTGTATTGTATGTGGCGATATATAGTTTTCGTCTTCCTTGGCAGCCTGATCCAACCCGGTGATTCTTAGCACCCTCTAACCGCTGTCTTTTCCGACCGCCGCCTTGGCCGGGGACATACGGTCTGCCGGGGACTGAGGGCCCTCCATGATTTTTGCCTTTCATCTTGGTTTGAGGTTTTTAGCCTATCACCTATCACGCTGGCCAGTGCGGGTTGATAGGGGGTCCAGTTAGGACGACATTTCCTTCAATCCTAGGTTGAAACGGTTATTCCGCCGTGACTCGGTCGCCAGAGCCTCTTTAGTTTCTAGCAGGGTGCACCGGATGACATAGTCACCACTCGGGCAGGCGAGGTTGACGTTTGGGTTAGCTATCTTGACCGAATATATGCCATCACCCCTTACTTACATTTTTGTAATAACCAACTTTTATTTTTAGGACTTTTTAAAAATGTTTTGGTAAATTTATTGCATGATTATTAAAATGATGTAACTCGGACGGATAGTAATAGGTTTATACTAGAACTTATGCACATATGTACCTATAATTTCCTTTGTCTTAATCGTTCAATCAAAATTACTAACCAGTCGACAAAATGGCGGCAATCTGTCAGTTACCTATCCCGATGTTATTTTGAACCTATAAAGACCATACTCTTAGGTTAAGGAATTTTGTATGAACATAAAAAACTCTAAACAATTATTATTTCGATTGACAGTATGAATCAAGTTCGCAAGCCGTTGGCCCAACTTTTAAAAATTAAAATGTAAACTGAACAACTTATTTTCCATACAATGGCCTTTTCTTTGCTCAAAGTGGTCATCCTTCATAATGTATAAGCAGTAAGTTCAAGAAATTAGTTTTATATCAATAGAATCGTATAATTTTTCCTTTTTTAGTTAAAATAAGCTTAAAGTAATGCCAAATTGTGGAGTTTTTTATGACTAAATATCTCTTTGTTTATAATGTAGCCCTGAAGAAGATAATAAATATATCGAAAGCTTGGCGTAGCTTAAAAAGCATTTTCATTTAATCCAGCCCTCATCAGGACCGATACCCCAAGACTTTGTCTTTTGTTGATTAACTAGTCGGTCAAGACTACCCTTCTCACTTATTTATATATATTTTAAATCTGTTGTTTCGTTTTTTTCATAAAACATCTTATTTTTCAGGTTAAAACAAATTATAAAATGTTAGGGAAATAGGAGTGGATTACTAAACTTTAGGACAATTTTTAAAAAAATGTAGCAAAAACTAATTACTAGCAGTAAAGTTAGTTTCATAGTTCTTTTACTTTTAGCTCTTCTACCAAATGGAAACCGCAGTGAACGACACCCTGCCACAAATTAACGTGGATTGCCTTGACAATCTTCTATCTGGCGACTATCCGTTGCCGAAGACCCCAGGCTCCGATATCCTCATCCTGGATGGTGGGAAAATTTCGTCAAATGAGACCTTGGAAGACTTATCAGATTTTCTTACCCTTGGAATGAAAAGACCTGCTTCGGTAGTGCAACCGGCGAAAAAACCAAAGAAACCTCGAACGAGAGGAAAGAGGGCTGCAACGATACCAACCCCTGAACCAGGCAATAGTGCAGCAGCCGAAGTGCAAGCTGAAGTTCGATCCGAGGGTCAACCCGAGGTTCAACCGGAGGTTCAACCCGATTTTCAACCCGAACTTCAGGTTGAAAATCGACCCGAAAATCGACCCAAAACTTGATCCAACAAAATCGCAGCAGCCCCACGAACCGTCGCAGTAGCCGTACCACCAGGATAATTCAATCCCGCCCAAGATGTTATCGAGGATCACGATAAACTTATAGCCTACATTATGGGGACCAACACCACAAGAGCCTTGACAATGGTGTTAAGGGAGGACGCTATTGACCTACCCTTAAACACAACGGTGGTGGATTCCATCAATGGGGAATTCGTGAGGTTCAAGACAAGGGTTAGGAAATATTTGTTCAGGATGCAACCAGTAAAAAATTCCCTACATCCCGCCGAACCCTTTCTTCTGGAACTCGTTGACCTTTTATACAGCTTTACCTTAGAAAAAAAAATGAGTTTGATGAAATAATACAAACCATTGGCCACAAGCCAATGACTGAAGGGGACCTAAAAGAAAAAAACAATTTGGCATCGATTTTAATTAATTACATCAACTTTCATCAAACTGGGTCGGTAGGTTTCGAAATTTTATTACCGACCTTTGTGCGTGGTTTATTTGCAAAAGAATAAAATATCAGGTTGCCGGCAGTGTCCCTAAATTACCTTCTACTACACGACTGTATCCCGGTGGCTAACACGTCGGGCCTTTTAAAAATTTTGGCGATGGTGGGACGTTTATCCAAGGGAGTAGTGGATGCCTTGGATGAGGGGTTTAAGTTTTCCCCTGAGTACCTGGAAACAATACACTGCTTAGTTTAACGTGTTGTGTTTTGTGTCGTGTTTAAACTTTTTGTGTTATTTTGTGTAATTTTGTGTAAAATTTTTGCATTTATTGTCCAAGGTATTTGCAAATAAATTTGTAATTTTTTTGCAAATATTCTTGTACTATTTTTTTGTATTTTTTGCATTTTTGTATTTTTTGCAATTCTTGTACTATTTTTTTGTATTTTGGTATTTTTTGCATTTTTGCATTTTTGTACTTTTTGCATTTTTGTATTTTTTGTATTTTTTGCATTTTTGCTAATGTTGAAATCAATATATCGTCACCCTAGGATTATAGTGTTCTATATCCACTTTTAGTCGAAATTAAGTTAAATACACCATTATTTTTATTTTTGCCAGATGATCCTATATCCAGCAAAATTAGAAGGCTGTTGCTCAATATCCAAAATATGAGTGACAAAATTATTCTTTATCCGTTAAAAACCAACTTTTATTGGGGCAATTATGTTCTATGGTATAATTTTATTCTATATCCGTTTAAAGCAAAGCATGCCATGTTTCTGTGTAAGTTTTATTCTATATCCTACAACATACCTAATACTCTATAGCCGACATTCCTCGCGTGTTGTTATTTTTGTTCTATATCCACTTTGTTCTATATCCATATTATACTAATAATACTTCCTATTCTGAGCTAAGGTGAACTTTTGTTCTATATCCAAACATAACCTCAAATAAAATCACTTGTTTGGGTAAACGTTTGCTAATTTGTCTTTAAATAATACTGTTTTTTGTAAGTAAAATGAGTGTTCAAAGTGTATCTCCTGTGCCATCGAAGCCTAGTGAGTGCCCTACCGATGTTTGGAAGTAAGTTTTTGTCGGCATTCTTTTATAATGAATAAATAGGTTATTTTTTATGTGCCATTTTAGTGAGCTATCACAGATTTGCAGCAATATCATTATTGAGAATAATGAAAGTGCTATGGCTAAAGAATTATCTGCAAATGCAGAAAATATTAATATGGCTGAAATAAATAATATAGAAAATATGGAAATATGGGTAAAGTATTATTCTTGATGTTATCTAATATAAACCGTCAAACTATAACCTAACCTACCTTTAAATTGTTTACAACTTTTTTAATTAAAATAAAACAAAACAAAAATGTTTTGAATGATTTCTATTTTTATTTTGAGGTAATTATTATTGTATACCTAAGTATAGTATCCATTTTTGTAGTGTAAATAAAAAATATTTATATTCTTAAAGGTAAAAAAGAAATATTTTCATTGTATAATAATATCACAATAAACCACAATAGCCCCAACTTGGTTCTGGCAACTAAAATATTAATAATTCTAGGATTGACGCGAATAAGGATGGACTAGTTATTAACACTAATAATGGTCAAGAAAATGATATTATAATAGAAGTGGCCCCAGACATTCTGGAAGAATTACTAACAGTAAGTACTTAATATTGTGTTAGAAATTTACGTATTTTTATGTAATTGTTTGATTACAGGAAAATAAGGACAAAAACAATATTGCAGTGAAAGAAAATGAAAAAAAAAATACTAGAAAGAGGAGGCGAAATCCATCAAACTGGAAGTGCAATATCCGTAAAGAGAAATGCCAGCATGGCGAAGAATATATTAATAGTAAAGGAAATGTCAAAGACAAGAGAGCCGTTGTTAAAGGAAGCACATGTTTGACTCAAAATTGTTATTTTAGTTGCCCAAAGAAAATTTCCCTTGAAGAACAAACTACGAATAACAAATATTTTTGGTCTTTGGGTGATAATGGAAAAGCACATTATTACTCTAAACATGTGCACCGCGAATTGGCGAAAAGAAAGAGAACTAAAAAAGAAAATAGCAAAAAACAATATTCTTACCAGTATTTTCTAACGTACAATAATGTGCCAATAAGAGTATGTCAAGAGTTTTTCCTTCGGAAACTAAATGTGAGTAAAACCAGGATTTATTATTATTTCAAAAAAATGAGTAACACCGCAACCAGTATTCCTAGAAAAAATCTAAGAGGAATTCACAGAAAGAAGTTTACCGAGGAGGGAAAAAAAGAAGTGATGAAACATATTGAGTCCTTTAAAACAGTTGAATCTCATTACTGCAGAGCAAATACAAGGAAGATATATCTGGAACGCGATTTAAACTTGACTAGAATGTACAACATGTATATATTGAGCATAGAAAATCCTGTTAGTTTTGCAGTTTATCGAGATATTTTTAACTACAACTATAACATCGCCTTTTTCAAATCTAAGAAGGACCTGTGTAATAAATGCGAAGCTTTTAAAGTATTGCAAAATCCAAACCAAAAACAAATATTTGAAAATGAAGAGCATATCAAGAGAAAGAGTATAGGATATCAAGAGCGGCAAAGAGACAGGGTGAGATGCGAAGATTTGATCTACAGCACGTATTTCCTTTACCTAAAGCAAACATAGGGCATTATTACTATCAGTCCAAGTTGAATGTCTACAATCTAACTGCTTATTGTAGTACAAATAAGATTGTTTACTGTGTAGTATGGCACGAATTCATATCAGGCCGTGGTGGCAATCACATTGCCAGTGCATTGATTAAGATTTTAAATAGAATAGTTGAGGATTTGCCAAACTTAACTAATATTATATTGTGGTCTGATAGTTGCGTGCCTCAAAATCGTAATAGTCTTTTATCTTGTGCTATACAGAAATTCTTAATTTCTAAAAATAGTAAGGAGCTCAAAGTTATTGAGCACAAATACTCCGAACCTGGACATGGTACGATTTAGGAAATTGATGCTGCGCATAGCTGTATCGAAAGATACGTAAAGGATTTAGAGATCTGGACACCTATGCAACTCATAAAAATTTTGACCCATATGCCTACCTCATGGAAGTTACATTTTCAAGTTATGCAAATGCATGACTATCAGACCGGATCAAAAAAGCTTAATTATGAAAATGTACCTTTTACCAAAATAAAACATTTAATCTATAAAAAGGAAAGTTTCCACAAAATATATTTTAGAGAAACCTTTGAAGAGGAGATCAAAGAAGCGCTCATTATAAAGAAGAAAGAACCACAGTTGTGCGATTTTCCTGAACTAGTAATGCTTAGTCAGACAGTTGGGGTATCCGAAGAAAAAAAAACATGTTTTAAGGCTATGCTTCCTCAAATGCCAGAATACGCAAAAGAATTCTTTAATTTGCTTATAGATCGAAACTCAAAACCCAAGAGAAATACCAAAAAAGTTTAATTTTTATTTGTTATATTATATAATATAAAAATAGATTTTTTAATAATTTAAAAATGTTTTTCTTGAATAATTACATTTTAGTATTCTTGCTTCATTTGTATTCTATAACCAATAAACAGAATTAAGATAATATTCTATATCCACGAAACTGGTTCCATATTAAACTATATCCAGCAAGAAACAAAAGAGTAGTAATTTGTAACCTATATCCATTTTCTCAGTTTGATTTTTTAATATTTTCTTGATAATCGCTTCACAACTACAAAAAAATTATGATTATAAGAGATGTTTAGCATATTTGCATGTACTGTAAATATAAATTATTAGACTTTTATGACAATACAACGGAAAAACCTTTAAACAGCTGTGGATCAAAATTATGAAAAGTGGATAGAGAACACTATAATTCTCGGGTGACGATATATATATTCCTAGAGCCTCAAAAGAGGTATTTTTCAGGACTGGGGTTCCGTTTGTAGGGTTTTTTTTGTGGGAAAGTGGTATTTTTTCCGGTAACGTGGTATTTTTTGCGGATGAGTGGTATCTTTAAACTCCGCCTTCCGGACCACGGAATTGTTGTCATATGGCGTTCTTTTGACTTTACACTCCGCCTCCTACCACGTCATTTTTTTCTGTTGGGGGTTCTTGTCCACGCTATAGGGTTTTCGCTATTCGCTCACAGAGAGCGCTACCAGTATCTTATATTAAATAAATTAATAATCTGAAGAATAAACAGGATAACCACAGGTTTATTATCAGGGCATCAAAAATAAAAAGGAGCTAATAATAGCAAGTAATAAAATCAGTAAAAGGAAACCTTACCGAAGTTAAAATGACTTTTGCAATATCGAATAAAGTGTCAAGAAATAACTTTGATGCGGTGCTATTCAATAGTTTTTTTTTATATAGAATTATTGTAGACTTAACTAGGTATCTATGTAGCTGTTAAAAAGTTTCCTTTCTTAATTTTATTTAATTTATTTTAACCAATTTGTCTCAAAACGTGTAAAAGCCCTAATTTTAGCGAGAACATGTTGGTCTGTTAGTTTCCACGATAACTTTTGAAGGTTTGACTTGACACTGTAAAACCTAAAATATTATTTTGTTAAAAATAAGGGACAATATGTCCTAATCATGATTCGTAATTTTGTAAACAAAGTTTTTAAAAGTTGTAAGAGATAATGTGAATAATACTTACTTAAAAACACATAAAAATTACAATTCTTTAAGTTGCATAAGGATTTTTAACAATAATTAATTGACCAGCAGTTTGATATGTTTGTATTTTTATTGTAGTGTAGAACCTTGTCATTTCTCTTTTGCCGTCGATCACCCGAATAAGGCTTCGCGACCCCCTTAGGAAGGCTTCGCGACCCCCCTAGGGGCCGAGACCCACAGATTGAAAAACACTGTTTTAGAGAAAACGGTTGATGAAAATCAACTGACAGCTTCAAAAATTTTCAACATGGATGAGTCTGGGTTTTCGACTGTAGCAAAGAAGTATCAAATATCTTAGCTCTAAAAAGTAAGCGCTAAATTGGAACAGTTGCTACTGGAGAAAGGGGCTTTAATACAACATTCGTTGTATGTGCAAGTGCTGCCGGTCAATTCGTCGCGCCAATGTTGATTTTTAAACGAAAAAGAGTAAGTCCAGATCTGGGCATTGGAGCTCCACCAGACTGCTTACTAGAAACTTCTGATACTGGTTACATAAATACAAACTTTTTTTTTACTTGGCTGCAAGCTTTCATCAAATCTGTTAAGCCGACAGTAGACAATAAAGGGTTACTTGTATTGGATGGTCACACCACGCATTCAAGAAATCTTGAAGCGATTGAACTGGCTCGCAATAATGGGGTCATCATGCTACAACTTCCAGGTCATACAACCCATAGACTCCAACCTTTAGACGTGGCAGTATTTAAACCATTGGACCTGTATTATACAGAGGCAAATGAAAATTGGCTGAGGTCTCATCCAGGGTTAACTGTCCCTCAATATCAAGTCGTACGACTTCTTGAAGAAGCCTATGCCAGAGCTGCTGTGATGCCAACTACAATAAATGGGTTTAGAAAATCTGGAATTTGGCCGGTAGATCGAAATGTTATGTATTAACCACGAATCAATCCTCAAATAGAAGTGAGGGTTCTGAAAATGAAAGTCATTCTAATAGTAATGATGAACCTTTAGCTCACTACGTTAAGACTAATGAGACTACCAAGCCTGAAGCAGAAGCATCTACATTCAAACCGAAAGAGACCTAAAGTAGAGGAATCTACTTTAAAAGCATCCACTTCTAACCTCGAAGCAGAGGCCTCATCTACTTCTAGGTATAAAGCAAAAGCATCCACTTCCAATTCTGAAGGTGCTGAAAATATTTCAATAGAAGAAGTATTAATAAGCCCGGTTGCAAAGAAAACAAATAAAAAATCCCGTGGTGCTCAAAAAGCACAGCTGATTACAGCAAGTCTATATAAAGATGACCTAAAAGCTAAGCAGGCATCACTGAATAAAAAGAAAACTGTGAAGCGAAAAGTTCAACTAGATCGTTCAGGTATTCCTAAAAAGAAAAAAAATTATCATAACGAGTGGTATTGCAAGTTTTGTAAAGAATGCATCAGTGAAGACATGATCCAGTGTTTAAAATGCCGGGATTGGCTTTATGAATCATATGCCAATGTGGGTTCAAGAGAAACCTTTATTTGTGATATCTGCGTTTAGATGTTTTTTCTTCTCTTGTTTGTTGATGTTTCTTCAAATTATTTTTCTGTTTTGATGTTTTTTTTTAATAGAGGTACAAAACTTCCTATACAAACCATTTTATTTTTTATTTATTTATTTAACACCTAAGTTTCCCGTTTAAATCATGTGGTCCAATTTTGAAACCCCCAGGTGCAATTTAGGCAACTGGTTTCCTATATTGAACCATTTGCAGTGTTTTTTTTATAGTCTGGTAGGTATGTCTTAGATACTTTGCAATAGAATTCTACAAAAAATCCTGCAGTTGGACAACATACTAAAGTATACTAAGGTACAGCATCAATATCGATTTTGCGTCATTATCAGGATCTATGATAAGAAATCTGGAAATTGGTCCAATATGGGCAACCTTTTCCTACTTTATAAAATAAAACCCGAAACTGAAAAATTATTAAAACATTTATGTGCTAATTTTATTAAATTTTTAATAATAAGAAAATCCACAGATGCTTTTAAATTTAACCATCTTAATACTGCCAACTTTCTACCACTAAACCAAATTTATTTAGGCTTTTCAACATCAGCAAGTTTAAATGAACTAAAAAACAATCACAACATTGCACAAAAAGAATTTAAGACATTTTTAACAAGTATCCTATCATTTTATGTTGAATTAGTATTTAATATTAAAGATAGATTTAAATTCAGTGATCCTATTTATGGTATTTTAGAAATAGGAGATCCAAATGAAGTCCAATTATTTAATGTTAAATCACTAAACAAAGTTCTGGAAAGATTTACTATTTTAAAAGAGTATGTAGATGCTCAAGAATTGGACAATGAGGCGGAGGCATGTTCTGTTAAATTTTGAGAACTTGCAAATATCAATTAATCAACCCGATATTTATTGACCTAAACTATTTAATTTAAAAAACGCTGCCGATGAACTACTTTTTCCAAATTTAAAAATTGTAATTTCTCTACTTCTTATTCTGCCTTTTTCAAATGATTCCGTTGAACTCATTTTTAGTGACTTGTTTAACATAAAACAGACAAAAGGAACCTTGTAGGTACAGAGAGTGTACGAGCTGTTTTGGCAACTAAAGCAGGCATTTATTGGAGTAGGCAAATTTACACCATCAAAAAAACGCTTGAGAGTAAAATCTGAAAGAAAAAGCATTAGGAATGTGAAATATTCTGGTTTTAATTAGTCACAGCAATAGCTAGCTTAGAACACAGGTGTAAATATAAAAAAATATTTCATTAGCTAATTTATCGGTGGATTTTAGACCTTCCTTAGAGCTATGAACAAGTAATCAAACAAAAAAACATACTTTGGAGTATTTGTTAACAGTTTTACATGCACTTACAACAGAATACAGGTCACACAATAAATAAAACAATAATCAATAATAACAATACTCGCATACTAATTCATTGTACCGTACGTGATTATTGTTTTAATTTTTCTTTGTCTTGGTATATATCTATCTATGTGGCCTGTTATCTGTTGTAAGTGTATCTATGTAAAACTGTTGACAAATACTCCAGAACATGAATTAAGTAATATAGAAGAATCCCTTGAAACTAGACGATAAGCAATTAAGACGCTAAATGGCCCATTCCTTTCACTTTCTTAATGTATTCTTTCTAGATAAGCTTTAGGCTATAAGTATAGGTTAAATGCATTGTAACAGACAGTCTTAAAATAAACTCGCTTTTGTCAACTTCTAGTAATTAGTTGTTTTTTTTAAAAAGCACATTTCGGGCTCAAAATTATAATTGGCGCTGCGAACAGGATTGCTTCGTTGATCCTTTATCTAGTTCACCGCGAACAAGTTGTGATCAAATTGGTATCTACCATTAAGAAGCAAAGAAAAAGTACTCCGACGGCTCTCTAGTGATTCATCGAGAACCATTGCAGTCCCGGAAGAAATTTCCACCATCTTTGGCAGACATTGCGGAAACTACCCTTGGTATTGGTCAAAAGACGTCTCCAGGAAGTATCCAAGAAATGTTATTGCTGTAAGTCCTATTTTTCCTTTTCCTATATTCTTGTGAAAATTTTATTTTATGTATCGAGATAGGTCGCCTTTAAGGGATAACGAACCTAATAGTTATATTTCAGACGAAGAAAGTTTTTCTAAAGATAATAAGAATACTCTAAATAAAATGACTACTCCAACAACTCTATCATATAGCGACATTCAATTAAGATTCAATTTTGCAAAATGTATGGTCCCTGAATATTCAGGTGGCTCAAAAGATCTATGGTTTTTTCTTAAAAACGCTGAAAAATTTATTGAAAATTTTACTTTTACTGACACAGCTCTAAACGAATATTTCTTTCAATACGTTCTGTCACAGGTTAAAGGAGAAGCTAGAGATTTAATTATTTTAAATAATCCATCCAGTTGGAGCGAATTAAAAAAATTACTTCTCTCTAAATACAAAGACCCGCGAAGTGAACAACTTTTAATAACTTCTCTTACAACATGCTATCAATTGCCAAATCAAACCTTTGAATATTATGCTAATGAATTAAAACTTAGGCTACAGAGATTAAAAGAAAATGTTCAATTAAATAGCGCGGACGAAAATACAATAAAAATTAAAAATTAAATGTTTGACGAACATGCTCGTTGTACTTTTATTGCTGGTTTAAAAGAACCTTATTATAGTTATATTTTACATTTAAACCCTTCTAGTTTAGATGATTGCATTAATCAATGTCGAATTTATGATAATTTGCAACAACATAATAATTACCTAAATTTTATGAGAAATAACTCACATAAAAAAAATAATAATAATCTAAATAGGCCCCAAAATACATTTAATTCGGGAATAAGAATGCCTAACAGACAAACAACCTCCTTTAATTTTCAAGAAAATTCACAATTTCCACGTGGCCCCGTACAAATGCCAGTGCCCAGACCTGTACCTATAATAAACTTCCCTACAAATAGACAAGTATTTGGCACACAAACAAACGTCTTCCGACCACGGAATAATACGAATTTTCCCAGACCGACCCCGATGACCGTTTCAACACGTAATACGTATACTCCAAGAAACCCCAATCAGTCACAAAACCAAAATCGACCTTACAATCGATTTCAAGATAAAATAATAGAAGAAATTTATAATGTAGATTTATCTGAAAACGCAGAACCATCCTACGAACATTCTGAAAGTTCTCCGCCAGATTCCGAAAATTTTCTGGAACAAGCCTCCCAAGAAAATATGACTTAGATTTAAATAATTTAAATAAAATACCCCGTTTACCTTTTATTTTCAGTAAAAATTTTAATATGAAAATTCCTATAGATACTGGCGCATCCGCTAGTGTAATTAACCCTGACGTTGCTTTTAAATATTTTTCAGATTTAATTTATCCCTATGAATTTGAAATCACTACCTGTAATAATCAAATTAAAGGTAATTATGCTTTAAAACTACCTATACTATCTGAATTTAACAATAATACACCAATCGAATTTCTTATATTACCTTGGCATAATAAATATGACTGTTTAATTGGCTTTAATGATTTAACTAGCTTAGGTTGCACAATTGATTTGCAAAATAAATGTCTTAAAACAAACACTTCATTTATAAAATTTCAAGAAGACTTAAACAATTTAACGATAAAAGTAAATATTAAAGAAGGAGAAGTCTTAGTACCTAATCTTTATATTAATAATGAAATTATTCCTGAAACTATTTGCGTTGCAAAAAATTACGTAGTGCAATTGCCTTATCAAATAAATAATTTAAATATAAAAACCCCTTTAACAGTAACACCCTTTTCGGAATACCTAGAAACCAAACAGATCGAAAAATTAGACGCACCCCGTTTAAAAATAGATCAAGTTATTAGAACAGAACACATGAACGAGGAAGAAAAACGCGAAATATTAAAATTATGTAAAGAAAATCACAAAGTTTTTCATAACCCTGACGAACCATTAACCGCGAGTAACGTAACCTCACATTCAATTAGGACAAAAGACGACGACCCTATTTATTTAAAAAATTTTAGATACCCTCATCACCTAAAAAAGGAAATTCAAAACCAAGTCCAAAAACTCTTAGATAATAAAATTATTAGACCATCAATTTCGCCTTATTCCAGCCCTGTCTGGATAGTCCCCAAAAAAATCGACGCATCCGGCCAAAAAAAATGGCGTATGGTCATTGACTTTAGAAAATTAAACGAAAAAACAATCGAGGACAAATATCCACTACCTAGGACCGAGGAAATCCTAGAAAATCTTGGCAAAAGTCAATACTTCTCTACCCTTGACCTCGCGCAAGGTTTTCACCAAATACCCATGGATGAAAAATCCATCGAAAAAACTGCCTTTACTGTTGAAAATGGCCACTGGGAATATATACGCATGCCCTTTGGATTAAAAAACGCCCCCGCGACATTTCAACATATGATGGATCATGTACTTAGAGAATATTTACATAAATTCTGTTTTGTGTATATGGATGACGTAGTTATTTATTCCAAATCTTTAGACGAACACATTTTACACCTTAAACTAATATTTAAAAAACTATTGCAGTATAACCTTAAAATTCAATTAGATAAGTCCGAATTTCTTAGAAAAGAAGTCCCATTCTTAGGACATGTTATAACACGCGATGGTATAAAACCTAACGAAAATAAAATAAAATGTATTTCAAATTTCCCTCTACCAAAAACTCAAAAAGAAATCAAATCTTTCTTAGGTCTCATAGGCTACTATAGAAAATTTATAAAAAATTTTGCACACATAACAAAACCATTCACTAAATGTTTGAAAAAAGGAGAAAAAATCCAAGTTGACAACCCTGAATATTTAGAAGCTTTCCAATTATGCAAACAAATTATTTGCAATGCCCCCATATTAGCATATCCTGGTTTTAATAAAATATTTCATTTAACCACTGATGCTAGTAATGTAGCTATTGGTTCAGTTTTATCACAGGAAGGACACCCCATATCATTTTATTCGCGAACACTTAACACAGCTGAAAGAAATTATTCCACTATCGAAAAAGAATTGCTATCTATTGTAGATTCTTGTAAACATTTTAGACCTTATATCTTTGGACAAAAGTTTATAATAGAAACCGATCACAAACCCCTTATTTGGTTATTTTCACTTAAAGAACCTAATCAACGCCTTATCAGATGGAAATTAAAACTCGAAGAATATAACTTTGACATTAAACACAAAAAAGGTAAAGAAAATTTGGTTGCCGATGCTCTTAGTCGAATAGAACTAAATGCGCTTACACGTAGTACTGCTAAATCAACAGTAAATAACGAGGAATTAGACTTACTTTCTGTACTACCTGAAATTGACTTAGACGAAGATCTATCCCCCGAGGATGCCGACGAAATTTTAGACACTATGCCTCGAACAGACAGACTTACAATTACTAACAAATCTCAAAAAAAGAAAAATTCTTATGAAAACGATGACAACGAAACCGTACATACGTCACAAGAAAACCCAATATGTGGATTACCTATTTCGAATAAAAATATACATTGTTTCAAATCATCTATCATATTTAGTAGTGTTTCGACTCTCGTAGAGTAAAGATCGTACCAGTCGGTGCTGGAACGGACAAAGGTTATAAAGTAAACCCTAATCCTTCAAGGGTTTACCCTAACATCTGTGTACCAACTGCGAAATAAGTAAACAGTGAAAAGTGTAATAAAAAAACCCAAAAACATGGCAATTATGGCATATAAAGTCTGATATATAACAACAAATCATAATGGAATGTGCTATTTGTAAAAGCAAAAAAACCAAACAAAAAGACATATTTTCTTGTGACATTTGTAAAAAAGGATACTGCAAAGCATGTGCGCAATTAAATCCGTCGGAAATAAAAGTTTTACAATCAGAAGAACGTACACTAAAATTTCACTGCGATCGCTGCATCCAATTTGACACCCATCAACTGCTACAAAACACAATCAAAGACAAAGATGAAATTATACAACTATTAAAAAACAAAATCGAAGAATTAGAAAAAAAGCCAATCGCGCCTATCGCAACATACAGCCAAGTAACCACGCAGGCCGCAACAACATCAGAAAACCCTATCAATATACCAAAGTTAGTAATTAAACCAAAGAAAAAACAAAACTCAGAGAAAACTTTGAATGACTTAAAAAATCAAATAAAACTGGACCAAATTAAGTTGGGAATAAAAAATACCCGGAGTACAAAAAATGGAGGGATAATAATCAAATGTAACAGCAAAAATGATATAGAAAAATTAAAGAAAGAAGTGAAAACACAATTATCAGAAGAATACGAACCACAAATTACTAAATTGAAGTTACCGCGATTCAAAATAACAGAATATGAGGGTAATCTGAGCAAGGAAGAAGTCGAACAATGTATTCAGGAGCAAAATGAATTTATCACCGAAAACGACGACATTAAGATTAATTTTATTAAAAAACAAAAAAATAAAAATACCTCAGTTATATTTGGAGAATGTACCCCCAGAATATTTCACATTTTGATGAACATTAAAAAAGTTTACATAGGCTGGGAAAGGTGTCCAATATACGAAGACCTCAGCATACAAAGATGTTTCAACTGTCAAGAACACTACCACAAAAACAACTCATGCACTGTTAACATTGTCTGTGCATACTGTGCAGCTGACCACAATATAAATGACTGCCCAAAAACTGAAAAAAAGTGCAATAATTGTGTAAATGCAAATTCAAAGTATAATTTAAATTACAGTACCGAACACGAAGTTAACGACCCTGAATGTCCCTCCTACCAATACCTTCTAAAAATATTAAAAAGTACAATAGACTATGGATATGAACAGTAAAAGCCAAGAAATTGAAATAATTAACGATCTGGAATTGGTACAACCTGTAATTCAACAAGAGACAATTGACAGTAACTTAATACAACATAAAATTATTCTAAATAATAAATTGCTTAATATTCTTCATTTAAACATACGAAGTGTAAGGAAAAATTTTAATGAATTTATTACATTTTTAGAGGCATACAAAATTAAATTTTGCAATGTAATTATCTTAAGTGAATGTTGGCAGAATAATGGAGATTATAGTATACCTGGATATAAAATGTTCAGTGACAATTCCTGTCTTAACAAAAATGATGGAGTTATTATTTTTATAAAAAATGATATAAATGCTAGAATCACTACTCAAAAACTTCTAAGATCAAAGGTAAGTATTACAAAAATTATTTTTGAACTGGAAAACATAAGTTTTGGCATACATTGTTTGTACAGACCTCCCTCCACGCATGTCCAGTCATTTTTAGAAGACTTAGAAACGTATTTTGTAGATAGTCCAGCAAATCAAATTGATATTATTATAGGAGATATAAATATAAACATCGCTAATCACCTCGAAAACACTACCAATGCATATATATCTATACTAGGACATCTTGGGTTTTTCCCCGCCATTAATAGTCCAACGCGAGTAACAAAAGAAGCAGCATCATGCTTAGATCATATCTTCGTTAGAAAAAAATTAAAAATTAACTCCGTTAAATTCGCATCATTTATTCTTGATTCCGCTATCACCGACCATTATCCTATAATGCTTAACATCACTAAGGAATATGTTAAATCACAAACAACTTCAAAATATACAACTTATACAAATTTAAAATCTGACTATGAAAAAATTAAAAGCCTAACTCAAAATCAAGATTGGCAAACTGTTTTGGAATCAAACGATGCTGAAACTGCATGCCAAAAATTCTACGAGATAATTTTTAATATCTTAAATGAATCTACAACTAAATATATAGTTAAAACACGACAATATAATAAAATTAAACCATGGATAACAAACGGTATTATTAATGCCATCAAACATAGGGATCAGCTAAAAAAGCGCCTTCTTCTAAATTTCAACAACGCTGACAATACTATCTATAAAGAATACCGAAATAACCTTAATAAAATTATTGAAAAATGTAAATATAACTACTATAAAGTACAAATAGACAATAATACTCATAATATTAAAAAGATTTATAAAATAATATCAGATGCAACTGATCAAAAAATAGCCAAAACAAATGAAAAAATTGAAATTAAAAACAACAACATGACCTTTTCTAATGATAAAGATATGGCAAATTTCTGTAACGATTACTTTATTAATGTGGGCATTCAAATGCATCAACAAATTAACCCCGCTAACATCGAGCCAAAAACAATCAATAACAATATATCATCAATGTTCTTAAAACCTGTTAATGAAAATGAAATTATCAAACATATTAACTCGCTAAAAAATACCTGTGCTCCTGGGCCAGATGGGATCAACACCAAAATAATAAAATCTTGCCATAAATATATAATAAAACCCCTTATTCACATCATAAACTTAATTTTTAAAACAGGTAAAGTCCCAAACAGATTTAAAATGACAATTGTTGCTCCTATTCATAAATCAGGTGATAAAACCAATATTGGTAACTACCGACCCATTAGTGTCATAAATAATTTTGCCAAAATATTTGAAAAGTGCGTTAAAGATAGACTAACTAATTTTTTCGAAAACAGTAATATTCTTTCAAAAAATCAATACGGATTTATGAATGGATCTAGCACTGAAAACGCTATATATGAATTAACTAGTCAGGTAACAAAACATTTAGACAATAACGAAAAATGCATTGCTGTATTCCTCGACCTAGCAAAAGCGTTTGATACAGTACCGCATCACTTGCTCCTAGATACCTTACGCAATTATGGAGTTAGAGGCGTCGTATTAAATGTCTTAGAGAGCTACCTAAAAGATCGACAACAAGTAGTGAAAATAGCGAATACCCAAAGTGATCCTCTGATTATAAAAATTGGTATACCCCAAGGAACCGTACTAGGACCAATTCTGTTTATAGCTTATATAAATTCATTAATAAAAATAAATATCAATAATGGCACAATAATATCGTACGCAGATGACACAGCGGTCATTTTTAAAGGTACAACATGGGATGAGGTAAAAAGAAATGCTATACAGGGAATTAAGATAATAAAACACTGGCTAGATTTTTTCAAGTTGACACTAAATACATCAAAAACCAACTATATAGCTTTTTCTCTAACCTTATCTAATCGTCCTAATTTTAGTGAAATAGAAGTTAATAACTTAAATGATGTTATTTGTGAAGTAGAAACCACAAAATATTTAGGGGTTACTATTGATAAACACCTTAAGTGGCACATGCATGTCTTAAACCTAACAAAAAATATAAGGAAATTAATTTACAAATTTTATACCTTAAGAGAAATTTTTGGAAAAAAATTGTTACTCTCCATATATAAAGCATTAGTAGAATCCCTAATTAATTATGGCATAATTGCGTGGGGTGGCCTGTACAAAAATTCGCTAAAACCATTAAATGTTGTTCAAAATTACATACTGAAAATAATTAATAAAAAAAACAAGCGCTACGCAACCCACTTACTTTACAATGCAGAAATTTTAAATGTCCGATCCCTTTATATATTATCAGCCTCAATATTCATTCATAAAAAACCTGAACTCAAAAACCATATTAATCATTTACATATTACGCGAAGCAAAACTAACAAGCATCTAAGAATACCACATAGTAACACTACAATCAATTTACGTTTCTTCAGTTATCTGGCTCCTAAGATATATAACATATTACCTATAGAAATTAAAAATATCAACAATATTAAAAAATTCAGGAAGCGTTGCAGAACATTTATATATACAGACAATCATAAATTCATTGTCTTATTCTAAAAACCTATTCTCTTTTTCCGACGGATATCTGTTTAAAAGTTTTAGTCTAGATATAAGTTTATAATGGTTTCTTTGTTTAATGCATATTAGCTGTGCAAATATTTTAGGATATTTTTATTTGCTTTTGCACATTGTTGGTGCAACTATTTTAGATTAAGTTTATTTAGCTATTTATATAATTAATTACTAAAACAATCAAACAAAATGTTACTGATAATTTAAGTGCTTTTAAGATACCATTGCACATACAGGGATTTAGTTCCCTAGGTGCAAACCCAAAACTCCCTATAGACAATTATTTACACTGTTAGATTTTATTTATATATACACAATTTGTTATAATTTATAACCAAGTATGTAATATATATATTTCTATATTTCTATTTAAATTAGGAGATCAATTCGAAGTAAAAAAATTAGAAAATAATAAATTTAACGTTACCCTAAGAAATGGACAAGAACTCTCTCAGATAATAAGTTTTATAAAAGAATATGTTAGGCCTGGTCTTACCTACGGTGTTTATTTCTACAATGAGGAAATCGAATCCCAATTTATTAAAATTATACAAACCAATTCTAATAATACTCTGAAATTTGTTAAATCAAACTACGCCCCACCTAAAATATCTAACATTCAATTTAAGGAAAAATTAAAAGACTACCATGACAAAACTCACACGGGAATTAAAGAAACATACGAACATTTAAAAATATCTTTTGGACAGATAAAATATTGCCCATTATTACTAATTATATTAATAAATGCGACATTTGCCTTAGAATAAAATACGAAAGACACCCATACGACCCACCATTTCTAGGTCCGCTAATTGCAAAAAGACCCTTTGAACATATTTTCTTAGACTTATATTCAGTCGAAAAACAAACATTTCTAACGATTATTGATTTATTCAGTAAATATGCTCAGGCTTACGCTATCGAGTCAAAAAATGCAATTATTATAATTAATAAATTACGTCATTACTTTACACACCACAATATTCCTTCAAAAATTACTTGCGATTCTGGAAACGAATTTAATAATGAAACGCTCAAAGAATTTTGTCAACTTTTTAAAATTCAATTACACTGTACTACAATAAAAAGCCCTAATTCATTATCGCCTATAAACCGGTTGCATAGTACTCTTAAAGAAAGGTTAAGTGTGTTACGATTAATACATAAAAATGATTCAATTAAAGACATGATGATAACAGCAATATTAATTTATAATCAAAGTGTGCACTCCGCCACTGGTTTTACACCGTTTTCACTACTATATGGCCCCTATGATGATTTAAATACTCACGAAATAGATTTAAATCTAGACATTTATCAACAATACAATTTACATAGAAAAAGAGAATTAATACCATTTTTCGATTTAATTTACCAAAAAACTTTAAATAAAGAAAACCAAGTATTAGACATACAAAATAAAACTAAAGACCGCGACAATCCCCAATTAACAGGTAAAGATGTATACATTCCTAATAACGGTAGAAGTTCTAAGCTAAGACCAAAATATAGACCTATAAAAATTATCTCGCAAAAAGGACCCAAATTAAAAACAAAGGAAAAGACTTTACCCAAATCTTATAACGTTAGGCATGTAAAAAAGATACGTAAAGAAATTTCTTTGCAGGATTTTGATAACGCACCTGACCCTGTTGACGGTCAACAACCAGGCCCTTCAAGTACAAAGGTTTGATGACGACACGCCGTATGTACAAGAAAATTTAGGTTTAGCTAAATTAATTAATTTTTATCATAAAAGTTACTTTCATATTAATATAACTAATCTTAGGACAAGCTTTCAAAATATACTTAGTAATACTTACTTTCTAACATTAAAAATAAATGAAACTAATAATAACTTTAACATTTTAAAACAATTAGAAGACCGGGTTCAAACCATTCAAGACAAATTAAAATTAATTACACACAGTAAAAGTAAAAGAGCATTATTTAATGGCCTAGGAACTGTCGTTAGGTATGTGACTGGAAACCTAGATCAAAGTGATTTAAATAACATTATGACTAATATGGATAAACTTAAAAATAATGAAGAAATAATAACCTTGCAAAATACCCGCTCCTTGTCAATCTTATCTAAATTAGAAGAAAGGTTTGCTAATAATTCACTAGTCATTTCTAAAAATCTTAAAAAGCTTAACTCAAAATTAAACCAACTAAACACAGAAATAACAATACAACAAGCTGTTCTCACCGAACTTTTATATGTCGAAGCATTTGAACAATTCATTTCTTCTCTGTTAACCACAATAACACTTAGTTCGCAAGAAAAGGTAAACCTTGCAATAATTAATTATCAAGATATGTCACATTTATATGAGTTGCTAAATACACTCTTTGCCAAAGAAGAATTACTACCTTTTTCTGAACTACACTATTTCGAAATATTAAACATTTGTAAACTTAATGCGATCATCTCGAATACTGAAATAATTATTGTATTAAAAATTCCCATTCTCCACATTCCTACCTATAATTACCAGAGAATATATTCCTTAATTTTTAAGAAAAATCATGTAATAATCTTACCAACAGAAAATGTAATAGAAAATAGATATATTGACTTTTTGTCAGAACCATGTATAGAGTTACGAAATTTTGCATTATGTAACAAAATATTAAAAACCGAATGTAATCTTAAAACTCTTGAAAATTGTACGATTGTTCAAGTAAATAATCAATTGTATATTAAACAATTAAGAAACAGTTCATTATTAATAAATACCAATAAAAAGGTAAAATTATTTGATAATTGTATTAAACAAGAAATTATTATTAAGAATCCAACATTAGTTTTAGAAGCTTGTAACTTAGAAATAGAAAATGAACATTATAATTCATTTAATACTAGTACTAATATTAAGATACCAAATTTTAAAATATCTTTTGAAAGGAATGCAATTATGCAAATCGATTCGATAAAACCATTTGATGATATCAAACAGTTAATTAAGGGCAACAAGATTTCAGCACAAATACAAAATCTTGAGTGGAAACATCACACTTCTTGGTTTTCAATGATATCTTGTGTTATTGTATTACTTATGTTTTACACTATGTTTAGGTAAAGGATTGTCATACGCAGAATATTCCTAAAACCTAAAGAAAAAACAACAAATGAAGAACATACTGTACCACTTCAACAAATCTCAAGCGTACGAATCTATCCTTGTTTGAATCAGGAGCTTCAAACCTAAGGAGGGAGGAATTAAGTAATATAGAAGAATCCCTTGAAACTAGACGATAAGCAATTAAGACGCTAAATGGCCCATTCCTTTCACTTTCTTAATGTATTCTTTTTAGATAAGCTTTAGGCTATAAGTATAGGTTAAATGCATTGTAACAGACAGTCTTGAAATAAACTCGCTTTTGTCAACTTCTAGTAATTAGTTGTTTTTTTTTAAAAGCACATTTCGGGCTCAAAATTATAATTCATGTTTGCAAGTATTTGTTGTTTGATTATCATTTCATAGCTGTGAGGAAGGTTTAAAATAAACCAAAACGTAAGGTAATTAAATAAATCTTTTTATTTACACCTCTGTCCTAAATTCGACAACAAAAAGGAAAGAAATAAACGGTTTCGTTTTATTACTTTAGGGTCGAGCAGTGTATTATTAATATTTACTATCAAAAATTAAACAGCTTTTTGATGTTCCTCCAAAATTTAAATTTAAGTTTACTGCCAAACGCAGCACTGGCTGCACTGCACTGATCTTTTAAATGTCAAAAACGAATAACTAAAGAAGTAGTTCAATTCTATAGTCCGTCTAGAAAGTATCCGGAATTTTATGTTTTTCCAAATTTTAATATATTTCCTTTTTGTAACATTCGAAGGCAAGAGCAATGCATCAAGTAGGTTGTGCCGATAGTAGGCTATGGCTAAAATCGCATGACAACACGATCTGTAAAATATTGTTGATTGTAAACAGGTTTAAGATTTGTGAAATAATGTCGCAAGTAGAAAAAAGAAAGAAGGTGGAATTCTTGTATAGAAAAGGTGTTCGAGATGTTAAAAAATTAGTGCAATTGACTGAACTCGGAAAAAGTGCAGTATATGAGACAATAAAGAGGATAAAAAATGGTGCAGATATGAGGCATAGACCAGTTTCGGGAAGACCGCGTAAGATTCGTGGAAACAATTTAAACGCTTTAGTAAACTTAGGACGGCAAAATCCACGTCTAGGGTTTCGAAAATTGGCTAATAGATTTGGAAATACACGAAGAATAAAAGTGTGTCCAGAAACTGTTCGCATGTCACTAAAAAGACAAGGCTACATAGCAAGAAAACCAAAAAAAATTCCGGCAATGACACCTCTACAAAGGCAAAGAAGAATAGATTTTTGTCACCGTTTTCGAGAAGATAATTTTAGGAATGTTTTTATATCTGACGAAAGTTGTTTTCAGCTTGGTTCAAATCAACTAAAAATACTATCAAGAGAAAATGTTACCGTTCAAATTTCCAAATTTCCCACTAAAATAATGGTGTGGGGAGCAATATCTCAGCGTGGTGCTACCCCTCTTTGTATAGTTGATAGCACCGTTAATAGTGCAAAGTATTGTGACATTCTAAATGGTTTCCTTCTTGAAACGGCTCATGCTTTATATCCAGACCGGTGGCGTTTTCAGCAGGATAATGCAACATGCCACACTTCTGCCTATACTTAAGCTTGGATGCATGAACACCAATTGGCAACAATTCCATGGCCAGCAGCTTCACCAGATCTTAGTCCTATTGAACACATATGGGGACTAATGTAGATTGAAGTGGAACGAGCAGCGCCACGAAATAAACCAGATTTGATTCGGTCGGTTTTACAGGCCTGGACCACCATCACCGAACATTATGGCGGTGACCTAGTTGCGGGTGTACCTGCACGTTTAGTTAAGTGTTTGGAGTTAAACGGAGGTTGTATAAGTAAATGAGAAGAATTATTTGTTGTAATTTTATGATTCAAGCAATAAAAATATATACCGAAAAATTATAATTGTGCTTTCTTTTTTCCGGATACTTTCTAGACGGACTATAGTACTTGTCTTTTTTTATCCAATTTAATTTTTAAGGAAGTATAAACTATACAAATTGGGAAAAATTATAATGCGCCGGAAATTATCGGGTAAAATCAGATATTTTTCAGAACATCGCTGGATATTTAGAATTGGTCAGTCAAACAACACTGCACTTTAGTAAAGTTCAGCGTGGCAGTTAGCATGCGTCTTGATGAAATAACAAGAAGTCGTTTTTCTCGATCCAAAAAAATATTTGTGCGGTAACCTAATTTGGCTGTAATAATTGATGAGGTGCACTTTTTTTTCTTTATTTTATTGTAATTAAACTTTTGTTTTACTTTTTTAAATACATTTTTAAAACTAGTTTCTAAGAAATCATTATTTAGGGTAAAATGACATACCTATCCTACCTATGTCATTTTAGGGTCAAGTGCATTTTTATTTTGATTTAAGATAATATGGTTGGCAAATACACTAGAAAATTGGCCCGTCAAAACTGGAGCGAGGCGAGCATAAGGGAGGCTATTCATGCAGTGCAAAACGGTGATATGGGCTGGTCGGCAGCAAGGTTCTTAGATAGATAGGTTGCCTGGTAACTTTGGATCAATCAGATGTTCAATTATAAGTTATAAAATTTCTTCTCAACTTCATCACATTTATGTAAACGACTTTATAACTGAAATTAGACATAATTTGCTTGAAATATTAAACAATGAAATACATAAACACAACTCTATAAAAACTAATTTGGAACTTTTCGGTTCGTACATAATACCATCTCAGGACATTCGTGATATAAAATCACACATAACAAAAAATTGCGTATTGTCACATTCTAGCGATCTTAACTTATTTATTGAAGAAATGACTGCAAGTTTAAACACACTATCTTTAGAATTTTTAGATCGCTTGTCAGGTTGGGGTATAGAAAAATATTTGTTTCTAGAAGTCAATATAAATAGATATAATCCATTAAAGGCATCATCATACATAAAACTACCTAGAGATATTGAATATAAACGAGCAGTGTTAAATTTAACCAACACGGATTTGGCTTGTTTCGGCTGGGCGTTGACAGCCGCAATTTATACGCCACGAACTAATAAGTACAATATTTCCTCATATCCGCATTATTCTAGATATTTTGATTTTACTGAATTTTCATTTCCTATGCCTTTAAAATCTATTCCAAAATTCGAAGAAATAAATAAAATTTCAATAAATGTATACGGCCTCGAACCAATATTCGAAAACAATAAAGTTAAGCATCAAATAGTAGGACCCCTACATTATACAAAACAAAAACGTAACTTACATGTCAATCTACTACTAATAGATGACTCAGAAGGAAATACACACTATTGTCTAATTACAGATTTATCTCGATTAGTATCATCTCAGCTAGCGAAAACTAAGCATAAATTGTTCTTTTGTGATGGCTGTCTTCAATATTTTCACAGTTCACAAAAATTACTTGTACATCAAGAAAATGATTGTCAAGCAATTTGCGTTCGATTACCTACAGAAAATTTTAAACTAGACAAGTGTAGTAATTATGTTAAAGAAAATATATTAAAGTTTCAAAATTTCGAGAAAAAGATTCGCGTGCCCTTTGTCGTATATGCAGACTTTGAATGTGTAATTAAACCAATAGTTGATAACAATAATATTCAAGACAGGGAAGTTTATACAGTTAAAACATGTCAACATATACCTTGTTCCTTTGCATATTTTATTAAATGCTCTTATGACGATACCTTATCTAAACTTGTAGTATACAGAGGAGAAGATGCTCCCCAAAAATTTATCGAAATGTTAGAAAGCGACTTAAAAAATATTTATAATAAACATTTGAAACCAATTAAACCCCTTAACTTAACTGAGCAGGAAGAGCAGTCTTTTCAAAATGCTACCCATTGTTTTATATGTGAAAAGCCCTTTGACTCTTTTTCTACGCGTGTGCGAGAACATTGTCATACAAGTCAGATCTATCGCGGCGCCAGTCACTCTATCTGTAATTTAAACTATAAACTACCCCTCTCTATACCGATATTTTTTCACAACCTTAAATCATATGATGCCCATCTTTTTATACGAAATTTAACTTTAAAACACGAGAGAATCGATGTCATTGCACAAACAAAAGAAAAATATATAACATTTTCTAAATATTTATTTGTTGATCGAATAATTTCATCAAAGGGTAGGAAAGAAAAAATATATTTAAAAATGCAATTTTTGGATACTTTTCAGTTTTTACCTTATTCGTTAGACAATTTATCGTCCTCACTGAGCTCTAAACAATTTATTCAAATTTCAAAATATTTTAAAGATAAGAAAAAAATAGAGTATACGAGACAAAAGGGTGTATTTCCTTATTCTTACTTAACCGACCTTACAAAGCTTAATACTACGCAACTGCCGGCGAAAGAATTATTTTTTAACGAACTTAAGGGCGAATCGATATCCACTTCAGATTATCAAAGGGCGCAAGATGTATGGAATTTATTTAAATGTAAAACGCTGGGAGATTACTTTGACCTTTATTTAATCAGCGATGTATTGATTCTAACCGATGTTTTTGAAAATTATCGAAACACTTGTTTAAATATTTATAACCTAGATCCATGTAATTTTATTAGCGGTCCATCATTATCATTTTCGGCAGCATTACTTAAATGTAAAATTCAGTTAGAATTACTTACTGATATTGATATGCTTCATTTTTTCAAAAATAATATTCGCGGAGGCGTAAGCACATGCATTAAACGAAAATCTATTGCAAATAATAAATATCTTCAAAATTATGATAAAAGTAAACCATCTACCTATATAATTTATTTAGATTCTACGGCCCTTTATGCCCACTCAATGGAATGGCATCTACCACAGAGCGATTTTCATTGGCTAACACAAGAAGAAATTACGTTATTAACTAAAAACATATTAAATTTGTCTCCCACTTCATCTGAGGGTTATGTGTTTATGGTTGACTTATATTACGATCCTTGTTTACATTCAGCCCATAACGATTTGCCTTTTTGTCCAGAGAATGCAATTCCTCCGAATAGTAATATGTCAAAATTAATTCCAAATTTAACACATAAAGAGAAATATGTCATTCACTACGTAGCGCTGCAACAAGTTATTCGATATGGGCTCGTTTTAAAAAAAATTCATAAGGGAATAAAATTTCATCAAGCTCCGTGGTTAAAACCATATATCAAATTAAACACGGATATGCGTCGACAGGCTAAGACTAAAGCTGACAATAATACCTTTAAATTAATGATAAACAGTTATTTTGGAAAAACCATGGAGAATGTTGAAAATCGACAGGATATTAAATTGGTCACACAATGGGAAAAAAACGTAAATAAAAATGGGGCATCAAATTTAATATGTAAACCAAATTTTAAAAATTCTGTTATATTTTCAGAAAACCTCGTAGCAATTCAAATGCAAAAAATTAGTATTTTTTATAATAAGCCCCTCTACATAGGTTTTGCAATATTAGATATAGCCAAAACAGTAATATATGAGTTTTATTATGGTTATTTAAAAAAAATGTATGGCGATAATGTTAATTTGTTATATACAGACACAGACAGTCTCATAGTTGAAGTAACTACACCAGATTTTTATCATGACATGAAGTTAAATGTAGATAAATTCGATACATCAAATTTTAAAACTAATAATATTTATGGTATTCCTGTTAATCCCTCAATAAGCGGAAAAATGAAAGATGAATATGGAGGGCAAGTTGTTCAAAGTTTTTATGGAACCGGCGCAAAAGCTTATTGCGTTAAAGTAGACGAAATTGTTGATAAAAAAGCAAAGGGGATAAAAAGGGCTGTCGTTAAGAGTCAACTAGAAGCATCTCATTATCAGAGAATTGTTGATGGGCAAGAAAACAAAATTTACTGCATAATGTATATATTTAAATCAATAAAACATGATATATTTACAAATCTCATAAGAAAGGTAGCACTTAGTTTTAATGATGATAAACGATATTTAATTCCAAATTCCATAAACACTTTGGCTTGGGGTCATAAGGATATTATTAGTTATATTAATAAAGACACGCTTGATGACGTTCGATTACAATCACTAGTAGCAGCCTTTGAAAATCTGAGTCGTCCAAAAAAATGTAGGAAGCGGTTGACATTCGAGAAATAGAGTGGGATAGTTTGAATTCCTATATTAAGCGCAGTCGACTTGATTCTTAAGTTCATACTTATTTTTAAGCTCCTCAAAGTAAGATGGAAGGTAGACAAGAATATCAAAAGTTAAAAGCCGATATCAATGAAACCGCCGGTAAACAATATTTGCAGTATATTGAAAAAGTAGCGAAAAGAAAACTCGACATAAATCAAAGTAATCTCTATATTTATAAAGCTATAAGTAGATATGTGTTGCCAATGAATATATTTCGGTGGATGTTTAATTCCGTAAATGGGTTTAATCATATCCTCTTCGACTATGTTGTTTCCAAAAAACGTGATCAAGATAATCTTATAACTGAAGTGCTAAACAGATTATGTGTACTGGACATTAAATCAATAAACGTGGAGCGTATTGAGTCCTTATTAAGTGACATGTGTAAAAATGAATTTCAAAAAATGTTCATTTATGAACTCTTAATTGATGACAACTTTAATTCAAAGTGCGACACACAAAAGAAATACCCTGTTGATCGTATTCATGTCAGGTATCGAAACCTTTCTTATGAACTTAACGAGGGTGTGTATGAGGCAGCGTTAAATGCTGATTACAAACTATTAACTAATATAATTAATCAAATGACTAAGTTTAATATATCCCTTATATTTAATCCTGAACACGATGTCCATCATAAATATATACATTCATGGGTAAAGCAAAATGTTATCCAAGGATGTAGTGACATGCCAGTCGGTAGTGTTCCAGAACGTGACATTAGCGATAACATTAAACAACCATCTAAAGATTTTACTGACTATTTAGGTACCTTATTAATATTAGAAGAGTATATTCCAAAACAAAGTAATCTCAGAATTTCGTAATCAAGTGCTTATGTCTAATTTCATAATGAGTATGACTTATATGTATAATTTTATTAATTTTGTATATTTCTTTATTTTGTATAATTAATATTGTGCGAATATTCAATGAATATTGTATTTATTGAATTTTATTATGTATTTAATATTATATTATGGCTTGGTCTACAGACTGTGGATCAATAATAAATAATTAGGTGTGCTTTAAAATTTGTTTTATTGGAGTGGGGGTAATGATTATAAAAAGCTAACGCTTGAAACTAAATACAGTTATTTTATATCACAGTAATAAGTGTTACATTCTCATATTAAGAATTATTTTCAAGTTAATTGTGCTGATTTGAATATTTTTAATAGTAAGTTAAATAATACCTGTAAATTTAATCATATTTGTAAACAATATTTTTATTGTAGTGGAACCGAATTCATACCCAAACACCATTTCATTAGAAAAAAAAGCGTGCATACTGTTACATGAAACTAGATATTTTCTTAATATTTCCAAATCTAAATACATATCTGTTGGAATTTATTATGATAGCTGCACTCAATGTTTTAAATCAAGTATCTGGTTTGGCGGGCCGAAATTTAAAAATTGTATAATTCTAGACAAAAGAGATTGGAAATTTTTTTTAAGTTTTAAAGAAACAATTAATAGTACTGAAACCGAAAATAATCAGCCAATTATATTAAATTTGTGTAAAATTACTTTTGAAACATTTAATGACATTAGAGTATTGAAACTTGAAGATAACTCTTTAAATAGTATTTATTTGGGTGACGAGTCTGTGAATGGCCTTTGGTTAATTAGCGACATTGTTCAATATAGATTTAATATGTTGGAATATTTAAATTTTGATGGTTTTTTTAAAAACATTATGGCTAGCATAGTTAACTTTAACTGTAATAATTTGGTAAATTCTGTCAATAAAACACTTACTTCATGTCTTATGAGCGAAAATGTATGTATAGCAAAGGAATTCATAACCCGATATCCATCCGTCTTGGGGCAGTTTAAACCGAAGCCCTTTGGATATTACTAGAGATGCACGTACAATTTAATACACAACAAAATACCACTCTACAAATGGCAGTTTGGTCGTTTGCCTATAGAGATGCAAGAAGAGGTCCTTGGGAAATGTATGCAAGAGATCGAGAGCGATTTCGTAGAAAAGTTGATTGTTATGCTATTGTACTTAATAAAATTTTAGAGCTTAAACACCGCCAAAATGTATTTGTTGAAAGATTTCTATTATAAATAGATATTTTAAACTAAATGTGTGTTTTATTTTAAAAAATATATTATATAAATAATTGTATGTTTATATTAAAATAACAAAATATATTAGAGTTTAAACACCGTCAAAATGTATTTGTTGAAAGATTTATATTATTAATAGATATTTTAAACTAAATGTGTGTTTTATTTAAAAAAATATATTATATAAATAATTGTACGTTTATATTAAAATAACAAAAAATATTAGAGTTTAAACACCGTCAAAATGTATTTGTTGAAAGATTTATATTATTAATAGATATTTTAAACTAAATGTGTGTTTTATTTAAACAAAAAAACAGAAAATATAGGTAAAAATATAGAAATGTTAAATTAGGTCACTGTTATTAATCCAGGAGTTGTGACTGGGGGGGAATCCTAACCACTTTACGAGCGCCCTATTGGCTCTTGTTCGTAAAACCCTTTCAACAAGATATATATCAGGAAATTTGACTTTTTGTAGTTCTGGGGTATAGAAGGTTCCTTGTATTTCTTCACCATTAGAGTCCGTTAGCAAATAGACGCGTGGATTAGTTTGACGCACCTTATGTATTTTAAATATTTCATTTGAAAAGTTAGGAGTGTAACCTTTTTCAAAAGCATTACGATATTTTGATATTCTGACAGAATCACCTACTTTGAATTTGGCAGGTTTAGGGTCAATAACCTTTAACTGGCTATATGCTCTATTCAAAATTTCTTGTTCGTTTCCTTTGGTAACTTTAGCAGGGGCAACACCAATTACAGAATGTCGGGTATTATTATAGTCGGAAACAATATTGTCTAATATATCAAGCCATTTGTAGGTGCCCTGTAAACTAAACTGCTTCCACATTCGCGTTTTTAGGGTTCTTATAATCCGTTCAGCTATACTGGCTTTGAGGTTAGAATAGGTACTGTAGTGATTGATTTTGTATTTTTCCATTAATTTTTTAAAATGAGGGTTGTAAAATTCTGTTCCCCTAAAAACCAGATTATTAAATTATGTAAATTAATATAAAAAATATTATTACCTATCTGATTGTATATTTTTTGAAACTACCCTTTTATCCTCGAGTATGTTTTCCATGGCAGCCGCAACTTCCTTGCCGGTTTTCTGTTTTAATGGCCTAGCCCAGACATATTTGGAAAATGCGTCTATAGAAATCAATATGTACTTGTGTCCTCGATTAAACTTTGCATAAGGGATAAGGGATATTAAATCAATTTGGTTAAGGTCATTTAGACCTAATATTCTAATAACTCTTCTTCGTACAAAATTTCGACGTGCAGGCTTATGTAATTCATTGACGATAACTTGTTTGAAGCTATTCATATTCTTTAGTAGAAATGGGTACTTTTACAATTAATTCTATTATATCTTTCCCTGTGTTTAAGGAATCCTGGGGCCGTGTTACTAGGATGACGTCTGAGTTTGTTAACGTTTCTCCTTCAAGGGTATCCACAAGTTTAGTATAATTTATAACAAATTTGATATTTGTGTTAAAAATTTTACAAGATGTAACGATAGCCTCAGGTAATGGAAAATTCCAAATATTTGTTCGTTCATTTATAGTATAGGTAAATACACTTGTACCGTCTTGTAAATGAGCTTGCAATAACTCCGAGTCATGTATATGTAATGGTATGTAACAAAAATAATAACCATTTTTTTTATGTGTAAATTTATGTGAAATATGACATCCAAATTTGTCAATAGTCATAATGAAACTGTGAAAAACTACTTAAAATTACTGTTTTTATTAAATTATTTTTGCCTCTCGTAACTCCTCGATAAAGGACGTAATTTCATTTATATGGGCGGTGTGACCAGCTGATGTAGAAGACAACAATAGTCGAAGTCTAGTTACAAGTTCATTGGCATTGTCCCAATATACGAAGTCTGTATATTTATTATATTTTTTTAATGTTAATCCTTTTCCTGCTTTTGTAGTTTGTCTAGTTGTTCTAGTTGTTGTTGTTGTTGTTGGTTTTACAGTTTGTTTTGGGGGCGGCGGTCTACCAAATACGCCTAAAGTGGGCCCAGAGAGTACCTTTGCTCCTTTCTTTGTAATCCCTTTTTCATTCAAATATGGTAATATAATTTTTCGAAATTTTTCATATCGATTTGTACTTGTGGTCACATTTCCCTCTGCGTCCTGATAAGCCCTTGTTCTTTTTAATATGTCCATGTAATGATCTAAATCTTTAGAGGAATAACATTTCGGTTCTTTTTTAAATAAGAGTTCAAAAAGACCGACGGTGCCAGGATAAGTAATATTTTTAATTATTACATTTTTTCCTTTGAAATCAATCGGTTCTTGTGTTAATCCTAACGTAAACTTTTCAAGTTCAAAGTCGTGTAAGACTCCGTACAGGTGATCGAATGCATTGTGAGTGTCTCTTATGTTCCCATCAATGTATGTTCTAGGTAATTTATCAAATTCAGTAATATACTGAGAGTAACCCGGCTGATCTACATATTGTTGTACAGCTTGTCTGGTTTGATTAATTATATCTTCAAGAGTTTCTGTGGGGGTGCTTTCATCAGAAGATTCCTAAGACTGCTCGGTTTCGGCTAACACACTAGTGTCCTGAAATGGTACTTCCCTGGCTGTATTACCTAGTACACTTTCGAATCTACTAGCGTCGAAAAAAGATGGCATCTCCACGGGAAGCTGAGGTGTTTTACCGGTTTGTGAAATTCTGGGTCTCTTCGGGGTTGAAATAAAAGGATATTCATAGGATTCGTCCTTGATTTCTTGCTTAGGTTCAATTAATTCCAACTGATCATATTTAGTAATTAAGTGCTTTAGTGGTTGAGTTATTGACTTATAAGTATTTTCTAATTTGAATTCAGTGGCCGCAATGTTGGACTTTAATTTTTTATATTTTTCTCTCACAGCATTGCGCGTTTTTATAAGCTCTTGAGATGCACGTTTATCCATGTTGTTAACGACTGGATGCATATGCTGTTTAGGCTTTTAATTTATAGGGTAATAAATCCATCAAATCCTTTACGATATCTTCCCGTACTCAGTTCGCAATCCTTGTCCAGAACAATAAATCCGAATGGTTCTTTCCAGCAATTCGAACAAATATCTTTAAATTGCTGGAAAGACATATCTACGCTAACGTGGTCATCATAAATATGTTTTAAATTGGTGTTATCCTGTCTAAACATTATTATTAAGTTGGCATTATCTCGAATTAGCTGTTTTGGAATAGACGAATAAGTTTGATTTAAATAAAAGCAATCGACACTTCTATGCCGGCTACAAGAATAATAATTTCTTATTATATCTTGATTAGAAGTAGCAATATCATCGAATATTATGATAGAATTTTGTTTAATTTGATTTGGGGGTACAATGTCTGTTTCATTTGCATATTCGAAGTACCCGATTTCTTTAATTGGTTTAATTAATTGTTTCAAATAACGATATTTTGGCTGAAACAGCGTTTTACAGAAAAGGTAGATATTTTCAAATCGTAGTCCATTGGGGTGTTCAATTAACGACAACATTAAATCAGTTTTCCCACTACCGCTGGCGCCTACTAGGATACATCTTTTGGATTGTCCACCAAATATACCTCCATGTTTTTGATATTCTCTAATATTACTCTGAACATCATGATTTTTAACGGGCAAGGTAATTTTTGATTTTTTTACCTTCATTGTGCTATGGTAAGATGGAAACTAATATTTAAAATTTAATATGCATATTTATAAACGTCATAACTTATTTGAAGGTTAGTATGTTTCTAGTAGTCTTATAAAATGTTAGTACATAAAGATTCAGCCGTTATTCATAAACGGAGTCGCCGTAGTAGAGGATCAGGCTTAGTTAATACAATTATCCAAAAGATACCGATAGAGCTACATATTCCAGGCTACCGGTTAGTTATTTGTAAAATTGCTCTTAATTTCTGTTTTTAAACAATAATGTGTTTTACTTATAGATTCTGTGGTCCCGGTACAAAGCTAGAAAAACGAATTGGTCAAGAGAGTATAAATCCCTTAGATAGCGCTTGTAAGGAGCACGATATTGCCTATTCTCAAGTAAAAGATTTAAACTCCAGACATAAGGCTGACAAGTTGTTGGCAGAAAAGTCTTGGGAACGAGTAAAGGCCAAGGACGCATCTTTTGGTGAGCGATTGGCTGCTCTAGGTGTCACCGGAGCGATGAGGATTAAACGTAAACTAGGAATGGGGTTAAAAAAAAATCTTAAACGTGGAAAGGGATTAAAAAATCCTAAATCAAAAAAGAAACGTATCATTAAATCACCGAAAAAGATTGGAGGTTTTTTACCATTGCTCTTTCCTCTTTTAGGGGCATTGGGGGCATTGGGAGGGGGCGCTGCCGGTATAGCTAAAGCAGTAAACGATGTCAAGGCTGCTAAAGAACAGCTTGCCGAAGCCCAACGCCATAATAAAAGTATAGAACAAATGGCGACCAAGGGTAAAGGATTGTTTTTTAAACCTCAATCAAAAACTGGCAAGGGAATGTTTTTGACACCTTTTAAAAAAAAATTCCAATAATTCTTCCTAGACATGCCCTAACAAACGTAGAGTTAAAAAAATATGTACAAACACTTCAGATTCCTCATTTTAGGGGTGTATTTATGAGAAATAATTTGCCTAAAAAGATAAATAATTATGAGTGCGGTATAGTAAATTTAGATGATAAATATGGCGGTGGAACTCATTGGACGACCTACGTGAAACAAGGAAAGAACGTAATATATTTTGATCCATTTGGAAATTTAAAACCACCCCTTGAACTTGTCAATTATTTTGCAAGTCGTGCAGTTCAATATAATTACGATGCATTACAAACATATGACTCATACAACTGCGGACAACTTTGTCTTACATTTCTATATAATAGTTATAAATAGCAGTATATCAACATTTAAATTTAGAGCTTCCTAATAGCAAAATGTCAACCACAGTTACAATTTCCGGCAATAAGTCTATTTTAAGTGCAGATTTTAATCCCCCAATATATTTAGATGACGATAAGGAATATCTACTTGGTCTGGCAGACTTTGAAACTTTTATGACGATACCAAACATTGAAGAAGGTTGTAACAAATTTTATATAGGGGATCATATTACTATACCGGATGGATCATATGAAATTTCAGATATTGAACTTTTTGTTAAAACTGAATTAAAACAGCATTATCCGAGAGAAAATATATATTTACTGCTTGAAGGCAATACAAATACCTTGAAGTGTACAATTAAGTGCACTCATTTGATTGATTTTACTCATGACGATTCAATAGGACAATTACTTGGTTTTAATAAGAAAATACTTCCACCTGATAAAACGGCAGTGTCTGATAACGTAACGGCGATTTTAAAAGTGAATGCTATCTGTATTGATTGTAATATTGTTACTGGTTCATATAATAATGGAAAACCCGTTCACATAATTCATCAATTTTTCCCGGCTGTGTCTCCAGGGTATAAAATAGTCGAATCACCCCTTCCTATTCTGTATTTTCCCGTCAGTGTAAAGACTATCAACAACATTACAATAAATGTGCTTGACCAAGATTTTTGCCTAATTAATTTTCGAAGTGAAACCATTACAGTTAGACTACATATAAAAACCTTATTATCTAACGATGGCCATCAAATATAATTATTCAAGAAATGAATACAAATTAAATAATATTTATAAAAGAAGCCCTCAAAGAAGTATCCCTAGTAGTTTTAAATCACACATCAAACGCTTAACAGCTAAAAACCGTTTATTTCTGCGTACTCTTGGCTTTGAAGTACTGCTATAATATGAGTATCTTAAACGTAACAGAAAAACTCTTTGTCGACAACTCTATCGTCAGTTCAGAACTACATACCTATCAGCCCTTCGTTACATCAAAATTTGACTACAATGATGAAATTAGAATACCCATTCAAGAGCTTGATACCTATACATTGCCTTGTGATAGCTTTTTGTACATCGAAGGAAAATTAACTAAGGATGATGGTACCAAAGCAACAAAATTAAAATTTATTAATAATGGAATTGCCTACCTATTTCGAGAAGTGCGCTATGAAATTAATGGTATTACGATAGATTCCATTCGAAATGTTGGGCTTACGTCTACTATGAAGGGATATTTGTCATTCAACACCAATGAAAGTTTAAAACTACAAAATGCGGGATGGTTTCCAAAGTCTGGCTCTTCCATGGAGGTTACCGATAAGGGAGCTTTTAATGTATGCATACCATTAAAAATGCTAATGGGATTTTTTGAAGATTATCGTAAAATCATGATGGGTATGAAGCAAGAATTGGTTTTAATTCGTGCCAGCAATGATCTTAACTTTGAAGACAATAAGTTTGCCTCTTTATATGAAATGTTTACAAATTTTAGATCATCGTATTATGATAAACCTCATGAACCCGTTTTTACACCTGGTGAATTTAAAGATATTTGTCCCATAGCCTATATTGACTGTTCACATCAAAAAATGAGTATGCAAACCGGTTCTGTAGTTATGCGAATTGAATTTGAAACTGATAAGCCCACAGAAGAGGGGACGTCTGCCTACTGCCTTATACTTCACGACAAATTATTTAGTTATAGTCCCTTAACAAAAATGATTAGGCAAATTTAATCAACCAACACGTATTATATGGTTTAGTTTTTTAAAAGTCTTTGCCAAGTCACGATGACCACCCCTAGTCTAGTAATGGATTTTCAATCATTTAAGATAGAAGGTAATAGGCTAATACCCAAAGAACTCGCTGCATACGATGGTCATAGAATTAGTCACTATGTTTTTAAACCTCCTTTTTCCTTGACATTCTTGGGCCCCGAAGCTTACAAACAAACTAAATGGCTTATAAAACACTATCATTGTATTGACTGGGATGCTGGATTTACACCCTTTTACAAGTTTGCTGATATTGTAAAGAACTTAACCGAAAGAGCTAATACTATTTATGTTAAGGGAAAGGAAAAAGCTGATTTTTTAAGAAAATACTCAAGCAAACCTATTGTAGGGTAATAATAAGGCTTTACCTTATTTTACCTAATTGTACAATTTAATGGTATGTATAATATTATTGTTACCTTTACCCTGATATCAATAACGAGGATATAGTCGAGGGTATAACCCTCTATTAAAGGTAACAATATATTATTGTATATTAAATATAACAATAACATTTATATAATCATAGGTTAAGTTTAGAGGTAAGGTTACGAGTTTAAGGTTAAGTTTAGTATATAAGTAACTACGACTGATTTGTAAAATAAGAATAGAAAGAATAGAAATAAATACATTTTTTCACACGTCTTGATGACTCTTTCATATCGAACAAAGTAGTTACCTTACATGGCGATCCTGCCAGTCCAACTACAGTACATGGATTTTCAGTAACTACCTTACATGGCGATCCTGCCAGTGGACTAAGGTCCTATGGCATTCCTGCCAGTGGACTAAGGTCCTAGGGCATTCCTGCCAGTGGACTAAGGTCCCATGGCATTTCTACAAGTGAACTGAGGTCCCAAAAAGAAGAAAAATATTAACGTATTGTGTATAAGTGAATCATGGAGAGAAAAAGCCATCTTCACCCAGTCCAGAAACAGTGGTCCAGTCTTCCTAGTCAGCCGATGGTGAAAAATGTGAAAAATGCTATAGCACGGCGCCAGGCGAAAATGTAGTTAGCAGCCACCAGCAGTCCAGCCCAGCAGCACGTACGTGTGAGGCCTTAATAGAAGGTGAGGCAAAAGCCGCTCGTACGCAACGGGGGACTAGATTATGGATCTTCAGGAGTCCCGCTATTTGTGGAAGCAACCACAGTACTACACATGCACTAGGAAGGACACACCAGTGAGGCACAGCTCGGTGAAAATTTAGTAAGAATTTAGATAAGTTTATTTTATTGTTTAAAAATTGTATTTAATAGGGACATATTTTAACTATATTCAAGAATTTAAATTTTGAAAGGTATTAAGCAACCATGAGTAGAAAATTTGATTTAAATTCGTGCCAAATTGTAAATAACAAAGAAATTTACCCGCAGGGAACTCGCGAGATATTGATAATAATAATAGATTTTCGCAATATAGGAGTTCGTTAATTCGTGGTAAAAAAATTTTTTTTTAAAGGGTATAATAATAAAAATAATAGTACATATCTCATGTAAAGCAAGAATACTTGCGAGGGTAACATCATACAATCAACATTAACCGATAAATTTTAAGGGCATAAAGGAACTTAAAATCTGTAATTTTAAATTTAAATCTAAATTTTATTCAAGTCAACTATTAGGCACCATATTAAAATGATTAATCTATAAATGTTATATTTAAAAAATTTATTAACAAATATAATATGTAAACACCGGAAAGAAAATAAAAATAATTAGTTCAACATTTTTACGAACTTGACATTGAAATTTATTTGATGACAATTTAAAACATACATTCATGTAATTGAAAGTTTTGAAAATAAAATAAAATAAAATAAATGGAGTATTAGGCTCAGATTTTTTTTGAAAAATTTAATGCCAAGATAAATTTTGAAAATTTTAAGTTTTCGTTTTCTACTTAATATAAAACTGTTTCATTTTTTTTTTACTGAGAATAAAATTGTCTCAGTCCAATGTTGTCAATACAAAAATCATATTTTAAAATTCTAGGCCGCTGTGAAATAATTAAATATAGCTATGTTGACAAATATGAAAATTGTATTATGTTACCAGGAGATATAGCAAATAGTATTATATAACAAGTATTTTAGCTTGTCCGCAAAGTTATATGGAATTAATAAAAATTTTTGAATACACGCGACGCGGAAGTCACATTAACAAACTTTTACTTACGAACGGATTGATCTCCCGGGCGTAGTAGAGTTAGTAAAACGGCCTAATAATTCTTGTGAACTCTGTTCTGTTCGATAGCTAAATTTATTAAAATGCGCAAAAGTAAAAAATATGCCTGCAGCATAGGAAATTTCGTCTATTTTAAAAATATTGTTTATATGAGTCAGGAGTCTTGAACGACGGTTGGCCCTAAGTGCACAGTCGAAAGCCCTGTAATTTAGGAACAATAATTATACGGAACATAAAGTTCGGAATTCTTGATCGGCGTTTCGCATTTAACTGCTTCGTTGAAAGAACCGAATGCCGTATGTGATGAATATTGAATATAATATTCGCGATGACGAAAAAAGCGCTCAAATGTTTAAAAAAAAAAACATTTGAAAATAAAAAATGAATAATAGATACCGGTATAGAAATAAATATCTATTATTAAAAATGGAAAAGGATATTCGATCGTAAGACAAATAGTTCTTAATGATTTACAGTTACTATCGATATGAGGACACGCAAGGATTAATAGGATGTATTGTATAATAATATAAAAGATAGGATGCATAAAAAAGTTTTTACGACAATAGGTCGAGGAATACGTATGAAATGGTAACGATTGTTAAAGATGTAAATAAATTGTAAAAATGTTAGTTCATAGGAATAGAGTTAAGAAATATTTTAAATAATTTTACGTACAAATATATTTTATTAAGTACCTAATTAAGTTAACGTACAAAAAAAATCAAATATTTAGTTATATTAGATTTTTTTTCCCCTCCCGCAGGAGATGTAGGGTAATAATAAGGCTTTACCTTATTTTACCTAATTGTACAATTTAATGGTATGTATAATATTATTGTTACCTTTACCCTGATATCAATAACGAGGATATAGTCGAGGGTATAACCCTCTATTAAAGGTAACAATATATTATTGTATATTAAATATAACAATAACATTTATATAATCATAGGTTAAGTTTAGAGGTAAGGTTACGAGTTTAAGGTTAAGTTTAGTATATAAGTAACTACGACTGATTTGTAAAATAAGAATAGAAAGAATAGAAATAAATACATTTTTTCACACGTCTTGATGACTCTTTCATATCGAACCAAGTAGTTACCTTACAATTAAGTTAGTTACCTTTAATAGAGGGTTATACCCTCGACTATATCCTCGTTATTGATATCAGGGTAAAGGTAACAATAATATTATACATACCATTAAATTGTACAATTAGGTAAAATAAGGTAAAGCCTTATTATTACCCTACACTATTGTAGAGTTGGATGAGCAGCCAGCCCTTAGAAAAGATGTCCCTAAATGTTTCTATCATTTAAATGATGATAATTGTGCATGTTCTTTATTTAATGTTTTTTTGTTATATGATCAACATGTAATGCAATCCTAACTATTTTTTATAATAAACATTTAAATATATGTATTTGTTTTTTTTAAAATAAAACAATAAACCAGTTAATATTTAATTTATTCATATTGTATATATTATAACTCATACAATCACCTACATGTTCATAATAGTCTGTAATGTCTTTTGAAAATTCTAATACTGTCATTCCACCTGTCAACGGTAATTCTTCATAATTTAATGTTTGCATTCCTTCCTTATCGACCGCACATTCCCATTGTTTTGGAAATATCACTTTAATTACAATATCCATACTATGAGAAGAATATTCTTTTCTCATACAACTGATTAATAAACTATCACTAATGGTAGAATGAAAATCAATCCGTTGCCATACGTCACGGCCAAATTTAATAAAACATATGCCAGAACCCAGCTCCTTTGAAAATGATCCACAAATATCTATTCGATTTATAGAAGACGGCACATTTACGATTCTTACTTCATTATCAGGAATTAATTCTACAAGCGGTGTTGATAGTAATATTTTATTGGAACATTGTTTATCTGTCAATCCAATTTTTACTTGAAAATAATACTGCTCCATATTTCTATACACACAATCTTATACAGGTTTTAAGGTCCAATGCGTCTGTCTAGTTATCTACTTCATCATATCCCACGTGTTCATAATGATCCGGTAATTCACATGTTCCATTCAACGCTTCAAACTTAATTGAATGTAATTCTCCTTTATGCTCATAAGTATAAACTTTGGGGAACCAAATTTTAATTTTTATATCTATTTTGTCAAATAAAAATCCGGTCCTCGTACTATAAATTGATAATCTTTTAATATTATGTGGTATGGCATACGTTTCCCATTCTTCAGTTCCCTATTTTATAAAACATAACCCCGGACCCAATTCTTCTATGCACTTTGCCGGAGGAATTTTTCCACGGCGGTATGCATGGTGTCTTATGGGGAGTGGATTGGCGACGGTATCCATAAGACCTTCACGAAAATGTAGGGAAGTGGGAGGAGGAGGCTTGGCACCCGCATCAATATATTAGTTAGGACAACCTTATCTAATAAGGAAGAAATAGAAGTAAGTACCTTTTATAATTCTTGAATACTTAATTGAAGCCGGTAAAAATGAGGTTATGTCCGGGTTAGGAATTTTATCATATGTGTACCTACAATGTAATTGCGTTGAGCGTTACACAGGGTCTGCCCAAATTTGATTACGAAATGGAAAACTTTTTATTTTTAATTTATCAACAAAAAGTTAATTTTGATAAATTTGGTGCTTGGAAAAATAAAGCCTTTGCCGATCTTGAACCTGACGTCAAGTCTACAGGGTGCTCTTAAAATACAAAAAGTAGTTTTTAAGATATTTAAGATCAAAAATAGCAATTTTTTAAATTTAGCTCCCTGTAGCTCGAAAACTATGTCAGTACCCATGGTCCAACTTACTGGTTAAAACATTTGATAGCTATTTTTAAAGAAGTAGTCCATTCTTAAAGTGGAGTTAATTTATGGGAATAAATAAAAAACATGAAGTCTTCCTCCACTGGTTTGCTAGCTAGCTATTGAAAAGTTAAGATAGGAAAGTGAAACTCGTTTTTCGATATGTAACATAGTTTTCGAGTTACAGGGTGCTAAAAGTTAAAAATTGCGATTTTTTATCTTAAATATCTCAAAAACTACTAGGTCTAGGTATAGAGTACCTTATACAAAATTAATAAAGAATGTAATTTTTCTTTTACAGAAATGGATGACATTATCAGAATACTACCAAAACAGCTTGGAGCATACACAAAACTGTTCAAAACCCCATTAAGACCGCCAAGAAAAACTTTTTTAAACGATACTATTATTGCCATTTTAGTACCCGTGAAACAAAAATTTCTGAAACTAATCGAAAGAGAGCTCATGCATCGCGAAACATAAATTGTCCTGCCAAAATTATAGTCACAGTACATCGTATTCCTCCTCAATATTCCCGAGCAAATCACCCTAATATTATTGCTGAAAATTGGCCGTGTCTGATTGTATTTAATAATAATCACAATCACACAGTTGATAGCGCTGCTGCGCTATCAAAAACACCCATTGCAAATGAAACCATTCAAGAGATTCTTCAATATTTTGAGAGGGGTCATTCAATGTCATCGGCTTACCACAGTTTCTGTTTTTCAAAAATGGAGACACTTGGAAATGATTACGATGAAATGATGTCAGATAGACATTATTTTCCAACAAAAAATGATTTTTCAAATATTTGGAAAAGTATTTTAAGGCATCATTTGGTGCTCGTTCTGGAAAAGATATGCTAGCTGCAATGGACAAAAATCTTCTATCTTCTACTGATACTCTATATAAAATTGAACAAATTTTAGAACATTACGTCGTTACTCTATGCACACCGATGATGCAAAGAGCAGCAAGTCTGCTAGTTCAAATTTCTGAAATATTATTTGTGGATGGCACTGGAAACTGTGATATAGAAAATCACAAATTATTTTTTTTTGTAACGCAGTCTTCGGTTGGAGGTATTTCAGTTGGATGTGTCCTTACAACTCCTGAAAACCCTGAGGCGTTTGATGTGGCGGTAAAAAATGTAATAGAAATTATGCCCACAAAAATATGTCCTTTAGTTATTTTAACTGATGATGATTTAAAAGAGCGAAACGTGCTCCAAACATATTGGCGAAATGCGACATTGTTACTCTGCACATTCCATGTGTTAAAATCGGCCTGGAAATGGATTTGTGCCTCCGGCAAAAATATTGAGCGCGATAATAGACAAGATTTATACAGACTTTTTAGACAAATTTTAATGTCAAATCAAAGTGAGGATCAAGTTGAGCCCAACATTGTATTATTTTTTGAAAAAACTTCCAAGTATCCCAAATACTAAAACTATGTACAGAAAATGATGGAAAGAAAAGAGGTTTGGTGTCTTTTTTACAGAAAAACTTTCTTACGCGTGGCTCAAATACCAACAATGTGGTTGAAGTAGTATTTAGGCTTTTTAAAGATATATAAAAGAAAAGATGCCAGGATGCCACTAATGCCACTATCTGAAATGCAACAATTTTAAAATAGCTTATTTCTTTTCTTTCTATAAAATTCAACATGTCATTTTAACTAACATATTCTCTTTCTTTTCATGAATCTTTAATAAAATTTGTTTCTGCATCTTGCTGGCTGTTCCTTTATGTTTTAGGATAAATAGGTAGTTAACTAGAGTTCTTCACAGTCCAATAGTGACAAGGGTAGCTTCCAAATATCTGGAGAACAACAGTTATACTATTCAGTTGAAGGGACAGAGCAGATGTACTGTTGAAGTAAGCAGAATTTCTGACGTGACCGACTGATTGTACAGATTTGAGGAAAAACGCAGGTGAGTCTTTCTTACTTTCTATTTTACAGATATCACATTGAATTTCTTTGGAAGACTTACCTCGGTTTTTCTTTTGGTTCACGTCAGGAATCAGCTGACTATACGCAAGATTACCTTTTTCTCTTTTTTTCTCTTAAATTAATGATCAGCACGAAAGTGGGACTTAACCTGGTGACAAGACCAATAATCATTTCTTAAACATGTTTCTTATCTTATCCTTTATATCGTATCTTTATCTAATATCTAGCTTATCTTTGATTTATCTTTATGCTTTTTTTTGAGCAGTGAATCTGCCGAAAAAGCTCTTGCTTGCGTTTGCAAGTCGCGTGTCGTTTGAAATATCTTTCAAACGACTTATCTTTATCTTACCTTTGCGCTTTTCAGACAGTGAATCTGCTGAAAAGGCTTTAGCTTGCTTTAGACAAGTTGTATATCCTAAATCTATCTTGAATATTGAGCCGGTAATTGTAGGTACTTTGCTTTGTATATTCAGTAGATTCCTTCTATTTTCTTCATTTTATTTCTAACTTCCTGTTTGCCATAGAGTACACAAGATTGCTAGAAGTTGCATCTTGGCAATTTAATTCATGAATACAATTAATTTGCTATTCTCCATTTAAACTTTATTACCTACGTAAAGAAATAATACCATTTTCTTTACTATAAATATTTTGATTATATTCACTAGTGAAAGATTTTCATGTTTTACTAATTAATTAATTTAATATTTGTCTTTGACTTTGGATCAATTATTTCATAATTGATTCCAACTTCACTTTTTGATCTAGTTTTCTATCTTAGGCTTTCTACCTCATAGTAAGCCTAAGTTTTAATCTTTGTATATAACTCTTTCCTGAGTATCAGTTTTGCCTAGTGGCTCTGATTCATGTATAATATTATTAATTTTCAAATTGCCTAATTTGAATAAAATTTCTTTATTGTAAAAATATTAACTCTAGTGGTCTAATTCCTTTTTTTTCCTCCTGCTTTAAAACATGTAAAACTGGGCTCAAGATCCACTTAAAGCAGGATGTCATCTCACTTAAGGACGGTTATAAGGGCTTCGGTCTGAACCAAAGACCTGGATAGGAAAGATTCCCCATCCATTGTATAACTTGGATTTCCAAAAGTGCCTTGGAATCTACACAGGCGAAGAAAGACAGAACCTTGGACCCAATACAGAGATGACCAACTGGTTGAGTTGAGTATCCCAATTCTAAAGGATAATTTGTAAAGACAAGGGTTATATTCACATATCATTTTTTTTAAACTTTTTGTTACCATTTTCAAGCTTTTAATAGCACTAAATTTTACTCAGTAATTCAGAACTTATACATTTACTATTGTAAACCTTCATACATTAGATAATACATTTTTAATTGTTTTTAAAGAAATATTTTTATTTCTGCAGGAGACGAGAGCATAGAGTAATTTTTAATTATTTAATTAAATTATTATTGTTGAAGAAACAATGTTCAACCTTATATATATCTATTTATTGTTACGTTGTTACCTTTTGGTTGTAACTTGTATTATTTTAAACTAGTCAAATAAAAATAATTTCAACGTCTAAGTCTTTACTCTTTATGTATGAATTTATTGAATAATTGAACAGGTTATGGGCCCAGACTAACGCGGTCTTGAAAATAAAATTATCTTATTCCAGAGAGAGTACAAGTATAGATAAAAAAGTAATAAAGCTGAAATTAAATTTATTTGAGAGGTGTCAAAATGGAAAAATTTCCAAAATTTGAGAAATTACATGGAAAATCAAATTTTCATTCTTGGAAAATGATGGCTTTCGCATATCTGGATCTCAACAATATGTATAAAATCGTTACAGGAATAGAAAAAGATCCAAGTCTTAAACCAAGCGCTGAAGGAAAAGAAAAAGATCATGCCATCGCAGTTGAAGACTATAGGTACCGGCATTCCTTGTCTCGAGCGTTTATTCTATTTAATGTAGATTCTGATATTGTACCCCAAATAACTTGCTACACAGAAGCTAGTAAAATGTGGGAAGCATTAAATGATATATATGATAAGAAAAATGAGTATACTTTACACGCTTTAGTAAAATCACTGGTTGGAATTAAATGCGAGTCAAGATATACAATAACTGAACATATTGCAAAATACAATGAACTCTGGAGCAGATTAGTTAAAAGAACAGCAACCTCAGATCCAGATAAAGAAAATGATGATTCGTTAGAAGCAGCATTTTGGCCTTTAGCAAAGTCATTGAAGGCAAAAGGATCACTATTTTTAACAACTTTACCTGACGAATTAGACAACATTGTTGACAATTTGAAAACAAAACCTCAATTAACATATGATGACATTTGTTCGAGATTATTGGAACTGTCGTTAACAAAACCTATTTCAGAAGATAACGAAGCCTTAGTTGGAATCAGACAGAAAAGGAATTTTTTACCAAAAAATATGGAATGTACTTACTGTAAACAAAATAATAAATGGTATAGAGGTCATACTGTGAAAAACTGTAGAAATATAAGAAAAAATATTGAAAATGCAAATATTGTAAATGAAACTGATATTAAAAGCGATTGTGCTTTTACCGCAACTGTTTTGAATACAAAATCACAAAAATGGATTTTTGATACTGGAGCAACTTCACATATGAGTGGAAATAAAAACTATTTTTCTAATTTAAAAGAATTTGATGGTTTTATCAAACTAGGAAATGACAATAAAATTAAAGTTACCCACATAGGAAATGTTAAACTACATGCTTTATTATCAAATGGTGAAACTATGAACATAACAATGTATGATGTTCTTTATTCTCCTGAATTAAAATGTAATCTAATATCCTGGGAAAAGATGAAATTGAAAGGAATTACCATGAGTGGAAACAGAAATGAAATTTTACTTTTTAACAAAGGTAAACAAGTTGGATGGATAATATCTGACCACAAAGAACAAGTTTTTCAAGAAGTTTCTATCGAAATAAGTAATGTTAGTGTTTTAACTTGGCATCAACGTTTGGGTCATGTACCAATATCAAGTTTTAACTATACAAGACAAACTGTGGCTGATGGTCATATTTTACCAATAAATCCAAAGCCAATTGAATGTGGTGCTTGTGAAAAATCAAAAATGACCAGAAATATTGTAAAAGAGGAAGGTAATCACTGCAATGAAGTATTAGAGAAAATTCATTCTGATGTAGCAGGCCCATTTTCTACAAAATCATTGGGTGGAAAGTATTATTATGTATCATTCACAGATGAATATTCAAGATACTCCGAAGTAAAATTTATTACTCATAAAAGTGAGGTAGAACAAGCAATTAAGGAATATGTTCTAAGAATAGAACGTCAAACTGGCAAGAAAATTAAAGTTTTTAAAAGTAATAATGGTGGAGAATTTAAATCAAACTCACTACTACGTTTCTTTTCTGAAATAGGAATTAAACCGGAATACTCTATAGCAAGAATTCATGAAACTAATGGTTTAGCTGAGAGATTAAACCGGACAGTAACTACAATGGCCAGAACGATTATTACCGATGCTGACTTACCTTTATCTTTGTGGGCAGAATCAATTGCCTTCTCAGTTTATACAAAAAATCGTTTGCCCCATTCGTTTCATGGAAAAACTCCATATGAAATGTTTTTTGGAAAAAAACCTACTATTGGACATTTTCGAAGATTTGGCGATAAAGCATTTGTACATATTAATGAAGAAGAAAGACCTCCTGGAAGTAAGTTAAATCCAAGAGCTAGAGACGCTAGGATGGTTGGATATACAGATAAAGTCGGATGGTATCGTTTTTGGACGGGAAAGAAAGTTGTAATTTCAAGAGATTTTAAATTTGTTAATAATGAAGATCCAAATTTATTTGAAACACTAGAAAATATTCCGGATAGTCCGAGTGAAGATAGTACAAGTACAAATATGTTTGAGATACAACAACATCCTCCAGATAATCCAAGCGAAGATAGCACCCGTGAAACAATATCCACATTTGAAAAAAGTCAAGAAAATACCAGTATAAATAACGAAAACCTTGTTTTATCAACTGACTCGCCTGTCAGGAATATGATGTTAAAGGACAATGTCACTTTGAAAAAAAATAATCAATCAAATAAAGACAAAAGTATTAAAGAAATCACCCATGATAATCAATCAAATAAAGACAAAAGTATTGAAGAAATCACCCATGATGAAATAATGCCTAGCTCAGTAAGCAATAATAACAGAAGTGAAATTGTAAATTGTAATTTACGTAGAAGTAATCGTCTAAAAAATCGTCCAAAGTTTTACGATAATTATCGCAGCAATTATTCTTTGGAAGAACCTTCAAATTTTTTAGAAGCCATCAGTTGTTCCGAAGCAGAAAAGTGGAAGGAAGCTATACAGAGCGAACTAGAAAGTATGAAAAAAAATCATGTTTGGGATTTAGTTGAACAACCAGATTCAAATCACCGGTTGATAGGCTGTAAATGGATTTTTAAAAAGAAATTATCTGAAAAAGGTGAAGTTGTAAAATTTAAAGCTAGATTAGTAGCACAAGGACTTAGCCAAGTACAGGGAATTGATTATGGAGAGACTTTTTCGCCCGTTGTGAGATATGATACAATAAGGATGTTATTAGCTCACTGTGTACATAAAAAAATGGTAGCCAAACAAATGGATATAAAGACGGCATTTTTAAATGGAGATATAGACTGTACAATTTACATGAAAATTCCAGAGGGTTTGAATACAGAATCAGGGAGAGTATGTCTATTGAGAAGAAGTATTTATGGACTCAAACAATCTCCTAGACAGTGGAATAAAAAATTAGTGGGTGTCCTTAAAAAAGTTAACTTGGAGCAATCATCGTCAGATCCATGCTTATTTGTATCAAAAGATGGTGAACAAATAATTGCTTTTTACGTAGATGACTTATTACTTCTTGCTGTGAATAAAGAAAAAATGAGTATTCTTGAAGAAACGATTTTTCAACAGTTTGAGGCGACATCTTTGGGCACACCATCTTTTTTGCTTTCATTTCAAATAAAATGGCATGAAGATGTTATAACCATCTCACAAGAGCAGTATATTTTAAACATTTTGGAAAAATATAATTTATTACAATGCAGAGCGGCATCTACACCTATAGACTTGGGAGCTAAACCACAGAAACGTACAGTATCCGAAAAAGAGGCAGATCCCTTATTATACCAATCGAAAATAGGTAGTCTTCTATATTTGTCAATGGGGACTAGACCTGATATTGCTTTTGCGGTAAATTTATTGTCACAGTTTTGTACCGATCCTTCAGAAGCCCACTTGAATATGGTACAACATATATTTCGCTATTTAAAAGGCACAATCCATAGAAGGTTAATATATAGACACGAAACTGAAGCTCAGTTGATAATATACAGCGATGCCTCTTATGCAAATGACTTAGATAGTAGAAGATCAATTGGAGGTTACCTTGGTTTATACGGTACAGCAGTAGTATCATGGTCTACAAAGAAACAGCAAAGTGTCGCAGTATCAACAACAGAAGCTGAATATATGGCCCTTTCTCTTTCTTGTCGCCAAGCTATTTGGATGTCCTATATCCTGCGTGATCTAAAGGAAATTAAAAAACCTCTACTGTTGTGTGATAATCAAGCAACTATATATATATATCAGCCAATCACATACTTCACCAAAGAAGCAAACATATTGATGTTCATTACCACTTTATACAAGAAAAAATGGCAGAAGGAGATGTAGAATTAAATTATGTCACATCAAAAGGAAAATTTAGCTGATGTATTTACCAAACCCCTTTCCAAGGAATGTTTTGAGCATTTAATTTTCAAATTTTTTGATGTTTCCGTTGAAGCAGTGTGTTGAAAAGGCAATGTTCAACTTACAAGTTTATTACGGTATCCATTGAGGGAGAGTGTTGAAGAAACAATGTTCAACCTTATATATATCTATTTATTGTTACGTTGTTACCTTTTGGTTGTAACTTGTATTATTTTAAACTAGTCAAATAAAAATAATTTCAACGTCAAAGTCTTTACTCTTTATGTATGAATTTATTGAATAATTGAACAATTATATGTTCTCTGGTGACCTTAAATAAATTTTAGCTCAAGGAAAAAACGGAAATCGAACCCACTCGAGAGTCTCAAAGTTAGCTCGAATAGTCAAAATGAACGCCACTTAATATTGTTATAAATACGAATGTGAAAAGTTCCTCCGGCCTTTTAAGTGGCTTACATACTGCCTTTAAATTTAGGGGTACTAGCACCAAACGATTAATTAACGCTTTTCAAAAGGGCATGAAAATGTCCGTACAACCAACTACTATTATGCGCAGATAAACTAAATTTACAGGGAGAAGGCGATTCCAATCAGGGAGAAAATCGAAAAATGGGACTCAGAAACAGAGGTTAGCACCCCATAATTTACAAGAATGTGTTAAAGACAATAAGTCCCTAGGCAGAAGGAAAATGGCTAAATAATATTTTTTATTCAAAGTACATACATATTTCTTATAACTACCTATTACCTAGAATACATGTTTTGTTAATTAAATTTTCAATAAAAGTGCCAACATCTATCGAAGTTGTTTCATTTATTAACACATCACGCATACTTATAGTACTAGAATACTGGAACGTACTGTACCCACACAAAAATAATACCGGTGTAAACTTTTTTTGGTTAGTGGTTAAATTGAGAGAGTTAAAAATTAACAAAAAAAACAGTTAAAACAACTATGCCAAAAGTGATCTAACACCAAAAAAACTAAATAACACTAAACAGAGTTATCTATTCATTTTCCAATAATTGTTTGGGTTGGTTTAACTGCCAATATTATTAAACAACACCAGACAGACTAAAAAGAACAACATCAGGTGTTATTCTAATAGAACGATTTTGTCGCTCAATTTAGCTGTATAAGGGTACAAGAGTATATAACCCGTTGTTCAAGAAACTGGACGATTGTACCAGCAACAAAACAAAATACCTTTTGAAATCTCTTAGAGTGTAATGCGTCGGGCATGTTTGTTTTAACCCTTTCACTATTTCTGTACATCACCATGTACACTAAAGTGTATTGCGTTATATAAAATTCAGAATTATTTTGCTATTAATCTAAATATGTACATCAGCATGTACAACGTATATTGACCATTATAGGTTGGTAGCAAACGCACTAAAATTTCCCAGAGATAAGTTGGGCAACATTTTAAACGTGAGCGGCGTGTTGTACGAACAGGTGGCTTTGAGGTTAAGTGATATATTTAACGTTTTTTTGCAAATCCTTTGGAATTAGTGGTTTTGGAGTTTGTTAATGGTAAGTACATATTTCAATCTTAGTGCTTCATAATAATTTTAAAAGTTTTATGCCCTAGCAAGTCCAGAAATGTAGTTTGAATTATGTGTACATCAGGATGGACAAACGCAGTTTATGGACAATATATTATACCATGTTTTTACAGTAGTGATAAATTTTATTTTTGTTTGATCTTAGTTGGGTCGATATTATGGCAGACCCGTAGCCAGGGGGGATGAGCACCCCCTTGGGCTATGCTGAGCCCTTCTTAGAAAGTTTATTTTTGTACTATTTCTCACCAGTTGTCTACTAAATATAAATATACCGCCCCCTCTAAGATAATGTTTAGAATTACTAATTTTGTTTTTGATAAGATTGTTTTGCATTGTAGATAATGGCAAACGCAAGAAAAAATCCAAAAAGAGCGCTAACCGAAGATGAGATTCTTTATTATCTTGACAACGATGTTTCAGATATTGAGTTTCTATCAGATGATGATGATGATGAGTTGCAGTCAGACGAAATAGCTAGAGAACAAACAAATAATGATATTCTAGATATGATTATGGATCAAAATAATGAAGATGAAGTTCAGCCTGAAATAAGCGACGTTGAAGATGTAGAGTTGGCAGAAGAAGAAATCTTGGAGCAAATTGGCAATGGAGAAAATGACAAAGATGAGCTGAAAAAAAATCAAACAGATTTTGAGAAAACCATGGTCTTACTGATAAATCAAAAATAAAGTGGATACAGGGGGAAAATGTAGAATACGATGCAAGAAATATTCAGTGGCATTCAACCCTTTCGACTACTCCCGTAGTAGATTTGCCTCCACCAGTTGATTTTTTTACGAAATATATTCCTGATCAGATACTACAACAAATGGCTGATATGACAAATTTATATGCCACACAAAAAAATATTGCTAGGTTTTCACCAACAAATTTAGATGAAATAAAGATTTTTATTGCTGTCCATATTATTATGGGTAACTTACAGTTTCCTAGAGTCTGCATGTATTGGCACCGTAGTATGGGAATACCCTTAGTGAAAGATTCCATAAGTTTGTCTAGATTCTAAGTAGGGATAGAAGAGGGGTTCTGCGCCAATTTACGCACACCCTTCTGCGCATGCCCCAGCAGTGCGCAGGCGTGTGTCATATGTCATACATCATCTGTCATGTCACACTCTTGGGCGTGAGCTATTTGGGCATTAGCTACTTGGGCGTTAGCTACTTGGGCATTAGCTACTTGGGCGTTAGCTACTTTGGCACTAGCTACTTGAGCGTTAGCTACTTGGGCAATAGTATTCATTATAGACCACGTGTTCAGGATGACGACATATCATGTTTAGGAAAAGATAATGGTTATCACCTCTCAATTAAGATATGTCAAGGTCACCTGTCACTTGTCAAATGACAAAATTAAAATCTATCACGTGAAATGTATTCAGGGTGACGTAATAAGTCGTTTAAAGAAAACCCGAAAGCGATCGGTCAACCGGTTCGGAAGATATAGTTTATTGCGATTAGTGCCCTTATGCCTCGAGACGAAGCGCTGAAATTCTGGTTGTAGGCAGAGGTATATAGGACCTATCTAGAAGTGAAAGATTTTTTCAAATATCTCAACTAATAACAGAGCTAGATGTATTAAACCATTAAGGCCTTAACACAGCACAGTCGTGCAAAGCACTGATAATGTTTATTTATTAGTAGAAATATACCTCGTATATTAATTATATTTACAAATTACTGTATCACCAGTAAAATCGTCAAAGTGCCAAAACGGCACATCTAAAAATTCTAATTTTTTCAGTATTTACATTAATGATCTATACCTATACAACCTCATAATCAAAATACATCCAAGTATTCGAATTATCAGTAAAACCATAATAACTGTCAAAACGGCACCTCAGATTTTTATAATTTTACCTAATATATTCATTATTAAGCCATACCTATAGAACCCCGCAATAAAAAAATAAGGACATTTTGGAAATGCGCAGAAGCCGAAATCGGTGTTTCGGAGTTAAATATGAGGAAATATTATGCGCATCTAGCGAAAAAAGTACCTTCGGTACTCCGGATGCCAAAGGGCACCTTTTAAATGTTTATTTGAAAAACACTTCATTTCGACATTTTTGGGAAAAATTAAACGAAAAACATAATAGGGCAGACGCCGTAATACATTCTATATATGAAACAATAATCGAGAGAATATCTATTATAAAATATATTAGAATCTTTAGATGTCACACTTTAGTAAAAATACTTGTTCTAACAAGATGATGATCTCATCAAGCGAGAAAAATCAACTTGTATGTAATTAATATGCAAATCATTAGTGATCGGAGATTGCAAGTATTTTTTCAACTATCACGCTATGATGACCTCAACACGAGGAGAAAGTCACCCGGCCTGCAACGTGTTTCGCAGATGTAATTAATATTCAATGTCGTGACTGGTACGTACAAAGTGAAGGGTATAGGGTATAAATACAGTGGAAAACAGGCAAGTAGCATCAGTTATCATCGAGCAGAAGTCGTGACGTGTTGTGAAGATTAGCAAACAGTGTAAAATTAATAATATCGTAAGTACCATATTTATTATTATATATATATTATATTGTGTGTTATTTATCTATCTGAGCCATGCATTAAATAAAGAATTCCTTCTAAACAATCAATATCTGCATTATTTAAGGGTAATATAGGGTGTAAAAGAGTACTAAAGGGTATATAATATATAAGTGGTTATTAAAGGGATATATCGATGCTCGCCAAATATTATGTTATGATGTGAACGCTAATTATTATTTAAAACAATTTTACAGAAAATGTTTGTTTGCGAGCATTGTTCCCGCTCCTTCACCAGAAAGACTGATCTCAAACGTCATGGGGATTGTAGACTTACTGTTCAAGTCTGTCAAACTTGCAAAGACAGCTTTGCGTCAAGAAGAGCTCTCCAACAACACCAACAGGAGAAACATAGAGCTCCCAAAAGGCAAGCTACGTCTCAGCAAGTAGCCATGGCTAAGAAGGCTAGACTCGTTTCGATCGATGGTAAGTTATTGCATCATATTGCGTAAGATTAGGTATTGCATCATACTGTGTAAGATTAGAATATATTGCAGCATAATTTAAAAAACGATTATAAGGCATTCTTAGACAGCTTGTATAAATTATTTGCTATAACCTATGTTTGGCCATATATGAACAGCATCAGAAAAAATTAAAACGACGTTGCCATTACAGTGTGGTAATAATTGTATAAAAAGTATTATAAGTGAATTTTAATTTATTTCAGAACCATCAACTTCAGGTTCATCTATGCAGCAGAGGCATTGTAATGCCTGTCAGTTAGATGTAGCTGTCTCCCGTTGGTCCAACCATCTAAGAACCTTACGTCATCGGGAGAACTGCTGTGCAGTGCAGGAGGAGGGTGTAGAACTAATTAAAACATCATTCCGGAGCCGAATTGCTACCTATCGACTTTCTACAAACCAAGATCCCACCAACGTCCCCAGGTTCCTAATCCATCTAAAAGAAAAATTTACAAGGTTGGTGGGAGGCATTGTTTCAAAATATGAACAACTGAAAGTCGGGGTAGAGCTTTTCGGCCGCTTCCTCCTGCAGACGAACGAGTCGGCTGAGGACAAGTCCTTTAACACAAAGTATGTGCTGGTGAATGGAGCGACGGACCTAGAGGAGCTGTTCGAGCAGTTTGCTGTCATCCTAGACCGAAAGTATTCAGAGTTTTCGGAAAAGGACAGTGGTAAGTATTATTGTAAGCGTTTAAAAACTTTTACTAATATTTTTTAAATCATAATACTTAACCATGTTTCTATTGTTACAGGGTGGACTCTTCAGCAGCTCCTACATTTAGAATTAGGCATTAACAAGATCAATCCTCTAAAGGCATCATCCTACATCCCGCTACCAAAGGAGATTGAAGCAAAGAGAGCTGTCTTAAACATTCAAAACACAGACCTAAAGTGTTTTATGTGGAGTGTCTTGGCAGCCTTGCATCCCGTAGATCGTACTCAACATGCAAATAGAGTCGCGAACTATCTGCCTTTTGAGAACGAGCTGGACTTTACAGGTATGGAATTTCCGATTAAACTTAGTGTTATATCTAAATTTGAACGCCTTAATAATATTTCTATCAATGTTTATGGTCTAGAAAAAGTCTATGACAATGGTAAAAATAGTATTGAAGTCGTGGGTCCCTTATACTTTACTACATCTCGTAAGGAGAGACATGTAAATTTGTTATTAATTAGTGATGATTATGAAAATAGTCATTACTGTTTAATAAGAAACATGTCTCGACTGATCTCAAGTCAATTATCTAAACGTAAAGAAGCTAAGTATTTATGTGATGGTTGTTTAACATATTTTTATTCAGAGCAAAAATTAAAAGCTCATCAAGAACATGATTGCGGACACGTTTTGGCTAAAGTACCGACAACAGATTTAAAAAAGAATAAATACGGAGAAGAGGTCCCCGAGAATATTTTGAAATTTACAAATTTTGAAAAGAAATTAAAGGTACCTTTTGTTGTTTATGCCGATTTCGAGACAATCCTTGAACCTATACCTACAGAGGAAAATGAGTTGGACCCTGATACATCCTATACTGTTAGAACTCATAAACATATACCCTATTCATTTGCTTACTACATTAAATGTGACTTTGATGATGCCTATTCAAAGTACCAAAGTTATAGAGGACAGGACGCACACAAAGAATTTGTAAAACGGTTAGATGTTGATTGTAAATCAATATACAACCATTTTATGAAGGAAGTGGTGCCTATGTTACCTATGACGGCGGAACAAGAGAATGAGCATCGACAAGCAACAACCTGTCATATTTGCGAAAAACCATTTGACGTAGAAGCAAACGATAGAGTTCATGATCACGATCATTTAACGGGGCTGTATCGCGGGCCAAGTCACTCTGTATGTAATCTAAATTATAAAATCCCCAATTTTATTCCCATCTTTTTCCATAATATGTCCAATTTTGATTCCCACTTGTTTGTCAAGGAATTGGCTTGCGATGAAGAAAAGTTGGACGTTATCCCCCAAAATAAGGAAAAGTATATTTCCTTTACTAAACATATCTTGGTGGATAACGTCGAAAACAAGGAGGGAAAACAACGACAGGTATTTTTAAAATTACGCTTTTTGGATAGTTTCAGATTCATGGCTAGCGGCTTAGATAAATTAAGTCAAAATTTAAAATCAGATCAGTGTAAAACGGTGCGAAAATATTTCGAGGATGATAATAAATTTGAACTTATTCGACAGAAGGGTGTCTTCCCGTATAATTACGTAGATTCATTTTCAAAATTAGACGAAAACAGGCTTCCATCGCATAAAGACTTTTATAACCAGCTTAAAAAAGAGGACATCTCCTCCGATGATTACAAGCGTGCTTGGAAGGTGTGGAATTTGTTTAAATGCAATACTTTAGGCGAATATTCTGATATCTATTTAAAATCCGACGTATTAATTTTGACAGATGTCTTTGAAAGTTTTAGAGACGTGTGTCTGGCTACTTATGGTCTTGATCCTGCGCAGTACTTTACTGCGCCGGGTCTTTCGATGGAGGCCGCCCTTAAAGCGACATCCATCAATCTTGAGCTTCTGACCGATCTAGACATGGTGCACTTCTTTAAACACGGTATTCGCGGAGGAGTCAGTCAGTGTAGTATAAGGAAAGCTTTTGCGAACAATAAATTTATGTCTAATTATGACGCTACCAAACCCACCTCTTACATCATGTACCTGGACGCTACCAATCTATACGGAGCAGCCATGTCTCAATTTTTACCAACGGGAAGCTTTAAGTGGTTAAACGAAACCGAAATTCAAAATTTAGATTACCTAAATATCGTGAAAGATTCACCAACAGGATACATTTTAGAAGTTGATTTAGATTATCCGGAAGATTTACATTCTTTGCACAATGAGCTACCCTTTTGCCCAGAATCCATTGCACCGCCAGGGTCTAAATTCCCGAAAATAACAAAATTAATTCCAAATTTCATGAAAAAAGAAAAATATATTATTCACATTCAAAATTTACAACAAGCTTTAAATTATGGCCTTCAGCTTACAAAAATTCATCGTGTAATATCCTTTGACCAATCACCCTGGCTTAAGAAGTACATCGATCTAAACACAGCGTTGCGAAATCAGGCCAAAAATAAATTTGAAAAAGACTTTTTTAAACTTATGAACAATGCTGTGTTTGGCAAGACAATGGAAAACGTGGAGAAACGGGTAGATGTAAAGCTCGTTACCCATTGGGAAAATATTGGTAGGAGGTTGGGGGCCGGAGCGTTAATCGCGAAACCTCATTTTAAAGATCGAACCATTTATAGCGAAAACCTGGTAGCAATCCAGATGAAAAAACAAAAAGTGGTGTATAATAAACCCATTTACGTGGGTTTTCCAATCTTGGAAATATCCAAAACAATTATGTATGACTTTTTGTACGGGTACATTAAGCCGAAATATGGCAACAGCGCGGAATTGTTATACACTGACACCGACTCCCTAATTCTAAAAGTAACAACAGATAATTTTTATGATGATATGACGACAAATTTAAGCAGATTCGATACTTCCAACTACTCACAAGATAACCCACATAATGTTCCTGTAAACCAATCTATATTTGGTAAAATGAAAGATGAGTATGCAGGAAAGATTATTTGGGATTTCTATGGAACCGGGGCGAAAGCATATTGCGTTAATGTAGAGGGAAAGTTGACTAAAAAAGCTAAAGGGGTTCCTGACTACGTCACCCAAAAAGAACTGACTCTTGACGATTATAGAGAAGCGGCTGACGTAGAAGGAACTCAGATTCATCGTAGAATGAACACTTTCCGTTCGCATGAACACGATATGTATGTCGAACTTAAAAATAAGGTAGCGCTGTCATACGCGGACGACAAGCGCTTCATTATACCCGGTTTCGAGCACACGCTTGCTTGGGGTCATAGAGATATAGTATTGTATAAGGAATCATCGGAAATTCCATAAGCTAAGACTAACCATAGCTATCTTTGTTTCAATCTTCTTGGATAGCTGATGGTTTTAGAGGGTTGTGATATTAGGCTAGGTATTTATTATATTATTATTATTTAATTTGTTTATTTATTGTATTATTATTATTTATTATTATTTATTGTATTAATATTTATTGTATTATTATTTATTATATACATAGATGAAAATGTTAATTTTTTGTATTAAAATGTGTATCATATATACAAATAAACACAGGATTTCTTTGTATTCAAATTTTTTGTCTTATTTTACCCCCTCTCCCTCTTCCCTACTAAGGAAAAAAAAACAGATGTAAATTTTTAACATTTATTTTACAACAGTATAATATTCAATGTTTAGTTTAAACAATGTAGGTATATGTCTTGCAAATAAACGAATTAGCTTGTCAGTCCATCGAAACAAATATTTGTCTGTCATGGCATCTTCAAACTTGAGGCTTCGCTTTTCGTCATTACGATGAAACACCAAAGTGTACTGACCAATAATCATAAAGATGTCAACCCAGTGAGTGTTGAAACAATCAAACGTACTTATGAATTCTTCAAATTCATCACTAGAAAAATAAATCTTGCCATATCCAATAGTGTCTATGATTACTTGTTTACGCTCTTTTTCTGTAGTGTTAAATATAATTGTTATGTAATCATCAATTTCATAAACTCTGCTTGGCTTGATCTTGCGTACAATATCATCATTATCCTGCAGACATCGAGAAGAAGATTCAAACACTTTATCCCAAGCGGATGATGAAGAGGAGGTCGCCATTGATAAGTATTAGAGGTTAAGTTTTAACAACTGTCTAACCAAATATTTATGATCTTCGTAACACTTGATATCTTTTTTCAGCCTACGTATTTTTCGCAGATGTTCTTGGAGTTTAACTCTAAGATCGACTGTCTTAGCCATGAGCTGGACATTAAATGACTAAATTCTCATAGAACTCTTATTAATATAAATAAAAAAACAATGCATACATTTTTAATCTTTATTTAGGTAAAAAATTATAAATATAGTCATACAAAATATAAGCATTCTTAATACTACAGCTACACACATCTAAACTATGATAAGGACAATCAGTAATACCTCTAGATAATTTGGGTACGTTAACACTATCTTTAATAAATTCTAAATTAATAATATATGGTAAATTATGTTCTATATCTAAAAATGTCTTTGTTAAAAATGCCTCTTTAACATGTCCCTTCAGATAAATAATGTCCGCATCTCCCAGGTCGTTGCGAATAATTGTATAAAGTTGGCTGTAGTCGGTTTCTCCATAATTGTAGTAGAGACCATGATGATTCCCATATAAAAATAATGCTTGTTTTTGACAATCCTCTGGCAACATGCAAAACGGCTTAGCTGGTTTAAACAGATAACTCTTCATTTGCTTCCCATCATAAATAGCCAGCTCCTTGGCGCAAAAGTCTGGGATGCAAAATCCTTGAACATCTACTATAACCACCTTCATCTTGCTGGGTCTAAAGAACAACTGACTACAACATGTCTCGTACTTGCCCAGTTAAAGCCTGATACTCAAGAACACGATCATGCACAATAATACAAAAGGCTCGTGAATCCGCAGAAAAGTTTTCAGAACTTTGAAATTTCAACTTGACATCAATGGTGTTGCTCTTGATGGACTCATTTTGCTTTGTGCAATCAATAACAAAGAGGGCTCTGCTTGCAAAAGTAGTAAAGTCTAAAAGTGGTTCACTCTGCTGTTTTCCTAAATATGTTTTTTGAAAATCCGTATACATCTGATAAGCCTCGGTAAATTGGCGGTTTTCAAAATTTAAGTTTAACGCTTCGTAGGGATAAACCTCTGAATTAAGATGCAATTTGACATCAGTCACCTTTAAATTGTCAAAATAAGTACAATCGGCTTTATAGTTGTCTTTACGTTTCTTCATAAAAAATACAATAATATATCTTGCTCTCTCAGACATGGTCTTAACAGTCCAAATATCTCTCTTTGTTGTTCGTAGAGCAGGAAGCTCATGTATCTCCCAGTTTCTAAACGGAATAAATATCGATTTGTTCTTTGCAATTTCATCCAAAAGACGTAATTTAACTGCATCGCTAGGATAGATGTGTTTAACTTTTAACTCGACAGTTTTTAATTTAATTTCAGCCTTCTTATCCCCACTGGACTTGTAGCAGTTGTCATCATGTCTGGCTCGAACCAGTTTAATTTTTTGTTTACCCATTAAAACATTCTTATAATCGGCAAACACTCCAAACAGCATAGAAAGGGGAATGCGAAAATTAAACTCTTTGGAGGTTTCGTCCAAGGTCTTGATTGCTACACTAGGCCAGTTCCAACCAGCAATATCTAATGCGCGGCTCTCTTGATCGTTTAGGCACAGCAAATTCTTAACTGTACAAACTATTCCAGGATCTCGAATCTTTTCAATTTCTTTACCATTCACTTCATATGATATGTTGTCAAACAAAAATGCTCCAGCATTGTTGGTTAGGTTACAATCGCCAGTTTTACCAGCTGTTGTTTCCTCCTTAAATGTTCCCTCTATGTAGAGTTGAGCTTCGCTCATATCCAAAAACACATCTTGCTGATTAATAACAATCTCAATTTCGTCATTATTATTAAATGAGGTAGTGAATGGGTGATAAGTATGCCATTCTTCACGAATGACCGACTCATCACTCTTAACTTGATTAAATATTTGAAGTTTTTCTGACATGATAGCGATAGTGTAGACCTGTAGACTGCAAATAAGCTATATTTGAAAACGTGAGTGATCCCTTTGACTTCTGACTGCAGACTGATTGACCAGCTGATGCGTTGGTGTTTAAATAACTTTTACTATTAAACACTAACCCCATCTCGTCTAAGTTCTAATCTGATTACAACTTCTTCACCTCTAAAATTAACTGCTTTCGATTCTTGGTCCAGTAAAGATAACGTAATGTTATATATTCTCCTCTGGTTCACTGGTAAATAAATTAAGTTTCTTGGTTCAATATTTATGCTATAACCAGGATCCACTGTTGGTGAAAATTCGTAGAGAGTGTGTGATGGATTATTTGTATAGTACGAACCGGAAATAATGTTACACTCTACTCTGATGGTAGCAACTTGTATAATTTCAACTGGTTGATCTGACTCATACAGCTTACCAGCTGTTAGAACTTGTGGTGAGAATCCCAATAACTTTGCAATGCTATCCTTTGGTTCAAAGTTTATGTGGTATACGCTCTTCAACTCACACCGTAACGTATTGTTGTTGGGTTTAAGTGATATAATAAGGTTCCGCTCTGGAGCAGTTGCCTTAGAATCAGCAAGATGTTTCTGCAAAAATTGTTCAATATCTTCCAACTCGTAGGATCCAGTCGGTATTTCCACTACTTGTTCTTCTTGTTTATCAACTTTGTAATAAAACTTGTTACGGCCTTCTTCAATATTTGGGATAGTATTCCAAGTATTTAGCGAAATCAGTGCTAAAGAGTAATCGTATCTCGAATCTAGTTCTATTGGAGGTACAAAATAAGATTCAAGCCGACTAGTACGACCCTTTAACGTGAACGTTTAAAACATGACTGATGTGAGACAATAACATTCCTATATTTTATAAAGTTTTATTATTATAGAGAAATGATAATGCCAAGTGACCGCAATTTGATGTTTTATAATCCTGATATTGGTCATAGTTGAAATAAATTTTCGTTTTTTTCATATACTTGACAAATTCTTTTGGTGGTTTCAAGTTGCCAAAACTATCGAAATAAACAACTTTATCACCATTCTTCTTATAAGCTACCCAATGTGTGCCGTCTCCTATATTTCGATCCAAATTAACAACACCGCACTCTATTTTTCGGGGTGCATTCGGTAATGTATCTCGCATAAATACACCTCGAAAATTAGGAATCTTTAAGCGAGTCGTATATAATCTAATATCTTGATCGGTCAAAGGACGTTCAGGTAGCTTTATTGGTAGTTTTTTGGCATTTTACGTAAAAACAAACCATAGCCTGTCTTGTGTTTTTTCAAATACAAGCCACTGCCCTTCTTCCCCAATGCAATAGCCTCCATTGCCTCGTTGTGTCGTTGCGATTCTTTTAGTTTGTCTTTGGCACTCTGAGCATCATTAACTGCCTTGGCAATACCAGCAGCTCCACCACTTAATGCCCCGAGCGCGCTAAGTCCAGCAAATATCGGAATAAGTGGTAGAATACCACCTTGTTTTGGTAGTGGAATTACTCGAGGAACCTTGATTCTTTTGGAGCCTCCAATTTTCTTCACTGTTACTCGTGCTGCCTTTAGTAAGTTACTTAAAGTCTTCTTTCTACCAACATTCCCCGAACCTGAATGTTTAAGTTGTTTCTTAATCTGTCTTACAACCGAAGACAAGCATACAGATCTCTTTGTCTTCTTGCTGCCAGCACCAAACTTGCGTTTGACCTTCATAGCGTTTGTTACTAGCCAAGCTGATGTCTTTTCACCTAAACTAGAATCCTTGGCCTTGACACGTTCCCAAGCTTTGTTTTCTAGTACTTTATCTGCTTTATGTCTGTGTTCCAAGTCGGTGGACTTTGAGTATTCAATGTCGTGATCGCGGCAATAACTATCCAATTTATTCTTTGGCTGATCTCCTCGAGCTAATCGTTTTTGCAGCTTTGTTCCAGGACCACAATATGAATAGCTAGGCAGGTGGAGTTCTACTGGTAATGTGCTTATAACGCTATTTAACACACCTGCACCCTGTGACGTCTGCATTAGTAATGATGTCATTGAAGAGTGCAGACTTATACTTATAGAGATGCGGAAAGAGAAACAGAACATTTGTATTAAAGTACATAATTTTGATATGCAGAAAAAATCGGAAAATAGGAAACATGGCCGGCTTCTACCGTCCACCATAAGAGCTTTAATATGTGGCCCAAGTAATTGTGGCAAGACTGCTGTAATGATAAGTTTATTAATTGATGAAAACGGCTTAAGATTTGAGCATGTATATGTGTATTCCAAATCACTGCAACAAGACAAGTACGAATTTCTGCGAAAGGCCTTACAGCATTCACGTCTTAGATATTTCGGCTATAGCGATAATGATGATGTTCTAGATCCTTCCAGTGCCCTGCCTCATTCTGTGTTTATATTTGACGATGTAGCCTGCGAGAAGCAAGATAAAATACGTAATTATTTCTGTATGGGACGTCATAATGATATCGATTCATTCTACCTCTCTCAAACATACTCCAAAATTCCGAAACAGCTGGTTCGTGACAATGCTAATGTACTGATATTATTCAAACAGGATGATTTAAACCTGAAACATATCTACGATGATCATGTAAATACAGACATGTCCTTTGATACTTTTAAGCGTGTATGTTCTGAATGTTGGAAAGATAGGTATGGATTTTTAGTTATTGTTAAAGATAATGATATTAATAAGGGACGGTATCGTAGCAAGTTTGATACTTATTTATTACCCTAAGTCATAACACATCAGTCCAACACATGACGTCATTGAGTATAGACGTGTCTTTACAAATCGAATCAATAACACAACATAGCTGTTTAGCTGTTTTTTAAACAGGGTTGTTTTAGCTGTTTTTAAACAGGGCTGTTTTAGCTGTTTTTAAACAGGGCTGTTTTAGCTGTTTTTAAACAGGGCTGTTTTAGCTGTTTTTATACAGGGCTGTTTTAGCTGTTTTTAAACAGGGCTGTTTTTAAACAGGGCTGTTTTAGCTGTTTTTATCGGCGTTTTTAGCTGTTTAGCAATTATGGCTTCTTATTTGAAAAATCTCGATAAGGATGTTAAGCGAAGAATTATTCAGGCGGGTAATACCATACGAAAGAAATATTTAGCGCTAAAGTTGGAACGTGGTGAGGAGGATGATGCGCTTAATAGATTCTTAACGCCCATTACAAACCCATTAAATAAACTGGTTGAAGCATCGATTGATAAGAAAAACTCTACAAAACGTAAAATAAAAATCGAAACTTCTGATGATGTCAAACCTCCTCCCTTGAAAAAAATCGAACTAAAACCACAAGTGCAATTTCTAACTGATGAAGCACAGTATGGTGATGTTGATCATTCTGATGATGTGTTTGAAGAAGCCTTTCAAGACCCTGCAGAAACATCGTTGCAAACTATGAAAGATGCTTTTGAAACTTCTCTTCGAAATTCGGAAGTGTTTCATAAGTTTATCGAGCAATACCCTGAGATCACTCAAGAATATGTAAAAAAATATTGGTATGACTCTCCTGAAATAGATGCAAAGGGAATAAAATACAATGTTGAAAATGATTCTTGGCAAATAGGATCAGAGCCTGTAAACTTTTTAGCAGATGGAAGCATTCAAGTAGGTAGCATCAAGTATAAAGGAACTCTGGGCTTATATGACTTGTTGTTTTTAAAAGATCCTAAATTTCACACTAAAGCTGATGAACAAGAATATGGGGATATTCTTAAACGCACCGGTCTATACATGAAACAAACTGGCCAGCTAAAGGGTAATAGATCTAATAAATATACATCTATTGTTAGACCGCTCTTGTCATCAACATCTAAGTTGCCTTCTCCCAATATTACAACCAGGCAAATACACACAAGATCCAAATCAGAGAGAGGAAATAAATCGGGATCCTCCCTAATGCAATATAATGAAAAACCTAAGGAGTTTGTATACTACGACGATGTGAACGAGTTGGTTGAAAGATTGAAAAAGTTGGAAGCTTCTGAGGTAGTTGGCAATAATAATAACAGAAACGAAATCTTTAGTATATTACACGAATTGGAACGACTTGGAGTAATTGAATTTTATTAATACAGCGGTTTATTTATTCAACGTCATTATAGTACTAACCATGAATAAGTTCGGACGTTCGTTACCCTCCTCATCTCAGCAAAAAAGGATTCGAGTGTTACAAGCGCCAAATCTAATTGCTGTTACTGGGGATGGCGATTATAATTTTTCAGATCATTGCCTTTGTAACGTTAAATCACCAACAGATGTCTCTGATGCTGTAAATAAAAAATTTGTAGATGATTTGGTGGTTTCACTTTCAGCTAAAATTGATAGATCTGTGAGTGATTGCATTATACAAACACAGAAGCAAATGGATAATTTTACAAATACAAACAAGGACTATTCGGAATCTGTAGCCAAGCAAATGCGAGAACATATGACTATTTTGAATAAAGAACTATCTAGTCATAATGATTCACTTAAGCTTGTTGATGACAAGTTAAAAGATAGAGTTTTAAAATTAGATAATCAAGTTAAAAAACAGCTAAAGGACATACAATCTGCTCATCAGCAAGCTGTAGAACGGTTATCAGCACAATTTGATACCCTAGAAAATATCTTGAAGGGGTACATAGATATATCTCTTAAAAATTCTCTTAAACCCGTTATTGAAGAGGTAAAAACTGTTAGTAATAATATATTGAAGTTAAAGCAGCGGGTCGACTTGTTGAAATAATATTATTCAGTATAAATTTAGCTACACACTAAAAAATATTTATTAAGTTTGTAAAAATGGCGAAGAGCATTACCAAAGCGAGGGAGCAGGTTGTTAATGAGTTACATAAACCGGCTAGAACTAAATTTAAACGTCGTAGATTTCTACAGTATGGATTAGATGATACTTTTGCATCCGATCTTGCGCAACTCGATCAGTATGCTCGAGAGAACCGCGGATTTAAGTACATATTGGTTGTAATTGACTGTTTTTCGAAATTTTTGTGGACACGCCCTCTCAAGTCCAAAACTGCTCAGGATGTAACTACTGCTATGGAACATATACTTAAACATTCAAAGAGAATACCGAAAAAATTTGTCACCGATAATGGGAAAGAATATTATAACTCTAATTTTCAGAATCTTTTGAAGAAACATAATATACATCATTATAGCACCTTTAGCATTTTAAAGGCTTCCATTGCCGAACGTGTAATTCGAACAATAAAGGAAAAGTTGTTTAAGTTGTTTACCTTGAATGGCAATCATAAATGGATCGACTTGTTGGAACAAGTTACAGATACTTATAATAATACAAAGCATCGCACTATTGGTATGAAGCCTAAAGATGTGGCTAAAAACAATGAGTCAGAATTATTAAATTCTGTTTATAATAATCTCAAGGTTGTAGGGAAACAGAAATTTAAAGTCGGTGATGTTGTTCGTATAAGTAAAGCTAAGCATGTTTTTGAAAAAGGATATGTACCTAACTGGACTACTGAGCTGTTTAAAATTATCAAAGTACAGATTACCAATCCAACGACGTATTTAATAGAAGATATGCAAGGGCACCCTATAAGTGGTGGTTTCTACGAATACGAATTGCAAAAGACGAAACAACCTGATGTGTTTCTTATAGAACAAATTTTACGCAAAAAAGGCAAGAAAATGTATGTCAAATGGCTTGGTTTTGATAAATCTCACAACAGTTGGGTTGATATGTCCAAGGATGTGGTTTAAATTTATTCATGTCACGTGTTAGAATAACAGGAGTCAACAACATTAATTTCGGGGAACATAGAATTGCTTAATCAAACATTAAAATAAATACAACGTCTTTTGTATAATCTTATTATTTGAGAACATTATGCCGTTTTGTCACGTCTGCAGCCGCGAAGTCGTATCGCTTAGTAGCCATAATCGTACGACAAAACACAAACAGAATTGTTGTGTGGACTTTGACTCTGATGTAAAACTTGTTCAAACAGCTTTTAAGAACCGGCTTGTTACTTATCATGTATCCGGTGATTCACACTCGACCGATGTCAAGCTTTATTTAGAATCATTGAAAGATAAAATTATTTCATTGTTAAAACAGGTTTTGAATTCAAATCTAAAAATAAAAGTCAATATGGAGCTATATGGCCGTTATCTGTTGAGTTCAACAAAAGAACAGGAAACCAAATCTTTTAACTCCAAGTATAGGGTTATTGATCAACACACTAATTTGGAAGATTTTTATACTCTTTATCAAAATATTTTATTAACCAAAGCTTCAGAATTTAGGGAGGTGGGTAGCGGTTGGGCTTTGTCTGAGCTGCTGTTTCTAGAACTCAACATAAATAAATTCAATCAAGGAGTGGGGGTATAATATAAACAGTTTTATGTTTGTCAAACCCAGTTTAATTCCAATCATGTTTGACGATAGTTGGCTTTCTGACTACTCTGCAGACTTTAGTGAAATGGTGGAAGATGATGATGACACCTCTCAAAGTTCGACTCCGTATTGGAAGTATCTCGATAGTATGATTTTAAGAAGCAAGGAAGAAATTAGAAGTGAAAAAAAGTTTTTAAATGAAGTGTGTTATCCTGCTGGCCATTTCAAGATAGTGGTAGGACTCAGTGTCGCCAGAGGAATGCTTCCAAGCGTAAAGTTAACAAATACACTTTTAAATCTACCTGAAGAACGAGTTTCAATCTCTCTGGCTAACTTTGACTGGTATGAATTCTTCACGTTTATTACTGCTCGCTTTTGGGATATTTCTTTTGGTAAAGGAATATATGTTGATGCTCGAATTGGATTATATTTATTAATGTTGAGTTCTAAATGAAAATTTTTTTCTAACGCCCAACCTGATCCGTTTTCTGTGAATATAGACACCTTTTCTTTAATTTCAGACAAAAATTCACTAAAAATATTACTCAAATCAGTAGTATTACAAATAATTTTATTTTTCGTATTAAATGATTTAGTTTCAATGGATTCCTTTGATTGTAACAAATACTGTCCAAATAATTCTACATTAATCTTAATACACCTATGTTTAACTAATTGTTCAGAAATTAAACTTAAAAACTTTTGTTTCACTTCATCAAAAAATTCTTCTATATCTACATACTTTTTCGATGGGAGCAACATATAAGATACAATCCTGTTTTTAAACGCTGAAGTCAAAATTTTTACACTATCAACGCTATTAATTCCACTTTTATGTAGATTTGATCGTAAATGACCACTGAGTTTATTTTTCTTGTACCAAATATTACATTCTTTACATCGCGAAAGTATCAATTTAGGGATTGGTGGTTGAACACTTTCTTTCTTTTGTTGTAAAATTTTGGAATCAACCGCTTTGAGTTTCTTTGCTGGTAAATCACATAACTGATTAACAGCTTTTCTCTTTTGACGAGAACAAGAGGGTATCATAGGGCATGATCCACGTTTATGTCTATAAAGATTGAATTTTTGGGAAAAAGTTTTGTTGCATTCACTACAGGGATACATTGTTAGTAGGACTAAAAAATTATGTAAGTTTATTGTTTCTTATACCATAAATTGCAGCGCAATGCGCTCTTAAGATTGCGTCATCTTTATTTCCTAGTAGCATAATATTCATCTTGTACCAGGAATCAATTAACTATTATTTAGCGAAATAAAACACTCAAGTAATAAAATAATTATTTATTTAACCATATTACATACAGAGTTTTAGTAATTCTATATAAATTAATTGCTAGTAATAAGAAACAGGTTACAGCTATGAATACAATTAAACTATAATTGCTGGTTGAGACATCTAAATCGTCGGTTGATGTAGAGTTGTCGCATTGGGGGAAAGTGGCGTTCTTGTATACGCTGATTAAAGTCTTCCAATCTGTTTCACCAATAGTGTTATCTCGGAACAAGAGCTTAACCTTATAGCGAAGCAGTTCGTTAGCTGCTGATGGGACTGGTATGTAAGAGGCAGGAGTAATTTTCTTATCAATCATCTCAAAAGGCATCTTTAACCATGTATTATTAGATGGAAAGTCATTGGTTTCAATCATTACTGACACGTTCCGAACGTTAAAAGGAGTGTATACGTAAAACACATTTTGCACCAGCGCCACCAGGAGTACATATGATGAACTTAACGCAGCCATGGTTGGAATATAAATGAGTTAAATTTTCTTCTTAAAGATACTTATAGCTTCATAACTATTAAACAGACCCGTTATAAATATTATCAGTAAAACTATTAAGTAAAAACCACTTCGTTTATAGCAGGATGGTTCTAGTTTTTGTATCTTTTTCTCTTTAGCAGGTCTGAACGGTTTATTTGCTTTAAGTTGTCTGCACTTCCATAACATCTTTGCCAATTTACAGTGTTTAGCGTACTTGTAATGATCTACTATAGGATCATCTCCTTCCTTCCAACCATCAAATTCGCAGTGACAAAAAGCGCATTTAACCACATCAGAATGTTGTGTAAAATAAAAACCTGCATATGCTAGATCTTCTGGATTAACTTTATTGCGCCACCCAGTAAATGTGATTAATCTGTCTTCAAAATTTCGAATCAGGCCAAGGCCGTCATCGCCGCAATCTAAACGATCTACACTATCCATTATGTACATGTTTCAATCTAGAGAGTTGTAACTATACTAAGAAATAAAACATGAAATTGTTTATTTATTCATTTATTAAACATCAGTACACATATATATTTTATCAAAATCATCCATCACCTTCTGCGGATTATAATGCAATAACTCTAAAATATAATAATTCTGTTCAGACATGTTTAAATTACAAATACTTTTAACAACATCAATAATGGTGTTATCTATATTAACATAATAACAAGCATATCTCAATAAATCATCATAAGCGGTTCTAAAGTCTAAGTTTTTTACTAATTCTAACCTATAATTAACTAAATGTTTAATACATAAAATATCATGCATGTCATTACAGCAAAAACATAATGTAACATTATCACATTTAAGATTAATTATTTTTTCTCCCAACAGAACTGCTGTGGATATGGTAAAATTTTCAGTTTCAGATACGGTGGTTGCTACAGTTTCACCGGATCCATTTTCTTCAAGCATCTTGGAAGCCATTTTGAGAAATTCATACCAGTCAAAGTTAGCCAGAGAGATTGAAACTCGTTCTTCAGGTAGATTTAAAAGTGTATTTGTTAACTTTACGCTTGGAAGCATTCCTCTGGCGACACTGAGTCCTACCACTATCTTGAAATGGCCAGCAGGATAACACACTTCATTTAAAAACTTTTTTTCACTTCTAATTTCTTCCTTGCTTCTTAAAATCATACTATCGAGATACTTCCAATACGGAGTCGAACTTTGAGAGGTGTCATCATCATCTTCCACCATTTCACTAAAGTCTGCAGAGTAGTCAGAAAGCCAACTATCGTCAAACATGATTGGAATTAAACTGGGTTTGACAAACATAAAACTGTTTATATTATACCCCCACTCCTTGATTGAATTTATTTATTGAACGGCAGTAGAGTTTTGGACTTGCATTGTCTTTATTTGTTTAGAATCACTACGTTTCAACTGGTAAGTATCTCCAGTCGTCTTCAGGTGAATACTAGTATACTAGTATTCACCTGAAGACGACTGGAGATACTTACCAGTTGAAACGTAGTGATTCTAAACAAATAAAGACAATGCAAGTCCAAAACTCTACTGCCGTTCAAGAAACGTCATTGTCTCCAACCTGAATTTATTTATGTTGAGTTCTAGAAACAGCAGCTCAGACAAAGCCCAACCGCTACCCACCTCCCTAAATTCTGAAGCTTTGGTTAATAAAATATTTTGATAAAGAGTATAAAAATCTTCCAAATTAGTGTGTTGATCAATAACCCTATACTTGGAGTTAAAAGATTTGGTTTCCTGTTCTTTTGTTGAACTCAACAGATAACGGCCATATAGCTCCATATTGACTTTTATTTTTAGATTTGAATTCAAAACCTGTTTTAACAATGAAATAATTTTATCTTTCAATGATTCTAAATAAAGCTTGACATCGGTCGAGTGTGAATCACCGGATACATGATAAGTAACAAGCCGGTTCTTAAAAGCTGTTTGAACAAGTTTTACATCAGAGTCAAAGTCCACACAACAATTCTGTTTGTGTTTTGTCGTACGATTATGGCTACTAAGCGATACGACTTCGCGGCTGCAGACGTGACAAAACGGCATAATGTTCTCAAATAATAAGATTATACAAAAGACGTTGTATTTATTTTAATGTTTGATTAAGCAATTCTATGTTCCCCGAAATTAATGTTGTTGACTCCTGTTATTCTAACACGTGACATGAATAAATTTAAACCACATCCTTGGACATATCAACCCAACTGTTGTGAGATTTATCAAAACCAAGCCATTTGACATACATTTTCTTGCCTTTTTTGCGTAAAATTTGTTCTATAAGAAACACATCAGGTTGTTTCGTCTTTTGCAATTCGTATTCGTAGAAACCACCACTTATAGGGTGCCCTTGCATATCTTCTATTAAATACGTCGTTGGATTGGTAATCTGTACTTTGATAATTTTAAACAGCTCAGTAGTCCAGTTAGGTACATATCCTTTTTCAAAAACATGCTTAGCTTTACTTATACGAACAACATCACCGACTTTAAATTTCTGTTTCCCTACAACCTTGAGATTATTATAAACAGAATTTAATAATTCTGACTCATTGTTTTTAGCCACATCTTTAGGCTTCATACCAATAGTGCGATGCTTTGTATTATTATAAGTATCTGTAACTTGTTCCAACAAGTCGATCCATTTATGATTGCCATTCAAGGTAAACAACTTAAACAACTTTTCCTTTATTGTTCGAATTACACGTTCGGCAATGGAAGCCTTTAAAATGCTAAAGGTGCTATAATGATGTATATTATGTTTCTTCAAAAGATTCTGAAAATTAGAGTTATAATATTCTTTCCCATTATCGGTGACAAATTTTTTCGGTATTCTCTTTGAATGTTTAAGTATATGTTCCATAGCAGTAGTTACATCCTGAGCAGTTTTGGACTTGAGAGGGCGTGTCCACAAAAATTTCGAAAAACAGTCAATTACAACCAATATGTACTTAAATCCGCGGTTCTCTCGAGCATACTGATCGAGTTGCGCAAGATCGGATGCAAAAGTATCATCTAATCCATACTGTAGAAATCTACGACGTTTAAATTTAGTTCTAGCCGGTTTATGTAACTCATTAACAACCTGCTCCCTCGCTTTGGTAATGCTCTTCGCCATTTTTACAAACTTAATAAATATTTTTTAGTGTGTAGCTAAATTTATACTGAATAATATTATTTCAACAAGTCGACCCGCTGCTTTAACTTTAATATATTATTACTAACAGTTTTTACCTCTTCAATAACGGGTTTAAGAGAATTTTTAAGAGATATATCTATGTACCCCTTCAAGATATTTTCTAGGGTATCAAATTGTGCTGATAACCGTTCTACAGCTTGCTGATGAGCAGATTGTATGTCCTTTAGCTGTTTTTTAACTTAATTATCTAATTTTAAAACTCTATCTTTTAACTTGTCATCAACAAGCTTAAGTGAATCATTATGACTAGATAGTTCTTTATTCAAAATAGTCATATGTTCACGCATTTGCTTGGCTACAGATTCCGAATAGTCCTTGTTTGTATTTGTAAAATTATCCATTTGCTTCTGTGTTTGTATAATGCAATCACTCACAGATCTATCAATTTTAGCTGAAAGTGAAACCACCAAATCATCTACAAATTTTTTATTTACAGCATCAGAGGCATCTGTTGGCGATTTAACGTTACAAAGTCGATGATCTGAAAAATTATAATCGCCATCCCCAGTAACAGCAATTAGGTTTGGTGCTTGTAGCACTCGAATCATTTTTTGCTGAGATGAGGAGGGTAACGAACGTCCGAACTTATTCATGGCTAGTACTATAATGACGTTGAATAAATAAACCGCTGTATTAATAAAATTCAATTACTCCAAGTCGTTCCAATTCGTGTAATATACTAAAGATTTCGTTTCTGTTATTATTATTGCCAACTACCTCAGAAGCTTCCAACTTTTTCAATCTTTCAACCAACTCGTTCACATCGTCGTAGTATACAAACTCCTTAGGTTTTTCATTATATTGCATTAGGGAGGACCCCTATTTATTTCCTCTCTCTGATTTGGATCTTGTGTGTATTTGCCTGGTTGTAATATTGGGAGAATGCAACTTAGATGTTGATGACAAGAGCGGTCTAACAATAGATGTATATTTATTAGATCTATTACCCTTTAGCTGGCCAGTTTGTTTCATGTATAGACCGGTGCGTTTAAGAATATCTCCATATTCTTGTTCATCAGCTTTAGTGTGAAATTTAGGATCTTTTAAAAACAACAAGTCATATAAGCCCAGAGTTCCTTTATACTTGATGCTACCTACTTGAATGCTTCCATCTGCTAAAAAGTTTACAGGCTCTGATCCTATTTGCCAAGAATCATTTTCAACATTGTATTTTATTCCCTTTGCATCTATTTCAGGAGAGTCATACCAATATTTTTTTACATATTCTTGAGTGATCTCAGGGTATTGCTCGATAAACTTATGAAACACTTCCGAATTTCGAAGAGAAGTTTCAAAAGCATCTTTCATAGTTTGCAACGATGTTTCTGCAGGGTCTTGAAAGGCTTCTTCAAACACATCATCAGAATGATCAACATCACCATACTGTGCTTCATCAGTTAGAAATTGCACTTGTGGTTTTAGTTCGATTTTTTTCAAGGGAGGAGGTTTGACATCATCAGAAGTTTCGATTTTTATTTTACGTTTTGTAGAGTTTTTCTTATCAATCGATGCTTCAACCAGTTTATTTAATGGGTTTGTAATGGGCGTTAAGAATCTATTAAGCGCATCATCCTCCTCACCACGTTCCAACTTTAGCGCTAAATATTTCTTTCGTATGGTATTACCCGCCTGAATAATTCTTCGCTTAACATCCTTATCGAGATTTTTCAAATAAGAAGCCATAATTGCTAAACAGCTAAAAACGCCGATAAAAACAGCTAAAACAGCCCTGTTTAAAAACAGCTAAAACAGCCCTGTTTAAAAACAGCTAAAACAGCCCTGTTTAAAAACAGCTAAAACAGCCCTGTTTAAAAACAGCCCTGTTTAAAAACAGCTAAAACAGCCCTGTTTAAAAACAGCTAAAACAGCCCTGTTTAAAAACAGCTAAAACAGCCCTGTTTAAAAACAGCTAAAACAACCCTGTTTAAAAAACAGCTAAACAGCTATGTTGTGTTATTGATTCGATTTGTAAAGACACGTCTATACTCAATGACGTCATGTGTTGGACTGATGTGTTATGACTTAGGGTAATAAATAAGTATCAAACTTGCTACGATACCGTCCCTTATTAATAGCATTATCTTTAACAATAACTAAAAATCCATACCTATCTTTCCAACATTCGGAACATACACGCTTAAAAGTATCAAAGGACATGTCTGTATTTACATGATCATCGTAGATATGTTTCAGGTTTAAATCATCCTGTTTGAATAATATCAGTACATTAGCATTGTCACGAACCAGCTGTTTCGGAATCTTGGAGTATGTTTGAGAGAGGTAGAATGAATCGATATCATTATGACGTCCCATACAGAAATAATTACGTATTTTATCTTGCTTCTCGCAGGCTACATCGTCAAATATAAACACAGAATGAGGCAGGGCACTGGAAGGATCTAGAACATCATCATTATCGCTATAGCCGAAATATCTAAGACGTGAATGCTGTAAGGCCTTTCGCAGAAATTCGTACTTGTCTTGTTGCAGTGATTTGGAATACACATATACATGCTCAAATCTTAAGCCGTTTTCATCAATTAATAAACTTATCATTACAGCAGTCTTGCCACAATTACTTGGGCCACATATTAAAGCTCTTATGGTGGACGGTAGAAGCCGGCCATGTTTCCTATTTTCCGATTTTTTCTGCATATCAAAATTATGTACTTTAATACAAATGTTCTGTTTCTCTTTCCGCATCTCTATAAGTATAAGTCTGCACTCTTCAATGACATCATTACTAATGCAGACGTCACAGGGTGCAGGTGTGTTAAATAGCGTTATAAGCACATTACCAGTAGAACTCCACCTGCCTAGCTATTCATATTGTGGTCCTGGAACAAAGCTGCAAAAACGATTAGCTCGAGGAGATCAGCCAAAGAATAAATTGGATAGTTATTGCCGCGATCACGACATTGAATACTCAAAGTCCACCGACTTGGAACACAGACATAAAGCAGATAAAGTACTAGAAAACAAAGCTTGGGAACGTGTCAAGGCCAAGGATTCTAGTTTAGGTGAAAATACATCAGCTTGGCTAGTAACAAACGCTATGAAGGTCAAACGCAAGTTTGGTGCTGGCAGCAAGAAGACAAAGAGATCTGTATGCTTGTCTTCGGTTGTAAGACAGATTAAGAAACAACTTAAACATTCAGGTTCGGGGAATGTTGGTAGAAAGAAGACTTTAAGTAACTTACTAAAGGCAGCACGAGTAACAGTGAAGAAAATTGGAGGCTCCAAAAGAATCAAGGTTCCTCGAGTAATTCCACTAGCAAAACAAGGTGGTATTCTACCACTTATTCCGATATTTGCTGGACTTAGCGCGCTCGGGGCATTAAGTGGTGGAGCTGCTGGTATTGCCAAGGCAGTTAATGATGCTCAGAGTGCCAAAGACAAACTAAAAGAATCACAACGACACAACGAGACAATGGAGGCTATTGCATTGGGGAAGAAGGGCAGTGGCTTGTATTTGAAAAAACACAAGACAGGCTATGGTTTGTTTTTACGTAAAATGCCAAAAAACTCCCAATAAAGCTACCTGAACGTCCTTTGACCGATCAAGATATTAGATTATATACGACTCGCTTAAAGATTCCTAATTTTCGAGGTGTATTTATGCGAGATACATTACCGAATGCACCCCGAAAAATAGAGTGCGGTGTTGTTAATTTGGATCGAAATATAGGAGACGGCACACATTGGGTAGCTTATAAGAAGAATGGTGATAAAGTTGTTTATTTCGATAGTTTTGGCAACTTGAAACCACCAAAAGAATTTGTCAAATATATGAAAAAAACGAAAATTTATTTCAACTATGAACAATATCAGGATTATAAAACATCAAATTGCGGTCACTTGGCATTATCATTTCTCTATAATAATAAAACTTTATAAAATATAGGAATGTTATTGTCTCACATCAGTCATATCTCAAACGTTCACGTTAAAGGGTCGTACTAGTCGGCTTGAATCTTATTTTGTACCTCCAATAGAACTAGATTCGAGATACGATTACTCTTTAGCATTGATTTCGCTAAATACTTGGAATACTATCCCAAATATTGAAGAAGGCCGTAACAAGTTTTATTACAAAGTTGATAAACAAGAAGAACAAGTAGTGGAAATACCGACTGGATCCTACGAGTTGGAAGATATTGAACAATTTTTGCAGAAACATCTTGCTGATTCTAAGGCAACTGCTCCAGAGCGGAACCTTATTATATCACTTAAACCCAACAACAATACGTTTCGGTGTGAGTTGAAGAGCGTATACCACATAAACTTTGAACCAAAGGATAGCATTGCAAAGTTATTGGGATTCTCACCACAAGTTCTAACAGCTGGTAAGCTGTATGAGTCAGATCAACCAGTTGAAATTATACAAGTTGCTACCATCAGAGTAGAGTGTAACATTATTTCCGGTTCGTACTATACATTATTCTGATGTGGTTAAATGCGCTTTTTGTCACTGCGAATTTGATGGTTGGAAGGAAGGAGATGATCCTATAGTAGATCATTACAAGTACGCTAAACACTGTAAATTGGCAAAGATGTTATGGAAGTGCAGACAACTTAAAGCAAATAAACCGTTCAGACCTGCTAAAGAGAAAAAGATACAAAAACTAGAACCATCCTGCTATAAACGACGTGGTTTTTACTTAATAGTTTTACTGATAATATTTATAACGGGTCTGTTTAATAGTTATGAAGCTATAAGTATCTTTAAGAAGAAAATTTAACTCATTTATATTCCAACCATGGCTGCGTTAAGTTCATCATATGTACTCCTGGTGGCGCTGGTGCAAAATGTGTTTTACGTATACACTCCTTTTAACGTTCGGAACGTGTCAGTAATGATTGAAACCAATGACTTTCCATCTAATAATACATGGTTAAAGATGCCTTTTGAGATGATTGATAAAACAATTACTCCTGCCTCTTACATAACAGTCCCATCAGCAGCTAACGACCTGCTTCGCTATAAGGTTAAGCTCTTGTTCCGAGATAACACTATTGGCGAAACAGATTGGAAGACTTTAATCAGCGTATACAAGAACGCCACTCTCCCCCAATGTGACAACTCTACATCAACCGAGGATTTAGATGACTCATCCAGCAATTATAGTTTAATTGTATTCATAGCTGTAACCTGTTTCTTATTACTAGCAATTAATTTATATAGAATTACTAAAACTCTGTATGTAATATGGGTAAATAAATAATTATTTTATTACTTGAATGTTTTATTTCGCTAAATAATAGTTAATTGATTCCTGGTGCAAGATGAATATTATGCTACTAGGAAATAAAGATGACGCAATCTTAAGAGCGCATTACCAATACCGTATTATACGAGGTATGTAAATATAATTAATATACGAGGTATATTCCTACTAAGAAATAAACATTACCAATGCTTTGCATGACTTTATCATGTTAAGACCCTAATGGTTTAATACATCTAACACCGTTAGTACTTGAGATATTTGAAAAATTCTTTCACTGTTAGATAGCATATATATGACCATACCTACAACCAGAATTTCAGCACTCCACTGATAGGTATAAGAGCCCTAATCACAAAAAACTATATCTTCCGAACCAGTTGACCGATCGACTTTGGGTTTTCTCTAAACGACTTATTACATCACCCTGAATACGACCCATGTGCTAGATTTTAATTTTAGCATTTGACAAGTGACAGGTGGCCTTGACATATCTTAATTGACAGGTGACAGCCGCCATCTTTTCCTAAACATAATATGACATCATCCTAAACACGTAGCCTATAATGAATACTATTGCCCAAGTAGCTTACGCCCAAGTAGCTAATGCCAAAGTAGCTGACGCCCAAGTAGCTAATGCCCAAATAGCTCACGCCCAAGAGTGTGACATGACAGATGATGTATGACATATGACACACGCCTGCGCACTGCTGGGGCATGCGCAGAAGGGTGTGCGTAAATTGGCGCAGAACCCCTCTTCTATCCCTACTATTCTACAAGTTGCGCCAGGCAATACATTTGGTTGATAATATGAGTCGCGATGAAGACAACGATGATAGGTAAGTATTCAGGTTACAAATTTTGATAAATCTGCCTTTGTGTTTTATTTGCCTGGTAAATTACATTTTATTTAGGTATATTGTTTTGTTACAGATTGTGGAAAGTCCGAAGCTTGTACGAGTCAGTAAGAACAAGATGTCAGCAACTACCACTAGAAACGAACTTGTGTATCGACGAGCAAATAGTCCCATTCAAGGGAAAAATAAATATAAAGCAATACATGAGAAACAAACCCACAAAATGGGGTATCAAAATCTATGTCTTGGCTGGCCAGAGTGGATTGATATATGACCTTATCATCTATCAGGGATCAACGACGCCCATCAATCCTATTTACGTAAAATATGGATCGGCAGCTGCTGTAGTTATGCAACTTTGTGAAAGGATATCTGAGAAAAACCACGGACTTTTTTTCGACAATTACTTTACTACCTATAATTTGATCCAATATATCGACTTAAAGTCTATATACTGTATAGGGACCATAAGAGCTAATCGTTTTGCCAATCCAACGTTACCCAGCGATAAGGAAATGAAGAAGAATGGACGTGGTTCTGTTGCTACCTCAGTTAGCAAAGACGGCATTGTCATCACCAAATGGTACGATAACAAGGCAGTGCTGACAGCATCTAATTTCGTTGGGGTTGGAGAGTCGGATGTGTGTAAAAGATGGGATAAAACAAGAAAGGAATATGTACAGATTCCCAGGCCGGAAGCGATAAGATGATATAATAGTAATATGGGCGGCGTCGATAAGTTGGATTTCTTACTAAGTCTATACCGATCCTATGTCAGATCTAAGAAATGGACAGTGAGAATGACTACTCATGCCATCTATTTAGCCTTGGTAAATTCTTGGCTTGAATATCGTCAAAAAGCTGTTCTGCTGGGAGTAAAAAGGAAGGAAATCCTTGATTTGTTAGCTTTTCGCCAAGAAGTGGCTGAAAACCTAATATGCTCTAGACGTGCTCCTAAAAGAGGCAGACCTTCGGAAAGCTTTCAGGATCTACATACCTCTAAAAAGAAAAAAACTAAAACAAGTCCTATAAAAGACCTTAGATTTGATGGATACCAACACACTCCAATGTATGATAAAAACAAGGAAGTCTCAAGATGCAAAAATGAAGGGTGTAAGAATAGGACACACATATTTTGTGAGAAATGTAAAGTACATCTTTGTATTTTAAAAGGAAGGAATTGTTTTTCAATATTTCATACAAAGTAGATGTTAAAATTTTGTTGGTTTTGTCATGGATCTGATTTTTAAGAGTTTCTAATAAAAGTTTAAAATTTGGTGTATGATTTTTTTACATCCATGAACTATAATTGTCCATTGTGATGGACATCCTGTACTGGGTAGGAGGGGGGTAGTTATTTTTTTTTTATACGATTTTTTTTGATCTATAGTGCAACTATACTTTGTATACCAAAAATTAGAATTTTTGAAAAGCTCCAAGGGGTAGTGATAGTGAAAGAGTTAAAATGTCTGCGCTTAGGGTAAAATATAATACAGAAAAAAGGTGGATTAGTAGTTAAACAAGCAGGTTTCTGGGACACTTTCTCTCTACTGCGCATGCACGTCAAAAAAAGAAGAAAAGAACCGCACCCTTTTGCGGCCTCCTTAAGACTTATTTCGACCTCCTTAAGACTTATTGCGGCCCCCTTAAGGCTAAGTGTATTTCAAGGTCACATAATGGCCCCCTCAAAGTTATCACGTGTGTGTTGATGCGTAATCAGGCAGTATCATAACGTCGTTTGACGAAAATTTTTCTTAAAACCACGGGAAATAAAGTGAAAACAGTTGAGTCTCCCGGACGCAGGCTTTAAGATCAGAGGCCGTGTCGGGACGATTTTTTTCGGATCCTGAAATGTCTGCTATGATTACAGGTATCGATGTAAATCCCATTAAGAGATTTAAAATTATTCTGGAAGTCATATCTAGTGGGTACAGAATCGACGTTGACAGGTTGGCTTCGTACGCAGATGAGATAGCTCAAATGTACATTGAGCTCTACCAATGGTATCCCATGACACCGACTGTCCATAAAATGCTTGCTCATGGAGCACAGTGTATATCAGAAGCATTCCTTCCTATTGGACAACTGTCAGAGGAGGCTTCAGACAACACACACAACAAACACTTCAGGCAATACAGGTTAAACTTTTCCAGGAAGTTCAGTAGGAAGGCATGCAACACAGATGTGATAAACAGGTTACTACTCACTTCAGACCCATTAATATCGAGCCTAAGACCTCCATCTACAACTTCGAGTAAACCATTTTCTACAGAATGTCTGGAAATGCTTCTACCTCCAGAACAGCCAACAGACTTTAAAACGTCGTCTGCAATAGAATCCAGCAAGGATGCATATTAGAATTAGGTCCTTATAGATATTTTTGTAAATTTTATGTTAAATAAATTTTAAAAGATGTGTAAGGTTAAAGTTGATTGGTGATTGATTTTTATTTTTTTCCAAAAATTCTTTAATGGATTATTAATTTTATATGAGTAGTTTTGTTATTAACGATCTAGTGCGGAATACAAGTTAATGTAAATTATTTAGTTCTACTCTTATTTTAGTATTGTTTTGTTACATAGGTAGAAGCTTAAATTGATTTATCATGTTAAATGTATTATGTGAATACTCCAGTGGGTATCTTTTACCTGTTTGTATCCCTGTTGGCATCAATAAATAAATAAATTATTTAGAAAACATTACAGGTATTTGATTTTTTAAAACTCTTATCATAGGTTACTTAGGTCAGTTTTAACAATGTTTAATAAAAAAAAATTGAAAAAAAAAGCGAATTAATTTTGGCCAAGAAATAGGTACGAACACTCCACTGTGCACCGTTTTTGACTTTGAGTAATCGGGCCAAGGCCCGAAGGGAGCGTATTAAGCAAATAATACACGCTATTGACCCGCCAGGTGCCTCTGTCTCGTCAAATGAAGAGGTACGTGATCCGGTGCATACTTGTTCACTTTTTACAGTCGATTCCACTCTCGCAGCGCGCTCCCACCCGCCGGTACAGTACTGCGATTATGACGATGGTGGTGCCATCGCACCACGTGCGTGACCCCATCAGTGGTACAGCACTCATCCCTGTTCATCACGTTAACCACAGCCCTTTTCAGTTCGATGAAGTTCGGCAACTTCAGATATGAGGAACCACCCAGTGGTGAAAACTTGTTAATGTTGACCTCCAAATATAAAATTTTTTTTAAAGCCCATCCTGAAACCAAAACAAAAAATTATAAGTAATTTTTTCTATGGAATGTTAAATTTTATATACTACTATTTTAATTTTTTAATATACCTGAATCTTTCTCCTGAAATTCCGTGGACTGAACTTTCATTGCCTCCACAAAAGATCGGTAAACTTCATCCAAATTGCTCCCTTCGGTGACGATTTCATTACATGTGTTGAAGGACTTGTCACTAAATATATCTTGTGAGGGTAAGAAATATCGTCCCACAACAACCATGTTAATCTTCAGGGATTGATGCACTTTTAAAACATCACTTATTAAACACAAAACTTTTGGTTTAAGTTCTTCAAAAAATACTGTGTAGTCTATATGTTCATTATTACTGCTGACATGATATGATACAATTCTGTTTTTAAAACTTCTCTGCACTAGCTGAACACCTGGACACACCGCTACACTAGATTTACTTTCATGTTGTAATGTTCTTTGATGAGCCAGCATACAATTTTGTGGTACGCTTATGTTACATAACTCACACTGTACAGCAGATGTTGATGCAGCACTATCAACTTTTCTTCGCTTTCCAATAATCACATTATCGAATCTTGCCGCACAAGACTCTTTTTCATGACGCGATAAATTATAAGTGCGAGTAAATGACGCACCACAATTTTCACAAACATAACTTCCCATTTTTATAATAAAAGACAGAACTTGCTCTGGTGATGAAAAAATGTATACTGATAAATTTGTCTCCCCCCGCCTATTTATAGCGTAAACACAACTAAGGTAACCTCGATCATGGTCAAGGTCATATTAAAAGAACACCTACACACATTCAAAGTCAAGGTCATAAAGAAACACCTGCAAACGTACACCTAGTTTCACGGCTAACTTCCAGGTGAATAAAATAATTTTAAATTTGCTGCAATTTTTAGCCGCAATAGCCTATATATTTTCGGGTCGTGAAACTTCGTCTTTTAGCGTCTTTACAAATCAATAGTATGCGTAAGACAGAGAAATAAATGCTTTTGATCATTATTAAACAAGATATTGTGATTTAATGCTTTGCAATGAATTTAAGAGACCCGCCGTTAATTAGGTCACAAGAGTGGGGGAGGGGGGGTATAAGGGTTTAATTGTTCGCTGTTTGAATATTAATAATAAATAAAATTAATTGCTATTAAAATTAGTAAAACCAAATTAAATGTTACGCAAAAAAATCTATTATCAAAATTTGACACATGTCAAAGTGTAATGATCGACGATATTGATACAATGAACTATGCGGACGCAAAGACAAGGCGACAAAGGGGAATTAGCCTCATTTTTCTGAATTAAATTATGATATGCACCCTGTTTCTTTCTAAATTAAAAAATCTCGCAGGTTTCTACTGACCTATGTGTTTTTGTGCTCTATTTTTTTAACAATAAATAGGCAGCGATTGCTTGTCTTCGTCACCAATGCCAACATAACAAATTTGCATTGTTCATTTGGACGTTTCCTAATTAAAGTTTATTCAACAATGAATACAATGAGGACCCAAAGCCCCCCCCCCCTCTAACTTCTAAATCGTTCGGTATATTTTAATAAAATTTAGAACAATAATATTTGAGTAACGTCGGGTTGCACAAAGAATTTTAATAATAATTATTTAACCATCAAGTTTGACTGTGATATAAATGACTTCGACAGGCATTAAATAGGTACTCACATTCAAAGGTGCGTGATTAGTAAATTAAAAATTAAGGTAACCGGGCCAGTATGATTGTGAGAAAATTATTTCGGCCAATGTTACGTATGTCACAGTCAAACTTGCTGGTTAAATAATTATTATTAAAATTCTTTGTGCAACCCAACATAAGTCTTGCATTTTTTGACATACCAATGACAGCTGCAAATTTCTAGATGACATCTGGGTCCGCTTTTGGAATACATTCTTCTACTGATACCTCATTTTAAAGGTATTTTAATGCTTGAGACATTCTCTAATTTAAAAATAATAAATAAATTTAATTTAAAAAAAAATTAAAATTAGTTTTTGCAAAAAATTTCGGCATATTTTACGTTCCGGATATCATTCATTGAACATACGAACAGCAGCTTGGTAATTTCGACTAGCTTCGCCAAAAATAATAACCGCTTCAAATTTATCTTGTAAAGAACAAGCCATTTAAGACAATTTAGGGCTAAGAATATTTTCTGTCAATCAGTCATTTAAAAATATTATGACAGCAACAATAAAAATAGGTAAAAAAAATTTGCAAAGTAATTTTAATTTTTTTTTAATTAAAAAAAATATTAATTGGAGAACCCCATTTTCATTTAAAAAAATATTCCAAAAGCGGACCCAGCTCTCATCTTGAAATTTACAGCTCTCATTGGTATGTCAAAAAATGTCAGACTTACTCAAATATTATCTTGTTTTGGCCTCCTAAGTAAGTAATCGAAATGAATAATAAATCTCAACTTTTAAACTCTACCTCCCTATTGTCTAAAATACTATAAAATAACCTTATCTCACTTTCGATCAACAGCCAAATTATTATTTAATTTTCACGATCGCGCAACAACGCTAACGATCGCGCAACAACGCTTAGGCAGGCCGACACTATTTAGTGGACCAGCGCAAACATCGGGGCAGTGTTGCCAGACTGGTCAACGAATTATTCTGCGGAGTAGATCATCTGCTGAATTGTATATCAAGGTTGTATTATCAGATATATTTTTATTGGCCCCTTGCCCTTACTTCGTCCTTATCAATAGTTTCAGAAAAAAAAACAAAATTCTGAATATTTTTATTGTATATTGTGTTTTTAAATCTAATTGTTAAAGTATTTCTTATTTATTAAAAATTCTTTAAAAATCTGCATACCTATTACAAAATTATTCTACAGCTCTGCAAATATGCTTCCAAAAATCTGCTAAATGCAGAAAAGTCTGGTAGGTATTTATACGGACGATAATTTGAAAAATAATGCTAATACGAAATGATTCTGCAGCTCTGCAAATAGATTTGCTTCCAATAATCTGCTAAATGCAGAAAAGTCTGCTATTCTGGTAGGTAGGTAGTTATTTATACGGGCGATAATTTGACAAATAATGCTAATCGACTTAATTAATTAGTACGAGATCGTCTCGAACTGGGGGATTTGCTGAACGCGAAAAGTCAAACCTTATCGGAGTATGTGGTGCGAACAGACCCGGCCATAATGATTTTGCTCCAATATTGACATATGTCTTTTGTTGTAAATTAAATTAAAAATTATTATTAAGGAAACTATTTTAGTATTTATTAGCATGCCTAGTTTGAAAGCGTAAATTAATTTACGTGTAATGTTTTGCGGTAGCTTAGCGATAGACAGGAAGACATCAAAACGGTAGATCCACCGCTAAAACTAAAGATCTGGCAACACTTATCAATATTAAAAACGTCATTGGCTGGCTGCATTACATTGGCTTCTTCCCAGAATTATATTAGTAGTCGGTTTTACTCGGCTGTATATATAGTGCGTATCATATGAACAATCCACCAAATTTCGATATTTACACCTGGAAGTTAACCGTGAAACTAGGTGTACATGGCCAAGGTCATATGTTATCACACAAAATAACATTTGCACCACATTCAAGGTCAAGGTCAAATAAACACTTGCACACCTTCGCGGTCAAGATCATATGACATCACACAAAATAACATCTGCACTCATTCAAGATCAAGGTCAAATAAACACCTGCACACCTTTGTGGTCAAGGTCAATGGAAGGAGTGGGGGGAGAAGGTTAAGTCCCATTACTTTACTACTTATATCTAACGCTGGCGGTTCAGCATTAATTAAGTTGTTTTCTAAGTCATTTTCCAATTCGTCTATATTAATGATATTCGCCACCGCTTATTAACTCCTCTGCAGCTAACTGGGGGCCAATTCTCGTTCTTGATAGATGGGAGTAATTCCACGAGAGAATGGTAAATTGTCCCATCCCACAGATCTTCTCTCGTGGCTCGATACCCGTATTCTCGACAGATGTGGAGGAAGCTGTTGATAAAACCACTCTCAGCTATGTTGCCGAATTGCTGCAGTGCATTAAACCATAAAAATATGCAACTCTACTTACAATTAACCACATAATAATATCGCCCTTAAGATTTAAGGAAGAAGAAAAGATGATAACCCCTTTTTGAGTGTCTTTCGTTAGTTAGTTTAAAATTGGTATAAGTATTAAGTATTCGTTGGATTAAAAGTGGTTTAATAAAACAACTGTCTTCTTTCCTCCGACAAGAGTACAAATATTTATATTTGAAGTGGCGGTAACGACATACGATATTATTATTAACAAAGTATATTTTTCATAAATTAAATTTTAGATAGAAGATAAGATAAAAAAATACCCCAATGAACGCCACTCAAAAGGCGTTATTAACTGATTTCTTAAAACAAAATACAGGACTAGTTCAAGGAAAATTTACATCCAGTTTTACTTTTAAAATGGCTCGGGAACTGTGGCAAGAACTAACCAATATCCTTAATAGTGAACCAAATGGATCCAAAAAAGATTGGAAACAGTGGAGAAAGACATGTCCCAAAATATTAATGAACCACCAAATTGAATTGTAATGGTCAAAACCAGCAAATAAGTAGGTATATAAGAACATTTTAAATAGATACTTATGTTTACTATAGAACACAAAAATTTACTATTTACTAATATTCCGTATTGACACTATTTTATTTGTATTGACGCAATAAGAGTTTGTCATGGTTGCGAGTTGAAATTAGCGCTAGCTGCTGAGCTATAAAAAAGTTGTACTTACATTGTATAAAATATGGAGCTGAACTTTAGGAGGTCACTATGTACAAAGTATAAATAAATAAAGAGGTGTATTAGTAATTGAAATAGGGGACCAGCTCGGGAGAAGGAGGTTCCCCCACTCCAAAAAAAAGTGTAGGAGCACCTCGGAGGAGGATTGCGCGCGCACTTCTTGTCTGATTTAAATATTCCCCATTCTCCACCACTCCAAAAAAAACTGTGGGAGCACCTCGGAGGAGGATTGCGCACGCACTCCTTGTCTGATATTAAATACGCCCCTTTCGTCACAAATAATTTGAGAGCACACTAAGAGGAACTTGTATAAAACAAAAATGGCTAGTACAAATTCAACAATAATATAAACTTACCATAAAAAATAATAAGCCACAAGCAAACACACACACACACTTAAAAATTAAATTAGTCCGATGTGGTGCTTGAAACAACATTAATTTGTTGTTCCCAATTGTTATCGCGAGAAAAATCATTAGGAATAGAGTTTTCCACCCTTACAGAAAACATATTGCTACTGCTAACAATATTAACTTGTTGCTCACAATTATTGTCCCGACGTAACCGTTCCCATTGTTCAAGAGTCCTTCGAACTAATCTAATCGGCCTAACTACCGGTCTAATTACGCGTTGTCGCACAACACCTTCATTGTTCACATTAGCCATAAATAAAAATATGAAAACAACAAACTACGAACGAAATCAACCTAACTTATGAAAATACAAGTTAAAACTAAAAGATTTCAAAATATTGCAAACAAATTAAACCCTTAACAAGTGGTTGAATTAATTAAAAATAATTACATAGGGTGAATACTAATAGGAAGATGTTTCGATAGATGGTTACAAAGATAGCAAAAATTATAATCTTATATTCACAAATGGGAGCCATCAAACACGGCAAATAACCAGCGGAGCAAACAAATATGTAAAATAAATAAATTTATAATTGCATTAAAGTTTCATTATCTACAAAACAACATAAACATAATAATTATGTATATTGTATATTCAACATGATATACGGTAAAGTGAGTATACTTTGCTTCATTTTTTAATAGATTTTAATATTTAGGTATTTTATGTATCCTGGAAATTTATCAGCGACTTGCAGTTGTTGGCAATTGGAAGTGTGTTGATATAGCAATATGATTTGCTTATTTTTCTCTAAAATGCAGCTCTTTTTTGCTTTTTAAAGAAACGCAAAAAATGGTGCAAAGTATCCCATAGGCCGGGTATATTTTACACCACCAAAATTGGTATTAGTTTTTATGAAGTAAAATGCAATTGGGCTAAGTATACCCTACTTCAAGTGAACATTGCACCACAGAAATACGAGGAAATTTTTTTTTATGAAAAAATAGTAATATTATACAAAATAAAACATACCTAGACCATTTTACTACTTTTATTCCAAAAATAAAGATATATTTGTTTAAACAGCTACCAAATCTTAAAACTAAAAGTGATAAATCTCTTGGAAACATAAAGATGGATTTATTTGAAAAGATACAAATTTCCAAAACTAAAGATAAATAAGATATGTCAAAAAAATATAGGTAGGTACCTTATTAAAAAAAAACAAATAGACACCCGGGTATTTTTAAAAGGAAGATGAGAGTACAAATTTACTCCCACCATACCTTATCTAGCTGCGGTACAGAAAATAATCCGCGTTTTGATATCTGTTTGGGAGCATTTATTGCTCCAATAACATCCTTCCAAGGATAGAATAGTTGGTCTTCCTTCTGTGGCCACCTCCATGACTTTAAAGTTTTTTCCATTGTATTTATAACAGCTCCATCATTATTCACCTTCGTTATTTTCCCAGGGTAAAATTGCCCTTCATAAGAAAATATGACGTATTCGTCTGGTATTTTTTGAAGTTCTTTTAACTCCCTGACTAAAAGCATTGCACTCCAGTTTCTTTGAAAATACATCATCTTCTTGTGCTTGCCTTTCAATTTCTTGTAGAAAGTCAGGGTCATCATCAGAGCTCTGAAACATTTCATCTTCAGCGCTTCCCCTATGGCGTCTGAAATGAATATGCTGGTCTTCATCGTTGACGTTAATATATGCACTGGTTGAAGGTTCCTCCAATTCTTCATGTGCAATGCTTTTTCCCGGTGCTACCTGAAGGCGTTTCTTTTTTCTAGGTTTGATGGACGTAAGTTCAGTTCTCTTGTTTTCTAAATAACCAATAAAAGAATTTTCAATTATTTCAGATGAATTCATATCATTGCTTGGCGGAAGTCTTTCAAGAAGAGGCGTTATATCGCAAGGATAGATACCACATTTTTGAAACCCGCTTTTAAGTTGTCTGATAGGGACAAAAAAAGCCACATCAAGTGGTTAGGTAAGGTGAGTGCTATTGGCAGGCAAGCATATGAATGCAATATCATTTTCTTTACATAGTTGGAGAATTTGAACATTAATGTGAGATGATAAGTTGTCTCCTATAACGACACTTTTTCCACCACACTTCTTTAGCTTAGGCAGCAGCAAGGATACAAACCAATCAGAAAACCTGTGAGACTCAAACCATCCTGAAGACGTGTTGCTATAGCGTGCTCCCTTCGGCCCATGTTCTGTCCATGTATCCCACATATGCGAAGATTTGTACACAGTATACGGGGGTAAGAGTTTCCCTGCTGCGCTTCCCGCCATCATTAGTGAAATACTAGATTTGGAAGAATTACATATTCTTTCTGGATACTTGGTTCCGCGCTTTGTCAATATCTTTTTAGAACCAGGGTTATCAGTAAGGTTAGTTTCATCATAGTTTCGTATTCTGTCTGGTGGGATGTCAGCTAAACTATTCTTAAGGTTTTCACAATATTCCGTCAGTGTTTCTTTATGGATGGCTGCTAGACTGCGTTTTATATTGCTTGCAAATCTTACTGTCAGTTCTTGATGTCGTTTCAAGAAGCTTTTTATCCATTCCTTTCCAGGACAATTGTTTTTAAAGCGTTTTACTGTTCTTCCCTACCGCTGTAAGTATGTTTTTATAATGCATCTTAGTTCAAATTCGTCCACTGGAAATCCAAATGTGCTTACTAATTGGATACAAGACACAAAGGAATTATCTTCATCTGCAGTAAATATGGGAGGATATCCTGGCTTAAGGGAATGTTTGTTATGTAATTTATTATTTATTGTTTTTCTGGGTATCTTGAAAGTTTCCTCTGCTTTTCTTTGAGCCATTTCATTTTTTATAGCAGACAAGCACTTTTCCAAGGTTTCAGGTGTATAATCACAGTATTTTCGAGATCCAGGTTTTCTTTTGTGCACTCTTCCCATTTTTGCTGGTGTACTACAAAAAAAGGGTAAGGTAATTATTTCTCAGTATTTTCCTTTATGGGTAAACTTTACACCAAGTACAAAATAAGAGTATTTTTTAATATGACCCTCTTAGGTATACTTTGCATCAGGTGTAATGTATCCCCATTTATAGTAAAAAATACAATAAATAACAACTCGCACTATTATATGTTTGCAATCTAATTTGGGTTAAGTTTTGCAACTGAATTCGTTAAATATATCATACAAGCTCTCAAAAATAACTTGCTTACCTTTTTATTACAGCACACTTCTGCTAAATTGACTAATTATTTCGATGTAAAATTCTGTCTTTTTCTAACACCAAAACATCAAATATGCTTCTGATGGACCGCGTGGTGATATCCAAACTAAACACTGCATGGGTAGTAGGCGGTGGCGTCCTCTACTCATCGAAACTGATTTGGCGCGAATAAAAAGCATAATGGCGGAACTAATTGTAAATACTTTTGCATCGGTGGTGCAAAATATCCCCTGAAGGCGCAAAGTATACTCACTTTACGGTAAGTGTTGAAAAAACACTAAAAGTTGCCAATTAATTAAGAAAATTATAAACTCACACGCAAAAACATTGGCGTACTTAATCCACACTAATAAAATTATGAACTATTTACCAAATGACAGTACAATTATTCAAAATATCAAGAATCCCAAAGCAACTACCTTTAGAAAATATATTAATTTAATGTGCCCTAATCAACTTTATATTAAGTCAGTAATCAAACTTATGTTAAACACCTCTTATTATAAAAAATCTATAAATCATAGAATAAATACTAGAAATGTAGTACAAAATAATTTGGTAAGAGAAAACCATAAACATACAATATGCCAGAAGGGTGTTTATTTTAGCGGTCCCAAAATATTTAATAGTTTACCACAATATTTTAAAGATCAGCCATATAATAGGACAAAAAGGAAAATAACAATTGATTTGATAATGCATTGAATATAATGCATTTTGTAATGAAACTTGGTAACTACATCCTAACGAGGGATGCCATTATTCTTTTTTGTTATTAGATGATCTAGAGTTGATTTTTGATTTTAATTGTAACCAAATCTAAAATGTTTTTTTTTATAACTGTTTTGCCTGGGCCATAACGTCAGCGATGTTTCCAGCAGTCACGATGCGCGCTCAGATTACTTCATACCCCCATTTCTCGACAGTATTAAATTTTACAGGTATGAATTTTCCAGTTAAGTTACGCGATATTTCTAAATTTGAGGAGTTAAATAATATTTCAGTTAATGTATATGGTTTGGAGTCGCGGTTTGAAAATAACGAAATATTATACGAAGTTGTCGGTCCGTTAAGATTTGCATCAAAAAAACTACAAAAACACGTAAATTTGTTGCTTATTACGAAAGATTGTAATGTTAAAGATGATGGTGTTGGTGACAGTGAACATAATTGCGATGACAACTGTGTAAAAAAACATTATTGTTGGATAACTGACTTGTCGCGTTTAGTCTCTAGTCAAATTTCCAAACACCATGACAAATTATACTTTTGCGATGGTTGTCTTATTCACTTTATTTCACCATTAGCTTTCATGTTACATCAAAAAAATGATTGTAAACATATCTTTACGCTGACACCTTCAACGGATCAAAAAGTCAATAAATTTGGTAAGAGTGTACCGGAAAATATTTTAACATTCGAGGGTATTGAAAAGCAAATGAGTGGTATATCTACCAACCTTATTTCGTTTTCTTAAAAATATTAGAAATTAACTTAAGTTGATTATTATTAGAGGAAACCAGTTAATGGCTCACGTTTTGTCTATATTGCTTTTGGTTTCCTTACTTTCTCTTATTTTTGGCTTCGAATATTAAATAAGCTTAGAATCTTCTTATTAATTCAAAGACACATTTTTCCTTAATAGCGTATCTCCAAAACTTTATCTTAATGACTTTTTGTTCTAACGCATGTACGTTTCTTGTCATGTACTAATGGCCGATTGTCACGTTCACACGCTTATATAAAACTGTTTGATCCGATGCAAAGATATACATTATTTTGACTACTTTCGTGAAGTTCACTATCATTAACTCTTCAGTACTTTAAAACTACTTGAACTTTTAAATGTAACAATCTTTAATAAATATAAGTGCGACTTGTGTGTGTTATTTGCAAGAACCAACTAGGATCCCAACATGAGGGTTCCTTTTGTTGTTTACGCGGATTTTGAATCTGTTCTGAAACCCGTTGAAACAGTAGAGCCAAACCCTCAAAAATCTTACACCGTCGCAAATCTAAAGCACGAACCATATTCTTTTGCCTATCTCATTAAATGTTCTTTTAATGACTCTATTTCTAAGTTTGAGTTATATCGCGGAAATGATGCAGCAAAAGTTTTCGTTGATCGCATCGAGGCTGATTTAAGACACCTTTATAATACATATTTAAGAGATATCGTTCCTATGGTAAAATTGACGCGAGAGGACTTTGAAAATGCTACCATTTGTAGTATTTGCGAATGTCCTTTCCACGATGTTAAAGAAAAAGTTAAAGATCATTGTCATATAACCGGTAAGAAAAGATCTGGTGCTGCACATTCCGTCTGCAATTTGAATTATAAATTACCCAATTTTGTTCCCATAATATTTCATAATTTAAGTGGTTATGATAGCCACATGTTGATCAAGGAATTATGTAGATATGGGGATAAAATTGATGTTATAGCTCAAAGTAAGGAGAAATATATATCATTTACAAAGAGCATTTACATGCACGATTACATCGATCAAAAAACAGGTCAAACGAAAAAGAAAAATTTAAAACTCCGTTTTATAGATAGTTTTAAATTTTTATCTACATCGTTGGAAAATTTGGGTAATGGTCTTAGCAATAATGAGTTTAGGGAAACCCGTAAACATTTCCATAATACTACAAAATTTAATTTAATGCGACAGAAAGGGGTTTTCCCATACAATTACGTCGATAGTATTGAAAAGATGAATAACTCAAATCTTCCAATGAAAAATCAGTTTTACGACCAATTACGCGGAGAGCACATTAGCGATGAATGCTACGATAGAGCGAAAGAGGTATGGCGAGTTTTTCAAAAATTTGGGGGAATATTCCGATTTGTATTTAAAATCAGATGTTCTATTGTTATGTGACGTTTTTGAACAGTTTCGCGATACATGCTTAAAAGTTTATAAATTAGACGCTGCACAATATTACACTTTACCAAGTTTAAGTTTTGATTGTATGTTGCGCATGACCAAGGTAGAGTTAGAGCTTTTGACCGATATAGATATAGTTCATATTTTTCAAAAAGGTATTCGCGGCGGTATAAGTCAGTGTACAGAAAGGAAACATATTGCCAATAATTCCAATTTACCAAACTATGACCCCACTAAACCAAGTTTATATATAACTTATTTAGATGCTACAAATTTGTATGGCCATAGTATGTCTCAAGCATTACCATTAGGCGGTTTTAGGTGGTTATCTGAACGCGAAATTTTGGATTTAAATATTATGAATGTGGACGATGATAGCCCACAAGGCTACGTGTTGGAAGTGGATGTGCATTATCCAGAAGAATTACATGATGCGCATTCAGATCTTCCATTTTTGGTGGAAAATATCGTACCCCCAACCGAGACAGCAAAGTTGCCAAAATTAATTCCTAATTTAAACGATAAAAAAAAGTATATTGTTCATTATAGAACGCTAAAACAAGCCATCAATAACGGTCTAATAGTAATGAGAACTCATAGAATTTTAAAATTTAATCAATCAAAGTGGCTTAAAACATATATTGATTTTAATACGAACTTACGTAACTCTGCAACAACAAAATTTGGTAAAGATCTCTTTAAATTAATTATAAATGCTATTTTCGGAAAAACTATGGAGAACGTTGAAAAGCGCAAAGACATTAAATTAATAACTCATTGGGACAATGCTAGGGGAAAAGTTAGGGCAAGGGAATTAATTGCTCGACCAAATTTTAATAGTCGAGCAATATTTTCAAAAGATTAAAAATTTTATACAATAAACCGATATATATCGGGTTTTCCATATTGGACATTTCGAAAACAGTAATTTATGATTTTTTCTATTATTTTATTAAAAAAAAGTTTGGTAGTAACGCATCTTTACTTTACACCGATACCGATTCACTAATATTAAAAGTTTTTACAGACGATTTTTATCGCGTAATAGCTGAAAATCACGATAGATTCGATACATCAAATTACCCTGAAAAAAATGAATTTCATATTACAAAAAGTATTTCGATGCCGGGTAAGATGAAAGATGAATTTCCATGTGACACAATAATTGAATTTTATGGGACCGGAGCCAAAGCTTACTATGTTAAGTCAGTAAATAATAAATTGAAAAAAGCAAAAGGTATAAAAAAATCAGTTATTGAGAAGGAACTTCATCTGAATGAGTATCGAAAAGTTGTGGAACAGGGCGGTTTAATTTTTAGAAAAATGAAAACATTTCGCAGTGTTTTACACGATGTATACACGCAAATAATAAATAAAATTGCCCTGTCGCACAACGATGATAAACGATATATTATTCCATCAACAACAAAAACTCTACCTTGGGGTCACGGCGACATTGACTTTTATAATTCAAATCCGGAGAGTAATTTGGAAAATTTGCTACGAGTTATTGAAGCTTTTAAATAGCTGGAAAATTCATACCTAATATATACCTCATTTTTTTATTTTACAAATTGTTAAGGTAATAATGATGTTAAACTTGTTTAAATATGTATACATTAAAAAAGGTTTAAAAAAGAATTATAAATTTTTGATGCCCTTAGAAATATTGTATTTTTTTATATTTAAAATGTTACTATACAGTAAAAAAGAAAAACAATTTCTACTAAAGATATTAATAAAACCCAAATTTGCAGTAAAAATAGTGTTTTATTAAATATTATCCCAATAGCATTGTAACCTTTAAAATTACATCGAGGACACATTTTCACCTTGAAAATATATTGTGTAAAATACATTGGTTCACATAAGTCTTGAAAATAAATACATACTTCAAGTAAAATATATTATAACACAAGGACGGATCTGAACCTTGAGAGGGAGTTGTATTGTAAGAGAGAGAGAGAGAGAGAGAGAGAGAACAGGGGTGGGGGTGGGTATGTAGTGGGGAGGTGCGCATAAAATAATATACACCAGTCCTATTTCTTCAGTATAAATTTTCAAGTCGTTCGAGTAGTTTGTGTTAAGTCAGTTTTTGTGTGTGTCGAGTTTATTAAAATGAGTTTACCAAGTTTGGATGTTAGTGATATGTTTGGAAAGAATACCCAAGAAGAATTAAATAGAGAATGTGACGATGTGTGGGGTGATGAGGACCTAGACCGACTAGCGTCCGAAGCAATTGACAAGATATTGAAGGGAGGGTTTAAACAACAACAACCCAAAGTGAATATTGTTAGCGATGTAGTGGTAAAGGAAGCGAAGGTTCCCAGCAAACTCCAGAAGTTGCTTACGCTGCCATCGGGGGATGTAACGAAGGAGGCCAAGACGTTTTATGCAAGTAAGCGAACTAGGCAAGAGATGGTGGAGCCACAGCCAACAACATCGTCTGGGAGCAGCAGCTGCAAGAGAAAGAAATTTACATTTCGAAAACCAGCGAAATGCGCAGTGTTGCCAGACTGGCTGGAAAAGAAAAAAAAGAGTCCAATAAAAACAATAGTTGCGGAACCTTCAACAATTCTTAAACCATTGCCATCGCCAGCATCAATGGAGCGTCCGCTGTCGCTAATTATCAACAAGCCAGGTAGACGAGTGGGTAAGGGTCGGTCCAAAAATTTTTTTGAAGATATAACACCTGTTTCATCTCCCGCAGCATCGCCGCCGCCGCCATCAAATACACCGGAGTGGCTGATGGCCTACAGCCAGGAGGAGGAGCGGGAGGCCGTAAAAACAATTATTAATGTGCGAAATATGTGGAAGGACAAAATAGTGCGCGGCGAAAAAGAAGTGGTGGACATAGAAACTAAGATAAGACAAGGAACAGGAACAGTTAGGTGTAGTTAAAAATAATATTAGTAAGTATAGAAATAAATTAGATATGTATAATAGTAATGTTCAGTAGGTCTCCTTTCGTTCGTCAGATCCTAGCTCTACTGATGAGCCATGATATGGCGAAATGCGTCTAGGGATGAATCTGACGAATTGAAAGGACATTCTTTTTCTGCAATGTTTATTAGGTTAGAATTTAGGATTGTATATATTGTAAAATAGATTTAATCATTAACTATAGGAAAAGTAACTATATCTATGTACTTATATATATACATATTAAATTCTATTACTTATGTATTGACTGTACTTTAAAATGTATTCTTATTCATCAGTTGCAACATCGACAAGAATTCTCGGTATTTGCACCAAAAATAAAACCTTTATTATGCTGAACAAAACATTTCATAGAAACCCCATTTCTTAGATATTTCGAATAATGCGGAGGCATTATATTATGGTGAACAAAACATTCCATAGAAATCACATTTCTTAGAAATTTCGAGGCATAGCAGCTGTAAATTTTGTAAAAAGAGAAAGTTTAGGTTTAGAAGAATTATATACCGGCTAATCGAACAGCTACCTATCAAAAGAGTTTTTATTTTAACTGTTTTAGATTTTATAAAAGTATTTTATCAGTTGGGTTATCTTGTGCATGTGTATATGTGTTTATTTTGCTCCGTTGTTTACATGGTTTTAAGTGGTATTTCCTTAAATATTAAATGATTTTTTGGTATCGTCGTGCTCATAATACGTTATAGAAGCCAAAAATCATAATATCATTGAGATGGTTATACACATAAAGTTACAAAGGATAAAAGATTCGAGAACAATGGACATCAGTGATATAGCATTAATAAAAAAAACGCATTCCATTCATTTTACCTACAATAAATAAACTCAGTCGAGATTTAAAATTTAGTGTAGCGGATTTTGCTGTGCACCTGATCATATTGTCCTGCGAGCAATTTTCATTTTAGTGGAGCGGATTTTGCTGACATTTCCTTTTCTCTTGTCATCAACCGTTATGGACACGGAGAAGGGCGAAAATGGATTCACTTGCTGTAGAACAAACAAACTAAGTAGTTACTTTTGTATCATATGTCACGGCGCCTACCATCCGAGCTGTGTTGCTAGAAGATCAGGTTTCGGTACTATTGACGGCCATAAAATAGTTTGTTCGAAGCAGTGCAGGAAAAAATTAAATGATGACACCTCTACATCAGTATCTCACGATTCCAGGCCAAGCCAAGACACCGATAAAATAGACAAATTGACTTCAGAATGCAATGATTTGAGAAGTGAACTTACGCTACTACAAAATAAATTAAAGGATCGTGACCTAAATATTAAAGATTTAAAAAACAGAGTTGTCAATGACAATCAAGAAAACCTCGCCGAACAAATAATACAAATAAGTAATGAGAAAAAGGTCATTGAAAAGAGACTCGAATCATACAAAAATGAACTCCTAAGTGCCAAAACCGAATTAAAAGAACTTAATATTTTAAAGGATAATCTTCTAGTCTCCATTGAGACTTTAACTGTCCAAGACAGTCTTCATCAGGGCGAAATCCAGAAATTGAAGAACGATTTAGCGTCCAACGTTAATATTAACAGAGCCGACACAGAACAGCCACCAGCCCGCAGCACTGATACATCGGAATTTCCGCCCACCTCTTATAAAGCAAAGCACCAGATTCTCCTGTTCGGAAACAAACCTTGTGTAAGAGGATTTGGGTTGCTAATCAAGTCATTCTGTCGAAACAAATTTGATATTAACTGTCAGTACCCAAATTCAAGAGTACAGGCCGAAGTTCTTATTAAGCAGTTTGCTCCATTGAGTCAAAACTTCAACAAGAATGACTTCGTTGTATTGTTCCCTGGCACGGTCAATGCTTTACAGGGAAAAACCATCGATGACTCAAGTCTGGATATAATCTCCGAAATTTCCATTAGAACCAACCTAATAATTGTCACACTCCCCTATTGTGATAATAGAAGAGTCCTTAATAACTTTATTTACAATTTTAACTTGGACATAAAAAAGCGTTTGCAGCAAAGTAATATTAATTGTTCTTATCTACCTTGTGATAGCCTTATGTCCGCTTATGAGCGCAATCAATATGGATCCCTAAATTACGACATCAAGAGGAGGATATCAAAGTTTCTATGCACTGAATTTTTAAACCAAGAACATAATTCACAAAATTTTCCACCAGACAGCGACAAGGACCGTCAACAGTAGGCTGCAAAACATTTAATGTCACACTCTTCGAATCAAATTTCTCCAATGACACAATCTCAAGAAACAAACAAATCGTAATTTCGTACCAAAATGTGCACGGACTTAGAACTAAAACGGTACAATTTCAACAAGAAGTATTAAACTGTAATTACGATGTCATTGTACTTACAGAAACGTGGCTTAATGATGGTATCGCCACTGAGGAATTATTTCCACCAAACTACGTCGTTTATAGGAAGGATAGAAACCCAGATCACTCAAATAAATCAAGAGGCGGGGGCGTCCTTATCGCTGTCCATTCTTCCTTTGAATCGTCAATGTATACAATGCCAGACAACGACCTTGAACAAGTCTGGATCAGCGTGAGATTCGGAACAGTTAATAACATCCTGGCGGCGATCTATGTGCCACCATCTTCGAAGGCAGATGTCTATCAGAGCTTTGTAGCATCTGTGAGTTATATATTTGACCACCTTCCGGCGTCCCAGGTTTTTTTATTCGGTGACTTTAACTTGCCCAATTACACGAACTCATTTGTCGAGATTGAAACCTGTGATAAAGTCAAACACGATAACTGCCTCGATCTACTTACTACCAATATTGACTCTGGTGTGGAACGGATTTTTACTTCAAACAATGAATGTGAACAAATACTTTTCGATTGTGTATGTTTCTACGATCTCATTCAGTATAATAATGTATGTAACTCTAATAGTGTTAAGTTAGACTTAATTTTCTCAAATTGTTGTAATATGTCTGTTTCTAAGAACATGTCACCCTTAACTAAAGCTGACTCTCATCATCCCGCCCTAATAATCGAATTCTGCACAGATATCTCTGAAAATAATAACATATCGGACTCGCAGTTTTTTAAATATAATTTTCATAAGGCGGATTATAATCTCTTAAATGATTACTTTGAGTCGATTGACTGGAGTTTTATGTACTGCAACGACATAAATAACGCGATTGTGATGTTTTATACAGTTCTTAATATTGCATCCGACCTATATGTTCCTAAAACTAGAGTTTCAGCTTTAAAATATCCTAATTATTTCTCAAATGAAACGATTACTCTGATTAATAATAAAAACAAAGCCTTTAAAAAGTACAAGAGTACGCGATTAGCTTGTGATGAGTCCCGCTACAAGACACTAAGATCACAATCAAAAATCTCAATAAAAAAAGACCACGACATATTCATTTGCACTACACAAAATAACATATTAAACAATACTAAAGCGTTTTGGTCATACTTAAGGTCTCAACGTAACACCTCCGGGTTTCCTGCCAAACTTAAATTTAATGGTGTCGACTCAGGTGATCCTAGAGTCATTGCAGATTTTTTTGCAGACTTTTTTCAGTCAGTATTTACCAAGTCAGATGCCACAACTCTTAACAGCCCATCTCGCTTATCTAATAATAACATAGTTATTTCTAGTATCGAAATTAACAGTGCCATAGTGTTTGAAAAGCTTATCAACCTTGACGAAAAAAAGGGAGCAGGACCAGATAACATTCCCCCAATCTTTGTAAAAAACTGTAGTCCCACCTTAGCATTTCCACTTAGTTACCTATTTCAACTCTCCCTTAGTTCCGGTCAGTTCCCCACTTTCTGGAAGTCTGCCTATGTAACTGCTATATTCAAGGGCGGCAGTTGAGGGGATGTAACTAATTATCGACCTATATCCGGCCTAGACTGTATGGGTAAGGTTCTAGAATCTATCGTCGTCGATGAGCTATTGTCAAATCTAAACAACAATCTTTCAGAACATCAGCACGGCTTCCTACCTGGACGATCATGCCAGACGAATTTATGTGTATATTCACATTACTTATCAACACTTGTGGACTCAGGAGATCAAGTTGACTCAATATATTTCGATTTTAAAAAGGCTTTCGACAGAGTAGATCATAACATTCTTATAAATAAACTAAAATCATTTGGCGTTACAGATCCTCTTCTATCATGGATATCAAGTTACCTTCGCAATCGTACTCAAATCGTTAAAATTAATGGTACCACATCTAAGGAAATAACAGTGACATCTGGAGTACCTCAAGGTTCACACTTGGGTCCGATATTGTTTCTTATATTTGTTAATGATCTAGCTTACATTTTTGCCAGTTGTGAATTTCTTTTTTACGCGGACGATCTAAAGATCTTTAGAAAAATCACCAACTTCCACGATTGTTAACTTTTGCAACTAGAGATCAACAAACTATTAGAATGGTGCTTACTAAATAAGATGGAGCTAAACATCTCTAAATGTAAGATTATAACTTTTTCACGTAAAAAATCCCCAATTCTACATTCTTACTTCATTTCATGCTCCCCTCTAGTTAGAGTTAACTTAATCAATGACCTAGGTGTAATTTTCGACTCCGAACTACGTTTTAATGAACACTTAAACTATATTTCGGCAAAGGCTTTCAAGATGGCAGGTTTCATAATGCGCCGGTGCAGGGAATTTTCCAACTCCGAGGTGCTGAAAACTCTATATTTTTCACTGGTGCGTAGTCATCTTGAATATTGCTGCATAATCTGGTCGCCATATTACCAAACTCACATTAAGCGTATCGAACGAGTCCAAATAAAATTTGTTAACTTTTTACTATACAAAATGAGAATAGACAAGAGCCGTTTCTCCCATCAGGATCGTTTACAACTAACCAACATCGATAGCTTAGAAAGGCGTAGAATTTTTCTTACAATTGTGTTCGGGTTCAAAATAATCACTAACGTCACAAATTGCTCTAAGCTTCTAGCTCTTATAAACTTTCGTGTACCTTCGCGTGATACTCGTTCACATGACATGTTCTTAACCAACAGATATCGGACTGACGTCGGCAGAAATAATGTTGCCAATCGCATTATGCATCTTTTTAACGCTTACATTCCAACTAACTTTTAGTTTAACTGTACAGCAACGACATTTAAAAAAAAACTCAAACTATTATTGTAATATCTCTTTCCGTAAAAAGAGACGTACGTCCTTTGTTCTTGTATATTTTTAATCTGTTATACTTTTTTATTGTTTCTCTTTAAGTTTATAGTATATTTCACTGTTAATTTTATACATACCAATTGGATATTGTTTCCGTAGTGTATTGATACTAATAAATAAATAAATAAATAAATAATTTTATATAGTAACATAAAAGTGGCCCCTAACATTGGTACTTTTAAAAGTATACTTAAAAAGTTGTTATTTCAAAAGAATTGTTATAGTCTTAGTTAATTTTTCTTGTAATGTAATCCATTTCCTTACATAACATTTTTTCCAATTGTTGTAGTAACTTGTATCGCTTTTCAATTGTTAAAATTAACGATATTGTTATTATTAATATAATGCATAGACATAATTAATTTAAGTATAGTTTATGTTTTATAAAATAGAGAGTGTAATATAAGATTATGTAAAAGGGTTGTAATAAAAAAAAGATTACTATTAAATATATCTTTTATTATTATATATCTTAATATATTATATTACATAAAATCCAATTTCGTAGTAGTAGGAGGGCTAGCTGAGCCAGACTGACAATTCAATATTTTTTTAAAGACATTTCTAATCGTTTTTCGATAAAAGTGTATAGGACGAAAAATATTCGCAATGGCCAAAACTACACGTTCCAAATTTTACCTTAAGAAAAATATATTATATTACATAAAATCCAATTTCATAGTAGTAGGAGGGCTAGCTGAGCCAGACTGACAATTCAATATTCAATATTTTTTTAAAGACATTTCTAGTCGTTTTTCGATAAAAGTGTATAGGACGAAAAAGATTCGCAATGGTCAAAAAGAGAAAAAGGTATTTTTTGAGCAAAAATGTATGATTTTTGTTATTCTAAATGAGCGTTTTGATCATATCATATTTTTTCTTACGACCAGGTAAAGACCGCATTTTTTACTATGTTCTCTTGCCACAGGAAAAGGAATGGAGTTTGGTAAAATAAAAGAAGGTCAAAAAGAATTTTTCACATTCACCGCGACAGCTTATTATGTCTTTACCAGAGTAACATAATTCTTCTTTGCCAAGAATGGCTAAGAATTACTATGTCACACCGTGACATACAACTAATCTACATAAAAGTCTTTTGTGGTCCTAAGTAGGACCGGGGGTGGTAGTTGTCCTACAATGGACCAGGGAATGTCTGGGTTCGTAGCGGTTGGTAGGTAAGGCCGATATATTGTATTATCTGCAATATAATTTACTGAATTCTATTGCAGATAATGCAAGAGTCTTGGTGAAAGACTGTAAAAAGTCTTTCGCGACACAAAACACAGCGTGAATGACTTCGCGCGTTGTGTATCATCCCAGTCGTAAGATGGCTTTGAATGAAATCTACGTTCATCAAACCACCAAATCTCGTTATGTGGCAATGCATACATAATGAGACGTGCTCGCCCCATTTCACATATGACTGCACAATGCAGAACCGCGGCCTTAACCGACGTCGCCGGCGTACCCTTCTTTGTTGGACCCGTGGAGCAGGCATGTCATCGTCAGAACTGTTCGTCGAATATCCCTGATCTGAATTAGACGACATCGTAAAATAGAATGAATTTTTCACCCATCATCCCCCGCTTAAATACAAGTTTTCGACCTGCACCACCACCAACACTACAAATTCTCTCTCTCGAATCCTTGCAACCGTTGACCCTGAGCGTTGTAGCCTTGAAAATACTTTCTATGCATAGTAACATGAATAAAACACAGAGTATCTAGTTTACCAGTTTATTTTTACTATTACATAAATAATAATTAATACATTGACTTATTGCTAACAGAGCCATTTAGTATATTGTAGCTAAAATATGCATCGTGAATAACTAATGCATACACTTTAGTGTCTTTTGGAAAAACTCCAACTTCACGTCCACAGTAGATGATTTCAACGCCTCTGCCTGATGATTACAATCTATGATGAATACAGGATTTTTGATATATTCGGAAAAACTCATCATCGGGTCATTAAGTTCTCGTTGATAGTAGCTCATTTGGAAATTTTCGTAACTGTAATATGCTGGCGCATATAGTTTTTTCGTAAAATCCAAATTCCATCTTTCATAAGGAAATACTGTCGAGTTAAGGTAGAATCGAATGTCACTGATATCGGCTGTAGTAAATTCAGTGGCATTCTTTTCTCTATTGTCAGAAAAAGTGCTTGTCTGGAATCCAATAATCAAATATCTCGGCCTTTCCAAGCTCGCACTTGTTCTTAAGGCCCATACGTCGGATGATGTTTGTCGCAAAGCAGGTAATTCGTAAAGATCCCATTTGCGATATGCCATTGGAATGTTTACATTACTTCCACCTTTATTGATACGGGACAATATTTTCAATTTTTGTCGGTCATCTGGAATAATATGACGGATTTTCCACTCAATCTTTTCAATAGTAATATCAGCATCAACTTCACCAATGTAGCAGTTGGAAAAAGTGCGGGCGATAATTAAAATCAACTCTTGCTTAATATTAAATATGCCCTTCGAATAATCTTCAGCAAATCCCATCAGATATTTTAGAGGTAGCTTTCCAGAGAACACTCTACTTGTAGAATCAAATATACCTTGGTTTTTTTCATCCAAACCCCATCCACAGGCCATAAGACTTTTTTGTTGGGTTGCACCCAATGATGCCATAGTTTCAACGTTGAAGTAATTCCAGGTTTTCGAACAACAGCAACTTGTTCCTCAGCCATTTCATAACGTATTTCGTTAAAGAGAAAAGCGATTGCATTATTTGATAAGTAACAGTGTTTAGTAACATCACTAGATTTGAAAGTTCCTTCGATGTATATGTAGCTGTCTGATATATCCAAAATAATGTCTTGAAAGTGCACTGGAATGCGAATTTTATCAGAGTTGCTAAACGTCGGAGAACCATACGGCTTATATGTGTGCTCTTGTAAGCTGACAATGGAATTATCAAAAATGGGTTCGGTAAAAACCTCAATTTTGTCACTGGTACTGGCCATATTTTAATTTCGTACTCTTAAACCAATGGATTGTAAAAATTTACGGTCTTTTGCAGAGAGCTGCTTACGAGCTAAACGTCTTTTCAATCTAACGTCTGGATTGTGAATGATCTTGGTCTGTGTAATATGTTTTCTTTTATGTTGTGCAGTTGAAGCTTGAGTGTTGGACAGCATATTCAGTGGACGATTGAAGCAAAAACCCATATTTATAATATTTTTTTCAATTCCACTTTAACTATAATTTTTTCACCTTGAAAATTTATCAGATCACCGTTATCATCCAAGATGCGTAGAGTAATGTTGTCTATTGACTGACGTCCCTCAGGCATTATCGGCATATATATAATATTTTGAGGTTCTTTTGAAATTTTGTAACCTGGCTCGACATCAACATCGAATTCGAATGTGTGGCTTTGTCTTGAGTTCAAATATGCTCCTGAAGTTATGTTACAATCCACCCTTATAATACGCACTTTCATTATGTCCACATTACTAGTTGATTCATGTAGTTTTCCACTTTTTAACACAACCGGTCCAAAGCCTAATAATCCACCAATAGTGTTTTTTCCTCTGAAATCAATGTTGAGCGACGACTTGAGTTCACATTTTAATGTATTATTGTTGGCCTCCAATGAAAATAATATATCACATTTGTCTTGTTTGCAGGATTGCTTTAAACTTGTGTGCATCGCTTTGGAAATTTCATTAATTTCGTAAGCTCCTGGTGGAATCCATAATTGTATTGGTTTTTGACCGTCATTTTTTATGTATGCAAACAAATTGTTACTTTCATCAACGTTAAAAATTGAATTATAAGTGTAAAATCCCAACAATGCAAGACCATACTTATGCGTAGAATTCAATTCGACGGGTGGATAAAAATCCGCACTTATAACACTTCTGTGTCCTGTTAGCGTGAATGTGTAAGACATGACTGCTATCGAAGCATAGTATGCGGGCTTATTTATTGTTGTTTACAGCAATTAATTGGGTTTAGACTATGCATCAATCCATCTTTAGCTGTTTCATATGTTATTTTTACATCCTTGATTTTACAATAACAACAAAATAACTTTTTTGGTGCTGGTCCATCTCCTTCATCCACATCTGATTTATTTTCGTTGTTATAATGTTCGTTACAGTATTGATATTTTAACAATTCTTTATCACTTTGTTCAGGAAACTTATTCCAAACGAGTGCGATTTCATCTGAGGCTAACGCAATCATCACTTCCTTTGGCATATTTTCTAACTGTCTTGCTGACATGTTTCTCAGCCCACCTACTTGACTATATGCTTTAAGCGACAATAGCATTTTTGTGTAGTTATCACGATCCACTTTTGGTGTCACACACGCTGCTGCTATTATATTTTTTTTAATTTTGAGAGAGAAACTTCAAACACAAATGTCCACACCAGACTGTCCCGAATTCTTGTTGGCGGTCATATGTATAGTAGATTTTCCTTGATGCTTCGGATCCCCGTTGTAGATAGCGCACCAATTCGGTAGGTGGTGGTAAATCACCAAAGCTATCAAAATATTTTACATTTATATTATTTTTTCTATATGCTACTACTGCTACTATCCAAATTAATAATTGCAGCTTCATAACGTTTGGGTCCTCGCACTGGCAGTGAATCTCTCATATAAACCCCTCTAAAATGTGGTATTTTCATCTTTGCAGCAAACTTTTCTATATCAATATTGGATAGTGGTCTTCGAGGCAGGGATTCAATTAGTTTTTTGATTTTCCATTGCTGGTGAGAAACTGTCGAGCCTCTTACATATTCAAAGAAGGGTGGCTAGTTGTTTCTACAACATCGCCTGAAACAGACTGTAAAATGCCAAGGGTGGTTCAAGTTGAATAAAAACGAACTTTAAATTTGTATTAACAAATTATTTTATTTACTGTATCTTCCGTTATTTACGAAATCTACAATAAGTTAAATCAAATACAATTTGACATTATCTGAAATCAATCTTAAATTTAAATACCGGATCAGTAACGATTGAAATAAAATATTGTTTTAAGATCAAAACAATACAACTAACTATGTATAGTAATACTACTAAAAAATACTAAATCAAAAATACAATAACCTTTGATCATGAAATAAATATAAATCTCAACAATCTATGAACAGTTGTTTAAAATCTATAAATCAAAAATGGTTTTTACATTTAAACCTTAAAATAGCCCGAACATTATAATGCTCAAAAATAACTTTTTATTCGAAAAGATTCACTTAATGTCAAAGTCACTTTTCGGTTTTTTATAATCGCGAAAACAGTGGTTTTTATAAATTGTTTATTAACCACAAAACGGGTAAATCAATGTCGAATGATTTTTAAAACTATGAAAGTTTTTTACATTTACATACAGATGTAGCTTGGATGCAACCAATTTCTCTTGATTGCAATTATTTGCAAAACTGCTCGTACTTTCATTTGATTGACAACAAATAGATTAGATCCTACCTTGATCTACAGCAGGTCTTCTAATTTTAAATAATTCAAAATTTCACAAGTACAGATAAATCACAAAACTCTTTTTCTTATATCACATACTGAGGTCAGAGTGTAGACCTTCAGAGTGGAGTTATTTTACGGGAACTTCAGAGTACAATCAACTGCGAGTGTCAACACGAGATAATAACACGAATTTTATAAGAACACGAGTTATTTTCAATTTATAGGAGCCTGAAAAACGGGAGTGTTTGACAGGAAATTCACACTGAGAATGCAGTTGATGTTTTGCTTCAATTTATTGGAGACTGCCAAAACGAGAATGTTTGACAGAAGAGAGAGTTATTTTTTACTAAACGACGAGGTTTGTCGTTATAATGGCGAAAAAGACCGCGTATCTAAACGGCCGAGATATCAATTACTTTCTTCCAAGATCGAGCGTGTCTTGGTCGCGAGAGAATAACTTTAAGATCGAGCGTGTCTTGACAGCGAGATATCTACTTCGTATCTGGCAGCTGGCTTCTGACTGACGGGTCGCGGAGCAACAAGAAGCCTGTGACCTCCAGAAGGGCCAATGATTGATTAATGACGCGAAATAGGGACCAATAGAAATCTATATTTTAGATTAGGGGTGAGAAAAGACAAACGAGAAATGCAAACCGTCTGTCTGTGTTCTATAAATAGAAATTTCTTGGAATGTGAATGAAACTGGGGAAACTTTATGATTTATTCTGTTTTCGATGCATTGATTTTTAGAAAGGGCAAATTAAAGATATTTTAATGAGAGTAATAATTATTGAAAATTCAATAATTCCAGTGTTGGAACTAGTTTTCCAACAATTGCTATTGCTTAGAAATAATCCCATACCTGTACGATATGGTTTAAGAAACAAACCATTTCCTTTTGAACACAAACGCAAGGTAGCACCGGTTTTTTCTGCACCTGCATTTTTTACAGTCTTTAAAGCACGCACAATACCAGCTGCTCCACCAGCTAAGGAACCCAAAGCTGATAGCCCTGCAAATATCGGTATTAGAGGTAATATCCCACCAGTTTTGGGGATTGGTATAATTCTACGGGTGCGAATTTTTCGTTTACCACCAGCTGCTTTTAAGGATTTACGTGCAGCTGTAATAGCTATTTTTGATGTTTTCATAAGATTTTTTTTAAGGCTCTTCTTTTCGCCAGATTTCATTAATTGCGATCGAATTGGTTGTCTAATAGCTGATCCAAATGCTTTCTTGGGTTTTTGTTGATGACGACGACGACGCTTATTGCCCCTCTTTTTTCCTTTGGAAACCTTTGAACGGCGAGAACGGTGTTTATTTTGTTTAGTCGATGGCACTCCCATACCAAAACGTTGTTTTGCTTTCATGATGTTCGTTACTAACCAAGCTGCAGCCTTTTCCCGTAAACTAGCTTCCTTAGATTTTACTCTTTTCCAAGCACTTTGTTCGAGTTCGTAATCGGCTTGGTGTCGTGCACTTAAATCCTCACTGTTATGCAAATATGCTAAATCGTGTTTTTTGCAAGCAGCATCTAATGGATTAATTCCCTGATCACCACGTTGAACACGTTTTATTACTTTGGTCCCAGGTCCACAATACTGATAACCGGGTATATGTAACTCAATTGGTAACCTATTAATTGCTGAATTAACAATACCAGCTCCAGTCTTACTTGATAAACGCTAGCGACCACTTCGCTTGACTGATAACATCTAAATGATTGCATACGTAAAAATCACTATAAAATATAGTTAAAATGAGAATTGTGAAGCTTAAGCAAAAACTACCAGTTGATAATCTTGATGTCAAGGTTGGGTCAGGACACGATCAGAAATTTTGAGGAAGACATGGACCGCTGCTTCCATCATCTATACGTGGGTTGCTAATTGGACCGTCGAATTGTGGAAAAACCAATGTTATGATATCGCTGTTAACACACCCGTTGGGATTGCGTTTTGAAAATGTGTATATTTTCTCAAAGTCGCTGTATCAACCCAAATATGATTATTTGAGAAAAATCCTATCACCAATTAAAGGTCTTGGCTACTACACTTTCAGCGATGGAAATAATATAGTGCAACCGTCAGATGCAAAGCCAAACTCTGTATTTATTTTTGATGATGTCATGTGTGAAAAACAGGATGTTATAAGATCATATTTTAGTATGGGACGACACAAAAATGTGGATGCTTTTTACTTAGCCCAAACATATTCACGTGTTCCAAAACAACTTGTACGTGATAATGCAAATTTCATTATAATGTTTAAACAGGACGAGCTGAATATGCGACACATATTTTCTGATCATGTTTCACCTGATCTAACGTTTCCGCAATTTCAAGACATCTGTTCTAAATGTTGGGACAATAAGTATAGCAATAAACCCTCATTCCATCATTGTCCGTTAATTTGAAGACACCATGAGTGAAGAAATCGATTTAAAACGTAAGCTGGTTGAAACAACCAATGCTGTAAAGAAAAAATTTAAGCAAATCAAAGCAGCTAAATCGCAATATCATGTCGATTTAGAAAAGTTTTATGAACCGATTACTAAACCGTTGACATCAATATCAAATGCAGTGAAGCAGAAACAACAACAACAACAACCACAAAAACAGCCACTAAAACAACAGCAACCGCATCCGCAGCAGCAGCAGAAACAGTCACCACAGCCAACATTAACCCAAAAATCAATTTCTACAAGTAAACCTGGAAGTCGTTACGGTTTAAACACAACAATGGATAATGCAGATATATCAATTAATCCAAATACAGAAATATTCGATGAATTACTCATGGAGCCAGTTGAAACATCTACCCCAAAACATAAATTGCATGAGTCGTCAGTATTTGCAACACCATCTCCATCAAGGCAATCCACACCAACATCTAATGAAACTAGTTCTATTGAGAGGACATCTTTTAAAAGTATTCGCACCTATCTAACAGGGTTACAAAGGCATCCATCCTATTATGACAACATTTACGGTGTTCATTATGACTCAAAAAGAAAAACAAATAAAGACAAAACATATATCGGAAATGTCGAAGTACGTTTCTCCAATGGGAACATTAGTTTATATAAAAAGGAGAGAAATATTGCTATATTTAATGGAACAAAAGAGCTTTATGATTTGATTTTCCTAAAATCACCACCACTACTGGGTCATGAAGACGATTTGAATAAAGACACACTGCAAACATACAAAGATATTTTGGATATGACAAATGCTGCATACAATCATTACGACAAAAGTAATGGTTTACGGGAAACTCGATGGCCAAAATATAGACAAATTATAAAACCGCTAATGCAGGGAACTAAACTTGGTGCTGGAGTGCGACAAAAGAAAAAATCTAAAATTTACTTTCCAGTAAATAAGACATTATCTTCAAAGTCATCTCAATATGTCTATTGGAATAAACCCAGTGAGTTGGTGGATCGATTACGATTATTGTGGAGTTCAAAAGTAGCAGGACATACTGGGCATGATAATGAAATTATGTCAATTATTGAGGAGCTTCGAGAGGAAGGAATTATATATTAAGTAATTGCAATCAGTTATATTGATCAGTGATGAATAAGACATACTATACTATGGATCCTAGCCCCGAAAAGCTTAAAATTGTAAATGAACTACATCGAAATGCAAGAAAACACTTCGCCAGAAGACACACCATAATAAAAGGGTATAAGGATTTGTGGCAAATTGATTTGGCAGAAATGCAGCAATATGCTGATGAAAACGACGGTTATCGTTATATTGTCGTCTGCATAAATTGTTATTCAAAATTTGTGTACACGAGAGCTGTTAAAAATAAGACCGGTGTTGAAGTTACTAATGCAATGAAAAGCATTATTGAAGAGGCTTCATTTACTCTAACTAATTTACAAAGCGATCAAGGAAAAGAGTTTTACAATAGCAACTTTCAAGCTCTTATGAGAAAATATAACATAAACCATTATTCTACCTATAGCACGAAGAAAGCAGCCATTGTAGAACGTGTTATACGAACTTTAAAAAACAAGTTATATAAGCAATTTTCAGCTAGAGGATCGTACAGATGGTTACAAATTTTACCATCTATAACGAAAGCCTATAACAACACCAAACATCGTACGATTGGAATGAAACCGAAAGATGTGAAAGAAAATACACAAATTAATGCATACAATTATTTGAAAATTGTTCCGAAAAAAAGAAAATATCGTTTGGGTGATATTGTTCGCATTAGCAAGTATAAGAGCATATTTGATAAAGGATATACCCCCTCATGGTCAACTGAACTATTTAAAATATCCAAAGTTAATGTAACTAACCCACCAACATACCTATTAAAGTCGTTAGAAGAAGGTCAACCTATTTAAGGGTGTTTTTACGAACCAGAATTGCAAAAAACAAATAGTCCAGGTGTTTATTTAGTGGAAAAAATTCTAAGAAAACGTAAGAAAAATCCCACTGATTAATTGTTTGTAAAATGGTTAGGAGTTTCAAACCAAGCTAACTCTTGGATAGATAAGTCTGATATTGTATAAAAATATTTAAATATATTGTGTAACACTAGTAAAAAATAAACATATAATTTGCAAAATTGTATTTTATTTTACATGTACTATAGAAATAAAATATATCGGGAACGATTTGTAACTGATAATATTTAAAATAAAAAACAGATATAAAAGTAATATATTTTTTATTATATAATAATATTTTTACAAGAAGAACAAAAAAACAAAATATTAATAAGTTAACCTAGGGGTTATAACCAAATTGGCGAAGCTCATCCTTGGATAAACATATACTTCGGATACGTTCCTCCTCCCCCTCATCATCAGTGTGATCACTATCACTATCCCAAAATTCCTCGTCTGATGTGTCGAGCGGAGCATCGCAAAATTCGTCAGTTGATGGCTCGAGTGGAGCATTCGGTATTGCAGGTGTTGATGGTGAATGATCTTGTTGCTGGTGTTGTTGTTGTTCTTGTTCTTGCCGCTCTTGTTCTGGTCTTGCTGAAGATTGTTCTTCCTGCTGTTTCGGAGGAAACTCCTTTTCACACCAATCACAAAAACCCCTTTTTCCTCCGATAATTTCGAAATGTTCACAGTTGACACACATTTGACGTCCATTTACAGAAAATGGATAGACGTACGTTGTTTGTGATTTAGAAAGTAGATAAGTTATAGGCAAGCTAGACATGGATATATCCAATGGATATACATCCCCCCACTCTCACCCCCGCCACTATCCCCACACCCTTAAACAAAAATATATTTCATATCTATGGATATATATCCCCATACCACCAATTAAATACATATTTAAATTTGAAAAAATTAAAATGACTACAGTTCCAATTGACTGAACCTGGTATGATACCCTCCAACACATGTGGATATACATTCCTCTTTTCACCCTATAATTCAAGTACATCTTAAACAGTGGTACTTATACATATATTAGGGTAATAACTATCGATTTAAAAAAAGTAAATACGATTGACATAGATTATTTTCAAACCATAGATTAGATTACCATAGATGTTTTTTGAAAGTTTCTAGGGTCGATAACGGATTATTTGTAATACTTAAAAAGCAGACCAAAAATATCATTAGGTCAAAAAGCGGTTAAAATGTATAATTTGTAACACTTAAAAAAAGCAAATACGATTGACACAGATTATTTTCAAACCATAGATTAGATTAACATAGATGTTTTTTGAAAGTTTCTAGGGTCGATAACGGATTATTGGTAATACTTAAAAAGCAGACCAAAAATATCATTAGGTCAAAAAGCGGTTAAAATAGATAATTTGTAACACTTAAAAACAGACAATACGACGATTGACACAGATTATTTTAAAAATTTCAAAAAATCTATGGACCAATAACGAATTATTTGTAAAACTTAAAAAACACACCAAATGTCAATGCACACATAAATTATTATATCGTAATTACAAATAGGAAGTTGATTTTTAAGACCAACAGATAACACGTTGTACAATTTTTTAGCAAATTAACTAACAACCCTAAATAAAAATAATATCAAGTTTTGTCTATAAGATCCCCTTAGTAAATTAATTGTTACACCTTATAATAACAAAAAATCAGATCTCGTGTTCAGTAAAAACAATATTGATAAATAAACAATTAAACATTTTATTACTTACATTAAATTCAGTTATCTATCCAATGTAATTTTTTCACTTTTACAAACTAACATATTTGGAAAGGTTTCGGTAATTGTGAATCAAAGTTAAAATGTCACCCAACTAACAACTTTAGCCGATGACCGAATTCTCGATGTTTAAACGAGGTCGTCAGATTTGAAACTTGCTTTCAACTGTTCATACCGGGGCTATAAAATGTATTCGTAGATAAGGGTATTTTTTTTACAATAGAGAAATGAAATTTGGTATTTGAGTGTATGATATAAATATACATATTTTAAGATAATTTAAAACTTCAAAATACTTCCGGTTATATCGGAAGTAGATGTCAACTTTCGTTTTTTAAATGAAACATGATAATTTTTATTATATTTTTCGATTAATTAAATAAATTAATTAAATGTTTTTATCTGACTTTAACAGTTTTTTGAACTATAATTATTTTGATTAAATGTTTTGTTCCTACATTTTGGAGGTTTTAATTTTTTTGTTAAAAACTGTTAGAGATTAAGTCATGAAACTTTCTGATACTAATTTCGGATAGTGGGTATATGTTATATAATCATTCACAATCCTATAGTAACAAGTACAAGTTAAAAAAATAATGTATTCAAAACCAAAAATTACCGAAATGGCAAGATTAGCAAGGGTCAATATAATTGAAGACATTGTCATTCATCCTGCAAGGGACGAGTTGGAGGAAGCTCTGGAAAACCTCCTAAACGACGGTTCAGCTTTCCAAGACAACAGATTACCAGAACTCGACGACGTGATCCAACATGACTTACCACAAGCCAACGACGATTTGTATGTAAATGGGTTTCCAGACGATGTGATTCAACACAACGACTTACCACAAGCCAACAATGTCAATGGGTTTCCCGACGATGTGATTCAACACAATGACTTACCACAAGCCAACGATGTCAATGGGTTTCCCGACGATGTGATTCAACACAATGACTTACCACAAGCCAACAATGTCAATGGGTTTCCCGACGATGTGATTCAACACAACGACTTACCACAAGCCAACAATGTCAATGGGTTTCCCGACGATGTAATTCAACACAACGACTTACCACAAGCCAACGATGTCAATGGGTTTCCCGACGATGTGATTCAACACAATGACTTACCACAAGCCAACAATGTCAATGGGTTTCCCGACGATGTGATTCAACACAATGACTTACCACAAGCCAACGATGTCAATGAGTTTCCCGACGTTGTAATCCAAGTTGGTGGAATGCCAGAAGACGGTGGTTTACCGCATCCAGACGATGCAATCCACGTTAACGGGTTACTGGAAGGGTACGAGGAACTAATAATGAACGACATAGAAATGTTAGACGATGCACAGCAACGAGATTTTGAGCAGCAGGCGATTCTAGTAGCAGAGAGATTTTACCTTGGATGAAATTAACGTCACACGTGGAGAAGTCGAGCAACAGTAGGGAAAGATAGAGAGTTTCACGCCAATTTGCTCAGGTCCCTTCTGCGCATGCCCAGGCAGTGCGCAGGCGCGTGTCATATATCATACGTCATCTGTCATGTCACACTCTTGAGCGTGAGCTATTTGGGCATTAACTACTTGGGCGCTAGCTACGTTGGCATTAGCTACTTGGGCAAAAGTATTTTGGGCGTTAGCTACTTGGGCAATAGTATTCATTATAGACCTCGCGTTAATGATGATGTCATATTATGTTTAGGAAAAGATAACGGATGTCACCTGTCAATTAAGATATGTCAATGACACCTGTCACTTGTCAAATGCTAAAATTAAAATCTAACACGTGGAATGTATTCAGGGTGACGTTATAAATCGTTTAGAAAAAACCCAAAGTCGATCGGTCAACTGGTTTGGAAGATATAGTATTTTGCGATTAGGGCTCTAATGCATAAAGGTGGAAAGGAGAAATTTGGTAAGCAGGTATAAGATAAGTATACCTATCGACTAGTGAAGAAATATTTCTAAAATTCCAAGTAATAACGAAACTAGATGTATAAAACCATCAAGTCCTTATCATTATTCATAGACACCGCTCATCTATAAATACAAGTTAATAGAATAATTATTATCTCAGATTATTACATAATCGGCTAAATATGTCAAAGTTAGCAAAAAACCACTCGCCTACAGCTCATCAGATATATCATCAAATATGTCTTTAACCCGTTAGAAAAAACCAAGATCCTTAGAACGGCTAGCTATAGAAAAATATCCCTAAAACGTGATGTTGATGATCTACCCTGTATACTGCAAATTATTTGCTATTCTCACACACTTCAATTTAATTATACATCGCATAAGAAAACTGAATATGAGTGCATACAGATTAGTGCATGGTAAACAACTCTCACTCCGCTCATTATCTCATTAAATATCACCACATCTAACGCCTATAATTTAGGTCAAGGAAAAAGCTTGAACACCGAGCGAGAGTTATTACATTTGAAAAAATATCTAATTATATTCCTAGAAGGTGAAAGCAGCTAGCACAGTTTCGGAAAAGATATAAAAACAGGGCCAGTCTAGAAGTTTATTCAGTTATTATTCGGCAACCGTTGAAACAGTATACCTAAAGTGATAAAATTGTAAGTACCTATTATATTCTCTATAATTATGTGTTATAATTTTTATTTAATTTGAAACAAAAAAAATCAAGTGTTAAATAAATCAAAGTAAATCGGGGAGGCTAAGATGTATATTTAATTTTGGTATTTTTTAGTAAAAAACAGAAAATATGATATATTATTAATTGATATGATAATGAATGATAAATTATTATTATAATATTATTAAACCTTTTAGATATCTCATTCTTAGTCGCAAATATTTCTAAATATATTTAATACATCTAAATTAGATAGCAAGGTCAACTTGCTATTGTGCTTACGGATACAGTGACTGGATAATATTAAAGGTTAAGACATGTTTGAAAAATAATGTGAATGCAGTAACTAATTAATATTCAATGTTATGTCCTGTATGTATTGCTAATACGCTGCTAAGATTGCATCATCTTTATTACCTGGAAACATTCTCTTAGCCTCGCCATGTTAATTAATAAACGTATATACTCAACATTATTGCATCATCTTAGGTATATAAATACTAACAGAAACATTTATTCCTCAGACGTTCCCAAGCGTTCATACAAATAAGGTGTGGTGAAAGGATTTGAATTTTTCCTTATTGTGCAGTGTGTTAATTTTTGGTAAGTATAGATATTATTTGCTATATTATGTCAGTGTATAATTATTTAAAAATTGACGATTTTGTAAAATATAAGTGCTAAATAAGCTAACATGGTGATCTATATATTTGATATTTATTGTTATTTCAGTGGTACAACGTTAAACTAAAACAGAATAACTGAGGTTATGTTTGTTTATAAATCTGATAATTATTGAATGACAAAAATACTTTAATAGGGGTTAAAACAAATCATTATATTATTTTTAAAGTGAATATTGCTCATTAGAGAATCCAAAAGGTATCTGTTTATATGAACAATAATTTCTATTTTGCAGAAAATGTTTGTTTGTGAGAACTGCCAGCGTTCATTCACCAAAAAGAGTAACCTCAAACGTCATGGCGACTGCAGACTTGCAGTTCAAATCTGTCAAACTTGCGGGGAGAATTTTACCTCGAGGTGGGCTCTTCAATGTCACCAGAAGGAGAAGCAGCATAGAGCCCCCAAAAGACAAGCGTCTTCTTCGCAAGTAGCCATGGCTAAGAAGGCTAGACTCGTTTCGTCAGATGGTAAGTTATTGCATCATATTGTGTAAGATTAGGTATTGCATCATACTGTGTAAGATTAGAATATATTGCATCATAATTTAAAAAACGATAATAAGGCATTGACAGTTTGTATAAATTATTTGCTATAACCTATGTTTGGACATATATGAACATCATCAGGAAAAATTAAAACTAAGTTGCCATTACAGTGCGGTAATAATTGTATAAAAAGTATTATAAGTGAATTTTAATTTATTTCAGAACCATCAACTTCAGGTTCATCTATGCAGCAGAGGCATTGCAATGCCTGTCAGTTAGATGTGTCTGTCTCCCGTTGGTCCAACCATCTAAGAACCTTAAGCCATCGGGAGAACTGCTGCGTTATACAGGAGGAAGGTGTAAAGCTTGTAAAAACATCGTTCCGAAGCCGAATTGCTACCTACCGACTTTCTACAAGACAAGATCCCACCAACGTCCCCGAGTTCCTTGAACACCTACAGGATAAATTTACTAGGTTGGTGGGGACCGTACTACAAAAATATGATCAACTGAAAGTCGGGGTAGAGCTTTTCGGCCGCTTCCTCCTGCAGACGAACGAGTCGACTGAGGTGAAGTCTTTCAACACACGATACGTGATGGTGAATGGAGCGACAGACTTGGAGGAGCTGTTTGGACAGTTTACTACCATCCTGGACCGTAAATACTCTGAATTTGCGGAAAAGGACAGTGGTAAGTAATATTACAAGCGTTTAAAAAATATTAACTAACACATTTTTACATCATTTTACTTAACAATGTTTCTATTGTTACAGGGTGGACTCTTCAGCAGCTCCTACACTTAGAATTAGGGATCAATAAAATCAACCCTCTAAAGGCATCATCATACATCCCGCTGCCAAAGGAGATTGAAGCAAAGCTTGCTGTCTTAAACATTCAAAATACGGACCTGCAATGCTTCAAATGGGCAGTCTTAGCTTCCTTGCATCCGGTTCATTATACTCAACATGCAAATAGAGTCGCGAACTATATGCCTTTTGAGAACGAACTGGACTTTACAGGTATGGAATTTCCGATTAAACTTAGTGTTATATCTAAATTTGAACGTCTCAATAATATTTCAATCAATGTTTATGGCCTAGAAAAAGTCTATGACAATGGTAAAAATAGTATTGAAGTCGTGGGTCCTTTATACTTTACTACATCTCGTAAGGAGAGACATGTGAATTTGTTATTAATCAGCGATGATTATGAAAATAGCCATTACTGTTTAATAAGAAACATGTCTCGACTGATCTCAAGACAGTTATCCGCACATCAAGGTGCAAAGTATTTATGTGATGGTTGTTTGTCGTATTTTTATTCAGAGCAAAAATTAAAAGCTCATCAAGAACATGATTGCGGGCACGTTTTGGCCAATGTACCAACAACTAATTTAAAAAAGAATAAATACGGAGAAGAAGTCCCTGAGAATATTTTGAAATTTACAAATTTTGAAAAGAAATTAAAGGTACCTTTTGTTGTTTATGCCGATTTCGAGACAATCCTTGAACCTATACCTACAGAGGAAAATGAGTTGGACCCTGATACATCCTATACCATGAGGACTCATAAACATGTACCCTATTCATTTGCATACTACATTAAATGTGATTTTGATGATGCCTATTCAAAGTACCAAAGTTATAGAGGACAGGACGCACACAAAGAATTTGTAAATCGGCTAGATGTTGATTGCAAATCAATATACAACCATTTTATGAAGGAAGTGGTGCCTATGTTACCTATGACGGCGGAACAAGAGAATGAGCATCGACAAGCAACAACCTGTCATATTTGCGAAAAACCATTTGACGTAGAAGCAAACGATAGAGTTCATGATCACGATCATTTAACGGGGCTGTATCGCGGGCCAAGTCACTCTGTATGTAATCTAAATTATAAAATTCCCAATTTTATTCCCATATTTTTCCATAATATGTCCAATTTTGATTCCCATCTGTTTGTCAAGGAATTGGCTTGCGATGAAGAAAAGTTGGACGTTATCCCCCAAAATAAGGAAAAGTATATTTCCTTTACTAAACACATCTTGGTGGATAACGTCGAAAACAAGAATGGGAAACAACGACACGTATTTTTAAAATTGCGTTTTTTGGATAGTTTTCGATTCATGGCTAGTGGGCTAGATAAATTAAGTCAAAATTTAAAATCAGAGCAATGTAAAACCGTGCGAAAATATTTCGAGGATGATAATAAATTTGAAATTAGCAAGTATAAGAGCATATTTGATAAAGGATATACCCCCTCATGGTCAACTGAACTATTTAAAATATCCAAAGTTAATGTAACTAACCCACCAACATACCTATTGAAGTCGTTAGAAGAAGGTCAACCTATTTAAGGGTGTTTTTACGAACCAGAATTGCAAAAAACAAATAGTCCAGGTGTTTATTTAGTGGAAAAAATTCTAAGAAAACGTAAGAAAAATCCCACTGATTAATTGTTTGTAAAATGGTTAGGAGTTTCAAACCAAGCTAACTCTTGGATAGATAAGTCTGATATTGTATAAAAATATTTAAATATATTGTGTAACACTAGTAAAAAATAAACATATAATTTGCAAAATTGTATTTTATTTTACATGTACTATAGAAATAAAATATATCGGGAACGATTTGTAACTGATAATATTTAAAATAAAAAACAGATATAAAAGTAATATATTTTTTATTATATAATAATATTTTTACAAGAAGAACAAAAAAACAAAATATTAATAAGTTAACCTAGGGGTTATAACCAAATTGGCGAAGCTCATCCTTGGATAAACATATACTTCGGATACGTTCCTCCTCCTCCTCATCATCAGTGTGATCACTATCACTATCCCAAAATTCCTCGTCTGATGTGTCGAGCGGAGCATCGCAAAATTCGTCAGTTGATGGCTCGAGTGGAGCATTCGGTATTGCAGGTGTTGATGGTGAATGATCTTGTTGCTGGTGTTGTTGTTGTTCTTGTTCTTGCCGCTCTTGTTCTGGTCTTGCTGAAGATTGTTCTTCCTGCTGTTTCGGAGGAAACTCCTTTTCACACCAATCACAAAAACCCCTTTTTCCTCCGATAATTTCGAAATGTTCACAGTTGACACACATTTGACGTCCATTTACAGAAAATGGATAGACGTACGTTGTTTGTGATTTAGAAAGTAGATAAGTTATAGGCAAGCTAGACATGGATATATCCAATGGATATACATCCCCCCACTCTCACCCCCGCCACTATCCCCACACCCTTAAACAAAAATATATTTCATATCTATGGATATATATCCCCATACCACCAATTAAATACATATTTAAATTTGAAAAAATTAAAATGACTACAGTTCCAATTGACTGAACCTGGTATGATACCCTCCAACACATGTGGATATACATTCCTCTTTTCACCCTATAATTCAAGTACATCTTAAACAGTGGTACTTATACATATATTAGGGTAATAACTATCGATTTAAAAAAAAGTAAATACGATTGACATAGATTATTTTCAAACCATAGATTAGATTACCATAGATGTTTTTTGAAAGTTTCTAGGGTCGATAACGGATTATTTGTAATACTTAAAAAGCAGACCAAAAATATCATTAGGTCAAAAAGCGGTTAAAATGTATAATTTGTAACACTTAAAAAAAGCAAATACGATTGACACAGATTATTTTCAAACCATAGATTAGATTAACATAGATGTTTTTTGAAAGTTTCTAGGGTCGATAACGGATTATTGGTAATACTTAAAAAGCAGACCAAAAATATCATTAGGTCAAAAAGCGGTTAAAATAGATAATTTGTAACACTTAAAAACAGACAATACGACGATTGACACAGATTATTTTAAAAATTTCAAAAAATCTATGGACCAATAACGAATTATTTGTAAAACTTAAAAAACACACCAAATGTCAATGCACACATAAATTATTATATCGTAATTACAAATAGGAAGTTGATTTTTAAGACCAACAGATAACACGTTGTACAATTTTTTAGCAAATTAACTAACAACCCTAAATAAAAATAATATCAAGTTTTGTCTATAAGATCCCCTTAGTAAATTAATTGTTACACCTTATAATAACAAAAAATCAGATCTCGTGTTCAGTAAAAACAATATTGATAAATAAACAATTAAACATTTTATTACTTACATTAAATTCAGTTATCTATCCAATGTAATTTTTTCACTTTTACAAACTAACATATTTGGAAAGGTTTCGGTAATTGTGAATCAAAGTTAAAATGTCACCCAACTAACAACTTTAGCCGATGACCGAATTCTCGATGTTTAAACGAGGTCGTCAGATTTGAAACTTGCTTTCAACTGTTCATACCGGGGCTATAAAATGTATTCGTAGATAAGGGTATTTTTTTTACAATAGAGAAATGAAATTTGGTATTTGAATGTATGATATAAATATACATATTTTAAGATAATTTAAAACTTCAAAATACTTCCGGTTATATCGGAAGTAGATGTCAACTTTCGTTTTTTAAATGAAACATGATAATTTTTATTATATTTTTCGATTAATTAAATAAATTAATTAAATGTTTTTATCTGACTTTAACAGTTTTTTGAACTATAATTATTTTGATTAAATGTTTTGTTCCTACATTTTGGAGGTTTTAATTTTTTTGTTAAAAACTGTTAGAGATTAAGTCATGAAACTTTCTGATACTAATTTCGGATAGTGGGTATATGTTATATAATCATTCACAATCCTATAGTAACAAGTACAAGTTAAAAAAATAATGTATTCAAAACCAAAAATTACCGAAATGGCAAGATTAGCAAGGGTCAATATAATTGAAGACATTGTCATTCATCCTGCAAGGGACGAGTTGGAGGAAGCTCTGGAAAACCTCCTAAACGACGGTTCAGCTTTCCAAGACAACAGATTACCAGAACTCGACGACGTGATCCAACGTAATGACTTACCACAAGCCAACGACGATTTGTATGTAAATGGGTTTCCAGACGATGTGATTCAACACAACGACTTACCACAAGCCAACAATGTCAATGGGTTTCCCGACGATGTGATTCAACACAATGACTTACCACAAGCCAACGATGTCAATGGGTTTCCCGACGATGTGATTCAACACAATGACTTACCACAAGCCAACAATGTCAATGGGTTTCCCGACGATGTGATTCAACACAACGACTTACCACAAGCCAACAATGTCAATGGGTTTCCCGACGATGTAATTCAACACAACGACTTACCACAAGCCAACGATGTCAATGGGTTTCCCGACGATGTGATTCAACACAATGACTTACCACAAGCCAACAATGTCAATGGGTTTCCCGACGATGTGATTCAACACAATGACTTACCACAAGCCAACGATGTCAATGAGTTTCCCGACGTTGTAATCCAAGTTGGTGGAATGCCAGAAGACGGTGGTTTACCGCATCCAGACGATGCAATCCACGTTAACGGGTTACTGGAAGGGTACGAGGAACTAATAATGAACGACATAGAAATGTTAGACGATGCACAGCAACGAGATTTTGAGCAGCAGGCGATTCTAGTAGCAGAGAGATTTTACCTTGGATGAAATTAACGTCACACGTGGAGAAGTCGAGCAACAGTAGGGAAAGATAGAGAGTTTCACGCCAATTTGCTCAGGTCCCTTCTGCGCATGCCCAGGCAGTGCGCAGGCGCGTGTCATATATCATACGTCATCTGTCATGTCACACTCTTGAGCGTGAGCTATTTGGGCATTAACTACTTGGGCGCTAGCTACGTTGGCATTAGCTACTTGGGCAAAAGTATTTTGGGCGTTAGCTACTTGGGCAATAGTATTCATTATAGACCTCGCGTTAATGATGATGTCATATTATGTTTAGGAAAAGATAACGGATGTCACCTGTCAATTAAGATATGTCAATGACACCTGTCACTTGTCAAATGCTAAAATTAAAATCTAACACGTGGAATGTATTCAGGGTGACGTTATAAATCGTTTAGAAAAAACCCAAAGTCGATCGGTCAACTGGTTTGGAAGATATAGGATTTTGCGATTAGGGCTCTAATGCATAAAGGTGGAAAGGAGAAATTTGGTAAGCAGGTATAAGATAAGTATACCTATCGACTAGTGAAGAAATATTTCTAAAATTCCAAGTAATAACGAAACTAGATGTATAAAACCATCAAGTCCTTATCATTATTCATAGACACCGCTCATCTATAAATACAAGTTAATAGAATAATTATTATCTCAGATTATTACATAATCGGCTAAATATGTCAAAGTTAGCAAAAAACCACTCGCCTACAGCTCATCAGATATATCATCAAATATGTCTTTAACCCGTTAGAAAAAACCAAGATCCTTAGAACGGCTAGCTATAGAAAAATATCCCTAAAACGTGATGTTGATGATCTACCCTGTATACTGCAAATTATTTGCTATTCTCACACACTTCAATTTAATTATACATCGCATAAGAAAACTGAATATGAGTGCATACAGATTAGTGCATGGTAAACAACTCTCACTCCGCTCATTATCTCATTAAATATCACCACATCTAACGCCTATAATTTAGGTCAAGGAAAAAGCTTGAACACCGAGCGAGAGTTATTACATTTGAAAAAATATCTAATTATATTCCTAGAAGGTGAAAGCAGCTAGCACAGTTTCGGAAAAGATATAAAAACAGGGCCAGTCTAGAAGTTTATTCAGTTATTATTCGGCAACCGTTGAAACAGTATACCTAAAGTGATAAAATTGTAAGTACCTATTATATTCTCTATAATTATGTGTTATAATTTTTATTTAATTTGAAACAAAAAAAATCAAGTGTTAAATAAATCAAAGTAAATCGGGGAGGCTAAGATGTATATTTAATTTTGGTATTTTTTAGTAAAAAACAGAAAATATGATATATTATTAATTGATATGATAATGAATGATAAATTATTATTATAATATTATTAAACCTTTTAGATATCTCATTCTTAGTCGCAAATATTTCTAAATATATTTAATACATTTAAATTAGATAGCAAGGTCAACTTGCTATTGTGCTTACGGATACAGTGACTGGATAATATTAAAGGTTAAGACATGTTTGAAAAATAATGTGAATGCAGTAACTAATTAATATTCAATGTTATGTCCTGTATGTATTGCTAATACGCTGCTAAGATTGCATCATCTTTATTACCTGGAAACATTCTCTTAGCCTCGCCATGTTAATTAATAAACGTATATACTCAACATTATTGCATTATCTTAGGTATATAAATACTAACAGAAACATTTATTCCTCAGACGTTCCCAAGCGTTCATACAAATAAGGTGTGGTGAAAGGATTTGAATTTTTCCTTATTGTGCAGTGTGTTATTATTTGGTAAGTATAGATATTATTTGCTATATTATGTCAGTGTATAATTATTTAAAAATTGACGATTTTGTAAAATATAAGTGCTAAATAAGCTAACATGGTGATCTATATATTTGATATTTATTGTTATTTCAGTGGTACAACGTTAAACTAAAACAGAATAACTGAGGTTATGTTTGTTTATAAATCTGATAATTATTGAATGACAAAAATACTTTAATAGGGGTTAAAACAAATCATTATATTATTTTTAAAGTGAATATTGCTCATTAGAGAATCCAAAAGGTATCTGTTTATATGAACAATAATTTCTATTTTGCAGAAAATGTTTGTTTGTGAGAACTGCCAGCGTTCATTCACCAAAAAGAGTAACCTCAAACGTCATGGCGACTGCAGACTTGCAGTTCAAATCTGTCAAACTTGCGGGGAGAATTTTACCTCGAGGTGGGCTCTTCAATGTCACCAGAAGGAGAAGCAGCATAGAGCCCCCAAAAGACAAGCGTCTTCTTCGCAAGTAGCCATGGCTAAGAAGGCTAGACTCGTTTCGTCAGATGGTAAGTTATTGCATCATATTGTGTAAGATTAGGTATTGCATCATACTGTGTAAGATTAGAATATATTGCATCATAATTTAAAAAACGATAATAAGGCATTGACAGTTTGTATAAATTATTTGCTATAACCTATGTTTGGACATATATGAACATCATCAGGAAAAATTAAAACTAAGTTGCCATTACAGTGCGGTAATAATTGTATAAAAAGTATTATAAGTGAATTTTAATTTATTTCAGAACCATCAACTTCAGGTTCATCTATGCAGCAGAGGCATTGCAATGCCTGTCAGTTAGATGTGTCTGTCTCCCGTTGGTCCAACCATCTAAGAACCTTAAGCCATCGGGAGAACTGCTGCGTTATACAGGAGGAAGGTGTAAAGCTTGTAAAAACATCGTTCCGAAGCCGAATTGCTACCTACCGACTTTCTACAAGACAAGATCCCACCAACGTCCCCGAGTTCCTTGAACACCTACAGGATAAATTTACTAGGTTGGTGGGGACCGTACTACAAAAATATGATCAACTGAAAGTCGGGGTAGAGCTTTTCGGCCGCTTCCTCCTGCAGACGAACGAGTCGACTGAGGTGAAGTCTTTCAACACACGATACGTGATGGTGAATGGAGCGACAGACTTGGAGGAGCTGTTTGGACAGTTTACTACCATCCTGGACCGTAAATACTCTGAATTTGCGGAAAAGGACAGTGGTAAGTAATATTACAAGCGTTTAAAAAATATTAACTAACACATTTTTACATCATTTTACTTAACAATGTTTCTATTGTTACAGGGTGGACTCTTCAGCAGCTCCTACACTTAGAATTAGGGATCAATAAAATCAACCCTCTAAAGGCATCATCATACATCCCGCTGCCAAAGGAGATTGAAGCAAAGCTTGCTGTCTTAAACATTCAAAATACGGACCTGCAATGCTTCAAATGGGCAGTCTTAGTTTCCTTGCATCCGGTTCATTATACTCAACATGCAAATAGAGTCGCGAACTATATGCCTTTTGAGAACGAACTGGACTTTACAGGTATGGAATTTCCGATTAAACTTAGTGTTATATCTAAATTTGAACGTCTCAATAATATTTCAATCAATGTTTATGGCCTAGAAAAAGTCTATGACAATGGTAAAAATAGTATTGAAGTCGTGGGTCCTTTATACTTTACTACATCTCGTAAGGAGAGACATGTGAATTTGTTATTAATCAGCGATGATTATGAAAATAGCCATTACTGTTTAATAAGAAACATGTCTCGACTGATCTCAAGACAGTTATCCGCACATCAAGGTGCAAAGTATTTATGTGATGGTTGTTTGTCGTATTTTTATTCAGAGCAAAAATTAAAAGCTCATCAAGAACATGATTGCGGGCACGTTTTGGCCAATGTAACAACAACTAATTTAAAAAAGAATAAATACGGAGAAGTCCCTGAGAATATTTTGAAATTTACAAATTTTGAAAAGAAATTAAAGGTACCTTTTGTTGTTTATGCCGATTTCGAGACAATCCTTGAACCTATACCTACAGAGGAAAATGAGTTGGACCCTGATACATCCTATACCATGAGGACTCATAAACATGTACCCTATTCATTTGCATACTACATTAAATGTGATTTTGATGATGCCTATTCAAAGTACCAAAGTTATAGAGGACAGGACGCACACAAAGAATTTGTAAATCGGCTAGATGTTGATTGCAAATCAATATACAACCATTTTATGAAGGAAGTGGTGCCTATGTTACCTATGACGGCGGAACAAGAGAATGAGCATCGACAAGCAACAACCTGTCATATTTGCGAAAAACCATTTGACGTAGAAGCAAACGATAGAGTTCATGATCACGATCATTTAACGGGGCTGTATCGCGGGCCAAGTCACTCTGTATGTAATCTAAATTATAAAATTCCCAATTTTATTCCCATATTTTTCCATAATATGTCCAATTTTGATTCCCATCTGTTTGTCAAGGAATTGGCTTGCGATGAAGAAAAGTTGGACGTTATCCCCCAAAATAAGGAAAAGTATATTTCCTTTACTAAACACATCTTGGTGGATAACGTCGAAAACAAGAATGGGAAACAACGACACGTATTTTTAAAATTGCGTTTTTTGGATAGTTTTCGATTCATGGCTAGTGGGCTAGATAAATTAAGTCAAAATTTAAAATCAGAGCAATGTAAAACCGTGCGAAAATATTTCGAGGATGATAATAAATTTGAACTTATTCGACAGAAGGGTGTCTTCCCGTATAATTACGTAGATTCATTTTCAAAATTAGACGAAAACAGGTTACCATCGCATAAAGACTTTTATAACCAACTCAAAAAAGAGGACATCTCCTCCGATGATTACAAGCGTGCTTGGAAGGTATGGAATCTATTTGAATGTAAAACTTTAGGCGAATATTCTGATATTTATTTAAAATCCGACGTATTAATTTTGACAGATGTCTTTGAAAGTTTTAGAGACGTGTGCCTGGCTACTTATGGCCTTGATCCTGCGCAGTACTTTACTGCGCCGGGTCTTTCGATGGATTCCGCCCTCAAGGCCACGTCCATACAATTGGAGATATTAACCGATCTAGACATGGTACACTTCTTTAAACACGGTATTCGCGGGGGAGTCAATCAGTGTAGTATAAGAAAAGCTTTTGCGAATAATAAATTTATGCCACATTATAACGTTAACAAACCCACCTCTTACATAGCATATTTAGACGCTACAAACCTCTACGGGGCCAGCATGTCTAAATTTTTGCCAACAGGAGGCTTTAAGTTTTTAAACGAAACCGAAATTCAAAATTTGGATTATATGAATATAGCGCCTGAATCACCGACAGGATACATTTTAGAAGTCGATTTGGAATACCCGGACAGTTTGCATTATTTACATAATGAACTACCCTTTTGCCCACAATCCATTGCGCCGCCAGGGTCTAAATTCCCGAAAATAACAAAATTAATTCCAAATTTCATGAAAAAAGAGAAATATATTATTCACATTCAAAATTTACAACAAGCTTTAAATTATGGCCTTCAGCTTACAAAAATTCACCGCGCTATATCCTTTGACCAATCGCCCTGGCTTAAGAAGTACATCGATCTAAACACAGCGTTGCGAAATCAGGCCAAAAATAAATTTGAAAAAGACTTTTTTAAACTTATGAACAATGCTGTGTTTGGCAAGACAATGGAAAACGTGGAGAAACGGGTAGATGTAAAGCTCGTTACCCATTGGGAAAATATTGGTAGGAGGTTGGGGGCCGGAGCGTTAATCGCGAAACCTCATTTTAAAGATCGAACCATTTATAGCGAAAACCTGGTAGCAATCCAGATGAAAAAACAAAAAGTGGTGTATAATAAACCCATTTACGTGGGTTTTTCAATCTTGGAGATATCCAAAACCATTATGTATGACTTTTTGTACGGGTACATTAAGCCGAAATATGGCAACAGCGCGGAATTGTTATACACTGACACCGACACCCTAATTCTAAAAGTAACAACAGATAATTTTTATGATGATATGACGGCAAATTTAAGTAGATTCGATACTTCCAACTACTCACAAGATAACCCACATAATGTTCCTGTAAACCAATCTATACTTGGTAAAATGAAAGATGAGTATGCAGGAAAGATTATTTGGGATTTCTATGGAACCGGGGCGAAAGCATATTGCGTTAATGTAGAGGGAAAGTTGACTAAAAAAGCTAAAGGGGTTCCTGACTACGTCACCCAAAAAGAACTGACTCTTGACGATTATAGAGAAGCGGCTGACGTAGAAGGAACTCAGATTCATCGTAGAATGAACACGATATGTATGTCGAACTTAAAAATAAGGTAGCGCTGTCATACGCGGACGATAAGCGCTTCATTATACCCGGTTTCGAGCACACGCTTGCTTGGGGTCATAGAGATATAGTATTGTATAAGGAATCATCGGAAATTCCATAAGCTAAGACTGACCATAGCTATCTTTGTTTCAATCTTCTTGGATAGCTGATGGTTTTAGAGGGTTGTGATATTAGGCTAGGTATTTATTATATTATTATTATTATTTAATTTGTTTATTTATTGTATTATTATTATTTATTATTATTTATTGTATTAATATTTATTGTATTATTACTTATTATATACATAGATGAAAATGTTAATTTTTTGTATTAAAATGTGTATCATATATACAAATAAACACAGGATTTCTTTGTATTCAAATTTTTTGTCTTATTTTACCCCCTCTCCCTCTTCCCTACTAAGGAAAAAAAACAGATGCAAATTTTTAACATTTATTTTACAACAGTATAATATTCAATGTTTAGTTTAAACAATGTAGGTATATGTCTTGCAAATAAACGAATTAGCTTGTCAGTCCATCGAAACAAATATTTGTCTGTCATGGCATCTTCAAACTTGAGGCTTCGCTTTTCGTCATTACGATGAAACACCAAAGTGTACTGTCCAATAATCATAAAGATGTCAACCCAGTGGGTGTTGAAACAATCAAACGTACTTATGAATTCTTCAAATTCATCACTAGAAAAATAAATCTTGCCATATCCAATAGTGTCTATGATTACTTGTTTACGCTCTTTTTCTGTAGTGTTAAATATAATTGTTATGTAATCATCAACATAAATAGGAAGACAAAAATCACAAAGTCATGGTCTCAATCATTTGATAAAAAACTAAGGTGACATGTTTCGCTCTCTACGGAGCATCATCAGACCTTCATTAAAACCAATAAATGAAATAACACATTAAAAACAAGACGAGTACCATGTCATTATTAAATGATTGAGACCATGACTTTGTGATTTTTGTCTTCCTATTTATGTTGTTACTTTGGTCTCTTTGAGAAAATGGACGATTTTTTCGAATATGTAATCATCAATTTCATAAACTCTGCTTGGCTTGATCTTGCGTACAATATCATCATTACCCTGCTGACATCGAGACGAAGATTCATACACTTTATCCCAAGCGGATGATGAAGAGGAGGCCGCCATTAATAAGTATTAGAGGTTAAGTTTTAACAACTGTCTAACCAAATATTTATGATCTTCGTAACACTTGATATCTTTTTTCAGCCTACGTATTTTTCGCAGATGTTCTTGGAGTTTAACTCTAAGATCGACTGTCTTAGCCATGAGGTGGACATTAAATGACTAAATTCTCATAGAACTCTTATTAATATAAATAAAAAAACAATGCATACATTTTTAATCTTTATTTAGGTAAAAAATTATAAATATAGTCATACAAAATATAAGCATTCTTAATACTACAGCTACATACATCTAAACTATGATAAGGGCAATCAGTAATACCTCTAGATAATTTGGGTACGTTAGCACTATCTCTAATAAATTCTAAATTAATAATATATGGTAAATTATGTTCTATATCTAAAAATGTCTTTGTTAAAAATGCCTCTTTAACATGTCCCTTGAGATAAATAATGTCCGCATCTCCCAGGTCGTTGCGAATAATTGTATAAAGTTGGCTGTAGTCGGTTTCTCCATAATTGTAGTAGAGACCATGATGATTCCCATATAAAAATAATACTTGTTTTTGACAATTCTCTGACAACATGTAAAACGGCTTAGCTGGTTTAAACAGATAACTCTTCATTTGCTTCCCATCATAAATAGCCAGCTCCTTGGCGCAAAAGTCTGGGATGCAATATCCTTGAACATCTACTATAACCACCTTCATCTTGCTGGGACTAAAGAACAACTGACTACAACATGTCTCGTACTTGGCCAGTTAAAGCCTGATACTCAAGAACACGATCATGCACAATAATACAAAAGGCTCGTGAATCCGCAGAAAAGTTTTCAGAACTTTGAAATTCCAACTTGACATCAATGGTGTTGCTCTTGATGGACTCATTTTGCTTTGTGCAATCAATAACAAATAGGGCTCTGCTTGCAAAAGTAGTAAAGTCTAAAAGTGGTTCACTCTGCTGTTTTCCTAAATATGTTTTTTGAAAATCCGTATACATCTGATAAGCCTCGGTAAATTGGCGGTTTTCAAAGTTTAAGTTTAACGCTTCGTAGGGATAAACCTCTGAATTAAGATGCAACTTGACATCAGTCACCTTTAAATTGTCAAAATAAGTGCAATCGGCTTTATAGCTGTCTTTACGTTTCTTCATAAAAAATACAATAACATATCTTGCTCTCTCAGACATGGTCTTAACAGTCCAAATATCTCTCTTTGTTGTTCGTAGAGCAGGAAGCTCATGTATCTCCCAGTTTCTAAACGGAATAAATATCGATTTGTTCTTTGCAATTTCATCCAAAAGACGTAATTTAACTGCATCACTAGGATAGATGTGTTTAACTTTTAACTCGACAGTTTTTAATTTAATTTCAGCCTTCTTATCCCCACTGGACTTGTAGCAGTTGTCATCATGTCTGGCTCGAACCAGTTTAATTTTTTGTTTACCCATTAAAACATTCTTATAATCGGCAAACACTCCAAACAGCATAGAAAGGGGAATGCGAAAATTAAACTCTTTGGAGGTTTCGTCCAAGGTCTTGATTGCTACACTAGGCCAGTTCCAACCAGCAATATCTAATGCGCGGCTCTCTTGATCGTTTAGGCACAGCAAATTCTTAACTGTACAAACTATTCCAGGATCTCGAATCTTTTCAATTTCTTTACCATTCACTTCATATGATATGTTGTCAAACAAAAATGCTCCAGCATTGTTGGTTAGGTTACAATCGCCAGTCTTACCAGCTGTTGTTTCTTCCTTAAATGTTCCCTCTATGTAGAGTTGAGCTTCGCTCATATCCAAAAACACATCTTGCTGATTAATAACAATCTCAATTTCGTCATTATTATTAAATGAGGTGGTGAATGGGTGATAAGTATGCCATTCTTCGCGAATGACCGACTCATCACTCTTAACTTGATTAAATATTTGAAGTTTTTCTGACATGATGGCGATAGTGTGGGCCTATAGACTGTAAATAAGCTATATTTGAAAACGTGAGTGATCCCTTTGGCTTCTGACTGCAGACTGATTGACCAGCTGATGCGTTGGTGTTTAAATAACTTTTACTATTAAACACTAACCCCATCTCGTCTAAGTTCTAATCTGATTACAACTTCTTCACCTCTAAAATTAACTGGGTTTGATTCTTGGTCCAGTAAAGATAACGTAATGTTATATATTCTCCTCTGGTTCACTGGTAAATAAATTAAGTTTCTTGGTTCCATATTTATGCTATAACCAGGATCCACTGTTGGTGAAAATTCGTAGAGAGTGTGCGATGGATTATTTGTATAGTACGAACCGGAAATAATGTTACACTCTACTCTGATGGTAGCAACTTGTATAATTTCAACTGGTAGATCTGATTCATACAGCTGACCAGCTGTTAGAACTTGTGGTGAGAATCCCAATAACTTTGCAATGCTATCCTTTGGTTCAAAGTTTATGTGGTATACGCTCTTCAACTCACACCGTAACGTATTGTTGTTGGGTTTGAGTGATATAATAAGGTTCCGCTCTGGAGCAGTTGCCTTAGAATCAGCGAGATGTTGCTGTAAAAATTGTTCAATATCTTCCAACTCGTAGGATCCAGTTGGTATTTCCACTACTCGTTCTTCTTGTTTATTAACTTTGTAATAAAACTTGTTACGACCTTCTTCAATATTTGGGATTGTATTCCAAGTATTTAGCGAAATCAATGCTAAAGAGTAATCGTATCTCGAATCTAGTTCTATTGGAGGTACAAAATAAGATTCAAGCCGACTAGTACGACCCTTTAACGTGAACGTTTGAGACATGACTGATGCGAGACAATAACATTACTGTATTTTATAAAGTTTTATTATGATAGAGAAATGATAATGCCAAGTGGCCGCAATTTGATGTTTTATAATCCTGATATTGGTCATAGTTGAAATAAATTTTAGTTTTTTTCATATATTTGACAAATTCTTTTGGTGGTTTCAAGTTGCCAAAACTATCGAAATAAACAACTTTATCACCATTCTTCTTATAAGCTACCCAATGTGTACCGTCTCCTGTATTTCGATCCAAATTAACAACACCACACTCTGTTTTTCGGGGTGCATTCGGTAATGTATCTCGCATAAATACACCTCGAAAATTAGGTATCTTTAAGCGAGTCGCATATAATCTAATATCTTGATCGGTCAAAGGAAGTTCAGGTAGCTTTATTGGTAGTTTTTTGGCATTTTACGTAAAAACAAACCATAGCCTGTCTTGTGTTTTTTTAAATACAAGCCACTGCCCTTCTTCCCCAATGCAATAGCCTCCATTGTCTCGTTGTGTCGTTGTGATTCTTTTAGTTTGTCTTTGGCACTCTGAGCATCATTAACTGCCTTGGCAATACCAGCAGCTCCACCACTTAATGCCCCGAGCGCGCTAAGTCCAGCAAATATCGGAATAAGTGGTAGAATACCACCTTGTTTTGGTAGTGGAATTACTCGAGGAACCTTGATTCTTTTGGAGCCGCCAATTTTCTTCACTGTTACTCGTGCTGCCTTTAGTAAGTTACTTAAAGTCTTCTTTCTACCAACATTCCCCGAACCTGAATGTTTAAGTTGTTTCTTAATCGGTCTTACAACCGAAGACAAGCATACAGATCTCTTTGTCTTCTTGCTGCCAGCACCTAACTTGCGTTTGACCTTCATAGCGTTTGTTACTAGCCAATGTCTTTTCACCTAAACTAGAATCCTTGGCCTTGACACGTTCCCAAGCTTTGTTTTCTAGTACTTTATCTGCTTTATGCCTGTGTTCCAAGTCGGTGGACTTTGAGTATTCAATGTCGTGATCGCGGCAATAACTATCCAATTTATTCTTTGGTCGATCTCCTCGAGCTAATCGTTTTTGAAGCTTTGTACCAGGACCACAATATGAATAGCCAGGCAGGTGGAGTTCTACTGGTAATGTGCTTATAACGCTATTTAACACACCTGCACCCTGTGACGTTTGCATTAGTAATGAAGCCATTATAGAGTGTAGACTTATACTTATAGAGATGCGGAAAGAGAAACAGAACATTAGTATTAAAGTACATAATTTTGATATGCAGAAAAAATCGAAAAATAGGAAACATGGCCGGCTTCTACCGTCCACCATAAGAGCTTTAATATGTGGCTCAAGTAATTGTGGCAAGACCGCTGTAATGATAAGTTTATTAATTGATGAAAACGGCTTAAGATTTGAGCATGTATATGTGTATTCCAAATCACTGCAACAAGACAAGTACGAATTTCTGCGAAAGGCCTTACAGCATTCACGTCTTAGATATTTCGGCTATAGCGATAATGATGATGTTCTAGATCCTTCCAGTGCCCTGCCTCATTCTGTGTTTATATTTGACGATGTAGCCTGCGAGAAGCAAGATAAAATACGTAATTATTTCTGTATGGGGCGTCATAATGATATCGATTCATTCTACCTCTCTCAAACATACTCCAAGATTCCGAAACAGCTGGTTCGTGACAATGCTAATGTACTGATATTATTCAAACAGGATGATTTAAACCTGAAACATATCTACGATGATCATGTAAATACAGACATGTCCTTTGATACTTTTAAGCCTGTATGTTCGGAATGTTGGAAAGATAGGTATGGATTTTTAGTTATTGTTAAAGATAATGATATTAATAAGGGACGGTATCGTAGCAAGTTTAATACTTATTTATTACCCTAAGTCATAACACATCAGTCCAACACATGACGTCATTGAGTATAGACGTGTCTTAACAAATCGAATCAATAACACAACATAGCTGTTTAGCTGTTTTTAAACAGGGTTGTTTTAGCTGTTTTTAAACAGGGCTGTTTTAGCTGTTTTTAAACAGGGCTGTTTTAGCTGTTTTTAAACAGGGCTGTTTTAGCTGTTTTTTAAACAGGGCTGTTTTAGCTAATTTTAAACAGGGCTGTTTTAGCTGTTTTTAAACAGGGCTGTTTTTAAACAGGGCTGTTTTAGCTGTTTTTATCGGCGTTTTTAGCTGTTTAGCAATTATGGCTTCTTATTTGAAAAATCTCGATAAGGATGTTAAGCGAAGAATTATTCAGGCGGGTAATACCATACGAAAGAAATATTTAGCGCTAAAGTTGGAACGTGGTGAGGAGGATGATTCGCTTAATAGATTCTTAACGCCCATTACAAACCCATTAAATAAACTGGTTGAAGCATCGATTGATAAGAAAAACTCTACAAAACGTAAAATAAAAATCGAAACTTTTGATGATGTCAAACCTCCCCCCTTGAAAAAAATAGAACTAAAACCACAAGTGCAATTTCTAACTGATGAAGCACAGTATGGTGATGTTGATCATTCTGATGATGTGTTTGAAGAAGCCTTTCAAGATCCTGCAGAAACATCGTTGCAAAGTATGAAAGATGCTTTTGAAACTTCTCTTCGAAATTCGGAAGTGTTTCATAAGTTTATCGAGCAATACCCTGAGATCACTCGTGAATATGTAGAGAAATATTGGTATGACTCTCCTGAAATAGATGCAAAGGGAATAAAATACAATGTTGAAAATGATTCTTGGCAAATAGGATCAGAGCCTGTAAACTTTTTAGCAGATGGTAATATTCAAGTAGGTAGCATCAAGTATAAAGGAACTCTGGGCTTATATGACTTGTTGTTTTTAAAAGATCCTAAATTTCACACTAAAGCTGATGAACAAGAATATGGGGATATTCTTAAACGCACCGGACTATACATAAAACAAACTGGTCAGCTAAAGGGTAATAGATCTAATAAATATACATCTATTGTTAGACCGCTCTTGTCATCAACATCTAAGTTGCCTTCGCCCAATATTACAACCAGGCAAATACACACAAGATCCAAATCGGAGAGAGGAAATAAATCGGGATCATCTCTAATGCAATATAATGAAAAACCTAAGGAGTTTGTATACTACGACGATGTGAACGAGTTGGTTGAAAGATTGAAAAAGTTGGAAGCTTCTGAGGTAGTTGGCAATAATAATAACAGAAACGAAATCTTTAGTATATTACACGAATTGGAACGACTTGGAGTAATTGAATTTTATTAATACAGCGGTTTATTTATTCAACGTCATTATAGTACTAGCCATGAATAAGTTCGGACGTTCGTTACCCTCCTCATCTCAGCAAAAAATGATTCGAGTGCTACAAGCACCAAACCTAATTGCTGTTACTGGGGATGGCGATTATAATTTTTCAGATCATCGACTTTGTAACGTTAAATCGCCAACAGATGCCTCTGATGCTGTAAATAAAAAATTTGTAGATGATTTGGTGGCTTCCCTCTCAGCGAAAATACAGCTAGCTGCTAATGATTATATCACGCAGAAGCTTGACGAGTTTGATGTTAATATAAGGAAGCAAGTGGGCGAGGGTATGGCTTACTGGCTTGATAAACTTGACATTGGTTTTAAGAACTATGTAGATACTGCCGTTAATAATGCTATTAATCTCATTGACAAAGATGTGAAAACTATTAAAAAATAATGTATTGAATTTGGGCAAGCGCATTGATTTGTTAAAGTAATCCTATAAATATACCTGTTCTGTAAAAATTATTTATTATGTTTGAAAAAATGGCAAAGAGCATTACCAAAGCGAGGGAGCAGGTTGATAATGAGTTACATAGGCCAGCTAGAACTAAATTTAAACGTCGTAGATTTCTACAGTATGGATTAGATGATACTTTTGCATCCGATCTTGCGCAACTCGATCAGTATGCTCGAGAGAACCGCGGATTTAAGTACATATTGGTTGTAATTGACTGTTTTTCGAAATTTTTGTGGACACGCCCTCTCAAGTCCAAAACTGCTCAGAATGTAACTACTGCTATGGAACATATACTTAAACATTCAAAGAGAATACCGAAAAAATTAGTCACCGATAATGGGAAAGAATATTATAACTCTAATTTTCAGAATCTTTTGAAGAAACATAATATACATCATTATAGCACCTTTAGCATTTTAAAGGCTTCCATTGCCGAACGTGTAATTCGAACAATAAAGGAAAAGTTGTTTAAGTTGTTTACCTTGAATGGCAATCATAAATGGATCGACTTGTTGGAACAAGTTACAGATACTTATAATAATACAAAGCATCGCACTATTGGTATGAAGCCTAAAGATGTGGCTAAAAACAATGAGTCAGAATTATTAAATTCTGTTTATAATAATCTCAAGGTTGTAGGGAAACAGAAATTTAAAGTCGGTGATGTTGTTCGTATAAGTAAAGCTAAGCATGTTTTTGAAAAAGGATAGGTACCTAACTGGACTACTGAGCTGTTTAAAATTATCAAAGTACAGATTACCAATCCAACGACGTATTTAATAGAAGATATGCAAGGGCACCCTATAAGTGGTGGTTTCTACGAATACGAATTGCAAAAGACGAAACAACCTGATGTGTTTCTTATAGAACAAATTTTACGCAAAAAAGGCAAGAAAATGTATGTCAAATGGCTTGGTTTTGATAAATCTCACAACAGTTGGGTTGATATGTCCAAGGATGTGGTTTAAATTTATTCATGTCACGTGTTTTTAGAATAAACAGGTTTCAACAGGTTTGTTTGTTCTCGTTACTGATTGGTTAAATATATCTATAAATACCGTTTTTCCCTCGGTTGTTTCTTCAGTTACAAATCAACAAGCATAGTATGTCGTCTAAAGTGACTAAAAAGCGTGGGTTTGTTCTCTCATCGGAGGCGGTAATGAGTACCATCACCGCAGAAGCTCTTGCAACAGATGTATCTGTTGTGCTGTTGAAAAAGTTTGATAACTACATAGATTGGGTCCAAGTTATAAATTGTGAGAGGTTAAATGAAGCATCAACGTTTCTTCCTGCGTTTCTACACTTTATCAGCAAGGTGAAATTGGTGAAACCATGGTTGAACAGAAAGCTTAAACATCATACAAAAAAAGATCAATTACTCAAGTGTTTTCAAGGACCACTTCAATTTTCATTAGAAGAGAATAATGATGATAGTCAAACCACATCTATACCCACTTATCTCTTCATGTATGGCCGTCGTTATAAACGAGATGAGTTATTACACGATACTCTGTACATTGAAATAATTTTTGCTGCTTACCTATCACTTCGAATAAAAGATGCATCAAGACGAAAAAAAGTGTTGTATCTAGCAGTACATCCTAAATTTAAAAAAATCTTAAATTATTTGCAAAATACCGATGTAAAAGTTTATATTTCTGATGTTGTCTGTACTTGGAAGTTTGAAGAATCATATATTGGAGGAATTTTATCCATTTGTATAACGGAAATACCTGGAGATAATACGGCAAAGTTGGAAGGGCTCCACTTGTACTATTTACTTGAGCACAAATATTTACCCATATGGGCTAACAATGCTTTTCTATTAGCAAGTCAAGCTTATGCAAAAGAAAGACGAGATCTGTGTGATGCACCATCCTCCAACTGTAGCATCTGTCTATTGCACAAGTCGTTATTTGTTGATAAGCGTATCAAATATAGTGATTACGAGGACGTTCATTTCCGAGAAAAATGTTTTTATAATCTGACATTTCGTGGATACTGGGATATGCTTAGTATGCTAAAACCGCTGGGTACATGGTTACAAACACAATTATTACAGTCTAATATCCTCCCAACCCAATTTCAAACTGTAGAAATTACAACACAGAAAATTATAGAAGTCGAGGGCATGATTCCACATTTACATGGATGTATTAAACTATTTGAAAGCATCGATGGAGAATGGAGTATTGTGCTTGATGTTAAAAATACAAATTCATCACCTAATTACGGTACCCCAGAATTGCTTAATCAAACATTTGAATAAAAACAACGTCTCTTGTGCAATCTCATCATTTGAGAACATTATGCCGTTTTGTTACGTCTGCAGCAGCGAAGTCGTATCGCTTAGCAGCCATAATCGTACGACAAAACACAAACAGAATTGTTGTGTGGACTTTGACTCTGATGTAAAACTTGTTCAAACAGCTTTTAAGAACCGGCTTGTTACTTATCATGTATCCGGTGATTCACACTCGACCGATGGCAAGCTTTATTTAGAATCATTGAAAGATAAAATTATTTCATTGTTAAAACAGGTTTTGAATTCAAATCAAAAAATAAAAGTCAATATGGAGCTATATGGCCGTTATCTGTTGAGTTCAACAAAAGAACAGGAAACCAAATCTTTTAACTCCAAGTATAGTGTTATTGATCAACACACTAATTTGGAAGATTTTTATACTCTTTATCAAAATATTTTATTAACCAAAGCTTCAGAATTTAGGGAGGTGGGTAGCGGTTGGGCCTTGTCTAAGCTACTGTTTCTAGAACTCAACATAAATAAATTCAATCGAGCAGTGGGGGGTATAATATAAACAGCTTTATGTTTGTCAAACCCAGTTTAATTCCAATCATGTTTGACGATAGTTGTCTTTCTGACTACTCTGCAGACTTTAGTGAAATGGTTGAAGATGATGATGATACCTCTCGAAGTTCGACTCCGTATTGGAAGTATCTCGATAGTATGATTTTAAGAAGCAAGGAAGAAATTAGAAGTGAAAAGAAGTTTTTAAATGAAGTGTGTTATCTTGCTGGCCATTTCAAGGTAGTGGTAGGACTCAGTGTCGCCAGAGGAATGCTGCCAAGTGTAAAGTTAACAAATACACTTTTAAATCTACCTGAAGAACAAGTTTCAATCTCTCTGGCTAACTTTGACTGGTATGAATTTCTCAAAATGGCTTCCAAGATGCTTGAAGATAATGGATCCGGCGAAACCGTAGCAACCTCCGTATCTGAAACTGAAAATTTTACCATGTCCACAGCAGTTCTGTTGGGAGAAAAAATAATTAATATTAAATGTGATAATGTTACATTATGTTTTTGCTGTAAAGACATGCATGATATTTTATGTATTAAACATTTAGTTAATTATAGGTTAGAATTAGTAAAAAACTTAGACTTTAGAACCGCTTATGATGATTTATTGAGATATGCTTGTTATTATGTTAATATAGATAACACCATTATTGATGTTGTTAAAAGTATTTGTAATTTAAACATGTCTGAACAGAATTATTATATTTTAGAGTTATTGCATTATAATCCGCAGAAGGTGATGGATGATTTTGATAAAATATATATGTGTACTGATGTTTAATAAATGAATAAATAAACAATTTCATGTTTTATTTCTTAGTATAGTTACAACTCTCTAGATAGAAACATGTACCTAATGGATAGTGTAGATCGTCTAGATTGCGGTGATGATGGCCTTGGGCTGATTCGAAATTTTGAAGACAGATTAATCACATTTACTGGGTGGCGCAATAAAGTTAATCCAGAAGCCCTAGCATATGCAGGTTTTTATTTTACACAACATTCTGATGTGGTTAAATGTGCTTTTTGCCACTGCGAATTTGATAATTGGAAAGAAGGAGACGATCCTCTAGCAGATCATTACAAGTACGCTAAACACTGTAAATTGGCAAATATGTTATGGAAGTGCAGACAACTTAAAGCAAATAAACCGTTCAGACCTGTTAAGGAGAAAAAGATGCAAAAACTAGAACCATCCTGCTATAAACGAAGTGGTTTTTACTTAATAGTTTTACTGATAATATTTATAACGGGTCTGTTTAATAGTTATGAAGCTATAAGTATCTTTAAGAAGAAAATTTAACTCATTTATATTCCAACCATGGCTGCGTTAAGTTCATCATATGTACTCCTGGTGACGCTGGTGCAAAATGTGTTTTACGTGTACACTCCTTTTAACGTTCGGAACGTGTCAGTAATGATTGAAACCAATGACTTTCCATCTAATAATACATGGTTAAAGATGCCTTTTGAGATGATTGATAAGAAAATTACTCCTGCCTCTTACATAACAGTCCCATCAGCAGCTAACGAACTGTTTCGCAATAAGGTTAAGCTCTTGTTCCGAGATCACACTATTGGCGAGACAGATTGGAAGACTTTAATCAGCGTATACAAGAACACCACTTTCCCCCAATGTGACAACTTTACATCAACCGAGGATTTAGATGACTCATCCAGCAATTATAGTTTAATTGTATTTATAGCTGTAACCTGCTTCTTATTGCTAGCAATTAATTTATATAGAATTACTAAAACTCTGTATGTAATATGGCTAAATAAATAATTATTTTATTACTTGAGTGTTTTATTTCGCTAAATAATAGTTAATTGATTCCTGGTACAAGATGAATATTATGCTGCTAGGAAATAAAGATGACGCAATCTTAACAACATATCAACAGTACCGTATTATACGAGGTATATAAATATAATTAATATACGAGGTATATTCCTACTAAGAAATAAACATTACCAATGCTTTGCATGACTTTATAATGTTAAGTGCCAATGTCCTAATGGTTTAATACATCTAGCTCTGTTATTAGTTGAGATATTTAAAAAATTCCTTCACTGTTAGATAGGTTCTATATTCCTCTGCCTGCAACCAGAATTTCAGCACTCCACTGATAGGCATAAGGGCACTAATCGCAAAAAACTATATCTTCCAAACCAGTTGACCGATCGCTTTCGGGTTTTCTTTAAACGACTTATTACGTCACCCTGAACCTGACCCACGTATTAATTTTTAATTTTGACATTTGACAAGTCACAGGTGACCTTGACATATCTTAATTGACAGGTGACAGCCGCCATCTTTCTCTAACCATAATATGACGTCATCATAAACCTGTCTCTAATAAGGAATATTATTGCCCAAGTAGCTAACGCCCAAGTAGCTAATGCCAACGTAGCTAGCGCTCAAGTAGTTAATGTCCAAATAGCTCACGCCCAAGAGTGTGACATGACAGATGACGTATGATATATGACACGCGCCTGCGCACTGCCTGGGCATGCGCAGAAGGGACCTGAGCAAATTGGCGTGAAACTCTCTATCTTTCCCTACTAGCAACGGTTGGATCATTTGTTGGAACTGGTCGCTAATTGGAAATATAGGAATGAAATAGGGTATTTTGAAATTTAAGTTGCATATGCTGTGAGCTGCACCTCGAAATTCACCAGTTAAATGATCATGATCTCTTACTTTCTCATTTTCTTTAACTTTTTCATTACATATATGACAATTAGTGCTATTTTTATATGTTAATTTCTGTTCGCTTGATAAGGAAGACATTTTTACTATCGGTTTAAGATAATTGTTATAGATTCTATGTACATGTTCTTCAATTCGTTTACAAAATTCCTCAGCAGCATCTAAACCAAAATATGTATCTATCATCGATAAAGAATCATCATATGAACATTTAATGAAATATGAGAAGGCGTATGGTTCGTGTTTAAACGTATTTCGTGTATATGAATCTAAATCGTTTTGTGGTTGTTCAAATTGTAATGGTTTCAAAAAACATTCAAAGTCGGCATAAATTACAAAAGGAACTTTAAGCTGTCTTTGAAAATTTTCAAACTGTAAAATATTTTCCGGTATGCATTGACCATACTTATTAATTTTGATTTCATTGGTAGGAACGGTAAGGTATACACATGATTACAATCATTTTTTTGATGAATTTCTAGTTTTTGCAATGAAGTAAAATAAATTAAACATCCATCACAAAAGTATTTTTTAAAGTGACTTTTATTAATTTGAGATCCTAACAATTTCGACATATTCTTAATCCAACAATAATGATTATTTTCTCCATCACTTATCAACAACAAATTTACATGTGTGTGAAGTTTTTTAGTAGTATAATGAAGAGGACCAACTACTTCATATTTTACTTCACTATTTTCATAAATACTCTCTAAGCCGTAAACATTCACAGATATCTGATTAAGCGATTCAAATTTTTCTATATCTTTTAACTTCACAGGAAACTCTATTCCTTCGAAATTTAAATAGTTAAGAAAGTTTGGATATGAATTTGTTATATCAGAATGTATCTCTGCAGGAAATAATGCACTTATAACACTCCAACCGAAACAATATGAATCATTATTCTTTACATTAATTACCCCCCTTTTATTTGCAATATCTTTTGGTAAAGAAATATGATGATGATGCTCTGATTGGATTATATTTATTAATATTAAGTTCTAAATGCAATATTTTTTCTAACGCCCAACCTGATCCATTTTCAGCAAATATTGACACTTTTTCTTTTATTTCTGATAAAAATTGGTTATAAATATCGTTTAAATCTGTTGTTGGTGTTAAAATCTTATTTTTAGTATTAAATGATTTAGTTTCTAATGTCTCTTTTGTTTGTAAAATATAGTGTCCAAATAACTCAACATTAATCTTAATACATCTATTTTTAACTAATTGTTCGGAAATTAAACTTACAAACGATGGTTTAACTTCCTCAAAAAAGACATCAATGTCTACACACTTTTTGTCTGGAAGAATCATGTAGGATATAATTCTGTTCTTGAACGCCGAAGTTATGATTTTCACATTATGATTACTTAGAACAGCACCTTTATGAAAGTTTGTTCGTAAATGTGCACTGAGTTTATTTTTAAAATACCACGTCACAGTCTTTACAACGCGTTAAGGTAATTTTAGGTAAAGGGGGATGTACTACACTTTGTTTTTGAGTTTCCGTTTTAAGTTTTTTTGTTGCTGGATTACATAGTTGAGATTTAGCTTTTCTTTTAACACTAGATGGTCTAGAAGGACATGATTCTTTTTTGTGTCTATAAACGTTTGATTGATGTTTAAAAAATTTTTTACAATCACTGCACTGATACATCTTGAATAATAAAAACACTTACTTATTCTTCCGCAATTAGATTTCTTTCTCTCATTACATGTAACCAAACATATGATTCCAATGCTAAATTTATTACCTTTATATGATCATTAAAATATTTAGATTTAACTGATCCTATAAGAACTATATCACACAAATTTATACCTTCTTCAATCCACCTAATTAAATTATTATCACGACACTGTAATTGTAAGAGCTTATAATTCGAGTTAACGAATACGTTTCTAATTTCCAACACTTTTGTTCTATGATTAGGTTTTAACATTGTCTGGTTACCTTCTATTAAAATTCACACACACACACACACATTCATGGATGATTTCACTGGTCTTAGTTAACAATACTGTATACAATCACTTGATTTATTAACTTTTGCAAACGAGACAACGATAAAATACTAAAGCTTGTTTGAGTAATTCGGATTTGGATATAAAACTGATTGTGGAATTAGTCGTAACACTTTAAATAGTGCTAAAGAGTGGCGGGAAGGTTTGCTAGTGTAAAGGAGTGGGGATAGTAGAAGGGAGAGGAGTGGGAGGATAGTGTGAGATGGTATTTACACACTACTAGTAATAAAAATGTTGGAATGTTTAAAACTATTTATTTTCAAAAAATATATACATTAATTTCTATTAAATATAGGGAGAAGTCGTCGTTGATCCATCATCGCTTGGTGTTGGTCTCTAACTGCCCGATCTCTTCGATTTAGGACGTCTAGGAAATCATTACAATTAGCGACCAGTTCCAACAAATGATCCAACCATTGCTCGACTTCTCCACGTGTGACGTTAATTTCATCCAAGGTAAAATCTCTCTCTGCTACTAGAATCGCCTGCTGCTCAAAATCTCGTTGCTGTGCATCGTCTAACATTTCTATGTCGTTCATTATTAGTTCCTCGTACCCTTCCAGTAACCCGTTAACTTGGATTGCATCGTCTGGATGCGGTAAACCACCGTCTTCTGGCATTCCACCAACTTGGATTGCAACGTCGGGAAACTCATTGACATCGTTGGCTTGTGGTAAGTCATTGTGTTGAATCACATCGTCGGGAAACCCATTGACATTGTTGGCTTGTGGTAAGTCATTGTGTTGAATCACATCGTCGGGAAACCCATTGACATCGTTGGCTTGTGGTAAGTCATTGTGTTGAATCACATCGTCGGGAAACCCATTGACATTGTTGGCTTGTGGTAAGTCGTTGTGTTGAATCACATCGTCTGGAAACCCATTTACATACAAATCGTCGTTGGCTTGTGGTAAGTCATTACGTTGGATCACGTCGTCGAGTTCTGGTAATCTGTTGTCTTGGAAAGCTGAACCGTCGTTTAGGAGGTTTTCCAGAGCTTCCTCCAACTCGTCCCTTGCAGGATGAATGACAATGTCTTCAATTATATTGACCCTTGCTAATCTTGCCATTTCGGTAATTTTTGGTTTTGAATACATTATTTTTTTAACTTGTACTTGTTACTATAGGATTGTGAATGATTATATTATCACTGCGAACCGAAGATACTTTATACTAACAAAATCACATTAAAAATGTAAATTAACAAGTTTTTTGCCGTTTGATTTATTATCATGATTTTGAATGTACTAAATTCAAGCTATTCGGTACCAAAATGGTTCTGTTTTTACTAAAAATCCACTTTAACGTTTAATAACTTTTATACGGTTCACCCTGTATACTTGAAATTTTTATACAACATATACCCACTATCCGAAATTATTACCAGACAGTTTCGTTGGTTCAACTCTGATTGATTTTTAACAAAAAATTCATAACCTCGAGAATTCAAATCGTTTAATTACTTTTAAACGGGTTACCCTGTATACTTGAAATTTTTATATAACATATACCCACTATCCGAAATTATTATCAGAAAGTTTTATGACTTAATCTCTAACAGTTTTTAACAAAAAAATCAAAACCTCCAAACAAAACATTTAATCAAAATAATTATAGTTCAAAAAACTGTTAAAGTCAGATAAAAACATTTAATTAATTTATTTAATTAATCGAAAAATATAATAAAAATTATCATGTTTCATTTAAAAAACGAAAGTTGACATCTACTTCCGATATAACCGGAAGTATTTTGAAGTTTAAAATTATCTTAAAATATGTATATTTATATCATACACTCAAATACCAAATTTCATTTCTCTATTGTAAAAAAAAATACCCTTATCTACGAATACATTTTATAGCCCCGGTATAAACAGTTGAAAGCCAGTTTCAAATCTGACGACCTCGTTTAAACATCGAGAATTCGGTCATCGGCTAAACTTGTTAGTTGGGTGACATTTTAACTTTGATTCACAATTACCGAAACCTTTCCAAATATGTTAGTTTGTAAAAGTGAAAAAAATTACATTGGATAGATAACTGAATTTAATGTAAGTAATAAAATGTTTAATTGTTTATTTAGCAATATTGTTTTTACTGAACACGAGATCTGATTTTTTGTTATTATAAGGTGTAACAATTAATTTACTAAGGGGATCTTATAGACAAAACTTGATATTATTTTTATTTAGGGTTGTTAGTTAATTTGCTAAAAAATTGTACAACGTGTTCACAATCTGTTGGTCATAAAAATCAACTTCCTATTTGTAATTACGATATAATAATTTATGTGTGCATTGACATTTGGCGTGTTTTTTAAGTTTTACAAATAATTCGTTATTGGTCCATAGATTTTTTGAAATTTTTAAAATAATCTGTGTCAATCGTCGTATTGTCTGTTTTTAAGTGTTACAAATTATCTATTTTAACCGCTTTTTGACCTAATGATATTTTTGGTCTGCTTTTTAAGTATTACAAATAATCCGTTATCGACCCTAGAAACTTTCAAAAAACATCTATGTTAATCTAATCTATGGTTTGAAAATAATCTGTCAATCGTATTTACTTTTTTTAAATCGATAGTTATTACCCTAATATATGTATAAGTACCACTGTTTAAGATGTACTTGAATTATAGGGTGAAAAGAGGAATGTATATCCACATGTGTTGGAGGGTGTCATACCAGGTTCAGTCAATTGGAACTGTAGTCATTTTAATTTTTTCAAATTTAAATATGTATTTAATTGGTGGTATGGGGATATATATCCATAGATATGAAATATATTTTTGTTTTATGTTTAAGGGTGTGGGGATAGTGGCGGGGGTGAGAGTGGGGGGATAGTGGCGGGGGTGAGAGTGGGGGGATGTATATCCATTGGATATATCCATGTCTAGCTTGCCTATAACTTATCTACTTTAGAAGTCATTTTTGAGCAAAATTTACTAAACTCGATGTATGAATGGTAGAAGTAAACTGAGTTATCGGATTTTGGGTTCAAGTTTTTATACAAAACAGATGTCCTTCACTTATGACCTTTCTTTTTTGAGTGATCTTTATCTAATACCAAGTGGATGGGCATCTTTGTCTGACTCTTCTCAAGGTTATCAAATCGATGTTCAAGAGCTGCCAGAAGCTTATTATTTTTTTCTTCAAAATCTTTTTGCTTTCTATCAAAAAGCCCAAAGAAATCTTTATTGATTATATCAAAAAGCTGTTTTCGTGATTTGTACAGTTCTTCAAAAACATATACTCGAGTTGCTGCATCATTATCTTTAGTTGGTTGAGCAACATTTGATAAACATTTTCCTTCGATATCATATTGTCCGTCAGAGGTCAGTTTAAACCCATTACCTGGTATACCGCGGAGTAGTTGAACTTTTTCATTCACTCTTTGACGACCAAATTTGTCCATTGTGTTGTTAACACGACCCATTTTTATTTTCAACTAAGTCATTTTTTCTTATGTTATCCGCTTATATATGTTGAGAAAAAACAAACAATAATTTTGCTACATACAATTTATTTACAATTTTATATTTTTAAACATTACAATAAATTGGTTAAAAACATTTGGGGCACCAATCATTGATTACTATTACATTACTACCACCGCCACCACAACACGCATACGATAAAATGTATTCTTTGTCTTTTTCATCTTCTTCGTCTTCTTTGGTTTCTTCTTCTTCTTTTCTTCCTCCAAAACTAGAATCTTCATCCTCGTCGCCGTCGTCGTCGGTGTCGTCATCGGCGATTAAACCATAATTTAGTAATATTTCTTTGGAAATATGTGGTATTTTGATAAAGAACTCTTCCAGTCGTTCAAGGTACATACCGGAACAAATTTCATCTAAACCAATGGACCCATATAGGAATTGTTCGCAACGATGAGCTCCAACTCGAAAACGAATTGCATCCATCATGTTTTTTTTGTACTCCGTTAAACTCAAACCCAAACCGGGTTTGTCATGTGTTGAGTCATCTAGAGCATCTTGAGCCATTTTTTGTAATTTCAACGATAGTTCAGTAAAATATGCATCTTGGGCAACTCTGACCGTATCTTTATCGTCACACATCTTAAATAGATAATATTTTAAGCGATTGTGGAGGTGCTTCCCTACAAGTGTACAACTATTTTTTTACATATTCAAGCAATAAGTAGGGGAGACTGGGGCACATTTGAACACGGGGCGGCACATTTGAACACGGGGCACATTTGAACTTTTAGTTTTTAGCAACTCTCATTAAATATTTCAGTAAATTAATTTTAATACAGGTGGCAACACTGCTGAAAGCGTACGTGACCATTTGCTCAGTCGAGATCAGACTTGTTAGTACGCTGCCACACGCAAGAAAATGTTAACGTGTTAAAACGGTAAATTAATTTTGGGTTATATTTTCTGCTGTTGTGTCTGTATTATTTTTCCAAAGTGAATAAGTGGTATATTATTTGAAAGAGGTAAGTTTTAGTTAATATAAGGTCAAGTGGGGTAAGAGCATTTTTGGGGTAAGTGCGTATATGCCACCAAACAAATGATACACCTTGTTCTGGGTCCAGCAGGCAACTTTACCCGTTCAAGCGTCCTCTAATTTTGGCAATTAAATATAGGGGGAGTTGTAAACGTCATGTTTGAAATATAATTAACTGTCACTTATGTTTCCATTGAAAATTGATGCCTGTGTAGAAAGTACGAGTACTGGTAATCTACAGTCATCGAAGTTATAAGACAAAGTTTTGAACTTAATACTGGTAAGTTATATTATTTAAATGTGTAGTTACTACTACAAATATGTATTTTTGTTGAAAACTTTAATATAATTGCAAATGGCTGATAGGACGCTGTTGCCCCAAGAAAAATCGGTTATGGGGCAAGTGCATCTTAAAAATACGCGGCAAGTGCGTACAAACGCAATCTATCTAATCTATCTAATCTAATCTAAATATATAACATTCCAAAAACTACCATTGTCGACCATTTAAAAGGGCGAAGAGGACAGAAGTCAAGTTCAGGCGGAAGAGCTACAGCACTATCCGTAGAAACTGAGAGCAAACTAGCGGCATATCTAAAAACAATGCAAAAATCTGGCTTTGGACTTAGTAGGAAAGAAGTTCTTAACTTGGTGGGAGAATATGTTAATGCTAATAATATAAAAACCCCATTTAAGAATGGTGTACCTTCTGAAGATTGGTTCCTAAGGTTTAAAAAAAGCCAAAATTTGTCCCTCCGAAAACCGCAATCTGTGGAATTTTTAAGGCGGAAGAGTTGTGATCCTTTTATACTAGGAAAATATTTTGAAATACTTTCGAACACGCTAAGTGAATTGGGCCTCCAAAATAAACCTGATCAAATTTGGAATCTGGACGAATCCGGATTTTCTAATGATCCTTCTAAAACCAAAACTGTCGGCCCAAAAGGACTGCCAACAACCAGAACGACTAGCTCATCTGGAAGAGAAAATACAACGGTTTTATTGGCTTGTAGTGCTGCAGGTTCAAAGGCTCCACCACTAATAATTTATAAAGGAAAAAATATTTGGTCTGATTGGTATGCACCAGAAGGTTGTGGTTTCCCAGATACAGTTTATGCTGCCAGTTGCAACGGATGGATGGAAAGGTCAATCTTTGTAAATTATTTTGAAAAGTGTTTTTTGAAAGTTGCTGCACCTTCTGTAGAAAAACCGGTCTTGCTGATCTATGACGGACATTCTACACATGTAGGTTTAAAATTGATCGAGTTAGCTACAGCGAATCACGTGACGATTATAAAATTACCTCCACATTCAAGCCACCTCTTGCAGCCATTGGATTTAAGTGTGTTTAAAAGTTTAAAAACTACTTGGGACCAATTTCTTTGCAAATGGCAACGACAACATCCCGGCCAAAAATTACCACGAAAAATATTCGCAAAAACTCTGGGTGAAATTTGGTTAAACACTGATCCCACTATAATAATAAATGGGTTTAGAAAAGGAGGGATAGCCCCATTTAATCGAAACATAATTCCAGAAGAAAATTTTGAACTTGCGGCACTAAACAGATGGAAAAATCATAATAATGAATTAGCGCAGACTAATGATGTTCATCCTTCCACTTCGTCAAATTTACAATCTGGCTCTCCAGGACCCTCTTCGGATACCGGAACTAGCATTACCAAAAAGAAGACCGAGTTAGATAAAGAATCAACTAGCTTTGAAGAGCTTCTACTGAAAAGTATAAAAGGAAATCCTCTAGAAAAAAATTCAAGAAAAAGAGTTACTGAGGGTGCCACTGTTCTAACGTCCAAAGAGGCGATAGATTTAATTAAAATAAAGGAAACTGAGAAACAACAAAAGTTGAATAAAGTTAAGTCTAAAAAATTACCCATCACCAAGAAAAAGTTAGAGAGTCTAGAAGAATCGACAGACAGCGAGTACAGCACTCAAGAAAGTGATTATGAAAATTTGGAAGACATAGTAGAGAGGGAAGTGGATGAGCAAAACCATTTGGAAGAAATATCTCGAGATATTTCCACGAGAAAAATAGATGACTGGATTTTAACAAAATTTCCTGGAAAAAAGATTATTAAATACTTTGTCGGTCAAATTCGAAATGACAAAGATTCAAATTTTGAATTGCTGATAAAGTTTGTTCGAAAACAGTCAGAAAATGAAAAGAACACAATATTTTATTATCCAACTGTTGAAGACTTATCTGAAATTACGGAAGATCAAGTCGTTTCAATTTTGCCTGAACCACGTTTAGGACGGCGAGGGGAAATTATATTTGACGTAACCTTCGCTAATTACAACCTTCAGTAAAAAATTTTTCTATGTTTTAGAAACAATAAATGTGTTTTGTTTTTGTTAAAATAATTATTAGAATCCTAAATTAATTTGTTTCTGCTTTTTGGTGCGAGTCCTTGAGATATATATTTTTCTAATAAAAAGATTTTGTAAATATCCTGCTCTTTATTTTCTTGCTTTTTTAAATATAAAAAGTTGCTGCTCCCATGTTTTTAAAGATAGTTATGTGCTCCAAAAACAAAAACGTTCTTAATACTTTCAATTATGCGCTCTAACCCCGCACACATTCTAAGGCCATTAAATTTAAAATTACAACCAATGAACGCACTTGCCCCAGAATCGGGGGTTAGTGCGTCCACTGGTCATGACCAAAAATTATTTGAGGTATTTTAGTCTATTTAGGAAATATTTGATTTTTGCTTACAAAAATGCATAAAGTATAGATCCAAGTATGTCTCTAAGGTAAAACATCCTGATCTATCAAAAAATAAAATCTGTAGCCATTTTTAAGTTTCACTTTTGTTATTTTTATATCGCACTTACCCCACTTGACCTTATTTGCTTTTATGGTTCTGATTCTTGGTTATGTCGAAAATAATAGTTTACCCAAAAATAGCACACTGGGGCACATTTGAACTAAAGAACTGGGGCACTTTTGAACTGGGGAACATTTCAACAAACCCAAAACTATTTTCGTTGTTTATTTTTCAGATGGTACGAAACTATAAAAAGAAAAAAGGAGATCCTGTGTACACTGAAGAAGACATACAAGCTGCTATACATGCTGTACGGGAGCAAAGAATGACTTTACGAGAAGCGGCAGCAAATTATGGAATGTCGCATACTGCTTTATTCTATCGCATTAAAAAGGTCAGTGTGAATGATGATGGAACTGTATTGTCTTCTGTCAGGCATGCTTTTCATTCTAAATATTCGAGCCAGCAAGTGTTCTCCAAGGATCAAGAATCAGCATTAGTTGAATATGCCATCAACTCATCAAAAATGTGTTATGGTCTTACCTATAAGCAAATCAAAGTCCTTGCCTATGATTATGCTACACAATTAACATTGAAAATTCCTGATAGTTGGAATAAAATTAAATCAGCTGGGGATGACTGGCTTTACAGTTTCATAAAGCGACATAAAGAACTTGCGATTCGCAAGTCAGAAAATACTTCCCTCTCGCGGTTAACTTCATTTAATAGAACTAACGTGGAAGGATTTTTTGATAACTAGGAGAGGGCCCTCCAATCCAAGTCGTTTACAGCAGCTCAGATATTTAATCTTGATGAGACTGGGGTTGCGACCGTTATGCAAGCGCCCAATGTTGTTGCTCCCAGGGGCGTTAAGCAAGTCGGCCAAGCCGTCTCCGCCGAAAGAGGACAATCTATAACCTTATGTATGATTATAAATGCTTCTGGAAACGCATTGCCTCCAGTATTTATATACCCTCGGGCAAGAGTCAATGATACGATGGTTGAAAACGGTCCTCCAGGAAGCCTTATCTTAGCCAACAGTCCTAGGAGTCACTGGATGACCCAGACCCTTTTCTTGGATGTCCTCAAGCATATTGTGCGTCAGACCAAGTGCAGCCAAAATGACCCTATCCTCATTCTTATGGATAACCATGAAAGCCATTGCTCTCTTGAAGCAGTGCAATATGCTCGCGACAATGGCATAACATTTGTTACGTTTCCACTCCATTGCTCCCACAAACTCCAGCCTCTTGACGTTGGAGTTTTGGGCCCATTTAAAACCAAGACCAAAATAGCCCAAAATGATTGGTTAATCAGCAATCCAAGCAAGACAATTTCCATACATACATTGCCATCTTTAGTAAATATTGCCTTTAACGCTTCTTTCACAAGGTCAAACATTATCTCATCTTTTAGCAAGACCGGCTTATGGCCCCTAAATCGTCTAGCTTTCAGCGATGAGCACTTTATGAGTGCATACGTGACTGATCGGGATCTTCCAGATGACAATGTGTCAGATACATCCTTGCCATGTGTTGCTTCAATCAGTGCTATCACACCTGGATGCAGCAAAGATAGTGATCCGATGCTATCAAAAACCAATGCTGATCTTAAGCCTATTGTGATGTTGTCGCCGCAGGATATTCGGCCATATCCAAAAGCTGGTCCTAGATCTGCATCGGCAAAAGGTAGAAAAAAAGGGAAATCGCGCATTCTGACTGAAACACCTGAAAAGACAAGACTTGAGGAAGAGAGAAACAAAAGACAGGCAAAGAAAAGAAAACCTACAAAACTTGAACAAGAGAAAATTAAGAAAGTTAAGAAAAACGTATATAAAACATTCTGCGATGATATTGAATCTGATGAGTCAGATACTTCATCTGATAGCATGTCACTTCATGATGAATCCTCAGATGACTTGGAAACATTTAGCGATCTGGACAGTCAAGACTTGGATACAAGAAGTTTAAATATAAATGATTTCATTCTTGTGTCATTTGCTCCAAAAAAGTCTCGGTTATTGTTTGTAGGGCAGATTGAAGATAAATTGGAAGAAGGCTTATTCAGAGTTAAATTTATGAGGAAGAGAGATGAAACGTGGAAATTTTACTTTCCAGAAAAAGATGACATCAGCGAGATAAACGGAGAAGACATAAAGTTAAAGCTGCCTACCCCAAATATAACAGGAGGAACAGCGAGATCCGCCTCTGTCTTATCTTTTCCTGCAGATCTTTCGACTATTAGAGATAAAATAATGTAACTTAATATATTTTATATAAAACTTTTAGTTCTCTTTTTACCTTATTTATATTTAAGTTTAAGTCATAAATGAATGAAAATCTCCTATATTTTAACTTGTTCAAAGCTGCCCCAGGGATGTTCAAATCTACCCCGACTCATTGGTGCATTTGACCAACTGTAAGCTTTTAAGAAAAAAATGTTTTCACTAATATATAGTATTTATTCTTGTAACTTGTTATTATGTTTTTACTCTTAATTAGTAATAAAATATAAAAAAAAATTAAAAACATAAAATAAAACAATGAAAATGTGTTTTTTTGCAAATAATGAGTTTTGGTTCAAATGTACCCCAGTCTCCCCTACTTAACTAATATGATAAACAATATAAAAAAAAATTAAAAAAGAAAAAAGTTTATTCCAAAGACCCAAAATTAATGAATGCTCATGCATTACCCCCAGCAGTAACATTTGAACTTAGCCCCAAATATGTTAAAGTATATTTATTATCAGACATATTTATGCCCTCTATAATATCCTCAGTAAAAGTTTCAGCTACACGTTTTGGTAAAAATGTTTGAAATATCATATTGTTTAGCGAATCAAATAGTGTGACAACAATAGTTTAACCAAAGCGTGTTGTCGCTGGAATCACTTTTTTAATGGTGTAAACTTTTCCCACATCCAAAGTTGAAAGTCTTTTACGTTCAGGAAACTCCATTTCTTTGTTTATCATATTATTAATTTCACTCAAGGTCTGCTATGAAATGCTCATTATTGAAATATGTAATAAAACAATTTAAAATACCCTCAATATACACTGTTGGAATACACACCACAAACGAAATATTACTATTCACCACTTTTCAAGGTAAGAGTTTATGGTTGCTATGCTTGTGTGACTATGAATACCTTGCTAACTGAACCATCTTTTATTGGAGTTTTCAAGGTCGATGACGTAAAAAAAATTATTGGCTGGGTGAGTAACCACTTCATGGGAAAAACATACCATCATGGTCAAGGCCATATGACGTCACACAAAAGAACACCCGAACCCATTCAAGGTCAAGGTCAAATAAACACTTGCACACCTTCGCGGTCAAGGTCATATGACATCACACAAAATAACATCTGCATCCATTCAAGATCAAGGTCAAATAAACACCTGCACACCTTCGCGGTCAAGGTCAATGGAAGGAGTGGGGGGGAGAAGGTCAAGTCCCATTACTTTACTACTGATATAAATTTACAGGAGGAAGTTTACAACGATATAGAAATGATGGATAAACAGCGACAAGCAATCATTGTGTTGGATAATGCAATCCAGATAGAAGAGATACGAACGATAAGAATAACAATGCAAAACAAATTGAATCAACTACAAGAGACGGTAGGACATATTAATGAATTATTAACACAATTGAACAGAAGAGAGCAGTCCATAATAGAAAATGAATCTGCTGTATTCGAAACAAACCGACTAATAACTTTGATAAACAAAAATGTGACGTAATAAGTTTTTTTGTTTTTAAACAACGTGATTTAACTTTACAACACTTTACATAAGTTTATAGAATACGTCATTTTGTAATGTATAGTACACATTTTTAATAATAAAATAGATTATAAATTTGTTAAAATTATACAGATTTTTTAATACAATGTGTATTGTATACATTTTGTGCTGTAAACATTTTAAACAAGGTAATAGATTTATAGCTTAGATCATATACTATAAATCTATTACTTCGTTAAAACTACAGATTTTTCTGTTTACTTTATTTTTCAAATAACATGTTTAAAGTTTTGTTGAGATTAATAAAATGATTTTAATATTTTTTGGTGTTTATTTATTTAAGAAAAGATAGGTTAGTAATAGAAAAACGATTGCTCTTTCCAAAAAATCCATAATTTTAAAAAACGCATTAAACAGTTTTAAAATAAACTTATCCAAAAAGAATATCCACCATTTCCTATACACTTTTAAAAAAACACTAAAACGCACAGTGATCTGTTCCATTTCATTTCCTATACTTTTAAAAAACAACACTAAAACGCACAATGTATATACAAAAAAAAATAACAACTTATTATATATTTCTTTTAATACCCGTTTCTTCGAAGCATATCAGAATGATTGATGCGTCGACAACGTTGGTACATTCGCATTCCGCAATCAGGGCATTGAGTTATGTTGATACGTAAAAAATCTACGTAACTAATTGGACTACTGTGATTCTGTGATCCCAAAACAAGTTACGTCTTTTACACCTAACACATGTAGCGTGAAATCCCCGATGGACCTCTTCATATGTATTTGAAATGCTTGGTTCTTGGTTATTAGGTAACATTATGTATACAGTATTTTATTTATTCTATTATTTTATGGGTCGTAATTAACGCCCGGTAATTTAATACAATTTGCAGATTAAAAAAATTATATATGCTCGATAAAGAAATCAAACTGTAGTATAAAATAATAAGAAATGCCTGATATTTATTATAAAATGGCAATATAAATATACAATACGTACGCTAAATTCTGTTCGGTATGTTAATGAAATGTGCACTAAAAATATATATAAATGTTCGATAGTTTACGTTCACTATTAAATAAAATTTTTCAATTTATAGTAATATAAAAGCTCGATAAGTCGTAATCTCTATTAAACGTGGCAATACTGTAATTATTCGCTCATGCGTGTTTACCGACCTATAGTACATAACCTCAAAAGCAAGGCGGGTATGCGCTTGTTGTACCTATGTTGTTTATAATCTACAGTGTGGGAAAAGTGTGTTGTGCTTGTTATTAACGCGAACTGTTTTTGAAACCAATAATATGAGTGCCAGTGAGATTCCTCAATACAGCTCATCAGAGGATAGTTCGGATGTTGTACTTATCCAAAGAAAAGAAGAAAAAAGGTTGATAAACAGTGGAAAATAGAACAGGTATTCAGTAACAAAGGTTTGGCTGAAAAATCAGTAAAAGAAGAAGGTATTTGGAGTTTTTATCATAAAAATGTTGATACAGAGGGTAACGTTAGTGCAATTTATCGTTGCAATAAAGTAAAATATCGAGGTGAGCAATGTGCCTCAGGTGTATATTTATATTATCCCGCAAATAAGGAAGATATAGTTTTATACCGGTCGGAATTGCTTCATACGTGCGAAAATATACCTTCCAAAGCAACCGTTACAATAAACGAACATACTAAAACGGAAATAAATATCCTGTTCGAAAACGATCCAAAAATAAAACCGAAAAAGATTTTAGAAATTTTGGCAAAGAAAAATTTACCAATTCCTAAAAAACAACTGTTAAGTAATTACTTGGCTTCTTTAAAAAAGTCCAAATTTGGTCCGAATTCGATAAGTCTTGGGGAGTTAGAGCAATTTTGCATCGACCACTCTTCAGTACCAGAAAATGAAGATGAGGCTTTTATAATAAGTCACCAAATGAATTACGACGATCCCCCTTCCTTTCGATTTTTTATGTCAACCAAAAATTTAATCAGACAATCACAGAATGCTTGCCATGTCCATGCAGATGCCACCTACAAGCTTATATGGCAAGGTTTCCCGCTATTGGTGTTTGGAACAACAGACAAGACCAGATCGTTTCACACTTTTGGAGTGGCAGTTTGTAGCAATGAGCAGACTGAAGATTTCATTTTTTCATTCAAAGCGCTAAGAACTGGTGCAGAGAAAATTTTGAGTGAAACCATTAATCCGTCGATAGTAATATGCGATGCGGCCCACAGTATACAAAATGGTTTCAAAAATGTATTTGGTCCGAACGTTACAATAAAGATGTGTTGGGCTCATATGAAAAAAAACGTAAGGAAAAAAGCTGATCAATTTGTGCGCCCAAAAGAAAACATACCTAAAATCTTGCAAGATATTGATTGTCTTCAGTTAAGTAAAAGTCAAGAGATATTCGATAAAGCGTCCATCATGTTTCTTTCAAAATGGGAGGAGCAAAAAGACTTTTTAAGTTATTTTCAAAATGAATGGCTAGAATTGAATCGTAACTGGTATGAAGGGGTTGACAAGCAAACCACAAGTACAAACAACGCCCTAGAGGCCTTTAACAGAGTCATCAAAGATGTAAATACCCTAAGAGAACGGCTTCCTCTATCTCGATTCTGTGTGATACTAAAGGACTACGTAGCCACTTGGTCTAAGAACTATTCATCAAAATTAAAAGAAGTGCACCTAAAGCCGGTTATTGACCTACATTTGTGGACAAAATCTTATCAGTGGGCTAAAGCAGAGAAAAAAATTGTTTCTAAAGCGACACCGTCGGGCAATGTTTACATCGTTCCCTCAAAAGATACGACTGAGGTGAACCAGGGCGATCTTGAAAAGTGTATGAGTCTTGACTTCCATACTTTTGACGAATATAAGACTGTTATGTTTAGTGTATGGACAGTAACAATTCCTGACGACCAAAATGATTGGATTAATTGTGAGTGCGATTGTCCGACTTATTTTAAAATGCTGATTTGTAAACACATTGTGGGATTAGCCATACGGCTAAAACTAACCACACCACCTCCTGAAGCAAAAGCCATTCCAATTGGAGCGAAAAGACGTCGTGGGCGACCAGCCAAATCCAAAAAAGCTCTTTTAGTTCAATAGGTAAGTTTTAAGTGAATATTTTTCTGATGTATTTTCCCTGTAAATACATATGCCAATTCTTATTTCAGATAATCTCACCGACCTCGGATGAGCCGAATGTACTTTGTGCCTAAAGTATTTATGCCTGCGAATTAGATTTAATTTTTGTTATGTTAGTATAAGTAAATACCAATAAATTAACAATTTTCATTTTAAGGTTTTTTGCGATCATGTTAGTTTTGGAATAGATTTGCTAACAGAAATTATTTTTGAGTTATCGGAGTTTGTCTTTTTATTTCTTATTACACTGAATAAATGTTAATAATTTTGTGTTTACTGGTTTTGTTATTTTCGCTGAAAATAAAAGTACCTACTGTTTATGAGCTTTGAACTTGTTGACGCGTAAGTATCATCAATATTCCATGAAACATTGATTCTACATTTATCGAGCATTAAATTATCTTTTACCAAATATTTATAAATTTAACAAGCATTTGAGTTTGGTACTGAGCTATCCCTAAATTAATCAAGCCTTTATTATTTTTTAACAAATATGTTTTAATTTAGGAAACATTTGAATTTGATACTGAGCATTCGTTACATTTATTGAGCCTATATTATTTTTATCGAATATTTTATAATTTAGGAAGCATAATATGAATTTGGCATGGAGAAATTTTTTTATTTATCAAGTATCTATCATTTTTATCGAATGTTTATTATTTTAAGATGCATGTAAATTTTATATCGGGCATTCATTATATTTATCGAGCGTTTATTAGGTTTATCGAATAATTATTATTTTAAGAAGCATGTAAATTTTATATCGGGCATTCATTATATTTATCGAGCGTTTATTACGTTTATCGAATAATTATTATTTTAAGAAGCATGTAAATTTTATATCGGGCATTCATTATATTTATCGAGCGTTTATTACGTTTATCGAATAATTATTATTTTAAGAAGCATGTAAATTTTATATCGGGCATTCATTATATTTATCGAGCGTTTATTACGTTTATCGAATAATTATTATTTTAAGAAGCATGTAAATTTTATATCGGGCATTCATTATATTTATCGAGCGTTTATTATGTTTATCGAATATTTAGTTTCTTGTCATGCATTTGAATAAATTACCTGGAGAATATAATATGCATTGATATTAAAATATCAAACATATAATTTAATCCCTTATTTTATTAATTAATATAAATTATTAAAACTTGAAAACCGCACTGAAGATATGGTAGGACAACGAAGAAAGAAATGTCAAACAAAAACCTGATTTCATTCGATTTAGTAACCAGTACATATAATTGTACCGCGAAAACGCACCACTAGTATTATATGGAAGTAAAATGTGGCAAATATTTGCAAGCTTTAACGTGTTTTATTATATATTGTTGACGGGCCAGGCTAACTTGTACTAGTTAGATGTACGTTTTGAGTTTGATGGTTAAGAATGTTTTCGAAAAAGTTTTTAACTTAACAGCAGTTAGAAGCCGAGTTGGAAAAAGTTGTGGATGAACTTGAAAATGATGAAAACGGTATGTAAAAATTTGCAGTTTGGTTATAACCTGCACCACTCGTAATCTGGCTGACTGGGCTATATTGCAAATTAACAACCTCTTGCAAGTCAAACTTTCACTGAGTGACATTAACAACGTTTATTTTGTTGGACAAAAACAGAATTCGCCATTAGTGTTGGAGCTTTCTTCATACCTTACAAAGGTTGCCATTTTTAAAAATGTCTACAAGTTAAAAAACACTAAATTTTTTGTTGCCAACGATCTTAGTACACGGAGCTCAGCGCGTGCCTCCTGTAGCAGCATCAGCATCATCCAATCCGACAGAGCAGCACGGTGGGTCTGCGCTTGATCCAAAGTCGGCAGGCGGATTACGAACTACGAGTTCTGGGTCTGAACAAAATAAACAATGCAGTGGTTCCACCATCGGAAGTGCATTTATTCCTGGTACCCCACCGGGCGATTTAATTAAGCAGAGACCTATAACTCGGCTGCGGTCACTAAAAAAATAAATTGAACACTATATAATATATAAAATATTTATGTTTACTTTAAAATTTCAGGGGTAATTGATGCGTGTATATACCCCTTAATGTCGACACCGTAACAGACGAAGAAGATATAGATGAGGAAACTAGTTTTCCAGAGATGTCCAATTGTCCAATCCCAAGGATATTGTGGAAAGTTTTGAAATGCAGATACATACATCGCCTGATGGAAATAAAAATGAAAGATAGTACCACTGGGACTTATCAGATGAAGAAACCCTAGCTGCTAAAAAAAGCCGACTGATGACCCCTTCATCATCTTGTGATGTTTTACCCACAGCCAAATGGGTTCAAAGACAGATCGAATATACACATTTTGCTGTTTCAAATGAGTTACGCGACAAGGAAAAAATAAAAAATGAGCTTTTTGGTAAGACGCCATTAGAAATATTTTTACTCTTTTTTGATGATGAGGTCGTCAATCTCGTCTTAGGTTTCACAATAAAATACGCTGCGGATAACAACCGACACGATTTTAAATAATCCAAACAAGAACTCCTGAATTTTATTGGCATAATTTTATTTTTCGGTTATCGCACGTTACCAAACATTCCGAGTTATTATTTAACTGTTGAAGACAAAGGTATAGCTTGTGTAAAAAAAGTGCATGAGTAGAAACCGGTTTTAAGCTATAAAACAAAATATACATTTATCCGACAATAAAAAATTGGATAAAGAAAATAAATTTTCAAAAGTAAGACCTTTTTTCATTGATTGCAGAAACAACCTAAATCCACGTGACATGACCGACAGTATTCTGTTTTATCATACTTACTTAGCTTTAATGCTGATATAAGTTGTGGGTTATTTTATAATTGATACAAAAATGTCTCTAAGCAGCTAATTAATTTTTTTAAATTATCTCAAAAGTCGTTATGTGTGACTTGGGTTGTTTCTGAAATTAGTGATTCAAATGCAATTCAGGAAAAATTTTAAAAAAGCACAACTGCTTCAAATTCGACAGATTAGACAGATAACGGAAGCAATTATGCATTTCTATGAACAAGATGAGCATAGCCGAATGACGCCTGGAAAAAAAGAATTTATAACTTTCAAATGATTAAAAAACAAAACGTTTTTAAACGACACTTTTAAAACCTTATGCTTAAAATTCTGTTCCAAGAAAAAAAGGTTTAAAGTTTCTTATGCTTATTATGCCGTTTGAGGCCTTTTTGGGTCCTAATTCCAACAGTGGCCTCTCGAGAAACGTGTCTTTGTTCCATACATGAAAATATTAGGCTGGTTTTTTCTAAAATTAAAGTTTTGAATATAATTTCTGAAGGCACACCAGATAATCTAATAAAAACTATATGTTGCAAACGAATGACAGAAAACTTTTTGAAAAGACATTGCCGGCAGTGCCTTTCCAAAGATATAGTGTTAAATGTATTTAAGGAAAATTACAAAACTTCCTATAAAGCATGGATAACTTTGAGAGAAACCAGTATAATAAAAAATATTAAAAAAAGTAATTACAAAGTCAAAAAAGTGGACATTTCTTGCTCTAAACCTAATTTGATTAACAAGCTAAAAGCAAACATAAAAAAGTATATGTATCATACATCAACATGAATCAATAACTTACTTAAAAATGAATTTACAACAACGTGAAATTTTAATTCACATGGACTTTTCGCAAAATTACCAATGCAAATACTCTGAAGAGATTCAAAGTGCTCATTTTGGAGGGTTAAAATCCCAAATAACACTACACACAGTAGTGTGGTATTATCAGTTGAATGGCGAAATAAAAGAAAATTCTTTTTGTAGTCTCTCGGACAACTTGAGACATGATCCAGCCAGTATACTAGCACATTTAAAGCCCCTGTTTAAAATAATTACTGATACATTTCTCGTTTTAAACAATGTCCATTTTGTTAGTGATGGGCCTACCACACAGCATAAGAATAAGACGATGTTTTTTCTGTTTGCCAATGAGTTTTATAAGCTTCTAAGTAATAGCTGACGGCAGAGATATACCCGACCTAGAGATCTTGGTTAATGTCCTGACAGAAAATTGTCCGAGCATCAAATTCGACGTCATAGCCAATGAAGACATAGAAGGTATCGATGACGTAATTCCTCTGTTCATTTAAGCTTTTAAGGGAACTCTTAAAATACGACAGATTGTATGGTGGATTGTAAATACACGAGGTTTGCGTTCTCCAGTTCGCCATCGTCACTAATAGCTTGTTTAACTCTTTTAAGGGCCATATCGTCTTTTGAAGAAAAGAGAGTTTGTATTACGTGTAAAAACTTTTGTTCGAAACTTAAATTCATCTTGATCATCTATATCCATCATAGTCTGAGCATCTATATTCTTCGTAGACCAAAGTCAACTCCTCTTCGATAACAGCATCTTCAAGATCATAATATCGTCTAGATTTCCATTGGCCGGCCATGTCGTGTTTCTAGCCAGCACAATTTTTTTAATAGACGAAGTCCCCTGTGTGCACCTTTTTTATATCCCCAACAACCCGGTACGGCTATGCATTCGCAATTAAGATCTATTTGTAAGAACCTTGGTAATTTCAATCGTTCCAGTTCGGTCCAAGATTGGTTTAACGTTTCGGACGGTTTGAGTTTATAAAGAGCATGAAAGCTGCATGATTTACCACGTATGATACAACCAGTGCGCTTAAAAAAAAAATTAACTATTCTCACAGGAATCTTAACTTTTATAGAACACGGCTTGGAGTTTTTCTTACAACGGATACAGTCAACGTCAACCCAACCGAAATATTGAAAAGTTGCTTTGTTTACAATCGATACAAACTTGTGTTGTTTACTAATGGCTAGCAATTGAGCAAACGTATTCACTTTGCGACAACTACTACGATAATCTAACGAATTGCGTCCGACACGTACTTCCATTTATGTTGTCTACAATAATTTTTTTATACGTAATAATTCGTCACTCCCGAAAGTCTTATCAATATCTCTATCAGGATAGTAGTGGCTTTGTGTCCATTTCAGATATGAAAAGGAGTTGGAATGTGGTTGGAAATTAATTTGGGATTGGATTCTCTTCCACTTTACCACCTAATCGAATCCAAAGTCCTACCTCTCTATACTTTCAAATACTCCAACTAATTTTTGGGATTGGATTCTCTTCCACTTTACCATCTAACCGAATCCAAAAAAAAATCCTAACACCTTTAAATACTTCTAAACTGATTTTCAATAAATCCCCACACCATTAAAATAATAATATATATATAAATAGTGTAGCAGTACATCTATTCATAACAATATGTGTTCAGTACCTATTGACACATCTTGGAATATCAATCCTAGTCAAACATACTAACCAGAAGTTTATGTGAATAAAAATCCAATTTTACAAAAGCCTCCAACGGGGTTATCCAAGAAACAAAAGCAAAAATTCCGCGAAAAAGAAAGAGGTTTGAAGCACTTGAACGAGAACAAGAGAAGATGTCATCTATTGTAAATCATATGACTGGAGGTATGCAACTATTCGAGTTCACTACGGAAGAATTAAAACTATTCCCCATCGATAATTTAAGAAAATTTGCATCCCCGTATGAGCTTCTCAGAAGTTATGAAAAATTACCAATCAGTATCAATCTGATTTCAATTTAAGAATATCATTACCATGCTTCATTCATTACAACGTAACTGAAACCCAAATAGACGGCCCACCCCCATCCCAGAAGAATTGTCGATTATGTAATAGAAAATTATTTATTTAAAATTAATTGAATAAAATATACAAGTTCAATACATCTATTATTTTCCAAAGGTTACCTTCGTTCGTTAACATAGGAAGTAATTTTAATATTTGCTCTATCATTTACAACCAGACGTAGTTAGTTGGCACGAGGAAGTAATTTTAATATTCAGTCTATGATTTAGAACCACAGTACATCGCTGTACGTTGAGATAACGAAGTAATTTTAATATTAGCTCTATTAATCACAAACCAAAAGTATATCTAAGTATGAACATAAGGAAGTTAGTTAACTTTGGATGCTGTAAAACTCCGCAGGCGGTCACCAGGAAACGAAACTTTATGTATGTGCATCGCTCTAAAACCACTTAATACACGCCTAGGTTTGATGTTAACACTATTTTATATAGTTAGTACAAGGAAGCAAATTTCCAATTAAATTCAAAAAAAGCAAAGAGCTCTTAAGGTTTCCAACAAACCATCATTAAACCTACAAGAAACATAAATTGCCTTTTCGTACACGCCTTGGTTTAATATAATCATAAAATATATGGTGTTCTTAATTAAACGTCAGAAAAACAGATAAAGCGAAAACCACTTTGGAGATTATAGATACTTCATTAAAAATATCGCCTTTAGCTATACAAGTGGGCGAGTCCAGCCTTCAGCATCCGACCATTAATTATATGATCCAATTTGTTTACAATAAACTAATTAAAAATTATTAAAAATCGTTATTATCAAACATTTTAAAAAAATGTTTACCCAATACCTACAACTCATGTGTCATAAAAGGTTCGAGGTGGAGAATTTAGATAATGAGCTTTTCCCCCAAAAAAGCTAACCGATACAGAATACAATCAATACCAAAAAAAAAATAGTTATAAAAGTTTTGGGAAATAATGTTTTTTCAATCAAGATAAAACTCGAAATATAAGTAGGGATAAATTAAACTAAAATAACCCCCAACCCTCATTTTAATCCATCCACCCGTTTCAATAAAAAAATGACTTTTATGAATTTCAGGTATCAGGGTGGCACAAGTTAGAAATAGTAAACTAATTTTGAGAAACTTTAGGTATGAATAGCTCCTTAAATAGATATCATAGAGCCTCGAAATAAATTGCATCTAATAGAGGATTGAGAACACTACCCTTCCCAATAATAAGATTACCTGAGAAAATCATAAATTTCCCAGGAAAAGCTTGCAAAATTCGTAAAAATTACTTTTTTCTGCAATTTTCAAAAAATTAATTTCTAAGCTACTATTAGTGTTAGAGAATCAAAAAAAAACTCTATCCGATAAAGGAACACCTAATCTATCCTAGATAATAGCGAATCAACTTAAATTACCCTAAACAATCATAGAAAAAACATTACATCTGAGGTAGTAAAGTAATTTTGACAAACTTTAGGTCTTAATAAAACCAGAAATAGATATCATAGAGCCTTAAAATAAATTGCATCTAATAGAGGAGTGTGTACACGACCCTTCCCAATAATAGGAGTATGTGAGAAAATCTTAGATTTCCTAGAAAAAATTTGCAAAAAATCGGTAAAAATAATTTTTTTCTACAATTTTCAGAAATTAATTTCTAAGCTACTATTAGTCTAAGAGAACCGAAAAAACTGTACCCGATAAAGGAACACCTAATCTATCCTAGATAATAGCGAAATAAACATTTACCACCCAAATCTACCACTAAAATACAGATGCAATGAACAGTCTCACACAAGTAGTTAGTTTACACAGCTATCAGATAATGGAATGGAATGGAATGGGGGTGGAAATTAATTTGGGATTGGATTCTCTTCCACTTTACCACCTAATCGAATCCAAAGCCCTACCTCTCTATACGTTTAAATACTCCAACTAATTTTTGGGATTGGATTCTCTTCCACGTTACCATCTAACCGAATCCAAAAAAATCCTAACACCTTTAAATACTTCTTAACTGATTTTCAATAAATCCCCACACCATTAAAATAATAATATATATATATAAATAGTGTAGCAGTACATCTATTCAAAACAATATGTGTTCAGTACCTATAGACACATCTTGGGATATCAATCCTAGTGAAACATACCAACCACAAGATTATGTGAATAAAAATCCAATTTTACAAAAGCCTCCAACGGGCTTATCCAAGAAACAAAAGCAAAAATTCCGTGAAAAAGAAAGAAAGAGGTTTGAAGCTCTTGAACGAGAACAAGGAAAGATGTCATCTATTGTAAATCATATGACTGGAGTTATGCAACTATTCGAGTTCACTACGGAAGAATTAAAACTATTCCCCATCGATTATTTAAGAAAATTTGCATCCCCGTATGAGCTTCTCAAAAGTTATGGAAAGTTACCAATGGAGTATCAGTCTGATTCCAATTTAAGAATATCATTACCGTGCTTCATTCATTACAACGTTTCGGAAACCCAAATAGACGGCCCCCCTCCATCCCAGAAGAACTGTCGATTATGTAATAGAAAATTATTTATTTAAAATTAATTGAATAAAATATACAAGTTTAATACATCTATTATTTACCAAAGGTTACCTTCGTTCGTTAACAAGGAAGCAAATTTTAATATTTGCTCTATCATTTACAACCATACGTTGGCATCAGGAAGCAATTTTAATATTAGTATTTATATGCAGCGCTCTAAACCCACTTAATACACACCTTGGTTTTATGTTATCACTATTTTATATAGTTAGAACAAGAAAGCAAATTTCCAATTAAATTCAAAAAAAGCAAAGGGCTCTTAAGGTTTTAATTTCCAACACACCATCATTAAACCTACTAGGATAAAATCAGAAATAGATATCATAGAGCTCTAAAATAAATTGTCATTACTCGATTGCTGCATCATGTTAAATAATTGGAATTCTTACCTTGAATAAAAATTTAGCACCCAAATCTACCACTAAAATATAGATGCAATAATGTCAAACAAAGCCAATGAAGCTTTATCCATTTTTTAAGCAGCAGTAGAACCAAAAACATTAATGTTAATTTTCATACACCCACATTACATATTACAAAAACACCGTTTACGTAGAATTTAATGTTAAAACCACGAACAGAAACAAAAACGTGTGCATTTTGCTGGATTTGAAGATTGACTGAAGCGTTCCTCGACCGGCTATATAGAAACAAAGATCTTAAGGTGTCCAATCTTATAATAATAAAAATATGTATTACCTTAGAATGTCACAAAAAATTAATACATTATTGGTTGTATAAAACTAAAGAAAAAAGCTCATATAAATATATGACCTAAAGTGATTTGTTTCAGATATACAGAGCGTTAAAAGTTTAAAATAATTTTTTTTGCGTGTTACTTCGATATTTGGGAAAGAAAACATTTTCTGTTACATTCTTTGTTTATTTCTAAAGAAAATAAATCACTTCACTTTTTCATACAATGTATGGTTTTCACATAAAAAAATAAAAAAATTTCCCTCTAACAATATTTTCACATAAAAATCAGTTTTTTAAAAATTAAAAATTAGTTTTGAAATAACCATTAATTTTTTAAACAGATTAGTATCTTGTGTTTTTTTCATACAACGCACGGTTTTCACATAAAAAAATATTAAAGTTCCTACAAAGTACATTAATTATTAGTGCCTGTATAGCAAACTTAATTCATTTCCTGGTGGGTGCAATGGTGGGAATATTGTTAGATTTTTAAAACATGTCATCGGGTATAAAGAGCCTGCATCTCTGAAGACAATTCATTCCACCAACAACCAAGTTTCAACAGTTAAATAATCTATATATATCATTCTAAAGTTTAAAATGGCCGGAAAACCTAATATTCAAATTTTAAGAAACATCTTAGTACAAAACGATGTTGAATTTGACGGTGTAATTCCATTACCAACCATCGAATACCATGAGCCGATTACGCCTGTGAATATTTTTGAAGATTTCGGTTTTAATTTCAATTTTGAAGATATTTTTAATGAAGGCAATAATGTTGATGAAGCCAACGAAGCCAACGAAGCTACACCCATTTTTCAAGTACCAGAAGTACCAATGGAAGCTGAAGCAACAGCTAAAGCAACAGCTGAAGCAACAGTACAATTAAACGCTGATATCAACGAAGCCACACCCATTTTTCAAGTACCGGAAGCTGAAGCACAATTAAACGCTGATGTCAACGAAGCTACACTCATTTTTCAAGTACCAGAAACACCAATGGAAGCAGAAGCAACAGCTGAAGCAACAGTACAATTAAACGCTGATATCAACGAAGCCACACCCATTTTTCAAGTACCGGAAGCTGAAGCACAATTAAACGCTGATGTCAACGAAGCTACACTCATTTTTCAAGCACCGGAAGCACCAACGGAAGCTGAAGCAACAACTGAAGCAACAGCTGAAGCAACAGTACAATTAAACGCTAATGTCAACGAAGCCACACCCATTTTTCAAGTACCGGAAGCTGAAGCAACAACACACCCAAACGCTAATGTCAACGAAGCTACACCCATTTTTCAAGCACCGGAAGCTGAAGCACAATTAAACCCGGATGTCAACGAAGTCATAATCAAGGAAGAAGAAATCCTGGAAGACCAAAGTACAACCAATGAGGATAATGTCAATGAGCGAGGGGGGAGATGGGCTGCACATCGGGAAGAAATAACAAATCTAAATAAACTATTAAAGGAAACAACAGAAAGAAAGCAGTTAGCTGCTGAACAGATCAAAGACTGTGATTTGTTAGTAAACGTAATTGTACAAAGGAAAAGAAGATTAATAGAACTCTTTCAAAATATTAACACAGAAAATGAAATTTTGGATAGATTGAAGAAAAGATCTAAGAAATTTTAGAATGATATATATAGATTATTTGATTGTTGAAATTTAGTTGTTGTTGTGAATAAACTATAAAAACGAATTTATTTTTTTATTTTACTTTTAAGTAGTATGACTAGGGGACACAAACATATGCTAGTAGTTAAGTTACGCGCGTTCTAGACAATCCACTGAAAATAACCTTGCAATCCATTATGAAAAAAGTAACATTTAATGAAAAAGATAATAAAATTCATAAATTATTTGCTTGGACCTTCGCATATAATCAAGCTCGAAAGAATAATTTTGAGAGCATTGTGTTGGATCGAATACGCTTCCAAGATAGGATTCAACATGTACAAAATCTTTTAAATCATATTCTGGAGCAAAACTATAGAAATAGGATTTACATGGAACGTTTTAAATAATTTTTATTTTAATTAGCTGTGGTAGCTTTAAGAGTAATATTTTTTTAATTTTATTAAAAGCATAAAGTAATATATTGATGCGGGTGCCAAGCCTCCTCCTCCTCCCACTTCCCTACATTTTCGTGAAGGTCTTATGGATACCGTCGCCAATCCACTCCCCATAAGACACCATGCATACCGCCGTGGAAAAATTCCTCCGGCAAAGTGCATACCGCCGCTGAAAATTAAATTCTCCGTATAGTCGAGCGGACTGAAATGGGTTTTAGTTTACTGCGAACCATTGAAGAAAGTAATTATGCAAAATAATGTTTTATAGAGAACGTGAGATTGTTAAATGAGTTCAGTTAAGTCGAGAATACTCGAAAAATATTTTGACAAAGTAATTGGTCAGTTGGAAGATGAAGAAAAAGTTGAAAAAACTAAAGGGTGGGATGAACAATATATACCGAGAAAACCATTAGTTCCAAATTTATTTGCATTATATTTGGTAAACACATTATTAGACATAACGGGTGCAGTTAAATCGGCCAATGGAACAAAATATAACTATATAGTATGTTTATACATTAATCGAGGCTGGGGGAACGTTGAAGTAAAAATTAAAGATGTGACATCCGACTTGGATATAGACAAATATTTCCGACATCTTATACTGAAAGGTAGATATATTAATACGTCCTGGAAACCTGGAAGTAAATATGAATTTATGAAGCAGCCTCAAGAATATAGAAAAAAAATACGACAAAATCACGAAACACAATTTAAGGTCTGTGATAGTTTGAAGTGCGAGCTTATTGAAGATCATGCATATATATTTATAAAGAAAAAGGTATCTGAGAACGAACATTACGAAAGTACCTACAGTGATTATCTTAGATATTTGTCTAGTGAAAGATTTATTAAATGTGAATTTGAATAATCAAAATGTGGAAAAAATCTATGGTTAATATAATACGAAGAAAAATAGCGATAATAGTGCGGGATATAGAACAATTTATATTTCAAAGCACAATGGAGTTACGACGAGAGGAAGTTTATGGAGTTCCATTTGGTATAATTGACTTTTTTTATCAATGTAACACTTGTTATATGTAATATGTTAAGTAGGAAAAAAATGTTAAATAAAAAAAACAAATTAATATTTATACATGTTTTTATTTATACTGTTATAAGACATCTTTTTTTAAAACCCATGCATTGTGAGACTGATCTAGTCCTAACCACTTGATATAAGCTTGGTTCCCTCTTGTTCTTAAAATTTTTTCAACTAGATATACATCTGGATGCTTGACTTTTTACAACTCTGCTTCATAAAAACCACCTCTTATGTCTTGATTCTTATCATCCTTTAGTAAATATGTTCTAGGGTTGGTTAATTTTAATTCCTTTATTTGAAAAATTTCATTACTCCAGCTTGGAATATAGCCTTTTTGGAAGGCTTCTCTCTGTTTACTCACCCTCACATAGTCACCTTTTGTAAATTTTGATTTGGTAGGGTCAATTGTTTTTATATTAGTGTAGACAGATTTTAAAATTTCGGATTCATTCTTTTCATTAACATTTATTGGTTTTAAGCCTGTTGTTCCATGTTTCGTATTATTATACTTATTAACAATTTCCTCTAAGATATTTAACCATTTATAATTTCCTTGAAGACTAAACTGTTTCCACATGATGTTTTTCAGAGTTCTATTGACTCGTTCAACAATAGAAGCCTTTAAATTTGAATATGTACTGTAATGATTAATATTGTAGTAATCCATTATTGCTTTGAAATGTTTATTATAAAATTCTTTACCCAGATCACTTTGTAAATTAGTTGGCGCATGCGCGTTCTCTAAAATGTGTTTCATTGCATCAGAGACTTCTTTACCAGTTTTTGATTTTAGGGGATAAGTCCACACATATTTGGAAAAGGCATTTATTACTACTAAAATATATCTATATCCTTTATTAAATTTTGCATAAGGTAACATTTCAACCAAGTCTATCTGCCATAGATCATTTAAACCTTTAATTATCACACGTCGTCGTTTATATGTTTTCCTTGCCGGTTTGTGTAATTCATTGACTACAACTTCTTTAATGTTGGATTGGGTACTCATAATCAGTAACTGATTATTTTTCTCCTGCAACCTGACATTTTAATAACAATTCGCCATAAAATTCTCTCAGTTCCAAGAGTAGTGCGATGAAATGAAATTATATCTCCCATTTTTAATTTACAATCTATGGGATTAGTGATTTGGTCACCATTAATTTTTAGAAAAATATATTTTTTAGGGTATTTAGCTTCTACTATTGTTGCTGATTTTATAGGGAATGTATAACTTCGTTGTTTATTTTGCAATAATTCATACGCATCATCATCTACATCAGTGTAGAAATTAAACCTTCCGATAAAAGGTAAAACTAAATTATAATAGAGTTTTACTTCTGAAAGATCAATAATTTTTATAACAGCATTTGTTGATACATTTGTTGATACATTGTTATCTTTTGTAAATATATGTGCCCCGAATTTGTCTATACTCATCATGACGACTAATAAGAGAATAACCACCATCTACTTTAATATATGTTTTTATTGAATTATTTTATCCTCTCTTAACTCTTCCAATATCGAAAGTATTTCATTTGAATGCCCCGTATTTCCGGCCATTTGAGAACTTAATAATAATTTTAAACGTTCTATGATTTCGTTCGGGTTGTTATAATAAACATAGTCCATTTTTCTTTTTGATAAATTTAACATTGTTCCTTTCCCTGTAATAGTTCTGGCAGATTGTGCCCTCGTACTACGTGGTCTTTGTTGTGGTCCATCCACCAAACGAGATGTGCTTGCTAAAACTGGCCTAAATTGTTGTTCTTGAGTAGTTTTTAAGATTCCTTTTTGCATTAAAAATGGTTTAATTATTGTTAAGTATTTAATATCGGTTGAACCTTGGATTTGACTTTCAGGGTTATTATTTCGTCTATAGGCGTTTGTTCTTTTCAAAACATCCATATAATTTTCCAAATCTTTTGGTGTATACCCAACAGGTTGTCTTTTAAATAAGAGCTCATATAAACCTGGTGTTCCATCATATTTTACTCCCTCGACTTTAAAATCTTTTCCAACGAAATCAGCCATCGATTTACCAATCTGAAATTTGTCAGTGTCGACATTATGAGTGAATCCATATCTATGATCATGTTTATCTTCTGTATCCTTAATTGAAGCATCCACAAAAGCTCTAACTAATGGATGAAATGATTCCAAATATATTTGATATCCAGGCCCTTGTGTCAGTTCATGTATGTCTTGTCTAATTTCTTCAATACTGGGTTCAATCGTTGTTTCAGAACTCGATTCAACTATACGAGATGGAGCTATATCATCATAATTTAAAAATACATCTTCATCATCATTATATGATGGAAGGTATTTATCATATGCATTTGATCTTCTCTTATTAGTTTTTGGAGTAGAAAATTGAAATTTTTGTTTTGGAGTTGAAATTAATTGTGAATAGGTTTCTCTTTTAATTAGCGGTTCTGTTTTAATCGCCTCAATTAATTCTTGTAGTGGTTGAGTAATTGGTTTAAATTCTGTTTGTGTGCGAATTTGTCTTTCAGATATGTCTGATTTTAGAGCATTAAATTTTTGTCTTACTGCTTTTCTGGTTTTTAATAATTCTTTAGCAGTTTTTTCATCCATCTTCGCAAAAGTTAAATTACAGACTAGGCAAACATGGTTTTTTGCTATTATTTATATAGCTTAAATAGAGATAAAATTATCAAATCCTTTTCTATACCTTCCATCATTTAACGAACAATCTTTATCAATTACAACAAAATCATAGTTTTGATACCAACATGTTGAACATATGTCCTTAAATTCTTGAAATGACATATCATTGTTTACATGATCATCATATATATGTTTTAAATTTGTTGCGTCTTGTTGAAAAATAATTAATAGGTTGCTGTTATCTCTTATAAGTTGTTTAGGTATTGAAGAATAGGTCTGACTTAAATAAAAACAATCAGTATTTTTATGTCGTCCAAAACAAAAATAATCTCTCATTATATTTTGTTCACAACAAACAATATCATCGAATACAATTATTGAATTTGGTTTAATTTCATTTGGAGAAACGATATCATCTGCGTTGGAAGATTCAAAGTAACCTATATATTTTAGTGGTTTGAATAGTTTTTTTAAATATTTATATTTTGATTGATATAAAGATTTTGAATATATGTATATATTTTCAAATCTTAACCCATTTATATCTGTTAAAAGAGAAATCATCACGTTTGTTTTTCCACATCCTGATGGTCCAACTATTAAACTACGTTTACAATTTCCACCAAATAATTCACCATGTTTTCGATAATTATCATGATTTAAATCAAAATTTTTTATAGGTAGGGAAAAATGTTGTTTTTTAAACTTCATTGTTTGAATATTACTATTTAAATAAGAACCTTTATGTTTATTATTCATTTATATATAATGATTAAGCATAATATCATTAATAACATTCATTGCAAGGATCGTGAAAGGAAAGGTTGTGGATTTTAAAATACACTAATTAATAAATTACCTATAGAAGTTTATATACCATCATATAATTTTTGTGGACCTGGAACAAAATTAAATAGACGACTTGCTAAAGGTGATAAAGGAATCAATCTTTTAGATGCGGCTTGCAAAGAACACGATATAGCTTATTCAAAGTACTCTGATTTAGGACGGAGACACGAAGCGGATAAAATTTTGACTAAAAAAGCATTTAATATATTTAAAGCTACAAACTCTAGTTTAGGTGAAAAACTATCTTCATTAGCTGTAACTGGAATAATGAAGGCAAAGACAAAATTGGAGATGGGAATGAAAAAAAAAAGAAAACGAGTATTCAAAAAGGGGGGTCAAATAACATTTAATAACGCAGTAAGAAAAGCTCGCAAGAATCTTGTTAAAAAAAATTTAGTAATGTCAAAAATGCCGTCAAAACTGCTTTGTTATCGATAAAAAAATTGAAATTAAAAGAACCTAAACAAAGAATTATTCCTATTCCAAAAACAGGAGGAATTTTACCTTTAATACCTATTTTTGCTGGGTTGTCTGCTTTGGGAGCCCTAAGCGGTGGAGCTGCCGGTATTGCATCAGCAGTAAACGCTGCTAAAAACGCACAAAACAAATTAAAAGAGCAAAAGAGACATAATCAGGTTTTGGAGAAAATACCGATCGGAAAAGGTCTTTATCTTCATCCTTATAAGAAGGGGTGTGGATTATACTTGAAACCATATTCAAAAAACTGTTAAAATTGCTACCCCGCAAACCCTTAACAAATATAGAATTGTTAAAGTATGCAGAAATATTAAAATTACCAAATTTTAGAGGTGTCTTTATGAGAAATAACCTAAGAAAATTAAGAAATATGAAACTGGTATTATTAATTTGGATGATAATTTTGGAGAAGGCACTCATTGGACTGCATATGTAAAAAACAATAAACAAATTATTTATTTTGATAGTTTTGGTAATTTAAGACCACCAACTGAAGTAATAGATTATTTATTTAGCGATGGTAGCAAAAATAGTGTTAAATATAATTATGATCGGTATCAATCTTTTAATACGACTATATGTGGGCAATTGTGTTTACAATTCATTTATAATAATACGTAATTGTGTTTGAATTTTATTTGTATTGAGACCATCATGTCGTTTACTATAGCACTTTCCGGTGATTCTGCAACCCTTCAAGCAGATTTCCATCCACCCATTTATTTAAACTCTGATTCAAACTATGTTGTTGGATTAACCAACTTTGAAACTTTCAACGCGATACCTAATATAGATCAACATAATAATAAAGTATACTTTGGAGAAAATAATGAGGTCTTAACAATTCCGCCAGGAAGTTATGAAATGGATGATATTAATAAATACTTACAAGAAGAGTTTCAAAAGAAAGGCATCTCATTTCACTTATATGCTAATAACAACACATTGAAATCAACAATTAAATCAACTACTAATATTACATTTAAAGAAGGTACAATAGGAAAAATTTTGGGTTTTAAAAATGTAATTATTTTGGGTGACGGTCTTCCAAGAACATCAGACTATCCAGCAGAGATTATAAAGGTCAATTCCTTATGTATAGATTGTAGTATAGCTGAGGGATCCTATCTGAACGGAAAGCCGGTTCATATTATTCACCAGTTTTTCCCTAATGTTGGTCCAGGATATAAAATTATAGAAAGCCCACAGAATATTAGTGACATTTTGCAGGCACAAAAATGTTCACGCTAACGATAAAATTTCACTGTAACCGCTCAAAACCGCTCAATAAACGGTTTAGTGTGAAAAAATATTTGCGTGATCCGCTTTTTCACCGTAATTTTATCGATATCAATTGAACAACTCATTTAACCTGAGTGTATTTGCGTCCTTGTCCTTTCTGTATTCCAATATAGAAAGAGAAATCATATGAATACACTCACCCGAAACCAGTTTCGGTTATGGAAAACCCCGTAATCGTTCTCTGAAAGTTTGAAGGTCAAAAAAAAATGCTAGGTTGCCGCCTGTTTGCGTATTGCGGGTCCCACTGTGCACGCTATTCGACATAATTTACCGTGATGTGAATTACGGTGTAATATAACGCTAAATTATAGTATAATATAGTAAGTATAGTCTTTTCAATTTGATGTTTTTCTAATATTTTTCGTTTCGGATAGGAATAGGAAGTGAAAAATTGTCTTCCTGTATTGAAAGGAAAGGGATATGTGTCAATTAGTGTTTGAAATGTGAAAATGATCATAAAAAAAATTACAATACTGAAATGAAAATTGTTACTTGTATCATTGGGATGACACGGGTTTTCCTTCAAAGTGCCGTTGACAAAAAGAGTATATCATATATATATTTTGTGACTTCCATTAATATACTTAAATGATTTATCAAACGTTTTTTTAATAATTAATTAGTATATGTATATATATTGTAAAGTCAAAAGATGCATGAATCATTGTACTTTTTTGAAGACAGTGGCGTACCGAGGGGTTGTTTTACGTCATTTTCTTCGTCCTTCCAGCCGGAACAATGAGAGGTACCGGACGACCTTTTTGCTTAGAAGTCACTTTTTATCATAGTAAAATTGGTTTTTAAAATGATATGAATAATTTCTGGAAGCAAATCAATAGGAAGGTCAGTATTCACCTGAAGACGACTGGAGATGCTTACCAGTTGAAACGTAGTGATTCTAAACAAATAAAGACAATGCAAGTCCAAAACTCTACTGCCGTTCAAGGAAGGTCTCATTCAGTGGCGTTAATTTCTTTAAATTTGTTCTTAAATAAAAAGCGACTTCTAAAAAAAAACCGTAACCATCTACATTTTTCCTTGAATTATTGAGGATGTATAGCTTTTGCAATATATTGTGCGTTTAAGAAGGTTCGGTCTAATAAAAAATCCAGGGGGGGGGGGGGGGGTAAATACTTGTCTTTTCCGCATTCCATAACTATTAAAATATATTCACTATAAAAAGTTAGGGGAAACGTCCCTGGTCCCATTCGAGTGTGATTTTCGGCATATTGAAATATACCGAGAAAGTTTTTAATTGTTTTGGCCAGAAACTACAGCGCTTGGTCCCGCTGGATGGAAGAAAAGCGGCAACGTCGAAAATATTTTGAAAGTCGTCAGGTTTCAGATTTCAGTTTTGACACTTTTGACATTTCTATTTTAGGTCAGTTAGTTTATTTTTTGTGTTTCTTAAAAAAAGTGATTACAAACTGTTGTGATTGTGTTTCCCCACACATGAAACTAGTGGACGAGTGTCCTAAGATGTCCAAGAAAGTGTACCTACAGATTCACGCAGTATAACCGAAGAAAAGCTCTGCATACCTACTTAGTCTGGACAACACACAGGGACAACAATCTAAAATCTAAACAATTAGTTACAAATAATCACGCCCATAACAACAAAAGGCAATAGGACCATGTGGAATGTTTATCAGATAGTACGGAATAAAGAGAAAAAGTAAGTATGTACCTTAAGTTCAATTTCAAAAGCAACCGAGGTTTAAATTGTAGAATGTCAAAAAGACTTGTTTCTTGTTTTATAATGTGGAATTGACAGAGTGATGAACTTGGTCATAACTTGTAATGTTATGCTTTATTATATTAAGTTATGACCAGGTAATTTACTCTTACCTAGGCCTGCCACCTTTTTATTGTTGATAACCTGAAGTCTATGCTGTGGCTTTTAGATTTTCCCCAAACAAAAGTAATTTATAAAAAAAAGGTGGCATTCTCGTACTTCCCGATCAAAGGTGACTTCTAGAAAAAAAACTTGTTTGTTACACCGTGTAACCCCACATTATAAAATTACCATTTTTGACAATATCCGATTTACACTGAACCTCGGTTTAAATTGACTATAAAATTGGCACTACCACAATAATATTTGGTTTCATATCATATATATAATTACACCATTGCCACTGGTGGAGTGAATAAGTCTAGTGATGCATTCGCCATTTCATTTTTTGATTGATATTTCTTATCATTTTTGCTTTATTCAAAAAGGAGCCAAATACCCGTCCTTGATTAGCAATTATACCTTCAGTATTGAACTAAAGGAATTTTTAATAATAAATTATTAAAAGCAAAAAACGAAAATTTGTGAAATTGGTTCAGTTTTCTAATTTTGCTTTTATTACTTTATAAATTCAAACTTGTTCTACTTTAAATTGTAGGTAATTATGTCTGAAATATGGGTATTTGGTCGATTTTTGGATAAAAAAATAAATGATCAAAAAACGAAATGGCGAAAGCGTTACTAGACTCTCATTCTTGTTTTAAATAATTATTATTTCAGATAAGGAATAGAAGAAATATATGTTAAATTAGAGCAACTGTCACAGAAAATTTGGACCAGCATTACTAAAGCAAAACTTTGGGAGAGAGAGATAGAGCTATAACAACCGAATACAGGAAGCGTCGAATAAGGAAAATGTTCACTTAAGTCTGAAATGTATTCTATACATATAAAGCTTAATGTTACTATATTTTTTCAGAATTCAAATTTATGTTATAAGTTAAAATATTCTTGGGCTTAAAAAATACCTATGCTGTATGTATGTATGTATAAATGCATTTATAGTTAAACATAAAATAAGAAACCGATAGTGTTAAATTAAATACTTACCGCCCTGTATAAAAATGTGTGTGTTTGTTCAAGAAAATAAAGGATTTTAATAAGAATATTGATTTTTTTGTACCCAGGATTTAAAAAAAAATTAAATCCTAAGAGTAAACTAAAACTCCCCTTATTTTGACAAAAATAAAATTAAAAAAGTTGTACATTTTTTTTTTGGTTATAAGTAAATGAAAATTTTAGAAAAACTATTTTTTTGGTAACGATAAATAAATTAAAATTCAGTAAAAAATATTTATTTAAAACAAAAATTACAGTATATATCAATGCTTTTAAAAACTAAACACCATATGTTCATCCAAAAAATATTGCTTTGCTTCTCTAAAAAAAAGGATTGCATCCTTGCAAACTTATTTCCATAGACATCAACTTGTGCTGCATATTTTCTTCCCTGGAACAATATAATTTTTGATTTTTTTATCCAAAACAAAGCAAATCGCCAAATAATTTTTAAAACTAAATTTAATTTGCCTTATGTAACATTTTGCACATGACCCACCTTCTTACACATAGGTACATATGATTTACTATATAATAGGTTTTTTACCCAGTTCTTCTATTAGCAATTTTTTAAATAGACAAGTGTGTTGTGCACTGCAGTGTCTTTATTGAAACAACAAATTGGTAGGAGTTTTTTTTTAAGAGCTAGGGCTTTATCAACATTTTTAAGAGCTGGGGTTTTATCAAAAACGTGGCAAAATACCTATCTTTAAGAAGCATCTGCTTTTATTTTATAAATATAAGCTTCTTTATTTTAAATTTTGAATAATTGTGCTCTAGCAATGTTGTTTGGCCAATTTTTGGATTAAATTACAAAAAAAGTGATCACAAAACGCAATGGCGAATGCGCAGGACAAAATTATCATTATGACTTTTACTGATTTTTCCTTGAAAAGGGTTGAAAACTGTCTGCTAAGGGATAAAATCATTGTTGTAACCCTTTAATTGCTTAGTGCTATGTTATAAGTGTATGTAAAAAATCATAAACATTAGTTTCAGCCTCATCACTTAGATACAATCCAACAAAGCAATTCTGTCAATATTTTTTTTATTCTCTAGCAGTAATTTAAAATTTTGCCCTTACCCAGAAGCACATTTTCAGAATATTTTAGTTTTAGTGAGTGTAGAAGTTTTCTACCCTTTTTAAAGTTTTCTCTAATTCTTTATTAAAATTTTCCCGAGGTGAACCCAAATGTCAGCCGGTCACTGTATAATTTGGGTACACCTTATTGATAATAATAATAATTAATCTACTTGCCTGATGTGTGAATATTAAAACGACCAAACTGATGGACATTTCTCAAGAAGCCTTGTTCCATTCATTTTCAAATTATAACAGCAAACATTGACTCCCTACAATATAATTGTTATTTTTCATTTTTATTCTCTTGCCTTTGTTGATATTTTCTTATACCAAATTTTATTATTTACATTATTATGGTACTTATGTATGTATATCACAAAACAACAAGGATTATTTTACATTATTAGACCAAAAAGGGCAGGTAAGCACATCATTTCTTATACATTCACTACCTACCTGTACTTTGTATATAGAAGAATGCTACATAATTAATTGTGAATTTATTAGGAAAGGTTGATATATTATGAGTTGTCATACAATACATAAATAAGTACGATAAGAACATTAGTTCCCAAGGCAATTGCCAGAAGTTCTAAACAATAAACATAGTATTTTCAACTTATAAACAATCCTATCAGTGAAAACAAGTACATACCTTTTAAAATAGTGGTAACTAGTTCCTTTGATCTGAGACGAAGAAAAACACTTTAACGTATTAGGAAAGTAAATAAATGCACACAAATTATTAAGAATTAAACAACCAACAAATAAAAATGTTCAAATTAGGAAATTAGCTTTTTTCCGACCGCCATATTGTAATACAATTGACATATCATATTTCTGAATAATATACGACATACGTTCAGTTTCAAAATCACTTTAACCACTCATTTAGCTATGTTGTGACGTTTAGGCTTAAAATTTCCTTTTCACGTTAATAGAATGGTGATTTTCTGTGCATAATTTAATATTATTATCATTTCATCATCATTTATATGTGCCCAGGCACCCAAGTACCTTCTTATTTTATTTTGCTATAAAGGTTTAGATTAATTACTTTTAATTCTATATTTTTGCCACTCTTATTCGAATGTAAACTTTGACAAATAGAAAACAATGGCACCGCTGTCAGGCGGTCGGTGGCCATGGTTGTCGCGACCAGTTAAATGTACAAATTCAGTCAAACATGTTCTATCCAATTCACAGTGTAGGGAAGTTATCATAAAAAAAATACTTAAATGACTTTAGACTGTGCATATGGGACTAAAAAGCCACAGAAGGTACAGGAAAAAAAGGGCAGTCAAGTGTGGACTTCGCCCCCGGCTAATGTATTGAAAAATTCAGAGTCGGATTATAGATTCGATAGGAGAGGAAGGTTGAGTTCGAAAATATACAGGAGGAATCTACTTTATGACCAGATCAATAAAACTTAGAGATATTGTCCTCCATACATCGTGTATCCGTGCCAACGATTTTGCATGTGCAAATGTGTGTGTGTGTGGGGGGGGGGGGGGGGGTGTTTAAAGAAGAAATTACTTCTAAAAAAACGTTCCTTGGTTTCAAATACCTTCCTTTTATCAAAAATTACTTCTCAACGTTCTTTGTTTTCAGAAACCGTCCTATTCAAAGTCACAAAAAACGCTTTGTCCCAAACCCAAAAGTACATGATCGGCACCCATAGGGAGGAGCAAGGTGGAGCGGTTGCCCCCTTGGGTTCGGGGAAAGGGCGTAGATATACAGCAGCGGCAACTTCTTTTTTAAAGAGCACTTTCATTTGTTTCGACAAAAACGCCAGTGGCTTTTTTTTTAGAAGTCACTTAAAAAGAGAAGTTTTACGAGTTTTTGGCTGGTTACCCATCCTTGAAATATATGGGCGATCATGCACAAGTACCTTCTCTTGCAACTGACACTCTGAATGTTTTATACTTCAAACACGGGTTCGACACCTCTCAATTTCCTGGCTCAAAGTGACCAAAACAAACATTTTTTCACCACACCTTTGCTGACAACCGGTTGCCGTAATGTGTGTCCAAACCTCCAATCATACTTCTAACGTACATACCTCCAATCAAATTGGTCGGATGCCACTTTCTCTTTTAAAAACTTAAAAATTTAGTACTTTTTAGTTTTTTAGTACAATGTACAAACCATTTAGTACAATTTTTAAATTCGCAACACTTTTATGTATCATCTTAGTCATCTATCACTTCCAGAATGCTTTAATTGGAAAGAGATAGACGAATATCGTTTAAGGGAAAATATTTTTATCGTGTTTTGCAAAAACTTAAATTTGTATACTAGTCCAACTATTTTCAGTATAGCGTTAGCGTGAAAAACGTTCTGACATGCAAAATCTGCCTATTATTTACTTTCCAGTTACTATAAAGGTGATAGATAAGCTAACAATAAAAATATTAGATCAAAATTTGGATATTGTTGATTTTCGAAAAGAAACTGTTACAATCAGATTACATATAAAGGAATTATAATGGTTATTCTATATAACAGGGTGAATGAATATCAAAACTATAAGAGGAATAAACATAATAAAACAAAGATTAGTAGAAAACCAAACACACACCGAATAACAACGGAAAATAAAATAATTCTTAAATCGCTCGGTTTAAAAGTTCTAGTATAAGATGAATATTTTAAACGTAACCCAAGATGTTTTTATAGATAGTTCTATTGCGCATTCGGAATATCACGGTTATGAACCCTATTTACCTACAAAATTAGGAAATAATGATGAAATTATCATTCCTGTACATGAAATAGAAAAATATACCTTACCTTCCGAAAGTTATCTTTACATTGAGGGTAAACTAACAAAAGGGGATGGTGCAGTTTCAAACACATTAAAACTAATTAACAATGGAATAGCTTTCCTTTTTAAAGAAATTCGTTATCAAATAAATGGTGTAACTATAGACTTAGTTAGAGATGTGGGGTTAACTTCAACAGTAAAGGGATATTTATCATATAATAAAAATGAATGCAATAGACTTAAAAACGCAGGTTGGTTCCCTATGGAAGTCTCACAAGTCATTGATAGTGCTACAGGATTATTTAATGTTTGCATACCGCTTAAATTTTTAATGGGATTTTTTGAAGATTATAAGAAAATAATTTTAAATGCTAAACAAGAACTAATTTTAGTGCGAGACAATTCGGATAAAAATGCAACATGCAACAGTCAATACTGTAGATCAAACTCCAAAAATTGAACTCACCAAACTAACTTGGAATATACCTGACATATCAGTAGCTATCCCTCAAGAATTAGCCCTTACTAAAATAATTGATAAAAATACTGATATATTAATAGCATTTAGAAGTTGGGAATTGATTGAGTATCCGGAACTACTGAAAACAAATCGCCATAATTGGCCCGTTAAAACCTCTACAAAGGTCAATACCCCGAGACATGTGGCAGTTTTTTTCCAAAAAGATTTAAGAGATAAGTCAACAACTGATATGTCTTTATTTTCCAATATCAAGTTGCGAAACATCAAAGTTTTTTTTAAATTCTGAGAGATATCCCTACAACGATTTATATTTAGACTTTGATAAAAATAAATTTGCATCATTATATGAAATGTTTTCACAATTTCAAAAGTCATATTATGGTCTAACACCCGAACCAATATTTTCTCCAAAACAATTCAACGACTATGCTCCTATAGTTTACATTGATTGCTCACATCAAAAAGAAACAATCGAAACAGGCCCCATCGTAATGAGAATTGAATTTGAACTACATGAGGATATTAATGACAAAATTTCAGCCTATTGTCTTATTATGCATGATAAAATGTTTAGCTACAATCCTTTAACTAAAAACGTCAGACAACTCTAAGGAGCTCTATAAAGTTATGTGATTATAGTTTGCTTCATTCATTATGACCGAGACACTGGAACTTCGCATAGTCTGCTTTTTAAACGAATTGAAGAAACTTAAACAACAAATTCAACAATATTCCAACCAGAAATCCATGATTAACCAATTTTCACACTTGAAAATATGAAGTTCTTAATTATTGACATTCAAGGATTCAAAATAGAAAAAAATAAATTTGTTACGAAGGAATTAGCTGCTTTTGATGGAACCAAATTTTGTCATTACATCTTTAAATCCCCATACAATATGAAATATCTACCACCAGACTTACATAAGCAAGATGTTTGGTTAATAAAGAATCATCACTGCATTTCGTGGCATGTGGGATACACACCAATACATAAATTTGATCAAATTATAAAAGATTTAACAGTAAATATGGATCGTGTTTACGTGAAAGGAAGTGAGAAATCCGAATACATAAGAAAATACTCCTTGAGCCCAGTATTTGAACTTAACGATTACCCACCAATAACAGCTGATACACCAACTTGTTTTTACCATTCCAAATCTTCATGTATATGTGCGCTTACTAATGTTTGTAATTTATATGATGATACAATAATGATTGAATAAAACAAAATAAAAATGTATTTAAGTTTTTTATTTTAAAATATAAATTAGGTTTCAAACACTTCATGTATAATTTCTGATGAAACAAACTTCTTTACTTCACCCAAAAAATTTGCAAATTCCATTTCCTTCATTGTATAGAGAAAAGTCATCAAATCAGATGTGTGCAAGTATATACCACATGCCTCCGATGCTTTTTCATATGTTCTTGCCAATTTCATACATTCATCATAAGTATAAAACCTCTCAAATCCATATTCAGCCTCATGCTCTGCATCAAACTCAAGATTTTCAAACGTTTGTGCTAAGTTCTCTACAGCAGTTGTTAGGTTATGTGCTACGCGCGAACGAGTATATGCTAACCACATCTTGTTTGTTAATGATATAAGCCATTCTATGGTCTTAAATATATATGTATAAAGCGATAAAGGGTGGGAGAAATAAAAGATAAAATATATTATTTATTTTTTTATTTTTCAATACAACTCTTTACAAATTGGTTACAAGCATACATTTCTACATCTTCTATGATACAATCAGAGAAGCAGTTTAATAATTCCAATACACAGCATACATTTACATTGTTTAATATAGGTGAAACAACATCATAAACATTTTTTAATATATCACCATTTTTATTTGAAATTCCAACAATGATCATGTCATAATATTTTGAAAATTCTTGAGACGTTAAAATATCATAACGATATTTAATTAGATTTGACAACTTGATTAATTCGTTTATGGTATCACCAGCAAGAAAGATTTCGTTTCCTCCATCTTGAGTAATCTTAATTATTCTTGTCCCATTTACAAACACAAAGTGAATATCAAAACCAATTCCCTGCATGGGTTGCCATCCAAATCCGTTGGAATGAATAAAACTCTGCATGTGTCCTTCATGACTTAAAAATGAAATCAACTGGTTCTCATTGAAAATCACATTCTGATTATACTTGTCTCCACCCAGTTTAATTACCGAATCATATTTTCGCTCCAAGGAAAATCCAATACTGACCCATTTAGATTTAGATTTGTTGAGATAGTATATGGATTCATTGATAAGAACACCATTACGCTTCTTACTGAAAATCATATTGGATTGTTGGTTTGTTGTCTTATACATTTTGATGATTGAATGTTAACGAAAGTTGTAGAATTACTACAATTTTCAATGGTTGTGAGCTGCTTAAATAAGATAGAAAAGTTGGTAGGGGGGGTTGTTAGTAGGAGGATCAAATAACTTTTAGTTAATATCATAACTAAAAATGAATCCACAGCGTGAAGATGTGTTTATCGATATTCAAGGCTTTATCTCTTCCTTTGGATATATTCCGAAGGAAATAGCAATTTATGATGGGATTCGTTGCTCAAATTATTTATTTAAACCTCCATTTAATAAAAATATGTTATCTCTTGAAGATAGGAAAACAGTTCAATGGGGTGAAGAATATCATGGATTAGATTGGGAATATGGAAATATTGAACTTAATGACATTGATGCTATTTTAAAACATGTTCTAGCGACTTACAGCTCACCCAAAATCCATGTGAAAGGAATTGAAAAAAGAAATTTTCTGAAACATTTTTTGGATGAAGACAATATTAACAATATTCCTGTTAGTAGAGAACCTAAACTAAGCAAATTTAAGAAGATTCCAAGCTGTTATTTTCATAAAAACAATAATCCATATCATTGCGCATTATCAAATGTGAAACTATTATACAATTATAAAAATTGCTATGAATAAATAAAACATATAATACATTTTATATCATTTATTTATAATACATATATGCCTTACACAATATATATCCCAACATACATATAAACAATATAAAAAATATAATTAAAAATATTACACACACTGTTAAATTACATCCTTCAGATTTACTGTATAATTGAATCCATTTTTCTGTTAATGTGTAGGTTTTATTAAGATAATATAATCTTATTTTATACTCTACAAGTTTAGATGTGTTTATGATGCTATCATCAACCTTGTAAGAATAGAATCCATTGTTAATATTCATTCTTTTCCATGGTAATGGCCAGGTATCATTATGTATATTATCAACCGATAAACAAATAAATGCATCTCTAACGGTTGGATCAACTTGTAAAAACAAAGTATTATTGACAAAAGCAAACAGGAATAGCACTCCTGCAGGTAACACTGCCATATTTAAAATAAAATATATGTTTATTATTGTTATGTTTTATACTGGTTGTGAACTAAATTTTTAAGAATTTCAATTACATTATTAACATCCACATCATCATCCTCATCATCATCATCAGTCTTGGATTTATTTTCTATAATATCAATATGCTTATGACCCCAAGCTAAAGTTCTAAAAGAATTTGGAATTATGTATCGTTTGTCATCTTTAGGAGATAATGCAACCTTATTTTTTAACTGTGTATACATATCATGTAAAATTGAATGAAATATGTTCATTTTTCTAAATTTAATTTCAGAATTTTCAACTACGTCGATATAGTCTTGTTTAGTAATATAATTATTGATGACATATTTTTTTACACCTTTTGCCTTCTTTTCAGATTTATCTTCTAAATTGACGCAGTATGCTTTTGCACCCGTAAAAACTTTTAATTGATTTACCTGCGAATTCATCTTTCATTCGCCCTAATATAGATTTATTTTTTGTGATATTATGTATATTATTTTCGCTAAAATTAGAAGTATCAAATTTATCTAAATTTTCCTGCATGTCTTGATAGAAATTTTTTGTTTCAACTTGTAGAATCAAACTGTCTGTATCTGTATATAATAAAATTGCATTATCTCCATATTTTCTTTTAATGTAATCATAATAAAAATCATATATTACAGTTTTTGATAATTCCAAGACTGAGAATCCAACATAAACTGGTTTGTTATATGTTACCTTTATTCTTTCCATTTGAAGTGCAATAAAATTTTCATTAAAAACTAAACGATTTTTAAAATTTGGTTTTGCAATAAGAGTCTCAGCTCCTTGTTTTTTACCAATATTTTGCCAATGAGTAATTAATCTTATATCAACCCGCTTATCAATATTTTCTAATGATTTTCCGTAAATAGAATTATTAAATAATTTATAACAATCTTTTTCAAGTTTATTTTTGGATTTATTTCGCATTTCAGTATTTAAATCTATATATGGTTTTAAAAAAGCTGATTGCTTAAATTTAATCACTCTATGAATTTTGGATAATTTTAACCCATTCTTCAGAGCTTGTTTAAGATTTCGATAATGGATTACATATTTTTCTTTATTGTTTAAATTACATATTAATTTATTTTGTTTTGAATCAGGAGGGCAAATGTTTTGAGTTAGAAAAGGTAAATCGTTATGTTTTATGTGTATACTTTTAGGGTAACACATATCAACTTCAAAAACATATCCAAATTCATCATCATCAGGTATGGATAAAATATCAATAGCATCAATTTCTTCCCTCGAAATCCAAGAAAAATCGCTTATAGGAAGATATTGACTCATACTATGTCCATACAAGTTAGTAGCATCTAAATACATTAAAAATGAGTTGGGTTTAGTTTCATCATAACTTTCAAAATGAGGATTATTGGCTTCAGCTTTACGAACACTACAATGGATAATTCCTCCTCTTATATTATTTTTAAAAAAATGTAACATATCAACATCTGTTAATAATTCTAATTTTACACCGGTGAAGCGGAGCATAGAGTCCCAACTTAAACTTGGAAGTGTGTAATATTGAGCAGCATCTAATTTAAATAAATTTAATGCTACACTTCGAAATGCTTCAAAAAAGTCTGTTAATAACAGAACATCAGACAATAAGTAAATTTTAGTATAATCCATAATATTTTGACAATTAAACATTTTCCAAATATTATTAGCTCTATCATAATCTATAGGATCTAAAGGTTCCTCTTTAAGTTTATCATAAAAGTGATCAATACTTGGAAGTTGTTCTTCATACAATTTTTCGAATGAATCTATGTAGGAATAAGGATAGATCCCTTTTTTTCTGATTTCATTAAATTGACTATCATCATGAAAAGATTTTTTAATTTCTACACATTGATTTATTTCTAAACTTTCAGCAAGTTTCTCTAACGAGCAAGCAACAAAACGAAATGAATCTAAAAATCTCATTTTAATATAAATTGATTTTTCCTTACCATCTTTATCGTTTACTTTATCTACCAAAATTGATTTTGTAAATGAAATATATTTTTCTTTGGTTTGGGCAAGAACATCAATTCTATCTTCTTTACAACAAAGTTGTTTAATGAATAGATGACTATCATAGCCTGTTAAATTATGGAAGAAAATAGGTATAAAGTATGGAATTCTAAAATTTAAATTACAGACGCTGTGTGCTACTCCGCGAAACTCACCATTTAAGTGATCATGATCTCTTACTTTCTCATGTTCTTCGACTTTGTCATTACATATGTGACATATGTTACATTTTTTATAAGACAATTTCTGTTCATCTGTTAAGGGAATCATTTAAACTATGTGTTTAAGATGATCATTATAAATTCTATGAACATGACATTCAATTCGTTTACAAAATTCCTCAGCTGCATCTAAACCAAAATAGTAGTCCATCACTGATAAAGAATCATCATATGAACATTTTATAAAGTAAGAAAAAGCATATGGTTCATGTTTAAACGTATTTCTAGTATAGGAATCCTGATTATTTTCTGGTTGTTCATATGGTAAAGGTTTTAAAAAGCATTCAAAGTCTGCATAAATAACAAAGGGAACTTTTACCTGTCTTTGAAAATTTTCAAATTGTAAAATATTTTCCGGTATATGTTGACCATACTTGTTAATTTTGATTTCATTAGTGGGAATTTTTGTAAACAAATGATTACAATCGTTTAATTGATGTAATTCCAATCTTTCCTTAGAAGTAAAATAAATTAAACATCCATCACAAAAATGTTTTTTGTAAGATGTTCTATTAATTTGAGATGATAATAATCGTGACATATCCTTTATCCAACAATAATGATTATTAATACCATCACTAAATAAAAGCAAATTTACATGTAATGAGAGTTTTTTAGATGAATAATGTAGAGGACCAACTATCTCATATTTTAATTTAGTGTCTTCATAAACACTCTCTAAACCGTAGACATTAACGGATATCTGGTTAAGGGACTCAAATTTTTCAATATCTTTAAGTTTCATAGGAAATTCAAGTCCTTCAAAATTTAAAAAATCAAAAAAATTTGGATAAGAATTTGGTATACCAGTATTCGATTCAACAGGAAACATTGCACTTATTATACTCCAAGCAAAACAGTATGAATCATTGTTCTTCACGTTTATTACTGCTCGCTTTTGGGATATTTCTTTTGGTAAAGGAATATATGTTGATGCTCGAATTTGATTATATTTATTAATGTTGAGTTCTAAATGAAAAATTTTTTCTAAAGCCCAACCTGATCCGTTTTCTGTGAATATAGACACCTTTTCTTTAATTTCAGACAAAAATTCACTAACAATATTACTCAAATCAGTAGTATTACAAATAATTTTATTTTTCGTATTAAATGATTTAGTTTCAATGGATTCCTTTGATTGTAACAAATACTGTCCAAATAATTCTACATTAATCTTAATACACCTATGTTTAACTAATTGTTCAGAAATTAAACTTAAAAACTTTTGTTTCACTTCATCAAAAAATTCTTCTATATCTACATACTTTTTCGATGGGAGCAACATATAAGATACAATCCTGTTTTTAAACGCTGAAGTCAAAATTTTTACACTATCAACGCTATTAATTCCACTTTTATGTAGATTTGATCGTAAATGACCACTGAGTTTATTTTTCTTGTACCAAATATTACATTCTTTACATCGCGAAAGTATCAATTTAGGGATTGGTGGTTGAACACTTTCTTTCTTTTGTTGTAAAATTTTGGAATCATCCGCATTGAGTTTCTTTGCTGGTAAATCACATAACTGATTAACAGCTTTTCTCTTTTGACGAGAACAAGAGGGTATCATAGGGCATGATTCACGTTTATGTCTATAAAGATTGAATTTTTGGGAAAAAGTTTTGTTGCATTCACTACAGGGATACATTGTTAGTAGAACTAAAAAATTATGTAAGTTTATTGTTTCTTATACCATAAATTGCAATGTTTGCAACGTGATAGCACCAGTATAAGCAATGGCGGTTTATTCAATAATGGTTTTTGGGTATTGGTTGATTGATGGTAATATATTAGTTTCTTCCACTTTAATATCTTTGTTGGTACATCACATGTTGAACTAATCTTTCTTTTTTCGCGAGAACTAGTTGGTGTCATTGGACATGATTCGCGTTTATGCCTATACATATTTGATTTCTGTTTAAAAGTTTTGTCACAATCACTACAGGGATACATTATCACTTGATGGATAAACTAAAAGTTAATGTCAATAGTCAATTTATTCTTCTGCAATTAATCCATCATTTTTCATTAAATTATAAAGGTTATGTGATTGTAATCCTATATTTATTATTGTCAAATGATCACTAAAATACTTAACTGTTATTAGTTCTTTAAGAAAAATATCACATAAATTAATAGCTTCTTCATACAAAATTATTGTTTCTATGTGTAAAAGTCTAGATTTATTATCAACAAGTTGATTTTTTAGGTCTAAAACACTTTCTCTTATTGTACTCATCTGCTGGTATAATTATTTTAAGTACCTCCACAATCTATTCTAAAGTTTGAATTGGTCTCAACTGACAACAATGATTACAATAATGCAAACAAACACCACTTTTACTAATTAACTTTTTTCACACTAAACAGCGGGATCTGGATTTAATATTAAATGTAGTTATTGTTATACGAAGCCAAGAAGGATACATTACTAAATACTAGATGGATTGGATTGTTGTATTTAAAGGTTTTAAGAGTATTGGGAAGGAGATATGTAGGGGAAATAGTGGGGGGTATGGTAGGGGGAAGCGGTAGGGGGAGGAGTGGGGGAAAAGTGGTGGGGAGAGGAGTGGGAGGTGTGGTGGGGGGGAGCGAGAGTGAGCAAAGGTGTTTTGGATTCGATTAGGTGGTAAAGTGGAAGAGAATCCAATCCCAAATTAATTTCCACCCCCATTCCATTCCATTCCATTATCTGATAGCTGTGTAAACTAACTACTCACACACATTACATATTACAAAAACAATGTTTACGTAGAATTTAAGCAGGTTAACACCACGAACAGAAAATAAACACAACATCGTTTCACCGGCTTGTAAGATCAACTGAAGCGTTCACGAACGCCATATAGAAACATAGATATCTTAAGGTGTCCAATATTACAATATTAAATATATGTTTTACCTTAGAATGTCACAAAAACTTAATACATTATTGGTTGTATAAATCTAAGGAAAAAAGTTCATATATATATATGACCTAAAGTGATTTGTTTCAGACATACAGAGCGTTAAAAGTTTAAAATATTTTTTTTGCGTGTTACTTTGATTTCTGGGAAAGAAAACATTTTTTGTTACATTCTTTGTTCATTTCTAGAGAAAACAAACAACTTCACTTTTTCATAAAAGTCACGGTTTTCACATAAAAAAATAAACCAATTTCCCTTTAACAATATTTTCACATAAAAATCAGTTTTTTAAAAATTAAAAATTAGTTTTGAAATAACCATTCATTTTTTAAACAGATTAGTATCTTTTGATTTTAAAGATAATTTTAATGAAGGCATGATGAATAATGTTGACGATGCCAATGAAGCTTTACCAATTTTTCAAGCAGCTGTATCGCCAAACGCTGATGTTGACGAAGCCAATGAAGCTTTACCAATTTTTCAAGCAGCAGTACAACCAAACGCTGATGTTGACGAAGCCAATGAAGCTTCACCTATTTTTCAAGCAGCAGTACAACCAAACGCTGATGTCGATGTAACTAATGAGGCTTTACCAATTTTTCAAGCAGCAGTACCGCCAAACGCTGATGTCGACGAAGCCAATGAAGCTTTACCAATTTTTCAAGCAGCAGTACAACTAAACGCTGATGTTGACGAAGCCAATGAAGCTTTACCAATTTTTCAAGCAGCAACAGCTACAACCAATGTCCTAAACGAAGAAAATATCATCATCAAGGAAGAAATCCCGGAAGACCAAATTCCAACCAATGAGGATATACAACAGCGTATAGAAAGATGGAATATGCATCAAACAGAAATCCAAAATTTAAACAAGTTGTTAAACGATACAAAAGAAAGGAAACGACTAGCAGAGCAACAAATCAAAGATTGCGAGTTGTTAGTTGGTGTAATTGATCAAAAAAAAGAGGAAATTAGTGGAATTATTCCAAAATATAAACAAAGAAAATGAAATTTTAAGTAGACTTAACAAAAGATCTAAACATTTTTAAAGATAATAATTTTTTATAAATGTTTAAAAATTGTTTTGTTTTGGTGGAAGGATTTGATGGGAATAAAAAATAAAATATAAAAGGAAATATTTGTTTTATTATTTGCTAGTAGTTATGTTGGTGGGTTTCTAGATAATCCGCTGGAAATAACATTATAGTATAAAGATTTTAGGAAAAAAGAAATATAATATGAAAAAAGTTACATATAACGAGAAAAACAATAAAATTCATAACTTATTTTTTTGGACCTTTGCGTATAATCAAGCGCGAAAGAATCATTTTGAAAGCGATGTGTTAGATAGAATACGCTTCCAAGATAGAATTCAAAATATAGTAAATCTTTTAAATCATGTTTATGAGCGAAATCATAGAAATAGAATTTACATGGAACGTTTTAAATAATTTTTTATTTTTATCAGTTGTGTTAAAAGTAGTAGTAGCTTTAAGAGTAATATTTTACCTTGAATAAACATTTACCACCCAAATCTACCACTAAAATACAGATGCAATGAACAGTCTCACACACATTACATATTACAAAAACAATGTTTACGTAGAATTTAAGCAGGTTAACACCACGAACAGAAAATAAACACAACATCGTTTCACCGGCTTGTAAGATCAACTGAAGCGTTCACGAACGCCATATAGAAACATAGATATCTTAAGGTGTCCAATATTATAATATTAAATATATGTTTTACCTTAGAATGTCACAAAAACTTAATACATTATTGGTTGTATAAATCTAAGGAAAAAAGTTCATATAAATATATGACCTAAAGTGATTTGTTTCAGACATACAGAGCGTTAAAAGTTTAAAATATTTTTTTTTGCGTGTTACTTTGATTTCTGGGAAAGAAAACATTTTTTGTTACATTCTTTGTTCATTTCTAGAGAAAACAAACAACTTCACTTTTTCATACAAGTCACGGTTTTCACATAAAAAAATAAACCAATTTCCCATTAACAATATTTTCACATAAAAATCAGTTTTTTAAAAATTAGTTTTGAAATAACCATTCATTTTTTAAACAGATTAGTATCTTGTGTTTTTTTCGTACAACGCACGGTTTTCACATAAAAAAAATATTAAAGTTCCTACAAAGTACATTTAATATTAGTGCCTGTATAGCAAACTTAATTCATATCATGGTGGGATATTGTTAGATTTTTAAAACATGTCATCGGGTATAAAGAGCCAACCATTTCTAGAGGAAATCATTCCCAACCAATCAGTTCTACCAAAACAAAGCAATTTTTAAACAAAAGTAAAAAGTAAAATGAGTGGAAAACCATCCATCCAAGTGTTACGAAATGTATTATTGCAGAACGACGTCCAATTTGAGGGGCTAATTCCAATGCCGACCATTGAGTATTACGAACCGATTACCCCAGAAGCCATGTTTCCAAATTTTAATGGACCAATTACGCCAGAAGCCATGTTTCCAAATTTTAATTTTGATTTTGAAGATATTTTTAATGAAGGCATCATAAATAATGTTGACGATGCCTATGAAGCTTTACCACTTTTTCAAGCAGCAGTACCGCCAAATGCTGATGTTGACGAAGCCAATGAAGCTTTACCTATTTTTCAAGCAGCAGTACAACCAAACGCTGATGTCGATGAAGCTAATAAGGCTTTACCAATTTTTCAAGCAGCAGTACCGCCAAACGCTGATGTCGACGAAGCCAATGAAGCTTTACCAATTTTTCAAGCAGCAGTACAACTAAACGCTGATGTTGCGAAGCCAATGAAGCTTTACCAATTTTTCAAGCAGCAGTACAACTAAACGCTGATGTTGAAGAAGCCAATGAAGCTTTACCAATTTTTCAAGCAGCAGTACAACCAAACGCTGATGTCGATTAAGCTAATGAGGCTTTACCAATTCTTCAAGCAGCAGTACCGCCAAACACTGATGTCGACGAAGCCAATGAAGCTTTACCAATTTTTCAAGCAGCAGTACAACTAAACGCTGATGTTGACGAAGCCAATGAAGCTTTACCAATTTTTCAAGCAGCAACAGCTACAACCAATGTCCTAAACGAAGAAAATATCATCATCAAGGAAGAAATCCCGGAAGACCAAATTCCAACCAATGAGGATATACAACAGCGTATAGAAAGATGGAATATGCATCAAACAGAAATCCAAAATTTAAACAAGTTGTTAAACGATACAAAAGAAAGGAAACGACTAGCAGAGCAATAAATCAAAGATTGCGAGTTGTTAGTTGGTGTAATTGATCAAAAAAAAAAAAAAGGAAATTAGTGGAATTATTCCAAAATATAAACAAAGAAAATGAAATTTTAAGTAGACTTAACAAAAGATCTAAACATTTTTAAAGATAATAATTTTTTATAAATGTTTAAAAATTGTTTTGCTTTGGTGGAAGGATTTGATGGGAATAAAAAATAAAATATAAAAGGAAATATTTGTTTTATTATTTGCTAGTAGTTATGTTGGTGGGTTTCTAGACAATCCGCTGGAAATAACATTATAGTATAAAGATTTTAGGAAAAAAGAAATATAATATGAAAAAAGTTACATATAACGAGAAAAACAATAAAATTCATAACTTATTTGTTTGGACCTTTGCGTATAATCAAGCGCGAAAGAATCATTTTGAAAGCGATGTGTTAGATAGAATACGCTTCCAAGATAGAATTCAAAATATAGAAAATCTTTTAAATCATGTTTATGAGCGAAATCATAGAAATAGGATTTACTGGAACGTTTTAAATAATTTTTTATTTTTATCAGTTGTGTCAAAAGTAGTAGTAGTAGCTTTAAGAGTAATATTTTTTTAAAATTTTATTAAAAGCGTAATCATGTGGGTGAAGGCATAGTGATGCTCAAGACCTAAATAAATATATTTTTTTATCAATGTGACATGTGTTAGATGTAATATGTTAAATAAAAAAAATAAAAAATAAAAAACAATTAATATTTATACATGTTTTTATTTATACTGTTATAAGACATCTTTTTTTAAAACCCATGCGTTGTGAGACTGATCTAGTCCTAGCCACTTGATATAAGCTTGGTTCCCTCTTGTTCTTAAACTTTTTTCAACTAGATATACATCTGGATGCTTGACTTTTAGCAATTCTGCTTCATAAAAACCACCTCTTATGTCTTGATTCTTATCATCCTTTAGTAAATATGTTCTCGGGTTGGTTAATTTTAATTCCTTTATTTGAAAAATTTCATTACTCCAGCTTGGAATATAGCCTTTTTGGAAGGCTTCTCTCTGTTTACTCACCCTTACATTGTCACCTTTTGTAAATTTTGATTTGGTAGGGTCAATTGTTTTTATATTAGTGTAGACAGATTTTAAAATTTCGAATTCATTCTTTTCATTAACATTTATTGGTTTTAAGCCTGTTGTCCTATGTTTTGTATTATTATACTTATTAACAATTTTTTCCAAGATATTTAACCATTTATAATTTCCTTAAAGACTAAACTGTTTCCGCATGATGTTTTTCAGAGTTCTATTGACTCGTTTAACAATAGAAGCCTTTAAATTTGAATATGTACTGTAATGATTAATATTGTAGTAATCCATTATTGCTTTGAAATGTTTATTATAAAATTCTTTACCCAGATCACTCTGTAAATTAGCTGGCGCATGCGTGTTCTCTAAAATGTGTTTCATTGCATCAGAGACTTCTTTACCAGTTTTTGATTTTAAGGGATAAGTCCACACATATTTGGAAAAGGCATTTATTACTACTAAAACATTTTCAAAGATTAGTAATATTTCTTTAGGGCTAGTGTAGATAGGGCTAGTGTAGATTTAAAATTTTAATGAATGTTATTATAGTAAGTCCATTAATAATCGCATAATTATTAAATTTTAATTTGGGCGACTACCAAAAGTAATATTTTTTTGATTTAATCAACATTCTATAACCTGGAATTTACGGCTTCTGCTATTTTTATTTTTGTTATTTTTAGATTCAAGAACAAGCAATACAGGTATATTTGCTGCCTGCTTTGGCACTCCCTAAAATCCGCGTTCCAGCAGGTAAAAGTAACTGGAAACTATCGGTGAGTGAGGCTCGAGATGCTTTTTTGATCCACACAAATATTCCTGGAGATATTGATCAGACAAAAAAAACAAATTGACTATATGTTTAAAAAGGAATTGGCCGTGCAACCATATATGATCTTCATCGGACCCAGCCTAAGTAATATAACGGATACTCTAGTAATAGTTAATAATTACGAATACAAGTGTTTGTCGGTATTAGATGCGTTAGATTATTGTGACTTACACTCACGAATTTATTGACAGCGTTTTTTCATATATCAAAAATAAGGTAACAATGACGCGGAAGTGTCAACATCATTGGAGCATATTATTACAGAAATTAGCAATATGTTTGAAAAACTTGGCACTAAATATCAATCAAAGGCTAAAATATTTGGAACAAAAAATTTTTTTATTAGGCCTGATAATTTTGCCGTGGGAGTAGCAATTCTCTAACTCAAATAAACACAGTAAAAGGACAAAAGATTTCAATAAAAAATACTTTAAAGGTTTTTTTAACACTACCAAATTTTTATAAAGATATGAAAGAATATATCGAGTCCGAGGAAAATGTGTATCCCGGTGTGTATACTAGTGTCTTTCAAGGGAATTTATGAAATTCTATAAAATTACATTTTACCGGAAAAACACTTTTTCCCATATTAATATTTTTTGATGACTTTAAATCATTAAATCCTTTAGGGTCGCCGGCGGGAAAATATAAAATAGGGGCCGTTTACATGTCGTTCGCCAGCGTGCCTCCGAAGTACTCTTCTTTACTTAAAAATATATTTTTGATTCAACTATTTTATGCTTCAGATAAAAATATTTACGGGAATAAAAAAATTTTTCAAAATCTTTGAAGGACTCCTTATTGACATTGATGGTCAACCAGGGAGGATATATTTCATACTATTTTTAATGTTGGGCGATAATTTAGGTTTGAATTCTGTGTTGGGTTTTACAGAAAGTTTTAAATCAGAGTACTTTTGTAAAATATGTTTGACACCCAAAAACATCACACAAACAGAAATAGACGAGTTCAATTTTGTACTTCGTGGGCCAGATAATTATACTGAAGATTCTATAAATCTTTCACATGGAATAAAAGAAAAATGTATTTGGCACGAGCTATCAAACGTTCATGTCACCTCGAATTTCTCTTGCGATTTAATGCACGACTGCTTTGAAGGTGTATTACGATATGGCATTCAATATAGCTGCACTTATAAATGAAAAATATTGTCAGGGAAAAAAGTAACTTTCCATAATAATTATAATTTTTGGTTTTATTATTATAAGACCCAGTTTTTCAACATGCAAAATATGCTGTCCTAGAAAAATGCCAAGCTTGCCCTGTTTATATTACAATCAGTAAGTCAACCTCATTAAAGTAATATAAATAGTGGAGCCAGCGCTAGGACAGACAGTGACTGGTGGGACCAGTCCCGTACACATTTGATAACCTGGGTCATCACTTGTCACCCGCGCATACCGTCGCCCTTGGGAGCAGCCCCCGACGTCATATAATGTAAGTAAGTTTACACCAAGGTTCTCGTTTATTGTTAGTAGATAAGTTATAGGCAAGCTAGACATGGATATATCCAATGGATATACATCCCCCCACTCTCACCCCCGCCACTATCCCCACACCCTTAAACATAAAACAAAAATATATTTCATATCTATGGATATATATCCCCATACCACCAATTAAATACATATTTAAATTTGAAAAAATTAAAATGACTACAGTTCCAATTGACTGAACCTGGTATGACACCCTCCAACACATGTGGATATACATTCCTCTTTTCACCCAATAATTCAAGTACATCTTAAACAGTGGTACTTATACATATATTAGGGTAATAACTATCGATTTAAAAAAGTAATTACGATTGACATAGATTATTTTCAAACCATAGATTAGATTAACATAGATGTTTTTTGAAAGTTTTTAGGGTCGATAACGGATTATTTGTAATACTTAAAAAGCAGACCAAAAATATCATTAGGTCAAAAAGCGGTTAAAATGTATAATTTGTAACACTTAAAAAAAGCAAATACGATTGACACAGATTATTTTCAAACCATAGATTAGATTAACATAGATGTTTTTTGAAAGTTTCTAGGGTCGATAACGGATTATTTGTAATACTTAAAAAGCAGACCAAAAATATCATTAGGTCAAAAAGCGGTTAAAATAGATAATTTGTAACACTTAAAAACAGACAATACGACGACAATACGACGATTGACACAGATTATTTTAAAAATTTCAAAAAATCTATGGACCAATAACGAATTATTTGTAATACTTAAAAAGCAGACCAAAAATATCATTAGGTCAAAAAGCGGTTAAAATAGATAATTTGTAACACTTAAAAACAGACAATACGACGATTGACACAGATTATTTTAAAAATTTCAAAAAATCTATGGACCAATAACGAATTATTTGTAAAACTTAAAAAACATACCAAATGTCAATGCACACATAAATTATTATATCGTAATTACAAATAGGAAGTTGATTTTAAGACCAACAGATAACACGTTGTACAATTTTTTAGCAAATTAACTAACAAACCTAAATAAAAATAATATCAAGTTTTGTCTATAAGATCCCCTTAGTAAATTAATTGTTACACCTTATAATAACAAAAAATCAGATCTCGTGTTCAGTAAAAACAATATTGATAAATAAACAATTAAACATTTTATTACTTACATTAAATTCAGTTATCTATCCAATGTAATTTTTTTCACTTTTACAAACTAACATATTTGGAAAGGTTTCGGTAATTGTGAATCAAAGTTAAAATGTCACCCAACTAACAAGTTTAGCCGATGACCGAATTCTCGATGTTTAAACGAGGTCGTCAGATTTGAAACTTGCTTTCAACTGTTTATACCGGGGTTATAAAATGTAATCGTAGATAAGGGTATTTTTTTTTACAATAGAGAAATGAAATTTGGTATTTGAGTGTATGATATAAATATACATATTTTAAGATAATTTAAAACTTCAAAATACTTCCGGTTATATCGGAAGTAGATGTCAACTTTCGTTTTTTAAATGAAACATGATAATTTTTATTATATTTTTCGATTAACCTTTAAATTATAAGGTAACCCGTTTAAAAGTAATTAAACGATTTGAATTCTCGAAGTTATGAATTTTTTGTTAAAAATCAATCAGAGTTGAACCAACGAAACTGTCTGGTAATAATTTTGGATAGTGGGTATATGTTGTATAAAAATTTCAAGTATACAGGGTAAACCGTATAAAAGTTATTAAATGTTAAAGTGGATTTTTAGTAAAAACAGAACCATTTTGGTACCGAATAGCTTGAATTTAGTACATTCAAAATCATGATAATAAAACAAACGGCAAAAAACTTGTTAACCCTTTCACTGCTCAAGACGAGATAACTCGGTTACAGGTAAACTGCTCCAGACGAGATAACTCGCATTTCAAAATTAAATAGGATCTGACTGCTCTAGCCGAATATACTCGCAAACGTAGTTCGCACATGTCAAGCGGCGGAAAAAATTTGTTGCGGTGGCAACATTGCTGCACAGCTGTATCGGTAAACACGTGTTTACGAAGCAGCGGTACGTTAAGACCTGTTTAGCACAGAACAAAAGTCTGTTGAGTAGTGTTAAGGTGATTTTGAGTGTATTTTGACGTGCATTAAAAATAAAAATTATAATATGTCGAAGAAATATCTAACGGATAAAGAGTTGGAGGATATTCTAACTAGAAGTGATGATAGTGATGCAGAATACGAACCGCCTTCGTCTGACGACGAATTAGCTGACGATTCGTCTGACGACGAATTAGCTGACGATTCGTCTGACGACGAATTAGCTGACGACAATCAACAAAGTTATATTTTGGATCCAAGCCAACAAAACTTGAATGTGATGGAAAGCGATTCAAGCTCACGCAGCGAACATGAAGAACCTCTTCCACAAGGCAGATTTGACTGGTCAACTGACGAGTTTTCGCCCGATGTTCACAAATTTGACGAATCCAGTTCAGGCTGCAAAATTCAAGGTACTTTAGCTCTTGATTTTTTTGAACATTTTTTTACCCCAGTTATAATGAAGTTGATAGCAGATGAGATCAATAGATATTACATTTTTTTATGTAACAACAATGTTCCAGTATCAACCCGCATGGCGAGATGGAAACCTATTGAATTCAAGGAATTGTATTGTTTTTTGGCTACTGCTCTTCTTATGCCCCACACCAAAAAGCAACAAATAAATAACTATTGGTCTACAGACCCGTATATAAGTACACCAATATTTCAGAGACTCATGAAAAGAGACAGATTTTTACTTATTTTGAAACTATTGCATTTCACAGATAATGACCAGGTTCCGGTAGAAAATGATTCACTGATAAAAATCAGACTCATTGTGAATTGCCTTAGGGATAAATTCAAAGAAGGATTTGTGCCATTCCAGAACTTATGTATAGACGAAAGTTTGATGCTTTTTCGGGGTCGACTGTTTTTCCGACAGTACATTCCTTCAAAACGGCATAGATTCGGTGTGAAGTTTTTTTTACTATGTGACTGCGATACAGGGTACATATTGGATTTTATAATATACACAGGCGCTACAACTGATATCGCAGATTATACTGACAGATATGACATTGGCAAAACGGGAAGTATTGTCCTGACTTTACTTGAGCCCTATGTAGGAAAGGGACATAACTTGTATGTAGATAATTGGTATACAAGCCCTAATTTATTTGAGGCGTTGCACAAAATGAAAACCAATGGTTGTGGAACTGTTAAATCGATTCGTAAAAATATGCCAAAAATAACTACCAAACTGTCGAGTGGTGAGTTTACCTATCGGGCGTGCGAAAAGCTCCTTGCAGTGCGATACAAAGACAAACGCGAAGTGAATATGTTATCCTCTATTCATACGCCAGACGTAAAGTCTGTTGGGACAAATCGAGAAACTGGTCGTCAAATATTCAAGCCAACATGCATTGTAGATTACAATACCTACATGGGAGCTGTTGACCAATCAGACATGCTTCTTTCTTCAGTCGAGTGCGTCCGTAAAAGCAAAAAATGGTACAAAAAAGTTTTTTTTCACCTTTTAGATATGGCGGTTCTAAACAGTTACCAAATGTACAAGACCACTACTGCGGATTATGTATCTATTGAAACATTCCATTTATGTATAGTAAAAGAACTTATTGACAAATATCACACACCTCTTCCGCGTACTGGTGGCGGGAGACCAATATTAGAAAATCCTGATAACTTGCGTCTAACCGAGAGGCATTTTCCGTCACATGTTCCACCTACAGAAAGAAAACAAAAACCAACAAAACGATGTGTTGTTTGCGCAAAAAATAACAAAAGGGCGGAATCGCGCTATATGTGTTCTGTGTGTGCTGTGGCACTCTGCGTAGTCCCATGCTTCGAAAAATATCACACACGAAAAGTGTTTTAGCTTGTTATAGAATATGTTATATATCTATCGTTCTTTTATTGCGTATTATTATTTTGTTTTTGATATTGTAATAAATCATTTTGTTGTATTGAAATTTTGTTGTTGTTTCATTTGTTACAATTTTAAAGTCGACAAAAATGCTTAACTTTCATAATATTTATTTTATTTATATTATTTTGTTGAAATTTAACATTATTTTTTCTTAAAACATATTATCCCATTGGACCATACTGCTCCAGACGAATATACTCGCAAACGCCAAAAAAACCCACACCTGGGAGTGCCACGAAAAAAAACCTTTGCGCAGTGAAAGGGTTAATTTACATTTTTAATGTGATTTTGTTAGTATAAAGTCTCTTCGGTTCGCAGTGATAATATCATTCACAATCCTATAGTAACAAGTACAAGTTAAAAAAATAATGTATTCAAAACCAAAAATTACCGAAATGGCAAGATTAGCAAGGGTCAATATAATTGAAGACATTGTCATTCATCCTGCAAGGGACGAGTTGGAGGAAGCTCTGGAAAACCTCCTAAACGACTGTTCAGCTTTCCAAGACAACAGATTACCAGAACTCGACGACGTGATCCAACGTAATGACTTACCACAAGCCAACAATGTCAATGGGTTTCCCGACGATGTGATTCAACACAACGACTTACCACAAGCCAACAATGTCAATGGGTTTCCCGACGATGTAATTCAACACAACGACTTACCACAAGCCAACGATGTCAATGGGTTTCCCGACGATGTGATTCAACACAATGACTTACCACAAGCCAACGATGTCAATGAGTTTCCCGACGTTGCAATCCAAGTTGGTGGAATGCCAGAAGATGGTGGTTTACCGCATCCAGACGATGCAATCCAAGTTAACGGGTTACTGGAAGGGTACGAGAAACTAATAATGAACGACATAGAAATGTTAGACGATGCACAGCAACGAGATTTTGAGCAGCAGGCGATTCTAGTAGCAGAGAGAGATTTTACCTTGGATGAAATTAACGTCACACGTGGAGAAGTCGAGCAACGGTTAGATCATTTGTTGGAACTGGTCGCTAATTGTAATGATTTCCTAGACGTCCTAAATCGAAGAGATCGGGCAGTTAGAGACCAACACCAAGCGATGATGGATCAACGACGACTTCTCCATATATTTAATAGAAATTAATGTATATATTTTTTAAAAATAAATAGTTTTAAACATTCCAACATTTTTATATCTAGTAGTGTGTAAATACCATTTCACACTATCCTCCCACTCCTCTCACACTCCTCTTCCTTCTACTATCCCCACTCCTTTACACTAGCAAACCTTCCCGCCACTCTTTAGCACTATTTAAAGTGTTACGACTAATTCCACAATCAGTTATATATCCGAATTACTCAAACAAGCTTTAGTATTTTATCGTTGTCTCGTTTGCAAAAGTTAATAAATCAAGTGATTGTATACAGTATTGTTAACTAAGACCAGTGAAATCATCCATGAATGTGTGTGTGTGTGTGTGTGAATTTTAATAGAAGGTAACCAGACAATGTTAAAACCTAATCATAGAACAAAAGTGTTGGAAATTAGAAACGTATTCGTTAACTCGAATTATAAGCTCTTACAATTACAGTGTCGTGATAATAATTTAATTAGGTGGATTGAAGAAGGTATAAATTTGTGTGATAAAGTTCTTATAGGATCAGTTAAATCTAAATATTTTAATGATCATATAAAGGTAACAAATTTAGCATTGGAATCATATGTTTGGTTACATGTAATGAGAGAAAGAAATTTAATTGCGGAAGAATAAGTAAGTGTTTTTATTATTCAAGATGTATCAGTGCAGTGATTGTAAAAAAATTTTTAAACATCAATCAAACGTTTATAGACACAAAAAAGAATCATGTCCTTCTAGACCATCTAGTGTTAAAAGAAAAGCTAAATCTCAACTTTGTAATCCAGCAACAAAAAAACTTAAAACAGAAACTCAAAAACAAAGTGTAGTACATCCCCCTTTACCTAAAATTACCTTAACGCGTTGTAAAGACTGTGACGTGGTATTTTAAAAATAAACTCAGTGCACATTTACGAACAAACATTCATAAAGGTGCTGTTCTAAGTAATCATAATGTGAAAATCATAACTTCGGCGTTCAAGAACAGAATTATATCCTACATGATTCTTCCAGACAAAAAGTGTGTAGACATTGATGTCTTTTTTGAGGAAGTTAAACCATCGTTTGTAAGTTTAATTTCCGAACAATTAGTTAAAAATAGATGTATTAAGATTAATGTTGAGTTATTTGGACACTATATTTTACAAACAAAAGAGATATTAGAAACTAAATCATTTAATACTAAAAATAAGATTTTAACACCAACAACAGATTTAAACGATATTTATAACCAATTTTTATCAGAAATAAAAGAAAAAGTGTCAATATTTGCTGAAAATGGATCAGGTTGGGCGTTAGAAAAAATATTGCATTTAGAACTTAATATTAATAAATATAATCCAATCAGAGCATCATCATATATTCCTTTACCAAAAGATATTGCAAATAAAAAGGGGGTAATTAATGTAAAGAATAATGATTCATATTGTTTCGGTTGGAGTGTTATAAGTGCATTATTTCCTGCAGAGATACATTCTGATATAACAAATTCACATCCAAACTTTCTTAACTATTTAAATTTCGAAGGAATAGAGTTTCCTGTGAAGTTAAAAGATATAGAAAAATTTGAATCGCTTAATCAGATATCTGTGAATGTTTACGGCTTAGAGAGTATTTATGAAAATAGTCAAGTAAAATATGAAGTAGTTGGTCCTCTTCATTATACTACTAAAAAACTTCAGACACATGTAAATTTGTTGTTGATAAGTGATGGAGAAAATAATCATTATTGTTGGATTAAGAATATGTCGAAATTGTTAGGATCTCAAATTAATAAAAGTCACTTTAAAAAATACTTTTGTGATGGATGTTTAATTTATTTTACTTCATTGCAAAAACTAGAAATTCATCAAAAAAATGATTGTAATTATGTGTATACAAGAGTTCCTACCAATGAAATCAAAATTAATAAGTATGGTCAATGCATACCGGAAAATATTTTACAGTTTGAAAATTTTCAAAGACAGCTTAAAGTTCCTTTTGTAATTTATGCCGACTTTGAATGTTTTTTGAAACCATTACAATTTGAACAACCACAAAACGATTTAGATTCATATACACGAAATACGTTTAAACACGAACCATACGCCTTCTCATATTTCATTAAATGTTCATATGATGATTCTTTATCGATGATAGATACATATTTTGGTTTAGATGCAGCTGAAGAATTTTGTAAACGAATTGAAGAACATGTACATAGAATCTATAACAATCATCTTAAACCCATAGTCAAAATGATTCCCCTATCAAGCGAACAGAAATTAACATATAAAAATAACACTAATTGTCATATATGTAATGAAAAAGTTGAAGAATGTGAAAAAGTAAAAGATCACGATCATTTAACTGGTGAATTTCGAAATGCCGCACATAGTATATGTAACTTAAATTTCAAAATACCCTATTTTATTCCTATATTTCTTCATAATTTGACCGGCTACGACAGTCACTTATTCGTTAAACAGCTCTGTTGCGAAGAAGATAATATCGATGTACTGGCACAAAATAAAGAGAAATACATTTCATTTTCTAAATCAATTTTAGTAGATAAATATAAAGATAAAGATCATAAAGAAAAAAATCTGTTTGTTAAAATGAGATTTTTAGACTCCTTTCGATTTGTTGCAAGCTCATTAGAGTCACTTGGTGAAAGTTTGGAATCAAATCAATGTGTGGAAATTAAAAAACATTTTCAAGATCCTCACCAGTTTAATGAAATTCGAAAAAAAGGTGTTTACCCCTATTCTTATGTTGATTCGTTTGAAAAATTGTATGAAAATCAACTTCCAAGTATAGAACATTTTTATGATAAACTAAAAGATGAAGCTATATATCCTTCAGATTACAACAGAGCGATTAATATTTGGAATTTATTTAATTGTCAAACCTTATTGGATTATACAAAAATTTACTTGTTATCTGATGTTCTTATATTAACTGATTTTTTTGAAGCATTTCGAGATATATCAGTAAATAATTTTAAACTTGATCCAGCACAGTATTATACATTACCTGGTTTAAGTTGGGATGCAATGTTAAAGATGACAGGTGTTAAATTAGAATTATTAACTGACATAGATATGCTTCATTTTTTTAAAAATAGTATAAGAGGTGGAATTTGTCATTGCAGTGTTCGCAAAGCTGAAGCCAATAATCCAAGTTTTGAAAATTATGATTCCAACAAACCAAATTCTTATATAGTCTATCTTGACGCAACTAACTTGTATGGTCACAGTTTGAGCGGATTTCTCCCAATAAGTGATTTTTCTTGGATATCGACGGAAGAAATTGAAATACTTGATGTTATGTCTATACCTGATGATTCTGAATACGGGTACGTTTTAGAAGTAGACTTAAATTACCCTCAAAATTTGCATGAGAAACATAACGAATTACCATTCTTATCAGAAAATATTTGCGCTTCAGGTTCCAAACAAAAGAAATTAATTTGTAATTTAAACAATAAAGAAAAGTATGTAATTCATTATCGAAATCTTAAACAAGCAATTCACAATGGACTAAAATTAATTAAAATTCATAGGGTTATTAAATTCAAACAATCTGCATTTCTAAAACCATACATTGATTTAAATACAGAAATGAGAAACAAATCGAAAAATAAGCTGGAAAAAGATTGTTACAAATTATATAATAACGCCATATATGGTAAATCTTTAGAGAATATTGATAAGCGTGTTGACATAAGATTAATCACACATTGGGAAAATATTGGTAAGAAGCAGGGAGCTCAAACATTGATTGCCAAACCAAATTTTAAAAATCGACTAGTATTTAATGAAAATTTTGTTGCAATACAAATGGAAAGACTTAAAGTAACATATAACAAACCAGTTTATATTGGATTCTCTGTCTTGGAATTATCAAAAACTGTAATTTATAATTTTTATTATGATTATATTAAAAGTAAATATGGAGACAAAGCAATGCTATTATACACTGATACCGATAGTTTGATTTTGCAAGTGGAAACAGAAAATTTTTATCAAGATATTCAAAACAACTTAGAAAAATTTGATACTTCTAATTATAATGAAAATAATATGCATAACATAACTAAGAATAAATCTGTTTTGGGACGTATGAAAGATGAATTTGCTGGTCAACCAATTTTAAGTTTTTATGGTACTGGAGCAAAAGCTTACTGTGTAAATTTAGAAAATAAATCGGAAAAAAAGGCAAAAGGAGTAAAAAAATATGTTATACAAAAATACATTACTAAACAAGATTACAAAGACGTTGTTGAAAATTCTGAAATTAAATTTAGGAAAATGAATGTTTTCCGTTCAATATTGCATGATATGTTTACACAATTAAAAAATAAGGTTGCTTTGTCTCCAAAGGATGATAAACGATACATAATTAAAGATTCCTTTAGAATCCTTGCTTGGGGTCACAAACATATAGATATTTTGGAAGATAAATACAAAGGTGATGATGAGGATGTTAGAAATGTATTTGAGATTCTTAAAAGTTTGGTACATAATCAATATAAAACCTAAAAAAATTATCAAAACATATTTATTTTAAAGATGATGTTGCTACCTGCAGGTCTATTATTTCTCTCAGCATTCATTAATAATACTTTGTATATCCAAGTAGATCCTAAAGTTCGAGAAGCATTTATTTGCTCATCGGTTAATAATGAAAATAATGATACTTGGCCTTCATCATGGAAAAGAATGAATACAATAAGCGGATTCTATTCTCATCAATTTGATGATATAAATAATTATTCCTTTGTAAAATATAAGCTACGACTATTTTATCTTGATAGAACCTCTGTAGCAACAGAAGAGTGGATAGAGTTGGATAGAAAATCAGAAGGATGTAATTTGTACACATGTATAATATTATTAATTATATTTTTTATATTGTTTATATGTATGTTAGGATATATTTTGTATAAAGCATATTTGTACTATAAATAAATGTAATAAAATTATATTTGTGTATTTTTTAAAAATGAAACAAGTTTATTATAATAAAAGTTTATTTATAACAATTTTTATAATTATACAATAATTTTACATTTGCTAATGCGCAATGCCAAGGATTAACATTTTTGTGAAAATAACACTCTGGAATTTTCTTAAATCTACTTAATTTCGGCTCTCGACCAATAGGAATAGCATAAATACACTTTTCATCCAAAAACTTTTTTAAAAAGTTTGCCTTTTCATTTCCTTTCACATAAATTCTGGGTGATTCATAAAACTTTAAAGCAGTCTTTAAAATACCCTCAACTTCATTAAGTTCTATATTACCAAATTCCCATTCCAATCCATGATACTCTTCAGCCCAATTTACCACTTTAATATCATCAGCAGATAACATGTTTCTTATAAATGGAGGTTTAAAGAAATAATTTGAACAACGAATCCCGTCGTAAATTGCTATTTCTGCGGGAATATAACCAAAACTGCAATTATATCCTTGGATATCTATAAAAATATCTGTGTTACATTCAGTCATGATTAATCAGTAAATGATTAATTAAACTTCCCTTATACATACCTAAATCCTCCCAACCATCCTCCCACCACAACCGTTTATTATATAAAGCAATGCTAAAGTTCTAATTTCATTAATTTTTGCTCTATCAAAATGTATCAATCATCCAATCAACAATCCATGAAGCAAGAAGAGTTTAATAAGAAGCGTAATGATGCTCTAATCAATGAATCCATGTACTATGTTAACAAATCAAGATCCAAATGCGTGAGTGTTGGATTTTCTTTGGAGAGAAAATATACACCTGTTATTAAGCTGAGTGGAAGCAAATATAATCAAAATGTAATTTTTAATGAACATCAGTGGAATTCCTTTTTAAATAATCAAGGAATAATGTTGAACTTTATTTATTCCACCGATTTTGGATGGCAATCGATGCAGGGAATTGGATATACAATTCATTTTGTGTTTATTAATGATTCAAGAATTATTAAGATTACTCAAGATGGGGGTAGTGGAATATTCTTAGCTGGTGATACTATAAACGAAATAGTAAAGTTGTCAAATTTTGTGAAATATCGTTTTGATATGTTAAAATCACAAGAATTTTCAAATTATTATAATGTTCTGGTTAGTGGGATTTCCACTAAAAATGATGATTTAATAAAAAATGTTTATGATATTGTTTCAACTAATATTAACAGTCCAAATGTTTGCTGTGTATTAGAGTTATTAAATGTTTACCCTGACTGTATTATAGAGGATGTGGAAACTTTTGCTAGCAATGAATTTGTAAAAAGTTGTATTGAAAAATAAATTTCGTAAAATATATTTTCTATTTTATTCCCCCACTCATACCTTTGTTACTTATTTAAAGTTTGAATTCATTCAAATCTTATTATTATTATTATTTCATCATAAGATGTGGTTAGCATATGTACGCGAAAGACCAGCAAACAATCTAAAAACCGCTGTAGAAAATTTGGCTTCACATTTTGATAATTTAGAATTTGATGCCGAGCATGAAGCAGAGTATGGATTTGATAGGTTTCATACATATGATGAATGTATGGAAATCGCTAGAAAATATGAAAAGGGTTCTATAGCATGCAGTATATACTTACATACCTCTGATCTAAGAAGTTTTCTACAAACAATAAAGGAACTGGATTTTGAGAAATATTTGAGTGAAGTTAAGACATTTGTTTCACCAGAAATAATCTGTGAAGTGTTTGAAACTTAGTTTATAAATATTTCTTAATAAAAACAATATATTTTATTTTATGTGTTTTATTCAACCATAATTGTATCATTATATAATGTATATACATTAGTGAGCGCACAAATACATGAAGACTTGTAATGGTAAAAGCAAGTTGGTTTATCAGCTATTAGAGCGGGATGTTCGTTTAGTTCAATCACCGGACTTAGGGAGTATTTTCTTATAAATTCGGCTTTTTCTCTTCCTTTCACATAGATATGATCCATATTTTCTGTTAAACCTTTTATAATTTCAGAAAATTTGTGAATCGGTGTATATCCTACATGCCATGGAATACAATGATGATTTTTCATTAACCAAACAGCTTGTTTATATAATTCAGGTGAAAGATACTTGATATTAAATGGAGATTTAAAGATGTAGTGACATATTTTGGTTCCATCAAAGGCAGCAAGCTCTTTTGCGAAAAATTTTCTGGATTCTATATTAAATCCCTGGATATCTATAATTAGGAATTTCATATTTTCATTAGTGAAAATTTTTTAATCATGGATTTCTGGTCAGAGTAGTTTCGTATTTGATGTTTTAATTTCTTCAATTCTTTTAGAAAGTAATGTATACGAAGTTGTAGTTCTTCATCCATACTAATAGATCTGATACATAAACAAAAAACTTATATGTGAATTATTAAACATGCGCATTATAGTTGTCTAACATTTTTAGTTAACGGGTTGTAGCTAAAAATTTTATCATGCATAATAAGACAATAGGCGGAAATTTTGTCAGTAAGATCCTCATGTAGTTCAAATTCAATTCTCATTACAATGGGGCCTGTTTCGATTGTTTCTTTTTGATGTGAGCAATCAATGTATACTATAGGAGCATGGTCGTTGAATTCTTTTGGGGAAAATATTGGTTCGGGTGTTAGACCATAATATGACTTTTGGAATTGAGAAAACATTTCATATAATGATGCAAATTTATTTTTATCAAAGTCTAAATATAAGTCGTTGTAGGGATATCTCTCAGAATTTAAAAAAACTTTGATGTTTCGCAACTTGATATTAGAAAATAAAGACATGTCAGTTGTTGACTTATCTCTTAAATCTTTTTGGAAAAAAACTGCCACATGTCTCGGGGTATTGACCTTTGTAGAGGTTTTAACAGGCCAATTATGACGATTTGTTTTCAGTAGTTCCGGATACTCAATCAATTCCCAACTTCTAAACGCAATTGGTATATCAGTATTTTTATCAATTATTTTAGTAAGGGCTAATTCTTGAGGGATAGCTACTGATGTGTGAGGTATATTCCAAGTTAGTTTGTTGAGTTGAATTTTTGGAGTTTCATCTACGGTATTGACTGTTGCATTTTTATCCGAATTATCTCGCACTAAAATTAGTTCTTGTTTAGCATTTAAAATTATTTTCTTATAATCTTCAAAAAATCCCATTAAAAATTTAAGCGGTATGCAAACATTAAATAATCCTGTGGCACTATCAATGACTTGTGAGGTTTCCATAGGGAACCAACCTGCGTTTTTAAGTCTATTGCATTCATTTTTATTATATGATAAATATCCCTTTACTGTTGAAGTTAACCCCACATCTCTAACTGAGTCTATAGTAACTCCGTTTAGCTGATAACGAATTTCTTTAAAAAGGAAAGCTATTCCATTGTTAATTAGTTTTAATGTGTTTGAAACTGTACCATCCCCTTTTGTTAGTTTACCCTCAATGTAAAGATAACTTTCGGAAGGTAAGGTATATTTTTCTATTTCATGTACAGGAATGATAATTTCATCATTATTTCCTAATTTTGAAGGTAAATATGGTTCGTAACCATGAAATTCTGAATGTACTATAGAATTATCTATGAATAGATCTTGTTTTACATTTAAAACATCCATTATACTAAAACCTTTAATCCTAACGATTTTAAAAAGTTTTTATTTTCAGGTGTTATCCTTTGCGTGTTTCTATTTCTACTAATCCTTGGTTTACTATGTTTATTCTTCTTATAGTTTTTAATAACAACTTTCTTTCGTAAGTCTAAGGTATTTCTATTATAAAGAATAACCATTATACTTCCTTTACATGCAGTCTTACAGTCACTGTCTCGTTTCGGAAATCAACAATATTCAAGTCTTGATCAATTATTTTTATTGTTATTTTATCAATTACATTCACGGTGACAGGAAAATAAATATTATTTTGTGGGCTTTCTATTATTTTGTATCCTGGACTAACATTGGGGAAAAACTGATGAATAATATGAACAGGTTTTCCGTTCAGATAAGAACCCTCAGCAATACTGCAATCTATACATAAAGAATTGACTTTTATAATCTCTGCAGGATTTTCCGATATCCTTGGAACTTGGTCACCTGATACTACTCCATTATTAAAACCTAATATTTTTCCTATTGTTCCTTTTTTAAAAATAATATCAGTAGAAGTTACAATTGTGGATTTTAATGTGTTATTATTTGCATATAGATTAAATGAAATATTTCTCTTTAAAAACTCTGTTTGTAAATATTTATTGATATCAGTCATTTCATAACTACCTGTTGGAATTGTTAAAAATTCACCACTCTTCCCAAAATAAATCTTATTATTCTGATCATCTATATTTGGTATAGCATTAAATGTTTCAAAATTTGTGAGATCGACAACATAGGATGTATTGGTATTTAAGTAAATAGGCGGATGAAAATCTGCTTGAAGTATGGCGGAATTAGCAGAAAGGGCTATAGTAAACGACATGATGGCTACAATAAGAATAAAATTTAATTACAGTAACGTATTATTATAAATAAATTGTAAAGATAATTGACCGCAAGTTGAAGTGTCATATGATTGATATTTATTATAGTTATATTTAATATTGTTTTTGCTACCATCGCTTAAAAAATAATTTATGACTTCTGTTGGAGGTCGCAGATTTCCAAAACTATCAAAGTAATTTATGTTTTTATTGTTCTTGATATATGCAGTCCAATGAGTGCCTTTTCCCAAATAATCATCCAAATTAATAATACCTGTTTCATGAGTTCTAATCATTTTTGATAAGTTATTTCTCATAAACACACCTCTAAAATTTGGTAATTTTAATAAATTGACATACTTTAATAAATCTACATTTGTCAAAGGTCTAGTAAGGGGTAGCAATTTTAACAGTTTTTTGAATGGGGTTTTAAATACAGTCCACACCCTTTTTTATAGGGTTGAAGATAAAGACCATTTCCGATGGATATTTTTTCCATAATCTGATTATGGCGTTTTTGTTCATTTAGTTTATTTTGTGCATTTTTAGCTGCATTAACTGCTTGTGCAATACCAGCAGCACCACCACTTAAAGCTCCCAGGGCGGATAATCCAGCAAAAATAGGTATTAAAGGTAAAAGTTTTCCGGTTTTCGGAATTGGAATTATTCTTTGCTTAGGTTCCCCAATTTTTTTTTGTTTTTTTAATTGATGATAAAGCATTTTTAGCAGCGCCCTTTATATTACTAAATTTTTTCCCAACCATCCCTTGACGTGCTTTTCTTATAACATTGTTGAAAGATATTTGACCTCCTTTTTTGTGTTTCTGACTTCTTTTCTTTCTCAATCCCATACCAAGCTTGGTTTTTGCTTTCATTATTCCTGTTACAGCTAAAGACGTCAATTTTTCACCCAAGTTTGAGTCTGAAGCTTTGAATCTATTAAAAGCTTTTTTAGCTAAAATCGTATCCGCCTCGTGTCTTCGTCCTAAATCCGTATATTTCGAATAAGCTATATCGTGTTCTTTACAAGCTTCGTCTAACTGATTTATCCCTTTGTCTCCCCGCGCAAGTCTTGTTTTTAATTTTGTACCAGGACCACAATAATTATATGATGGGATATGTAACTCTACAGGTAATTTATTAATTATCGTATTGAGTAAACCACTACCTTTCCTCCCACGTTCCTTGTGTTGAATGTTAGTACTCTTATTATGCTTAATCATTATATAAGTGATTATCAAATAAGATGTTCTTACTTAAATACTGGTACTCAAACAATGAAGATTGAAAAACAAGATTTTTCTCTACCAATTAAAAATTTTGATTTAAATGAAGACAATTATCAGAAACATGGAAAATTATTTGGGGGAAACTGTAAACGTGGATTGATTGTTGGTGGTTCGGGGTGTGAGAAAACAAATTTAATTATATCTCTGATTACAAATATAAATGGAATAAGATTTGAAAATGTATATGTCTATTCAAAATCGTTGTATCAACCCAAATATGAATATTTGAAAATCCTTCTGGCACCACTAAAATGTATAGGTTATTTTGAATCCTCAAATGCTGATGATATTGTGTCACCAAATGAAATAAAACCAAATTCAGTAATTATTTTTGATGATATTGTTTGTACCAACCAAAGTCTAATGAGAGACTATTTTTGTTTCTCAAGACATAAAAATACAGACTGTTTCTATTTATCTCAAACATATTCATCTATTCCTAAACAACTTATACGAGATAATGCCAACCTCTTAGTGATTTTTCAACAAGATGCTACCAACCTGAAACACATATATGATGATCATGTAAATAGTGATATATCTTTTCAAGAGTTTAAAGATTTATGTTCAACGTGTTGGCAACATAAATATGATTTTGTAGTTATTGACAAAGATTGTTCTGTAAACAATGGTCGGTATAGGAAAGGATTTGATTTTTTTATTTTTTTGTAAAGTATATAACTATTGAACAAAATCATAATTTTCTAGTATATAACCTACGTTTCCTTTGTAAAGATGAATGAAAAAACAGTTAAAGAATTAATAAAAACTAGAAAAGCTGTTAGACAAAAGTATAAAGCTTTAAAATCAGATTTATCTGATACATAAATTCGTAGGGAAAAAGAATTTAAACCAATCACTCAACCTTTACAAGATTTAATTAGGTCAATTAAAACAGAACCATTTATTAAAAAAGAAAGCTATTCACCACAAGAAAAACTTCAATTCCCTACTCCAACAGTAGTCCCAAGAAAATCAAATATATTTAACAAATATCTACCATCAAATGTATCATTTCTAGAAGATGATGATGTATTTTGGGAAAATCTACCAGAGTCTAGTAGGATAGAAACAAGTGGAGAAACAACAATTGAACCTACTATAGAAAATATACGCCAAGATGTATTAAATTTAACAAGAACACCTGCTTATGCGGAATACTTGGATGCTTATGATCCGTTAGTAAGAACGTTCGTGGATGGGTTAATTAAAGACACTGAAGACTCATTTGACACGAAATATGGATTCAGACATGATATAAATACAGAGAAATATCAGATTGCCAATTCTGACGTAGATTTCATAGGAAAGGATTTTAAAGTGGAAGGTGTAAGATATGAGGGGACGGTTGGTTTGTATGAGTTACTCTTTAAAAAACAACCGGTTGGTTATACGCCAAAAGATTTGGATAATTATATGGATGTTTTGAAGAGGACAAACGCTTATAGACGAAATTTTGACCCCATTAGTCAAATTCAAGGGTCAACTGATAAAAAATACTTAACAATAATTAAGCCGTATTTAGTGAAAAAAGGCCTATTGAAAACATCTAGCATATCTTCAGAACCTAGTTATGTTCCAGTTATACCTGGAACATCAAGATTGTTACCACCTCAAAGATCACGTTCTACCAGAGCGAAATCTACCAGATCTACTACAGGAAAGGGAATATTGATGAACTTATCCAAAAAAAAGTTAGATTATGTTTATTATGATAATTTAAATGAAATAATTAAGAGACTAAAATTATTGGTGTCATCACAACTGGCTGGACATACTGGTCATCAAAATGAAATAGCATCAATTTTGGAAGAATTAAGAGAAGCAAAAATAATTCAATAAATACATATAGTCACACATATATTTTTCATTCCATCTCCGACTATGACATTGTCGATTGATAAGTTTGGCTCTCATATATTTGGGAAAGATAATCAATTTAATTTTTCAACAACTAGTGTTGAAAATAATCACATAAAAATTATTGATCTTTCAGAAGTAAAACTCTATTATAATTTAGTTTTACCTTTTGTCGGAAGGTTTAATTTCTACACTGATGTAGATGATGATGCGTATCAATTATTGCAAAATAAACAACGAAGTTACACATTCCCTATAGAATCTGCAACAATCGTAGGAGCTGAATTCCCTAAAAAATATATTCTTCTAAAAATTAATGGTGAGCAAATCACTAATCCCATAGATTGCAAATTAAAAAAGGGAGATATAATTTCATTCCATCACACAACTCATGGGACTGAGACAGAATTTTATGGCGAATTGTTATTAAAATGTCAGGTTGCAGTAGAAAAATAAGCAGTTCCTAATTATGGGTACCCAATCCAACATCAAGGAAGATGTGGTCAATGAATTACACAAACCAGCAAGAAAAACTTATAAACGTCGTAATGTTATTATTAAGAGTTTGAATGATTTGTGGCAAGCAGATTTGGTTGAAATGGTGCCTTATGCAAAACTGAATAAAGGGTATCGCTATATTTTAGTTGTGATAAATACATTTTCTAAGTTTGTTTGGGTTCAACCCGTTAAACGAAAAACTGCTGCAGAAGTAACTTTAGCTATGGAAAATATTTTAACCATTGCGAAAACTCCATCAAAAAACATTCAAATAGATCAAGGAAAAGAGTTCTTTAATTCCACCTTTGCTAAATTAATGCAAAAATATAAAATTAATCATTACAATACATACTCTAATTTAAAGGCAAGCATTGTTGAAAGAGTCAATAGGACGTTAAAAAATTTAATGTGGAAGCAATTTAGTATGCAAGGAAATTACAAATGGTTAAATATTCTAGATGATATTATTTTCAAGTATAATACAACTAAACATGGAACCACAGGAATGAAACCCATAGATGTCACTGAAAAAAATGAAAAAGATGTTTTGAAATCAACTTACACTAAAATAAAAACCATTGACCCATCCAAATCAAAATTTAAGAAGGGAGATTATGTTAGAATCAGCAAATTTAGAGAAGCTTTCCAGAAAGGATATACGCCTAATTGGTCTAATGAAATTTTTAAAATTATGGAAATTAAACTAAACAATCCAAAAACTTATTTGTTAAAAGATGAGAGAAATGAAGATATACTAGGGTCTTTTTATGGAGAAGAATTGCAGAAGGTCAAATATCCAGACGTATATCTTGTTGAGAAGGTTTTAAGGAAAAAGGGCAATAAAGTATATGTTAAATGGTTGGGGATGGATAAATCCCACAATACATGGATATTAAAAAGCGAATTAGTTTAATTATTTATATTTATTTAAAAAATAAAAAAATTACATAAAACGTTCATTGTATATTTTATTTCTATGATTTTGCTCCAAAACAAAACTTAAATTATTTTCAGCATACTTGAGTCTATTTTGAAAACGGTATCGATCCAAAATATACTGTTCATAATCACTCTCCCTTGCTTTCCTATAGGCATAACTCCAGACAAATAACATGAATATATTCTTTTTTTCATTCACTTAATTACTATCATTAGATTCACATTCATCAATTATTTTCAATGCTTCTGGCTCTGTTATATATTTTTTTAAAAATATCATCTGCTGCGTAAAACAATTTTCTAGAAAACCTTTCAATAATTTCACAATGTCTCTATCATCATAATATTTTTCACACAATTCGGTTCCTTTCTCGTAATAATATACCTGATCAAGATAACCATGACACCAGATAGGTCTACTATGCATGGCATATTCTACATTTGAGTTAATTTCTAGAATAAACTTTCTCTCTATTTCCTTAACTGCTTGAAATAATACTTCAGCTTCCATTATTAACAACTAAATGAAAATAGCTGATGTTAACTTATAAATATTAGAGTTGGGTAGTGGGGAGGATGGTGGTGTAGAACATGTATATCCACTCTACTAATTTTAAAAAAATGTTGGAATGTATAAAAATTGTTAATTTTTTTTACAACTACATTTAAATTTTTTTAAATAAAACACATTGATATTTTGAAAAAAATATTTATTACACCACAGTTGACATATTATTACAATAGTGACATTTTTCCTAGGAAGATACTGGACCGTCAAAATGTGTTGTTTGACTTGGTCTGTTATAGTGAATGAAGCAGGGGAGCCTTATTTGAAGATCAAAATTTGTTTTATATGATGTGGGTAATTTAGACCAGATTTCTAAAAGTTCATATGGTTTTACGTACTCGATAAGGTAATCTAAAGGAAACATTTTTATTTCTTCACTGGAAAAGTCCTGCAATTCTTTATCACCTTTTAAGTGTGCTAAAATAACAGAATCATTCATTTTGTGTACACATGGTTCCCTGGATGGTAACTCGATATCAACTATTGTATCACCATTTAAAGTACATCGAAACCTATTAAAAAGAGACACTATTGATGGTTTTGCGCAAGTTGGGCACTGCATTTTTCTTGTATGTTTTGAAATCGCAAGCGTTCTTGTTCTCTGAGTTTTTTCTTAGCACTTTTTGATAATTTTGGATGGGGTGTCCTAATTATCAAATTTTTTAAAACGTATTCTGTCGGGTTATAACTTTCACAAGGTTCCGTATCCCACGATAAATCTATTGGTACTGGTAAAGCCATAGTAAACTTTTTGGTTTAAATAAAATTGGAACTTAGCAAATATATTATTTTTAAGAGCGAGGGTGTGGGGATAGTGGCGGGGGTGAGAGTGGGGGGATAGTGGCGGGGGTGAGAGTGGGGGGATAGTGGCGGGGGTGAGAGTGGGGGGATGTATATCCATTGGATATATCCATGTCTAGCTTGCCTATAACTTATCTACTATTGTTGGCCTAAATATTTATAATATTTTTGTATTGAAAACCTGTCTACCATTATTTACCCTACTAAACTACCATCTGACCCCTTTAAACAAAGGCTACGTGACATTTGGTGGATGCGCCGGGTTATTATCAGCTAAAAATTTGCGACTGTACAGGGTGTCCCAAATTCGAGCCTCATCATGGGGATCTCGGAAACTATAAGAGATACAGCATCGGTCAAATGGTGGCAAAGTTGCGGAATTTTGTGCCCAGTCATATCGTAAAAAAATATTTTAGCTTTCTTTTTTAGTTTTAGAAATATTTGAAAAAAACTAAAATATTGAGATTTTGTTTTTTTAAATTGGCCGACTTATTTTATCCGCTATAAAAAAACAAACACAACATTGTTAAGGCAACTTTTCTTGCTCCATATCGTGGTGTTTTTAGAATTTCGTTGCAACGTTTCGTTTTTGTGGAACAATGATCAACTTTAATTTTTTAAATACGGACCTGTATTTTTTATTTTATTTTTTGAAATCTTTCTAAGCCCTGAATTCAACCATGTATCACACTTAATTATATCAAGACGTTTTGATGTCATCATTTCATCATCTGCAATGTTATAGTTGTTTTTAACTAAATACGGCCCTGGTGTTAGTTACCTAATTATTTTTACCAAATAGATCCGGAATTTATTAGTTATAGAATTAATTTACTTACTACATAACGTAATATTTCAATTTTTATATAACAAACTATAAAATAAAACTAAACAAAACAAAGGTGGCTAAGACGCGAACTTTATGCTTACTTGATTGTTTGGCTTAATAATGTTGACAATTGTAGTCGCCATTTATGTTGAATATTTCAGCAAAATTATGTTTTCTGCTTTAGAAAAACGCGACATGTTACGAGTTTATTATTCTTCCAATAGGAATTCACAAATTTCTTGTGAGCGTTATTTACAGGAGTATCCTGAACGCTTACAGCCTCATTATAGTTACTTTGCTACGCTTGATAGAAATTTAGCCGAGTATGGTAGTCTTAATAAACCAAGAGTCAAATATGGAACACGTATGGAACCGGAAGAACAACAAAATATTTGCAATTCGGTAAATTTTCATTTATTTTAAAAAATTACCAAACTTACCTATTTAGAACATTTTATTTAGGGTTAATGATGTACCTCGTGCCTCAACTAGGTATTTCTCCAACGAACTAGAAAAGCCGAGGATGAGAATCTGGAGAACCTTAAATTCTCATGGATACAAACCTTACAAAATTCATATAAGTCAAACGCTTAGACCTGGTGATTCAGAAAGAAGACTTGAATTTTGTAATTGGCTTAGCTTGAAACTCAATGAAGATGATAATTTTTTAATTAAAGTCATTTGGACTGATGAATGTAATTTTACAACAAATGGATTATTTAATAGGCATAATGAACATTACTGGTCTGTGGAAAATCCCAGAGTAAATCAGGAAGTAAGACCTCAAGGACGACTTTCTTTTAATGTATGGGTAGGAATGTGGAACAATAAAATTATTGGACCCTTTATTTATGAAGGCAACCTCACATCTCTAAGGTATATAGAATTAATAAACAATAATATTTTGGACGCATTAGATGTCGAGCCTTTGGAGGTATTAAGATACTTATGGTGGCAGCAAGATGGCGCTCCACCTCATAATGGAAGAGAAGTAACCGAGTTACTAAACCAAATTTTTCCGAATAAATGGATTGGCAATCGTGGATTTATACTATGGCCAGCAAGAAGTCCTGATTTAAATCCGTTGGATTATTTTCTCTGGGGTTACCTAAAAAATCGTCTGTACCGTGACACGCCACGCGATATTGTTGTTTTACGACGTAATTTAATCCGAGAAGTCAGAGCAATCCCTGCAAGGGTTATACAACGGGCGATATTTAAATTACGGAGGCTTACCCAAAAATGCATTCGAGAGGGAGGACACTTGTTTGAACACTTAATATAAATCAGTTTTAACTTTTTGGTTCTGTTGCTAGTATTTTCTTTTTTATTTATTTCCTTTATAATATATTATTCATATTCTATCCTCTTGTGATTAAAACAAATTAAACAAAAATATTATGTAAGGCGTCCTAAGAGTCTATGTCGTACGTAGAATAAATCCACTTTTTCATTTAGCTGTCACATGATTTCATAAAATTCGCGTCTTAGCCACCTTTGTTTTGTTTAGTTTTATTTTATAGTTTGTTATATAAAAATTGAAATATTACGTTATGTAGTAAGTAAATTAATTCTATAACTAATAAATTCCGGATCTATTTGGTAAAAATAATTAGGTAACTAACACCAGGGCCGTATTTAGTTAAAAACAATTATCACATTGCAGATGATGAAATGATGACATCAAAACGTCTTGATATAATTAAGTGTGATACATGGTTGAATTCAGGGCTTAGAAAGATTTCAAAAAATAAAATAAAAAATACAGGTCCGTATTTAAAAAATTAAAGTTGATCATGGTTCCACAAAAACGAAACGTTGCAACGAAATTCTAAAAACACCACGATATGGAGCAAGAAAAGTAGCCTTAACAATGTTGTGTTTGTTTTTTTATAGCGGATAAAATAAGTCGGCCAATTTAACACTTTCACTGCCGGCAACGCGGCTCCCGCGTTCTTGGGACTTTGGCGACATGCCAGCAACGCGGCTCCCGCGTTCCGTACCTGTCGTGATAAATACGGCTTGCGCTCTGCCGGCACTGCACGGAATAGAGGTGGAAAGTTCGATTTTTTTTGGTGAATTAATTCATTTGATTCATTCAGTTCAAAAGATTCGTTCAGATTGATTCGTTCTCAAATAAATCACTTCCTTTTAAATAATTTTACGTTTAAAACTCGAAATGCTGAATGCCGAATCGGAATCGAAATTAATATGTTTGTTTTAATAACAGCGAGTCCCTTATAATCGCATAACCGCTTTTCGGTAGTCGTTTGTTATGAAAATTGTTGTAATTAAGATTAACAAAACATCCAAATATTTAAAAGTTTTGAATTTGAATGAATAATGAATAGATGTAAAAATAAGCATTATATTTTTTATACAAAAATGATATTGTTCTATTGATTATTAATTAAAACCCAGTAGTATAATAATATAAGCATTTTTTACTTAACTGCCTACCTAATCCTTTTTCCTTTCTGCATTTTTTAAACTGTTGAATTTAAATGAAACTATCGGATAAAGTAAATAAAAATGTAATTAAAGTTTATGATAACAATTAACAATATAAAAGTATAATATGCAATGCAATGCGCGACGGCTCTAAGAAGATTGAAAATTAAAAAGAATTCAAACGTTTAGTTAAACACATTCTGACATCATCTTACTTATATGTTTTCTTAGGATTTCTAATACAGATCGTAGCCTAAACAAAACGAATGAGCGCCAGTAAATAAAGTAAAATACAATAGTGCCCTTATACGGCGTTATTGAAGAGCATTTGAATATTATTTTTAACATGAACAGAATGTCCAGACAACAGTAATCTTTTTATTTAGAAATAATTTATCTTTTTTATTTCTTGGGTATGGCCATTTTTAGAAACTTTATGGCACCGCCGCTAAAATAAGCCTAGCTTGGTAAATCCCCGCAGTTTACATTTTATTTTAGAAGTGTTTAATCAAATCCCGTGTAATAGAATTAGTGTCCGTTTATTGAGGCAAAGGCGTATTCTTAGTTTTATGTTTTTTTGATTGAATTAGTGAAAATTGAAAATGGCATCAAGAAACAGAAGTATTATATGGAATAATTTTACTAAAATTTCATTTGATAAAGCAAAATGTGACATATGTTCAGTATCACTTTCAATAAAGGGTGGATCAACCACAAATTTAATAAGACATACCAAAAGTAAACATCCTGGTGTTAATATTGAAGATATGAAAAATAGGGTAAGTCCCGCAAACCTTAAATAAAGCAATTCGTATAAAAAACTTTTTTTTTAAGGTCCAAAAGAAATCAAATATTCGCTCTCGATCAGTCTCTCCTTCTGCGTCCGACAAAACAAATTTAGAGAATAAGAATATTGATAAAAATAGACAAGAACAAACAGAAGAGTAAAAAAAACCTACACCATCGACTTCTAAATCAGACAATATAGCAACAGAATGGCCTATTTCTAGTGAAAAAAAAAACTAAATCGAGTAGTAGTACTAGCAAAAGTAATTTTTCAGCGCAGTATAGAATTACTCATTTTACTTCCAAACCAATGTCAATTAACAAAACCAAGGAAATTGATCACCAGATTGTTAAAATGATAGCAAGTTATTATTTGCCTTTTTCCCTAGTAGAAAATGAAGAATTTAAAAATTTTGTGAAAATGCTGAACGCAAATTATAACCTACCGTCGCGAAAAACTCTTTCTAAAGTTTTGCTTACCCAGGTTTACAATAAATTAGCAGATAATGTTAAAAACGAACTAAAAAGTGCAACCGCGATTAGTGTAACAACAGATGGATGGACTTCTAAGAGCAATGATAGTTATATAGCTTTAACAGTACATTTTATTTCTGAATGTTGTGAATTGCGTTCATTTTTGTTGGACTGTTTTCAGTTTAATGATAGACATACTGCCGAAAATTTAGCAGAAGAAACCAAAAGAGTGTTAATAGAATGGGATGTCTATAATAAAGTCGTTGCTCTAGTTACCGATAATGCTGCCAATATGAGCGCAACAGCGCGGTTGGGAGGGTGGAAGCATTTTCCTTGTTTTGCACATTCTTTAAATTTAGTAGTGCAAGCAGGTTTGAAAGAAATAGGGGAAACTCATGTCAAGGTAAAATCAATAGTTGAGTTCTTTAAAAGAAGCCCTCAAGCTGCGGCAAAGTTAAGGTCCACTAAAATTCAAATGGGTTATGAAGAACTTAACCTAAAACAAGATATGCCTGTAAGATGGAACTCCACCTTCGAAATGTTCCAACGAATATTGAAAATTAAAGAGCCCTTAATATCAACTTTAGCTCTTGTTAATTATAGTAAGCAAGTTTTAACTGTAGAAGACTGGCAAATAATTCATTTTTCATGTAAAGCATTAAAAGTTTTTTATGAGGTAACCCTAGACGTCAGTGCAGAAAAAAACGTTACTATTTCAAAAATTATTTATCTTAGTAAGGCACTATTACGTCATTGCCGTTCTTTACAAGATGAACAATATATTCCGACAGAAGTTTCCAATATGGCGATAAAAATGAATGAGCAGTTAAATAGAAGATTTTTAAATATTGAAGATAATTTGCCAATAGCCGAATCAACATTTCTAGACCCACGATTTAAAAAGCATGGTTTCTTGGATCTAAAAGCTTTTGAAAAAACTAAAACAGCATTAACACAAGCCGCAAGTCACATCATTTTAAAAGAAAAATCTACAAACGCCAATTCGGAAAAAGCCGATACTGCAGAAAAACTAGAGGGGCAAAAAAGCTCAATTTGGGATGACTATGACCAAAAAACTGCAAGTATTTTTCATGACGAAAATAATGCAACTGCGGCCAGTGTGATAGAAATAAATAGATACATCCAAGAGCCAATAATTAAACGGCATGAAAACCCATTATTATGGTGGCAAGAGCATGAAAAAAAGGTTGTGTAATCCAGCTACGTCCGTTCCTTGCGAAAGAGCTTTTTCAAAAGCAGGGTTAACCATTTCCGAAAAGCGCATACGACTTAGTGCAAATAAGGTCCAAAAACTTCTTTTTATAAATGCCAACCACTGATTTTTACTTTAATATTTTATATGTTTGTTACTCAGTTATTTATTATTATATTATATATTACCTATATATTTTAACTTATACTATTTTATAGATATTTTTGTTATCGAAATCCGTTTTATGTTCATGTTTTATATTGTTTAATGTTTATTGTTTCATGAATATACCAGGTAAGATGTAACTTTAATTGATATTTTTTGCAAATTTGTTTTAGAAAAAATTAATGTCATTGAAATAGACAAAGAAGCTACTGCCCAACGCGGCTATCGCGTTGGTGGCATATAGCAAGACTTTTGTTGCTTAGGGTTGTGGCATTGCTTTTGATTGCAAGTGTTCGTTGTTTTAAGTAAGGTTAAGAATATAATTTATATTTTCTTGCAGACTGGTAGGAAAGAGTAATGGACCATGAGGATTTTGAAGCGGGCCCTTCTCAGCCCAGAGCAAAAAGAGCTAAAATAAAGTTTTCGAAAAAACTAACAGATGCCGAGTTATTAAAAATCTTGGAAGAGTCTGAGGACGAAGTAGATTTATTGGACGATGAACATGATTCTGATTTTTCTGATGAGAATGAAGATGTGATACCTTTGAGTCCTAATTTGCAGTCGACTGATCCACCTTCCAACCCACCGTCGCCTGATCCACCTTCCAACCCACCGTCGCCTGCTGCATCTCCAACTCCACAAGAGCGTACTGCACCTCCTTCTCCAAATCAGCTCCCTCGACCTATTCGAACTTGGCTGAAAGATTCGCCAAATATAACAAGGATCCCATTTACCGCCGATCCAGGTTTAAAAGTTGACATAGATGGACATAATCCTATAGATTATTTTAGCTTATTGGCCGATAATAGTTTTTATGAGCTAATTGTTTTGAATTCTAATAATTATGCTGTTGAAATACTGGCACAAACCACGAAAGACCAAAGCAGAATAACCTCATGGAAAGACATAACTAAAGAAGAGATTAAAATATTTCTTGGTCTTTTATTTCATATGGGAACCATTAGACTTAACCGAATTAATGATTATTGGAAAACACACTTTTTATTTAATATTCCAGTATTTACAACGTTTATGAGTAGAAATCGATTTTTGCTCATTTTACGTGCTTTGCATTTTAGTCAAAATCGACTAAACGAGGAAAATAAACTTGCTAAAATAGCGCCCTTGATGGACTTTTTTAATTCAAAGATGGAACAGGTCTATTATCCATGTAGAGAATTGGCTTTGGACGAGTCCATGGTTCTTTGGAGGGGCCGGCTCAGTTTTCGACAATATATCCAGGGAAAACGACACAAGTATGGAATGAAACTTTATGTACTGGCGGAGCCTAGTGGTATGGTTCAAAAGATACTCCTTTACGGCGGTTCAGCTGATGCAGACATAGGAAGTGCAAAGCATACGGAAAAAGTTGTTATGAAATTGATGAAAAATAAGACCGAAGTTGGACATGCTCTTTTCATGGACAATTTTTATAATAGTATAAGTCTATCCGAATAGCTATTACGAGCCAAAACATATGCAACTGGTACACTTAGAGCGAATCGTGCTGGCAATCCACCAAATGTTTTGTCAAAGAAATTGAAAAAAGGTGAGTGTTATTGTGAGTATACACCTAACGGCATATGTGTTTGCAAATGGAAGGATCGACGGGAGGTGCTTTCCATTTCGAATGAGTTTGATGGAAAACTTGTAAAAACAACGTCAAGAAGAGGCCTAGAACAGGAAAAGCCCAAGCTAATTATTGAATATAACAAGTATATGGGCGGGATTGATCAAAATGATCAATTGCTCAGTTATTATTCATGTGAACATAAAACTTTGAGGTGGTACAAGAAATTAGGAATTCACATATTTTAGATACTGCTGGTAAATTCCTACCAAATTTACAAAAAATATAAGCAAGAAAGCAAAATGAGTCTCTATGACTACAGACTATCTGTGATAGAAAATCTATTGGGTCCACCACCACCGCACCACAAATAGGACCCTGCACAGCCGGGACTCTGTTTGACCCCGTGCTTTAGAGAATTTCACGAGCAGTAATTTCACCAATTTAACTTTTGTTTTTTGTTTCACTTTTGTTCTTATACGTAGATTAGGTCAGGTCAGATAATAAAGTTATTACCTTTTAAAATGGCAAAACGCGGCTACCGCGTTCTTGGCATATGACATGAATTTTGTTGCTATGTGCCACCAACGCGTCTCCCGCGTCGATTTTTTTTTTATGAAAAAAACTTCATTTGACATGATTTTCTATTTATTTAAATGATAATAAGAATATGTTTTTCGATTTAAGAAAAAATAGTGAAAAAAACCCATTGGCGCCTAAGTAAACCAGACTCAATTGGTCGGCAGTGAAAGTGTTAAAAAAACAAAATCTCAATATTTTAGTTTTTTTCAAATATTTCTAAAACCAAAAAAGAAAGCTAAAATATTTTTTTACGATATGACTGGGCACAAAATTCCGCAACTTTGCCACCATTTGACCGATGCTGTATCTCTTATAGTTTCCGAGATCCCCATGATGAGGCTCGAATTTGGGACACCCTGTACATTTTCATCTGACAACATTTTTATAAACATAAGGATACCCATAAGGCAAAAATCAAATAACTGGAAATTATTTGAACTTATACTAGTGCAGTATCTACATTGGACATTAGATACATTAGGACTTAACTACTTCGGAACTAGCTGCAATGCCATTAACCGTATTATGTGATACCTATAAGTATTTGGGGTGTACATTCTACAAGTCGGGACTCCGTGCACGAGGCATAGATCCAAGAATGGGTACTCTCTTCAAATTTTCTGTTAGACCTATATATTAGATAAAAAAAAGTTTTTTGTTTCTACGAAGACTCGAACCATCGACCTAGAAATTATAATTTAGAAAAACCAACTCCCTAGCATATCAGACTGCGACTGCATGCTTTAAAATGCCGCAATAGTTTGATAAACGAGCTCTGTTAGATTGGTGGGAGGCACGCGTGTATACAATATTCGAGGTTGCGTAGTATGATTAATGGTAAGTAGTTTGGTAGAGGAAGCACGATTAATATAGAACCAGATAATCTCACATAAAATGTGATCAAAGTAATTAAGCAATAGAAAATAAAATAAAATTACTCTCACATCTAGGGTAGGGTGGGGTAGGTTCGGACATGGGGCACCTCCGGACATTTCAAATTTACCGCGAAAAAATTAACTTCTTGCATTCTTGCCAACCAAAAAATGTTCATTTACGTTTGTATAGACCGTGGCTGTGGAGTTTGTTCGACTTTCAATAATTATTCGGATTTTATAGACATTTGTTCAAATTTTTCGTTGCTGTTGTAAGAAAAGTTGCGCAAGTCGTAAGGAATTACATCTTTACCAATAAATTTAAGGTAAGATATTGCCCAAATTTACCAATATTAACTTGTTTTCCAACACTTAACCTCAAAATGCACCTGGCAATATGGGGCACGTTCGGACATATCGCATGGGGCAGTTCCGGACTGTGCGAATCTGCCCCACGCAAATTAAATTTTGTTTTTGTTTAATTTAGTTCTTTTTTCCAGAATGGTTAGAAAGTATAAAAAGAAGAGAAACAATCCAATCGTCTCTAAGGAGGTAATGAGGAACGCCATAAAATATGTGCTACGAGGTACGATATCCGTGAGAATAGCTGCAAGTCAGTTTAATATTCCCAAATCCACCCTACAAGACAATGTTTCACAGGCCCGTCAGAAGGGAATAAACAACATTGACGACTCCGGAAACGAGAGCGAATCAAATCATGATGACGAAAAAAGCAAATATGCCACAAGACAAGTTTTTTCTACAAAAGAAGAAACCGAATTCGAAGAATATATGAAAAACTCTTCGAAGATGTTTTATGGATTAACTTATAAGACAGCAACAATATTGGCCTACGAATTTGCATCTAGTTTAGATAAGAAGTATCCAAAAACTTGGGATGAGAGTAAAATGGCCGGAGTGGAGTGGATGCGTTCGTTTATGAGTCGGCATCCTCGTCTGTCTTATCGCAAGCCAGAGAATACAAGCTTTGCACGAGCTTCATGCTTCAACAAATCAAACGTGGATCTCTTTTTAAAAAATTATTTGGAGATACAAACAAAATATCATTTTCCGCCGCATAAATATGGAACACAGATGAAACTGGTGTAACAACCGTTCTACAGGCTCCAAAAGTAATAGCTGAGACTGGCGCCAAAAGCGTAGGTCAATGTGTTTCAGGAGAAAGAGGTTCTCTGGTAACAATGTGCGGAACAATTTCAGCGTCAGGAAATACGATTCCTCCATTATATGTATTCCCAAGAGTGAGAATGAAAGATCAATTTATGACTGGTGCTGTTCCTGGTGCAATCGGATTTGCTGAAAAATCCAGTTGGATGACTTCAAAATTGTTTATAAAACTATTAGGGCATATTCAAAAACATACGGGTGCTAGTCCTACTAGCCAGATTCTTTAATTGTTAGATAATCATTAGACCCATACAAGCCTTGAAGCAATTAATTACTGTCGGGGGGTTTTTATAGACTAGAATATATATAGTTAAAATAAATAATCTATGTTTTGATTTTTATAAAAGGAGAGGAGAACATTACACAGAGAGAAATCGTTTGCTAAAATCAATCAAATCCTTTGATCAATTTAAGAAAAGCTTAAATCATCCATAATTTGATTAATTTTACTCTTATTAGATCTGTATGATCGAAAACTTATTAAAATCACGCTTAGCATGATAGATTGTATCCAAAGAAACTTGATTAATATCAGTAAATTAGGATAGACATAGATACGTTCAGTTTACTGCCTAAATGCTAAATTATATCTAATTTTGAATTGCAAATATCACATATTTTATTGATTCTATAAAATGATATCTTAAACTAATCCATACCATATGATATATTTTAGCAAATGATTTACTGTTTCCAATATACATGTTTATTAAATATATCTTTTATTAAGTAAATATAATCAAAATAAAGCTGTTTCTATTACAGTAAGTCCAATTTTATGTATAAATATTAAAAATGCTAAACTACAAAAAAAAAATTTGTGAATGGACCAATGCAGATAGTTTGATGGTGCAGGAAATAATACAGAAAGGTTTCAAGCAGAACGTGGAAGCTGATTTTTCTTCTACCAAGCGCCTGATTCACAACCAAAATAGGAAAATGGTGAAATCGTTTTTCTATCATAATCTTCCCACTGGGAAACAGCCACTCCGTTCGTGGCTGATTTTTTCGCAAAGCACTCAGTCTTTATATTGTGGAGTATGCAAATTATTTGGCAGAAAAACTACTTTTAATGAAGGATATAATGACTGGAGTAATGCGCAAAAAGTTCTGAAGTCACATGAGAATTCCAAGGATCATAAAACGAGTTATCAGAGTTTTTTAAATATGAAAAATCGGGCCAGCATAAAGAACAATCTTGACCAACAGATGCATCACGAGATAGAGTACTGGAGGAAAATTCTACCTTATGTAGTGGCAGTGGTAAAAAAATTGGCTTCTAGGGGCTTACCTTTCAGAGAGAGTGATGAACGTTTTGGATCAAATCATAATGGGAACTACTGTATGGTTCTAGAGCTTATCGCAGAATTTGATCCATTTCTTCGGAATCATATTGAGACTTATGGCAATCAAGGTCGAGGATCTGTGTCATATTTATCGTCGACGATTTGTGATGAAGTCATACAGATATTGGCCGAAGCGGTTTTAAAGAAAATTATAGACCAAGTCAAATCCTCTAAATATTACTCAGTTAGTATTGACTCGACACCAGACATTTCACACGTGGATCAGTTGCCATTTAATATTAGACATGTCTTGGATTCTGGATACCCAAAAGAAAGCTTCATCAAATTCATTCCGAATTGTCGACATACAGGCGCCGAACTGACCCAATGTATATTAACGGTGATTGGAGAGCTCGCAGTGGACATCCAGAACTGTCGCGGTCAGTCTTATGACAACGCCAGTAATATGTCTGGGACATACTCAGGCGTCCAGGCTATGATTAGGGAAGTTAACCCGCTGGCTGAATGGATTCCCTGTGCAGCCCATTCACTCAATTTAGTGGGTAACGGACATTTAAAACAGCTACATTTATCTTGCAAACAAATTTTGAATTGCTAAAATCGAATAAGTGGTTTAGAATTTACACCGATTTTAATGATTATACTTTCAATAGCTTCCCCCACCCCTACTATCGTTCGTACGCCAATGAGCCTTAAACCAAAATGATAGATAATTTTTTAGGCTTTCTAACAATTTTATCAAAAGTATAGGTTAATATATAAGTTTAAAAAAAAAGACGTTTTTCTTATTTAATTTTTAGTTGCGCCCTCTAGCGGTGAAATACGGAACTTGAAAATAATTTCCAGAATTTTCTCATGGCCACTTTTATAATAATAAAAAAATTCCATTGTTGCCAGATGTACAGATCCTGAGATACAGCCGCTTATCTCGCTTATTTGGCCACCCAGTACAGCTAATTCGGTTACATATCGAAGATATTTATTAATAACATTATCACTTAAGCAACAATTAAGACTATCAAATAGAATATCAAGTCAAAAAGATTTTCTTACTAAAACAGAGTTTGGTCATCATCATGGTCTCTACTACAATTATGGAGAAACCGACTATAGCCAACTTTATACAATTATTTGCAAGGACCAGGGAGATGCATTTTTAACAGACATTTTCTTGTGTGTGCTGTTAAAAAAAAGGTATGGTCTTTAACAAGGATTTATTACAAATGTAACAAAACCATCTGAACCAATGCATGTGTTTCGCGCTGATTGTTTAGGACCGTTAGAAACTACAACTGATGGATATAAAGACGTATTGGTACTCATTAATGCCCTTACAAAATACTGCGTACTACTACCTTTAAAGTCAGTTAAAGCTAATGAAACACGTGTTACAAACGTCCCCGGTATTACCATTATTATACAAAATAACTTTATCGCACGTGCTTTTCATTTCAGGATACCTCGTATAAGACAAAGGCAGACAGAAAGAGGCAAGAAAGATCTGTAAATTTATAAGCTGGCTTACAGTGAAGTAACAAATTACGGTTTGTCTATTCGTGCTGCTGCCAAAAAGTACGATCTGTCTTGTTTCACTTATGCGATATAGCCGGAAAAGGACAACACCCGAAGAAGCCAAAGTGGCTATTGGGTACAGAAGTTGCAATCGCGTATTTACCACAGAACAAGAAAAGTTCATGGCGAATTACATTATCAGAGCAGCAGAAATTCATTATGGATTTCTACCAAAAGATATAAGAAAGTTAGCATACGAACTAGCTGTAAAGTATCAGATAAAAAGGCCTACCCAGTGGAACGCGAATAAAAAGGCAGAAGAATAATTGGTTCACGTCGTTTATGAAACAAAACTAAGAATTGTCCATTCGATGTGCTCAACCGACCAGTCTATCTAGGGCTACTAGTTTTAATGCCGCCAATGTCAACTTGTTTGTTGACAATTTGTAAGAAGTTTTAGACAGGTATCATTTTGAGGCAAAAGATATTTACAACGTCGACGAAACAGGGGTTACAACGGTTCAAAAGCCTAGTCGGGTCGTTGCCAGGAAGGGCATAAGACAAGTGGGAGCGATGACATCGGGCAAACGAGGAACTCTTGTCACAGTTACAGTAGCAATAAATGCCATTGGAAATTCAACACCACCGATGTTCATATTTCCAAGAATTCGATACCATGGCCATTTTATTAGGGATGGCCCCATGGCTCAATAGGGGCTGGAAATTCCAGTGGTTGGATGCAAGAGAAAGAGTTTCTACAGTTTCTCGAACATTTTCAAAGACACACTAATTCTTCAAACACTCAAAAAATTCTTTTGTTGCTGGATAACTATTTTTTCCTCATATTAATAGAGGCTTTGGATTTTTGCAAGAACAATGGCATTGTTGTATTTTCCTTTTGCACTTACACAAAGTAATATCCAAGCTGGATTTAGTACTACCGGTATCGTACCATTTAACCGAGACAAGTTTACAGAAACTGATTTTTTACCGTCCTACGTAACAGACCGGCCGGAGCCTATTCCAGAAGTGTAAAATGCCAGAGCAGTGAATGAAAATCCTCCTATTCCTGTTGATAATCGAACTAAGACGCCAGGGCCAGTACCCTCAACTAGCACCAATATTCAGACTCTAGAATCAAAACCCTCAACCAGTGCCCAAACAAATCCTGACCACATGAATCATAATTCTAATCCATCAGATAATACAAGCCATATTGAAATAGTGTTCTCACCTAAAAGTGTAAGACCTTTGCCTAAAACTCCTTCGAGAAAAAATCCTGGTAATTATAGAAAAAAACGAAAATCTGTATAGATACAGACACTCCAGAGAAAGATGCCATAAAAATGGAAGTGGATAATAAAAAACAGAAACAGGTTAAGAAAAATTTAGGCTCTGTAATAAAAGGTAAAAAAACGAACAAGTAAAAAAAACTGTACAAAAAAACTAAAAATAAAAAGCAAACCATAATTGAACCAGAATCAGATACAAGCAGCGACGAAGAGGAAACCTTCTGCCTAGTGTGTATAGAAGCTTATAGCTCCAGTAAATCATGAGAAAGGTGGGTTCAGTGCCGTGAGTGTGAAAGTTGGGCTCATGAAGAATGAATAAAAGGCGACATTTTGTATACTTGTCATAATTGTGACTCTGAGTAATCTGTAAGTTAAGGTATGATCAAAAAACTTTAGGACATACTTTTTAAACTTAAAAGAAAATATAAATTTGGAATAGTTTGATATTTTTATTTCGATATTCAACTCTAACCTATCCTATTTTTTAATATAGCGAAATAATTCATTTCATTTTATGGTAGTTTAGCCAAAAACCAAGAAAATTTACTATATTACTTTTGTACCTAGGTCTTCTTACAACAGTCCCTGGGTACGGGACAAATATAACAGTTTATACCTAAGAACAAAAACGTTAATATCTGACCTATAATTCTTCAGTCAATTCAAGTAACGTACCAGGTTATTAAAAAAATCGTACCATCAGCGTTAGAAAATATTAAGTCAACAATAGACCCAACCCCGTAATTATTATAAGGTCCCAAAGACAGAATGTTACTTTTGTCCCCGTTCTACCCTACGCTTCGCATGTATTTTTGTTAATTGCTTAAAGCTTGTTACATCTAGTTGTGTTAAATATTTAAAGATCATTATGCTTTGTACGAGTGTTTGTTAATGTTTAAAACATTTGCATTTATTTTTATTTATAGTCAGGTTACTAAACCTTAAACTTGAAGTGAAGTTGCAAGTTAAATGGGGAGAAATAATACTCTAAGTCAACCTTCACTAGGATATATTTTAAATGTTCATCTTCAGGAGAATAATTCACATTGAAAAAGTTACCAGGTTAGGAAATTGTCAGTGACATCCTCATAGAGCTTTTGAGGGAATTAATTAAATAAAGAAAAATGTTGAAAAACTCCCATAGAAGTAGGAGAGTATGGTAGTATGTTTTTCTCTCGTAATAATATATCGAAATATATCGTAGTGAAGGTTGACTTAGAGTATTATTTCTCAACATTTAAACCTTAAATGTTTTGCTTTTAATGAAGATGCCGAAAAGGATGAAGAACCCGAAGCGGAGTAACAAAATAAGAAGATGATTTACCTATTGCTGTTTTTTTTTTGTGTGTCTGATTTGATACTAACCTATACAATATTTTATTTATTTTCTATATACTTATGTAGAGGTAATACAAACAAATTATTTTTAGTACAAATTTTTTACAAAAACAGATGCATGGCAGAAAATGTATAATGAATATCGTATACTTGGTGATCCTCATAGGAGTGTGAAGGTGCTAAAAACTAACTACAGATAAAAAAATAATCTTCTGGCATAAAGAATTGGACAAAACAACATTTTGCTGATAATAAATTTATGTTACAGGAACTGGAGGAGGAGATTTAGTAATAACAGACACCGAAAGTTACATCCATAAGATCTTAGGCACACAATTAACAGGGCTTGAATCTAAGTTTGATAGTAATGCCACTGCAGGTTTGTAAAAGTGCTTTTTAAATCCTGGTCAATCATTTCTATTTTAGTTTTTTTATACTTTATTATGATTCAAATTGACGACAATGATATTTACTCCGATAATGAAAATTTTGATGGTCTGAAAGACAGGACGCAAAAAAAAATAAAAACTGATATTTCCCACTCAGAGAGTTCTTATGCCGAAATGTGTATAAACAAGACTGATATATTATGCTTTGGTAAATAGTAGGTACCTACTTGTTTTTAATTTTACTTGTATATTTTTTATCTGTGTTATAATTTTTTTAGGAGCATAAAAAACGTACCCTTACCCCGGACTGGTCAGAGCGATTCCGATTAGTTATAAAACAGTTTGAGATTGTTGTGCGAACTATTATATATTATTGTCGTTACAGAATTTACTGGACTACATTGTCTGTCTTCTTACAGAATCCTGACAATAAAGGTAAGCTGTAATAATGGAACTTAGAAATTCTAAACTGTAAATTTTTAGAATTTCTGTGAATAAAACTTAAGTGTCTGGTTTAACGAATAATTTACTATATTAGATAATTTTTAGATATATTAAATATTTTAGATAAAGCTCCAATAGAGAAGTCTCAATTTAAAGGAATTAGTGCTAAGTAGAGACCGGATTATATGCAACCAAAAGTCTGTGTGTATGCATATATTTTTTTAAATATATGCAAGATATATGCAAAAAAATTTTTTTAAGTGGCAACATGGTGGCTAGTCAGATTAGAAACACAGAGCACTTTGTTACGATTAATTTGATACCACACACTATTAGGTTTTAACCAAATTTCCATTAAAAAACTTTCAAAATGTAACGTTAGAACGCCTCTAAAATAAAACATCCTTTTTGAATAAAATACGCTTTAAAAGCATCGAGTAGCCTGTGACCAACAAAATGATAAAACAAAAACCTTAGAGTGTTTTGTAGGAAATTGACATGTCGATATCTTATTAATCGTACGTTGCTTTTGCAAAAGTAAATTAGGTAAATATTTTGTACGTTGCTTAAAAAACATGGAAAATAATATTTATACAAGGAGTGAAAAAGTTGATATGGTATTAGTGTTTGGAGAGTGTAGGCAAGACTCAACCGACGCTACACGTCTTTACTAACAGAGATATCCTGATCGGCATCACCCAACCCGGCACTATTACCCAAAACTGGTTCAGAAAATGAGAAACGGAGCCTAACAATAATGAAAATAACACCTTTAGTGAAGAAAAAGAAATACATGTTTTGGCTTACGTACAACTGAAGATCAATGCGTCATTCAGAGACATCGCGCTAGAATGTGACATTTGTAAGTCTTCTGCAGGTAACATTTTAAATAAATATAAATACTATTCATACAAATATCAACTGCACCCAAACGATAATGAAAGGAGACATAATTATTATAATTTTGTTCTTAGGAAAATATTTGGAGAATAACACATTTCCATATAAAATTCTTTATACCTACTGATGAAACGTTTTACTAATTTGGGGCATTATAAAAGAAATAACAAGCGATATTGGTCCCAAGAAAATTTGCACTTGATGCAGGAAGGAAATTTTCAAGAACGCTTTGGTTATAATTGTTGGGTTGGGATTTTAGGGGACAGAATTTTAGGCCCTATAACTTTTGACGGCACGCGGAGAGGGGCGAGATATCTAGATTTCCTTACGCAAGATATTGAGCAGTTCTTGGAAGAGGTACCGTTACTTAATCGAGTGGGACTATTTTATCAACAAGATGGTGCTCCACCACACAACATGAGGGCAGTTACGGAGTATTTAAATGCATTATACAACCAAAACTGGATTGGAAATAGGGGTCTAGTTAGTTGGCCGGCAAGGTTTAACAATATTGTTCTTAATTTATACGTTTATTTATTCTGTTTTCAAACTTTTCAGATGGGGATCTATTAAAAATTAGGCCTTTGATGTACCTCCTGTCACACGGAATGAATTAGAGGACAAAGTAAAGGCAGCTATTCACAAAATTATACCACAACAGTTAAGAAATGTTGTAAGAGTCACAATAGAAAAAGTGCAACTTTGTCAGCAACACTTTGAACATCTGGAACTCTAACGATAAAGAGATATGCAATGCAAATAGTTATAAAAGCGTATTCATAGCCCTTTAGATAAAGAAATTTGTTTTAGAAAAAAACTCCTTTTGGTGACAAAAAGTGACACAGGGTTGTATTTAGAACGTTATATAGAATTAAAAAAGGAAAAATATACCAGGTGTCCCATTTAAAAGTAAAAAGTTCTCTTCTAATTTTCATTTCACTATCTTTAAAAACAAAAAAGTTATAGGGGCGAGCCACCCTTCGTGGATACCCCAACAATGGTTTCTTTGTAAATGATCTTATTGGTAAAGTTACCAAGAGATTACCAACTTAGTTCCTACTTGTTGTACCTGTGCTAGTACTTAGTTTAGTTTTTTAAATAAATATGAGATAGTTTTATTTGGTTTTATTTTATTTACTATGAAATAAATAAATGTTATAATTATTTATTACCCATGTGAAGAAATTTATAACAAATTTTGAAAGTAGGTATTTATTAATGCATAACGAACATTATTATCAATTTGTAATTAGTTCTATTGCAGCTGCAATTTCTTGATTTATATCTGGAGCTTCGGCATCCCCCATAAACAAAGCAATATTGTGTAGGAAATTGAAACCACAGTATTCACCTTTTCTTGTCTTAAACGAATTCCTAAGGAAAGTATTGGAAATCTTTTTTTTAAAACTTCCAAATGCTCTCTCGATAAGATTCCTTGTTCCTTGCCTAATTAAATAAATGTTGAGCAGGTGTTTGAGGATCTACTAGAGGAGTTATAGTATATGATTTAATTGCATACCCACTATCAGCTACAAGGAATTTGTTACCATATTTTCTAAATCATTTCTGACTCTGCTATTTCTAAATATATTGGAGTCATGTGCAGAGCTTGGCCATCAACATACAATATTAGAAATTTGAGATTAGCGCTGCAAATAGCCTGAACATTTTATGAGAAAAATTCTTTTCGGTTTCTGTAATTTTCAGCATCTGCCCCACAAGGAGATTGTAATTTTATGTGAGTACAGTCCAAAGCTCCAATACATCTCGGTAACCTAGCAATATTGAAAAATCCTCGTCTCACACTGTTCATATCAGCATCACTTCTTGGCATTTTTATTAAATTTTTCACCCAATTGATTCTAAAACCATATATATTCTTCGGCTTGCTGTTGATTTGTGAATACCTCTAAAATCTCCAACAATTTATAAAAAACTTCTGGTGGCCAGAAATCGTAGAGTAGTGCATACCATTTCTGCAGGTGTTACACACAGGTTTCTAAAAAGATTTGAATTAAGCTACCTTCTACAAATTCGATATAATCGACACGACTGGGAATATTGAGACTTTGAAACCGCATCAGTTTCTAATAATGGATACCAGACAACACATATAATTTAAACCTAGCTCCAGTTCATCATCCATTAGCTATGGGGATGACCCAAATATGGGATGTATTCGACAACACGCCACCTGGGGAATGGATGATGTTGAATTGGTAAATACTTCTTACAACATAATCAAGAATGTTCAAAAAATACTGAAATAGAAGATTTTTTAAACTTAACAACTTGGGAAAAGATTATACTCTATTTCAATAAAAAAAAACTCTTAACAAAAATGAGAGAGAAATTTTCGAGCTGATTTTAGATGCGGTCCCAGTCCAGGCCGACTACTGGGGGGGTTGACACCCAGGCCGACACCTTAACCGCCGACTACTGGTATGAGCCCGAAGAGGACTACTGGGATCACACCACCTCAACCGCCATGGCCGCCTTAGCCGCTACCCAGAAGGCCTTAGTCGCCACCCAGACCATCGCCTCAACCGCCGACGACTGGGATAACACCACCGCCGTCATCCAGGCCACCGCCTCAACCGCCGACTACTAGGATGACACCACCGCCGGCACCCAGGCCGCCGCGGAATCATATCATCACGTAGACGGTTCATTTTTTTATCTTGGACAAGAGATTACATTTAATATTTAGTGATAATTCGTTTAAAGAACACAATCTTTAAACGAAATATTGTCACGATAGGGAACCATGAGATCATAACATTTCATAAATCAATATATTTTCCATTTTAATATTTTAATCATTATTCGCGTTTACCGCCGGCCATTCAACGCAACATGAAACCGGCGCCGAGTTTATTAAACAAATCTTAAAAAGTTGCAATTATGAAATGTTATACGTACATCCCGATCTAACAATTATTGTGGTGTCATCAAGTCGACAGAAACAAGGTATACGACCTAAGCCCGTTGTCTTCCTAAAGTGGGAAAAATCGCTGACTTGATGGAACTACACATGGTTGCTAGAAAAATATCGGAGGGCACTAGTGCTCCCGTCCGTGACGCATTCAGTTCGGAAATTTGTGAAATTTTGTTGGTCCTCAAGACGCCAGCGATGAGCCCAAAATTTATGTAAGTATAATTTTATTTTCAACTGTTTTGCAAAGGTTTAAATCCAGGTTTTAATTAATTTTGATTCTTTTTATAAACCCTTCAGGTAATAATTAATTTTATCTTTTTAATAAATTTGTTTTCGGAATCACGTTGTTTTATTTATATATATATATATTTTTTATATATTATCTTAAAAAATAAATTCATTTTTGTTTTTTAACATTTTGCGATAAACACAATTTTTTCATAGGTCAATGTTCATTTTTTCCCCAAAATTTTAGTAAATTTATTTTAATACAATAAGCCAGGACCTTACACTATTATTGAACAACATATAAGCGTGTAACAAGGATTTAGACCTTTGAAATATTTATTTGTGGTTCAGATTTAGGTTTTTTTTTCCAGGAAAACATTTATTTAGGTATTTTTTGCATATTCATCCACTTATTTACTTTCATTTTGAAATTTTTTTTGCGTTATAAAACCTATAAATATGCGGATCGGCAAAAAATATTTAGGAATAAGTTTGAAAACGGCCTACTTTCAGCATATTACGAAATATATTATTTAATTACTTATTTTTAAAAAATCCTTGGTCTTGAAATTAAGCGAAAGTAGAGAACGAGCACTAGTCAAACATCATTACTGTCAATCGCGGACTCACCACCATCACAAGAAAGGGGACCTAATTTCAGACCAAGTCATCAAATTTAACCTTACGTACTTACTTAACTTCTTTATTTCAGATTCTGTTACATAATTTAATTTCAATTAAGTACAAACACAAAGTGAAATTACGTCACTAAACAAAAGTAAGGACAAAAACGAAATGTTACTTAAAGTTTCACAAAAATTACATATTTAAAAATCCTCGATTTTACACGACTCCAGTAGTTTCTATTTTAAATCGTTTTTCGCTGTTAATTCCTTTTAATTTTTCGGGCAGTTTATTATAATATGTGTAGTCTCAAGTACATATAATTCGGTGATCTTTCGGGTAGAATTAGCCTATGTATGGGATAACTAATATTACAAGTTCTTCAATTATGTTGATGACCAACTTGATTTTGAAGCCCCAGTTCTTTAAAACAGTTTCTATTCTTAAAGAAAAAACACTAAACACTCATAGATATATATTGCATCTACAGCATCCCTGTAATTTTAAACACAGATCGGTATGTTTCATTATAATCTAATTTTTTTTGCTTTTGAATTACAAAAATATCTCGAATTTGACTTCCCGAAAAAATTATTACATACTTCAAACAGGATTCAAAGTTAACAAAATACAATATTTTTTTTAAAAATATATTATTCCTACCAATATTAATTAAAATATTCATTAAAACATTTCCAAACAATTTGTTACACAATACACAAATATTCATTAATTTGTGCCCCTAAAAAATTTTGTATTTTCGGAAATTTTTTTTTATCACTATCAATATCATTATTAAAAATTGACTGCCTTCATTCATTACAATTTTAACCAAAAATATGTTACGCCATTGAATGTTCCAAACAATTGCTGTATTATTACTTATTATGTAATTTTAAACAAAAAGTTCTCTGTCATCTTTTTCTTAAAATTTAGCGTTTGAAAGAAAATAATTAAAATAATAATCATTACAGAATCGACAACATTGCTAACTTAAATTTAGTTAAACGAATTTTGCTTAAGAGTGATGTCTAGTGATGCATTCACCAATTTATTTTTTGTTCAGTATTTCTTATCCTTTTCGCTTTATTTAAGAGCGGACAAATAATCGCCTTTTTTTCGAGGGCACGTGCGTGCGCCGGATGCACTTAGGCCAGGTTTGGCCCATTGTGCAAATAATCGTGCTTGCGTAGCCATTACCTGCAGTTTTGAACTTAAGAAATTTTGATTAATGAATTAATAAAAGCATGTGTGTGTTTATTACTTTATAAATTCAAACTTGTTTAACTTTAATTTTTTAAAAATATATTACTGCTTGTTAGAAAATTTATTAATCTTGAATACATTGCCATTTCTAATAATTTTGAAAAATCTGTCAATAAACTTATGTGCCTATAATTATTCATTTGAGGGTGATACAGACCTTTTACTGGTGTTATTAGTGCAACTTTTAAATTTTCACGGAACATATCATAGGTACTTAAAAGAGTTATTAATTATATTATGTAACAAATAATGTTTTTAGATACACTAATAGAAAATTTTACAATGCTGGTAGGAATTTCAGCAAAACCGGAACTATATTATGTTATTATATTGTAGTATATGTAAATATATGTTATTACAGTTAAACGGAATACTTTATACATTTTTCATGAGATCAGGTATGACTGATATTAGATACTCGTTAAGGGAGAACTGGATCCCTCTATCTCTATGTCCGAGCTTTGGTTAGTTTTTCCTATAACTTCCTTGATAATTTCATTACAAATCGTCCACATACATTTCTTTTTATTATCTGTAGCGTTTACTCCATTGGCATATTGTTTTGTTCGAGACTCTTTTAATAATTCATCATACTCTTTTTTCTTTTCCTTATATTGGTCTTTATAATTTTGATGGTGTAATAATGATGTGATAATAGTAATACTTCTTTATTCCAAATTATATACTGATTACAAAAAAAGGATAAAATAAAATGACGTCACAGAATGGAATATATTTACCAAGAAGTCCACTAATGAATAGGGCTCAATGTCTGTTAACACTTTTTTAAATGTTTTTTCCACTCTGACACACTAGTAATTAAATATATGTTATTTGGCAGTTTGTTGTAATGTTTGATGCGCATGTAATAAGGATTTTTTTTCTGTGCCAATTAGGCGGTGACGATAATATAATAAGTTATTCATCCTTGTATAATTACTATAAACATTTACAGTTTCAAACTAGCTCTTATTTCTAAACAAAAACATTAAACACCCAAAAATATAAAGACCACATACTGTTAATAGGTATATTCATTTATTTAAATGCAAGAATCTAGAAAGCTCATTTTATTTAGGTATTAACGTTATTGTTCTTTTTTGTATTACAAAAACCCTTTGTAGCTCAAAGCTACTGCCAAAGAACAGTATGCCATATCTCAGGACAGATTCAAAATTTGCATGGTATAGAATTTTTAAGGCGTTTAAATTCATATAGTTATCCACTACTTTTATTCCATAACCTATACTACCCAGTTACAAACACAAACCATTTATATGGTTGCTCCATGATAAAAAATTCTTCTATGGTAATACCTAAGAATTTTGTATTATTTCAAATAAATTTTTTTGTCACATACAGTGACAGTATCGGGTTCATTTAATTTATTTTGTTTAATCCTGAAAAGAATTAATTTAGTTTTCTCATCATTTAAAATTAATTTATTTTGTGAGAACCAGTATACTCCCATGAGCTATACCAATACCGTTTTCTTTAACTTAGATTTGATTTCTCTGCTACCGTACTGAATTTTTTTTTGAATTTTTTGAGCTTTAGATGGAAATACTGTTGAAATATATTAATAAAATTATTCATAAATACACGCCACTGTCCATGAACATCATTTCTTACAACCTCATAGACATTTAACCAGTCCTGCTTACTCAGACAGGGCAGAAATTCATTTTTGATTTAATTGCCAAAAAACTTTGTTACTACTAATAAAAATACCCTGGTATAAAATTTAATCAAATATATACGTCACAACAGAAAAGTAATAAAAATGTATTATATAGATAAAATATAGATCAACATTACGATCATGTAAAATAAAATAGACATAGGCTACATATTAAATATAAAAATAAAAACAAAAAAAAATATATAAGTATAAATAAAATGTATAGTATATTAATAAACAAGCGCTTTAAAGTTACAAGAGTTCTTCCAATTACTCAAAATGGGTTTACTTAAATAAATAATTTAAAACAACAATTTTTCAATTTAATGTTAAAACAATTTGATTTCAATAAGTTTTAAATAAAATAATAAGGACATACGTATCGTTAGGCTATCATAAAACTAAAAAGATATCAAAAATACTTTTATTATAATCATAGCAGCATCATAAACAATACCATTATAATTAGGTATAGAATACAGAGAAAAGATACAAATAATCTCAATATTATCTCAAATAAAAAATATTTTCTTCAACAGATGTGTGTTACCAATAGTTTTAGGAATACAATTAAACCAAGGAAGGAAGAAATAAGAAACTCTGGTCAGGAGCTAGCTATCCCTGTCACAGAAATTTTCAAATGCTTTAAACTTCCATTTGCAGATTGTTCTTTCACACATTCCAGACTCTTTGTCTACATAAAAATTTCTATAATTCAGAGCAGACAGCAATGGAAACTTTACGAACAAGTAACCACGCCAATTGCATGGTATAACCAGACCTATACCATACCTCATCAAACATTACTCCTAGCAGCAACAATACCCTCTGCAGACGCAGAATCGCCAAGTTCCTTTGTGAGTCATGATGCTTTTTTCGGTATATTGTGCACATGTCTAATAATTTTCTTGTCCTTGTATCGAACCTTCCTCCGCTACCTCAGAAAACCTGCAATTAATAGAAAAATCAACCTCGACAATCAAACCGAAAATGTAGAAAAAATTGAACTTTCAACAATGTCATCTACTCATTCTTCGACAACCCCAAAACCAAATTGTAATAAAAATATACACTGGAAATACTTGAGCATAAAAACCTTCTACTACTGTCTTCTGGAAATAAAGTTATGGCACAGATTTAGTGCATCGAAATATAAAATATTTCAATTACATTTTTCCAATAAGGGTTAGTATGCCCGACCCATATTGCAAATATTTAATACATTAGTCGGTGTTTCACTTTGTTATTTACGCCAAAACTAAGGCCAAAGTGTTTTGGATAAATATCATCGTAATTCACAATGACTTAGTCTCGGGACATCAAAATTTCACAATAAGAAATTTTGATATTATGAAAAGTTGATAATCGATATAGATTGAATATATGAAATAATGATTTTAAATATGGCAGCTAAACAAAGCAAGCAATTATAAAATATATGTGAAAAGCTGAAATAAGCTATTTTTATAAGTAGGTACTTTTATTAGTGTTATCCAAGGAAGGCTCCCTTTGCCCTTTACCTAGTTTCTCGGGCTCTAGCCCATATGTGCCTCGGCTAAGATGCTCTAGGGACAGAGCGGACTCCGTATCTCCATGAGGCAAAGGAGTACCTTGAATAAACTGTTCTGTGTTATTTGTTGTAGGGCCAGCCGGGCCTGTATGTAGGCTTGTCTTTGCTCTTTCTTCGGGATTCATACTGTCTCTGACTGACGTTCTTGATGTCCGGGATGGTTTCGTCGGCGAATGCTTGGTTAAAGGCATTCCGTAAAGTCCCTCGACCTCTATCCTCGGGACGGATGCTTTTCTTCGTTGTTTAGGCGCCAGGAGTTTTTTATAGAGGAAAAACTCCAAAACTTTCAGCTTTCACTGTCAGGCTAACTTCTAAGGCCCACTAGTTAGCGGTCTGATTCTTGGGCCAAAAGTTAGGGAATATTATTCCCTTCAACTTGGCTCTCTTGTAAAAATGAGGGCCGACCTCCCCTTTCGAAGTTATTGAAGAAATAAGAATTTCTTGAAAAAGTCCAAAAATGTCTAATTTCAGGAAAAACCCTTTAAATTCCCGTGACGCGAGGCGCCATCTCCAGGTTCCAGGTTTTGGGTGTCGTTCGTCTTGGAATGTCGATAGGAGTCTGTTTTCACTATGCAAAACAGGGGCGAGCCACTTTCGCCCTGGATTCCATTGTCTTAGCCGCGATTTCCTATCTTCTCGTGGTCGGTGATTTATAAGTGAATCGGCTGCCCGCGGCTAAGCAGCGGCCGATCACTTGGCGTCCTGAAATGTATCTAAATGTCTGCTAATAAAACAAATCTATTCTCTTGATTCGGCGTTGTAGGTTTCCAATGATAAAGTTAACGAATTTCCTTTGGAGCCGGCGAGATCTTACTGACTTTGGATCTCAATTTTGGGCTAATGATATCTAACTCATCCGCTTAATAAGTTACAACCAATCTGATGTTAAGAATTGGCTGAGTCGGATTTTAGAGTCAGAATCTTATCTCTCATCGGCCGTGTGCTGGCCGACTCCCAGATACTTTTAAAACACATTCTTACATATCGACATTATAATATTTAAATGGCGACTTATTATACATAGCGCCCTCTATTGACAAAAAATCTAACTTTATACTTGAGAGAATATGGGATTCCGCATCATTAGGTATGTTTATATTATATAAAGAAAATATGAATCCTGCAAAAGGCAGAAGTAAGATTATAAAATATTATTGCGTGGGTAGAAGATAGGGGTATACAAACCGGTAGAAGGCTTTTTCAAGTATTATCCAAAATCCTACGCAAGGAAAAATATCAATGCAAAAATAAATACATTTATAGATAGTAACTTCAGAAAATGATACAATCGAGGATACAATTTTTATAGGTAGATCAATCTAACCTCAAATCTTTAGGTATAAGTACCAAAACTTTGACATTTCAATTTGACACTCAACAACTCAAAATGCAATGCTAATAAGTAATAAATAATATTATTTCTACAAAAATTCAGTAGCAGAAGAATTCATCAATCAAAGATTTAATTAGCAAATTATCAATTAAGTACCTAATTTAATAATCTAAATACAATAAATAAACTTCAAACTCTGCATTGCCTGCTATTTCTTTAATTTTCTATTGATAGTTGTTGAACAAAGATAGTCTAATGTAAATTTTCAAGTAATCAAGTCATAACTAACGCTATAAGTTTTAATTCTGAATTTTCTTTTAACAAAAGTATAGGATATTTAAAATATCAAAAAAACCCAAATGCCAATGTAAATAAGATTTTAATTATTTAAGCTTTTTAGCGCTAGAGAGTGCAATATTCTAGCATTAATAAAAAATATAAAAAAAAATTATTGAAAACATGCAGAGATTTTAGATAAAATATTAGGCAAAAATAGGAGCATATACTTACTCTTTGTTTCCTTCTTTTCATGTAAACACTGTTGCACTACCACAAAGCCACCTGGTCGGACACCTGTTCCATCCTCAATCAGTTTTGCTGTCGGCCCCAACACTAGAGACAGAACAGCCATTGTACAGCAAGCATGACTCAGTATTGTTGGTATCTAGCCTTTACTGCCAAGACACATCGATGCCTGCTGACTAAGCTACACTATCCCAATCCAATCATAGAAGTCTTCATCAATTCATGCCCAAGTAGATGAAACACTAAAACCGCCATTCATCGACACTAACTATGCATTACGACCGAGAGGAGAAAGCAAGGCTGCTAACAACGAAACAATTGGCAAATCAAGAAGATGTACACTGCATCACTTGAACTATCACTATAACACTTCACAAACACTAGTGATTGCCAATTTAGACGATTTTCTTCAAGAAAAGCCATTAATCGCGCCCTTTCCCGAAGCCTTGCATCGAAACACTGGAATTTGCAACATTTGCAAATTTCAAATAAACCGAAATTATCCAATTTAAGGTTAGTTTACAAAAATGACTCTTGTAGCAACAAAAGAGACGTCTAGCAACAACTAAGGATCACAGAAGAAAAAATGGCTTTATGGGACAACAACCACAGAGGAAGGACCCCATGATATGGAACGAAAGTTAGCATCCCAAGCAGCAGGTTGGAAAATAAAGGGCTACCGAAAATCAGTATGGCATCGGCTGTCTACGCAATAGGCCTTGGCACCAGCATCGGCGATGCAGTCCGTCGAATGCAGCACCCACAGCTACGGCGTGCTTCAACCACCCGGCCAATGGACCCAACCGCGCGTTGGCCCACCATCTAACCATTGACGACACGACAGGACCGTACCCAGGCATGGACTTCATTTTGGTGTAGTAACCAAGTGTAAGCGAAAAGTGTTTAGGGACAGTTAAGATATTTCCTTTTATGTAAAGTTTGTTACCATTTAATATTCAATGATATTTTTTTTTATAAATATAATACATTTATTCATAAAAGAAGGGAAGTGGAGACAACTTTTGAGTCAATATTAGAATTTTTTTCATACACTTACGTTCAATTTTTTAAAGTAAATAATGTAACCTCTACTTCCTTTCTGCCATCGCTGGGGGTCAGCTCTTTTAAGACCGGGGGATGTGTCACGATAGGGAACCATGAGATCATAACATTTCATAAATCAATATATTTTCCATTTTAATATTTTAATCATTATTCGCGTTTACCGCCGGCCATTCAACGCAACATGAAACCAGCGCCGAGTTTATTAAACAAATCTTAAAAAGTTGCAATTATGAAATGTTATACGTACATCCCGATCTAACAATTATTGTGGTGTCATCAAGTCGACAGAAACAAGGTATACGACCTAAGCCCGTTGTCTTCCTAAAGTGGGAAAAATCGCTGACTTGATGGAACTACACATGGTTGCTAGAAAAATATCGGAGGGCACTAGTGCTCCCGTCCGTGCCGCATTCAGTTCGGAAATTTGTGAAATTTTGTTGGTCCTCAAGACGCCAGCGATGAGCCCAAAATTTATGTAAGTATAATTTTATTTTCAACTGTTTTGCAAAGGTTTAAATCCAGGTTTTAATTAATTTTGATTCTTTTTATAAACCCTTCAGGTAATAATTAATTTTATCTTTTTAATAAATTTGTTTTCTGAATCACGTTGTTTTACTTATAGTCGCCAAGGTCCCGTGTTACCTTTACGTCCCTCGTCACACCCTAAAATCTGGGCGTGACAATATCACTAAATATTAAATGTTACCTGTTTGGTGATGTTCCTGCCACTATGAACTGGTTATTCTTTTAAAAATTGTGTTTTTTTACAAAAACAATAACTAAATAGGGGCAAGAACTGGGGTATTTTTTATTTTTAGTATCTTTCTAATTTTTGTATATTTAATTTTTGTATTTTTATAACTGTATTTTTTAAATTTTGGTTTAATAATTAGGTTTATAAAATATCCTATATTTTATTTTCCTTTTTTTCTCATATTTGAAGGGTGCCATATGCAAAAAGTTGTAAATGCCACTTTTTGGCAAATGCGTTTTTTGAGCTAAATGGGTAGTATGTGCCATACTTTACTTGCACCATAAAAATTATATCGACGGCACTTTGTTAACGTGGTGAAATTAGGAACTATACATCAAAACGTAGTATGTGCCTAATGTCAGTTGCTAAGTTTGACATAACCTTATTAACCATTCTTGATTTTTGTGTCGGGGTTTGTGGTATTTCGGCCTTACAATAAGTAATAGTTTCCACTAAAATGAACGTTCCTGAAGTTATACGTGCCAAAAATCGAAAGGTAACTGGCGATGTAAGAAAAGAAGTAAAAAGCAATAAAAATTTCGGTAGTCCATACCATACGACTAATACCTGGAAGAGCTTTTGGTGAAGAGGTAAGTGAAAGCTATTTGAAAAAGTACTTACTTAACGATCTTTATTAAATTATACATGTATACAGTATGTAAGAGAAATAGCGATAGCGATCGTGTGTTAAATAAGTACGATCGCTATCGGTATTTTTCATACAGAGTGCCACACCAGGGTCGCTTTTATGTATGGAAACGGTCGATTATTTGCTAAAGTAAGATAGCTAGTGAAGAATGTTAAATACAAAACTTTTAGGGTTTTTAGAAATCTATTATACTGCACATAAACTAATAATACAGGATCGATCAAAAAGCCATGGAAGACCAAAGTTACTTTATTTTAAATGGAACCCCCTGTATATTATTCAATATTTCAATTATTTAAAAGATTCTAAAAAAAAGGTTAAGCTTACCACATACCCAATCTTAACCGTTTTCGAGATATCGAGTTTCGAATATCGTTTTCAAATAAATTATTACATTCATTAATTTTCTAGTCCATCAAGTTACCTTAGAAAATATTTATCTCCATTACAATGTTGTTTTGTCATCTTGACAACAGATATGCCAAAAATACTCACATTTACAATTTTTGAACCATTTTCGCGTAAAAATGGCACGTTTAAGTGATACCGAGCGCATTGAAATTTTAATGATGATAGGGTACGGCGATAGAACACGGAGTTTTAACCAAGTGGTGAATATTTTTAATGAATTGCATCCAGATCGGGAACCTATAACTAAATTAACTGTTTCCAAAACATTGCAGCGTTTTCATGAAACTGGATGTGTTAAAGATCGACCAAAAAGTGGAAGACCGGTAAGCGTTACTAATGAAGAAAATTCTCTAAATCTCATGTTAGATGTGGTAGAAAATCCAATAAATTCGACGCAACAGCGGGCTTTAAATCATAATATGAGTCGATATTCCATTCAAAAAATTACCAGAAGAGAAAAATTCAAACCATATAAAATTCATTTGTTACAAGAATTGAGTGAAGACGATTTTAATCGCAGAATTCAGTTTTGCGAAATCATTATGGATAAATTGAATCAAAATGTCAACTTTGTCAACCACATTTTATTTTCTGATGAAACAACGTTTTGTTTAAACGGGCACGTAAATCGACACAACTGTAGGTATTGGTCAAACCAAAATCCACATTGGATGGAACAAGTTCATACCCAACGACCTCAAAAAACCAATGTTTGGTGTGGCATTATTGGTGGAAACGTCATAGGACCCTATTTTATACATGGAAATTTGAACTCTGAACGATATTTATTACTTTTACAAGAGAATATTGTTCTGCAGCTCAGACGATTATTCCCAAATTATAATAATCCCAATTTACCGGCTGAACAAATATGGTTTCAACAAGATGGGGCTCCACCACATTTTGGGCGGATGGTGAGGGAATATCTAGAGGAAATTTTTCCTGGTAAATGGATTGGGCGCAGAGATGCAATTGAATGGCCTGCTAGGTCTCCTGATATGACCCCCCTTGACTTTTTCCTGTGGGGCCATATCAAAAATTTAGTGTACGAAAATAGGCCACAAAATATCGAAGATTTGCAACAAAGAATAATGCATGAAATTTCCAGTATTGCTCCAAATATCCTTATAGATTCGCTACAAAATTTTGTTCACCGAATTCATTACTGCCAGGAAGTAAACGGTGGACACTTTGAGCACCTTAAAAAAATAGGATTTCAAATTGTTGTTTACTAAAACTTAGTCATTTTTATTATTGTTATTAGATTTATTTGAAAACGATATTCGAAACTCGATATCTCGAAAACGGTTAAGATTGGGTATGTGGTGTGCTTAACCTTTTTTTTAGAATCTTGTAAATAATTGAAATGTTGAATAATATACAGGGGGTTCAATTTAAAATAAAGTAACTTTGTTCTTCCATGGCTTTTGATCGATCCTGTATACTTAGTTTATGTGCAGTATAATAGATTTCTAAAAACCCTAAAAGTTTTGTATTTAACATTCTTCGCTAGCTATCTTACTTTAGCAAATAATCGACCGTTTCCATACATAAAAGCGACCCTGTATACATTATACACACATTTTCAAAGAATCTTAAAACTTTTCACCCAAGATACGTTAGAAAATAACGGTTGATTATTCTTTTAGGTAGACTGCAGCTGTCAATATGCTTGTAAGTGATTGCTGCAAGGAAAAATATGTTTCAACAATTTTGGAAATTGTCAGATTACAATGAACAACAGAACTTTTTACGTTCCCTTATTCGACCAAGTTTAATCAAACGTAGAAGACACGGAAACTACGTTGATCCAAATGAGAGCAGACGGCAACACTCATTTAAATATTTTCTACCACTTCCAGGAGAATCTGAAGCTCAGGTTTGTAAAAAGACATTGTGTTTAACTTTCGGGATAACACAAAGATTAGAAATTCTTAGTCAAAGAATACTGGCCTCCGGTATATCTGTTCAAGATAAACGAGGTGGCAAACGCCCTGCCAGAAATTAAGTAGTTTGGAAACAAAAAATTGTTGATTTCATTGCCTCAATACCTAGCAGAGAAAGCCATTATGGCCGAGAACAAATTCAAAACCGCAGATATCTTTCAGAAGATTTGAACGTACGTAAGTTATATACTGCCTTTCTTGAAAAACATCACCTTGACACCACAAAGCCCCCAGTGTCTCGACAATGGTTTAATGAAATTTTCAATACGGAATTTAGTTTAGCCCTCGGAGCACCGAGAGTAGACACCTGCCCTACTTGCGACCAATACAAAATATCTATTGCTGCTGCCAAGAATCCAGTTGAAAAAAATGAATTCCAACTAAAGCGGGATTTGCATCATCGAAAAGCGGAGGCCGCTCAAAAAATGATGTCTCAAAATATATTAGATAGCAAGAGTCCCCAGTCTGATGTGTGTGTGTGTGTGTGTGTGCTGTCTTATGACTTACAAAAGCAGATGTATCTTCCTGCACTGACTTATACTCAGATGTATTACAGCAGACAGTTTACTTGCATTAATCTGGGAATTCATTTTGAAGATGAAGGCAAAGGTTTTATGTACACGTGGGATGAAACGGCTGGGAAACGTGGATGTAATGAGATCGGCAGTTGCCTGTATGATTTCATTACAATACAGTTAAATACTACTACTACTACTAAGAGAAAATTGGTTTTGTGGTCCGATAACTGCGGGGGCCAAAATAAAAATTAAGGCATTTTGGCCCTATATATTACTCTCATAGCTAAAGGGTATTTTGATGAAATAGTGCACAAGTTCCCACAAAGTGGCAACACATTTTTGTCATGTGATCGGAACTTCGGCTGCATAGAAAAAGCCAAAAAAGGTCTAAAGCCCGAAGTACCAATGAACTTGGTGCGTATAATGGCAAGTGCACGGCTAAAAAATCCTTTTGTAATTAAGTGTACTAAATTTTTTTTCCAGTGGATGGAAATTGCCAAAAATACCCTAGCAACAACCAACCTGGGTATTTCACAGGCTGTTATGCTAAAAATCTCCAAGGAAAGTTTAGGGTATATTGAAGTTAAAACCTCGTACACAGATTATGCGCCATGGCGTAAAGTTAGTGTATTTAAACCAAGCGTAACACCACAATTTTTTGAAAGTTTGAACGTTGAACTGGTTGAGCAGCAACCCCGCAATTGGAATAAGGATAAAACTAAGGAAATTAAAATTATGATTCCCTTTATTTCGCCTCCAAATCAAATTTTTTATAAAAATTTTGTTCAGGGACAAGAAGCCTTACAGAATGCTGAATAGGTTGTTTAATTAGAGACATTAGTTGGTTTGATTAATGAATAATATTGTATTTTTGGTAATAAAAGATTTAAAAAATATAAAAAATTGTTATTTTTTAGAATAAGCCTTTATATGATTTCCGGTGCCCAGTTACCACATGTGCAACTTTTATAACACATACTACGTTTTGAAAATTAACGACGAATAATAATATTAAGGGCTTTCTTCCCATTAAAAGATACATTTAAATACATGCATATATCTAATATGATATCAGATTTAGCCCAAAACCTTTCGCATTTGTGATTAAAAAAAACTTATAAACTTATGCAATATAATGTCTCTAGTATAAAATTCTTTAATTTGCACATACCACCTTTTGCATATGGCACCCTTCATTTCAGGAAAGTGTAAAATTAGGCAGGATCTTTAACTTTTCAGGGAAAACTACTTTTTTCCTTCTACCTTAGACAAAATTGTAACTAATAACACTTGAAGTTTGCCTTAAAATCTATAATTTTTAGATTTAAATTGATGCGTTCCATATTTTACAGTCTCTCGACCTGGCGGTGTTTAAAACATTTAAAACATCTTGGGACGAAGAATTAGTAACATAGCAAAGACACAATCAAGGCAAAAAACTATTTAAGAAAATATTTTCGGCTAAAGTGCGTAAGGTGTGGAATAACATTAATCCAGCTGTCATTCAGACTGGCTTTAAAAAAGCCGGAATATCTTCTTTTAATTCGACTGTTATTCCAAAAGAGAAATACCATCCTGAAGCCTTAAAAAGTTTGAAAATATAAACCAAACTAATGCAAATAAAACTGAAACACAAAATAGCGAAATAATAGACAAAGACATTCCAAAAGCAGAACCATCAGATGAAAATATTGTGGTAATGGAGGATGACGAGGAACAACCTGAACCAAATAATGTTTCATTTGAGGACCTTCTTCTTCAAACTGTAAAACTAAGAGCACCAAATTCGAAAGTTACCAAAAAACGTGTAGCAGCAGGTGCTGAAGTAATTGAAGAGTCGAGTGGATAAAGAAGGTAACTGACAAACTTTAAACACGGTAAAAACGTGATTTTAATTTAAAAAAAGTTATTTTGTTTGTTCTTCTTTAACTACTTCTCTATTTGGTTAAAAATTATCAAATCGTTAGGTTATGACCATACCTTGATTTCAATAATAACGTTGAAAGGATATCTCTTTACAAAAAGTCAAAATTTGAAAAAAACTACAGTTACCTCCTTTATCCATTTATCATTTTCGCATAAAACAAACAAGTATTTAATGATTAAAAGAGGTCTTAGACAAAAAATATAAGTTTATTCTTTTATTATTAAGATTTTAAAAGTATTACAATAATAATTCACTTTCGTATTGATCTATAATCATATTGTAGAACCATTTGAAAGGTTCCCTGATAAACTGTAGTTGAGTTTTAAGATTGGCAATTTTCTCAGATGATCTGACCAGTTTTTTTGCTAATTCTTTCAATTTGAATATTTTCTGGTCGAGAAATACGTGCATTTCTAATGATATTCACTTCTTTAAAAGGAGTGTGTGGATCGTAATTTTCCTTATATAAGTAAGACCCGTAACTACACACTCTGATCCATTTAATTCCATCTCTGAAAGGAACATTCTCATTTAGGGTATTCTTTTTTCGATTAATTAAATTTAGCTTGGATGCCAAATCTTCAAAATTCCTGAAATGAAGCAACATATCTGTCACATGATTCATTTTACTAGATTGGCTTATTATGGTTTGATAATCTTCTGGTAAGAATATGTTTTCGTGACGTCGCAATATTTTTTCAATACGCCCGAAGTCTCTATCAGAGTCTAAGTAACTATGTCCCACCTCGGGAAATTTATGATCAATCAAATACTATACCTTTAAGCAATAAGTACTGATACAGGCATACGATCAAAAAGTTTTTGTTCTGACCGGCGCAAGAGTCAGTCCACAATATGAGATGGGATATAGCATTATCTTGAAAAATATCATTGCATTCCAACATGGTTAATAACGAGCTGCACACTTCAGAGCTTCCACGATGGGCTTCATCCTCGGTCCAAGTAAAGAAGTTTGCTTTTTCTATACCTTTAGTAATAGAATGTATACCTAGATTATACATCCACATCTGGCGTAAGTAGAAAGCCTTATTAGTAGTTAGTCTAGGAAGAGGAAGCGTTCGTTGTAGATCCATCGTAAGATAGCAAATATTGTCACTGTTTCGTGCATATTCGCGGTCCGCACGTTGAAGTGCAAAAGCCGCCGCATAGTTTTCTCTATGCTCTTCGTTACTATTTCCGCTGTCGCAAGTACTACAAGTATCGCTGCGTGGTTCCCCAAAAGAAAGGTTAAATTCGGTGGAAAAAATCTTGTTATATGTGCAATATTTAACTTTGAAGCATGCTGGCTTATTTTCCTCTAAACATTTTTCACAGTATAGGTTGTACATTTTTGATACATTTAACAATGGAGAAAGATATAATTTATTTGGATTTTTATTTCTTGAGTAGTGAGACGCTGATGCAGGAAATGACTTTATATGTTCCATAACGAAATTTTTGAGCATCAACCTTAAAATATTGTAATATAAAAAGTTACGTTACACAAAAAAATTGCAGGGTGGATATAAATTAGAACAATTTTCTGTATTAATTTCCGCCATAATTAAATTCCCTACGTTTCATTTAAAACCACCTATACACACGAAAAATAAATACTGAGTTTAAAAAACAGCGAAAACGGCAGAATTTAGCCAAACGGATATAAGGAAAAGGCAATGTGTCAAAAAATATCATATTAACAATTTTATTATTAAAATACATACCTTCTAATTCACGCTGTATTCGATCTGTCAGCTTTAGATCATTATTTGTATGGGACTTAGATGTGTTTTCAAACTGATCATTTTTTTTAAGGTTATCTTTATTGCAAAAATCAGAATTTGTTGCCGAGTCACTTATTTGTAGAGCCTTCTGCAGGATTAATTTACTTCTTGTATGTATTTCGATATTTCTAACACAATAACAACAATAACTCGCTTAGCAAACATTCACTAACAAACGGCACTCGTCTTAACACGTCGGTTAGAAAACGAATAATTTAAATTAAATAAGTGAATAAAGGAGGCAAATGTTAATTTAGTAGTGACATCTATTCGATAAAGGAGGTAACAGCATATTCTTGTGAATAAGGGAGACAAGTACTGTTAGTTGTCTCCTTTATGTATTATATACATTAAATTTGTGTCAGATACCTCCTTTATAAATTGCGCATTTCCTTTATTTTTGATATTTTTATTCCAAAGTTGGTGCCAACTGTAACAATGTTACTTATTACCTTCATTCATTACAAAAAGTCGATTTTCTAACAAATGTAAGTTACCTCCTTTATCCACTCGACTCTTCAATTACGCATCGAGATGTAGATCAACAATTAAATTATATCAAAAAATGCTCCACAGACACACTCAAAAAACGTAGGAATCGAAACCAAGAAAGCACTAGCAGCGAAAGTAGTATAGAACTAGTATACGAAGAATCCGATAACGATTTTAATTTTCTTGATGAAGAACAGGTAGAGGATACATCTGAAAACCTAAAATTAAATGTTTGGGTATTAACGAAATACTACACCAAGAAAACAATAAAATGTTTTGCAGGGCATATCATAAAAATAAACAGAGATAAGCGTGAATTGTGAAGTACCGTAAACCGGGGTTACTTTGATCCGGGGGGCAACATTGAAAAAAATTACAGGTTTGTTATAACGCCAAATAACTCTTTAAAAAATATGTTTAAAGGTCCGGCAGTCGTGTAGATACACTTAAAGGTACTTAAAGACTAAATTGGCAACGTTGGTTTAGTAACTTATAGTTATGTTGGCGCTCCTGGTGCATTTTTGTCATAACCTAAAACTTGACAGTTTCAACAGGTGTGTAAACTTTCATGGCCCGAGAGGTAAGTTTTAGTAACTATACCACACAATTTTGTAAATATGTTCATTAATATGATCTTAAACAACTTGCATAATGAAATTTTCAAAGAGTAATTATTTGTTTTTAATATGCAATTTTATTTACTTTACTGCATTTTTAGTTTTTTATGAGGTAACTTTGAACGCGTTCAAAGTAGCCCCATCAGGCGTTCAAAGTAACCCTATCCGGTCAAACTAATAATTTTACTTGGTATTTTGCAGAAATATTGTTCGTACATATAAAAAGAAGCCGGGGAGTAGGAGTTATGGAAATTATACAGCAGAAGTAGATAGTTTACACAGCTATCAGATATGGAATGGAGTTGGAATGTGGTTGGAAATTAATTGGGATTGGATTCTCTTCCACTTCACCACCTAATAATAATCACAAAAAATAAATCTATATTAGGGCGAATGAAAGATGAATTCGCAGGTAAACCAATTAAAAGTTTTTATGGTACGGGTGCAAAAGCATACTGTGTCAATTTAGAAGATAAATCTGAAAAGAAGGCAAAAGGTGTAAAAAAATATGTCATCAATAATTATATTACTAAACAAGACTATATCGACGTAGTTGAAAATTCTGAAATTAAATTTAGAAAAATGAACATATTTCATTCAATTTTACATGATATGTTTACACAGTTAAAAAATAGGGTTGCAATATCTCCTAAAGATGACAAACGATACATACTTCCAAATTCTTTTAGAACTTTAGCTTGGGGTCATAAGCATATTGATATTATAGAAAATAAATCCAAGACTGATGATGATGCGGATGTTAATAATGTAATTGAAATTCTTAAAAATTTAGTTCATAACCAGTATAAAACATAACAATAATAAACATATATTTTATTTTAAATATGGCAGTTTTACCTGCAGGAGTGCTATTCCTGTTTGCTTTTGTCAATAATACTTTGTTTTTACAAGTTGATCCAACCGTTAGAGATGCATTTATTTGTTTATCGGTTGATAATATACATAATGATACCTGGCCATTAAAATGGAAAAGAATGAATATTAACAATGGATTATATTCTTACAAGGTTGATGATAGCATCATAAACACATCTAAACTTGTAGAGTATAAAATAAGATTATATTATCTTAATAGAACCTACACATCAACAGAAAAACGGATTCAATTATACAGTAAATCTAAAGGATGTAATTTAACAGTGTGTGTAATATTTTTAATTATATTTTTTATATTGTTTATATGTATGTTGGGATATATATTGTGTAAGGCATATATGTACTATAAATAAATGATATAAACGTATTATATGTTTGATTTATTTATTCATAGCAATTTTTATAATTGTATTATAGTTTCACATTTGATAATGCGCAATGATATGGATTATTGTTTTTATGAAAATAACAGCTTGGAATCTTCTTAAATTTGCTTAGTTTAGGTTCTCTACTAACAGGAATATTGTTAATATTGTCTTCATCCAAAAAATGTTTCAGAAAATTTCTTTTTTCAATTCCTTTCACATGGATTTTGGGTGAGCTGTAAGTCGCTAAAACATGTTTTAAAATAGCATCAATGTCATTAAGTTCAATATTTCCATATTCCCAATCTAATCCATGATATTCTTCACCCCATTGAACTGTTTTCTTATCTTCAAGAGATAACATATTTTTATTAAATGGAGGTTTAAATAAATAATTTGAGCAACGAATCCCATCATAAATTGCTATTTCCTTCGGAATATATCCAAAGGAAGAGATAAAGCCTTGAATGTCGATAAATACATCTTCACGCTGTGGATTCATTTTTAGTTATGATATTAACTAAAAGTTATTTGATCCTCCTACTGACAATCCCCCCACCAACTTTTCTATCTTATTTAAGCAGCTCACAACCATTGAAAATGGTATTAATTCTACAACTTTCGTTAACATTCAATCATCAAAATGTATAAGACAACAAACCAACAATCCAATATGATTTTCAGTAAGAAGCGTAATGGTGTTCTTATCAATGAATCCATATACTATCTCAACAAATCTAAATCTAAATGGGTCAGTATTGGATTTTCCTTGGAGCGAAAATATGATCCGGTAATTAAACTGGGTGGAGACAAGTATAATCAGAATGTGATTTTCAATGAGAACCAGTGGATTTCATTTTTAAGTCATGAATGACACATGCAGAGTTTTATTCATTCCAATGGATTTGGATGGCAACCCATGCAGGGAATTGGTTTTGATATTCACTTTGTGTTTGTAAATGGGACAAGAATAATTAAGATTACTCAAGATGGAGGAAACGAAATCTTTCTTGCTGGTGATACCATAAACGAATTAATCAAGTTGTCAAATCTAATTAAATATCGTTATGATATTTTGAAGTCTCAAGAATTTTCAAAATATTATGACATGATCATTGTTGGAATTTCAATTAAAAATGGTGATATATTAAAAAATGTTTATGATGTTGTTTCACCTATATTAAACAACGTTAATGCTTGCTGTGTATTGGAATTATTAAACTGTTTCTCTGATTGTATCGTAGAAGATGTAGAAATGTATGCTTGTAACCAATTTGTAAAGAGTTGTATTGAAAAATAAAAAAAAATAAATAATATATTTTATCTTTTATTTCTCCCACCCTTTATCGCTTTATACATATATATTTAAGACCATAGAATGGCTTATATCATTAACAAACAAGATGTGGTTAGCATATACTCGTTCGCGCGTAGCATATAACCTAACAACTGCTGTAGAGAACTTAGCACAAACGTTTGAAAATCTTGAGTTTGATGCAGAGCATGAGGCTGAATATGGATTTGAGAGGTTTTATACCTATGATGAATGTATGAAATTGGCAAGAACATATGAAAAAGCATCGGAGGCATGTGGTATATACTTGCACACATCTGATTTGATGACTTTTCTCTATACAATGAAGGAAATGGAATTTGCAAATTTTTTGGGTGAAGTAAAGAAGTTTGTTTCATCAGAAATTATACCTGAAGTGTTTGAAACCTAATTTATATTTTAAAATAAAAAACTTAAATACATTTTTATTTTGTTTTATTCAATCATTATTGTATCATCATATAAATTACAAACATTAGTAAGCGCACATACGCATGAAGATTTGGAATGGTAAAAACAAGTTGGTGTATCAGCTGTTATCGGTGGGTAATCGTTAAGTTCAAATACTGGGCTCAAGGAGTATTTTCTTATGTATTCGGATTTCTCACTTCCTTTCACGTAAACACGATCCATATTTATTGTTAAATCTTTTATAATTTGGTCAAATTTGTGTATTGGTGTGTATCCCACATGCCATGAAATGCAGTGATGATTCTTTATTAACCAAACAGCTTGCTTATGTAAGTCTGGTGATAGATATTTCATATTGTATGGGGATTTAAAGATGTAATGACAAAATTTGGTTCCATCAAAAGCTACGAAGGCGTAGAAGGGCCACATGCAATAAAAAAAATTAATTTTTTAAAATTTCGACTTATAACACGAAATTTCTAAAATTCCGACTTATAACTTGAAATTTTACTTCAAAATGTCGAGTTATAACAGGAAATTTTAAAATTTCCACTTATAACTCGAAATTTTAAAGTAATATTTCGAGTTATAAGTCGGAATTTTAAAATTTCGTGTTATAACTCGAAATTTTAAAGTAATATTTCGAGTTATAAGACGAAATGTTAAAATTTCGAATTATAACTCGAAAATTTAAAATTTCGACTTATAACACGAAATTTTACTTTAAATTAATGCTCTTTCTCTCCCCATTAGGTAGGTTATATCAGTAAGTTAAGGTCTGCTGATCATGCAGTATATCTGTTTAAAAACTAAATGTGTCTTAAAAATATACTCGTGCAGCCGGAGCCGCAGAAAGAACTTATTGTGAAGTAATGGTATTCGTTTTTTAGTGTTTACTTTTCGTAAATTTTAATAGATTACCGTTTTTGTCTTCTTATACTCGGATACGCTCGGCGATGCTTCGTTGTCAGTCGATCGCGCGTATTTTATTATTATATTCGGTCCGATGTTCCGTTCCTATTTGTTATAACTTGTTTTATATTTTTTTGAAGTCCATGAGTGTTGTCTATTCATGGCGATATTTCGCATGATCTGACAACATTGTGTCGAATGACTAGAAGGGGTGGAGCCGGCCGAGTGCAGGAGATGTAAACGGTAACAATATTTTAATGTTTTGTGATCTGGAAAGTTGATCAACGTTTGGACAGTGGAGAATTTTTTCTTGTAATCAGTACCTACCTAACACTGTGCAGTAAAATGGAGCCGGACCTGGAACAATTTTTAAAAGAAAGAGAGGCAGTTACAGAGGATATCCTGACAACAATGAAACTAGAGAAAAAGTACCAAATTTTATTACAATACTTTATTTTAGAAGGATAGCAGCCATATGCGTTGAAACGTTAGGAATTTAGACCCGAATCATGTCTACACCAGTTTGTTTTTATATTGTTTTACAAAGAATATGCGGTAGCTATGCAATAGAAGTTCTATGCTTATGGGCCAATCACAGGTGCTTGGAACCAGCCGATATCGTGAAACCATCAGAATCTTAATTCAATATCGGGTCGGCGGATAGTTTGCCCGGCGTACCAACGGTGCCGCACTCATGCCGCAGGCATGTATTTTAACGATTATTTTCTAAATTATAGAATATTACCACAGATTACTTATTACTAAAAACTATTCTTCTCTTCAACCGTTACCGTCGTTTGGCATGGTTCTGTGCAAGGGCTTACCGTGAGCCGTGAGGTAGGGGGACCCTATGCTAATACTAATTAGGGTGGGTATTATAAAAAAGGCAAAAGTTAACTTTAATTGATACTTATTCCACCCAATAAAGTTAACATGGAGAATTGTCAACTTAACTTCAACCTGTTACGTCATTTCATGAGTTAACCTTCGTTCATCTGTCAATTAAGTATTATAATACCCACCCTTAATCAAATAATTGCCATCTTGTCAAAAAACTGTTTTCAATAATGTAGGCACTAGGGATGTTTGGAAAATACCGATATTTATCGTCGATATATTTTCAGGTCAAATATCAATATATCGATATTAAATTTGAAGTGTCGAAGTCGATATTTTTTCCATTGTCCGGTAATCTAAGTGTCAATATTTTTTCTACAATTTTTAAAGAAAAAAAATTTGTTCTGGCCTCTCTAATAATAGATAACCAAATTCTTTGCAAATTTGTCGTTTCCAAATTTTGAATTTTTGTTTGGGTATAAAATGATATTCTACAAAAACCATATTTCTATGCCCCGCAGATATAAAAGTGGTAAAAGAGCCTAATCCGATTAATCCGAACCGGACTAACATACACATTTTTGAATAAGTAGGTACTAAAATATGAGTTTTATTGATTTTTTATTATATTTCGCAAATTTAATTTTTTGTCATTTAAGCTTCAGAAAAAATATAGATATATCGATATTTTTTCGATATATCGAATTACTATAACGATATTTTTTTAAACTATCGATATAATATAATATAGGTAGTATACGATCGATAGTTCACGTTTTAATTGAGCAAGAAACTTTTTCTGTAAAGAAAACCTTAACTGTCCATAGAGGGCAAATCTTTAAAGAAATGACGGCTGAATTTATTAATATAGAAAATTTAAATATCTACTTCGATGTAGAAATTATTGGATCTAATGGAGTGAAAGAAGAAGCCTATGACGGAGGTGGAGTTTTTAAGGATGCCCTCACTGAATATTGGGCAGAGTTTTATGAATCCATTTGTGAAGGAACTTCTGGTAAAATTCCCGAAATCAATCATTTGGTGACGCAAGAAAAATGGAAAGCTATTGCCAAGGTGCTCCTCGTAGGATATAAACTTGTCAAATATTTTCCTATAAAAATTCCAAGGCCATTTATTGAGTATGCAACTTTTGGAAAAGAAAAGTCTGACCTTATAACAGCGTATTTAAAATTTCTACCCCCTGTTGATGCTGACGTTCTGAGAAACGCGTTACTTTCTTTTGAAAATACAGATTTAGATGAACTAATAGATGTGTTATCAAACATTGAATGTAAACAAATTGTGAACAGCGGTAATATAAATACAGTTGTTTACGACCTTGCACATACCGCATTATTGCAAAAACCAATGTTTATTTTGGACTGTTGGGCAGAAATTTTAAAAAATTCATTTACAAACATCGACGATATCTATGAACCCTGTGAAGTAACAAACAAAAGTGTACTCCAACTTTTTGTCACCTACGATGCTGAATTAAATTCAGACAAAAAGAAAATGATGTTGTACTTAAAGAGATTTACTCGGGAAATAGATTACGACACTCTTTCATATTTTTAAGGTTTTGTACTGGGGCAGATATTATTACTTGTAATAATATACAAGTTGAATTTAGTTACTTGACAGGTGCAGAAAGAAGGCCGACTTCCCACACATGTAACAACATTTTGGTATTACCACTTTCATATGCAAGTGATACATACAGAGCTTTTAGGTTTGAGTTTATGAATATATTAAAATCCAATATGTGGTGCATGGATATAGTATAAACAAAGACAGTTTTTGTTCGTTGTGAAAATTTAAATGTTTTTTTTTTTATTTACGATTTGTTTAAATTTGGTTGTTTGTTAATGTTTACTAATTTATTTAAAAGTTTGTTTAGTAAAAAATATATAGTAAACGAAGACACTTGAAGAACAGTCAGTCTATTGCATACATGCAGTGTGTTACCGCATCGACGCATAAATATGTGAAAAACAATTTTGAGTTGAAATTTAATCTACGGGCCAAATTGATATACAAAGGATATGAATGCGGTAGCTACGCAATAGAAGTGCTATGCTTATAGACCATTCATAGGTGCTTGGTTTATCCCTGCTTAAATATAAACTAATTTATGTGTTGTTATAATCTTAGTTTTGAATAGTTAACAAAGTATAACTGGAAGATTTAGAAAAAAAAATATTCTGTCCTACTATCTATACAGGGTGTCCCAGATAAGAATGCACTCTACAGGGATCTCGTAAACCATAGGAGATTCAGCGAGATGCTTAAATTGGAGAAAAGTTTCGCATAACTGAGTCCTGTAAGGTCATGTTTTCAAATTTTAAAAATTCCGAATCCTTCCGAAGATATTTGGATAAAACCGAATTTTCGCGATTTCGTTTAAATTGTTTTATGATTTTATTTGAAGAGATATGTCGAAATAAATTTTACATTCTTATTGCCACTTTTTCTTTTCTACAAGACGGTTTAATTACATTTTTGATCCGACGTTTCGTTTAGTTGCAACCATCATCAACTTTGTTATTTTAAATAGTCGGAAAAATTTATTTTATACTTAATAAATTCTGTGTTTAATTCTGAATCTAACGGCGTAATATACCCATTATTTATTAGACGTTTCGATATGGAAAAACACATCATCAATGAAAATAAGCAAGCACATTATCAAAAATATTTTTGCATTTATTGTTGTATTTAAACACTAGTACCAAATTTAAAACTAACAGGTCTCTGTAACTGAATGACAGATCTAAAGAAATTATTTAAACAATTGCGAACGACAATCAATTTAATAGCCGCCCATATGCAGAATTTAAATGGTACATTATGTTAGAATATTATAATGCATTTTCAAAAAATAAAAAATAATTATATTATTACTTGTATTTTTCAGATAAGGTTTATTAGATATTATGTGTTTTATAAGTTTCTTTTAATTATGTCCAATCTTTTAAGATTTAGGCATTTGAACACAAATTTATTAATATTGTAAATAATCTAAAATAAAAAGATGTTTTAAAATCCAACTAGTGTTTAAAAAATACAACAATATAAACAAAAATAGTTTCAAGAATGTGGTTATTTTCATTGATAATGTGTTTTTCTATATCGAAACGTCTAATAAAGAATAAGTATGATACGCCGTTAGATTCAGAATAAAACCTAGAATTTATTAAGCATAAAATACAATTTTCCAACTATTTAAAATAACAAAGTTGACGATGGTTGCAACTAAACTAAAAGTCGGATCAAAATTTTAATTAAACCATCTTGTAGGGAAAAAAAAGTAATAATGAGAACGTATAATTTATTTTGACATGTCTCTATAAATAGAATCATAAAACAATTAAAACGAAATCGCAAAAATTCGGTTTTATCCAAATATCTTCGGAAGGATTCGTAATTTTTGAAATTTGAAAACATGACGTTACAGAATTCAGTAATGCGCAACTTTTTCCTAAATTAACCATACCTGTATCTCCTATGGTTTACGAGATCCCTGTAGAGTGCATTCTTATCTGGGACACCCTGTATAGTAGAAATACGATAAAATGTTATTAAATAAAGTTATTTAACAAGAAAAACTCAGCAAAAATATAAATTTTTAAAGTCGTATGTCCATTTTGATATTTTCTATTATTTCTTGTTTAAAAAAAAATTAAATACGAATTATATTATCTTCTCAAGCAGGAAACTCTTAAACTTTCATCTATTCATGCGTCATTCCGGAGACACAATCGTGTCAATCAGAAATATTTTTGGGAGTTTTTATAGTCTATGAGGCCATGAACGTTTTCTGTGTGCCATTTTTTTTTTCAAATTATATTATATTAAAAGATGGTGGTTATCACCTGTCAAATAAGATATGGCAAGGTCACCTGTCACTTGTCAAATGTCAAAATTAAAATCTAACACGGGGATCGTATTTAGGATGACGTAATAAGTCGTTTAAAGAAAACCCGAAAGCGATCGGTCAACCGGTTCGGAAGATATAGTTTTTTGCGATTAGTTCCCTTATGTATAGTATCGAAGAGAGTAAATTCTGGTTATAGGTAGAGGTATATAGAACCTATCTAGAAGTGAAAGATTTTTTTAAATATCTCAAGTACTAACGGCGTTAGATGTATTAAACCATTAAGGCCTTAACACAGCACAGTCGTGCAAAGCACTGATAATGTTTATTTATTAGTAGAAATATACCTCGTATATTAATTATATTTACAAATTACTGTATCACCAGTAAAATCGTCAAAGTGTCAAAACGGCACATCTAAAAATTCTAATTTTTTAAGTATTTACATTAATGATCTATACCTATACAACCTCATAATCAAAATACATCCAAGTATTCGAATTATCAGTAAAACCATAATAACTGTCAAAACGGCACCTCAGATTTTTATAATTTTACCTAATATATTCATTATTAAGCCATACCTATAGAACCCCGCAATAAAAAAATAAGGACATTTTGGAAATGCGCAGAAGCCGAAATCGGTGTTTCGGAGTTAAATAGAAGGAAATATTATGCGCATATAGCGAAAAAAGTACCTTCGGTACTCCGGATGCCAAAGGGCACCTTTTAAATGTATATTTGAAAAACACTTCATTTCGGCATTTTTGGGAAAAATTAAGCGAAAAACATAATGGGGCAGACACCGTAATACATTCTATATATGAAACAATAATCGAGAGAATATCTATTATAAAATATATTAGAATCTTTAGATGTTGCACATTAATAAAAAGACTTGTTCTAACAAGATGATGATCTCATCAAGCGAGAAAATCAACTTGTATGTAATTAATATGCAAATCATTAGTGATCGGAGATTGCAAGTATTTTTTCAACTATCACGCTATGATGACCTCAACACGAGGAGAAAGTCACCCGGCCTGCAGCGTGTTTCGCGAATGTAATTAATATTCAATGTCGTGACTGGTACGTACAAAGTGAAGGGTATAGGGTATAAATACAGTGGAAAACAGGCAAGAAGCATCAGTTATCATCGAGCAGAAGTCGTGACGTGTTGTGAAGATTAACAAACAGTGTAAAATTAATAATATTGTAAGTATCATATTTATTATTATATATATATTATATTATGTGTTATTTATCTATCTGAGCCATGCATTAAATAAAGAATTCCTTCTAAACAATCAATATCTGCATTATTTAAGGACAATATAGGGTGTAAAAGAGTACTAAAGGGGCTGATATAAGTGGTTATTAAAGGGTTATATCGATGCTCGCCAAATATTATGTTATGATGTGAACGCTAATTATTATTTAAAACAATTTTACAGAAAATGTTTGTTTGTTAGCATTGTCAGCGTTCATTCACCAGAAAGGACAACCTCAAAAGCCATGGCGATTGTAGACTTACAGTACCAGGCTGCCAAACTTGTGGGGAGAACTTTAAGTCAAGGTGGGCTCTTCGACGTCACCAACAGGAGAAGCATAGAGCCCCCAAAAGACAAGCGACGTCCTCGCAAGTAGCCATGGCTAAGAAGGCTAGACTCGTTTCGACCGATGGTAAGTTATTGCATCATATTGTGTAAGATTAGGTATTGCATCATACTGTGTAAGATTAGAATATATTGCAGCATAATTTAAAAAACGATAATAAGGCATTCTTAGACAGCTTGTATAAATTATTTGCTATAACCTATGTTTGACCATATATGAACAGCATCAGTCAACAGGAAAAAATTAAAACGACGTTGCCATTACAGTGCGGTAATAATTGTATAAAAAGTATTATAAGTGAATTTTAATTTATTTCAGAACCATCAACTTCAGGTTCATCTATGCAGCAGAGGCATTGCAATGCCTGTCAGTTAGATGTGTCTGTCTCCCGTTGGTCCAACCATCTAAGGACCTTAAGCCATCGGGAGAACTGCTGCGTGGAGCAGGAGGAAGGTGTAAAGCTTGTAAAAACATCGTTCCGAAGCCGAATTGCTACCTACCGACTTTCTTCAAGCCAGGACCCCACCAACGTATCCTTGTTCTTAGAACACCTACGGGAAAAGTTCTTAAGGTTGGTGGGAGCCGTACTACAAAAATATGACCAGCTGAAAGTCGGTGTAGAGCTTTTTGGTCGCTTCCTCCTGCAGACGAGCGAGTCGTCAGAGGTGAAATCCTTCAATGCTAAGTACGTTATGGTGAATGGCGCGACGGACTTAGAGGAGCTGTTTAATCAGTTTGCTGCCATCCTGGACCGGAAGTATTCAGAGTTTTCGGAAAAGGATAGTGGTAAGTAATGTTGTAATGGCTTAAAACATAATACTTATCAATGTTTCTATTGTTACAGGGTGGACTCTTCAGCAGCTCCTACACTTAGAATTAGGGATCAATAAAATCAACCCTCTAAAGGCATCATCCTACATCCCACTGCCAAAGGAGATTGAAGCAAAGCTTGCTGTCTTAAACATTCAAAATACGGACCTGCAATGCTTCAAATGGGCAGTCTTAGCTTCCTTGCATCCGGTTCATTATACTCAACATGCAAATAGAGTCGCGAACTATATGCCTTTTGAGAACGAACTGGACTTTACAGGTATGGAATTTCCAATTAAACTTAGTGACATATCTAAATTTGAACGCCTTAATAATATTTCTATCAATGTCTATGGGCTTGAAAAAGTTTATGATAATGGTAAAAATAGTATTGAGGTTGTAGGTCCCTTATACTTTACTACATCTCGCAAGGAGAACCATGTAAATTTGTTATTAATCAGCGATGATTATGAAAATAGTCATTACTGTTTAATAAGAAACATGTCTCGACTGATCTCAAGTCAATTATCTACACGATGCGGTACAAAGTATTTATGCGATGGTTGTTTAACATATTTTTATTCAGAGCAAAAATTAAAAGCTCATCAAGAACATGATTGCGGACACGTTTTGGCCAAAGTACCAACAACTGATTTAAAAAAGAATAAATACGGAGAAGAGGTCCCCGAGAATATTTTGAAATTTACAAATTTTGAAAAGAAATTAAAGGTGCCTTTTGTTGTTTATGCCGATTTCGAGACAATCCTTGAACCTATACCTACAGAGGAAAATGAGTTGGACCCTGATACATCCTATACTATGAGAACGCATAAACATGTACCCTATTCATTTGCATACTACATTAAATGTGATTTTGATTATGCCTATTCAAAGTACCAAAGTTATAGAGGACAGGACGCACACAAAGAATTTGTAAAACGGTTAGATGTTGATTGTAAATCAATATACAACCATTTTATGAAGGAAGTGGTGCCTATGTTACCTATGACGGCGGAACAAGAGAATGAGCATCGACAAGCAACAACCTGTCATATTTGCGAAAAACCATTTGACGTAGAAGCAAACGATAGAGTTCATGATCACGATCATACAACAGGGCTGTATCGCGGTCCAAGTCACTCTGTATGTAATCTAAATTATAAAATCCCCAATTTTATTCCCATATTTTTCCATAACATGTCCAATTTTGATTCCCACCTGTTTGTCAAGGAATTGGCCTGCGATGAAGAACAGTTGGACGTTATCCCTCAAAATAAGGAAAAGTATATTTCCTTTACTAAACACATCTTGGTGGATAACGTCGAAAACAAGAATGGGAAACAACGACAGGTATTTTTAAAATTACGCTTTTTAGATAGTTTTAGATTCATGGCTAGCGGCTTAGATAAATTAAGTCAAAATTTAAAATCAGATCAATGTAAAACGGTGCGAAAATATTTCGAGGATGATAATAAATTTGAACTTATTCGACAGAAGGGTGTCTTCCCGTATAATTACGTAGATTCATTTTCAAAATTAGACGAAAACAGGCTACCATCGCATAAACACTTTTATAACCAACTCAAAAAAGAGGACATCTCCTCCGATGATTACAAGCGTGCTTGGAAGGTATGGAATCTATTTGAATGTAAAACTTTAGGCGAATATTCTGATATTTATTTAAAATCCGACGTATTAATTTTGACAGATGTTTTTGAAAGTTTTAGAGACGTGTGCCTGGCTACTTATGGCCTTGATCCTGCGCAGTACTTTACTGCGCCGGGTCTTTCGATGGATTCCGCCCTCAAGGCCACGTCCATCCAATTGGGGATATTAACCGATCTAGACATGGTACAGTTCTTTAAACACGGTATTCGCGGGGGAGTCAGTCAGTGTAGTATAAGAAAAGCTTTTGCGAATAATAAATTTATGCCACATTATGACGTTAACAAACCCACCTCTTACATAGCATATTTAGACGCTACAGACCTCTACGGTGCCAGCAAGTCTAAATTTTTGCCAACAGGGGGCTTTAAGTTTTTAAACGAAACCGAAATTCAAAATTTGGATTATATAAATATAGCGCCTGAATCACCGACAGGATACATTTTAGAAGTTGATTTGGAATACCCGGACAGTTTGCATTATTTACATAATGAACTACCCTTTTGCCCACAATCCATTGCGCCGCCAGGGTCTAAATTCCCGAAAATAACAAAATTAATTCCAAATTTCATGAAAAAAGAGAAATATATTATTCACATTCAAAATTTACAACAAGCTTTAAATTATGGCCTTCAGCTTACGAAAATTCACCGCGCTATATCCTTTGACCAATCGCCCTGGCTTAAGAAGTACATCGATCTAAACACAGCGTTGCGAAATCAGGCCAAAAATAAATTTGAAAAATACTTTTTTAAACTTATGAACAATGCTGTGTTTGGCAAGACAATGGAAAACGTGGAGAAACGGGTAGATGTAAAGCTCGTTACCCATTGGGAAAATATTGGTAGGAGGCTGGGGGCCGGAGCGTTAATCGCGAAACCTCATTTTAAAGATCGAACCATTTATAGCGAAAACCTGGTAGCAATCCAGATGAAAAAACAAAAAGTTGTATATAATAAACCTATTTATGTAGGTTTTTCAATCTTGGAAATATCCAAAACAATTATGTATGACTTTTTGTACGGGTACATTAAGCCGAAATATGGCAACAGCGCGGAATTGTTATACACTGACACCGACTCCCTAATTCTAAAAGTAACAACAGATAATTTTTATGATGATACGACGGCAAATTTAAGTAGATTCGATACTTCCAACTACTCACAAGATAACCCACATAATGTTCCTGTAAACCAATCTATACTTGATAAAATGAAAGATGAATATGCAGGAAAGATTATTTGGGATTTCTATGGAACCGGGGCGAAAGCATATTGCGTTAATGTGGAGGGAAAGTTGACTAAAAAAGCTAAAGGGGTTCCTGACTACGTCACCCAAAAAGAACTAACTCTTGACGATTATAGAGAAGCGGCTGACGTAGAAGGAACTCAGATTCATCGTAGAATGAACACTTTCCGCTCGCATGAACACGATATGTATGTCGAACTTAAAAATAAGGTAGCGCTGTCATACGCGGACGACAAGCGCTTCATTATACCCGGTTTCGAGCACACGCTTGCTTGGGGTCATAGAGATATAGCATTGTATGAGGAATCATCGGAAATTCCATAAGCTAAGACTGAGCATAGCTATCTTTGTTTCAATCTTCTTGGATAGCTGATGGTTTTAGAGGGTTGTGATATTAGGCTAGGGATTTATTATATTATTATTATTTAATTTGTTTATTTATTGTATTATTATTATTATTATTATTATTATTTATTATTATTATTATTATTTATTATTATTTATTGTATTAATATTTATTGTATTATTTATTATATACATAGATGAAAATGTTAATTTTTTGTATTAAAATGTTTATCATATATACAAATAAACACAGGATTTCTTTGTATTCAAATTTTTTGTCTTATTTTACCCCCTCTCCCTCTTCCCTACTAAGGAAAAAAAAACAGATGTAAATTTTTAACATTTATTTTACAACAGTATAATATTCAATGTTTAGTTTAAACAATGTAGGTATATGTCTTGCAAATAAACGAATTAGCTTGTCAGTCCATCGAAACAAATATTTGTCTGTCATGGCATCTTCAAACTTGAGGCTTCGCTTTTCGTCATTACGATGAAACACCAAAGTGTACTGTCCAATAATCATAAAGATGTCAACCCAGTGAGTGTTGAAACAATCAAACGTACTTATGAATTCTTCAAATTCATCACTAGAAAAATAAATCTTGCCATATCCAATAGTGTCTATGATTACTTGTTTACGCTCTTTTTCTGTAGTGTTAAATATAATTGTTATGTAATCATCAATTTCATAAACTCTGCTTGGCTTGATCTTGCGTACAATATCATCATTATCCTGCTGACATCGAGACGAAGATTCAAACACTTTATCCCAAGCGGATGATGAAGAGGAGGCCGCCATTGATAAGTATTAGAGGTTAAGTTTTAACAACTGTCTAACCAAATATTTATGATCTTCGTAACACTTGATATATTTTTTCAGCCTACGTATTTTTCGCAGATGTTCTTGGAGTTTAACTCTAAGATCGACTGTCTTGGCCATGAGCTGGACATTAAATGACTAAATTCTCATAGAACTCTTATTAATATAAATAAAAAACAATGCATACATTTTTAATCTTTATTTAGGTAAAAAATTATAAATATAGTCATACAAAATATAAGCATTCTTAATACTACAGCTACATACATCTAAACTATGATAAGGGCAATCAGTAATACCTCTAGAAAATTTGGGTACGTTAGCACTATCTCTAATAAATTCTAAATTAATAATATATGGTAAATTATGTTCTATATCTAAAAATGTCTTTGTTAAAAATGCCTCTTTAACATGTCCCTTGAGATAAGTAATGTCCGCATCTCCCAGGTCGTTGCGAATAATTGTATAAAGTTGGCTGTAGTCGGTTTCTCCATAATTGTAGTAGAGACCATGATGATTCCCATATAAAAATAATACTTGTTTTTGACAATCCTCTGACAACATGTAAAACGGCTTAGCTGGTTTAAACAGATAACTCTTCATTTGCTTCCCATCATAAATAGCCAGCTCCTTGGCGCAAAAGTCTGGGATGCAATATCCTTGAACATCTACTACAACCACCTTCATCTTGCTAGGACTAAAGAACAACTGACTACAACATGTCTCGTACTTGGCCAGTTAAAGCCTGATACTCAAGAACACGATCATGCACAATAATACAAAAGGCTCGTGAATCCGCAGAAAAGTTTTCAGAACTTTGAAATTCCAACTTGACATCAATGGTGTTGCTCTTGATGGACTCATTTTGCTTTGTGCAATCAATAACAAAGAGGGCTCTGCTTGCAAAAGTAGTAAAGTATAAAAGTGGTTCACTCTGCTGTTTTCCTAAATATGTTTTTTGAAAATCCGTATACATCTGATAAGCCTCGGTAAATTGGCGGTTTTCAAAATTTAAGTTTAACGCTTCGTAGGGATAAACCTCTGAATTAAGATGCAATTTGACATCAGTCACTTTTAAATTGTCAAAATAAGTACAATCGGCTTTATAGCTGTATTTACGTTTCTTCATAAAAAATACAATAACATATCTTGCTCTCTCAGACATGGTTTTAACAGTCCTAATATCTCTCTTTGTTGTTCGTAGAGCAGGAAGCTCATGTATCTACCAGTTTCTAAACGGAATAAATATCGATTTGTTCTTTGCAATTTCATCCAAAAGACGTAATTTAACTGCATCGCTAGGATAGACGTGTTTAACTTTTAACTCGACAGTTTTTAATTTAATTTCACCCTTCTTATCCCCACTGGACTTGTAGCAAGTGTCATCATGTCTGGCTCGAACCAGTTTAATTTTTTGTTTGCCCATTAAAACATTCTTATAATCGGCAAACACTCCAAACAGCATAGAAAGGGGAATGCGAAAATTAAACTCTTAGGAGGTTTCGTCCAAGGTCTTGATTGCTACACTAGGCCAGTTCCAACCAGCAATATCTAATGCGCGGCTCTCTTGATCGTTTAGGCACAGCAAATTCTTAACTGTACAAACTATTCCAGGATCTCGAATCTTTTCAATTTCTTTACCATTCACTTCATATGATATGTTGTCAAACAAAAATGCTCCAGCATTGTTGGTTAGGTTACAATCACCAGTTTTACCAGCTGTTGTTTCCTCCTTAAATGTTCCCTCTATGTAGAGTTGAGCTTCGCTCATATCCAAAAACACATCTTGCTGATTAATAACAATCTCAATTTCATCATTATTATTAAATGAGGTGGTGAATGGGTGATAAGTATGCCATTCTTCGCGAATGACCGACTCATCACTCTTAACTTGATTAAATATTTGAAGTTTTTCTGACATGATAGCGATAGTGTGGGCCTATAGACTGTAAATAAGCTATATTTGAAAACGTGAGTGATCCCTTTGACTTCTGACTGCAGACTGATTGACCAGCTGATGCGTTGGTGTTTAAATAACTTTTACTATTAAACACTAACCCCATCTCGTCTAAGTTCTAATCTGATTACAACTTCTTCACCTCTAAAATTAACTGGGTTTGATTCTTGATCCAGTAAAGATAACGTAATGTTATATATTCTCCTCTGGTTCACTGGTAAATAAATTAAGTTTCTTGGTTCAATATTTATGCTATAACCAGGATCCACTGTTGGCGAAAATTCGTAGAGAGTGTGCGATGGATTATTTGTATAGTACGAACCGGAAATAATGTTACACTCTACTCTGATGGTAGCAACTTGTATAATTTCAACTGGTAGATCTGATTCATGCAACTTGCCAGCTGCTATAACTTGTGGCGAGAATCCCAATAGCTTTGCAATGCTATCCTTTGGTTCAAAGTTTATGTGGTATACGCTCTTCAACTCACACCGTAACGTATTGTTGTTGGGTTTGAGTGATATAATAAGGTTCCGCTCTGGAGCAGTTGCCTTAGAATCAGCGAGATGTTTCTGCAAAAATTGTTCAATATCTTCCAACTCGTAGGATCCAGTTGGTATTTCCAATACTCGTTCGTCTTGTTTATTAACTTTGTAATAAAACTTGTTACGACCTTCTTCAATATTTGGGATTGTATTCCAAGTATTTAGCGAAATCAATGCTAAAGAGTAATCGTATCTCGAATCTAGTTCTATTGGAGGTACAAAATAAGATTCAAGCCGACTAGTACGACCCTATAACGTGAACGTTTGAGACATGACTGATGTGAGACAATAACATTCCTATATTTTATAAAGTTTTATTATTATAGAGAAATGATAATGCCAAGTGACCGCAATTTGATGTTTTATAATCCTGATATTGGTCATAGTTGAAATAAATTTTCGTTTTTTTCATATACTTGACAAATTCTTTTGGTGGTTTCAAGTTGCCAAAACTATCGAAATAAACAACTTTATCACCATGCTTCTTATAAGCTACCCAATGCGTGCCGTCTCCTGTATTTCGATCCAAATTAACAACACCGCACTCTGTTTTTCGGTGTGCATTCGGTAATGTATCTCGCATAAATACACCTCGAAAATTAGGAATCTTTAAACGAGTCGCATATAATCTAATATTTTGATCGGTAAAAGGACGTTCAGGTAGCTTTATTGGTAGTTTTTTGGCATTTTACGTAAAAACAAACCATAGCCTGTCTTGTGTTTTTTCAAATACAAGCCACTGCCCTTCTTCCCCAATGCAATAGCCTCCATTGTCTCGTTGTGATTCTTTTAGTTCATCTTTGGCACTCTGAGCATCATTAACTGCCTTGGCAATACCAGCAGCTCCACCACTTAATGCCCCGAGCGCGCTAAGTCCAGCAAATATCGGAATAAGTGGTAGAATACCACCTTGTTTTGGTAGTGGAATTACTCGAGGAACCTTGATTCTTTTGGAGCCGCCAATTTTCTTCACTGTACTCGTGCTGCCTTTAGTAAGTTACTTAAAGTCTTCTTTCTACCAACATTCCCCGAACCTGAATGTTTAAGTTGTTTCTTAATTTGTCTTACAACCGAAGACAAGCATACAGATCTCTTTGTCTTCTTGCTGCCAGCACCTAACTTGCGTTTGACCTTCATAGCGTTTGTTACTAGCCAAGCTGATGTCTTTTCACCTAAACTAGAATCCTTGGCCTTGACACGTTCCCAAGCTTTGTTTTCTAGTACTTTATCTGCTTTATGTCTGTGTTCCAAGTCGGTGGACTTTGAGTATTCAATGTCGTGATTGCGGCAATAACTATCCAATTTATTCTTTGGTCGATCTCCTCGAGCTAATCGTTTTTGCAGCTTTGTACCAGGACCACAATATGAATAGCCAGGCAGGTGAAGTTCTACTGGTAATGTGCTTATAACGCTATTTAACACACCTGCACCCTGTGACGTTTGCATTAGTAATGAAGCCATTGAAGAGTGTAGACTTATACTTATAGAGATGCAGAAAGACAAACAGAACATTTGTATTAAAGTACATAATTTTGATATGCAGAAAAAATCGAAAAATAGGAAACATGGCCGGCTTCTACCGTCCACCATAAGAGCTTTAATATGTGGCTCAAGTAATTGTGGCAAGACCGCTGTAATGATAAGTTTATTAATTGATGAAAACGGCTTAAGATTTGAGCATGTATATGTGTATTCCAAATCACTGCAACAAGACAAGTACGAATTTCTGCGAAAGGCCTTACAGCATTCACGTCTTAGATATTTCGGCTATAGCGATAATGATGATGTTCTAGATCCTTCCAGTGCCCTGCCTCATTCTGTGTTTATATTTGACGATGTAGCCTGCGAGAAGCAAGATAAAATACGTAATTATTTCGGTATGGGGCGTCATAATGATATCGATTCATTCTACCTCTCTCAAACATACTCCAAGATTCCGAAACAGCTGGTTCGTGACAATGCTAATGTACTGATATTATTCAAACAGGATGATTTAAACCTGAAACATATCTACGATGATCATTTAAATACAGACATGTCCTTTGATACTTTTAAGCGTGTATGTTCGGAATGTTGGAAAGATAGGTATGGATTTTTAGTTATTGTTAAAGATAATGATATTAATAAGGGACGGTATCGTAGCAAGTTTGATACTTATTTATTACCCTAAGTCATAACACATCAGTCCAACACATGACGTCATTGAGTATAGACGTGTTTTAACAAATCGAATCAATAACACAACATAGCTGTTTAGCTGTTTATAAACAGGGTTGTTTTAGCTGTTTTTAAACAGGGCTGTTTTAGCTGTTTTTAAACCGGGCTGTTTTAGCTGTTTTTAAACAGGGCTGTTTTAGCTGTTTTTAAACAGGGCTGTTTTAGCTGTTTTTAAACAGGGCTGTTTTAGCTGTTTTTTAAACAGGGCTGTTTTTAAACAGGGTTGTTTAGCTGTTTTTATCGGCGTTTTTAGCTGTTTAGCAATTATGGCTTCTTATTTGAAAAATCTCGATAAGGATGTTAAGCGAAGAATTATTCAGGCGGGTAATATCATACGAAAGAAATATTTAGCGCTAAAGTTGGAACGTGGTGATGAGGATGATTCGCTTAATAGATTCTTAACGCCCATTACAAACCCATTAAATAAACTGGTTGAAGCATCGATTGATAAGAAAAACTCTACAAAACGTAAAATAAAAATCGAAACTTCTGATGATGTCAAACCTCCCCCCTTGAAAAAAATCGAACTAAAACCAGAAGTGCAATTTCTAACTGATGAAGCACAGTATGGTGATGTTCATCATTCTGATGATGTGTTTGAAGAAGCCTTTCAAGACCCTGCAGAAACATCGTTGCAAAGTATGAAAGATGCTTTTGAAACTTCTCTTCGAAATTCGGAAGTGTTTCATAAGTTTATTGAGCAATACCCTGAGATCACTCGTGAATATGTAGAGAAATATTGGTATGACTCTCCTGAAATAGATGCAAAGGGAATAAAATACAATGTTGAAAATGATTCTTGGCAAATAGGATCAGAGCCTGTAAACTTTTTAGCAGATGGAAATATTCAAGTAGGTAGCATCAAGTATAAAGGAACTCTGGGCTTATATGACTTGTTGTTTTTAAAAGATCCTAAATTTCACACTAAAGCTGATGAACAAGAATATGGGGATATTCTTAAACGCACCGGACTATACATGAAACAAACTGGACAGCTAAAGGGTAATAGATCTAATAAATATACATCTATTGTTAGACCGCTCTTGTCATCAACATCTAAGTTACCTTCGCCCAATATTACAACCAGGCAAATACACACAAGATCCAAATCGGAGAGAGGAAATAAATTGGGATCCTCCCTAATGCAATATAATGAAAAACCTAAGGAGTTTGTATACTACGACGATGTGAACGAGTTGGTTGAAAGATTGAAAAAGTTGGAAGCTTCTGAGGTAGTTGGCAATAATAATAACAGAAACGAAATCTTTAGTATATTACACGAATTGGAACGACTTGGAGTAATTGAATTTTATTAATACAGAGGTTTATTTATTCAACGTCATTATAGTACTAACCATGAATAAGTTCGGACGTTCGTTACCCTCCTCATCTCAGCAAAAAAGGTTTCGAGTGCTACAAGCACCAAACCTAATTGCTGTTACTGGGGATGGCGATTATAATTTTTCAGATCATCGACTTTGTAACGTTAAATCGCCAACAGATGCCTCTGATGCTGTAAATGAAAAATTTGTAGATGATTTGGTGGCTTCCCTCTCAGCGAAAATACAGCTAGCTGCTAATGATTATATCACGCAGAAGCTTGACGAGTTTGATGTTAATATAAGGAAGCAAGTGGGTGAGGGTATGGCTTACTGGCTTGATAAACTTGACATTGGTTTTAAGAACTATGTAGATACTGCCGTTAATAATGCTATTAATCTCATTGACAAAGATGTGAAAACTATTAAAAAATAATGTATTGAATTTGGGAAAGCGCATTGATTTGTTAAAGTAATCCTATAAATATACCTGTTCTGTAAAAATTATTTATTATGTTTGAAAAAATGGCAAAGAGCATTACCGAAGCGAGGGAGCAGGTTGTTAATGAGTTACATAGGCCAGCTAGAACTAAATTTAAACGTCGTAGATTTCTACAGTATGGATTAGATGATACTTTTGCATCCGATCTTGCGCAACTCGATCAGTATGCTCTAGAGAACCGCGGATTTAAGTACATATTGGTTGTAATTGACTGTTTTTCGAAATTTTTGTGGACACGCCCTCTCAAGTCCAAAACTGCCCAGGAGGTAACTACTGCTATGGAACATATACTTAAACATTCAAAGAGAATACCGAAAAAATTAGTCACCGATAATGGGAAAGAATATTACAACTCTAATTTTCAAAATCTTTTGAAGAAACATAATATACATCATTATAGCACCTTTAGCATTTTAAAGGCTTCCATTGCCGAACGTGTAATTCGAACAATAAAGGAAAAGTTGTTTAAGTTGTTTACCTTGAATGGCAATCATAAATGGATCGACTTGTTGGAACAAGTTACAGATACTTATAATAATACAAAGCATCGCACTATTGGTATGAAGCCTAAAGATGTGGGTAAAAACAATGAGTCAGAATTATTAAATTCTGTTTATAATAATCTCAAGGTTGTAGGGAAACAGAAATTTAAAGTCGGTGATGTTGTTCGTATAAGTAAATCTAAGCATGTTTTTGAAAAAGGATATGTGCCTAACTGGACTACTGAGCTGTTTAAAATTATCAAAGTACAGATTACCAATCCAACGACGTATTTAATAGAAGATATGCAAGGGCACCCTATAAGTGGTGGTTTCTACGAATACGAATTGCAAAAGACTAAACAACCTGATGTGTTTCTTATAGAACAAATTTTACGCAAAAAAGGCAAGAAAATGTATGTCAAATGGCTTGGTTTTGATAAATCTCACAACAGTTGGGTTGATATGTCCAAGGATGTGGTTTAAATTTATTCATGTCACGTGTTTTTAGAATAAACAGGTTTCAACAGGTTTGTTTGTTCTCGTTACTGATTGGTTAAATATATCTATAAATACCGTTTTTCCCTCGGCTGTTTCTTCAGTTACAAATCAACAAGCATAGTATGTCGTCTAAAGTGACTAAAGAGCGTGGGTTTGTTCTCTCATCGGAGGCGGTAATGAGTACCATCACCGCAGAAGCTCTTGCAACAGATGTATCTGTTGTGCTGTTGAAAAAGTTTGATAACTACATAGATTGGGTCCAAGTTATAAATTGTGAGAGGTTAAATGAAGCATCGACGTTTCTTCCTGCGTTTCTACACTTTATCAGCAAGGTGAAATTGGTGAAACCATGGTTGAACAGAAAGCTTAAACATCATACAAAAAAAGATCAATTACTCAAGTGTTTTTAAGGACCACTTCAATTTTCATTGGAAGAGAATAATGATGAAAGTCAAACCACATCTATACCCACTTATCTCTTCATGTATGGCCGTCGTTATAAACGAGATGAGTTATTACACGATACTCTGTACATTGAAATAATTTTTGCTGCTTACCTATCACTTCGAATAAAAGATGCATCAAGACGAAAAAAAGTGTTGTATCTAGCAGTACATCCTAAATTTAAAAAAATCTTAAATTATTTGCAAAATACCGATGTAAAAGTTTATATTTCTGATGTTGTCTGTACTTGGAAGTTTGAAGAATCATATATTGGAGGAATTTTATCCATTTGTATAACGGAAATACCTGAAGATAATACGGCAAAGTTGGAAGGGCTCCACTTGTACTATTTACTTGAGCACAAATATTTACCCATATGGGCTAACAATGCTTCTCTATTAGCAAGTCAAGCTTATGCAAAAGAAAGACGAGATCTGTGTGATGCACCATCCTCCAACTGTAGCATCTGTCTATTGCACAAGTCGTTATTTGTTGATAGGCGTATCAAATATAGTGATTACGAGCGCGTTCATTTCCAAGAAAAATGTTTTTATAATCTGACATTTCATGGATACTGGGATATGCTTAGTATGCTAAAACCGCTGGGTACATGGTTACAAACACAATTATTACAGTCTAATATCCTCCCTACCCAATTTCAAACTGTAGAAATTACAACACAAAAAATTATAGAAGTCGAGGGCATGATTCCACATTTACATGGATATATTAAACTATTTGAAAGCATCGATGGAGAATGGAGTATTGTGCTTGATGTTAAAAATACAAATTCATCACCTCATTACGGTACCCCAGAATTGCTTAATCAAACATTTGAATAAAAACAACGTCTCTTGTGCAATCTCATCATTTGAGAACATTATGCCGTTTTGTTACGTCTGCAGCAGCGAAGTCGTATCGCTTAGCAGCCATAATCGTACGACAAAACACAAACTGAATTGTTGTGTGGACTTTGACTCTGATGTAAAACTTGTTCAAACAGCTTTTAAGAACCGGCTTGTTACTTATCATGTATCCGGTGATTCACACTCGACCGATGTCAAGCTTTATTTAGAATCATTGAAAGATAAAATTATTTCATTGTTAAAACAGGTTTTGAATTCAAATCAAAAAATAAAAGTCAATATGGAGCTATATGGTCGTTATCTGTTGAGTTCAACAAAAGAACAGGAAACCAAATCTTTTAACTCTAAGTATAGTGTTATTGATCAACACACTAATTTGGAAGATTTTTATACTCTTTATCAAAATATTTTATTAACCAAAGCTTCAGAATTTAGGGAGGTGGGTAGCGGTTGGGCCTTGTCTAAGCTGCTGTTTCTAGAACTCAACATAAATAAATTCAATCGAGCAGTGGGGAGTATAATATAAACAGCTTTATGTTTGTCAAACCCAGTTTAATTCCAATCATGTTTGACGATAGTTGTCTTTCTGACTACTCTGCAGACTTTAGTGAAATGGTTGAAGATGATGATGATGATACCTCACGAAGTTCGACGCCGTATTGGAAGTATCTCGATAGTATGATTTTAAGAAGCAAGGAAGAAATTAGAAGTGAAAAAAAGTTTTTAAATGAAGTGTGTTATCCTGCTGGCCATTTCAAGGTAGTGGTAGGACTCAGTGTCGCCAGAGGAATGCTGCCAAGTGTAAAGTTAACAAATACACTTTTAAATATACCTGAAGAACAAGTTTCAATCTCTCTGGCTAACTTTGACTGGTATGAATTTCTCAAAATGGCTTCCAAGATGCTTGAAGATAATGGATCCGGCGAAACCGTAGCAACCTCCGTATCTAAAACTGAAAATTTTACCATGTCCGCAGCAGTTCTGTTGGGAGAAAAAATAATTAATCTTAAATGTGATAATGTTACATTATGTTTTTGCTGTAATGACATGCATGATATTTTATGTATTAAACATTTAGTTAATTATAGGTTAGAATTAGTAAAAAACTTAGACTTTAGAACCGCTTATGATGATTTATTGAGATATGCTTGTTATTATGTTAATATAGATAACACCATTATTGATGTTGTTAAAAATATTTGTAATTTAAACATGTCTGAACAGAATTATTATATTTTAAAGTTAATGCATTATAATCCGCAGAAGGTGATGGATGATTTTGATAAAATATATATGTGTACTGATGTTTAATAAATGAATAAATAAACAATTTCATGTTTTATTTCTTAGTATAGTTACAACTCTCTAGATAGAAACATGTACATAATGGATAGTGTAGATCGTTTAGATTGCGGCGATGATGGCCTTGGGCTGATTCGAAATTTTGAAGACAGATTAATCACATTTACTGGGTGGCGCAATAAAGTTAATCCAGAAGCCCTAGCATATGCAGGTTTTTATTTTACACAACATTCTGATGTGGTTAAATGTGCTTTTTGCCACTGCGAATTTGATAATTGGAAAGAAGGAGACGATCCTCTAGCAGATCATTACAAGTACGCTAAACACTGTAAATTGGCAAAGATGTTATGGAAGTACAGACAACTTAAAGCAAATAAACCGTTCAGACCTGTTAAAGAGAAAAAGATGCAAAAACTAGAACCATCCTGCTATAAACGAAGTGGTTTTTACTTAATAGTTTTACTGATAATATTTATAACGGGTCTGTTTAATAGTTATGAAGCTATAAGTATCTTTAAGAAGAAAATTTAACTCATTTATATTCCAACCATGGCTGCGTTAAGTTCGTCATATGTACTCCTGGTGGCGCTGGTGCAAAATGTGTTTTACGTATACACTCCTTTTAACGTTCGGAACGTGTCAGTAATGATTGAAACCAATGACTTTCCATCTAATAATACATGGTTAAAGATGATTGATAAGAAAATTACTCCTGCCTCTTACATAACAGTCCCATCAGCAGCTAACGAACTGTTTCGCTATAAGGTTAAGCTCTTGTTCCGAGATCACACTATTGGCGAGACAGATTGGAAGACTTTAATCAGCGTATACAAGAACACCACTTTCCCCCAATGTGACAACTCTACATCAACCGAGGATTTAGATGACTCACCCAGCAATTATAGTTTAATTGTATTTATAGCTGCAACCTGCTTCTTATTGCTAGCAATTAATTTATATAGAATTACTAAAACTCTGTATGTAATATGGTTAAATAAATAATTATTTTATTACTTAAGTGTTTTATTTCGCTAAATAATAGTTAATTGATTCCTGGTACAAGATGAATATTATGCTACTAGGAAATAAAGATGACGCAATCTTAAGAGCGCATTACCAATACCGTATTATACGAGGTATGTAAATAAAATTAATATACGAGGTATATTCCTACTAAGAAATAAACATTACCAATGCTTTGCATGACTTTATAATGTTAAGTGCTAATGTCCTAATGGTTTAATACATCTAGCTCTGTTATTAGTTGAGATTTTTCAATAATTCCTTCTCTAGCCGATAGGTATACTCATCTTTTACCAGTTTGCCAACTTTCAGCTTTGTGCCTTTAGCCATAAGAGCCCTAATCGCAAAATACTATATCTTCCGAACCAGACAACCGATCGTGTTCGGGTTTTTTCTAAACGATTTATAACGTCACCCTGAATACATTCCACGTGTTAGATTTTAATTTTAGCATTTGACAAGTGACAGGTGTCATTGACATATCTTAATTGACAGGTGACAGCCGTTATCTTTTCCTAAACATAATATGACATCATCATTAACACGAGGTCTATAATGAATACTATTGCCCAAGTAGCTAACGCCCAAAATACTTTTGCCCAAGTAGCTAACGCCCAAGTAGCTAATGCCAAAGTAGCTAGCGCCCAAGTAGTTAATGCCCAAATAGCTCACGCCCAAGAGTGCGACATGACAGATGACGTATGACGTATGACACACGCCTGCGCACTGCCTGGGCATGCGCAGAAGGGACCGCAGGAATTGATGTGAAACATATCTTCTCCCTCTACTAACAACTGTCTAACCAAAAATTTATGATCTTCGTAACACTTGATATCTTTTTTCAGTCTACGTATGTTTCGCAGATGTTCTTGGAGTTTAGCTCCAAGATCGACTGCCTTTGCCATAAGCTGAAGACTAAATGACTAAATTCCAACTTTAGCGCTAAATATTTCTTTCGTAAGGTATTACCCGTCTGAATAATTCTTTGCTTAACATCCTTATAGAGATTCTTTTAAATAAGAAGCCATAACAGATAAAACAGCTAAAAACCCGATAAAAACAGCTAAAAACCGCTAGCGGTTTTTAAAAAACAGCTAGAAACCACTAAAAACAGCTAAAAAACAGCCTTGTTTAAAAAAAGCCCTGTTTAAAAACAGCTAAAACAGCCCTGTTTAAAACAGCTCTGTTGTGTTGTTGTTGTTGATTCGATTTTTTAGGATATGTTGTTCAATGATATGCTATGACTTAGGGAATTAAATACCTAATAAACATGCTACGATACCGACTATTTGTAATATCATTATCTTAATGACTAAGAATCCAAGCATATCTTACCAATATTCCGAGCAAACACGTTTAAAAGCACCGAAGGACGTGCATGTATTAACATGCTCGCCGTAGGTTTATTTCAAGCGAAAATCATTCGGGCTGAATCAAATCAGTACCTTAGCATTATCAAGAACCAGTTTTAAGTATTTTTCGATAAGTTTGTCGCAAATAGAATAAATTAATATCATTGCTATTATAACTATATGGAAGGCATAATAAATTTGATAATTCAGTATAACCATTACACAAACAAACAAACCTGCAAAACCGAAGTGATTCAAACAAGTCAAAACCCTAATAAACCCGAAATTAGCAGATTATATTATTAAACAAATTACTTTGGTAGAGAAACAATTTTTATTTAATTTTTAAACAAACCCTAGGGAGGGTTGATGTTTAAAAAAGTTATTATATTATGTGATTTTGTAGAATTATTGGTTTAAAAGATTATTTTATACTAATGGTTTCTCTAGATCAATGGTAAATTAAAATTTCATTCTTATATTAAAGGAGGAGGAGGGAGGGAGGGAGGGAGAAAAGATTGCGTGATATAAATCCTTATATATTAAGACATACGGGTTCTTATTAAACACATTTAGTAAGTAATATATGGTTCAAGCATAAACATTATATTAAAAATATAATATATTTTAAAAGATGGTTCTCAAAGTACTTTGTGTTGACATACAAGGTTATAATATTTCAAATGTATTCATTCCAAAGGAGATGTCATTCTATGATGGCGAACGATTGAGTACTTATCTCTTTAAACCTCCTTTCCCTCGGAAATTTTTAAAATCGGAAGAATTGAAAACTGTTGTTTATTTAGAAGGTCGATATCATGACCTACTTTGGGAAGCTGGTTATGTTGATTTGAATGATATACCAAAAATATTGGACACTATAATAGCTTCGTATATATTTGATAATATAAGAATTTTAGTAAAGGGTGATATGAAAGCAAAAAATAATTTGCTCAGCTTCATTTTCATATTCTGGAATATGTTGTTCTTCATTTTGAATCTCGGAGATCTGGAAATTTTCTGTTTCATTTTGTTCCTCATTGTCGTCACAAAATTCATATTCATTATTGTCGATGTTATATAACTCCTCAACAATAATTGGTGGTCTAGATTGTGGTTGTGGGTGTAAATTATTTTGCCTTCGGAAATAATTAGGGCTTTGTTGAAAAGATGTCGATGGTTTCTGAACTGTTTGTCTTGTTACTACTGACATTGGGGTTGGTTTCGGCTGTATAGTTCCTTTTGGTTTCCATACGTTAGTAGGTTTTCCAAAAACTTGTTGGTTTGAAAAATATCTTGGAGCTGGTAATTGTTTAGGCATAACATTTATAGGTTGGCTTGGGAAATGTTTTTGTTGGTTTTGCACAAATTGATGTTGCATCATTGGAGCTTGAAAATTAGGCCTAGGTAGATTTGGTGACATATAATTAAAATAATTTGGCCTTGATAAGTTTGGAATATTTTGTAAAATATTTTGGCTTATATGATTTTTCTTTCCATCTTGAATCATATTATGAAAATTTTCCTCTTCCAATAAATATTGCATTGCTTCTTCTAAGTTTTTAGGGTTTTTTAATCTTACAGCTAACTGAATTTGAGAGGAAAGGTATTTTTCAAAAGTTATTAAAACCAATTTATCAATATTATTAATTTGTGCAAGTTTCTCCATTTGACTTAATTTAGAGTCATTATTAATTGATGAAAAAATTAAACTTCTTAAATACTGACATCTAATACCAAAACTATAAGAATTTTCTTTATTTTGAGGTTTTATTTGATGTAATTCTTGCAATAAACAAGAAAAGGACCTTTGGTCAGAAAATGAAATTTTCAAAATATCTTTCACTTGTTCCCAAGTAATTAACTCATTACGACTTGAAACAATTGTTAAAGCTTTTCCTTTTAATTTGCCAATAATACCGCGAAAAAGTAATTTTGTAATAGTTTGATTAGCTTCATAATGGTTAATAGCATCGTCACATGCTGCAATAAAATTATTTAGTTCACATGGATCGCCATTATAATTTGGAATAATATCAAGAAAAAGGCGTACCTCAAAATAATTTACTTCTGCCATTTCAGGTTGATTATCAATTCCTTGTAATTCACTAACAAGACTATCAATATCAAGGTCGGAATCAGAATCAGAGTCAGAAGGACTTGGTTTTTTAAGATCTCGAATTTGTTTTCTATATTCCCGATTTTTACGTTGAGACACTTTAAATTTGTTAAACATAGAACATGAGAGAGAATAACTTCTTTATTTAAAAAAAAATGGAAAACAGGTAAAAAGGAATGAGAAAAATTGTTGACTTACTCGACTTGGCTTCTTGTGTTGAACTTTGGTTGAAAAAAAAAGGGCTCTTCAACAGGATATACGTTCCAGTGAACAGCTTGGGTTGAAAGGGCTCTCCAACAGGATATACGTTCCGGTGGACAGCTGGATACCACTTTTTGGATTAGCACTTTGCACTCCAACACAATGGATCCGTGACTTTTTGCACTTTGATTGTCCCGTTAAAGATTTGAAAATCACCAGTCAGTTAACGCGCTATCCGTATATACGTTACGACACTACACTTAACTTTGTGTACGGAAAGTCAGATTGATTTTTTTTTTGAATCAATCAATCCTTTGACCGACTGCGCCAGTTACGCAAGTTTCCAGCAGCGAGGTTCGTGGAAACTTCTGCGTTGATTTTTTTGCTGCCAAAGTACTGCCAAAGAAACTATACGGGCTTCTTTAAAACAAATATATTGGTCAAAAAGCGATACAAGGTATAAGGCAACTAACGTGAACGCGTCTTACTAAATACTGTATGACTTAGCATGGATTCACTCATATTTATATTGTTAGAAATTGATAAAAGGTGAATTAATGCTATTTCAACATAAGATAAGTTACGATATAAAAGATTAAATGTTAATATTATAAGATGTAGACATCAACTAAATGATAAGCTTCGAAATAAAACATATTCATTAAAATATTAAGAGATAAAGTTCGATGCAAGTCTTATTCAGCACTTTTTAGTTAATTATCACTTTAGTCCTTAAAACAGATAAGATTTGAAATTAAATCACTGTAAGCATTTACCGGTTCTTATCTTCTTCTATTTTACCAGTGGCGTACCATGTAACTAGGTCTTGCTTCGTCCCAGCGTGGTTTCTTACATATTACAAAGTATTGCGTAATACATAAATAATTAAATAAAACACATTAGGATTGAAGTTGATGATTTAATATTCATTTACAATTGTTAACTCATTCACAAATAAGTAAAAAAATTGATATAACATTACAGTAACAGTTTGTTTAAAATAGGTGTGTTGACTAACAACTATAAAAATAATATAGTATTATATTGCTGTCATTATTGAACCGATATAAATTGGGTCAGGATCAATTTGGTGCACAGTCAATGTTAAATGTAATAACGATTTAAAAGCTAGATACTTTAACAAATTTGGGTTTAACAATTTATTCTTACGTAAGTGTAAAAATTTACCCCGTTTACATGAAAAGAGTGCTTTAACATTTTCTATGGGGCAAACTTGATTAAGTGCAAATACCCTAAAATAATTATTTAAAAATGCTATAGCACATTTACAAATGTCGATAGTTTCATACTTGCTAATTAGGTTAATAATACATTGTTCTGCTGTTATCAATGGTAAAGAGTTTGGTATAATAAATATATGTATAATAAAATGTCCAAACAAAATTAATATTTTTTCATAGTAATATGTCGCATCAATCATATATTGAACTTTTGGTCTTGTAATATGACGTCTACTGGAAACTGTACAATTATTTACAATTAAATTAAATAAAAATTTTACATGCTCTTTGTTATTGTCATGAATATGAATAAAGAAATTAACAGTGGTGAAAGTTGTGATATTATTAAGTAGATATGCGGTAAATTCTCCTGCAATATAGCATGTGTAATTTGGAAGTAGTTTGGAGATATGGTGGAGTAAATTAATTATTAGTTTTGTTCTATTATTTAAAATTATGTCTTCAGGCTGTATCGTTAAATGTGTATATGTTTTATGATCATTTCTTCTCTCGCTTTCGCTTCTTGGTAATAGCAGTAATGATGCAGGATCTGGTTTATGTCTTTTGTTGTTTTTGAAATTCATCATAACAGGCTAAACAAATGCGTATCCCATTATGAAATGTAAACTTCTTGTCGATTATAAAGTAAAAACAACGTTTACAATGCAACTAAAAAAGAAAAAAAGATGTAATATTAAATAAGACATAGTTTAAATGATAAAGTACCTTACATAATAATTTCTGTGTGTTAATTAATCCTCTCTCTCTCTCTCTCTTCTTAAATTTGTACACAGTTAGTTAAATTATTAAGAGGTATTAACATATTACACAAAATGATGAGTATTTTGTGTTGCTAGATGTTCGTTATTGTCTTTAAAATATCCCCATGGTAGTATACTAGTATAAATATAATTAACGATTCGTTTGTCATCATAAGGACTCAGCGCTACCTTTTTTTGTTCAATTGTGTATACTTGATGTTTATTCGATTTGATAAGATGCTGTTTAACATTTGTAATGGAATTATTAAATAGACATTGATAGTAATCGTTAAATGTAATAGTTTTAAGGGCGGCCTGAGTTATTCCTTTGGCCTTTTTAGTAACACCATAATTACTTATAAAGTTATCAATTTCAGTTTGATCAACTCCCCTTGATTGTAATATGTTCACATCATTTTGAATTTGAGCTTGTGACTTTAATAGTTTAATGGCGTACATTTTTGAACGTAAACCGATAAATTCCAACAAAATTGCCCCACAACATTCATCCTTCATTATCCCGATAACCTTTCTATTTTTTAATGGTATGTTATAGACGTTATTTGGTGGATAATCAGATGTGTTATAAAAGTCAATATTTGATTTAATATATTCATAGATATCATCAGTAAAAAAGTGATAAATAAGAGAATCTGTATCTGTATATAACAGTTTCACCTTTGACCCGAACAGGGGTTTTATGTGTGAATAATGAAAATCGTATGGTTTTTGAAATATCTAAAATGGAAAAACCTACATATATTGGTTTATTAAGATTTATTTCTAAACGAGACATTTCAATTAAGACCATATCACGAGAAAAAATGGTACAATTATGAAAATTTGGTTTGGAAATGTAGTAATTTGCACCGTATCTACCTTCCCAGCGTGTAACTAATTTTACATCTTTATAGTTACGTACATTTTCTATAGTTTTTCCAAAAAAAGCGTTAACAATCAATTTAAAAAATGCCTTTTCAAAATCATTTTTACTTTCCTTTCGCAATTGTGTATTCAATTCAATATAATTTTTTAACCAACAAGATTGATTAAACTTTAGTACATTGTGAATTTTTATTAATTTTAAACCATGCCTAAGGGCTTAATTTTGATAATGTATAACGTAATTCTTTTTATCAAAAAAAGTTGTTAATAATTTTGCAATTTTTGATGTTGCCGTAGGTGGGCATAAATGTTCTGGGCAAAATGGTAAATCTTTATGTAATTCAAATAGTTCTCTTGGATAATGTAGGTCTACTTCAAAAATATACCCAACAGATCCATCATTAGGAATATCTAAAATACTCTCACCAGAAAAACTATTGATATCACCCCATTCAAAGTTATTTTGTGGCATCGGAAAAGTCATGCTTTTAGCGTATAATGCATTTACGTCTGTATAAAGTAAGTAAGATGTAGGGGTAGTGGGGTCATATAAAGTCCCCATATATTTATTGTTAGCTTTTCCATATCTATTTGAACACTGTGATACACCACCCCTGATTCCCCTTTCAATAAACAAAAGCATATCGATATCTGTTAATAATTCCAATTCAACACCCTGTGAAAGTACAATTTGATATGTTAAACCGGGTAAAGTATATGTCCACAATGGATCCAATTTATAAGTTGTATGACAGGTGGTTCGAAAATTTTCAAAGATGTCTGCCAAAAGTAGAATGTCAGTTTTCAGATATAACTCAGCATATTCTTGTAAAGTTTTGATATTAAATCTAGTCCATACAGTTTGAGCATGCTCGTAATCCTGTTGTGAAATAAATTCATTTTTTATGGAACTATAGAAGGCCTCTTTATTAGGTAAAGTGGTATCTTGTAATTTTTCCCAACAGTCTAAATATTCATAGGGAAAAACTCCCTTTTGTGTTAAGAGCTTAAATTTATTAATTTTATCATTGTCATCATTACTACAACATTGACTATATGTAATTGTTTTCTTATCATTGGGTAAATAGGATGCTAATTTATCCAAACTGGCCGATAAAAATCTAAGAGAATCTAAAAATCTAAAATTAATTTTTGTATTTTCAATGTACTTAGAAAAAGAAATATATCTTTCCATGTTAATGGGTAATAAAGAAATTTTTCCCTTTATAGTGGTGCTAAGAGATTTAATTAAAAAATGACTATCATAACCGGAAAGATTGTGAAAAATTACTGGAACCATACCATCGACCTTATAATTAAGATTGCAGGATTGATGAGCAGCCCCTCTCCACCGTCCATCGTAATGGGAATGGTCCATTACTCGTAGTTGATTAGGTAAAAATGGCTTTGTACAGATGTGACAGTGTGTGGCTAATTTAAATTGACGATATTATTCAACAGTTAGTTTTATTGGTACTATATTGGACATAATGTTATTTATTCGGTGAGCAATAAGTTCTAATTCCTTAACAAACCAATTGATACAATTGATTCCTGTGTATTGTCTAAAATATGATAAAGAGTCATCATAGGAACATTTAAAATAATAACCAATACAAAACGCTTCGTGGGTTTGATTTATTATAGTATTTTGTGAATTTTAAAAAAAAGTATATTGATTTAAATTATTAAGAATAGATTCCAAGTCTGCATAGATAACAAATGGTACAATTTCTTTAAATTTATAATTTTTAAATTTTAAAATTTTTTGTTCTTCAGTGGGTAAAGTTATTTTTGTGGTATTTAAATTCCTACAACAAACCAGATGTTTTTTTAAATACGCTTCAGAACTAAAATGATTTAAACATCTTTCACAAAGCCATTTTTTATTTTTTAAATTAGACATTTGACCATTGACTAAACGTGATAAATCTTTAATGAAAGCGAAATGAAAAATTCTATTTTGAATTTTAGATGTAGATGAAATTGGTGTTTCATCATCATCACCTTCGTTTTCACTATTCTCAGACGGGTCATAAAAGCTGTTATCATCGTCTTCATCGTTCACTTCCGTAGCCACATTATAATTATCTATGTTACGCTTACTTGAATATCTAGGGCACGGTACCATTAATAAATTTATACGAGGAGAAAAATTTTGTTTACTTAAACACATGGAAAAACTTTTGACTTTTCAATAGTAAAAACGTTTATTGATAAATTATTTAAAATTTCAAATTTGGGGATACTCTTTAATTGTATGGGAAACTTAATATTGTCATATTTTAAAACTTCACTATAATGTGGATAAGAAGATGTACGATTGACATTTTGCAGTTTACTATCCTTTACAGGAAAAAGCCCACACACAACACTCCAGAGAAAACAAAACCGGTCATTGTTAACGATATTTATTACACCCTTACTTCTTTTAACAAATGGAGGTAGCTCAATGTAAGTGGAAAGACCGCCAGTAAGTGGAGAATAATTATTAATATTTACTTTTAAATGTAAAATTTCATACAAAGCATACCCTGAGTCCTTCTCTGCAAACTCCTCTAATTTGGCTAATATTCTATCTATTACATTTTCATTGAACCATAATTTTAAATTAGTGTTATAGTCTATTTCATTTCTTGTTGTGAAATGTTTTATATCTGTTTGCAAATTCTGAGGCTTAACAAAAATTGCGGAAAATATAACGTTAACTTTTAGCATAGATTTTTTTAGTTCTTTTTTAATTTTAATTGAAAAACTTCTAAAAGCCTTATTTAAAAAAATTTTCGGTTCTTTAATAGATAAATTTATTATTACCCCCGTTCTGATTCGATTATTAAACGAAGATGAAATATCATTCCACACTAAATATTTATGAAGTCTTATTTAAATATTTTAACCAAAATAAGTAATCCTCTCTTGTTTTAACTAACTGACGTACCTGACCCAATTTTTGTACTATATCATCAACCACACTGTCCAGAGTTTGAGAGGATGAAGACAATATTTGCGGCAGTGGTCTTGTTGGTGGTGCCATAGTAATTTAAAAATATCTTGCTACAACAATATTTTAGAACTTACGTGCAAGTGTGTTCAACTGTAAATGAATATTAAATGATCCTGTAACAGCATTAGTAATTCCATTTTATACCCCACCCAATAATTAGGGTCTAGTTTAAGGTAGATTTCCAATCAAATTTATTACAACGTATTAGCGGGCTGCAAGCTGTGTTACGGACTTTCTCTCTCTCTCTCTTTAGGAGATGTCAACGTTCAGGTGTAATAAAAAGAGAATTATATAAAGTTACCAATCCTCGGTCACTTCATATTACATGTTTAAATTACTAATTTAGATGCACCCTTAATAGATAATTTGTTTTGTGGAAAATTACATCAGTATTGGGTATTGTTATAATTATCTTTATTTACATATTTTAAACATTAAAAATCTACGCACACCAATTAAAGGTGTAATTTAATTTAAAATCTGACAAGATTTAGATTGAATTATGGATGTGATAAATTGCCTTATTTAAATAAAAAACTCATTTTAGGTATTATTGCATATTATTATCTACCATTAAGTATTGCGCCGAAATATATCTAATTTAAAAAAAATTGCGATTTAACATTAAGATTGCGGGGGTGATATCAACTAAAAGAGAGTTAATGTCATATTTCCATTGTTTTTAGGCATAATTAAGTACTGTTGTGTTGCATAGTAATTTATAGTACTCTTGTTGCGTAGAAGAACTATCTTCAAAAGTAAAAATTGAACAATAAACTTCTCAATTCTGCGTAAAATATGATGACATTAAAAATAAATTTAATTGTCTCTTTATGGTAATTACAGCAAGAAAACCCTATTAAATTACGTTTCTGGGATTAAAGTTGGTTTAGTAACCTATAATTAGCGACAATAAAATTATGTAAAATAATAATACAATTGATTAGATCTAATCAATTTTCATTTACATTGTATCACCTAATTTAAATATTATCCTTTCATTTTTATAGAAATTATTTGTGAATTTAACTATAAAAAGTGTGAAAAACTAGCAAGCATCATACACACAACTTCTATCAGTAAGATAGTAAACCACCAAAAAATAGTTCTGAAATAATAGTAGTGTTTATGTACTGCATTAAGGTAAGTTTTTTTTTATTATTTAATTTTATTAAAAATTTATCAGTTGAAAAGGGTGGGTAACTATGGAAAATTTTTTTTTAGGAAGGTCTCCCTTGTATTAATAGTGCAAATAAAGAAATATATTTTGAATGGTGTTGTTGGGTAGGTGGTGTTTTGTTTTAAATTTTTTTTATATTTTTATATTATTTGTTAAATTCACATTATATTAACAATTGTGTTAATTTTATTTTTTTAGTATCCATTAATAAAAAAGAAACAACAATTTTTTTTTAAATATTATCAAACACCTGACGAGCTTTTTAAATTATTTGAGAGTCAGGAAAAAGTAATTAAATACCCAAAATTGTATCAAAATACAAGGAAAAAAGATTGTCAATTTAAACCAAAATTTTATTATTTTAACGAGGTATTTGAAGAATACAACAACACCATCAACGAAAATATATTTATTATCACCATTATATTTGTTTGGGGAAGAGCGAAAGAGTGAATAAGTGTGAAAAAGATAGAGCAAAAGAAAGTTAAATAAATAGGTAATTAAGAACTAAAAATAGCAAGATCAATTTTTCACGTATATTAAATTGAATAGTTAAATTCAAATACAATAAGGTTTTCTTTCTTTAATTTTTAGTGTATAATAAAATTGTTCACCCCAAATAATAATAATAAATAAAAAAGATGGCAGGAATTCCGTGCACTATCATTATAAAAGTATTGGATCAAATCAACTTAGTAGAGGCTGCGGCACTTCAGCGCATCCGATATTGCGGCACTTGGGCGCCAGCTACTGCTCAGGCGCCTGTCATATGTCATACGTCATCTGTCAAACTTCATACTCTTGGGCGATAGCTATTTAGGCATTAGCTACTTAGGCGTTAGCTACTTGGGCCGTATCTACTTAGGCGTTAGCTACTTGGGCCGTAGCTACTTGGGTGTTAGCTACTTGGGCAATAGTATCATTGGCACTAGTTGTCGTTGGGTAAACGTCATTCATCATCTGTGATACGCCATCTATTACATGTCACCCGAACCTCGCCTATTAGGGTATTAATTTTCGGGGGCCCAAGTTTACAAGTCGGGACTCCGCTTAAAGCCCTACCTCTAAGAACCGGTACCCCAATAATTTCTAAGTGGGGCCCCTATTGAAATTAATTGATTAAAAAAGTTTTACCTGTATGGATTCGATCCCGGGTCACTGGATTACAATTCTAATGTCGTACCACCACACCGGCGAGCTATCTTACTAAATTCCGCTTTTAACTTGAAGGTTATCTAGGTATACGGTTGTCCCGCCTACGAGAGTCATGCATTATGACGCACCATGATAAGTAGTTTTTATAGGGGACGTAAGATTAATAATAATATATTTGTTAAGGTGTAGAGGGAACATAAACAGAAAATAAAATTAACTGTAACTATAAATAAATTTGGTAATACCTGCAGTATTTATTTACAGCAATGTTTAAAGAACGTGCAATAAACAACTAAACCCTGCTGAACAGGTTAATCAACATCTAATAAACGACTAAAACATCTAAAAACGTATATTTAACAGGTAAAATTGAGAAAAATAAATAAAATTTGCATAAAGAAAGGATATAGATAACATAAATTCTACTAATACCTATAGTAACTCGTATGTACAATATTGTTTTAATATACCTAAGAAACAGCTAAAACCTCTTTGAACTCTTCTTGATCATGTAAACACTTAAAATAAATAAGGGTAGTCACCCCATTCAACCCCCACATATATGCATTTTGATATCAAATTATGGAGAAAAATATAACTAACCCCAATATGCTATTATGTTCTATTAATTTAAAAACCGCAAAGACATTATAGATACTATTTTTAATTTCATTTCAATTTATTTTCTAGGATGGCATTTATTACGCAAAGTAAAATTATATAGATAAAACAGTAGCAGATGTTTAAAAGGTTAATTATAATGAAGTATTTGCTAAACTGGAAAAAGTTTTAAGTGCATAAAGAGGACGAGACAAGCTGATGGATGATGATGATAATAAAAGCGCATAACGATTCTATATAATTAAATCATTAAAACGTAAAATTATTTATACAGAGCAGCCGACGGTACATCGTGCTGAAATGTGGAACCTGAAAAACCCCAAAGTTTGTCAATGCCTATATGTACAGTTTGATTTATAGACACACAAAACCTCTATGAAGTATCTGTATGACTTACACGATATAATATTGTCATATAAGATAGAAAAGGATAGCACTAATTACATTAACAATCAATGGACTGTTAAAAACGTGTCACGACATGTTTTGACTTATAGGTTTAGGCCACATTAATGAGGTGGGTAGGTAATTTGTCATACAGTAATTCATCAGTTGGTTAGATCAGTACAATAAGTAGACGCTAACAAAAAATAAGGGTAGGTACAACCCCTGTACTAATACTTCTTGGTATCAAATTAAAGGTAAAAATGTCAATAACATGTGTTTAAGGGTTATATTTTTAACTAAAGTACCGTTTAGAACTCAATAAATTGATAATATTTTATGTTTTAAACTAAAATGACGAGCATTCAAGTAAATCACGGTTAATGCAGCGTTCCATCGGTACTTATATAGAAGGTCAAATGCTTATTGAATTTGTAATTTAAGCCCAATGTATTATATAGAAAAGACTGTTTGAGAAACGCGTATGAAAAAAGCATAAATAGAAAAATCTCATGTAAATATTCCTATTACTGCATGTATTTTAGGTCAAATAGCCCTACTATTGTTCACTAATATAGACATTAAGGCCCAAAAAAAAATTCAAAAATATTTGTACCTGGTAAAATTATATGTCTACAATAGGGTTGATATGGAACCCCGTAGGTAAAAATAGACCACAGGGTAGTTTTAATAAATTTCTTAAGTTTTTAATGTACATTCCTTAACGTCCCTAATAATATAAGGTACCAATGGGTGTAAAAAAATAAGTAACCGAAGTAAGGATATAAAAACGATGGTTCGAAAGCAGGGTAAATCAACCCACGTTAACACCCCCTATAATACATGAGATGTTTGGTATCAAATTAAAGTAAAAAATAATACCTAATTGTTTGTTTTATCTATGTTTTTTAAAAAAAAGATAAGACCATTTTGAAATTAGAAATTCTCGGAAACGATTCTCTATAATTAAATTGAATACAAGACATATTAAATCGCACTTTGCTGAATGCGATATTTATTGCATTTATCTATATAAGTAAAAATATTATACACTTAATTTCAACAGATGCATTTAATTATCTAAAGGACCTTCCCTTTCTAATGGATGTACTTCTTAAACGACGTAAGAGTGTTTGCTATGCAATTACTATGTGCAAGATCGGATTTAGAGGTTTTAGATTAAACGACTGTTATTAAAGTTTTTAAAACTTATTGAGAGATCAAACTAATTATTTTTAATAATTATAAATAAATAGGCAAATAAAGGGATTATTCCATGCAAATTCAGCGTTAATACGTGGTACCTTATGAACCGTTTTTCATGAACCATTATTGAAAAAAGTAAAAAAATCGAAAAATAACTACTTTTTGCGAATATAAAAAATAATAAAAAGAGAAGTTGTTTATTTATTAGGTCTTTGATGGTTTCTTTTAAAATACCTTTTGAGGGTCTTCTCATTTATGGAGGCCCGGTACTGTAGCCCCCGGATGGCTACGTATAGGCACATCAGCTTTTCCATTTTTAAACAAATGAAGGAAAGTGTATATATAGAAAATATATAGTCTTGTAGAACCACTTTAATACATACCAGTTGACACAGTGAAGTTAAGTTATTATAAAGTTTAAAATGGCCGATGCAGGTACGTACTTGTGCATTTTTAATAAGAATATATAGAAAGGTTTTTTATTTTAAAGGACCACTAACGCAAAGATTACTAGAGTTCTCGGAGGAACTTATGCTAGAAAGGTACCCCGACAGTCAAGTGAGTTTTTAGATGTCTTTTTTTAAAATAATATTGAGAGCATATAATTTTTACGTTTTCCTTTAGTTCAGTTGTTTCTACGTCGCGGAACCCCAGGGGGAAAAGCCGGATCATCTCGTGGAAGTCTGGAATAACCAGGTGTTTTGTCTGGACGTTAAGATCTGGGCAGACCTAGAGGACTGTATTGTGTGGGTTTTCCGTAGTATATTTTCACGGTAAGTACTACTTAAATTATTATTTTTTTAAATTATGACCGGTGCATCCAGCAAGTTATAAGATGGTGAAACTTTTGCCTATATTTTACGGGTACACTAGGTATAAAAAAAATGACGTAAGTGTGTTTTTCCTACCATTTCGATAAGTTATTTATGTTAACATGGTAATAATAATTGCAAGTCTAGTAGGGATGGGCAGAAAAAACTAAATTCCTATAACTACTTAATAATAAGGGAAAGCGTAACGGACCCTTTTGTAATAGTTATTATGGGGTGTCTTACAAGCGTGTGCGACTGTTTAAAGTTATTGAACAAAAAATAAAGATACATAATAAAGGTTGATATCGTAAAACTTGGTTGATACCCAGCTCTAATTCTCCGTACTGCCATGGTTTGATATAAATAGGAGTCAACATACCAGACGTTTACTTCTTTTTTGCTTGCTTGCAGTCAAGTAGCTCTTTTAACACTCGTCAAAAACTAAGTCTAGAAATAGTGCATCTTGTGTCCAAAAAGGTGAGGTTTTTAAATATTTGTTTAATATTCTTTCTGAGGGCGTGTAAGGTGTTTTATATATTTGCGAGTAGTCAATGAGGATGGGTTTAACAATCGGTTATAGAAATACGGGGTACATGTAGTGTGAGGTAAAATTTTTTTCAAATAAATGTTTAAATTTATTAGAACTAGTATTTTTGTAAATACTAAAGGGCGGTTTTAAGATTAGGAGAACAAAGGTACAGCCATAAGTGATATAGCTTTGGTCAATTTAAACATTACTTTTTATTTAATGCTTAATTTACTTCCTAGGTCCCCATCCCAAACATCCAACGCCTAAGCGACCGTCCTTTGTCCCCCTACAAAACAGTCAGTACTTGCAGCTTTACTAGTTTCAGTCCTACCTAAAGGTAAGATGTTTAAAAATTGGTGTTGGGAAACATTAAAACAACAATTAGTGCAAACAACTTTATTTCTATAAAATGCTACAGGGGTGAATTTAGAACATTCTAAATATTTTTTCTAATTTACAGGCTCTATTCTTAATATTACATTTTATTTAAAATTGTGTCTATTCTACATTTTAGTATGTGTTTTTGGGTACTTTTATAGATGTTATATTAAGTAAAAAATTATCAGTGTTTAGACCTGTGCTATTGGATTGAAAAATATTGGTAAAAAAATTAAACGTCCTTAAAAGTTATTTCGCCCGCAGGGCGTAAACGGGACCATCCTGTTTGAAGATTTGTTGAACTAAATGTTAGACCCATTAGGTCTGAAGGTTCTAAATCATCTACTGCTTTCCGAATGATCTGATTAATGCCGTCTTTGATCCATCCAATAGGGTCAGTATTAGTAGGTACTGATTTCAGCTTAAATTCAATAGTACGGCCTGTATAACGGTACCCTCGAATTTTTCTAACAGTATCTTTAACTATAATAAAATTTTCCATGGTACGTCTGTCCTCTGCTGCAAAAAGATGTCAAGTAAATTTTAAACCCTATGAACCCTCTTTTTATTATAGATGAATTCAACCATTATCAACCAAGCCATTAAACACTACCCTAGTTTTAGAACACTAGGGAGAACGGTCTCTTTTAAAATTAATCAGATCCCTGAGGGAAAAGAGCCTGTAGATTGGGTGCGAGACGCTATTTCCGAAATAGTTTTACATAGTACTTCAACCCTCAAGCCTAATGATTTGGTAGGGTTTACCTCCACCGCAAAGGAGTTTTTCCGAGGTCAGGCTTGGATGCCTTTCAAAGAGGCATCTAAGGTTTCGGTAGGGGATATTTTGGACTTAATTCAGGGGATTTATCAAAGTAACTCCAGCGGCCTGGATACCAGTACATTCCAGTTAGGGGTTACTTCGGTTCGTCTTCCAGCAGGAACAGGTAGACCTTCAACCCGCGCGTATAATACCTTTGCCCAGGAATGTAAAAAACGTAGGGGGATAGTTGTAATCCAAAATTATGATAATTTGTGCCTTCCAAGGGCCCTAGCGGTAGGCGTTGCATTTGCAACTAGTGACCCTCTCTTTAAGAGAATCTGTGATGGCAGGAAAACATTACAGAAAAATAAAGCTCTGGAGCTATGTCAGCTGGCTGGGGTAACAGTATCAGAAACAGGGTGTGGGGTTGAAGAGCTACAGAGTTTTCAACAATATTTGAAAGAATTTAAAATAAGTGTATACCAACATGGTTCTAAAGGGAGGGATGTTTTATTTGAAGGGTCCGGGGAGGGTAAAAGAATTAATCTTTTATTTTTCGAGGACCATTTCAATGTAATCACTTCGACTACGGCTGCATTTTCAGCTAGTTATTTTTGCGAGGAATGTCACGTTCCCTATGATCACAAATCCAATCATAGATGTAAAAAGATATGCCCTCTTTGTAAGCAGGTCCCACCCTGTGAAAAGTTAAGTAAAACAAAGTGTGAAGATTGTAATCGCACGTTTTTCTCTGAAGCCTGTTTTAGTAACCATAAACTGCAGGGTACGTTCTTTGCTGACAAGTCTGTATGCGAAGAGGTTAAATTCTGTTTAAATTGTCGTAAGGGATTTCGATCAAACAGGCAACATATCTGTGGTGAGACGTTTTGCAATGTTTGCAAAGATTTTAAGGCAAGCGGTCATTATTGTTTTATGCAGGTGGATATTAGAAAGCCTAAACTCGATAGCACTTTGTTTATTTTCTTTGACCTAGAAACACGACAAGAAATAGAACTAGACGATGGGTGTTATTTGCACGAACCTAACTTGTGTGTGTTTAAAACAGCCTGCTCTGAGTGTATAGACACAAACACTAGTTTTTGTTACAAATGCGGACCAAACCTGGAAGTTTTAAGGGAAGAGCCTATTTCAAATTTTCTAAAAAAGGTTTTAGCAAAGCGCGACATGTTTAAAAGAGTTATTGTAATCTCACATTATGGTTCAGGCTTTGATATGCAGTTTATATTTAATCGTTTACTATTACAAACTGATTTAACGCCTGAGGTTATTTTGCGAGGAACAAAAATTCTTTTATTAAGTCTTGGCACTATAAAATTTTTGGATTCAATTAACTTTCTTCCAATGGCCCTATCGAAACTCCCCAAGAGTTTTGAATTAGGCAGTAATTTTAAAAAGGGCTACTTCCCCCATTTATTTAATACAAAAGCCAACGAAGACTATGTTGGCAATTTACCACCTATGGAATTTTATAACTCTGATAGTATGATGCCTGACGACAGAAGCAGTTTCCTAAAATGGTACGAAAAAAATAAAAACAATAATTTTAATTTAAAACGTGACTTGGTAGAGTATTGTATTTCCGACGTGGAAATACTAACTGCCGCCTGTCTAAAATTTAGGGGGTTAATGTTGGCTACTTCAAATGTTTGTCCGTTTTCTGAGAGCTGTACTATACCCGGAGCCTGCAACAACATTTTCAGACGAAATTATTTAAAGCCAAATACAATTTCAATTATTCCCAGGGCTGGCTATAGACTATCTCAAAAACAGTCGCGCAAAGGTATTCAATGGTTATTATGGGAGGAACACCAAAGAGGGATAAATATCGAGCATGCCGGTAAACGAGGGGAGGCTGTTTTAGGGGGTTTCAGGGTGGACGGGTTTTGCAAGGAAGAAAATCTAGTTTTCGAATTTCAGGGGTGTTTTTGGCATGGTTGTCCTCAGTGTTATACGCAAAATAGAGACCAGGCATTAAATAAAACTGATCAGTCTGACACTTTTAATTCTCGTTACGAGGCAACAGTGTACAAAATAGAAGCGCTAAAATTAAATTTTCAGGTTTTAGAAATGTGGGAGTGCAACTTTAATAATTTATTAAAAAATGACGCTACAATGCTTAACTTTGTTCAAAATCACTCGCTTACTTCTCAGGTACCGATTATAGCACGTGAAAGTTTTTTCGGGGGTAGAACGGAAAATATGCGTACTTATTACAAAGCTCAAGAGGGTGAGAGGATCAAATACTTAGATGTTTGTTCTTTATACCCATGGACGTGTAAGTACAGCTATTTTCCCGTGGGACATCCGGAAGTTTTTGTAGGAGAGGAGTGTCAATCCTTAGATTTACAAGTCACTGATGGGCTTATTAAATGTAAGGTTTTACCTCCTCAGAACCTTTACCATCCGGTTTTACCTATGAAAATGAATAAAAAGTTAATGTTTGTTCTCTGTTCTAAATGTGGACAGGAGATGGATCAACGCACTTCCTGCCTACATTCGGATGAAGAGCGGGCGTTAGTAGGTACCTGGGTGATAAGCGAGGTACGTAAAGCCGTTGAGAAGGGGTACCAAATTTTGGAAATTTACGAAATTTGGCGTTACCAGATAGAGCAGTACAACGTTGAAACAAAAGAGGGTGGTCTGTTTGTAGAGATGATGAACCGATTTCTACAGATAAAACAAGAAGCATCGGGCTATCCTTCAGATTGTCAAACAGATGCTGACAAGGTTCAGTACATTTTGAAATTTTTTGAGAAAGAGGGGATTAAATTAGATGAAAACAAAATTTAAAAAAATTCGGGGTTAAGGTCTTTGGCTAAATTAATATTAAACTCATTTTGGGGTAAATTTGGGGAACTTGAACGTAAAGGTCAAACCAAGATTGTCAAAGATCCATCAGTGTTTTTTGGAATGTTAACAAACCCTCTTTTGGAAATAAATTCTGTTTTACCTGTTAACGATAACACTTTTCTCATAGGCTTTGTTGAATGGGAAGACAGCTATGAACCTCTCGCTACCGTTAATGTAGCCATAGCTGCCTTCGTTACTGCGCAGGCTCGATTAAAGTTATATAGCTATCTGGAAATGCTTGAGGAGCGGGTCCTCTATTGTGATACCGACTCAGTCATATTTTCTCATAAAGAAGGTGAAATAGAGCCCCTACCCGGTAGTTTTATTGGGGATATGACCGATGAGTTGGAGGCCTACGGCCCTGGTAGTTATATTAAGGAATTTGCTTGTGGGGGTCCAAAAAATTACGCCTACAAGGTATACTCTACGGCAGAACAGGTGGAGAAAGTAGTTTGTAAGGTAAAAGGGATACGTCTTTGTTATCAGGCATCCTTATTGATTAACTTTGAAACAATTAAGGATATGATTATTAAAAATATAGAATCAGACTCGATTAAAATTATTTCGTCAAATATCAGGCGAACAGACACACACGATCTGGTTACTAGAAAAGAAACAAAAGAATATAGAGTTACATCTACCAAACGTAAATTCACCAATTACGACTCGGTTCCATACGGGTTTAAAAAACCTAAACCGTAATCCTCTATAGATTTTTTAGTAACCTGACTGTTGTTTGTCTGTGGTCATATTCTTTTTTAACAGTAAGTAAGTAAGTAAATTTTTAATTTTTAATAATAGGGTGTTTATACAATTTTTTTGTGGGTTAGTCTAGGATTATTGCAAGGAGGCATGTATTTGAAGTCACTCTATACTTTTAATAAGAAATAGAATCATCCGCCGATTTATTAAAAAATGATTTTTTTATACACTACTTCTGAGTTTTACGAATAATATTGATAATCATATAGTTTTTGCCTGGATATTCAATCCTTACTTTAACTCGGTATTACCAGGGAATAATTGAAAATTGTATTTGGCTTTAAATAATTTCAGAGATTTAAGGCGGCTGCACAATTGTCCGGAAACGAGAACGTGAACGAGAACGAGAACGGGAAAAAAGTTAAGATACACATATTTTAAGGTTCCCATGCTTAACCAATTTTCGGTAACGAGAACGAGAAGATATCCGGGAACGAGAACTAGAAAGTTGGCCAAGTTTTAACATTCCCGTTATAGTTGCATTCCCGGAGCCAATCACAGCACAGATATATGATGCTAATAGCCGAGCCAATAGGAAAGCAGCCACATGTTTGCTGCAAACATAACGTTTTCTTTTAACATAACCTTCTTTGGTGATATACGTTTTGTTGTTAAAAAGTTATTAAGCGTAATTATGGATGAAGAATTGATAAACCTGGTGGAACAGTGTCCTCACCTTTACAATCCGTCGCTAAAATCTTTTAAAGATGACAAATTAAAAGAAAATAGCTGGATGTCCATTGCAGAATATCTGAGATCTGATAGTATGTATGGGTTTTTTATGAGAAAATAACATACACATTGATTTTAATAATTTTTTTTCCTTAAATTGTAGCTGCATCAGTTAAAAAACGATGGGATAATTTAAGAGACCGATTTGTTAGGGCATACAGAGACTATAATAACAAGCCTCCGTCTGGATCTGCAGGAGGGTCTAAAAAGGCTGTTGAATTTGTGTATTTTCAACAGATGATCTGGCTAGGACCCTTCTTGAGGAAACGAAAGTGAGTACCATTAATAGAGGCATGGCACTGGCGACTGCGGTAGGAAACGTGAAAAAATATTTTTATTACAACATTCACAGTTTTCAAGATAAATTATTCAATTTTTTTAAAAAACAAATTACCTACGTCAAGTACTACAGAACATTACAAAAAAATTAACAAAAAGCAGAAGTGGACTAGAAAAAAAAGGTATTCTACTGGTGACACTCAAAGCTGTTTTAACGATTGGGCTCTTATTTTGTTTGTATATCTTTATATATTTATTTTTACCTTTATATCTTTGTCTAATATTAGTTTTTCTTTTTCTATCTACATTGGCGTTAACTTGGGTAATCCGCCTCCAATTTATTAATATTTGTTATACATTATATATTAAAAATAACGTATTTTTGTAGATTAACATCTTCATTAGAAACTACTATAACTGAGAATATAGAAGAAGATTTGGAGGAAACAGCTGAAGAAATAATTCATTTAGGTGAAAATCCTGAGTATGATCGGGAGCTTGAGGTGGAAACTTTTGATGTTGGCTCAGATGGAATTCTTTCACCAACACCTTCAGTTCTGACTCGACCAGGAACTTCTCAGTCACAACAGTCCACTCCATCCTTTCGTCAGGAGAAAACAAAAGTGCACGAAGTAATGGCAAAAGCGATTGACAGTTTTAATAAAATATGTGAGTCAAGATATCAAACTGCCCCCCAACAAAAAAACGAAGGTGATATGAACTTTATGAGATCAATTGTAGAGGATATGCAGGTACTAAGACCAGCAAAACGACTAAAATTTAAAAGAGAAATTATGGACTTGCTAGTCAAGTACGTTGACGATGTGGATGATGAGTAGGTTTTGGTAGTGAACAAACATGTAAGATGTTAAAAAATTGTTATATTCTTGACAATAAATATGTTTTAAAAACTGATTTTTATTTTAAATGTGTAAAATAAACAGAACAAAATAAACTTTAAAGAAACTTTAAAATATAATTAAATTAGATCCTTCCTCTTCTTACATAATTTAATTGCCAAGCTACCGCTCCAGCATCTGATACCAAGTATTCGGCCAAATTATCTCTTAAAGTGGTTATTTGTTTGGCAGAAACATTGGACCCCATTCTACCCACTGTTGTTAAGTTATTATCATTTCTGACAATTTGTCTCCATTCACCATGAATTACATCACCACTTTCTGTGATGGTGTCTATCAATGTAGGAGGAGTATATAATTGTGACATTTCCGTTCTCAAGAAATTATGTAAGCATATTGTTGCTTTCACTATTGCCTCAGTTGTGTTTATTGAGCATAGTAGGGGAGATCGATATACTCTCCACCTACTAGCCAAAATTCCAAATGTATTTTCGATAACTCTTCTAGCACGTGACAATCTGTAAACATAAACAAGTATTTATTGAATACTATTTTTAAATTGATTAACTATACCTGTAGTTGAATATTAATTTTTCTTCCTCTAAATATTTGCCTGGATAAGGCCTCATTATATATGATTTTAATGGGAAGGCTTCATCTCCAACAAAATAATAAGGCATTTTAATTTCACTATCAGTTAACCTTTGTGCTCCAGGAAGGTTAACTTTTCCACTTTCTAGGTCAGTCCCCATTTTTGATCTTCTAAATACTCCAGCATCATGTTCTGAACCATAAGCCCCAATATCTACCCATGTAAATTTGTAGTCAGCATCACAGCATGCCAACAACACCATACTAAAATGGCTTTTATAGTTATAATAAGTTGATCCACTATTTATCGGACATTGAATTTGGACATGCTTCCCATCAATCGCACCAAGAGTGTGCGGAAAATTCCAACGATTTAAAAATCCCTCACTAATTCTAAGCCAATTATCTTTAGTAGGGGTCTTTAAATAGATTGGCTGCAGTATTGTCCATATAGCTTCACATGTTTCTTTAATAACTTTTGACACCGTAGAATGTCCAACCCTAAACTCCCATGATAAATTTTGGAAGGATCCTCCATGTGCCAAATATTTTAAAGTCATAGCTAGTCTTAGCTCTGGACTGAGAGATTCCCTTCTGCTTCGTTTTAATAATTTTGGTTTAACCAGCACTAAAATTCTATCATATTGTTCCGGGAGCATTCGGGTATATTTGAAAAACATTTCATGGTCATTCTCTTTCATATAGCCAAATAAATTTGCAAAGGCTCCTTTTTCTTTTCTCTCTGTAAATATAGGTCTAACCCACCATCTAAAAAAATATACAATTAATTATTATTAATATTATTATTAAATATTTGTTTATACACACCTTCTCTCTGATTGTAAGGTACATGCATTGTAGTAACAGTACATAATTAGAAGAAAATACATATGTAAGTCCAACATTTCTTCATCACTAATAACATCCATTATATCGAAAGTTATTAATACTATTTCAATATTCAAAAATTCATCCGTAATAAGTACGGTTAAAGCCCAGCTGACAGTGTTTTAAAAATAAATATCCCCAGAAAAGGCCAAACATCCCTACTGTTTCCGTTCCCGTTCCCGCTGTTTGTGCATCTGAATAGTATTTCAGTTCTCGTTTCCGTTCTGGTTCTCGTTCACGTTCTCGTTTCCGGACAATTGTGCAGCCGCCTTTAGTCTCTGTTTCACATATTCATTGTACTCGATGGTAAATAACTAATGTACTTAAAATAAAACATTCTTAGCCCCCAACAGATAGCTACCATACAGCTCCATATTGGCTTTTATTATTTTTTTAATGGTAAAAATGCCCCTTCTCATACCACACTCCTCGTCGAAACTATTATATTTGCTCCCCCTCCCTTGGCCTGTAGGTAGTCGCACGGTTGTAATTTTCAGGCAAAAGAACTCGGTGTTTAAACCAGACGAGTTGGATTGATAAACATTGCTGATCACGTTCCAGACATCGTCGTAATTTATTTTTGCAGCCGGTTTAAAGCGGATCCACCCCTCACCTCGTGTAAAGTCCTTGGAGAAAAAACTTATACCCACTTGATCCCCCGGTAAAAGACCCTCTGTAGCCTTTTGAATAATTTGATTTTTGGTCTTATTATCACTTGTTCTCAGGCTTTATTCCTAATTAAATCTACAACTTTTAAAGAATTTTTTTTCGTAAAAAGGTTATTATTGCTTTGAACTTTGCAACTGAGCTTTATATTCATTATTTTCCGGGGTAGTCGGGAGTACAAAAGTTTGGTTGCATACATTTTTGATCTTAGACCAACAAAATGAGTCATGATGCGGCCATTATTCTCATCTTTCATCATTCCTACAACCTTTTTGTTGACTCTCGGAATGCCATATACATTATTTTCGGGGTAGTCAGATGTATCAAAAATATCATAACAATCTTTTTTTATTATCTCGTATATATTGTGATGTTTAATCTCATAAATCAGGGAATCTGTGTCAGTGTATAAAACTTTGCTATGATCACCAAAAGTTTTGCACATGTAATTATAGTGAAAATCATAAATTGTTGTTTTCGCCAAGTCCAAAATACACATTCCAACGTAAATTGGTTTGTTAAAATATACCCTTGTTTTGGCCAATTTAATGATTACCATGTTTTCATTTATTATGGTGCTGCTCTTAAATTCAGGTCGCGATATAAGGGCTTCAGCCCCATATCACCCGTCCCAGCGTGTAATTATTTTAACGATTGAGTGTTTACGTAGATTTTCCATCGTTTTACCAAAGACTGCGTTGTTCATTAATTTAAATTGGTTTTTTCAATTTAATTATATTTCTTTAATTATATATAATAGTTATTCGGCTGCTTCTAATCTGAACTCTTCTCTCTCTTTCTGTTGATATGTCTGTTCCCAGTTTGCTAAAAGGGAGTTTACTCTGAATTGTAGTAGGGGTCTACTCTTAACCACTGGTAAAACGGTTCAGTCTCAATAAGATTAGACAAACACTAGCTGAAGCCGCACGAACATCGTCTTTTTTCAATATCGAATCCGAATCTGTCAAAAAATTCTTGTTGAACATGACAAGAACTGTCAAAGCTTAATACGGATTTTAAATATATATCGGAATATTCGCCTAAAGTTTTACATTCAAATAGATTCCATACTTTCCAAGCACGCTTATAATCATCGGTGGTATTGTCCTCATTTTTTAGTTTATTAAAAAACCTTTTTGTGATGGAAGCTTGTTTTCGTCTAATTTTGAAAAAGAGTCTACGTAATTATACGGGATGACACCCTTCTGTCGAATAAGTTCAAATTTGTTCTGTTCTGCAAAATATTTACGCACGGTTTTACATTGCTCTGATTTTAAATTTTGACTTAATTTATCTAGCCCACTAGCCATGAATCGAAAACTATCTAAAAAGCGTAATTTTAAAAATACGTGTCGTTGTTTCCCATTCTTGTTTTCGACGTTATCCACCAAGATGTGTTTAGTAAAGGAAATATACTTTTCCTTATTTTGAGGGATAACGTCCAACTGTTCTTCATCGCAGGCCAATTCCTTGACAAACAGGTGGGAATCAAAATTGGACATGTTATGGAAGAAAATAGAGATTAAATTGGGAATTTTGTAATTTAATGATCGTGTATCATCATGACTACATTTTACATAATATCCCACACTATATGGGACATGATTTTGTAAATTTTGAGTATTTTTTAGTCGAGTCATCCTCAACCGGCACAAGTAAACACTCGGTATCGGCATAAATTACAGAGGGTGCTATTTCTTTGTTTTTAAAATCTTTAAATTCAACCCACCTATTCTCTTCTTTAGGTGCTTGGGGTATAACCCGCCCTTTTTAGTTTGAACGTCATACTGTATAATTTCGTAAATTTCCAAAATTTGGTACCCTTTTTCCACACGAAAGTTTTAAATAAAGTGAAAAATAATTACCTCAAATTTTCAATTTCATCGTTGATTACGATGTACGCCAGTACAGTAAAAATATTCAGATATAGACTAGTGTCTTCCTGTTCCGACATTGTGATCTGGTCCCGTGTGATAAGACTCAGCACCCATTTCTGAAGGTCTTCGCAGTACCCCAAATTGCGACCGAACATCCTGTAAAGGTGTTTGATAAAATCGAGACCTTGAAAAATAATTCAAAGCTCGTGTAGAAGATGGATTTCCGTTTTTTAAATAAAAAGGATCGTCTATAACCCTCCCATCTGTTAAAGCCCTTTCTTCATCATTGAGATTACAAATATTCAGGTTTAACTTTTGACCGCTGGTATAGCAAAGTACAAAACATTAGCGTACTGTTAATTTTCAGGGTAATACTGGGTGAAATAAACGGAAGGAGGAAGAGCCTTGCATTTTATTAATCAGTCAGTTTTAGTTAAATCAAGTTTTTACATTCCTGAGCAAACAGGTATTACTTTAGGGTGACCAGTAAAATTGGCCATATTTATAGACCCAGGGAACTACTCAAACCTATTTCTGAAATGACATTTCGTACCCAGTCTATAAGCACCTATTTTACAGCATCTTCTAGGATCTGATTAATGTTTTAAAACGAGACACTTTCTATTTTCTGCAAATATTGTGTTTAACGGGTTTGCCCCTGCATCACCGCCATCCGAGAGAGATTATGACTATTTTATTGGGTTACGAGAGTAGGGGTACGTCAAAAAAAATGATGGTTTATCCTATTCAACAGAGTAATCACAAATATCCTCCTGAGGTGAGTAATAGAAGGTACATTTTAATATATCAACCTTATTTCAGTTGATTAAAAACTATTGATTTCACCTAAACATTTAACACATCACCTACCGAAAAGTCTACAAAAACGTATTAAAAAAGTTCTATTTTTTACAAAAAAGTTCTTAGATAACTAATTTGTTTTTCCCTTTTTTAGGTTTACCATGAGCCACTTCGTCTGGTACAATGACCTTATAAGATCACTCAACGTTATTCTAAGTTATTAGTTGGTTTTTGTTTGAAATTTCTTTTTTCCATTTAAAAAAAGAATGGGGCACAAAAAGGGAGGGGATTCCACGACTAGTGCCCTGGAGCGATTGTTTTTTAATCAATATTAGATATTGCGGTTATGAATTTTTTTTTGGTTTCAACTTTTTTAAAACAGTTTTTCAAACATAATTAATATTGAATAAAAAAACAATTTACTAACACCTCCCTAAAGTACTACTGTTACAGCCCAATCAACTTGCTCTTAGTTACCAGGTCAATAAATAAAAAAACACAGTTATTTTATAATATATTTATTTATAAAATTCTATTACACCTATTCTTTCAAGTTCTCTAAGAATTGTCATTATTTCACCACTATAGCAGTTGTTTATATCAATTTCCTCTAAATATCTGAGCCTGTCAACCAGCTCGTTTACATCTTCATACTCCATTATTAGTTTAGTGGAACTATCTAACTCAGCTTTTTCTCTATTTTTTTTCTCTTCACCTGGACTATAACCATCAATCAAACTCTCCGGATCATCAGCTTCCACCACAGTTAGTTGGTTTTTAGGTGCGTCTGTCCATTTGTTACCATTATTTAGATGCGTTCGACTATTTATTAGCTTTGGAGCGTAGCGTCTTTTTGGTGGGAAAAGCTTAGAAATTATATTTATATACTTCCAGCAAGAACTCGATTTAATATGTTCGTTTTTTCTGAACTTTGGTTTATGTAAATTTGTAAGTAATATTAATTCTTTGTACAACTTTAAGTCTTTCTGGGAATATGCTTTAGGATGCATACTCGTTAATAAATCCAACAAACCGTCGGATAGTGTGTATGTTTCATTATCAAACACCAATTGTTCATTCTGAAAGTCAACAGGCACATTTCCCAGAAACCAATTAGTTCCATTTGTTCTAAAGCCAAAGACGTTTCCCTTTGGCATTTCCAGGAGCTTAAGTTTTATTCTTCTGCTTGCCATCTTACTCCTTTGATGTATGAGTCGCTAATGACATCTTTGAACTAGTATTTATCTATATATTCATATTCCACCCTCCAACACATCAAACACTAGCCCAATACACCCAACACTAACCCAACACTAGCCCAACGCAAACACAACACTAACCCAACACTAGCCCAACACTAGCCCCTAAGACAACAGCTACACAACAGCAACATACCGGTAAGGCAACAGCTACACAGTAGCACCATAACCATGAGGCAAGAATAGGGCTTAAAGTTATTTATTACAATATAACTGATACATACATATTAAATCTTGTTTTCTATGTCTATTCGTCGAGGTTATATGCAGTCCTCCTTCAGGCCTCATCCAGGCACCAGACACCATCCATACCGTCCAGGCATTCTACATACGACGAACGGCTACTCTTCAGCTACCATCGTGAATAAACTAATACAAGTGAAGATTTAAGGGTAGAGAGCGCAGTGTTCTCTAATTTTTTCTATCGTCAACATAACCTTTTTTCACAGTCCATTAAAGTATTATAAACTATTTTATTTGTACAGAAGAAGAATTTCTCTTTATTTCGTCAGATCCATCCCTAGACGCGTTTCGTCATATCATGACTCATCAGTAGAGCTAGGATCCGACGAAACAAAGAGAACTCAAAGCTGCTTATGGCAGCACAGTGGTGGGACACACCAGTAAGATGTGGCACGGAGCGCCATCTGTATCGTTAGTAGACACACTATTTTATTTGTATTAAACATGGATAATATATTTATTAAAAATTCCTAATGAGTTTTGTTTTTACCTATAGCAATGTATAAATTACCTGTATTTTCTGCTTGATATAATTTTGAATCCATATAGGTGTAATAAAACGTAGAAAAACTATTTACATCAATGCCACACGACCTTCTCCCAAAATTTTTACAAAATTTCGTGAGCCTTTGGTCGTGCGGCCAGCCATTAAAGTATTATAAACTATTTTATTTGTATCAAACATGGATAATATATTTATTAAAAATTCCTAATGAGTTTTGCTTTTACCTGTAGTAATGTATAAATTACCTGTATTTTCTGCTTGATATAATTTTGAATCCATATAGGTGCAATAAAACGTAGAAAAACTATTTACATCAATACCACACGACCTTCTCCCAAAATTTTTACAAAATTTCGTGAGCCTTTGGTCGTGCGGCCAGTTGGGTTTACTGGTTTTTTCTTACATTCTAATTTTTTCAATAAAATTGGGGGTTATTATCCATATTTTTTAACATTAGTTTGATGCCAAACATCACATGTATTATAGGGGGTGTTAACGGGGTTGGTTTACCCTGCTTTCTAATCATTGTTTTTATATCCTTACTTCGGTTACTTATTTTTTTACACGCATTGGTATCTTATATTATTAAGGACGTTTAGGAATGTTCATTAAAAACTTAAGAAATTTATTAAAAACTACCCTGTAGTCTATTTTTACCTACGGGGTTCCATATCAACCCTATTGTAGACATATAATTTTACCAGGTACAAATATTTTTGAATTTTTTTTGGGCCTTAATGTCTATATTAGTGAACAATAGTAGGGCTATTTGACCTAAAATGCATGCAGTAATAAGAATATTTACATGAGATTTTCTATTTATGCTTTTTTCATACGCGTTTCTACCTACAACTATTTTCGTTACAACGAGTCTTTTCTATATAATACATTGGGCTAAAATTACAAATTCAATAAGCATTTGACTTTCTATATAAGTACCGATGGAACGCTGCATTAACCGCAATTTACTTGAATGCTCGTAATTTTAGTTTAAAACATAAAACATTATCAATTTATTGAGTTCTAAACGGTACTTTAGTTAGAAATATAACACTTAAACACCTGTTATTGACATTTTTACCTTTAATTTGATACCAAGAAGTATTAGTACAGGGGTTGTACCTACCCTTATTTTTTGTTAGCGTCTACTTATTGTACTGATCTAACCAACTGATGAATTACTGTATGACAAATTACCTACCCACCTCATTAATGTGGCCTAAACCTATGAGTCAAAACATGTCGTGACACGTTTTTAACAGTCCATTGATTGTTAATGTAATTAGTGCTATCCCGTTCTATCTTTTATGACAATATTATATCGTGTAAGTCATACAGATACTTCATAGAGGTTTTGTGTGTCTATAAATCATACTGTACATATAGGCATTGACAAACTTTAGGGTTTTTCAGGTTCCACATTTCAGCACGATGTACCGTCGGCTGCTCTGTATAAATAATTTTACGTTTTAATGATTTAATTATATAGAATCGTTATGCGCTTTTATTATCATCATCATCATCCATCAGCTTGTCTCGTCCTCTTTATGCACTTAAAACGTTTTCCAGTTTAGCAAATACTTCATTATAATTAACCTTTTAAACATCTGCTACTGTTTTATCTATATAATTTTACTTTGCGTAATAAATGCCATCCTAGAAAATAAATTAAAATGAAATTAAAAATAGTATCTATAATGTCTTTGCGGTTTTTAAATTAATAGAACATAATAGCATATTAGGGTTAGTTATATTTTTGTCCATAATTTGATATCAAAATGCATATATGTGGGGGTTGAATGGGGTGACTACCCTTATTTATTTTAAGTGTTTACATGATCAAGAAGAGTTCAAAGAGGTTTTAGCTGTTTCTTAGGTATATTAAAACAATATTGTACATACGAGTTACTATAGGTATTAGTAGAATTTATGTTATCTATATCCCTTCTTTATGCAAATTTTATTTATTTTTCTCAATTTTACCTGTTCAAGACCTGTTAAATATACGTTTTTAGATGTTTTAGTCGTTTATTAGATGTTGATTAACCTGTTCAGCAGGGTTTAGTTGTTTATTGCACGTTCTTTAAACATTGCTGTAAATAAATACTGCAGGTATTAATAAATTTATTTATAGTTACAGTTAATTTTATTTTCTGTTTATGTTTCCTCTACACCTTAACAAATATATTATTATTAATCTTACGTCCCCTATAAAAACTACTTATCATGGTGCGTCATAATGCATGACTTTCGTAGGCGGGACAACCGTATACCTAGATAACCTTCAAGTTAAAAGCGGAATTTAGTAAGATAGCTCGCCGGTGTGGTGGTACGACATTAGAATTGTAATCCAGTGACCCGGGATCGAATCCATACAGGTAAAACTTTTTTAATCAATTAATTTCAATAGGGGCCCCACTTAGAAATTATTGGGGTACCGGTTCTTAGAGGTAGGGCTTTAAGCGGAGTCCCGACTTGTAAACTTGGGCCCCCGAAAATTAATACCCTAATAGGCGAGGTTCGGGTGACATGTAATAGATGGCGTATCACAGATGATGGATGACGTTTACCCAACGACAACTAGTGCCAATGATACTATTGCCCAAGTAGCTAACACCCAAGTAGCTACGGCCCAAGTAGCTAACGCCTAAGTAGCTACGGCCCAAGTAGCTAACGCCTAAGTAGCTAATGCCTAAATAGCTATCGCCTAAGTAGCTAATGCCTAAATAGCTATCGCCCAAGAGTATGAAGTTTGACAGATGACGTATGACATATGACAGGCGCCTGAGCAGTAGCTGGCGCCCAAGTGCCGCAATATCGGATGCGCTGAAGTGCCGCAGCCTCTACTCAACTTTCCATTGCCAATGGCTGTAATTGTAATTAAACAAATTTTCAAGTAAGTTGGTTGTGTAATATTTCAATAATAAATAAATTTCTCTTAAATCAAATAATATTTTTTTTTGTAAAAATAATTGTGTTCTAGATATGGGGTTAATTGTATTACTCTAAGAGAAGATCAAATTTTTGTGAGTTTATCATACTCACCGAAAAAGGAGACACTGATAAAAAAATTCGGTAATTTACCGATAAAATATTCACGATTGAATACAACAAATATTGATGAATTTAAACTGTTTGAGTGTGCCCTAAAACTTTATCAATTTGGGTTCGATGAAACTGAAGGTATTATACCACCACTACCATCCACGAACCCTGCTATAATGCCATCATCATCATCATCATCCCAGTCGTCATCAATTCAGGCACCTCAATCTCGTTCAAATACGCCACCGCTACCACTTCATAAGACAAAAATATCCAGCAGCAGCAGCACAAAAAATAATGAACAACATGTAGTTGTTATTGACGATGTAGACTTAGATGTAATTGAAGGCAATTTATCGCAAGAAGATATTGAATATTTTAATAATGATGGGAAATATTAATATTTTATTATATAAGCAGTCAGTCATGGCCTTACTTGAGCCAGACAGTGACGTCATAGACTATGGCGCCAACCTCTGCGCATGCGCCTGTCATACGTCATCTGTCAAACTTCATACTCTTGGGCGATAGCTATTTAGGCATTATCTACTTAGGCGTTAGCTACTTGGGCCGTAGCTACTTGGGGCGTTAGCTACTTGGGGCGTTAGCTACTTGGGGCTATAGTATCATTGGCACTAGTTGTCATTGGGTAAACGTCATCCATCATATGTGATACGCCATCTATTACATGTCACTTGAACATCACCTACTTAGGTATTCATATTTGGGGGCCCCAAGTCTACAAGTCGGGACTCCGCTAAAAGCCCTACCTCTAAGAACCGGTACCCCAATAATTTCTAAGTGGGGCCCCTATTGAAATTAAATGATTAAAAAAAGTTTTACCTGTGTGGATTCGATCCCGGGTCACTGGATTACAATTCTAATGTCGTACCATTACGCCAGCTGAGCTCATTACAAAAACTCGGCGGCTGGTTGATGCTATTAAGTACAGCGTCTACGAGAGTCATGCATCGTGACGCACCATGATAAGTAGTTTTTATGGGGGACGTAAGATTAATAATATATTTGTTAAAGTGTAGAGGGAACATAAACAGAAAATAAAATTAACTATAACTATAAATAAATTTGGTAATACCTGTAGTATTTATTTACAGCAATGTTTAAAGAACGTGCAATAAACAACTAATCAACATCTAATTAACGACTAAAACATCTAAAAACGTATATTGAACAGGTCTTGAACAGATAAAATTGAGAAAAATAAAATTTGCATAAAGAGAGGATATAGATAACATAAATTCTACTAATACAATATTGTTTTAATATACCTAAGAAACAGCTAAAACCTCTTTGAACTCTTCTTGATCATGTAAACACTTAAAATAAATAAGGGTAGTCACCCCATTCAACCCCCACATATATGCATTGTGATATCAAATTATGGAGAAAAATATAACTAACCCCAATATGCTATTATGTTCTATTAATTTAAAAACCGCAAAGACATTATAGATACCTACTATTTTTAATTTCATTTCAATTTATTTTCTAGGATGGCATTTATTACGCAAAGTAAAATTATATAAATAGTCGCAGATGTTTAAAAGGTTAATTATAATGAAGTATTTGCTAAACTGGAAAAAGTTTTAAGTGCATAAAGAGGACGAGACAAGCTGATGGATGATGGTGATAATAAAAGCGCATAATGATTCTATTAATTAAATCATTAAAACGTAAAATAAATATTACAATTAGTATGTAAAATTATTTGAAGCGGTATTTAAACCGCACATATTTAGATATAATTATAATGAGAAGGGCATAACACAGTAATTATTTTCAGATATATACATAAAATTAGGTCAAATAAATTAATAAAAATAACTTCCAAAATATAGATTTTTTAAAAATAGTGTGATAAAAACTTACAAAATGGAGTTTCCTATCCAGAGCAGTCAAGGGGACATCGTGCTGAAATAGGACATGTGAAACAGGATAGAAATCAAGCAGTTCCAGGTAGATTAGAGAGCATCCTGTAAATTATTATAGTTTTACTTATAGGTACTTTTTATTATTTCAAGAAAGTGCATATGAGTACTTATGAAGTTATTACATATTAAATATTGATATTACACAAACCTTCCAAAGTGTACTAGCATTTTCAACGTCTTTAGGTATGCTCTAGATGTTCTTTGTAGTAGTAGAGGCGGTTTCAAAAACAAGAGCATATAATCATATAGGATTGAAAATGTACTATAATAATTCGATGATCTGAGTTCAAAAGCACCTTAAACAGAGGTTCCAGAAGAAAATCCAAGCTGGGTAAGTCATAGATTAGAATAAAAACATATAAAATACAGGGTAGAACATTAATAAAATTACAAGATTACATCCCCAGTACATTTTCAGAACATATTATTGAAAAATAATATAATTGGTTAGAAAAACAATAAAAATTTGTACAATAAACTTTAAAATAGTGGATTGTTTTACCCCGGTAATTATGTAGTAATATTAAATAAAAATGGTAAAACGAGTATTTTTATTACAACAGATAATTACTAATAGGTATATGCAAAAGCTCTAGAAAAATAAAAATTAAGAGGTATTTATAGCATAAACTTTTCAGCTATTCAATTTTAACAATGAATAATATACAGAGCATCGATACAAAAAAAAACACGAAGAAAATATGGTTTTAATTACAGAATTATGCAGAGACATTTGTTAATATATACAAGGGCCTCATAGAATTCTATATTTAGCCCCATAGAAGGTGTACATTTTCCTCTCCTACTTTATCCAGACTGGAGACTGGCAAAACAACATTAAACGGAGGATATTTCATCCCCATAAAGTCACTTTGGTGTAGTTAAAAATGTTAAGGACGTTCGGTTGACCCTACCTATATAATAATAACGTAAAACTAAATAAGCGTCGTCTAGAAATAATAGGAACTAAATCTTTGGTAGGACCATTATTGCATAGGTATTAACAGGATGCCAGATCGTGAACTGAGTCCTTAATAGCATCCCATTCGTTTTTTAAATGGAAAACGAAATTTCAAAGCAAAAACCATATGCAGGTACACACATGGAGAATAGGGCAAGTTCTATTATATTTCTCTTCTATGCTATATTTTGTGAGATTAGACGATGAAAATTCAGAAATTTAAAAAGGGGCATCATGATCGATATTGAATTTAAAATATACAATAGCAGACAACAAAATCCCAATTTTAATAACTGAAATGCTACTACTATGTTATACAGGGTAAATCGAAAGTTTACAACAGTTACAGTACTAAACAATACATTAATGCATATTTGATTAAGCCAAAAACACAAAATGCAAGCTAAAAACGTTAATAAAAACTATTTGTTTTGGACTTACGAGAGTATTTATTAATAAAAACCAAAGTATAAGGTTAAAATAACCATTATGCAGTGGATTTTATTACTAAAATACTCCTCAAAGTGGATCCGGGATCTTGCAGGCTGTAAGAAAAAAAATTAGCATAAAATATAAGCAACATTCATAAAAACTAGTATATTACATCCCCGTCTACCAAGTTTTATTATAATAACATACATTTTTACTAAAATATCAAATATTATAAATGTTTTAATTATATTTTTAATATTCGCCATTTTGTACTGACACCAAAATAAAATAAACAGGTAAGATTTTGGCTACAGAAATAATTATACTTATTTCGATTTTTAGGCTAAAACGAAAGTTTCAAAGCAAACCCCAAGCCTTCTTTTAACTGCATAACTAATATGGGCTATTTTTTAAAGTTATACAGGGTGGATTATAATATATGAGTTAATATTTTTGATCCTCTTTTTAGCTGTATAACTACTATGGATTATTTTTACCGTTATACAGGTTATATGATATGAGTTAGTATTTTTGGCCTTCTTTTACTGTATAACCAGGATGGACTCTTATTAGGGTTATACAGGGTGAGTTTTATGAATATGATAGTAGTTTGGCCTCTTTTTACTCATATAACATATATGGCTCTTTTAAGTTATATGACAAGCATATGTGTACATAAGCTAATTAAACACTAGTGTTGGGACGTTCTATTAGTGCCCTATAGTCGTTGTGTTATCGTTGCGTAGTCGTTGTGATTGTGCTGCGTTATCGTTTTGCAGTCGTTGCGTAATCGTTTTGTAGTCGTTGTGTTAATGTTACCCAAGTGTATTACAGTGCAATATATACAGTTGAAAGATACTAATATTAAGAGTAATAATAAATAATTATAATAGCGCCTTATAACTACTAATCCATCACCGAAATATAAAATAATAATAATAATAATAATAATAATAATAAAATTATTGTAACGCTTTATAACTAGTAACCCGCCGCCATAATATATAACAATAATACTACTACCAATAACTAATGTAGGCTACCTAATTCTCTTCCATTATACTATAATAATAATCACAGTCTCTAGGCATGGCTGCGCTGTTTGATGTATACTTAAAGACTAAAGCAACTTAAAGATCTAGGGACACTATATACAAAAAAGTGATTTTCATGAAGGGATGGACGTAATCGAACAAATTACGTTAAACATTAAACGCCATATCAGGCAAACGGGAACTGCTTAGACCCCAAAAATAAACCAGGTCTACAGGGCCAACTTATATGAGTTCATCTAAAGATGTGTCATTAAGGCTCTAATGATTCACAGAACCACACTATTGCTATTTGCTTACTCTGCAATAAATATGTATTATCAATAATAGGAAAAATTGAAATAATTAAATTAAATTTATACTACATAAAATATCTATTCACTCTGTATATACGTAATACACATAAATGCTCGTCGCCAATGGTGGTGGTAAATCGAAAGTCATAAGTTTCTGATAAAATAATCTCTTATTAGTACATTGGTGATATACTAGTGATACATGTGTTTATAGGGCAATAATTAAGATTTGGGTAAGTGCAGAATTGATTTTTACTGTGAATAACTGTCGCGGGAAAGTATTGTTTAAACCCCTCCTTTTGGTTTTACCTATTTTTAGTAATGAAAACAAGTGAAAGATTTTGTGAATGTATACGTGACCTAATTTATGTCAGCGCTTTTAAGTTATCTAGCAGTGCAGCGATTGTTGTTTATTTTCGGTAAAGACTTATACTTAAAAGTCTATGCAGCATATTGAAAATTATAGCTTAATTGCCTCAAGAGTTTTAATTGGTTTTAGAATCAAGTATAGAAACACAATAGGGTCATGGTGTTAGTAAATATTTTTAAATATATAAATATTGGGTTTTATTTAAAAAGAGTGGATCCTTATAAAAATTAATTCATGTATCAGATAAAGATAACGAGTAGTAGAAAAACTGCTTATCCTGGTTACGTTGTACACCAGATCACACTGTTTTAGGGAGTTAAAGCAAGTATACCTATATTTCCGCTACTGCTGCCTGTCTATATGCAACGACCTATTTATTATAATAGCTGATTTCTAGGGTGTTTTCCCTATATTAACACATTAATTATCAGTTCATACTGTGTTATACCCTTGTCGAATGCAGTAGATGCTTCGAGTGTTTTAATTAGCAACTGGAATCAACAACAAATATGGTGCTTTTGTATGCTATTTATATATATATATAAAACTGCGTTTGCAATATGATAAATTATGATAATAATTATTTAGTAGCAAATAAAACACAGTTATTTTATAATATATTTATTTATAAAATTCTATTACACCTATTCTTTCAAGTTCTCTAAGAATTGTCATTATTTCCCCACTATAGCAGTTATTTATATCACGTTCCTCTAAATATCTAAGCCTGTCAACTAGCTCATTTGCATCTCCATACTCCATTATTAGTTTAGCGGAACCATCTAACTCAGCTTTTTCTCTATTTTTCTTCTCTTCACCTGGACTATAACCATCAATCAAACTCTCCGGATCATCAGCTTCCACCACAGTTAGTTGGTTTTTAGCTGTTTCTGCCCACGCAATTTTTTCATTATTATTTAAGAACTTTCTGCTATTTATCGGCTTTGGAGCGTAGCGCCTTTTTGGTGGGAAAAGCTTAGAAATTATATTTGTGTACTTCCAGCTAGAACTCGATTTAATATGCTCGTTTCGGTCAAAATTTCTTTTATGTAAATTACATAGCAGTATTAGTTCTTTATATAGTTCCAAGTCTTTCTGAGAATATTTTTTGGGCTGTGTGCTTGTTAACAAATCGAGCAGTCCATTAGATAAAGTATAGGCTTCATTATTAATTACCAATTGGTCGTTTTGGAATTCTACTGGAGTTTTTCCAAGAAACCACTCAGTACCATCGGTTCTAAATCCAAATACGTTCTCCTTTGGCATTTCCAGGAGCTTAAGTTTTATTCTTCTGTTTGCCATCTTACTCCTTTGATGTATAAGTCGCTAATGACATCTTTGATCCAGTATTTAACTATTTATTTAGTCACAATACAACATCAAGAAAACACTAACACCACAGATAGAAAACAATAACACGACAGGGATAAAACACATAGATAACATCGATAAGCTAAAAACAGACCTGTTTCTAATACCCCGGTTTTATAATCATACAACCCAACATGCCTATAACAATTAGCGGGGTCAAATATTATGCAATAAAAATATAGGCAAAATATAGCAGGTTTCAAGACTTGAGATTAAATAATTCCTACATAACGACAGCCATCTGTTATAGTATACAATTAAAATCATTTTAAGCCTGTAATTATAATATTTTTTATACAATTTCTATATAAACCAGATGCCTACAGTTTAAAAGACAATAATTTTCCTGTTATTCTAATGTGTTACATGATGGGTCTAAGGGTTGGAGGGGGTGAACAACCCTTTAAATAATATAATTTTTAACGTTATGTGTAGATGGCATCAAACATAAGTCATCTTACATCGTTTAACATTGGATGGTTTTTTTAACAGGGTGGTTTTTTAACAGGGTGTTTTTTTAACAGGGTGGTTTTTTAACATGAAATGAAATCATATTTATTTACCTCCTACGCGCTTGTACACTGTATAGCAATAGATATTTAGGGGCGTTAAACTTTAGAGTTGTTAAAATCTTTAACACATAGCGTTTTTATGTGATTTTTGATCACAAGATAATAAGGTACTAGTTCAGACCATATTGAACAATAGGTTCTTAGTAACAAAAATGTTCTTATTTACTTCAAAAATATTTAAAGTTATATAATACTTATTAAAATACATGTTATTTTATGCACCTTGGATGACCATATTATTCATATTCATTATTGCACAAGCAATATTGTTAGGGGCCTAGATACGTTACGACACCTGTCTATGTTAAAACTTTTTAAAAAAATATATGCCTCTTAAATGGTAACTTTTTTATTTACTATATCTAGATACATTATTATAAATAAGTAGAAAACGACAAACTAACTACTTCATTCAAGCTTAAGTTTTTAGAGTTTTGCTATAATTAGTTCTTCGGCTGTGTTTTGTATACACTCATCGCATTGAAGATACGGGAATCGTATTGGTTTAGGATGGCTTTGAATTTGGGATACTAAGACATCAAGTACATTTTTCTCGAACCAGTCCATTAAGTCTCCTTTTTCTCTTTGTTTAAGCATTTGTACTATTTTTTCTTCTTGTCCCGAGTCAAATCTAACAGTAAACAGAATAAGTGGGGTGACCGTTGCAAATCCTTTAGAGGCAGAGCGGAAACAACTTCGAAGCCGTTCTCTAATATCCTTTTCTGTCTGTGGTGCTTGTCCCTCAACTATTGCTTTGAGTAATTCATAGTATAACTCCTCATGATGTCCAATATTAACATAATAACAACTTGGACAATACGTTTTAAAATCATAATCTGATATTCCCTTGCGGTCTTTTCGTAGGATACCCCCAACTCTATAGCCGTCCTTGTCCAGGCATATCTCGCATTTTTCTTTCAACTCAGGACGACACTCGCTGCAGTCACAAGGGCGTCCCCAAAAACACTCTTTAGGCATTGTGCTCGCTTCAACTGATCAACAAAGACTAATTGTTTAGGGATAATTATAATATAATAATATAGTAGCTTGAGAGGGTTAAAAGTGGAGGGGGTAAAAGTGGAGGGGGTAAAATTTTGAAATACTGTTGTGTTTTGTTACAGATTTTTATGATAGTTGAACTTCTATCACTTTCGACTAGCAAAATATTATTGTTCTCGGTAAGTAATATATTATAAAAGTCCAAAACTGTGTGTACATCTACTGCATACTTACCCTTGAATATTTATTGCAGGCTTTCTGAACGTATCCTATTTTCTGAACGCACCCTTAGTTCCTAAATTTTGGCGAACCGAGGTTATAAATAGAGGTGCCACAGAGCGATTCTGTCAGTCTTTACTAGTCTCTTGAAGTGTGCAGACGTGTCTGTAAGAGCTCCGCAAAATGGAAAAGTTTATCATTGTAAAAGATGCTATTCAAAAAGTGCGCCGATACAATATTACAGGTCGTACCCTGGAATTTAGGTTAAAGTCTATACCTGAGGGTGTTGAACCGGTTGGATGGGTACGGGAGGGAATTAATCAAATTGTTCAAAAGGCTACAGAGGGCCTTCAGCCCCTGGACCAGGTGGGATTTAGTTTCTGTTCCAAAGATTTTAATCGTGGTGAGGGGTGGCTTCGATTTAAACAAGCTGCAAAAATAAATTACGAAGATGTCTGGAACGTAATCAGCAACGTATATCAGTCTAACTCATCTGGTTTAAACACAGAATCATTTTGCTTGAAAGTTACTACTGTGTGTTTGCCAGCCGGTAGGGGAAGGGGGAGCAAATATAATAGTTTCGTCGAGGAGTGTGGTATGAGAAGGGGCATAGTCACCATTAAAAATACAGACAATCTATGCCTGCCTCGCGCTTTGGTTGTTGCCATTGCTAATGGCAATAAAGACAATGAGTTTAATAAAGTCAGAAAAGATACAGGCAATATTCAGACAGAAAGAACAAGGACACTGTTGGAAATCTCTCAAATTATCATTCCCACAGAAGGGGCCGGTATTCCTGAGCTACAAAAATTCCAAGATTATTTGTCCGATTATAAAATTATTGTTTACAGCTATGGATCAAAGGGAAGGGATGTAATTTTTGAAGGGGCTAACGAGAGCGGCAAAAGACTTAATTTGTTACATCATGAGGGGCATTTCAACGTTATTACCTCCCTCACAGCCGCTTTTTGCTGTAATTATTATTGCGAGGCATGTTATATACCATACGATCATATACATAAACACCGGTGCGGTGGAATGTGCCCCGGTTGTTTTCAATCACCAAAATGTGTTGATAATCAAATTAAGATTATCTGTGATAACTGTCATAGAAGTTTTAGAGGAAAAATATGTTTCGAAAACCATCTAAAGGAGGGTTCGTGGGAAAAGACTACTGTTTGTGTTGAAGTTAGGAGCTGCGAGCATTGTTTTAAAACTGTAAAGGGCAATAGGAAACACATTTGCGGAGAGGTCTTTTGTAATAATTGCAATTCACATGTGGCCGAAAATCACCTTTGTTACATTCAAAAAGATAATGGCATGCCTAAAACAAAAGATATTCTGTTTGTGTTCTATGACTTGGAAACACAACAAGAAGAGTTATTGACAGATGGATCGCTTGTTCACCGCCCCAATCTTTGTGTTTTTAAACAATGTTGTGATGAGTGCATAAACTCTGACGTTGTCATTTGTACAAAATGTTGTTTGAGATTGCAGAAACTTAAAGGCTTAGAAGTAATTGATAGATTTACCCGATATTTGCTAGATTCAAGAAAAACTTTTAAAGAATTGATTGTAATTGCACATAATGGACAGGCTTTTGATCATCAATTTATTTTAAACCATATATTGAACGAAACAAATTTAACACCAGAGCTAATAATGAGAGGGACTAAAATCCTTATGATGAAGGTTGGAAACATTAAATTTATAGATTCCCTCAATTACTTTCCAATGGCTTTATCAAAATTGCCCAAAGCATTTGGTTTGGGTGATAAATTCAAAAAGGGGTATTTTCCCCACTTGTTCAACACAAGGGCGAACGAAAATTATGTGGGTCCTCTACCGGCTGTCAAATATTACTCCCCGGACACCATGAAAGACGAGGAACGTACCAAGTTTTTACAGTGGTACGAGGAGCATAAAAATTACCAATTCAATATGCAGGTGGATCTCGTTGATTATTGTGTGTCAGATGTAGAAATTCTTGCACGTGCTTGTTTGAAATTTAGAGAGCAGCTAATGAGTACTACCAACGTTTGTCCCTTTACAGAAGCAGTTACCATTGCCTCAGCCTGTAATAAAGTTTTTAGACGAAACTTTTTAGAGCCCAACACTATTGGCATTATACCGAAAAATGGTTACAGGTGGACTGATAATCAGAGCAAAATAGCAATTGAGTGGCTACTCTGGGAAGAAAACCAGAGACAAATAAACATTTTACATGCTGCAAAGGGTAAAGAGGTTGTGTTGCATGGTTTAAAGGTAGATGGTTTTTGCCCTGACACAAACGAGATATTTGAGTTTCAGGGGTGCTATTACCACGGTTGTGTTAAATGCTACAAATTTGCTAGAAACGACCCACTTTTAGAGGAACCCACAGCAACTTTAAATTTACGTTACGAGGCAACACAGGCGAAAATTATGAAATTAAAAGAACTTGATTTTGTAGTAAAAGAAATGTGGGAGTGTGAATTTAGAAAAATGTTGGAAGATAACCCTGAGATCGGTGCTTACACTAAAATACATCCTCTAATGACTTCAACCCCTTTAAACCCTAGAGATGCCTTTTATGGTGGTCGCACAGGAAATATTTGGGAATACTATGAAGCCCAAGAGGGGGAAAAGATTAAGTATATTGATGTGTGTAGTCTCTACCCCTATATTTGTATTTATGGTAAATTTCCAATCGGTCACCCTGAGATAATTGTTGGCAGTGCGGAATGCAAGAAACTTAATTTAAATAAAACAGACGGGTTAATTAAATGTAAAATTCTTCCACCAACCAACTTGTTCCACCCTGTACTACCCCAAAAGACCAATAATAAGTTGATGTTTATGCTTTGTCGCTCATGTGGGGAAGCTATGGATCAGGCTATTGTTTGTAACCATACTATCGAAGAAAGGGCTTTAACAGGTACCTGGGTCATGGATGAAGTAATTAAAGCAATAGAGAAGGGGTACGAAATTTTAGATATTTACGAAATTTGGAAATATAAAATTCAAAAATTTAATAAAGAAACAGGGGAGACTGGCCTCTTTACAGCCATGATGAATACGTTCATAAAGATTAAACAAGAGGCCACGGGTTGGCCTAAGAAATGTAAAACCGAGGAGGAAAAGAATAAATATATTGAAGAGTTTTTTGAAAGGGAAGATGTAAAGCTCGAGTATGCTATGATTGTTGAAAATCCTGGGTTGAGATCCCTGGCAAAGCTTATTTTAAATAGTTTTTGGGGAAAATTTGGTCAACGGGAGAATCAACCAAAAACCAAAATTGTAAATGAACCATCTGAATTATTTGCAATGTTCACCAACCCCTGCATTCACATTAACGGCATACTACCCGTTAATGAAATGACCCTTATTGTCAGTTACGAACACACCGAAGAAGCCTATGATCCATTACCTACTGTTAATGTTGCTATTGCGGGTTATGTAACGGCTCAGGCTCGTCTTAAATTATATTCATACCTAGAACAACTTGGTGACAGAGTATTGTACTATGACACAGACTCTGTCATTTACGTTTCAAGAAACGACGGCGTGGATATACCTACTGGTGAGTTCATCGGTGATATGACTGACGAACTTGAAGCATATGGACCAGGAAGCTACATTACTGATTTTGTTTCTGGTGGACCCAAGAACTATGCTTACAAAATTCATACAACAAAAAGCAATCAAGAGGAAGTGGTTTGTAAAGTCAAGGGCATTTCGTTAAATTATAGTGCGTCGCAGTTGATTAATTTTAATTCTATTAAAGATATGGTCCTCCACAAATCAGAACCAATACCCATTGTCTCAAAGAACATTCGACGAACCAAGGATCATATGGTGACAACATGTGCAGAAACCAAGCTTTACAGACCCAATTCCACAAAAAGAAAATTTCTCCCCGATGGTGGCTCTGAACCTTATGGCTATAAGACACAGAAAACCATATAATGTATATAGATATTGTATTAATAAAAAATAAAGTCTACCAATATTTTGGATTTTATTCATAAGGTTTTGCTTTTGAAACTTTCGTTTTAGCCTAAAAATCGAAATGGAGTGCGCCTGGGGACTCAGTTCACGTTCTGGCACTCTGTTAAGACCTTATTTAGCTAATTTATTAACTCATTAATACACTTTTTGCATACCATAAGATTTAGGTAAATAAGGTCAACCGGAAGTCTCCAATTTTTAAACACGCCTGGGAAAAAAACAATCTTTGAAAAATATCAAGTTGTTTTTTTACTAGACGGTCCTAAGCCCGTTGGCATATTTTTTAGGTTATTTTCTAAACAATATTCTTAAGTGTGAAGGAATAATGGGTACATGATGTCCTATTATAACGGTTTTAAACATTACTTAAATAAGTATAATTATTTCTGTAGCCAAAATCTTACCTGTTTATTTTATTTTGGTGTCAGTACAAAATGGCGAATATTAAAAATATAATTAAAACATTTATAATATTTGATATTTTAGTAAAAATGTATGTTATTATAATAAAACTTGGTAGACGGGGATGTAATATACTAGTTTTTATGAATGTTGCTTATATTTTATGCTAATTTTTTTTCTTACAGCCTGCAAGATCCCGGATCCACTTTGAGGAGTATTTTAGTAATAAAATCCACTGCATAATGGTTATTTTAACCTTATACTTTGGTTTTTATTAATAAATACTCTCGTAAGTCCAAAACAAATAGTTTTTATTAACGTTTTTAGCTTGCATTTTGTGTTTTTGGCTTAATCAAATATGCATTAATGTATTGTTTAGTACTGTAACTGTTGTAAACTTTCGATTTACCCTGTATAACATAGTAGTAGCATTTCAGTTATTAAAATTGGGATTTTGTTGTCTGCTATTGTATATTTTAAATTCAATATCGATCATGATGCCCCTTTTTAAATTTCTGAATTTTCATCGTCTAATCTCACAAAATATAGCATAGAAGAGAAATATAATAGAACTTGCCCTATTCTCCATGTGTGTACCTGCATATGGTTTTTGCTTTGAAATTTCGTTTTCCATTTAAAAAACGAATGGGATGCTATTAAGGACTCAGTTCACGATCTGGCATCCTGTTAATACCTATGCAATAATGGTCCTACCAAAGATTTAGTTCCTATTATTTCTAGACGACGCTTATTTAGTTTTACGTTATTATTATATAGGTAGGGTCAACCGAACGTCCTTAACATTTTTAACTACACCAAAGTGACTTTATGGGGATGAAATATCCTCCGTTTAATGTTGTTTTGCCAGTCTCCAGTCTGGATAAAGTAGGAGAGGAAAATGTACACCTTCTATGGGGCTAAATATAGAATTCTATGAGGCCCTTGTATATATTAACAAATGTCTCTGCATAATTCTGTAATTAAAACCATATTTTCTTCGTGTTTTTTTTTGTATCGATGCTCTGTATATTATTCATTGTTAAAATTGAATAGCTGAAAAGTTTATGCTATAAATACCTCTTAATTTTTATTTTTCTAGAGCTTTTGCATATACCTATTAGTAATTATCTGTTGTAATAAAAATACTCGTTTTACCATTTTTATTTAATATTACTACATAATTACCGGGGTAAAACAATCCACTATTTTAAAGTTTATTGTACAAATTTTTATTGTTTTTCTAACCAATTATATTATTTTTCAATAATATGTTCTGAAAATGTACTGGGGATGTAATCTTGTAATTTTATTAATGTTCTACCCTGTATTTTATATGTTTTTATTCTAATCTATGACTTACCCAGCTTGGATTTTCTTCTGGAACCTCTGTTTAAGGTGCTTTTGAACTCAGATCATCGAATTATTATAGTACATTTTCAATCCTATATGATTATATGCTCTTGTTTTTGAAACCGCCTCTACTACTACAAAGAACATCTAGAGCATACCTAAAGACGTTGAAAATGCTAGTACACTTTGGAAGGTTTGTGTAATATCAATATTTAATATGTAATAACTTCATAAGTACTCATATGCACTTTCTTGAAATAATAAAAAGTACCTATAAGTAAAACTATAATAATTTACAGGATGCTCTCTAATCTACCTGGAACTGCTTGATTTCTATCCTGTTTCACATGTCCTATTTCAGCACGATGTCCCCTTGACTGCTCTGGATAGGAAACTCCATTTTGTAAGTTTTTATCACACTATTTTTAAAAAATCTATATTTTGGAAGTTATTTTTATTAATTTATTTGACCTAATTTTATGTATATATCTGAAAATAATTACTGTGTTATGCCCTTCTCATTATAATTATATCTAAATATGTGCGGTTTAAATACCGCTTCAAATAATTTTACATACTAATTGTAATATTTATTTTACGTTTTAATGATTTAATTAATAGAATCATTATGCGCTTTTATTATCACCATCATCCATCAGCTTGTCTCGTCCTCTTTATGCACTTAAAACTTTTTCCAGTTTAGCAAATACTTCATTATAATTAACCTTTTAAACATCTGCGACTATTTATATAATTTTACTTTGCGTAATAAATGCCATCCTAGAAAATAAATTGAAATGAAATTAAAAATAGTAGGTATCTATAATGTCTTTGCGGTTTTTAAATTAATAGAACATAATAGCATATTGGGGTTAGTTATATTTTTCTCCATAATTTGATATCACAATGCATATATGTGGGGGTTGAATGGGGTGACTACCCTTATTTATTTTAAGTGTTTACATGATCAAGAAGAGTTCAAAGAGGTTTTAGCTGTTTCTTAGGTATATTAAAACAATATTGTATTAGTAGAATTTATGTTATCTATATCCTCTCTTTATGCAAATTTTATTTTTCTCAATTTTATCTGTTCAAGACCTGTTCAATATACGTTTTTAGATGTTTTAGTCGTTAATTAGATGTTGATTAGTTGTTTATTGCACGTTCTTTAAACATTGCTGTAAATAAATACTACAGGTATTACCAAATTTATTTATAGTTATAGTTAATTTTATTTTCTGTTTATGTTCCCTCTACACTTTAACAAATATATTATTAATCTTACGTCCCCCATAAAAACTACTTATCATGGTGCGTCACGATGCATGACTCTCGTAGACGCTGTACTTAATAGCATCAACCAGCCGCCGAGTTTTTGTAATGAGCTCAGCTGGCGTAATGGTACGACATTAGAATTGTAATCCAGTGACCCGGGATCGAATCCACACAGGTAAAACTTTTTTTAATCATTTAATTTCAATAGGGGCCCCACTTAGAAATTATTGGGGTACCGGTTCTTAGAGGTAGGGCTTTTAGCGGAGTCCCGACTTGTAGACTTGGGGCCCCCAAATATGAATACCTAAGTAGGTGATGTTCAAGTGACATGTAATAGATGGCGTATCACATATGATGGATGACGTTTACCCAATGACAACTAGTGCCAATGATACTATAGCCCCAAGTAGCTAACGCCCCAAGTAGCTAACGCCCCAAGTAGCTACGGCCCAAGTAGCTAACGCCTAAGTAGATAATGCCTAAATAGCTATCGCCCAAGAGTATGAAGTTTGACAGATGACGTATGACAGGCGCATGCGCAGAGGTTGGCGCCATAGTCTATGACGTCACTGTCTGGCTCAAGTAAGGCCATGACTACTGCAGTCTCTTCTTTTTTTATATTGGAAAGCAAATTTAGTTCTCTTATTAGCCTATAGTTTTTGTGAAATATTTGAATTGATCTTGCTATTTTTTCACTCATATTGCAGAACAAAAATTATTGGTTTTTTATTTTATTTTGAGGTGTATGGGTATTATTAGAAATTAAGGTATTTTAATCATATATTATACATATTGGATTTAGATTTATGACCAGCTAAGCTACGTCAATTAAAAGGTAAGAAAAAAGAGATGTTAACTTAAATTGTTTAATTTAAAGGCTCTTTTTTTTTCTTTTTAGACATATAAAAAAGGGGAAGCCACAGCTAAGCTACGCTATTAAAAGGTAAGAGAAAAAGATGTGAACTTAAATTGTTTAATTTAACTCACTTTTTTTTCTTTTTAGACATAAAAGAAACAGAGAGAGAGAGAACAACGCAGCAGAGCAGTACTCCATATTTTAATATTAATATTATTACACAATAAAAAAAACAAAATCATGGCTTCACCACATCATATCGAAAGAACCTTCCACAGAAGGTATATTAGAAAAATTATTAAATGTACCATTTGTCCCTATCAAGAAAATGGTAAGGTTCGCGTTCTATTTTTAGAACGCGAACAGGATTTAGAAGCTACTACTATTCAACAAAATCGAAATCATCCATCATCACAACTATTCAATCCTAAGTGCCCCATTTGTTTGGCACCCACTCTGATATGTCAAATGTTTTTAAGAAACGAAGAGTGGGTGAATACCAATAAGGATGTTATTTTAATCCAAGCTATTCCACCTCCACCACCTCTCTTTTCGATGTTGGATGATTTATGTCCCCCACCACATCACACCTCAGCTGCTAGGCAACGGCAACCACCACAAGCCCATTCAGCAAATCGATTACCCCCACAACCTATATGGCCCCCTCATCACATTCCAGCTGCTATGCAACGGCAACAAACACCACAAGAAGCCCACCATTCATCATCATCATCAAGAATACCACCCCAACAACAAAATCAACAACAAGAACAACAACACAACTCTATTAATGCAAGCCCTTTTAGACGCAGCAGCAGCAGCAGCAGAAGAAGCTCCACAAGACCTAACAACTGGGATGCGAAGAAGCACAGGGCCAATCCCATCACCCCCACTACTTATACCCCATTCACCAATCGAATCACCACCTCAATCACCCCAACAGCAACAGTTGTATGTATCAACTTTTACACCCACTCGGGCGGCAGCAGCAGCAGCAACGACAAGAAACAGTAGCAGCACTAGTATTAGTACTAAACAAATAACAGACAATCTCTAAATGTAATATTTTTATTGTGTAACAAATATAATATATGTTTTACAAAAAAATACAAAATTAAATATGATAAGAGGTATACAAATAGTTTTATTTCCCTTTGTTAAGATTACTATTACTTTGATACCAATGTCTTAGTAAATATACATTTTCTTTAGCACAACCTAAATTATTAAATTTATGTTTATTACAAAAATAATTTTTACAATTATCTAACCTTAAAGTTTGTAAATTTTTACGTCCTAAATCAAATAAATCAATTATTTCATTTGAAATTAAATTATTTAACCATTTCTTTTTCTCAATGCCCTTAACGAATATTTTTTGGTCTTTAACAATATTTTTTATAAAAAGGGTAATATTTTCATAAGGTAAATATTTAATAGTATCAAAATCATCCCAGTAAAGTCCATGCAAATTGTTAGTGATCCATTCCATATGTTTTGTAACAGTAAAATTTAAAAAATTTAGTGGTTGTATTAGATTAATGTGTCGATGAAATACACACCCACTTTTTATATTTACAATGGCAATCTCCTTACAAATGAACTTGCCCTCTTTATATTGAAAGCCTTGGAAATCTAAGATATACATTTAAAAAAAAATTAAAATACCTTTACAGTACTTGTAAGTGGGTTATAGTTAACTAAACGATCATGTAATATAAGACAATAGGCTACAGTATTTGCAGGTACAGATTTACTCGTTTTAAATTCTATACGTATATCGACAGCACCCCCTTTCAAGACGTCCTCTCCTTGTCGTGAACAGTCAACAACTGTAAGTGGTGCTATCGATTTAAAATTTATAGGACTGAGACAAGGGTCACTGTATTGCCTATGATAATAGGAATTTTGAAAGTTAACATACATGTGATAAAGTATTGCACATTTATTATTATCAAAGTCTAAATTTAAATTGTCATATGGAAATAGTTCAGAATTTAAATAGACTTTTAAATTTGTTAAATTACAATGATGAAACTGACTCATATTTTTGTTTAAATTGATTTTAATATCTGTTTGAAGACCAAAAAATAGATAGCGTGGGCGTTCTAATAAATTGCTAGATTTGACAGCCCATGTATGGTTTTTTGTCTGTTGTAGCTGAGGTAACTCATGAAGTTCCCAACTCCTAAAGGCAATATTCAATTCCCTATTACTTTCAAATTGTTTAAGTAGTTTCAATCTTTGGTAATCTGCCACTGTTATATGAGGCATTTTCCACAATACCTTACTAAGGTGTACTTTATAAGTTTCATTTTTGTTTTCATCCTGTACAATGGCATTTAGGTCGGTATTGCTTCGTATTAATATTAGCTCTTGTCGGGTATTCATAATAATTTTATGAAAATCTTCTGCAAATCCCATCAATGTTTTCAAGGGTATACAAACATTGAAATTACCCTTATCATCCAATACCTCGGGTGTGGCTCCTATTTCCCATCCTGCATTACGTAGTCCTTTAAGTTCAGATTCCACAAAAGATGCATAACCTTTCATTGTAGATGTAATGCCTGGATTTCTAACTCGATCAATGACCAAACCTCCAAGTTCATATCGGATTTCGTCAAATAGAAAGGTAATGCCATTATTTACAAAATGAACATTTTTACTAAACGCATTATCACTCTTCAATAACTTCCCCTCGATATATAAAAAACTTTGACTTGGTAGGGTGTAAAGATCCTGTGTTTGTATAGGTATTCTTATTTCATCATTATTATTTAAAGTTGAAGATGAATGGGGTTCGGTTGGTGTGTATGATACCGATAGCTAACAATTGAGTCACCATGTTGGATACTTTCCATAACTCTTAAAATATTTGAACTAGTCATGTTTTTTCTGTGTATATTTACACTTACACTTAATTAATATTAAGAGTGTTCTTATCTTAATTCTTATTTGTATTTTAAATTTATACCAAAAATATTTTAATAACTTGCTAATTTTTTTGTTTTTAATTATTCTTTTTAAGCTTAAAGCCTAGTACTTTTAGTATTTTTTTATTTTTAGGTGTTAGTTCTCTTCGTTGTCTGTATCTAGTTGAACTAAAACCTTTTTGCTTAATTGCAGATCTTTTATACTCTTTCTTCCGCTGTTGTTGTTGTAAATAATAAGGATACTGTTTATCGTTAGGTAAACCGAATGAATCGTAATTATATAAAAAAAACATAATTTTTAAATATAGTCCTCTCTCTCTTTTTTTGGTTAGGAAACTTTCTTTAAATGTAATCCGATCGTTACGCGCTCCTTTCTAAAATTGACCAAATTTCCATCCTGATCTGTTATTTTAAGCACTATTTGGTCGATATATCGAGTATTTATTGGTAAATAAATAACATTTGCAGGTTTTTCAATGATTTTAATACCAGTTTGACTAGTAGGATAGAACATGTGCAGAACATGAACTGGTACACCATTATTATAAGAATTAGTAACTAAATTACATTCTAATCAGATTGCGTTAACTTTTATAATATCTATGGGGTCCTGTGATATATACAATTTGTTTGCCTTAAGCTTTTGATGCTCAAATCCCAATAATCCCGCTATTGAATTCGGTTTAGTTAGGTCAATGTCACAATTACACTTTATTTCACTTTTTAATGTATTTTCGTTAATTTTTAAAACTAGAGTAATCTTATTCTCTTCACGCCGGATTGGTGGAGGAATGTCTTGTTGTGATTTTAATATAAGATTTTGTTGTTTTACCCTAAAAGTTTCCTGTTGTGGTATTTGAATATTTTGTAAATTTTCATGCTTCAATTGATTTTGTAAATACTTTTCTATATCTGCAAGTTCATAAGACCCTTCAGGTATATATATATCTACATTTTTTTTATTAACTATAATAGAAAATAAATTATTTTTTTTATCAATATTCGGAATTGAATTATAACTTTCAAAATTTATCACTCCCATAACCCATTCTTCTTTCTCATCCAATATAACTGGAGGATATAAGGTGGATGACAATTGCGATGTATTTCCTGATAATATAAATGTATATGACATATTTTTTTGATTTGTTTTATTTCTTTTACGCTGCGTGTTTCTAGTTTCTAATACGGGTAATTACAAATAACTAATTCAATTTTATTAAATGCAATATATTTATATTTTGTGTTACAAAGTTAAATAACAAATCTTATAATTAAACAGGGTTAAATAAAAATCTTAAACACAAATGACCACAATTAATTGAATTGTATGTTTGTTGAGCCGTATGATTATACAATATCTCACAAGGACCATTCGAGTAAAAATATTTTTGAGTTTCTAATGGTGGTGCTAAATTCCCAAAACTATCAAAATAATAAATAATTTTATTTATCTTTTTATAAGCAGTCCAATGAGTTCCAGGCCCGCTATCATTATCCAAATTAATTACATCCGATTCAAACTTATGAATTTTTAACGGTAGACGATACTTCATGTAAACACCACGAAAATGTGGTATTTTTAATATTTGTACAGCAAACATTTCCATTTCAATATTGGTCAATGCATGTTTAGGTAATCTTAGGGGAAATTGAAGTTTTTTTTTAAATTGAGAATTATTTAAATATAACCCCAAACCGGTTTTGTGAGGCTTTAAGTAAAGTCCATTCCCCATTTTAATTTCCTCCATTTTTCTGTTGTGGCGGCGAGTTTCGTCCAGCTGCTTACTGGCAGCTCGTGCATCATTAACAGCTTTAGCTATCCCAGCTGCCCCTCCACTTAATGCCCCTAGTGCACTTAAACCTGCAAAAATTGGTATAAGAGGTAATATACCACCAGTTTTTGGAATTTTAATAACCCTTGAAGGAACTTGAATTGGTCCTTTTTCATTTTTTACAGTAATTAAAGCAATTTTTAAAATATTGTCAATATTTTTAGGTTTTTGTTTGAAAATATTTTGTTTAATTTTTTTCGTAAATGATTGAAATTTCATTACATTTTTACTTCCAGTAGTTTTTCTACGTTTTGTTTTCCTTTTCCTGGTATTTTTACGAATTTGTTGTCTACTACTATTACGTGCTATACCAACAGAAGAATTACCAGTACGATGACGACGACGACGACGATGACGACGATGACGACGACGATTACGCCCTTTATTTTGTCCATTCTTTGTTTTTGTCATATTTTCTCTATCTCTAGTTACAAGTGTTCATTAGTAACGTTTCTTAACTACTAAATAAAATTTATATACAATCACATCTTTTATATTATTAATTAATTTCTTGTGGTAACTACATCATTCATTAAATTATCTTCAGAGTCACTTTCACTAAATTCTCCATTAAAAGCAGTTAAATTTGTTTCCATTTTATTTCTTTTAGGTGTCATTTCGTTTTGTTTTTGTTGTTGATGATGATAATGACTCCCCTTACCACTATGATAGTTTAATTTACATTTAGATTTTTTTATATCATTATTTTGTGCGAGTTCCATCTCTAATAGTTTTTTCATATTTTTCGAAGCACTATCTTTCAATTCACGTTTTTTTCCTTTTGTTGTCGTTTCTGCTGACGACCACCCCCACCACCACTAAAAGCTTTACGTTTTTTGTGTTTTGTACTGTTTTGTTCTTTTATGATATTATTTTGCACCACTAACGGTTTACGTTTATTTTTTGTTAATTGCTGTTCACTAGTTATATTTTCTACTATGGATCTCATTTTTTCCAAGTAGTTTTGCATCATTTTTATACTCTTCTTCATTTTCTTCAGACTATGTTGAATAACTTTGGGAGACTGTTTAATTTTAAATTTATTTTTCCATTTATAAGGTAATTTATCATCCCTACTACCCATTCCAAATTTTATTTTAGTATGCATAGCACCAGATACATCCAATGCTGCCAATTTTTCCTTCCATGAAACATTCGGTGCAGTAATTCTACCTAATGCTTTTCGCAGTAACACTTGATCAGCCAAATGTCTATCGCTTAAGTCTTTTTTCTCTGAATAGGCTATGTCATGCTCTTTGCACGCTTCATCTAGCTGATTTATTCCTACATCACCTCTTTCTAATCGTTTTTGTAATTTTGTCCCAGGCCCACAAAATCTGTACCCCCCAGGTAAATGGAGTTCCATTGGAAGGGCGTTTATAAGGGAGTTCAACACACCCTTGCCTACTTTTACAGTGTTATGCAGGGGTGGTGTTTGTGTTTCTCTTACTGTATAAGTAGGGAACTTATAGGGTTTAGAGGCCAAGGATATATCCAAGCCTACATACCCCCCTTCCACTCACCTATGAATATCCCCCCCACTCTCACCCCCACCATATCCCCCCACTCTCACCCCCACCATATCCCCCCACTCTCACCCCACCATATCCCTCCAACCATACACACCATATATCCAAACAATGGATACATGGTTACATACATCCCCCCACTCCCATCCCCCGTAGCAAACACCTTTGAATATACATTCCTCCTACCACCCCTATTTAATACATATTTAAATTTGAAAAAATTAAATGGAAGCACCAGTCGATCTAAGTTGGGAAACAGAATCTTTAAGTTATAATCCAACAGAATACGTTTTAAAAAATTTAATTATTAGAACACCCCAACCAAAATTGTCTAAAAAAGCAAAAAGAAAATTTAGACAAGAAGATAGGGAGAGATTTCGAAAAATACAAGAAAACCAGGATGTCGTGTGCATCGACCAATGTGATGATGTCACATTTAAGTAATAAGAAACAATTACAAGAATTTACCAAAGAAGAATTGAAAATGTTTCCTTTAGATTACATTATTAAATACGCCGATTCATTCGAGATTCTGGAATCCTGGAGCACATCATATAAACAGAATTTCCAATTGCAGATAATGCTTCCCTGCTTTATTCATTATAACACACCATATCAATCCACCCATTTTGATGGATTGCCGCCAAATCAGAAGTCATGTCATAGGTGCAACGATATGTCAACTCTGGTGTATTACAAAATAAATATTTTTTCAATTACCAATGTGTTTTATTTTAATATCAAAGATCAGAATAATAAAATTGGGTTTTAGCTACATCCTGTTCATTAACATATTAAGTAGCTATTATAGAAAAAGTTACATCATGTTTTAGAAACCAATCAAAAAAATATTCTGGGTTCAAAAATATTAAGATGACGACCAGAATTCAAGTTCAACATATTGATGGGTTTTACAAAAAACTAGACAAATTAATATTCTAAAAAAAAAATCCGGAGTCAATGCCAGTTCAAAAATATTAAGATTCCATGAGGTCATTAACAGTTCGCCATGTCGTTGGTTTTTACAAAAAAAAAACTTGACAAATTAATATTCTAAAAAAATCCAGAGTCAATGTCAGGTCAAAAAATATTAAGAATATTTAATTAGTGGTTTTTATCAAAAGTTACATCATTTTAGAAACCAGTTAAAAAAATCCTGGGTTCAATAAAATTTTGAAACCAAAGTCAATGTTAGGTCAAAAAATATTAAGAATATTTAATTAGCGATTTTCACCAAAAAAAATTAAATCATACAATCATATTCCGGATTCAATAAAGTTCATATAAATAAATTAGGTAGATTTTTTATCTAACGTTACGGCATATTTATTATTGTAAAAAAACACTTAATAAGAGTAATTACATTTTTTGTATTACCTAGAATTAGATTATGCAATCTGGAATGCCAGGAGATGGCGGCGTTCCCGAAGTCGATGATGTCTTTCATGATGTGTTCCAATTATACTATAAAAACAATAAAAAAAATTGGACACATACTTAATAAAAAAAGATCCAAAACATGCAATTAATCCTTTATAGAATAATTGAACTCTCTACCACCATGTATTTCAATAAAAAAAATGATGCAACCAATCCACTCTGTACATTTTTGTAGGCGATAAAAAATAATTGAACATTATATTATGTACCTAATAAGAAATAATTACATCCTTTATTTTAATAAAAAATGAACCAATCAATCAATTTTTGTCTGTACATTTTTTATTCTAATAGAAACAATCAGCTGTAAAAATAATTGTACATTTTTTATATGTAATATTGAAGAATTAATCAGAAAAAAAATAATTACACTCATTTATTTTAATAAAAAAATAACCCTGTACCTTCTTGTAGCTGATAAAAAAATAATTAAACAGTGTGAATGAATAAAAAAAATGACGCAAAGAATCAACCCTTTATAAAAAATAATTGTGCATTTTTATGTACAATATTGAAGAATTAATCAGAAAAAATTACTCACATTTAAATATAAAATTCACTATTCACAATTATTACGCGACCGCTTTCAATCAATGTTAGCGAGATATTATCCGAAAAACACATTCTCCGACATGGATTTTTTTTTCGATAAAGGTTACATACCACTTTCTCGCATACATTAGACGATAAATTGAATTTACTAGACAATTATGGAACATTTATACACACCATACATACATGATTTTAATACAAACCCTTTATAGAAAAAATTAATCACTCTATATACACATACATACATACATACATAATTAAAAAATAATTAAAAATACATACCATTTTCTTCTTGAAATCACAGTTCACTAATAACGCACCTCTCGCCGAAATGCCAGCCAACTCGATATTAAAACGCTAGAGAAATCATGATATTTTTAAGGTCAAAGCATATGTATTCACGTATTACATATATACCCGGTGATTCTTAAATGTACTTGTAAATAATAATTCCTGGGTTTTGCAGTGGAAAAACGATATTGCATATATTGATCTATGATATAAATATGCATATTTTGTGCTAATTAAGAACTGCGATTTACTTCCTGTTTGACAAGAAACGAACCAAACTTTTGATTTTTAAATGGAAAGCTATACATATTTTTAAATATTTGGTTGCAGTTTAACATTCTATGTATATTTCACAAGAAAAAATTATTATACAGGGTGTTTCAAAAAATAAGTCTAGTTTTTCGACTTTATAGTAGAAGCATGAAATTTGGTATACGTCTAAACATAGTAAATATACATATTTTGTGCTAATTAAGAACTTCGATTTACTTCCTGTTTGACCGGAAACGAACCAAACTTTTGATTTTTAAATGGAAAGCTATACATATTTTTAAATATTTGGTTGCAGATTAACATTCTATGTATATTTCACAAGAAAAAATTATTATACAGGGTGTTTCAAAAATAAGTCTAGTTTTTCGACTTTATAGTAGAAGCATGAAATTTGGTATAAGTCTAAACATAGTAAATATACATATTTTGAGCTAATTAAGAACTACGATTTACTTCCTGTTTGACCGGAAACGAACCAAATTTTTTATTTTTATATGGAACACCCTGTATATTTTGGTTTAATTTTATAATAAATTAGTAGTTCTTTACTAAAACTTTCTATTTTATACCTAAGTCAGAGTGTTTTCACAAAAAAATCAAATTTATTCCGAAAATACAATTTTTTTGAATTGCTGATAGTTTATTGATGTTAACAATGATTTTTACAACCCCTATATTTATGAAAATAACTACCCTAAGACTATACAGCAAGAAAAATAATTTTTTGGTGGCGGATTACACCTTAAGAAACATTTAGGTAATAAATCAAACAACTAAACGACCAAACTGGTTAATGTCATTTTGTTTAGTATAAAGACCTGTTGGTTTGCGAAGATATTCATTCACTTTTGATCTTAACAAAGTATCCTGTCAAGTAAAATTTTTTTAAAAAAATGTATCGCAAACCATCGATTCGAGTAATAGCTGATCTCGCCGGAAGAGTTAATATTTTGCATGATGTATTGATTGCCCCAGCAAGGGTTGAAGTTAATAATGGTTTGTTATTTGACAATGGAATCCAAGCAGCAGCCCCTGCTAACCAGATCCAACCTATGGATCATAACCTGAACCGAAACTTAGCACAAGCTGGAGATCAACTTCTAGACCAACCTGTGGAACAAGCTGGAGATCAATACATCCAACAACTTCTAGAACAGAACCTAAACCAACACCCTGAAGCTGGAGATCAATACCCAAACATTGATCAACTTCTAGACCGACCTGTGGAACAAGCTGGAGATCAATACTTCCAACAACTTCTAGATGAGAACCTAAACCAACACCCTGAAGCTGGAGATCAATACCCAAACATTGATCAACTTCTAGACCAACCTGTGGAACAAGCTGGAGATCAATACATCCAACAACTTCTAGAACAGAACCTAAACCAACACCCTGAAGCTGGAGATCAATACCCAAACATTGATCAACTTCTAGACCGACCTGTGGAACAAGCTGGAGATCAATACCACCAACAACTTCTAGACCAGAACTACAACCAGGAACAACCTCAAGAGCAACCTCAGGTGCAACCTCAAGAGCAACCTCAAGAGCAACCTTAGAACCAAGCCCTTCATGAGGAGTTAATACTCAATGATGTTGAGATGCTGGATGGGCATCAACAACAAGAATTGGAAGAGAATGCAATAATAGTGTCTGACCGTGACATTGCATTAGATGAAATTATGGTAACACGTGGCAGAGTTGAGGAAAGACTCGAATATTTCTTGGGAATGGTCTCTGACTGCAACGATCTCCTCGATGTTTTAAGTCGAAGATAGCGATCGGTTAGAGATCAATACCAAGCGATGTTAGATGAGCGACGTCTTCGTCACGTTTTACCCTAATTCCATCTAATGTAATGTAAAATGTAATATATATATAGTTTTTAAAAAATAAACCATTTTTATACATTCTATTACTTTTATTTAGTTACTATCCCTACCCAAAAAATGTAATGGAAAGATATTAAAAAAATAAATAATTTTATACATTCCAACAATTTTATGTAACTAGTAGTGTGGATATACGTGTTCTGCACCATCAAAATCTAGTAGAGTGAGCATCATCATTCAATACAACATCCCCCCACCCAAATCAAATATTATTTAAAAGTTGACAGATATCAATTTTCATCATTGTTAGTAATAGAAGCAGAAGTATTATTTCAAGCCATAAAAGAAATAGAGAGTCGGTTTATTCTAGAAATTAATTCAAATGTCGAGTATGCGATGAACAGTAGTCCAACTTGGAGCCACTTTTATCTTGATCTGATATATTATTTCGAAGAAGGTGTCAAATTGTGTGAAAATTATTATGAAAATAAAGATATTCTAAAATTAATAAATGGATTCAAAGAAAATTGTTTTACGCGGGAGCTGATATCATTAAAAAAATATATATCAGAGGAACAGACAGAAGCTATGAAAATAATCGTTGAATATGAATCTAACGGATAGTAATTAAGTGATAAGTGATAAGTGAATAGGATGGAAAACATAAAGAAAAAAGGGACTTTTAATGAAAAAAAGAACAATATTCTTCAGTTATTTGTTTGGAGTTATGCGTATAGGAAAGCAAGAGAGAGTGATTACGAGCAGCATATGTTGGATAGATATCGTTTCCAAAATAGACTGAAATATGCAGAAAATAATTTAAGTTATGTGTTGGAGCAAGACCATAGAAATAAAATATACGATGTACGTTTTATGTTATTTTTATTTTTTAAATAAATACAATAATTAAAGTAAATCGCTTTTTAAAATCCAACCATTATGTGTATTATCAAGGCCAAGATATTTGACGAAAAGTTGATTACCCTTTTTTCTTAACACTTTCTCAACAAGATATACGTCTGGATATTTGACCTTCTGCAATTCTTCTCCATAAAAAGACCCTAGTATATCTTCATTTCTCTCATCTTTTAACAAATAAGTTTTTGGATTGGTTAGTTTAATTTCCATAATTTTAAAAATTTCATTAGACCAATTAGGCGTATATCCTTTCTGGAAAGCTTCTCTAAATTTGCTGATTCTGACGAAATCTCCTTTCTTAAATTTTGATTTTGATGGATCAATGGTTTTTATTTTAGTGTAAGTTGAGTTTAGAACAGCTTTTTCATTTTATTAAGATCGTTCAAGATAGAGAACATGAAATCTTTCTGGCTGAAGATTCCCTAATTCAACTATTCAACTTGATGAATTTAATAAAATATCGTTTGGATATATTAAAATCACAAGCATTTTCAAATTATTATAATGTTCTGATTGGTGGAATTTCAACTAAAAATGAAGATTTAATAAAAAATGTCTATGATATTATTTCACCTATATTAAATAGTTCAAATGTGTGTTGTGTATTAGAGTTAATAAATTTTTATCCTGATTGTATAATAGAGGATGTAGAAACTTATGCTTGCAATGAATTTGTAAAACGTTGTATTGAGTAATAAATTTTGTAAAATATAATTTTCTATTTTATTTCCCCCCACCTCTTTAAATTTGATACCTAATACCTTAATTTCACTTAAATTTATTTATTTATATCCAAGATGTGGTTAGCATATGTACGCGAAAGACCCGCATACAACCTAACAACCGCTGTGGAAAATTTGGCTTCACATTTTGATAATTTAGAATTTGATGCTGAGCATGAAGCAGAGTATGGGTTTGATAGATTCTATACATATGATGAATGTATGGAAATCGCTAGAAATTACCAAAAGGGTTCTATAGCATGCCGTATATACTTACATACCTCTGATCTAAGAAGTTTTCTACAAACAATAAAGGAACTGGATTTTGAGAAATATTTGAGTGAAGTTAAGACATTTGTTTCGCCACAAATAATCTGTGAAGTGTTTGAAACTTAGTTTATAAATATTTCTTAATAAAAACAATATATTTTATTTTATGTGTTTTATTCAACCATAATTGTATCATTATATAATGTATATACATTAGTGAGCGCACAAATACATGAAGACTTGTAATGGTAAAAGCAAGTTGGTTTATCAGCTATTAGAGCGGGATGTTCGTTTAGTTCAATCACCGGACTTAGGGAGTATTTTCTTATATATTCGGCTTTTTCTCTTCCTTTCACATAGATATGATCCATATTTTCTGTTAAACCTTTTATAATTTCAGAAAATTTGTGAATCGGTGTATATCCTACATGCCATGGAATACAATGATGATTTTTCATTAACCAATCAGCTTGTTTATATAATTCAGGTGAAAGATACTTGATATTAAATGGAGATTTAAAGATGTAGTGACATATTTTGGTTCCATCAAAGGCAGCAAGCTCTTTTGCGAAAAATTTGCAGTGGAAAAACGATATTGCATATATTGATCTATGATATAAATATGCATATTTTGTGCTAATTAAGAACTGCGATTTACTTCCTGTTTGACAAGAAACGAACCAAACTTTTGATTTTTAAATGGAAAGCTATACATATTTTTAAATATTTGGTTGCAGTTTAACATTCTATGTATATTTCACAAGAAAAAATTATTATACAGGGTGTTTCAAAAAATAAGTCTAGTTTTTCGACTTTATAGTAGAAGCATGAAATTTGGTATACGTCTAAACATAGTAAATATACATATTTTGTGCTAATTAAGAACTTCGATTTACTTCCTGTTTGACCGGAAACGAACCAAACTTTTGATTTTTAAATGGAAAGCTATTCATATTTTTAAATATTTGGTTGCAGATTAACATTCTATGTATATTTCACAAGAAAAAATTATTATACAGGGTGTTTCAAAAATAAGTCTAGTTTTTCGACTTTATAGTAGAAGCATGAAATTTGGTATAAGTCTAAACATAGTAAATATACATATTTTGAGCTAATTAAAAACTACGATTTACTTCCTGTTTGACCGGAAACGAACAAAATTTTTTATTTTTATATGGAACACCCTGTATATTTTGGTTTAATTTTATAATAAATTAGTAGTTTTTTACTAAAACTTTCTATTTTATACTTCTAAGTCAGAGTGTTTTCACAAAAAAATCAAATCTATTCCGAAAATACAATTTTTTTGAATTGCTGATAGTTTATTGATGTTAACAATGATTTTTACAACCCCTATATTTATGAAAATAACTACCCTAAGACTATACAGCAAGAAAAATAATTTTTTGGTGGCGGATTACACCTTAAGAAACATTTAGGTAATAAATCAAACAACTAAACGACCAAACTGGTTAATGTCATTTTGTTTAGTATAAAGACCTGTTGGTTTGCGAAGATATTCATTCACTTTTGATCTTAACAAAGTATCCTGTCAAGTAAAAATTTTTTTTAAAAATGTATCGCAAACCATCGATTCGAGTAATGGCTGATCTCGCCGGAAGAGTTAATATTTTGCATGATGTATTGATTGCCCCAGCAAGGGTTGAAGTTAATAATGGTTTGTTATTTGACAATGGAATCCAAGCAGCAGCCCCTGCTAACCAGATCCAACCTATGGATCATAACCTGAACCGAAACTTAGCACAAGCTGGAGATCAACTTCTAGACCAACCTGTGGAACAAGCTGGAGATCAACTTCTAGACCAACCTGTGGAACAAGCTGGAGATCAATACATCCAACAACTTCTAGAACAGAACCTAAACCAACACCCTGAAGCTGGAGATCAATACCCAAACATTGATCAACTTCTAGACCGACCTGTGGAACAAGCTGGAGATCAATACTTCCAACAACTTCTAGATGAGAACCTAAACCAACACCCTGAAGCTGGAGATCAATACCCAAACATTGATCAACTTCTAGACCAACCTGTGGAACAAGCTGGAGATCAATACATCCAACAACTTCTAGAACAGAACCTAAACCAACACCCTGAAGCTGGAGATCAATACCCAAACATTGATCAACTTCTAGATCGACCTGTGGAACAAGCTGGAGATCAATACCACCAACAACTTCTAGACCAGAACTACAACCAGGAACAACCTCAAGAGCAACCTCAGGTGCAACCTCAAGAGCAACCTCAAGAGCAACCTTAGAACCAAGCCCTTCATGAGGAGTTAATACTCAATGATGTTGAGATGCTGGATGGGCATCAACAACAAGAATTGGAAGAGAATGCAATAATAGTGTCTGACCGTGACATTGCATTAGATGAAATTATGGTAACACGTGGCAGAGTTGAGGAAAGACTCGAATATTTCTTGGGAATGGTCTCTGACTGCAACGATCTCCTCGATGTTTTAAGTCGAAGATAGCGATCGGTTAGAGATCAATACCAAGCGATGTTAGATGAGCGACGTCTTCGTCACGTTTTACCCTAATTCCATCTAATGTAATGTAAAATGTAATATATATATAGTTTTTAAAAAATAAACCATTTTTATACATTCTATTACTTTTATTTAGTTACTATCCCTACCCAAAAAATGTAATGGAAAGATATTAAAAAAATAAAGAATTTTATACATTCCAACAATTTTATGTAACTAGTAGTGTGGATATACGTGTTCTGCACCATCAAAATCTAGTAGAGTGAGTATCATCATTCAATACAACATCCCCCCACCCAAATCAAATATTATTTAAAAGTTGACAGATATCAATTTTCATCATTGTTAGTAATAGAAGCAGAAGTATTATTTCAAGCCATAAAAGAAATAGAGAGTCGGTTTATTCTAGAAATTAATTCAAATGTCGAGTATGCGATGAACAGTAGTCCAACTTGGAGCCACTTTTATCTTGATCTGATATATTATTTCGAAGAAGGTGTCAAATTGTGTGAAAATTATTATGAAAATAAAGATATTCTAAAATTAATAAATGGATTCAAAGAAAATTGTTTTACGCGGGAGCTGATATCATTAAAAAAATATATATCAGAGGAACAGACAGAAGCTATGAAAATAATCGTTGAATATGAATCTAACGGATAGTAATTAAGTGATAAGTGAATAGGATGGAAAACATAAAGAAAAAAGGGACTTTTAATGAAAAAAAGAACAATATTCTTCAGTTATTTGTTTGGAGTTATGCGTATAGGAAAGCAAGAGAGAGTGATTACGAGCAGCATATGTTGGATAGATATCGTTTCCAAAATAGACTGAAATATGCAGAAAATAATTTAAGTTATGTGTTGGAGCAAGACCATAGAAATAAAATATACGATGTACGTTTTATGTTATTTTTATTTTTTAAATAAATACAATAATTAAAGTAAATCGCTTTTTAAAATCCAACCATTATGTGTATTATCAAGGCCAAGATATTTGACGAAAAGTTGTTTACCCTTTTTTCTTAACACTTTCTCAACAAGATATACGTCTGGATATTTGACCTTCTGCAATTCTTCTCCATAAAAAGACCCTAGTATATCTTCATTTCTCTCATCTTTTAACAAATAAGTTTTTGGATTGGTTAGTTTAATTTCCATAATTTTAAAAATTTCATTAGACCAATTAGGCGTATATCCTTTCTGGAAAGCTTCTCTAAATTTGCTGATTCTGACGAAATCTCCTTTCTTAAATTTTGATTTTGATGGATCAATGGTTTTTATTTTAGTGTAAGTTGAGTTTAGAACAGCTTTTTCATTTTATTAAGATCGTTCAAGATAGAGAACATGAAATCTTTCTGGCTGAAGATTCCCTAATTCAACTATTCAACTTGATGAATTTAATAAAATATCGTTTGGATATATTAAAATCACAAGCATTTTCAAATTATTATAATGTTCTGATTGGTGGAATTTCAACTAAAAATGGAGATTTAATAAAAAATGTCTATGATATTATTTCACCTATATTAAATAGTTCAAATGTGTGTTGTGTATTAGAGTTAATAAATTTTTATCCTGATTGTATAATAGAGGATGTAGAAACTTATGCTTGCAATGAATTTGTAAAACGTTGTATTGAGTAATAAATTTTGTAAAATATAATTTTCTATTTTATTTCCCCCCACCTCTTTAAATTTGATACCTAATACCTTAATTTCACTTAAATTTATTTATTTATATCCAAGATGTGGTTAGCATATGTACGCGAAAGACCCGCATACAACCTAACAACCGCTGTGGAAAATTTGGCTTCACATTTTGATAATTTAGAATTTGATGCTGAGCATGAAGCAGAGTATGGGTTTGATAGATTCTATACATATGATGAATGTATGGAAATCGCTAGAAATTACCAAAAGGGTTCTATAGCATGCAGTATATACTTACATACCTCTGATCTAAGAAGTTTTCTACAAACAATAAAGGAACTGGATTTTGAGAAATATTTGAGTGAAGTTAAGACATTTGTTTCACCACAAATAATCTGTGAAGTGTTTGAAACTTAGTTTATAAATATTTCTTAATAAAAACAATATATTTTATTTTATGTGTTTTATTCAACCATAATTGTATCATTATATAATGTATATACATTAGTGAGCGCACAAATACATAAAGACTTGTAATGGTAAAAGCAAGTTGGTTTATCAGCTATTAGAGCGGGATGTTCGTTTAGTTCAATCACCGGACTTAGGGAGTATTTTCTTATATATTCGGCTTTTTCTCTTCCTTTCACATAGATATGATCCATATTTTCTGTTAAACCTTTTATAATTTCAGAAAATTTGTGAATCGGTGTATATCCTACATGCCATGGAATACAATGATGATTTTTCATTAACCAATCAGCTTGTTTATATAATTCAGGTGAAAAATACTTGATATTAAATGGAGATTTAAAGATGTAGTGACATATTTTGGTTCCATCAAAGGCAGCAAGCTCTTTTGCGAAAAATTGTCTGGATTCTATATTAAATCCCTGGATGTCAATAATTAGGAATTTCATATTTTCATTAGTGAAAATTTTTTAATCATGGATTTCTGGTCAGAGTAATTTTGTATTTGATGTTTTAATTTCTTCAATTCTTTTAGAAAGTAATGTATACGAAGTTGTAGTTCATCCATACTAATAGATCTGATACATAAACAAATAACTTATATGTGAATTATTAAACATGCGCATTATAGTTGTCTAACATTTTTAGTTAACGGGTTGTAGCTAAAAATTTTGTCATGCATAATAAGACAATAGGCGGAAATTTTGTCAGTAAGATTCTCATGTAGTTTAAATTCAATTCTCATTACAATGGGGCCTGTTTCGATTGTTTCTTTTTGATGTGAGCAATCAATGTAAACTATAGGAGCATAGTTGTTGAATTCTTTTGGAGAAAATATTGGTTCGGGTGTTAGACCATAATATGACTTTTGAAATTGAGAAAACATTTCATATAATGATGCAAATTTATTTTTATCAAAGTCTAAATATAGATCGTTATAGGGACATCTCTCAGAATTTAAAAAAACTTTGATGTTTCGCAACTTGATATTAGAAAATAAAGACATATCAGTTGTTGACTTATCTCTTAAATCTTTTTGGAAAAAAACTGCCACATGTCTCGGGGTATTGACCTTTGTAGAGGTTTTAACGGGCCAATTATGGCGATTTGTTTTCAGTAGTTCCGGATACTCAATCAATTCCCAACTTCTAAACGCAATTGTTATATCAGTATTTTTATCAATTATTTTAGTAAGGGCTAATTCTTGAGGGATAGCTACTGATATGTGAGGTTTATTCCAAGTTAGTTTGGTGAGTTGAATTTTTGGAGTTTCATCTACGGTATTGACTGTTGCATTTTTATCCGAATTATCTCGCACTAAAATTAGTTCTTGTTTAGCATTTAAAATTATTTTCTTATAATCTTCAAAAAATCCCATTAAAAATTTAAGCGGTATGCAAACATTAAATAATCCTGTGGCACTATCAATGACTTGTGAGGTTTCCATAGGGAATCAACCTGCGTTTTTTAGTCTATTGCATTCATTTTTATTATATGATAAATATCCCTTTACCGTTGAAGTTAACCCCACATCTCTAACTGAGTCTATAGTAACTCCGTTTAGCTGATAACGAATTTCTTTAAAAAGGAAAGCTTTTCCATTGTTAATTAGTTTTAATGTGTTTGAAACTGTATCATCCCCTTTTGTTAGTTTACCCTCAATGTAAAGATAACTTTCGGAAGGTAAGGTATATTTTTCTATTTCATGTACAGGAATGATAATTTCATCATTATTTCCTAATTTTGTAGGTAAATATGGTTCGTAACCATGAAATTCTGAATGTACTATAGAATAGATCTTGTTTTACATTTAAAACATCCATTATACTAAAACCTTTAATCCTAAAGATTTTAAAAAGTTTTTATTTTCAGGTGTTATCCTTTGCGTGTTTCTATTTCTACTAATCCTTGGTTTACTATGTTTATTCTTCTTATAGTTTTTAATAACAACTTTCTTTCGTAAGTCTAAGGTATTTCTATTATAAAGAATAACCATTATACTTCCTTTACATGCAGTCTTACAGTCACTGTCTCGTTTCGGAAATCAACAATATTCAAGTCTTGATCAATTATTTTTATTGTTATTTTATCAATTACATTCACGGTGACAGGAAAATAAATAATATTTTGTGGGCTTTCTATTATTTTGTATCCTGGACTAACATTGGGGAAAAACTGATGAATAATATGAACAGGTTTTCCGTTCAGATAAGAACCCTTAGCAGTACTGCAATCTATACATAAAGAATTGACTTTTATAATCTCTGCAGGATTTTCCGATATCCTTGGAACTTGGTCACCTGATACTACTCCATTATTAAAACCTAATATTTTTCCTATTGTTCCTTTTTAAAAAATAATATCAGTAGAAGTTACAATTGTGGATTTTAATGTGTTATTATTTGCATATAGATTAAATGAAATATTTCTCTTTAAAAACTCTGTTTGTAAATATTTATTGATATCAGTCATTTCATAACTACCTGTTGGAATTGTTAAAAATTCACCACTCTTCCCAAAATAAATCTTATTATTCTGATCATCTATATTTGGTATAGCATTAAATGTTTCAAAATTTGTGAGACCGACAACATAGGATGTATTGGTATTTAAGTAAATAGGTGGATGAAAATCTGCTTGAAGTATGGCGGAATTAGCAGAAAGGGCTATAGTAAACGACATGATGGCTACAATAAGAATAAAATTTAATTACAGTAACGTATTATTATAAATAAATTGTAAAGATAATTGACCGCAAGTTGAAGTGTCATATTTGATATTGATATTTATTATAGTTATATTTAATATTGTTTTTGCTACCATCGCTTAAAAAATAATTTATGACTTCTGTTAGAGGTCGCAGATTTCCAAAACTATCAAAGTAATTTATGTTTTTATTGTTCTTGATATAAGCAGTCCAATGAGTGCCTTTTCCCAAATAATCATCTAAATTAATAATACCTGTTTCATGAGTTTTAATCATTTTTGGTAACTTATTTCTCATAAACACACCTCTAAAATTTGGTAATTTTAATAAATTGGCATACTTTATTAAATCTACATTCGTCAAAGGTCTAGTAAAAGGTAGCAATTTTAACAGTTTTTTGAATGGGGTTTTAAATACAATCCACACCCTTTTTTATAGGGTTGAAGATAAAGACCATTTCCGATGGATATTTTTTCCATAATCTGATTATGGCGTTTTTGTTCATTTAGTTTATTCTGTGCATTTTTAGCTGCATTAACTGCTTGTGCAATACCCGCAGCACCACCACTTAAAGCCCCCAGGGCGGATAATCCAGCAAAAATAGGTATTAAAGGTAAAAGTCCTCCGGTTTTCGGAATTGGAATTATTCTTTGCTTAAGTTCCCCAATTTTTAATTTTGTTTTTTTAATTGATGATAAAGCATTTTTAGCAGCGCCTTTTATATTACTAAATTTTTTCCCAACCATCCCTTGACGTGCTTTTCTTATAACATTGTTGAAAGATATTTGACCTCCTTTTTTGCGTTTCTGACTTCTTCTTTTTCTCAATCCCATACCAAGCTTGGTTTTTGCTTTCATTATTCCTGTTACAGCTAAAGACGTCAATTTTTCACCCAAGTTTGAGTCTGAAGCTTTGAATCTATTAAAAGCTTTTTTAGCTAAAATCGTATCAGCTTCGTGTCTTCGTTCCAAATCAGTATATTTCGAATAAGCTATATTGTGTTCTTTACAAGATTCGTCTAACTGATTTATCCCTTTGTCTCCCCGCGCAAGTCTTGTTTTTAATTTTGTACCAGGACCACAATAATTATATGATGGGATATGTAACTCTACAGGTAATTTTCTAATTACCGTATTAAGTAAACCACTACCTTTCCTCCCACGTTCCTTGTGTCGAATGTTAGTACTCTTATTATGCTTAATCATTATATAAGTGATTATAAAATAAGATGTTCTTACTTAAATACTGATGCTCAAACAATGAAGATTGAAAAACAAGATTTTTCTCTACCAATTAAAAATTTTGATTTAAATGAAGACAATTATCAGAAACATGGAAAATTATTTGGTGGAAACTGTAAACGTGGATTGATTGTTGGTGGTTCGGGGTGTGGGAAAACAAATTTAATTATATCTCTGATTACAAATATAAATGGAATAAGATTTGAAAATGTGTATGTCTATTCAAAATCGTTGTATCAATCAAAATATGAATATTTAAAAATGCTTCTCGCACCACTAAAATGTATAGGTTATTTTGAATCCTCAAATGCTGATGATATTGTGTCACCAAATGAAATAAAACCAAATTCAGTAATTATTTTTGATGATATTGTTTGTACTATTTTTGTTTCTCAAGACATAAAAATACAGACTGTTTCTATTTATCTCAAACATATTCATCTATTCCTAAACAACTTATACGAGATAATGCCAACCTTTCAGTGATTTTTCAACAAGATGCTACCAATCTGAAACACATATATGACGACCATGTAAATAGCGATATATCCTTTCAAGAGTTTAAAGATTTATGTTCAATGTAATGGCAACATAAATATGATTTTGTGGTTATTGACAAAGATTGTTCTGTAAATAATGGTCGGTACAGGAAAGGATTTGATTCTTTTATTTTTTTGTAAAGCATATAACTATTGAACAAAATCATAATTTTGTAGTATATAACCTAACTTTCCTTTGTAAAGATGAATGAAAAAACAGTGAAAGAATTAATAAAAACTAGAAAAGCTGTTAGACAAAAGTATAAAGCTTTAAAATCAGATTTATCTGATACAGAAATTCGTAGGGAAAAAGAATTTAAACCAATCACTCAACCTTTACAAGATTTAATTAGGTCAATTAAATCAGAACCATTTATTAAAAAAGAAAGCTATTCACCATAAGAAAAACATCAATTCCCTAGTCCAACAGTAGTCCCAAGAAAATCAAATATATTTAACAAATATCTACCATCAAATGTGTCATTTCTAGAAGATGATGACGTATTTTGGGAAAATCTACCAGAGTCTAGTAGGATAGAAACAAGTGGAGAAACAACAATTGAACCTACTATAGAAAATATACGACAAGATGTCTTAGATTTAACAAAAACACCTGCTTATGCGGAATATTTGGAATCTTATGATCCGTTAGTACGAACGTTTGTTGATGGGTTAATTAAAGACACTGAAGACTCATTTGACACGAAATATGGATTCAGACATGATATAAATACAGAGAAATATCAGATTGCCAATTCTGCCGTAGATTTCATAGGAAAGGATTTTAAAGTGGAAGGTGTATGATATGAGGGGACGACTGGAATGTATGAGTTACTCTTTAAAAAACAACCGGTTGGTTATACGACAAAAGATTTGGATAATTATATGGATGTTTTGAAGAGGACAAACGCTTATAAACGAAATTTTGACCCCATTAGTCAAATTCAAGGGTCAACTGATAAAAAATACTTAACAATAATTAAGCCGTATTTAGTGAAAAAAGGCCTATTGAAAACATCTAGCATATCTTCAGAACCTAGTTATGTTCCAGTTATACCTGAAACATCAAGATTGTTACCACCTCAAAGATCACGTTCTACGAGGTCTGGTAAATCTTCAACTGGAAAGGGAATATTGATGAACTTATCAAAAAAAAGTTAGATTATGTTTATTATGATGATTTAAACGAAATAATTAATAGGTTAAAATTATTAATATCATCACAAATGGCAGGTCACTCAGGACATCAAAACGAAGTCACATCGATTTTAGAAGAATTAAGGGAAGCAAGAATAATTGAATAAATACATATAGTCACACATATATTTTTTATTCCATCTCCGACTATGACAATGTCGATTGATAAGTTTGGCTCTCATATATTTGGGAAAGATAATCAATCTAATTTGTCAACAGCTAGTGATGAAAATAACCTCATAAAATTTGTCGATCTTAGTTCAATAACACTACATTATAATTTAGTTTTACCTTTTATCGGAAAGTATAATTTTTACACTCATGATGATGATGATGCATATGAATTATTACAAGACAGACGACGAAGTTACACATTCCCTATAGAATCTGCAACAATCGTAGGAGCTGAATTCCCTAAAAAATATATTTTTCTAAAAATTAATGGTGAGCAAATCACTAATCCCATAGATTGCAAATTAAAAAAGGGAGATATAATTTCATTTCATCACACTACTCTCGGAACTGAGACCGAATTTTATGGTGAATTGTTATTAAAATGCCAGGTTGCAGTAGAAAAATAAGCAGTTCCTAATTATGAGTACCCAATCCAACATAAAAAAAGATTTAGTCAATGAATTACATAAACCAGCAAGAAAAACTTATAAACGTCGTAATGTTATTATTAAGAGTTTGAATGATTTGTGGCAAGCAGATTTGGTTAAAATGTTGCCTTATGCAAAACTGAATAAAGGGTATCGCTATATTTTAGTTGTGATAAATACATTTTCTAAGTTTGTTTGGGTTCAACCCGTTAAACGAAAAACTGCTGCAGAAGTAACTTTAGCTATGGAAAATATTTTAACCATTGCGAAAACTCCACCTAAAAACATTTAAACAGATCAGGGCAGAGAATTTTTCAATCGGAATTACCAGAAACTAATGGAAAAATTTGAAATTAATCATTATAGCACGTTTTCCAATTTAAAAGCAAGTATTGTTGAAAGAGTCAATAGGACTTTAAAAAATTTAATGTGGAAGCAATTTAGTATGCAAGGAAATTATAAATGGTTAAATATCTTAGATGATATTGTTTTCAAGTATAATACAACTAAACATAGAACAACAAGATTGAAACCAATTGATATTAATGAAAAAAATGAAAAAGCTGTTCTAAACTCAACTTACACTAAAATAAAAACCATTGATCCATCAAAATCAAAATTTAAGAAAGGAGATTTCGTCAGAATCAGCAAATTTAGAGAAGCTTTCCAGAAAGGATATACGCCTAATTGGTCTAATGAAATTTTTAAAATTATGGAAATTAAACTAACCAATCCAAAAACTTATTTGTTAAAAGATGAGAGAAATGAAGATATACTAGGGTCTTTTTATGGAGAAGAATTGCAGAAGGTCAAATATCCAGACGTATATCTTGTTGAGAAAGTGTTAAGAAAAAAGGGTAATCAACTTTTCGTCAAATATCTTGGCCTTGATAATACACATAATGGTTGGATTTTAAAAAGCGATTTACTTTAATTATTGTATTTATTTAAAAAATAAAAATTACATAAAACGTACATCGTATATTTTATTTCTATGGTCTTGCTCCAACACATAACTTAAATTATTTTCTGCATATTTCAGTCTATTTTGGAAACGATATCTATCCAACATATGCTGCTCGTAATCACTCTCTCTTGCTTTCCTATACGCATAACTCCAAACAAATAACTGAAGAATATTGTTCTTTTTTTCATTAAAAGTCCCTTTTTTCTTTGTTTTCCATCCTATTCACTTATCACTTATCACTTAATTACTATCCGTTAGATTCATATTCAACGATTATTTTCATAGCTTCTGTCTGTTCCTCTGATATATATTTTTTTAATGATATCAGCTCCCGCGTAAAACAATTTTCTTTGAATCCATTTATTAATTTTAGAATATCTTTATTTTCATAATAATTTTCACACAATTTGACACCTTCTTCGAAATAATATATCAGATCAAGATAAAAGTGGCTCCAAGTTGGACTACTGTTCATCGCATACTCGACATTTGAATTAATTTCTAGAATAAACCGACTCTCTATTTCTTTTATGGCTTGAAATAATACTTCTGCTTCCATTACTAACAATGATGAAAATTGATATCTGTCAACTTTTAAATAATATTTGATTTGGGTGGGGGGATGTTGTATTGAATAATGATGCTCACTCTACTAGATTTTGATGGTGCAGAACACGTATATCCACACTACTAGTTACATAAAATTGTTGGAATGTATAAAAGTAATATATTGATGCGGGTGCCAAGCCTCCTCCTCCTCCCACTTCCCTAAATTTTCGTGAAGGTCTTATGGATACCGTCGCCAATCCACTCCCTATAAGACACCATGCATACCGCCGTGGAAAAATTCCTCCGGCAAAGTGCATACCGCCGCTGAAAATTAAATTCTCCGTATAGTCGAGCGGACTGAAATGGGTTTTAGTTTACTGCGAACCATTGAAGAAAGTAATTATGTAAAATAATGTTTTATAGAGAACGTGAGATTGTTAAATGAGTTCAGTTAAGTCGAGAATACTCGAAAAATATTTTGACAAAGTAATTGGTCAGTTGGAAGATGAAGAAAAAGTTGAAAAAACTAAAGGGTGGGATGAACAATATATACCGAGAAAACCATTAGTTCCAAATTTATTTGCATTATATTTGGTAAACACATTATTAGACATAACGGGTGCAGTTAAATCGGCCAATGGAGCAAAATATAACTATATAGTATGTTTATACATTAATCGAGGCTGGGGGAACGTTGAAGTAAAAATTAAAGATGTGACATCCGACTTGGATATAGACAAATATTTCCGACATCTTATACTGAAAGGTAGATATATTAATACGTCCTGGAAACCTGGAAGTAAATATGAATTTATGAAGCAGCCTCAAGAATATAGAAAAAAAATACGACAAAATCACGAAACACAATTTAAGGTCTGTGATAGTTTGAAGTGCGAGCTTATTGAAGATCATGCGTATATATTTATAAAGAAAAAGGTATCTGAGAACGAACATTACGAAAGTACCTACAGTGATTATCTTAGATATTTGTCTAGTGAAAGATTTATTAAATGTGAATTTGAATAATCAAAATGTGGAAAAAATCTATGGTTAATATAATACGAAGAAAAATAGCGATAATAGTGCGGGATATAGAACAATTTATATTTCAAAGCACAATGGAGTTACGACGAGAGGAAGTTTATGGAGTTCCATTTGGTATAATTGACTTTGATGAATATTATAAGTGTTTTAATAATAAGGACATTTATAAAAAATATGATAAAATAACCCGGTGCTGTTTAAATGTAAAACAGGATATAAGACACGTAAAAGACTTGTCATATTTGTTAAAAAAACTAGATATAGGATACATATATTACCGTAGAATAGATAAATTACGTTGTAGAATAAAATGTAAATGTATAGTTCATTAATTATCCAATAAAGATGTTGTATTAGTATAAAATAGACAAGTGGTTTTAGTAAAACGCAATGCGTAGAGAATTAATAAAAAAAGATCAATCTCAGCAACACTAAAATAAATATTGAATTGATCTGCTCAAAACATAATTAGCTAATTTAAAAACACAGACAATAATAAACAGACATGACCTTTTAAAATATATTGGCCTAGGTCCGGGTTACAAAACCAGACAAAAATAAATAATTCATATATAAAGTTGGTTCCCATTAAATTTTTTTAAAAAAAATATATTGACTTTGATTCGGGTTACAAAAACCAGACAAAAATAAATAATTCATTTATAAAGTTGGTTCCCATTAAAATTTTTTAAAAAAAATATATTGACTTAGGTTCGGGTTACAAAAACCAGACAAAAATAAACAATTCATTTATAAAGTCGTTTCCCATAAAAAAAAATGTATGTCCGTTCGTCTAACTTGAAACCGATTGCAGAAGAAGGGTGGAGCGGATTGTATAAATACTCGAAAGCTTGTTGTTTGGAAACATTCACAGTCTGTAATCAAGTCGTTATATTGACAAATTTTTGTGATAAAATGAGTTCAAACGCAAATAATTCTCCATCAACTTGTGCAGGGAAGAGTAAGAAAGTGTGTTTAAGTCTTAATAAAAAACCAAAAAAAATTGAAATACCTAGTGAAAATATTACAGTGTGGGAAGACAAGCTTTTAAATGCTGCGGCAGATGAGCTATTAAGTAATCATTCTAATAAACTAAAAGTTAATACTCGTGATATTATTACCGAAATTGGGTTCACGAGGGACGAATTTGATCTCTTAACTCCAGATATAGAATTTAATGAAGTTTCCAATATAAAAAATAATAGTGATGTGTTCATTGTTGATGACTACATGACACCTGAACAAAAAAAAAATGATTTGGAGGAAATAAACATAATTCCATTAAGTTCGGAGCAAAATGCTCAAAGGTGGGACGCCCCTTCAACGCAAGGGTCTTATATTAAAAATAAAAAAAACATAATGAAGTTCCACAAGTTAGTCAACGAGGGTTAAAAAAGGATGATATTATGAAATATTTTTTTAAAATCAGAAAACAGCATGTGGATATCGCACAGCAAAAATCAATAAAAATTAAGACTTTGTTAAAAAATTTAAAAGAAAAAAAATTATCAGAAGAGTTGGAAAGCTATATTAATGTCAATCAAAACATATACTTTTCAATAAATCAGGAGGATTCCTTGCACAAGTATTTTTCATTTGAAACTTAAATGGTTTGAAGTCATTTATTTATAATCCTATTTGTTTAATTTATATTTAATCCCTCTCATTATGTCAAATATAAAATTATTATAACTTAAAATAACATCGTTTGAATTCAATTATTTGTAATTTCTCTCGCTCTCTTTAAAATACATATAAATTTAAGTATATATATATATATAAGTCAATGTCAAACATAAAGTTATTAAATAACTCGACAGCCATGTACTGCAAAGGATGCACAACAAAGTTTACTCGTTTCGACAATTTAACAAGGCACATACGTCATTCTTGTAAGCGAAAGAACTTGGGTAAGTATAAATGAAATTTATAACGATGTTCTCATATTTATAAAATTTGTAATATTGTAGAAGAGAGCTTACAACCAAAAAAAAAAAGTCAAAAACTGAATTGTTGGAATCGGAATACTCCACTTCGTCTTTAGAGACATTGCATGGACAGTGTTCAAAACAAGATCAACAGGAAAATAAGCCAAACGCATTTTTTGTGCCGCCGTCAGTCAATAAGCAAACAAACCAGTCTGCAGTGCACGGAGCAAATAATCTTGATGGTGTGTATACCGTGAATTAAATTGTCAGTTTATTTGTTAGCTATATTAATTTACTAATTATTATTTCCAGGTCTATATATTGGGTTAACTAGATTTACTAATTAATATATTTTAATTTAGACACCACCTTTGTCAATGTGGCTGGACCATCTGGAATAAACAGCTCCAAGGGCGACAACAACAAAAACCGTGAGCTTATACAACCACAACCTGCCGACATTGCAGGACAGAACTTCTGCAGTACATGTGATTGCTTTGTATCACGATGCAGTTTAACAGGACATTACCGGAGCAATAAGCATAAAGCTAATATATGGAGACCAACAAACAACAATCAAGTAAGCGTCTGTAGCACTGCATTTAAAAATAGAATTATAAGTTATAAAATTTCTTCTCAACTTCATCACATTTATGTAAACGACTTTATAACTGAAATTAGACATAATTTGCTTGAAATATTAAACAATGAAATACATAAACACAACTCTATAAAAATTAATTTGGAACTTTTCGGTTCGTACATAATACCATCTCAGGACATTCGTGATATAAAATCACACATAACAAAAAATTGCGTATTGTCACATTCTAGCGATCTTAACTTATTTATTGAAGAAATGACTGCAAGTTTAAACACACTATCTTTAGAATTTTTAGATCGCTTGTCAGGTTGGGGTATAGAAAAATATTTGTTTCTGGAAGTCAATATAAATAGATATAATCCATTAAAGGCATCATCATACATAAAACTACCTAGAGATATTGAATATAAACGAGCAGTGTTAAATTTAACCAACACGGATTTGGCTTGTTTCGGCTGGGCGTTGACAGCCGCAATTTATACGCCACGAACTAATAAGTACAATATTTCCTCATATCCGCATTATTCTAGATATTTTGATTTTACTGAATTTTCATTTCCTATGCCTTTAAAATCTATTCCAAAATTCGAAGAAATAAATAAAATTTCAATAAATGTATACGGCCTCGAACCCATATTCGAAAACAATAAAGTTAAGCATCAAATAGTAGGACCCCTACATTATACAAAACAAAAACGTAACTTACATGTCAATCTACTACTAATAGATGACTCAGAAGGAAATACACACTATTGTCTAATTACAGATTTATCTCGATTAGTATCATCTCAGCTAGCGAAAACTAAGCATAAATTGTTCTTTTGTGATGGCTGTCTTCAATATTTTCACAGTTCACAAAAATTACTTGTACATCAAGAAAATGATTGTGAAGCAATTTGCGTTCGATTACCTACAGAAAATTTTAAACTAGACAAGTGTAGTAATTATGTTAAAGAAAATATATTAAAGTTTCAAAATTTCGAGAAAAAGATTCGCGTGCCCTTTGTCGTATATGCAGACTTTGAATGTGTAATTAAACCAATAGTTGATAACAATAATATTCAAGACAGGGAAGTTTATACAGTTAAAACATGTCAACATATACCTTGTTCCTTTGCATATTTTATTAAATGCTCTTATGACGATACCTTATCTAAACTTGTAGTATACAGAGGAGAAGATGCTCCCCAAAAATTTATCGAAATGTTAGAAAGCGACTTAAAAAATATTTATAATAAACATTTGAAACCAATTAAACCCCTTAACTTAACTGAGCAGGAAGAGCAGTCATTTCAAAATGCTACCCATTGTTTTATATGCGAAAAGCCCTTTGACTCTTTTTCTACGCGTGTGCGAGAACATTGTCATACAAGTCAGATCTATCGCGGCGCCAGTCACTCTATCTGTAATTTAAACTATAAACTACCCCTCTCTATACCGATATTTTTTCACAACCTTAAATCATATGATGCCCATCTTTTTATACGAAATTTAACTTTAAAACACGAGAGAATAGATGTCATTGCACAAACAAAAGAAAAATATATAACATTTTCTAAATATTTATTTGTTGATCGAATAATTTCATCAAAGGGTAGGAAAGAAAAAATATATTTAAAAATGCAATTTTTGGATACCTTTCAGTTTTTACCTTATTCGTTAGACAATTTATCGTCCTCACTGAGCTCTAAACAATTTATTCAAATTTCAAAATATTTTAAAGATAAGAAAAAAATAGAGTATATGAGACAAAAGGGTGTATTTCCTTATTCTTACTTAACCGACCTTACAAAGCTTAATACTACGCAACTGCCGGCGAAAGAATTATATTTTAACGAACTTAAGGGCGAATCGATATCCACTTCAGATTATCAAAGGGCGCAAGATGTATGGAATTTATTTAAATGTAAAACGCTGGGAGATTACTTTGACCTTTATTTAATCAGCGATGTATTGATTCTAACCGATGTTTTTGAAAATTATCGAAACACTTGTTTAAATATTTATAACCTAGATCCATGTAATTTTATTAGCGGTCCATCATTATCATTTTCGGCAGCATTACTTAAATGTAATATTCAGTTAGAATTACTTACTGATATTGATATGCTTCATTATTTCAAGAATAATATTCGCGGAGGCGTAAGCACATGCATTAAACGAAAATCTATTGCAAATAATAAATATCTTCAAAATTATGATAAAAGTAAACCATCTACCTATATAATTTATTTAGATTCTACGGCCCTTTATGCCCACTCAATGGAATGGCATCTACCACAGAGCGATTTTCATTGGCTAACACAAGAAGAAATTACGTTATTAACTAAAAACATATTAAATTTGTCTCCCACTTCATCTGAGGGTTATGTGTTTATGGTTGACTTATATTACGATCCTTGTTTACATTCAGCCCATAATGATTTGCCTTTTTGTCCAGAGAATGCAATTCCTCCGAATAGTAATATGTCAAAATTAATTCCAAATTTAACACATAAAGAGAAATATGTCATTCACTACGTAGCGCTGCAACAAGTTATTCGATATGGGCTCGTTTTAAAAAAAATTCATAAGGGAATAAAATTTCATCAAGCTCCGTGGTTAAAACCATATATCAAATTAAACACGGATATGCGTCGACAGGCTAAGACTAAAGCTGACAATAATACCTTTAAATTAATGATAAACAGTTATTTTGGAAAAACCATGGAGAATGTTGAAAATCGACAGGATATTAAATTGGTCACACAATGGGAAAAAAACGTAAATAAAAATGGGGCATCAAATTTAATATGTAAACCAAATTTTAAAAATTCTGTTATATTTTCAGAAAACCTCGTAGCAATTCAAATGCAAAAAATGAGTATATTTTATAATAAGCCCCTCTACATAGGTTTTGCAATATTAGATATAGCCAAAACAGTAATATATGAGTTTTATTATGGTTATTTAAAAAAAATGTATGGCGATAATGTTAATTTGTTATATACAGACACAGACAGTCTCATAGTTGAAGTAACTACACCAGATTTTTATCATGACATGAAGTTAAATGTAGATAAATTCGATACATCAAATTTTAAAACTAATAATATTTATGGTATTCCTGTTAATCCCTCAATAAGCGGAAAAATGAAAGATGAATATGGAGGGCAAGTTGTTCAAAGTTTTTATGGAACCGGCGCAAAAGCTTATTGCATTAAAGTAGACGAAATTGTTGATAAAAAAGCAAAGGGGATAAAAAGGGCTGCCGTTAAGAGTCAATTAGAAGCATCTCATTATCAGAGAATTGTTGATGGGCAAGAAAACAAAATTTACTGCATAATGTATATATTTAAATCAATAAAACATGATATATTTACAAATCTTATAAGAAAGGTAGCACTTATAGTATAGGAGCTGACAAACATTTCGGTGAACGATATTTTTCAAAATTTTCACCTACATGGTCTAATTATACATGATATAGACAAACTAAAATCGACCGTCTGCCGTTTCAAAGTGGCAGCTTTAACTTGGGGGATGAAGTTAAAAAAGGGTGGTTTTAAGATTTGGTGAACAATATTGATCAAAACCCACATTCACACATTTGAAAAAACAGCTTAAGAATGTGTCGAAATCACGTGGGCAGACGATTTATTTGACAGCTTAACCCTAGCAGACGCCTGTCAAAGTGGCATATTTTATGGTTAAGTGAACGATAAGTATTACACATGAATTTTGGTATGTGTATTCCCCTATTAGTACGTTAACTAAAAACAATATGGCAGACGAAATATTTGACAGCGTTTCTGTGGCAGACGCTGTCAAAGTGACAAGTTTACTCTTGGTAAACAATGTAATTAGCTTAAATTGGCGAAATAAAATATTACTTTGGTAAATGATATTCAACTTTTTTTTATTAAAAAAAATTGTAAAAGGAAAAAGGTATGCATAATATTATAGCAATTAATCCTACAAATTCAATTTGTATGTAGGAGAAAATGCTAATGAAACTATTTAAATAGTTTATTACTTTTATTTTATATCCAGTTGTATTTTATTAGAAAACATTCGATATTTAATATAAAAATTTAAAAAGTAATATGTTTTATCAATATGACATGAAAACGTTTTATATATTTTTTGTGAATCTGTTTGTTTCCATACACAAACGTCTTTTTAAAATATGGCCGACATGAGGTTATGTCTGTGTAATTACCCTACACCAAATACATGTAAATTAATGGTTAAAAAGTAGTAAACAATAAATTTAAGTAATAGTAGCTTATCAAGGATAACTAAAATGGTAAGAAATAATTTTTTAATATTCCTAGAACCTAAGATTTTTATGTTGTTTGTTGTTTTATTGTATATTAATTTAGTATTTTACCGGTCGATCGATAATGTCCCATGACCTTTCTAACATCGCTTTCGACTATTAAAGCACGTAGATAAATATTAGGTACCTACTTTATATTTTGTCACTGACTATTACATATTTTTTTACTAAAATTTTTAATATTTAGTGGAAGTAATTTAAAATATACAGGGTGGTCGGTAATGATGCACAAATTGCGATCCTAGTTTAAGCGAAAAAAAAACTATATTAAACCAATCGTGTTTAAAAAAAAAGGATCCCTTATTTGTAATGTAGGTATGTGCAAATTTAATGGCTTTGTATTTTTAATAATAAATTGTTATAGTCTTAAATAATTTTATTAAATTTGATATTACATATTTGTTTTGAGGCTTATTTTGACTTTACATTATTTTTACGTGTAAAACCTGGAAGATTTCTTTTTGGCGCATTTATTATCATCCTTTCTGTATATTTATAAAATAATTATGCATTTCAGTAATAATTATTAAAATACAAGTATGTAGTAGGTACCTACCTCATATAACAAATAAATATAATTTTATGTTAACAAACGTAATTTGCTGCAGGATAATCAGCAAGCTGGACCTTCACATGAAGGTTTAAATCAAAACATTTTTGAAGATCATAATACTTTAGTAGAGAATGATTCAGACACACTGACGGAGAAAGTGACAGAAAATCATCACTCTTTGGAAAAGAAGTTTTGTGTAATTCATATAAATACAAAAATAACACCGAATGAAACAAAAACTTTTAAGTTATTTACTGATGAAACTGTTAGGAAATGTAATTTTTTGTTAGAAGTTCGTAAGAGATTATCTCTAAAATATAATTTCTTTAACATTCCCAATGTTCCGGATCAAATTAATGGTTACCATTCAAGTTGTTATCGAATATTCACAGCGGTTAAGACCACTGACATTGAGAAATATAATAGCCTTCCTGCTTTGGAAGTGTTACCTGAACCTACAGTTGAAAATACATCTAAGGAAGATTTAGACCACAACATTCTAACACGTCAAAAAGTTAATTTGCCATTAAAATCAAGCACTGCGGGTATATTTAAAAATGTTTGTATTTTCTGTAATAAAATGTTTTTATATTATAAGCGAAAGAAATATGGTTTAATACCGGTCAGTACAATCAATATACAAAACAGTATAATCTCGTCTGTAAAGGTCCTAGATGATACCAAAATGCGATTAAAAGTTGAAAATATTGATTTTATAGCGAAAGAGGTAAAATATCACCAAGTTTGCCGCGTATTATATCAAAATAAAGCAAAGAGACGTCAACGGAAAAATAAAAGACCAAAAATGACACTATGGAAACAAGAGAGGGATGCTCATAAAAAATGCCTGGACATTTTAAAAGAATTTATAACTTCCGAAATAATTGAAAAAGGGAAAGTGTTTTATTTTTATAATATAAGAGATTATTATTTAAAAAAATTTCAAGATATTTTAAATAATGAAAATGTTTCTATTTCCAGTAAACAGCTCATGTTTTTGCAAGGAAAAATAATGAGACTATTTCCGGACAAAATATCATTTCAAAAATGCTTTAATAAAAACATAATCTACTGCAAGGATGTGAAATTAACACCTGATGCGTTGTTACAATCAGCAGAAAAAAATAATGAAATATATAACATTAAAAAATCAGCTCTTCTATTACGAAAAGAAATACTTGCCATTCAAAAAAATCCATTACCACAAGATTTAAAACTTAAAAATATTTTCGAAGGTGAGTGCAAAATACCAGATAATTTAACAACGTTTTTGCAAAACCTTTTAATCGGGCCAAGAGGTAAGAAAGACAATTTTAAGGACATAAAAGTTCAGTCAATAGCTCAGGATATTATATACAATGCAACAAATGGGTCAATTAAGCCTTCCAAACATCTAAAACTAGGTCTATCTGTTAAAACACTTACTGGAAGTAAAAAATTGTTAACTTTACTTAATAGGTTTGGACATTCCATCAGTTATAACGTAGCCGAGGAATTAGAGACAGAATTGACATACTCAGATTATTCGACTGAAAATATTTTGACCTCTGAGGTAAGAAACAAAAAAAATAGCTTTTGCGGCTTAGCATTTGATAATTATGATAGGTATGTGGAAACGTTAAGTGGCAAAAATACTTTGCACGACACCGTGGGTATTTTTTATACCCAACACATTGAAGATCAAGCCATTGAAGATCAAGCCCTTTCAGAAAACGTACCTTCTCCTAAGCCGCAAAGACCCTCAAAAATTTTAAAAGCACGTAGACGGAAATATGAAACCCCAGTAAAAGACATAGAGCCGTACAGAAAGAAACCCAAAATGACAGAAAATATTTTAAACATAGACCAAGATCCAACAGTTGTAATTTCAGCACATTTAGATATATATCGCAAACTCGACAATATTTTTGTTATAAGTCATAGTTTATTGAGCAAACAACTACCAATGTGGGTGGGCTGGAACTCCCAAATTTATACAGATTCTTCACCACGTCAAAAAATTTATTATCTTCCACAAATTAACATGTCGCCAACTTCCTCTGCAGTTGTGGCCGAAACCTTAAAAATGGCTAAAAAAATTGCTAGTGAGATAAATCAAGAAGTAATAACAGTAACATATGACCTTGCTATTGCAAAAATTGCCTTTCAGATCCAGAGCACAGAGGCTCCATTCTACGATAACGTCTTTATTCAACTAGGAGCATTCCACATTCAAATGGCATATTTTAAGGCCGTGGGAAAATATATTGAGGAGTCGGGATGTGTGGATGTGTTAGTGGAAGCAGAACTTATTGCTTCTGGATCTGTTAAGGGATTTGTTAATGGTACCCACTTTAATCGCTGTAAAAGGATTCACACTCTTCTGGCAACTGCTCTTCAAATTCTTCATTTTAAAAGTTTTTTATTACAACATACCGACGACAATATTATATCCGATGAAATTATTGATCAACTTAACGACATTCAGAAAACAATAAAAAACCGTGAAAAAGTCTCACCACAACTGGAATATCTTTTGGAACAATACAATAACTACTGTGGAGAAACATTAAATGGTAAATATGGAAAAACAGCGCAATTTTGGTATACCTATATACATCTCATACAGAATTTTTTAGACTTTTCCAGAAGCATTAGGACTTCTGATTTTGAGGCATATAGATCGATTTTATTTAAAATGTCAGCTATTTTCTTTATATTTAATCAGCCCAATTATTCTAGGTGGACAATAAAATTTCACGATAATCTCCTGAAATTCGAAAATAAGTATCCCAACTTTAAGACAAAATTTATGAATGGTTGTTTTTCTGTAAAAAGGACTGATAAACCTTTTTCTCGATCACCAGTTGATCTGACATTAGAACAAACTATAAATGCAGATGCTTCAAGAACATCCGGAGTAACATTTATTACCAACTCAATTGAAGCTAGACAGCGTTGGGCACAAAGCCATTCATTACGTACATCAATTGTTTCAAAAACTTTTGAAGATGTTGGCTGTAGCAAAAAAGAAGACATTTCTCATGAACTTCAAAGTTCAATGATGCGAAAAGATAAAGAGGCCCTTGAGAAATTAAAGGTAACAGTAAAACAATTTATGAATCCATTTGAAAATGTTGATAGCGACCATCTCTTTAACATTGTAACCGGAAAAGCTGCTGACATAAAGACTGAAGAGTTTTTGTTAAATATTTTAGAAAATGGAAATAATTCTCGCTCTAAATTTATAGAAGAATGTGCCATGGACATCACGAGATTTGAAAGGCCGATCAAAAAAATTCAACTCAAAACCTTTGCCAACGAAGGGGTCAAATATACGCTTCGTCAAAAAAATTCCATTTGTGAATTAAAACTGGAAAGAGACTTATTTAGCAAAATGTTATTGCTTTCAATTGATAATAAAATCGATCTTGGGTTGGTTCTTACTTATCCTTTAACGCCAGTGCCCCTTTCTCTTTGTAACTTAGATGGTACCATGATTAAGACAAATAAAGCAAATCTATTACACATTATAGAAAGCTTTGATACGAATCCCGAAGATCCACCATTTATTGATTCAGTTATTGTTGACGGATTCTTTTTTTTACATCTCCTCAAGGAACCTCCTACAACATTTCAGGCTTTAGCTAGATTTATTTTAGCTAAATTGTGTGCTTTACAAGGAAATAATGAGCTACATTTAGTTTTTGATAAAATCGTAACACCTTCCTTGAAAGATATTGAACGGGACAGAAGAGCTACCTCAGTTTTTCGAGAAGAAAATTTCGTTATCAGTGGACCTAACCAAAAACGGCCTTCTAATTTCTTAGCATCTTTGAGGCAGGATAACTTCAAACGAGCGCTTGTGACATATCTTCTTAAAGAGTGGGAAAATAACTGTTATTACCCAATAATTAATAATAAAACTATATATGTAACCATTGATAATCATTGCTATAAATTTTATCAGAAAAACGAACATGTTATAAAGGAAATAGCACAAGAATACTATTGTGAGCATGAAGAGGTCGATAGTAAAATATTCTTTCATATAACAAAAACTGTTTGCAAAAATATAGTTATACGAGCTGCAGATACAGATATTGCAGTTATTGCATTAGCGCATGTTGACCAATTTAAAAAAGAAAATAAACTTGTTTGGATGGAAACTGGTCAAATTTCGAATAATTCGTTAAGATATATTAATCTTACAAAGATACACGATTATTTAGGATCAACTCTTAGCCAAGCACTACCAGCATTCCATGCTTTTAGTGGTTGTGATTACGAAGCCGCGTTTTATGGCAAAGGAAAAAAGAAACCTTTTACAATATTAAAAAATTGCAATCAAACTCAAGCTGCTTTTGCGTCATTGGGATCAAAGCCATTTAAAGACATCCCTCAGGAAACACTAAATACTCTGGAAGGCTTTGCTTGCAAATTATATGGAAAACCAAATTTTAAGGATATAGATAAGGCCAGACTGGAATGTTTTATTAAAAGTTATGGGTGCACATCAGAAAAAAATCCACTTTTATTTAAAAAAAAATTTAATGCTCAAAACTTTCCCCCTTGCAAATCAGTATTACTTCAAAAAATTCGAAGGACAAACCAAATTGCAGCAATTTGGACGAATGCTACCAAAGTTACTCCAAATTTTTACGATCCTCTAAATAATGGTTGGATACTGAGAGAAAATAAATTCAATATATTGTGGTTTGACGGGCCTCAAACACCCATTCAACTTGGTGATATTTTGCACAAATCTGATTTAAGTAACGAAAGTGACGACGACGCCGACGCAATTTTGATTGAATCAAGTGACGACGAGGATGATTTTTTAGAGCAATAAATAACGACTGATTTTGTAATTTGAAATTTTTATGCAAGTTTTTGCTGTTTTAAGGTACTAGATTCATTTGTGGATGATATATTTTTTTTTGCTTAAATAAATACATTTAGATTTGTTAAAGTTTCCTCCCTCTTATTTAGGTTATTTTTTTGTGAAAGAATAAAAATGGGAGGCTGATTTTGTAACAATTTAAAATCCTGTTTTATAGTTTTAAGAAATGTGTTTTTTTAGAATGATGTTGATTTGTTGAAGTACTCTCTCTTATTTAGGTTACTTATTTGTAAAATAATAAAACCGGGAGAAAGATTTTGTGATGTTTTAAAAGCCTAAGTATTTTATAGTTTTAAGAAATGTGTTTTTTTCTTGTTGAAACAATGCTTGACTAGATTAATTTACATTTTTTGTAGAATATATTTTGTTGTTATACATTTTTTTTAAATATATGTATAAATAGTTTTAGGTTTGTTGAAGTACTCTTAGGTTGTGTTGACGAATAAAAACGAGAGACTAATTTCATAATGTTTTAAGAATCCTGTTTTATATTTGTTAAAGAATAATATTTATTTTATACCAATTTTGCAATAAAAATGTTTGAATACCATTTACCAAATTAATATTTTATTTCACCAATTTGAGCTATTTTCATTGTTAATCAATAAGAGTAAACTTGTCACTTTGACAACGTCTGCCACGGAAACGCTGTCAAACATTTCGTCTGCCATATTGTTTTTAGTTAACGTACTAATAGGGGAATACACCCATCAAAATTAATGTGTTTTACTTGTCGTTCACTTTACCATAAAATATGCCACTTTGACAGGCGTCTGCCAGGGTTAAGCTGTCAAATAAATCGTCTGCTTTCTTAAAATTAATAAATACCTGTGTAGTTTTATGTTATTTTACCAATTTGAGCTATTATAAATATTGTTTACCAAGAGTAAACTTGTCACTTTGACAGCGTCTGCCACAGAAACGCTGTCAAATATTTCGTCTGCCATATTGTTTTTAGTTAACGTACTAATAGGGGAATACACATACCAAAATTCATGTGTAATACTTATCGTTCACTTAACCATAAAATATGCCACTTTGACAGGCGTCTGCCAGGGTTAAGCTGTCAAATAAATCGTCTGCTTTCTTAAAATTAATAAATACCTGTGTAGTTTTATGTTATTTTACCAATTTGAGCTATTATAAATATTGTTTACCAAGAGTAAACTTGTCACTTTGACAGCGTCTGCCACAGAAACGCTGTCAAATATTTCGTCTGCCATATTGTTTTTAGTTAACGTACTAATAGGGGAATACACATACCAAAATTCATGTGTAATACTTATCGTTCACTTAACCATAAAATATGCCACTTTGACAGGCGTCTGCTAGGGTTAAGCTGTCAAATAAATCGTCTGCCCACGTGATTTCGACACATTCTTAAGCTGTTTTTTCAAATGTGTGAATGTGGGTTTTGATCAATATTGTTCACCAAATCTTAAAACCACCCTTTTTTAACTTCATCCCCCAAGTTAAAGCTGCCACTTTGAAACGGCAGACGGTCGATTTTAGTTTGTCTATATCATGTATAATTAGACCATGTATGTGAAAATTTTGAAAAATATCGTTCACCGAAATGTTTGTCAGCTCCTATACTATTAGTTTTAATGATGATAAACGATATTTAATTCCAAATTCCATAAACACTTTGGCTTGGGGTCATAAGGATATTATTAGTTATATTAATAAAGACACACTTGATGACGTTCGATTACAATCACTAGTAGCAGCCTTTGAAAATCTGAGTCGTCCAAAAAAATGTAGGAAGCGGTTGACATTCGAGAAATAGAGTGGGATAGTTTGAATTCCTATATTAAGCGCAGTCGACTTGAGTCTTAAGTTCATACTTATTTTTAAGCTCCTCAAAGTAAGATGGAAGGTAGACAAGAATATCAAAAGTTAAGAGCCGATATCAATGAAACCGCCGGTAAACAATATTTGCAGTATATTGAAAAAGTAGTGAAAAGAAAACTCGACATAAATCAAAGTAATCTCTATATTTATAAAGCTATAAGTAGATATGTGTTGCCAATGAATATATTTCGGTGGATGTTTAATTCCGTAAATGGGTTTAATCATATCCTCTTCGACTATGTTGTTTCCAAAAAACGTGATCAAGATAATCTTATAACTGAAGTGCTAAACAGATTATGTGTACTGGACATTAAATCAATAAACGTGGAGCGTATTGAGTCCTTATTAAGTGACATGTGTAAAAATGAATTTCAAAAAATGTTCATTTATGAACTCTTAATTGATGACAACTTTAATTCAAAGTGCGACACACAAAAGAAATACCCTGTTGATGGTATTCATGTCAGGTATCGAAACCTTTCTTATGAACTTAACGAGGGTGTGTATGAGGCAGCGTTAAATGCTGATTACAAACTATTAACTAATATAATTAATCAAATGACTAAGTTTAATATATCCCTTAAATTTAATCCTGAACACGATGTCCATCATAAATATATACATTCATGGGTAAAGCAAAATGTTATCCAAGGATGTAGTGACATGCCAGTCGATAGTGTTCCAGAACGTGACATTAGCGATAACATTAAACAACCATCTAAAGATTTTACTGACTATTTAGGTACCTTATTAATATTAGAAGAGTATATTCCAAAACAAAGTAATCTCAGAATTTCGTAATCAAGTACTTATGTCTAATTTCATAATGAGTATGACTTATATGTATAATTTTATTAATTTTGTATATTTCTTTATTTTGTATAATTAATATTGTGCGCATATTCAATGAATATTGTATTTATTGAATTTTATTATGTATTTAATATTATATTATGGCTTGGTCTACAGACTGTGGATCAATAATAAATAATTAGGTGTGCTTTAAAATTTGTTTTATTGGAGTGGGGGTAATGATTATAAAAAGCTAACGCTTGAAACTAAATACAGTTATTTTATATCACAGTAGTAAGTGTTACATTCTCATATTAAGAATTATTTTCAAGTTAATTGTGCTGATTTGAATATTTTTAATAGTAAGTTAAATAATACCTGTAAAGTTAATCATATTTGTAATCAATATTTTTATTGTAGTGGAATCGAATTCATACACAAACACCATTTCATTAGAAAAACAAGCGTGCATACTGTTACATGAAACTAGATATTTTCTTAATATTTCCAAATCTAAATACATATCTGTTGGAATTTATTATGATAGCTGCACTCAATGTTTTAAATCAAGTATCTGGTTTGGCGGGCCGAAATTTAAAAATTGTATAATTCTAGACAAAAGAGATTGGAAAATTTTTTTAAGTTTTAAAGAAACAATTAATAGTACTGAAACCGAAAATAATCAGCCAATTATATTAAATTTGTGTAAAATTACTTTTGAAACATTTAATGACATTAGAGTATTGAAACTTGAAGATAACTCTTTAAATAGTATTTATTTGGGTGACGAGTCTGTGAATGGCCTTTGGTTAATTAGCGACATTGTTCAATATAGATTTAATATGTTGGAATATTTAAATTTTGATGGTTTTTTTAAAAACATTATGGCTAGCATAGTTAACTTTAACTGTAATAATTTGGTAAATTCTGTCAATAAAACACTTACTTCATGTCTTATGAGCGAAAATGTATGTATAGCAAAGGAATTCATAACCCGATATCCATCCGTCTTGGGGCAGTTTAAACCGAAGCCCTTTGGATATTACTAGAGATGCACGTACAATTTAATACACAACAAAATACCACTCTACAAATGGCAGTTTGGTCGTTTGCCTATAGAGATGCAAGAAGAGGTCCTTGGGAAATGTATGCAAGAGATCGAGAGCGATTTCGTAGAAAAGTTGATTGTTATGCTATTGTACTTAATAAAATTTTAGAGCTTAAACACCGCCAAAATGTATTTGTTGAAAGATTTTTATTATAAATAGATATTTTAAACTAAATGTGTGTTTTATTTAAAAAAATATATTATATAAATAATTGTATGTTTATATTAAAATAACAAAATATATTAGAGTTTAAACACCGTCAAAATGTATTTGTTGAAAGATTTATATTATTAATAGATATTTTAAACTAAATGTGTGTTTTATTTTAAAAATATATTATATAAATAATTGTATGTTTATATTAAACACCGTCAAAATGTATTTGTTGAACGATTTATATTATTAATAGATATTTTAAACTAAATGTGTGTTTTATTTAAACAAAAAAAACAGAAAATATAGGTAAAAATATAGAAATATTAAATTAGGTCACTGTTATTAATCCAGGAGTTGTGACTGGGGGGGAATCCTAACCACTTTACGAGCGCCCTATTGGCTCTTGTTCGTAAAACCCTTTCAACAAGATATATATCAGGAAATTTGACTTTTTGTAGTTCTGGGGTATAGAAGGTTCCTTGTATCATTAGAGTCCGTTAGCAAATAGACGCGTGGATTAGTTTGACGCACCTTATGTATTTTTTTTTTTTAAATATTTCATTTGAAAAGTTAGGAGTGTAACCTTTCTCAAAAGCATTACGATATTTTGATATTCTGACAGAATCACCTACTTTGAATTTGGCAGGTTTAGGGTCAATAACCTTTAACTGGCTATATGCTCTATTCAAAATTTCTTGTTCGTTTCCTTTGGTAACTTTAGCAGGGGCAACACCAATTACAGAATGTCGGGTATTATTATAGTCTGAAACAATATTGTCTAATATATCAAGCCATTTGTAGGTGCCCTGTAAACTAAACTGCTTCCACATTCGCATTTTTAGGGTTCTTATAACCCGTTCAGCTATACTGGCTTTGAGGTTAGAATAGGTACTGTAGTGATTGATTTTGTATTTTTCCATTAATTTTTTAAAATGAGGGTTGTAAAATTCTGTTCCCCTAAAAACCAGATTATTAAATTATGTAAATTAATATAAAAAATATTATTACCTATCTGATTGTATATTTTTTGAAACTACCCTTTTATCCTCGAGTATGTTTTCCATGGCAGCCGCAACTTCCTTGCCGGTTTTCTGTTTTAATGGCCTAGCCCAGACATATTTGGAAAATGCGTCTATAGAAATCAATATGTACTTGTGTCCTCGATTAAACTTTGCATAAGGGATAAGGGATATTAAATCAATTTGGTTAAGGTCATTTAGACCTAATATTCTAACTCTTCTTCGTACAAAATTTCGACGTGCAGGCTTATGTAATTCATTGACGATAACTTGTTTGAAGCTATTCATATTCTTTAGTAGAAATGGGTACTTTTACAATTAATTCTATTATATCTTTCCCTGTGTTTAAGGAATCCTGGGGCCGTGTTACTAGGATGACGTCTGAGTTTGTTAACGTTTCTCCTTCAAGGGTATCCACAAGTTTAGTATAATTTATAACAAATTTGATATTTGAGTTAAAAATTTTACAAGATGTAACGATAGCCTCAGGTAATGGAAAATTCCAAATATTTGTTCGTTCATTTATAGTATAGGTAAATACACTGGTACCGTCTTGTAAATGAGCTTGCAATAACTCCGAGTCATGTATATGTAATGGTATGTAACAAAAATAATAACCATTATTTTTATGTGTAAATTTATGTGAAATATGACATCCAAATTTGTTAATAGTCATAATGAAACTGTGAACAACTACTTAATATTACTGTTTTTATTGAATTATTTTTGCCTCTCGTAACTCCTCGATAAGGGACGTAATTTCATTTATATGGGCGGTGTGACCAGCTGATGTAGAAGACAACAGTAGTCGAAGTCTAGTTACAAGTTCATTGGGATTGTCCCAATATACGAAGTCTGTATATTTATTATATTTTTTTAATTTTAATCCTTTTCCTGCTTTTGTAGTTTGTCTAGTTGTTCTAGTTGTTGTTGTTGTTGTTGTTGGTTTTACAGTTTGTTTTGGGGGCGGCGGTCTACCAAATACGCCTAAAGTGGGCCCAGAGAGTACCTTTGCTCCTTTCTTTGTAATCCCTTTTTCATTCAAATATGGTAATATAATTTTTCGAAATTTTTCATATCGATTTGTACTTGTGGTCACATTTCCCTCTGCGTCCTGATAAGCCCTTGTTCTTTTTAATATGTCCATGTAATGATCTAAATCTTTAGAGGAATAACCTTTCGGTTCTTTTTTAAATAAGAGTTCAAAAAGACCGACGGTGCCAGGATAAGTAATATTTTTAATTATTACATTTTTTCCTTTGAAATCAATCGGTTCTTGTGTTAATCCTAACGTAAACTTTTCAAGTTCAAAGTCGTGTAAGACTCCGTACAGGTGATCGAATGCATTGTGAGTGTCTCTTATGTTCCCATCAATGTATGTTCTAGGTAATTTATCAAATTCAGTAATATACTGAGAGTAACCCGGCTGATCTACATATTGTTGTACAGCTTGTCTGGTTTGATTAATTATATCTTCAAGAGTTTCTGTGGGGGTGCTTTCATCAGAAGATTCCTGAGACTGCTCGGTTTCGGCTAACACACTAGTGTCCTGAAATGGTACTTCCCTGGCTGTATTACCTAGTACACTTTCGAATCTACTAGCGTCGAAAAAAGATGGCATTTCCACGGGAAGCTGAGGTGTTTTACCGGTTTGTGAAATTCTGGGTCTCTTCGGGGTTGAAATAAAAGGATATTCATAGGATTCGTCCTTGATTTCTTGCTTAGGTTCAATTAATTCCAACTGATCATATTTAGTAATTAATTGCTTTAGTGGTTGAGTTATTGACTTATAAGTATTTTCTAATTTGAATTCAGTGGCCGCAATGTTGGACTTTAATTTTTTATATTTTTCTCTTACAGCATTGCGCGTTTTTATAAGCTCTTGAGATGCACGTTTATCCATGTTGTTAACGACTGGATGCATATGCTGTTTAGGCTTTTAATTTATAGGGTAATAAATCCATCAAATCCTTTACGATATCTTCCCGTACTCAGTTCGCAATCCTTGTCCAGAACAATAAATCCGAATGGTTCTTTCCAGCAATTCGAACAAATATCTTTAAATTGCTGGAAAGACATATCTACGCTAACGTGGTCATCATAAATATGTTTTAAATTGGTGTTATCCTGTCTAAACATTATTATTAAGTTGGCATTATCTCGAATTAGCTGTTTTGGAATAGACGAATAAGTTTGATTTAAATAAAAGCAATCGACACTTCTATGCCGGCTACAAGAATAATAATTTCTTATTATATCTTGATTAGAAGTAGCAATATCATCGAATATTATGATAGAATTTTGTTTAATTTGATTTGGGGGTACAATGTCTGTTTCATTTGCATATTCGAAGTACCCGATTTCTTTAATTGGTTTAATTAATTGTTTCAAATAATGATATTTTGGCTGAAACAGCGTTTTACAGAAAAGGTAGATATTTTCAAATCGTAGTCCATTGGGGTGTTCAATTAACGACAACATTAAATCAGTTTTCCCACTACCGCTGGCGCCTACTAGGATACATCTTTTGGATTGTCCACCAAATATACCTCCATGTTTTTGATATTCTCTAATATTACTCTGAACATCATGATTTTTAACGGGCAAGGTAATTTTTGATTTTTTTACCTTCATTGTGCTATGGTAAGATGGAAACTAATATTTAAAATTTAAAATGCATATTTATAAACGTCATAACTTATTTGAAGGTTAGTATGTTTCTAGTAGTCTTATAAAATGTTAGTACATAAAGATTCAGCCGTTATTTATAAACGGAGTCGCCGTAGTAGAGGATCAGGCTTAGTTAATACAATTATCCAAAAGATACCGATAGAGCTACATATTCCAGGCTACCGGTTAGTTATTTGTAAAATTGCTCTTAATTTCTGTTTTTAAACAATAATGTGTTTTACTTATAGATTCTGTGGTCCCGGTACAAAGCTAGAAAAACGAATTGGTCAAGAGGGTATAAATCACTTAGATAGCGCTTGTAAGGGGCACGATATTGCCTATTCTCAAGTAAAAGATTTAAACTCCAGACATAAGGCTGACAAGTTGTTGGCAGGAAAGTCTTGGGAACGAGTAAAGGCCAAGGACGCATCTTTTGGTGAGCGATTGGCTGCCCTAGGTGTCACCGGAGCGATGAGGATTAAACGTAAACTAGGAATGGGTTTAAAAAAAAATCTTAAACGTGGAAAGGGATTAAAAAATCCTAAATCAAAAAAGAAACGTATCATTAAATCACCGAAAAAGATTGGAGGTTTTTTACCATTGCTCTTTCCTCTTTTAGGGGCATTGGGGGCATTGGGAGGGGGCGCTGCCGGTATAGCTAAAGCAGTAAACGATGTCAAGGCTTCAAAAGAACAGCTTGCCGAAGCCCAACGCCATAATAAAAGTATAGAACAAATGGCGACCAAGGGTAAAGGATTGGTTTTTAAACCTCAATCAAAAACTGGCAAGGGAATGTTTTTGACACCTTTTAAAAAAAAATTCCAATAATTCTTCCTAGACATGCCCTAACAAACGTAGAGTTAAAAAAATATGTACAAACACTTCAGATTCCTCATTTTAGGGGTGTATTTATGAGAAATAATTTGCCTAAAAAGATAAATAATTATGAGTGCGGTATAGTAAATTTAGATGATAAATATGGCGGTGGAACTCATTGGACGACCTACGTGAAACAAGGAAAGAACGTAATATATTTTGATCCATTTGGAAATTTAAAACCACCCCTTGAACTTGTCAATTATTTTGCAAGTCGTGCAGTTCAATATAATTACGATGCATTACAAACATATGACTCATACAACTGCGGACAACTTTGTCTTACATTTCTATATAATAGTTATAAATAGCAGTATATCAACATTTAAGTTTAGAGCTTCCTAATAGCAAAATGTCAACCACAGTTACAATTTCCGGCAATAAGTCTATTTTAAGTGCAGATTTTAATCCCCCAATATATTTAGATGACGATAAGGAATATCTACTTGGTCTGGCAGACTTTGAAACTTTTATGACGATACCAAACATTGAAGAAGGTTGTAACAAATTTTATATAGGGGATCATATTATTACTATACCGGATGGATCATATGAAATTTCAGATATTGAACTTTTTATTAAAACTGAATTAAAACAGCATTATCCGAGAGAAAATATATATTTACTGCTTGAAGGCAATACAAATACCTTGAAGTGTACAATTAAGTGCACTCATTTGATTGATTTTACTCATGACGATTCAATAGGACAATTACTTGGTTTTAATAAGAAAATACTTCCACCTGATAAAACGACAGTGTCTGATAACGTAACGGCGATTTTAAAAGTGAATGCTATCTGTATTGATTGTAATATTGTTACTGGTTCATATAATAATGGAAAACCCGTTCACATAATTCATCAATTTTTCCCGGCTGTGTCTCCAGGGTATAAAATAGTCGAATCACCCCTTCCTATTCTGTATTTTCCCGTCAGTGTAAAGAATATCAACAACATTACAATAAATGTGCTTGACCAAGATTTTCGCCTAATTAATTTTCGAAGTGAAACCATTACAGTTAGACTACATATAAAAACCTTATTATCTAACGATGGCCATCAAATATAATTATTCAAGAAATGAATACAAATTAAATAATATTTATAAAAGAAGCCCTCAAAGAAGTATCCCTAGTAGTTTTAAATCACACATCAAACGCTTAACAGCTAAAAACCGTTTATTTCTGCGTACTCTTGGCTTTAAAGTACTGCTATAATATGAGTATCTTAAACGTAACAGAAAAACTCTTTGTCGACAACTCTATCGTCAGTTCAGAACTACATACCTATCAGCCCTTCGTCACATCAAAATTTGACTACAATGATGAAATTAGAATACCCATTCAAGAGCTTGATACCTATACATTGCCTTGTGATAGCTTTTTGTACATCGAAGGAAAATTAACTAAGGATGATGGTACCAAAGCAACAAAATTAAAATTTATTAATAATGGAATTGCCTACCTATTTCGAGAAGTGCGCTATGAAATTAATGGTATTACGATTGATTCCATTCGAAATGTTGGGCTTACGTCTACTATGAAGGGATATTTGTCATTCAACACCAATGAAAGTTTAAAACTACAAAATGCGGGATGGTTTCCAAAGTCTGGCTCTTCCATGGAGGTTACCGATAAGGGAGCTTTTAATGTATGCATACCATTAAAAATGCTAATGGGATTTTTTGAAGATTATCGTAAAATCATGATGGGTATGAAGCAAGAATTGGTTTTAATTCGTGCCAGCAATGATCTGGATGCCGTAGTGTGTGAAGATGGAAGTGAAACGCCCAAGGTCTCAATCGATAAGCTTTGTTGGAAAATTCCTCATATTACTGTTGATATACCACAACAGTTAGCACTTACTAAAATATTAGAAAAAAATATTGACATTGCTATGGGTTTCAGGAGTTGGGAACTAGTAGAATTCGCAGCCCTTCCAACAGCTACACGTCACACGTGGCCGGTAAAGACCACCAGTAGATTAGAATCCCCATCACATGTCCTATTTTCTCTATCTAAAGATAAAAAGAGCAAAATAAAGGAAAATATGAGCAAATTTGAACATTCTACTTTAACAAATATACGAGTATTTTTAAATTCGGACCGATATCCATACCATGATCTGTATCTTAACTTTGAAGACAATAAGTTTGCCTCTTTATATGAAATGTTTACAAATTTTAGATCATCGTATTATGATAAACCTCATGAACCCGTTTTTACACCTGGTGAATTTAAAGATATTTGTCCCATAGCCTATATTGACTGTTCACATCAAAAAATGAGTATGCAAACCGGTTCTGTAGTTATGCGAATTGAATTTGAAACTGATAAGCCCACGGAAGAGGGGACGTCTGCCTACTGCCTTATACTTCACGACAAATTATTTAGTTATAGTCCCTTAACAAAAATGATTAGGCAAATTTAATCAACCAACACGTATTATATGGTTTAGTTTTTTAAAAGTCTTTGCCAAGTCACGATGACCACCCCTAGTCTAGTAATGGATTTTCAATCATTTAAGATAGAAGGTAATAGGCTAATACCCAAAGAACTCGCTGCATACGATGGTCATAGAATTAGTCACTATGTTTTTAAACCTCCTTTTTCCTTGACATTCTTGGGCCCCGAAGCTTACAAACAAACTAAATGGCTTATAAAACACTAATATTGTATTGACTGGGATGCTGGATTTACACCCTTTTACAAGTTTGCTGATATTGTAAAGAACTTAACCGAAAGAGCTAATACTATTTATGTTAAAGGAAAGGAAAAAGCTGATTTTTTAAGAAAATACTCAAGCAAACCTATTGTAGAGTTGGATGAGCAGCCAGCCCTTAGAAAAGATGTCCCTAAATGTTTCTATCATTTAAATGATGATAATTGTGCATGTTCTTTATTTAATGTTTTTTTGTTATATGATCAACATGTAATGCAATCCTAACTATTTTTTATAATAAACATTTAAATATATGCATTTGTTTCTTTTTAAATAAAACAATAAACCAGTTAATATTTAATTTATTCATATTGTATATATTATAACTCATACAATCACCTACATGTTCATAATAGTCTGTAATGTCTTTTGAAAATTCTAACACTGTCATTCCACCTGTCAACGGTAATTCTTCATAATTTAATGTTTGCATTCCTTCCTTATCGACCGCACATTCCCATTGTTTTGGAAATATCACTTTAATTATAATATCCATACTATGAGAAGAATATTCTTTTCTCATACAACTGATTAATAAACTATCACTAATGGTAGAATGAAAATCAATCCGTTGCCATACGTCATGGCCAAATTTAATAAAACATATGCCAGAACCCAGCTCCTTTGAAAATGATCCACAAATATCTATTCGATTTATAGAAGACGGCACATTTACGATTCTTACTTCATTATCAGGAATTAATTCTACAAGCGGTGTTGATAGTAATATTTTATTGGAACATTGTTTATCTGTCAATCCAATTTTTACTTGAAAATAATACTGCTCCATATTTCTATACACACACAATCTTATACAGGTTTTAAGGTCCAATGCGTCTGTCTAGTTATCTACTTCATCATATCCCACGTGTTCATAATGATCCGGTAATTCACATGTTCCATTCAACGCTTCAAACTTAATTGAATGTAATTCTCCTTTATGCTCATAAGTATAAACTTTGGGGAACCAAATTTTAATTTTTATATCTATTTTGTCAAATAAAAATCCGGTCCTCGTACTATAAATTGATAATCTTTTAATATTATGTGGTATGGCATACGTTTCCCATTCTTCAGTTCCATATTTTATAAAACATAACCCCGGACCCAATTCTTCTGAAATGTCACCACATATTTTAAGACAATTTACTGAAGTCGGTACATCACTAATGTAAACCTCATCATTAGAAATTAAAGGTAATACATTCGTAGATAAATTATTTAATTGACAAAATCGATGATCTGTTAATATAATTTGAATTGGAGATTTTATACTATTAATTATTCCACAACACAATAACAAATTATTTTGCATAATTACTTTCTTCAATGGTTCGCAGTAAACTAAAACCCATTTCAGTCCGCTCGACTATACGGAGAATTTAATTTTCAGCGGCGGTATGCACTTTGCCGGAGGAATTTTTCCACGGCGGTATGCATGGTGTCTTATGGGGAGTGGATTGGCGACGGTATCCATAAGACCTTCACGAAAATTTAGGGAAGTGGGAGGAGGAGGAGGCTTGGCACCCGCATCAATATATTACTTATAAAATTATTTATTTTTTTAATATCTTTCCATTACATTTTTTGGGTAGGGATAGTAACTAAATAAAAGTAATAGAATGTATAAAAATGGTTTATTTTTTAAAAAACTATATATATATTACATTTTACATTACATTAGATGGAATTAGGGTAAAACGTGACGAAGACGTCGCTCATCTAACATCGCTTGGTATTGATCTCTAACCGATCGCTCTCTTCGACTTAAAACATCGAGGAGATCGTTGCAGTCAGAGACCATTCCCAAGAAATATTCGAGTCTTTCCTTAACTCTGCCACGTGTTACCATAATTTCATCTAATGCAATGTCACGGTCAGACACTATTATTGCATTCTCTTCCAATTCTTGTTGTTGATGCCCATCCAGCATCTCAACATCATTCAGTATTAACTCCTCATGAAGGGCTTGGTTCTAAGGTTGCTCTTGAGGTTGCTCTTGAGGTTGCTCTTGAGGTTGCACCTGAGGTTGCTCTTGAGGTTGTTCCTGGTTGTAGTTCTGGTCTAGAAGTTGTTGGTGGTATTGATCTCTAGCTTGTTCCACAGGTCGGTCTAGAAGTTGATCAATGTTTGGGTATTGATCTCCAGCTTCAGGGTGTTGGTTTAGGTTCTCATCTAGAAGTTGTTGGAAGTATTGATCTCCAGCTTGTTCCACAGGTCGGTCTAGAAGTTGATCAATGTTTGGGTATTGATCTCCAGCTTCAGGGTGTTGGTTTAGGTTCTGTTCTAGAAATTGTTGGATGTATTGATCTCCAGCTTGTTCCACAGGTTGGTCTAGAAGTTGATCAATGTTTGGGTATTGATTTCCAGCTTCAGGGTGTTGGTTTAGGTTCTGGTCTAGAAGTTGTTGGAAGTATTGATCTCCAGCTTGTTCCACAGGTCGGTCTAGAAGTTGATCTCCAGCTTGTGCTAAGTTTCGGTTCAGGTTATGATCCATAGGTTGGATCTGGTTAGCAGGGGCTGCTGCTTGGATTCCATTGTCAAATAACAAACCATTATTAACTTCAACCCTTGCTGGGGCAATCAATACATCATGCAAAATATTAACTCTTCCGGCGAGATCAGCCATTACTCGAATCGATGGTTTGCGATACATTTTTAAAAAAAATTTTTACTTGACAGGATACTTTGTTAAGATCAAAAGTGAATGAATATCTTCGCAAACCAACAGGTCTTTATACTAAACAAAATGACATTAACCAGTTTGGTCGTTTAGTTGTTTGATTTATTACCTAAATGTTTCTTAAGGTGAAATCCGCCACCAAAAAATTATTTTTCTTGCTGTATAGTCTTAGGGTAGTTATTTTCATAAATATAGGGGTTGTAAAAATCATTGTTAACATCAATAAACTATCAGCAATTCAAAAAAATTGTATTTTCGGAATAAATTTGATTTTTTTGTGAAAACACTCTGACTTAGGTATAAAATAGAAAGTTTTAGTAAAGAACTACTAATTTATTATAAAATTAAACCAAAATATACAGGGTGTTCCATATAAAAATAAAAAATTTGGTTCGTTTCCGGTCAAACAGGAAGTAAATCGTAGTTCTTAATTAGCTCAAAATATGTATATTTACTATGTTTAGACTTATACCAAATTTCATGCTTCTACTATAAAGTCGAAAAACTAGACTTATTTTTGAAACACCCTGTATAATAATTTTTTCTTGTGAAATATACATAGAATGTTAATCTGCAACCAAATATTTAAAAATATGTATAGCTTTCCATTTAAAAATCAAAAGTTTGGTTCGTTTCCGGTCAAACAGGAAGTAAATCGAAGTTCTTAATTAGCACAAAATATGTATATTTACTATGTTTAGACGTATATCAAATTTCATGCTTCTACTATAAAGTCGAAAAACTAGACTTATTTTTTGAAACACCCTGTATAATAATGTTTTCTTGTGAAATATACATAGAATGTTAAACTGCAACCAAATATTTAAAAATATGTATAGCTTTCCATTTAAAAATCAAAAGTTTGGTTCGTTTCCTGTCAAACAGGAAGTAAATCGCAGTTCTTAATTAGCACAAAATATGCATATTTATATCATAGATCAATATATGCAATATCGTTTTTCCACTGCAAAAACCAGGAATTATTATTTACAAGTACATTTAAGAATCACCTGGTATATATGTAATACGTGAATACATATGCTTTGACCTTAAAAATATCATGATTTCTATAGTGTTTTAATATCGAGTTGGCTGGCATTTCGGCGAGAGGTGCGTTATTAGTGAACTGTGATTTCAAGAAGAAAATGGTATGTATTTTTAATTATTTTTTAATTATGTATGTATGTATGTATGTATGTATGTGTGTATAGAGTGATTAATTTTTTCTATAAAGGGTTTGTATTAAAATCATGTATGTATGGTGTGTATAAATGTTCCATAATTGTCTAGTAAATTCAATTTATCGTATGCGTATGCGAGAAAGTGGTATGTAACCTTTATCGAAAAAAAAATCCATGTCGGAGAATGTGTTTTTCGGATAATATCTCGCTAACATTGATTGAAAGCGGTCGCGTAATAATTGTGAATAGTGAATTTTATATTTAAATGTGAGTAATTTTTTCTGATTAATTCTTCAATATTGTACATAAAAATGCACAATTATTTTTTATAAAGGGTTGATTCTTTGCGTCATTTTTTTTATTCATTCACACTGTTTAATTATTTTTTTATCAGCTACAAGAAGGTACAGGGTGTTTTTTTTATTAAAATAAATGAGTGTAAATATTTTTTTTTCTGATTAATTCTTCAATATTACATATAAAAAATGTACAATTATTTTTACAGCTGATTGTTTTTATTAGAATAAAAAATGTACAGACAAAAAGTTGATTGATTGGTTCATTTTTTATTAAAATAAAGGATGTAATTATTTCTTATTAGGTACATATAATGTTCAATAATTTTTTATCGCCTACAAAAATGTACAGAGTGGATTGGTTGCATCATTTTTTTTTATTGAAATACATGGTGGTAGAGAGTTCAATTATTCTATAAAGGATTGATTGCATGTTTTGGATCTTTTTTTTATTAAGTATGTGTCCAATTTTTTTTATTGTTTTTATAGTATAATTGGAACACATCATGAAAGACATCATCGACTTTGGGAAAGCCGCCATCTTCTGGCATTCCAGATTGCATAATATAATTCTAGGTAATACAAAAAATGTAATTACTCTTATTAAGTGTTTTTTTACGATAATAAATATGCCGTAACGTTAGATAAAAAATCTACCTAATTTATGTATATGAACTTTATTGAATCCGGAATATGATTGTATGATTTAATTTTTTTTGGTGAAAATCGCTAATTAAATATTCTTAATATTTTTTGACCTAACATTGACTTTGGTTTCAAAATTTTATTGAACCCAGGATTTTTTTAACTGGTTTCTAAAATGATGTAACTTTTGATAAAAACCACTAATTAAATATTCTTAATATTTTTTGACCTGACATTGACTCTGGATTTTTTTAGAATATTAATTTGTCAAGTTTTTTTTTTGTAAAAACCGACGACATGGCGAACTGTTAATGACCTCATGGAATCTTAATATTTTTGAACTGGCATTGACTCCGGATTTTTTTTTAGAATATTAATTTGTCTAGTTTTTTGTAAAACCCATCAATATGTTGAACTTGAATTCTGGTCGTCATCTTAATATTTTTGAACCCAGAATATTTTTTTGATTGGTTTCTAAAACATGATGTAACTTTTTCTATAATAGCTACTTAATATGTTAATGAACAGGATGTAGCTAAAACCCAATTTTATTATTCTGATCTTTGATATTAAAATAAAACACATTGGTAATTGAAAAAATATTTATTTTGTATTACACCAGAGTTGACATATCGTTGCACCTATGACATGACTTCTGATTTGGCGGCAATCTATCAAAATGGGTGGATTGATATGGTGTGTTATAATGAATAAAGCAGGGAAGCATTATCTGCAATTGGAAATTCTGTTTATATGATGTAGGTAGCTTGCTCCAGGATTCCAGAATCTCGAATGAATCGGCGTATTTAATAATGTAATCTAAAGGAAACATTTTCAATTCTTCTTTGGTAAATTCTTGTTATTGTTTCTTATTACTTAAATGTGACATCATCACATTGGTCGATGCACACGACATCCTGGTTTTCTTGTATTTTTCGAAATCTCTCCCTTTCTTCTTATCTAAATTTTCTTTTTGCTTTTTTAGACAATTTTGGTTGGGGTGTTCTAATAATTAAATTTTTTAAAACGTATTCTGTTGGATTATAACTTAAAGATTCTGTTTCCCAACTTAGATCGACTGGTGCTTCCATTTAATTTTTTCAAATTTAAATATGTATTAAATAGGGGTGGTAGGAGGAATGTATATTCAAAGGTGTTTGCTACGGGGGATGGGAGTGGGGGGATGTATGTAACCATGTATCCATTGTTTGGATATATGGTGTGTATGGTTGGAGGGATATGGTGGGGTGAGAGTGGGGGGATATGGTGGGGGTGAGAGTGGGGGGATATGGTGGGGGTGAGAGTGGGGGGGATATTCATAGGTGAGTGGTAGGGGGGTATGTAGGCTTGGATATATCCTTGGCCTCTAAACCCTATAAGTTCCCTACTTGTATAATATTTCATTTTTTTTCCCCGCTCTTACTCTCACACTTTAATATTACCGCTAACAATTCAAATTTAAAACTAACTATAAATTAGACAATTATTTCTTTTTATAAGTATTAATTTTACACACCCCCATCTAACAGCATCAAAAAAAAACTGACAAATATTAAAATATGAAGAGAATTATAACACAAAAAGTTAAGTTGGATATTGATAACCATGACATAATAAAAGATAAGAGTATTAAACATAGTGTCCTATTCCCTTCAACCCTAAGGTGTTTAGTTTCGAGGCCCAGTTCCTCCGGGAAGACAAACACAATTATTAGCCTTTTGGAACACCCTAATGGGTTAAAATATGCAAATGTGTACGTTTACAGTAAATCACTTGGTCAACAAAAATATATTTATTTGGAAAAACTATTAAAACCCATCAAAGGTATGGGTTATTATACATTTGATAATAGTGAAACAATTATTTCACCCTCTCAGGCAAAACCCCATTCCATATTTATATTTGATGATGTTGCATGTGATAAACAAGATGTCATTCGTGAATATTTCAGTATGGGGCGTCATCATGATATTGATTGCTTCTATCTCAGTCAAACATATGCAAAAATACCAAAGCATTTAATAAGAGACAATGCAAATGTTTTAATTCTATTTAAGCAAGATGATTTAAATTTAAAACATATCTATAATGACCACGTTGGGACCGATATGTCGTTTGAAAATTTTAAATCTATTTGTTCGTATTGTTGGAAACAACCTTTCGGATTTTTATCAATTTTCAAGGACAATAATCTAAATGATGGCCGATATCGATATTGTTTTCATAATTATATATGTGTATAATTAAGAAATATATTTTATTTGCTATTTAAACACGTTGCTATGAACACAATGGCTTCACCGATGACGAAGAAGAAGAAGAACACAAATAAACAAAGTTTAACTGCTTCTGAACGGGATGTTAAGAAAATATTAATTTTGAAAAGAAAAAAGAAAAGATTAATTTTGAAAAGAAAAGCTATCAAAAATAAATTAAATCTACTTAAACAGGGGCATTTATTACATGAAAATATATTTGAACCAATAACTAAACACTTACAAATTATTGAAAATAAATTACACCCATCCAGTAGTAGTGGTAAGAAGGTTAAGTGGATAGAGGGGCAAGAAGAGGATGAACAGGGGAAGAAGGAGCAATTTGTTCACAAAAAGGATTTACTGAAAGAAGAATTTACAGCCGATGATTATGAAAATGATGATGAAGATGAATTTTTCGATCTTGATAAGGATTCGATAGCTTCGGAACCTATACCTTCAACCTCAAAATTAATAAATACACCAAAAGGTTCAGCATCCCCTAAAACACCACCAATAACGGCACCACGTCTTAAACGAAAACTAAATTTCCCTTCAATCAAACAAAAAAGACTACAAAGAATCTATCAACAACATCAACAACCTGCATACAATCTCAGAAAAAAAGTTATAAAGGATATTCAAAGTGAATTGGAAGAAGTTGAACTTGAAAAACAAAAACAATATGAAGCCCAATTAAATAAAACTATTAAAGAAAAGTCTTTTAGCGATTATTTTGAACAATATCATAGTTTACCTTTAAAATATGTTAAGAGATATTTAAATGATCCTACTACTACAAACTCAGATGGTAAATTTAGGGTAATGTTTGATAGAGACTTTGAACCGTTTTCAATTGGTGATAAAAATATAGATTTTGATGGACCTGATTTAATAATTGCAGGAAGTAAATTTAAAGGTACCAAAGGACTATATGGATTACTCTTCAATCAAAACCCTCCAACTGTATATACAAAAGAGGATGGTGAAAATTATACAAAAATTTTAGTGAAATCGAATGCTGTAAGAAAAATTTTTAATCCAAATGAAGATTTCATTACAAGTAAAAATGTTAAATTTACAAAACTTGTCCAACCACAATTAATTAATACAAGTGACGATGATGATGATTCTGACTCATTCGAGTCTACAAATCAACAAGAAGAAAAGCGGGGTGGTGGTATGCTAATGAAACTGACCAATAATCCAATTGATTTCGTTTTCTGGGACGATCCAAATGAGCTAGTCACCAGGCTACAGCTGTTACTTGCGTCACAGACCGCGGGCAATACGAGTCACTTAAACGAAGTCAATTCAATCATTGAAGAATTACGTGAAGCTAATATTATTGAATAAAGAATATGTCTGCAAGGTTTATTACCACTAGTAAACGTCAAATTGTTGACGAAATACACAAACCGGCTAGAATTAATTTTAAACGTAGAAAAGTAATTATAAAGTCATTTTTGGATTTATTGCAAGCAGATTTAGTGGACATGAAGGAATATGCTAATGAAAATAAAGATTATAAGTATATTTTAGTTGTCATTAATTGTTTTTCGAAATACGTTTGGGCTTATCCTTTAAAATCTAAAACGGCTAAAGAGGTGGCTAAAGCTCTTGAAAATGTATTTAAAATTCAACGACCAATTCATCTTTGTACCGATTCTGGTGGAGAATTTATTGGTCGAGAAGTACAAGAGTTAATAAAAAAAATACAAAGTTAAACATTATGTTGTGTATAGTGAAAAAAAGGCATCTATTGTTGAACAAGTTAATAGGACACTTAAAGGAATGATGTGGAAAGAATTCAGTCTACAAGGAACTTATAAATGGTTGGAGGTCTTAAAGAAAATTGTAAATATTTATAATAATAAAAAACACAGAACAACAGGTTTTAAGCCTTCTGAAATTACAAAGAAAAAACATGAACATTTTTTACTAAAAACAGTTTATAGTAACCTTAAAATGACATCTAAGCCAAAATATAAGGTTGGTGATTCACTTCGTATTTCAAAATTTAGAGGTGTATTTGATAAGCAGTACCGGCCAAATTGGTCTACCGAAATATTCACTATAAGAAAAATTCAGCTAACCAACCCAGTTACCTATTTACTTCAAGATGTAAATAAACAGGACATCAAGGGTGGATTTTATGAACTTCAATTACAAACTGTGAAATATCCCGATATATATTTAGTGGAACGCGTCGTAAAACGTCATGGTGACAAGGAAGTTAGTTTGTATTGTATATCTTGTAAATTAATAAAACACATTTAATTTTTTTAAACAGTTTTTTTATTTCTTCAAAAAATTTGTATCTGTTAATAATATCATAGATCTAATACTATTTATTCCATATACATGGTTAATGAGACAATAGTTACAATATTTTGAAAACTTAAGGTTATGTCTATACATATTAGTAAAATTTTTTTTAACTAGACAATTACAATAAACAGTTATATATTATATTGGCACCGCTAATTTTATGTAACATAACCTCCTCATTATTTTTGGTGTTCTCAAGTTGAACATTGATAACATTGTTTTTGTTATTATTGTGTATTTCACTGCTGTCCATTTTGTGTAGGATCTTTAAATTTTATAAGAGTATGTTTTCCACCTTGTGCTCGAACTATTTCTAGATCATAACTACATGGAATACATAATGAATTTGGTAATTCAGTGTAACCTTTACACTTTTGACATGCGTATTTAACTGGAACTGGCATAATACGTCTATTACTACGTTTCTCTAAATATAAACTAAGAGATAGACACATTCAATTGAAACTTTTATATACTAATTATTAACCTAATTAATTAAGCAACAAAAATAATACAAACAATTTTAGTTTTTTTTATATCTTTATTTCAATATCATTCAAATACCAATATCTAAAATTATATAATAACTTTACATTATTCTGTGCACAATGCCACACACTTGAATCAGAATCATGATTATACCATTCAGTTTTTTTCATAAATTTACTTAATTTGGGATTTTCTTTGTTAACAATGTTTACGATGCAAGAATTAAATATGTCAAATCCTCTTAGGAAATTGGCTTTCATATCACCCTTTACTAATATTCTTATATTATCAAATATATATGAAGTATTTATATTTTCCAATATTTTTGGTATATCATTCAAATCCACATAACGAGATTCCCAAAATAGACCATGATATTTTCCTTCCAATTCAGCAACAGTTTTCGATTCTTCTGATTTTAACAAGGCCCGTGGAAAGGGGGGTTTGAACAGATAGGTACTAAGTCGTTTACCATCATAAAATGACATCTCCTTCGGTATAAACAGATTTGAAAAATTGTAGCCCTGTATGTCTACACAAATTACTTTCATCAACGCCATTTTTTTAAATTATATTTTTAAAATAATCTTTTTGCTTCTACAAATAATTAGCTACTAAATATTTTATCTGAACGTGTGTGTATTAATACCTACAGATTTTTAAATGACGCAGACGCAATCTCATCAATACCCCCTCTCCCTCAACCCATAGAAGAATTAAATTTTAAATTAACACTAATCTAGAGAATACACATCAGTATAAACTAATCATTCAAACCAATAATATCAACACACAATGAATTTAAATATCTTTATAACAACACTTTTTTTAATTTATACCAATGAGGGGGTCACCGCTGAAGTTCAGAATGATACTAATATTTTTAATGATCCTTCTCCTTCATCCATATCATGTGAATATTTAAAACTTGACTATGACACTCTGTATAATACAAGTTTACTTTTGTATACCGAATGTACATCACAACTTGATAATTGTATAGATTTACAAGAGAATGAATTACAAGTTAACGATATATTAATGAACAAACTTGCAGAATGTGAAAATAAAACTACAACTTTAACAACATTTGTTAATTATACCAATCAAGTGATTTTATTAAAAAATAATATTAAACTTGAATCAAAAACATTACAACTGTTGAAAAATATTGAAACTCTAGAAGAAAAAAATAAAATTGCATCTATATTAATTGGTGAGTACAAAGAAGAAGTTGCACAATTAAAAGGTAATTTGTCTGCTGCAACAATAGACATATACACTTTGGATAATAAATTAAAGCAATGTACACAAAACCTACAACAACAAATGAAGAATTATGATAGGATTTTTTCAAATCTAAATGCCTGTCTGGAGCGAGAAGAGCTTCATCAAGACCAGAAAAAGAAATATGTACTTAGACTGAGTACATGTAGAAATAATTTAGGTAAATTAAAAGAAAAATGTCACAATTAAGAGTCTATAATTATATTGTATGCTTTTTTAAATAAATGCTAATAATTTATCTTGTTATTTTAATTATTAACACCTCATATCATCAATCATTCTATTATAATTCCTCAACGAGGAATCTAAGCTGGGACGAAGCAAGACTTAGCGAGTGGAAGCGAGACGAAGCGAGAAAAAGTGAGATGAGAGACGAAGCAGCAAGTAAAAGAGAAAGGATTTTAGTCAAGTTTATTGACAAGGAGCACAGCGGTAGACAGGCATGCAGGCTAGCCAATCTCTCCATCTCACTTTTTCTCGCTCCGTTTCACTCACACACGATAGATCGATAGAATAGTACCACCGAACTGGTCAAGCACGTGGTGCGATGGCACCACCATCGCGTAGTACTGTACGGTGGGTGGATGAGCGCGCGCTACGATAGTGGAAACGTGGGCAATTTGGAACAATTCAAACGTGATTATAGGGGAAGCATGGGTCTAATAAATTAAATACACGAGGGTGATTTTTTTTATGAGAGTAGTAATGGAGTAGTACAAGAACACTAGACTACAGTCACATGATCAATCTCTCGCTCTCTCTCTCACTCACTCACTCACTCACACAGTTCCCGCGCAAAATTCAAAACAAGGCGGCCATTTTGTTTTTATTAAGTGGACGTGGTCCAATACACACGTGGTAATCAAAACAAGTCGGCCATCTTGATTTTATTAGGTAGGCGGGGCCCAATACACACGTGGTAATTAACACAAGTCGGCCATTTTGATTTTATTAGGTGGGTGGGGCCCAAATGTGACCTTGAAATACACTACGTCCTAAGGGAGCCGTAAAAAGTCTTAAGGGGGCCCCAATAAGACTTAAGGAGGCCGAAAAATGGGCCCCATTTTTTGCTTTTTACGCGCATGCGCAGTAGAGAGAAAGTGTCGCAGAAACCCGCTTGTATAACTACTAACAGGTCTATTATCCATGTAGAGAATTGGCTTTGGACGAGTCCATGGTTCTTTGGAGGGGCCGGCTCAGTTTTCGACAATATATCCAGGGAAAGCGACACAAGTATGGAATGAAACTTTATGTACTGGCGGAGCCTAGTGGTATGGTTCAAAAGATACTCCTTTACGGCGGTTCAGCTGATGCAGACATAGGAGGTGCAGAGCATACGGAAAAAGTTGTTATGAAATTGATGAAAAATAAGACCGAAGTTGGACATGCTCTTTTCATGGACAATTTTTATAATAGTATAAGTCTATCCGAACAGCTATTACGAGCCAAAACATATGCAACTGGTACACTTAGAGCGAATCGTGCTGGCAATCCACCAAATGTTTTGTCAAAGAAATTGAAAAAAGGTGAGTGTTATTGTGAGTATACACCTAACGGCATATGTGTTTGCAAATGGAAGGATCGACGGGAGGTGCTTTCCATTTCGAATGAGTTTGATGGAAAACTTGTAAAAACAACGTCAAGAAGAGGCCTAGAACAGAAAAAGCCCAAGCTAATTATTGAATATAACAAGTATATGGGCGGGATTGATCAAAATGATCAATTGCTCAGTTATTATTCATGAGAACATAAAACTTTGAGGTGGTACAAGAAATTAGGAATTCACATATTTCAGATACTGCTGGTAAACTCCCACCAAATTTACAAAAAATATGAGCAAGAAAGCAAAATGAGTCTCTATGACTACAGACTATCTGTGATAGAAAATCTATTGGGTCCACCACCACCGACACCACAAATAGGGCCTAACATATTTCACTTACCTGAATACTGCTCAAAAGACACCAAGGGATATGCGAAAAGACGCAGATGCAAAAATTGTTGGGACAGAAAAAAGAAAAGAAATGATGTTGTGTATTTTTGTCCTCAGTGCCCTGCACAGCCGGGACTCTGTTTGACCCCATGCTTTAGAGAATTTCACCAATTTAACTTTTGTTTTTTGTTTTACTTTTGTTCTTATACGTAGATTAGGTCAGGTCAGATAATAAAGTTATTACCTTTTAAAATGGCAAAACGCGGCTACCGCGTTCTTGGCATATGACATGAATTTTGTTGCTATGTGCCACCAACGCGTCTCCCGCGTCGATTTTTTTTATAAAAAAAACTTCATTTGACATGATTTTCTATTTATTTAAATGATAATAAGAATATGTTTTTCGATTTAAGAAAAAATAGTGAAAAAAACCCATTGGCGCCTAAGTAAACCAGACTTTTTTGGTCGGCAGTGAAAGTGTTAACGCCTATTACAAACCCATTAAATAAACTGGTTGAAGCATCGATTGATAAGAAAAACTCTAAAAAACGTAAAATAAAAATCAAAACTTCTGATGATGTCAAACCTCCTCCCTTGAAAAAAATCGAACTAAAACCACAAGTGCAATTTCTAACTGATGAAGCACAGTATGGTGATGTTGATCATTCTTATGATGTGTTTGAAGAAGCCTTTCAAGACCCTGCAGAAACATCGTTGCAAAGTATGAAAGATGCTTTTGAAACTTCTCTTCGAAATTCGGAAGTGTTTCATAAGTTTATCGAGCAATACCCTGAGATCACTCGTGAATATGTAGAGAAATATTGGTATGACTCTCCTGAAATAGATGCAAAGGGAATAAAATACAACGCTGAAAATGATTCTTGGCAAATAGGATCAGAGCCTGTAAACTTTTTAGCAGATAGAAGCATTCAAGTAGGTAGCATCAAGTATAAAGGAACTCTGGGCTAATATGACTTGCTGTTTTTAAAAGATCCTAAATTTCACACTAAAGCTGATGAACAAGAATATGGGGATATTCTTAAACGTACCGGTCTATACATGAAACAAACTGGTCAGCTAAAGGGTAATAGATTTAATAAATATACATCTATTGTTATACCGCTCTTGTCATCAACATCTAAGTTTCCTTCGCCCAATATTACAACCAGGCAAATACACACAAGATCCAAATCAGAGAGAGGAAATAAATCGGGATCCTCCCTATTGCAGTATAATGAAAAACCTAAGGAGTTTGTATACTACGATGATGTGAACGAGTTGGTTGAAAGATTGAAAAAGTTGGAAGCTTCTGAGGTAGTTGGCAATAATAATAACAGAAACGAAATCTTTAATATATTACACGAATTGGAACGACTTGGAGTAATTGAATTTTATTAATACAGAGGTTTATTTATTCAACGTCATTATAGTACTAACCATGAATAAGTTCGGACGTTCGTTACCCTCCTCATCTCTGCAAAAAAGGATTCGAGTGTTACAAGCGCCAAATCTAATTGCTGTTACTGGAGATGGCGATTATAATTTTTCAGATCATCGTCTTTGTAACGTTAAATCACCAACAGATGTCTCTGATGCTGTAAATAAAAAAATTGTAGATGATTTGGTGGTTTCACTTTCAGCTAAAATTGATAGATCTGTGAGTGATTGCATCATACAAACACAGAAGCAAATGGATAAATTTACGAATACAAACAAGGACTATTCGGAATCTGTAGCCAAGCAAATGCGAGAACATATGACTATTTTGAATAAAGAACTGTCTGGCCATAATGATTCACTTAAGCTTGTTGATGACAAGTTAAAAGATAGAGTTTTAAAATTAGACAATCAAGTTAAAAAAACAGCTAAAGGACATACAATCTGCTCATCAGCAAGCTGTAGAACGGTTATCAGCACAATTTGATGCCCTAGAAAATATATTGAAGGGGTATATAGATATATATCTTAAAAATTCTCTTAAACCCGTTATTGAAGAGGTAAAAACCGCTAATAATAATATATTGAAGTTAAAGCAGCGGGTCGATTTGTTGAAATAATATTATTCCGTATAAATTTAGCTACACACTAAAAAATATTTATTAAGTTTGAAAAAATGGCGAAGAGCATTACCAAAGCGAGGGAGCAGGTTGTTAATGAGTTACATAGGCCAGCTAGAACTAAATTTAAACGTCGTAGATTTCTACAGTATGGATTAGATGATACTTTTGCATCCGATCTTGCGCAACTCGATCAGTATGCTCAAGAGAACCGCGGATTTAAGTACATATTGGTTGTAATTGACTGTTTTTCGAAATTTTTGTGGACACGCCCTCTCAAGTCCAAAACTGCCCAGGAGGTAACTACTGCTATGGAACATATACTTAAACATTCAAAGAGAATACCGAAAAAATTACTCACCGATAATGGGAAAGAATATTACAACTCTAATTTTCAGAATCTTTTGAAGAAACATAATATACATCATTATAGCCCCTTTAGCATTTTAAAGGCTTCCATTGCCGAACGTGTAATTCGAACAATAAAGGAAAAGTTGTTTAAGTTGTTTACCTTGAATGGCAATCATAAATGGATCGACTTGTTGGAACAAGTTACAGATACTTATAATAATACAAAGCATCGCACTATTGGTATAAAGCCTAAAGATGTGGGTAAAAACAATGATTCAGAATTATTAAATTCTGTTTATAATAATCTCAAGGTTGTAGGGAAACAAACATTTAAAGTCGGTGATGTTGTTCGTATAAGTAAAGCTAAGCATGTTTTTGAAACTGGACTACTGAGCTGTTTAAAATTATCAAAGTATAGATTACCAATCCAACGACGTATTTAATAGAAGATATGCAAGGGCACCCTATAAGTGGTGGTTTCTACGAATACGAATTGCAAAAGACTAAACAACCTGATGTGTTTCTTATAGAGCAAATTTTACGCAAAAAAGGCAAGAAAATGTATGTTAAATGGCTTGGTTTTGATAAATCTCACAACAGTTGGGTTGATATGTCCAAGGATGTGGTTTAAATTTATTCATGTCACGTGTTAGAATAACAGGAGTCAACAACATTAATTTCGTGAAACATAGAATTGCTTAATCAAACATTTAAATAAAAACAACGTCTCTTGTGTAATCTCATCATTTGAGAACATTATGCCGTTTTGTTACGTCTGCAGCAGCGAAGTCGTATCGCTTAGCAGCCATAATCGTACGACAAAACACAAACAGAATTGTTGTGTGGACTTTGACTCTTATGTAAAACTTGTTCAAACAGCTTTTAAGAACCGGCTTGTTACTTATCATGTATCCGGTGATTCACACTCGACCGATGTCAAGCTTTATTTAGAAGCATTGAAAGATAAAATTATTTCATTGTTTAAACAGGTTTTGAATTCAAATTCAAAAATTAAAGTCAATATGGAGCTATATGGTCGTTATCTGTTGAGTTCGACAAAAGAACAGGAAACCAAATCTTTTAACTCCAAGTATGGCGTTATTGATCAACACAGTAAAATTTAGAAGATTTTTGTACTCTTTATCAAAATATTTTATTAACCAAAGCTTCAGAATTTAGGGAGGTGGGTAGCGATTGGGCCTTGTCTAAGCTGCTGTTTCTAGAACTCAACATAAATAAATGCAATCGAGCAGTGGGGGGTATAATATAAACAGCTTTATGTTTGTCAAACCCAGTTTAATTCCAATCATGTTTGACGATAGTTGTCTTTCTGACTACTCTGCAGACTTTAGTGAAATGGTTGAAGATGATGATACCTCTCGAAGTTCGACGCCGTATTGGAAGTATCTCGATAGTATGATTTTAAGAAGCAAGGAAGAAATTAGAAGTGAAAAGAAGTTTTTAAATGAAGTGTGTTATCCTGCTGGCCATTTCAAGGTAGTGGTAGGACTCAGTGTCGCCAGGACGTCTATTCTTGAAAGCAAGAGAAGGGAGTGATCCCTGGGGAGCTCCCGGGGAGTGTCCCTCACTTGATCTCCCCGACAGCACAAAGTCGTATTTTTGAAACACCGAACGCGCCGGGGAATATCAGGCAGGGAGCAAACTCGGGGAACAGCGTTGCCAGAGTTGGTTAGCCAATGGCATTGCTGCTAATTTTGACATTCCATATAACCTCTCTTTTGTTTTTATTTTATTCTGTATTTGGAAACGGATTCTTTAATAATGGATTTTAAATAGAGACAATTAACTTGTAAACAAAAAGAGGTATTAGTAAACTTTGTGTACGCGCGCCCCGACATGTATAAGGGTAAATTAACCGCCACTTATACCAATGCAATAGGCATAAGGTTGTGGAAGGAAGTTACTGGCATCTTAAATGGTATTCCTGGAGGGGCCACTAAGGACTGGAAACAGTGGAGAAAGGTATTTTTTTGTCTGTCTGGTACTTTTGTATTTAAACAACCATTTTTAACTGCTTTCTTCATAGGCCTGGACAGATATTTAAAAAAATGTTAAAAGCAGGATAAGCAAAGAGAAAAAACACAGCCAAGGAACTGGAGGGGGTCCACCATTACCCCCTTTAGAAGACATAGATAAAACAAGTGATGAAAAAATTCTCGAAATAATAACTCCAGTTGCAATCCAGGGAAATCACGATGTACCTGAACCAGAAATTTTACTTGAAGACGTTTTCGTAGAAAACTTTGAATTGACAGAACACTTCAATAAAAACAATGTGAGTGTATTTTTGTAACTAGAAATAGTAAAAAAAATATATATATCTATAAACAGATGGTAATTTTTACTTATCTGACCAATTACCAACAAATAAAGGAAAAAAAAATGTATGTAAATTTTATCATTTTCTGAATTTCAGGTAATTCAAGATCCTATGGATATTCTGGACGTAAATGTTAATAAAAATGATATAACGTGTGAAATAATAGAGGATATACAAAGCCCAACACTAGTAGACCATAACTATTTCTCACCTTTATCGACAAGTAAGCCCGGTAAAACAGATGGTAAAGCCTTTAAGGAAGAAAACAAGAAAACTATAAAGAAAAGATATACAAAGTCAGCGAGGTTGACTGATTCCATAAAAAACAACAAGAGCTTCCTTGAAATAAGCCAGAAAGGTATTCTCTCTACCGATGCTTACAGGGAAAAAAAATTAAAGTTACTTAGCAAACACTATGAAAACCAGGCCAATTATTGGCAAAAAAAAATCGAGGCTTCTGAGAGAAGGGAAAATTATCGTGAAGATAAACTTAAAATTTTGACTAAAATTTCAAGTGCACTTAACAATATTACATCATCGTAGGTATAAATTCAGGGAGTGTTCCTGATTGAAGTTCATATTGTTTGTTCTATTTTCCATACTTTGGTATATGTATTTTAAAAAGAATATTTTTCTAAAATATAATTAACTAGTTTGTGTAGCAAGGAATCTTGCCATCAACTTAGAAATAATAACCCTGTATTTTTGTGCTGATAAAATATATTTGATCTCTTCTACAAATAATGATAGGTAAGACTGAGTTTTGTGATAAAATAGTTGCAAATATATTTTTGTTCATGTTATTAGAAAAGTATTTATGTTTTGTTATTTAGGTGAAGGTTTAGGACCTACTTTTATATGTTATCTATAAGATATAGGCACATGTTTAAATGTTTAGTAATGATTAAAATTGCGTTTTTATAAGCTAATTTCATTTAGGCTAACTGTAAGCTACAGCTTGTAAGTAAAATATTAAACACTACCTACATATAATAAACGTTTTATTTTCATAAGTACATAAAAAAATAAGTTATCGAACAAAAAATATACCTACCAGTGTATAACAAACAAAAAAAAAAGATAACTAAAATATGTCTACAAACAGTTATTTTGATATGTAACACAAAATGATCCTTAAATCTACTTTCTTTTTAAAGGTTTATACATATAAGCAAAAATTGATTATGAAAGTAAACAAAACACACTTAAAATATTAACTAAGTTTTTCATTAAAGTGATTAGCAATAATGTTTTGCTGTAATTCCCTGGCAGCTGTCAAATCGGGGTTAACTAGATGTGGCATGTTGTCAACAAAATTTGGGATATTGTACATGCCATAATCGGGCTCTTCAATATGAAGTTCGTCTGGTTCCGGTATATTTCTCTCTCTGCATAAATTATGAAGAACACAACAGGCATTTACAATTTTTCCAGCTGTTGTTGGGTGATAATGTAAAGTGCGATACCTTAACAAACATCTAAAACGGTTCTTAAGTACACCATTACACCGCTCAATGATGGACCTTATAGAACATAATCTGTCATTATACCGTTGTTGTGCAGGATTTTCGGGATTTAAAATCGGAGTAAGTAACCAAGGACGTGTAGGATACCCTAAAATTAACACAGGTAAAGTAATGATGTAAGTAAGTAAAATCTGAAAGAATGAATAAATAAAATGTATTAATTTTATCTTGAACTATAATAAGCCTCACCTGAATCACCCAGCAAGAAAAAAACATTTGCTGGATCCCTTCTATATAATTGTTCTAATAAATTGGATACTGCAGATTGTCTCCAAATGTGTGAATCATGGGTAGAGCCTGGAAATCTTGAGTTGACATTTAATATTTTAAGATTATTATCACAAATCTGAAAAGTAAATATTTTATGGGTGTTTTATAGTTTTCTCTCTAATAAACTTACCAGTTGTACATTAAGTGAATGATAATTTTTTCTATTTACATAAATATGCTCCGGAACATGCTCATCATTAGCTGGTGGAGCCACAATGCTCACATGAGTACAGTCAATGCACCCAATTATTCCAGGGAATTGATATGTTTCATAAAACCTAAAAAATATAATACTGAGAACATATACTCAATACTTTATTCATGTTAGTACATAATATAAAGTACCCATAATTAAAATTATTACACTAGAAACAAAGGATTTTATTTTCTTACAGGAAACAGAAAAAAAATTACCCCTTTGAAACCACACCATCAATATTTTTTGCACTTTTTTCAAAATCATGGGTGAAAAAATAATTATTTTAAGGCATTTGTGATTTTATTAATGTACTATGTGTATATATTTACCTAGTTCGAATACTTTGCAACCCTTCAATATTTCGAGGGAACCTTATTACACTGTTTAAAATTTCCGGCTGGTTTAGTGCATTTGTGACCTCATTTATAGCCCGACTAATTGAGGACTGGCTAATGGCCACAAAACTGTTCGAGCCAGTAATTTCTTGATAGCTGCCCGAAGCATAAAACCTAAGGGTAGCAAGTACCTAAAAATCATTTTAAATTTTCAGTCTTAAGATCACAAATAGAAGTCTACATTAGCATGGCTAGACTAGATACAACTTTTCTACTTACCTTGGTTTGAATGGATAGGGCCGAGGTTCTTGTGGGCTGGGCTAAAAAGGGGGTAACCATGTCAATTATATCACGACAGAGATCCTTATCCACCCTGAATAACCGAAGAAATTTCCTGTCTGACAACTGAAATGCATTTGTTTGTGCCAAAACATCCCTCCCAATCGCCAGTTCTTCCACCGCTGCCTCAACGTCTTCGTTCAAAATCTCATTCCACAAAATCAAATTAACATTTTCCATAATAATAATAATATAAGTATCTATTTCAGATAATATTTAAACTCACTTCATAAAAAACCAACAACCAAACACAATCAAATTTTAGGTTAGGTTTTCTGTTTCTCTCGGTCCCGAGTAGGAGAACTTCAAGTTCTCTTGGGAGTGACTCCCTCCCTTGATATTTTTTCAAGAATACCGTGTTTTACATTTTTAAGAAAACCACGCCCACTTCCCTCGAAAGTTCTACTCCCTGCAATTCAAGAATAAGGGTCCTGAGGAATGCCAAGTGTAAAGTTAACAAATACACTATTAAATCTACCTGAAGAACAAGTGTCAATCTCTCTGGCTAACGTTGACTGGTACGAATTTCTCAAAATGGCTTCCAAGATGCTTGAAGATAATGGATCCGGCGAAGCCGTAGCAACCACCGTGTCTGAAACTGAAAATTTTACCATGTCCACAGCAGTTCTGTTGGGAGAAAAAATAATTAATCTTAAATGTGATAATGTTACATTATGTTTTTGCTGTAATGACATGCATGATATTTTATGTATTAGACATTTAGTTAATTATAGGTTAGAATTAGTAAAAAACTTAGACTTTAGAACCGCTTATGATGATTTATTGAGATATGCTTGTTATTATGTTAATATAGATAACACCATTATTGATGTTAAAAATATTTGTAATTTAAACATGTCTGAACAGAATTATTATATTTTAGAGTTATTGCATTATAATCCGCAGAAGGTGATGGATGATTTTGATAAAATATATATGTGTACTGATGTTTAATTAAATGAATAAATAAACAATTTCATCTTTTATTTCTTAGTATAGTTACAACTCTCTAGATAGAAACATGTACATAATGGATAGTGTAGATCGTCTAGATTGCGGCGATGATGGCCTTGGGCTGATTCGAAATTTTGAAGACAGATTAATCACATTTACTGGGTGGCGCAATAAAGTTAATCCAGAAGCCCTAGCATATGCAGGTTTTTATTTTACACAACATTCTGATGTGGTTAAATGCGCTTTTTGCCACTGCGAATTTGATAATTGAAAAGAAGGAGATGATCCTCTAGCAGATCATTACAAGTACGCTAAACACTGTAAATTAGCAAAAATGTTAAGGAAGTGCAGACAGCTTAAAGCAAATAAGCCATTCAGATCTGTTAAAGAGAAAGAGATCCAAAAACTAGAGCCATTCTGCTATAAACGAAGTGGTTTTTACTTAATAGTTTTACTGATAATATTTATAACGGGTCTGTTTAATAGTTATGAAGCTATAAGTATCTTTAAGAAGAAAATTTGACTCATTTATATTCCAACCATGGCTGCGTTAAGTTCATCATATGTACTCTTGGTGGCGCTGGTGCAAAATGTGTTTTACGTATACACTCCTTTTAACGTTCGGAACGTGTCAGTAATGATTGAAACCAATGACTTTTCATCTAATAATACATGGTTAAAGATGCCTTTTGAGATGATTGATAAGAAAATTACTCCTGCCTCTTACATAACAGCAGCTAACGAACTGCTTCGCTACAAGGTTAAGCTCTTGTTCCGAGATAACACATTTGGCGAAACAGATTGGAAGACTTTAATCAGCGTATACAAGAATACCACTCTCCTCCAATGCAATAACTCTACATCAACCGTCGATTTAGATGATTCAACCAGTAATTATAGTTTAATTGTATTTATAGCTGTAACCTGTTTCTTATTACTAGCAATTAATTTATATAGAATTACTAAAACTCTGTATATAATATGGCTAAATAAATAATTTCTTTATTACTTGTGTGTTTTATTTCGCTAAATAATAGTTAATTGATTCCTGGTACGAGACGAATATTATGCTACTAGGAAATAGAGATGACGCAATCTTATCAGTGTAATAACAATACCGTATTATACGAGGTATGTAAATATAATTAATATACGAGGTATATTCCTACTAAGAAATAAACATTACCAGTGCTTTGCACTACTGTGTTGTGTTAAGGCCTTAATGGTTTAATGCATCTAACGCCGTTAGTACTTGAGATATTTGAATAATTCTTTCACTGTTAGATAGTATCTAAATGACCCTACCTACAACCAGAATTTCGGTACTCCACTGCTAGGCATAAGGGGGCTAATCGCAAAAAACTATATCTTCCAAACCAGTTGACCGATCGCTTTCGGGTTTTCTTTAAACGACTTATTACGACATCCTAAATACGATCCACGTGTTAGATTTTAATGTTAGCATTTGACAAGTGACAGGTGTCCTTGACATATCTTAATTGACAGGTGTCAGCCGTTATCTTTTCCTAAACATAATATGACGTCATCCTAAACACGTGGCCTATAATGAATACTATTGCCCAAGTAGCTAACGCCCAAGTAGCTAATGCCCAAATAGCTCTCGCCTAAGAGTGTGACATGACAGATGACATATGACACACGCCTGCGCACTGCCTGGGCATGCGCAGAGGCCTTGGAGTAAATGGAGGATGGTGAACATATCATCTATCTCTACTTGCAGCATATAGGACACAATTCTGTTTTTAAATGCTGAAGTTAAAATTTTCACATCATCATCATCACTTTTAAGTCTGCTTTTATGTAGATTTGAACGTAAATGCGCACTGATTTTATTTTTAAAATACCATGTGTCACAGTCTTTACAACGCGATAAAGTAATTTTAGATGTAGGGGGATGTACTACACTTTGTTTTTGAGGTGCTTTTGTTTTAAGTTTTTTTGCAGGTGCAACACATAGTTGGGATTTAGCTTTTCTTTTTACACCAGATGGTCTGACATATCTTAATTGACAGGTGTCAGCCGTTATCTTTTCCTAAACATAATATGACGTCATCCTAAACACGTGGCCTATAATGAATACTATTGCCCAAGTAGCTAACGCCCAAGTAGCTAATGCCCAAATAGCTCTCGCCTAAGAGTGTGACATGACAGATGACATATGACACACGCCTGCGCACTGCCTGGGCATGCGCAGAGGCCTTGGAGTAAATGGAGGATGGTGAACATATCATCTATCTCTACTTGCAGCATATAGGACACAATTCTGTTTTTAAATGCTGAAGTTAAAATTTTCACATCATCATCATCACTTTTAAGTCTGCTTTTATGTAGATTTGAACGTAAATGCGCACTGATTTTATTTTTAAAATACCATGTGTCACAGTCTTTACAACGCGATAAAGTAATTTTAGATGTAGGGGGATGTACTACACTTTGTTTTTGAGGTGCTTTTGTTTTAAGTTTTTTTGCAGGTGCAACACATAGTTGGGATTTAGCTTTTCTTTTTACACCAGATGGTCTAGAAGGACATAATTCTTTTTTAGGTCTATAAACGTTTGATTGATACTTAAATTTTTTTTTCCAATCACTACACTGATACATCTTGAAAGATTATATTAGAACTAAAGTGAAAAGATAAACACACTGTTACTTATTCTTCCACAATTAGATTTCTTTCTCTCATTACGTCTAACCAAGCATACAAATCCAAACCTAAACTAATAAGCCTTATATGGTCGTTAAAATATTTAGTTCTAACAGATCCTTTAAGAACTTTATCACATAAATTTATACCTTTTATAATCCACCTAAGTAGATTATTATCGCGTCTATCTAATTGTAACAATCTATGTCGCGATTTAACGAATGCTTTTTTTTTATGTTTAGGTTTTATCATTCTTGTTTCATAACTATTTTATAAAAATTAACACATTCATCCACCGTTTTAACTGGTCTTAGTTCACAACAGTTTGAACAATACTGTATACAAGCACTTGATTTATTAACTAACAGTTTTTTACAAACGAGACAACGACACCTTGATAATATACTAAAGTTAGTTCGAGTAATTCTAAACCATTTTGGATACATAACTGATTGTGGAATGAACCATAACACTTTAAATAGTGCTGAAGAGTGGTGGGAAGGTTGGTAGTGGGGTAGGAGTGGGGATAGGAGTGGGGATAGGGGTGGGGATAGGAGTGGGGGTAGGAGTGGGGTCAGAAGTGGGGTGAAGGGTAGGGGGATACATGTGTGGAAAGGCTGGGGGGATATATCAATGGCAATGGATTTATCCATATATCCCAAAGAGCGTAAAGCTCTAATTCACCCCTACTAACACAACCAAAAGCGTATTAAAGCCGCAACTAACTATTACGTTTCTTGGTTTTTCTTTTAGTTCCTTAAGTATCAAAATTTCCTTACCAGAAGAAAAAATCCAAACTATAAAAAGTAAAATTAAAGAATATAAAAGGAAAACTCAGTGCACTGTTAGAGTTTTTGCACAGTTAATAGGAAAACTAGTAGCGTCATGTCCGGCCACAAGGTATGGGTTTGCACATCTAAAGATCTTTGAAACATTTAAACATCATTCGAAACAACTGTAACAATTAAAACAAAAAAATTAAAATTCCTACTTGCCTAAAAAATGAGTTATCTTGGTGGGAAATAAATATAGGGAATGGCCAGGATATTAAACCACACCAGTTTGCATTAGAGATATTTTCAGACGCCTCTCCATCTGGTTGGGGCGCTTTTTGCGGTAAAAAATATTTTCATGAGTTTTGGGATAAAAAAGAAACCCGAATGCATATAATTTTTTTAGAAATTAAAGCGGCGTATTACGCATTAAAGTCGTTGACTAAAAATAAAAATAACATACGTATTTTACTAAGAATCGATAATCGGACTGCTATTTCCTGCATTAATCGAGGCGGCAGTGTTAAATTTCATCATCTTAATTTTGTTACCAAGCTTATCTGGGACTGGTGTGAAACCCGAAACTTATCGGTCTTTGCAAGTTATATTAAATCAGCAGAAAATATAAAAGCCGACAAAGAATCTAGATCAATGTCAATTGACACTGAGTATCAGTTAAGTCATCATGCTTTTACAAACATCATTCAAAGTTTCGGGAAACCTGAAATAGATCTGTTTGCTTCTCGAATTAATAATAAATGCAAGAAATATATTTCTTGGTTCCTTGACCCGAACTCTTTTTTAGTAGATGCATTTAAAACTTTTTGGAGTACATTTTACTTTTATGCCTTTCCCCCGTTTTCGTGCGTGGCACGAGCCTTGGAAAAAATTATCCAGGAAAAAGCGCTTGGCATTATGGTAGTTTCAAACTGGCCTTCACAATCCTGGTTCCCAATTTTAAAAAAACTTTTAATGAAAAATCGTACACTTTTCAAACAGAGTCCTAACCTACTTTTATCTCCCTTTAGAACGAGTCATCCTGTGTCCGAGAAGCTTTCCCTGGTGGCAGGGATATTATCAGGATCGCTTATCAAAAAAGAGGAATTCCAGCCACAGCAATACCAACAATAATTAATTCTTTATCAGAAGGAACCCTGAAACAATACACTAACTGTTTTAAAATATACTGGAAGTTCTGCACACAAAAACAATATAGAGACCCTCTTATGTACAGTCTAGGCAGGTATATAGAATTTTTAGAACATGTGTGGGACAATGGTAGGTCCTATTCTATCATCAATTCCTATAGATCAGCTTTAAACCTTATTTTCGCACCGAATGAGCAAGGCTCAAAATGCATTAATAGGTTTCTAAAAGTCGTAGCAAATAAAAGGCCCCCTAAGCCAAAATACTCCCACACGTGGAATTCGGATTCCGTACTATTAGATTTAAAAAAGTGGTACCCGCTAAACTCTTTGAATTTAGAACAATTCCCCTAGAGGCTTGTTTTTCTAATGGCAATCTCATCGGCGAGCAGGGTACAAAATATAAAAATCGGAAACATAATAAAAAACGAAGATAAAATAGAAATAGGAATATCAGAGAAAATTAAAACATCGAAACCGAATAAAAGTCAATCACTTTTATTATTTCAATATTTTAGGGAGGTACCCGAGTTATGCGTTGCACATACTATTGAGCAGTATCTAGAGAAAAACCCGCACAATATCGTAATAATTACGAACAATTGATTTTAACTCATAAAAAAACATTTCACCCGGCGTCATCACAAACTATAAGTCGATGGCTCAAAGCAGTTCTAAAATTGGGAAGAATTGACACTACAGTTTTTATCGGTCAAAGTACGCGCCACGCATCAACTTCGGCTGCCTCTAGAACACGTGTAAATATTGACCTGATACGACACACGGCCGGATGGACCCCTTCTTCAAACACGTTTTTCAAATTTTATAATAGACCACTGGTTGAACCCAGAGAGGAATTTGCTAAGACAATATTAAACATAGAAAAATAAATTTTATTACTTATGAGGACAAGCGTAATTTCTGCTAGTAATTAATATAGGACAATATTTAACAAAATAAGTAAATCCATAATATCATACAATATGCGTCTACATTAAAAAAAAATGATTTTTTACATATGTTATATTTTTTCACTCTGAGTAATTTGTCTCATTGTTTAAATTAAATTTTTCTCCTTTTTAACCGCCAATAAATTTTAAATCATCTTCCGATGCTTTTCTGGTTGTTCCTTCATGTTTTAGGAATTATGAATGAGTGGTTCTAGTTTTCTATCTCCCATTTAGGATAGAGGTAACTTCCAGATATCAGGAAAGCAACAATCACTCAATTCACTCTTGGAGGCGTGGACAGAATCGTGTTGGAATTGGCCTGCTCTAGTATATGGTACCGTTGGTTGTCAAATCTGAAGAAATATCAGGTAAGTCTTTCTTTCTTTCTAGTTAATTGATATCTCATTGAATTTTCTGAAAGACTTACCTTGAATTTCTCTCATATCGTGTCTAAAGCCTGCCAATTTTAATAAAATCTCATTTTCTTTTTCTTTCAAGTGGAGATATGCATAGGGGTGTAGCCTAACCTATAGCACGATTGTCATTAAGTAAGGTTGTTCCCTCAGAACAAACTCATATCTTTATTTCTTCTTATCTTATTTTGTCTTATCTTGGCATAGTCCAATTTATGCTTTTCGAACAACAAGGTTGTCGAAGAAGCTTTACTTTGCAATCTGCAAATTTTATATTGTTTAAAATATCTTTTTAAACAATTTTATCTTATCTTACCTTATTTTGTCTTACTTTGGCATAGTCCAATTAATGCTTTTCGAACAACAAGGTTATCGAAGAAGCTCTAATTTGCAATCTGAAAATTTTATATCGTTTAAAATATCTTCTTAACAATTTTATCTTATCTTACCTTATTTTGTCTTACCTTGGCTCGGTCCAATTTATGCTTTTCGAACAACAAGGTTGTCGAAGAAGCTTTAATTTGTAATCGGCAAATTTTATATCGTTTAAAATATCTTTTTTAACTATTTTATCTTATCTTACCTTCTTTTGTCTTACTCTGGTATAACCCAGACTTAGCTGTTCAAACAATGGACTTGTCAAAGCTATATTTTTTTAAACCTTTAAATACCTAACTCTTTCTGTATATTTATATTCAATTTTAGGTTAGCTGCTTCACAGCTCAATCTAATTTCACTCTTAATTAATATTTTCTCACTTTATCTCATCAGCTAGTTTAAATTGTAACTTTTATGTTCACTTGTAATCTGAGCAACAGTTCAGCTTGGCTGTACTGATTTTTTATGTAAAATCATTAAATTTTAATTTATTTAATATAAAATATTATCACTTCTCATTTATCCAAGTCAACATTTGTTTCAAAAAAGCAAGTTTTGGGTCGTTTACTTTACCTTTTACAATTGGTTCCTGGAAAATATCACGAAAACGCTTTCCTTTTAATGGTGTTTTGACATTTATTATTTTCCACCACTTTACAATTATTTGTGTTGTTATATGTCTTGAGCATTGGGAATATCTTTGTCAAAATTTTGTAAGCCCTCAATTACAAAGGGGTTAAAAACTTTTAATGCCAGTTTTACATTTTGTCTTTCCATGCTAGAGGGATATAGTGCTTTTAAATTTAAAGAAAAGCCCAATTTTAGTAACATGTTGTGTTCCAAGTCATGCAGTTTTTTGAGAGATGCAAAACATGCATCTTTTTTTTCGCCACTGAAAAAGTCCGGATATGTAAATGTCTGATCCGGTTTTGAATTAAGCCAGGCATTGAATATGCATTTTAAGAGATAGACAGCATCAAACAAGTAAAATAAAGGCCTTTCAGCATCCACAGGATGTGGGAAAACTATATTAAGTTCCTTTTTTGGTGAAAAATTTGACATGGCTTTTCCATTAATTGCATTGTTGTCACTAAGTACACAAAAAACCTTATATCCGATATCCTCTAAACGAGTGATTATGGATTTGACAAAATGAAAAAGCAATTCGTGGTTAATCTTAGATATAGGGGCAATGTGAACAACTTCTTTCAAATCTGAACAAATACTTGTAATCATGAAAGTAAAGGCAGATGTTGCTAACAATTCGTTATTATTTATTGATGCCCCCACCACATTTCCCCCTTTATAGTGTAAATAAGGGTTAATATGAATTTAATCCATTAGTAGGCACACATATCTATCTTGATCTTTTAGATATTTAAAAATGTTTTGTGCATATATGTCAAAAACATTTTTTTTTCGTCGACATGGGGATCGGTTAAAAATTATTACAGACACCTTTGATGGTTTCAGGGTGGGGTAAAATTATTGGCCAATGATTTCTTAAATATCTGTATGCATGAGGACTTATAGTATATAAAATTGAACAAAATACCATAGTTGTAGAGGAATATCTATATCTCTCTTTTGGTAAAGTTCTTAATCTTAATTGTTCGGAGATAAATTGTAGTCCTTGTGCTAACATTTCATTGTCTACTTTTAAGGTTTTTGGCAAATCTGAGACAAAGTTCAAAATGTCAGTAATTTTTGACATATCAGTGTTATTTTGTCTTTCATATTCGGGATCTCGGTCAGGATTTGAATTATTGTCAGAATTATTTTCTTGTACGGAATCTAAAGGAAGAATATTCATCGAACAATCAATAATATCAAGTAAATTTCGCAATTCATCCAAACTACTTGACAAAAATGGCGTTTTGTGTTTGTCAACTTGTATACTTACTGATTGGCCATATAAATATGCACTTATTTCTAAATTATTATTTATTTTAACAGCCCACGTAATTAATGGCCCCGGTGTATGCTTAATCCTAAAGAGAGTCTTGGAGGTTTTTTCATTAATAATAAACCACCCTTCTTTTAGAATAAACGTTTTAAACAAATTATTAAATCCCTCAAAAGTTTCATAATGTGTGAGTTCTTCTTGTCTTAAAATATCAAGTTTGCTTTTTCAATACCTTTTTGAAATTGCATTTCGTCTAGTTCTTTAAGCTTTTCTTGTCTGCTTTTTCGATGTGTTACATTTTTTGATAAGTATTTTGGACAATTTTCTTTTAATCTTGGTATATTTAATTTTACTGAAACGATCTCACCCGTTTTTGTATCCTGTTGGGAAATGTGCCAGATAAAATCCTCTTCTGTAAAATGGCATTCACACACACGGCTGTTTTCACTAGGAACAAAATGTTCACGGTGGATCGCATTTTTCCATTTTAAGCGGTGGTCTTCAGCTTTCGGAAAACGAAATACGCGCACTTTTGGACCGTTCGCGTAATTTCCCTTACAACCGATTACACAACATTTATACGGCATTTTAAAGTTTTTTAAAACACTATTTAAACCGATAATACACTGTATTTTTCTCTAAAAACACATAAAATAAACAAAAACCTGTGGATTGTTTACTTACAACAAAAGAAATAAGGGATAAGATTTGAAACAGAAACATATGGTGCAACGTTGCCAGATCGATTTTAGCGTTTTGACCGTCTACTGAAACTTTATTAACAATTGAAGCGTTCGGCCGAATAACGGTCTATGTTACAATTTTTCTAAAACCGAGCTTAAATTGAAATAATGGTCTATGTAGTCTTTATTATCGACGAAATTGTTTGGTTTGTTGATATACCATTAGATGTCGCTAGTATGCCACTTTTGACGAGTCTCAACACATAATTTCGAATTGGAATAACGGTCTATGTTAAGGTCGGCGTAGTGTGCGGATTATTTTTGCGTTACTCATTGTTGTGTAGAACGCCGTTGTGTTTACATCTGTTTATTGTTTATTTACGTTGTAATTTATATTAAATATGGATGAAAACAGACCTGTGCGGTTGTCTCCTAGTGATATTATTAGGCTGAATAAATCAAAAAGAAAAACCAGGCAGATAAACCTAAGCACATGGAAGGATGTCTCGCGAAAAAATCTTAGAGATTCGGGTCAAGAATATAGGGGCAGGAAGTCAAAAACATTAGTTTCTGCTAAGACCCCTCCTAGCAATGTAAGTAGCAATAAGGAAAATGTACTTATTTTAAACTTATCCATAAAAATTTTATGAGTGGCGGAATTTTCATAATAATGACTACTGTTTACGTTATTAATTTAATTTTTTCTTGTTTCAGGTAGACATATGTGGTAAATCCTGTAAGCAAATGTGCTCACAACTTAACCTAGACACGAGAAAGCACCTATTCAAATATTTTTATTCACATTCGTATAATGAGCAGTCCATGTTTTTAAATAAATGTATCAGAATGGAGGAACCAAAAAGAAGAAGAGCTGGAAAAACTGACGCTACTTCATCAAAGTTGTGTTCTTTCACATACTTCATAAATGAGAAGAAGGTATGCAAAAAAACTTTACTTGACACTTATAATATAAGACAAGCTAAAATCCGGTATACAAATTCCTATAGATCAAAGAGAAAAGCATCATAATAGACCAAAGGGCATTTTACATGAGAGTAGGAACTTGATAGTAGATCACATCAAGAAATTTCCAAGGCAAGAATCGCATTACTCCCGAGGTAAAACACAGAAAGAATACTTAAGTCCTGATCTTAGTTTGTCGAAAATGTACCGATGCTTCCAAGCTGAGAATCCCAATGTTACTGTGAGTAAAACGTTGTATGACAGTGTTTTTAAACAAATGAATTTGCGTTTTGGTGCTCCCCGATCAGATACATGCAAGATATGCGATGAATTCTATGTACAATTACGTTCTGCACAATCAGAAGATGATCGGAAGAAAATACAGTTGGAATGTGATGTACATCAAAGTAAAGCGTCTTTAGGATACACAGAACTTAAAGCAGACATAGTTAAATCTAAATCAAATAATTCATTCACTGTCGTTCTTTGTGTAGATATGCAACAGGTTCTATTTTGCCCAACATTGACCCACTCAGATATATTTTACCAAAGGCAACTTAGCTGCTACAACTTTGCTATTCATAATATGGGAACTAACAGAGCCACAATGCATTTATGGTACGAGTGCATTGCGGGAAGAGGCTCTACAGAAATAGCATCCTGCTTGATTAAATTTGTTATAACAAATTACAATAAATTAACAGAGGGAGAAGAGCGTAAGTTAATCGTTTGGTCCGATCGATGCGTAGGACAAAATAATAACTGGAGAGTATTAAACACATATTGCTATCTTGCAAAATGTGGATATTTTACTGAGATTAATCAAAAGTTTCTTTCATCAGGTCATAGTTTTTTGCCGTGCGATCGAGACTTTGCCGTAATCGAGAAGGCAAAAAAAACAACAAACAATGTTTATGTACCCTCTGACTGGAAATATATTATTGCTGACGCTAAAGTAAATGAACCTTTTGAAATAATAGAAATGTGCCAAAGCGACTTTAAGGACCTTACCACTATTGAAGATCACCTTCCAAAAAATAGAAGTAGCTCGAAATTACAAGTTACAAAGTACCTTTGGATGAAGTATGGCCTTGATGATCCCTACACTATTTACGCTCGAACCAGCCATAACGTCATAAAACCATGGGAATCATTTAAAATTTTTCAAGCCAATTGGGAAGTTAAAACAAAGCCGGAAGATTTAAAATTAATTTATAATGAACTACTGCCCATTACACAAAATAAGAAAAAAGATTTATTAAAAATGATCCCATATATGAAAAGCGAATATGCTGATTTTTATAGATCACTACCACAGCAATGATCTTTTAAGTATTTTAAGTTTGTTTTTTAATAATAGTTTAGTTTATATCACTTTGTTTATTCCAAAAATATTTAAGTAGCTAATTAGTTTTTTTCTACATAATTACTGTTAAAACTTAATATTATTAAAATTATTTCAAAAAGCTAGTTGTCTTTTTTGTGGAATAACGGTCTATGTTACATTTCCGCTCATAAAAATATATGAAAAACAATAGATTCTAAAAATCGCTTTCCTTCCGAACTTTCAAAATGTAACATAGACCGTTATTCGGCCGAACGCTTTAATTATTGTGTTTCTTTCTTATTTGCCTTTAAAATATATCTAATAAAATACCTACTGCTATAAAATTATATTAGACATGTGTTATAACTAGGGGTGCGCAAAATAATCGATTAATCGGTTATTAATCGATTAATCGATTATTCGATTATCGATATATTTTTAATCGATTAATCGAAAAATCGATTAATCGATTATTAATCGAAAATATTTCGATTTTTCGATTAATCGAAAATATTTCGATTTTTCGATTAATCGATTAATCGAAAATATTTCGATTTTTCGATTAATCGAAAATATTTCGATTTTTCGATTAATCGATTAATCGAAAAAATTTCGATTTTTCGATTAATCGATTAATCGAAAAAATTTCGATTTTTCGATTAATCGATTAATCGAAAATATTTCGATTTTTCGATTAATCGATTAATCGAAAGTATTTCGATTTTTCGATTAATCGAAAATATTTCGATTTTTCGATTAATCGAAAATATTTCGATTTTTCGATTAATCGAAAATATTTCGATTTTTCGATTAATCGATTAATCGAAATATTTTCGATTAATCGACAAATTGAAATATATCGATTAATCGAATTATTTTCGATTAATCGAAAAATTGAAATATTTTCGATTAATCGAAAAATCGAAATATTTTCGATTAAAATATCTCTTTTTCGATTAATCGGAATGAAAATATTTTGCGACAAAATCAACGATATAACTTGGCCGTGTTTCCGTGCGCTTTTTATATTATTATTATGCTTAACGGTCTAAAATTTAAATCGCCCGCCGCGTCGTCCGGAAAGTTAAGCGGTAATGTGGTAAAGCGCTGGAATCGCAATTGCAGTGTCATTTTAAGTTTAATTTGATCTGGAATTTATGTTATGGCGGCCAGTTTAGTAGGAGATATTACGACAACTAAGATTGAGTAAGTATGAATAAAATTTTGTATCTAACTTACCAAGTAAATACTATACTATAATAATACTCGCTATTGGTTCTTGGTGTCATTGCCAATAGAAAATATTTGTCTCGAACTTAAATGTGCAATGTATCGCATTTAAGGTTTAATATTTTTAAACAACCTATTAGGAGTATTACCCTCAAGTTTGCCTTGTCAAAATTATTAATAATTGTGATTTAAATATTATTTCCATGTTATTTATATAATGTAACGCTTAAATGTTTATATATTCCGTATAGTGGCATATTTTTCAATTTACCGGCGGGTCCACCGGTGAGTATACTTGCTTGCTGTATCTAACTCTAACATAATTAGAACAGAATGGCTTACAACTGGTGGACTCACCGATGTATTAAAAAGACGACTCAACATTAACCTCCACCCAATATTTTAATCTACATAGGTAAAATATAAGAATTTAAAAAAGAAACAGAAATTTTTGGGAGTGTCTATGCACCCGCGCGTCCGGCCATCTAACAGAAGTGTTTGTTGCGTTAAGTATTCCCAATTGTAAGTTATAAAAAGAAATTTTATAGTTTTTGTGTGATGTATCTTAGTAATGGAATTGGGGGGGGGGGGGGGGGGGGGGAGGTTACAGTGATTACTACAAATTGCCACTTCCGTAAATTTATTCAAGCCCCCACAACTTAAACTGGGATACCTACAAAATAAACAAGTAGATATATTATACAGGGTGTTACTTAACGTTATGTTTCAGATAAAATATTAAATTTTGGTACAGATTGTTAAAATAAAAAAAAAATTGCTGCACCATCAATAAAACTCTTAATATTACTTTTTAAACGATATAGGTACCTAATAATTAGGAAAATATAAATTATTGAATGGCAAACAAAAACAAATGCATTTTGCCACTGGTTACTATTTTGTTATGTTAGAGGTTATGCGTTTTTATCGTAATGGTCTATAGGTACCAAAATCAATATATCTCCAAACTCTTTTTGAGAATTTAGATTGAAAAAACCGTTTGTCGAATAATTTACAATGTATGTAAAAAAATGTTGCTTGATAAAAAAAAACAGACTTAGTAAAGTATAATATATTGTAAAATGTATTTATTGCTTAACCATTTTAATTATGCATATTATATTGAATAACCTCAGCCATGCTAGAATTTACCTCCCTCAACACGACACAAAGCTAAATCTACCTTTGGGTTAACGTGAACGTATAAACATAGTAACTAATTAATTTATTTTTGCTACAAGGAATATGGAAGTAAACAAAGGTAGTAGAAGTTTGATTTGGAACTACTTTGATAAAAGTGATGGGGTCTTCTCAATTTGCAAAAAGTGCAAAAACTCTATAAAATCCTGTGGAAATACTACCAACGTGAGAAATCATTTAAGGGCAAAGCATCCACTTATTTTTACTGAAATACAAAGAAATATTGAGGCAGAAAAATTGAAACATAATGAATTTCATGATGAATTAAGGTGAGTAGGTGTCTCTATACCAAATTTCTAGTATGGTTTTATGACAAAAAGATTTTATAGATATGTGCTCTAATGAATCTTGAATCTCTATTCGAGATTCAGGATGTTACATTTTTTTTTATTTCTTGGAGAGTTTTAATGATGTTTAATTGAAATTTACCACACATAGGTAATACTTTTTTATCCGATTGTGTCAAAAAATGACATTTTATAGATTAGATATTTGGAAGAAAAGGTAACCTTTTTTAATAAGGTATCTATTGATTATTGTGCTGATAGCTAGGTAACACTTTTCGGCCGAAATAGTATATGTTATAAGACCAAAAAATGCAGTATTTCGTAGGTATTGCGGGAGATAACTAGCCGAGGCCGGTAACCCGCATAGTCCGAAATACATTTTTCGTCTGTATGATATATGATATTTTTAATCCGATTGTGTTTTTTGTTTCAATTTCCAGTTATAAAATAATGTAAAAATAAAATAAACCAATACATTTCTTCTTGTACATACAACATACCTACCCAAAAAGTTTCGCTCTTTATGTAATTTATCTGACAATAAAATAGCTTTTTATGCAACTAGTGCATAAAACGATCGCGTTTTTAATCACGCACAAGGATCATACACTAGTTTTTCTACAACTGTAAAAAAATGTTAGAAATAAAATTTATAAAATTTTAAAAAAAACATTCGTTCTGAAATTAATGTCAGCTATTTTTGACAGTAGCTGTAGAATCATATTTAAATTCTTTCGAATTCAATTTATAATACCCCTAACAATGTCATAATTTTTAGTGTTGTTGATATATCACACGACGAGGAAGACATGGAAATTCTTTTGTCACCCTCCAACGTCATACAAACTTCAGATGAAGAAATTTCTTTGCCACCAACTCCCTCTTCATCGCAGAGTACCAAACCTGAAATTTCTACTTTAAAATCGAGGCAGGTGTCTATGAGGAACTTTACCATGACTAAGAAAAATCAAAATAAGATTGATACGACGCTAGCACTTTTTGTAAGCACAGACATGATGCCGTATAATATTGTGGAGAAAGAAGGCTTTAAAAAATTTGTAGAAAGTTTAAATGCAAGCTATAAATTGCCCAGCAGAAAAAGGCTGACAGAAAAGTTAGTTCCTGATTTGTTTAACGCAGCTCGACAAAATATTGAAACTTACTTGAAACAAGCTAAATATGTTTCATGTACTACCGACTGCTGGACATCTGTAGCAAACAGGTCATATATTACACTTACATGTCATTTTTTAGATGACAATTATGAACTTAAAAGTATTTGTCTCGGCTGCTATGAAATGGATGAGGACCATACTGCAGAAAATCTAAGTTACTACGTAAACCAAATTCTTGTTGAATGGAATATCGATAGAGAAACAGTAACCTCGTTTACTACGGATTATGGCAGTAATATTGTTAAGGCAATTAAAGATATGGGACAAATTCACATCTGCTGTTTTGGACATGCAATTAATATTGGTGTCAATAAGTGTTTCGATAATGCAATATTAAGAGAAAGCATAGAAAAAATTAAAAAAATTCAGAATATTTTTGCCCATAGTTGGAAAGCTGTGAGAGACCTCAAAATAATTCAAAAAAAATTTAACCTCAAAGAAACAAAAATTCCTTCATTTTCAAAAACGAGATGGTGGTCTCTTTTAAATTTAATTAAAATAATTATTCAACAGGAAGTAGCGCTGTTAAATCTTCTGCAGGCTTATAAAAATGGATTTTATAAAAACTTAATATTGAACGCTGACGATCTAAAACTTCTGAACGTCACTGTAAGTTTACTTAGTCCAATTCAAGAAATATCCGAAACTCTGTCTGGTGAAAATTATGTAACTGGATCCACCTTATTACCCATTTGTATTGAATTGGCTAAAACGCATGTAGATAATTATGAAGAAACCGAAATTGATACCGATATCGTACGCCTTAAAAAAGAAATGGCTCTATCAATTTTTCAAATATTGAAAGATCGATATGAAAGTGACGAGCAAACCAGCGAACACTTGCACATTGCTGCTTTTATAGATCCACGATTTAAAGGAACTTTTTTTGACTCAACAAAAATTAAAGATATAATTCAAAAAATAACAGAACTCAGTAGTGAACTTGAATCTATTCCTATTTCTGTAAACAGGCCTCATGAGATATTAGGTAAGAAGACAAGCGGACTTAAATCTATTTTCAAATCCCTTAAAACCATTGAAGAGAGTACGCCTACCAGTTTAAACGTTAAAATAAAAAAAGAAATTGATCAGTACATGAATATGCCAACAACTGACGTTGACGGTGATCCATTAATATGGTGGAGACACAATTTCCATGTATTTCCTCTTCTCTCCCAATGCGCCAAAAAGTTTTTGAGTATACAGGCAACGAGCGTACCATCTGAAAGGGTGTTCAGTAAAGGAGGACACATAGTAAGCGACTTAAGAGCCTCACTAACTGGTGATCACATAGAACAACTTATTTTTCTCACTATGAATAAACCATTTTTGCTGTAAATAAAACTCTTAAATATTAATATTTATGTAATTCTTTTTGATCTTTCACGATTCCATCAAAAAATTTGCAACCTTACTGTTAGCATTATCTATACACGGTATCCCACATAGGCACATAAGAATGCACTCTACAGGGATCTTGTAAACTATTGGGTTAAATTAGTAAATAAGTTGCTCATTACTGAAGTCTACGAGTAAGATATTTCAGAAAAACTGAATTTTCTCGATTTCTATTAATTTATTGTTTTCTGACTCTATTTGAAGAGATAGTTGAAAATAAATTTTATTTACAACCATCCATGTAATAATGACATTTCATCTATCTTTAAGAGGTGGAAAGTTGACGTTTTTTAATTTTTTATATTAATTGATTATTTTCAATAGGGCGATTTGAAAAAAACGATTAATCGATTATTCCGATTAATCGCTTAATTCGATTAATCGATTATTTCGATTAATCGATTATTTCGATTAATCGATTATTTCGATTAATCAATTATTTCGATTAATCGATTATTTCGATTAATCGATTATTTCGATTAATCAATTATTTCGATTAATCGATTATTTCAATTAATCAATTATTTCGATTAATCGATTATTTCGATTCATCGATTATTTTCGATTAATCGATTATTTTCGATTATTTTCGATTAATCGATTATTTTCGATTAATCGATTATTTTCGATTAATCGATTAATCGAAAATAATCGATTAATTCATATCATCAAAAATCGATTATTTTTTTCGATAATCGCACAGCCCTAGTTATAACTAAGTTAAATGTATAAACATATTACACAAAGGAAACCCTATTTCCAAAACAATCATAATAATTAGGAATTATGGTTAAATCTGGCAATACTGCTGTTTATCGTGGCACGGACTATGTGCCGAACCAAACCGAGGCCGACCGATTCTGGACGGTCACGATTTGCGGGTTGAAAACTGTAAGGACCTCGGGACGTGACGTCAGAAGAAAATTTAGAATCAGCACTTTGTCCTTGTAATTTAAGAGTTGTGAAGTCTAGGTGAGGAGAGACGAACGTTGGACTCGACATTGGGACGATACAATAGTTAGGTATTCTATTGCAAAAAGGAAGGTTCTTTGTAAGGACCAGAGTGGTATTCTAATTTCAAATCTTGTACTTTTTACAGGCTTGTAGAGCTTAATTTATCAAGATTTCCAGTCTAATAGTTCATATTGTAAATTGAATTCTCATCCAATACTTGTACAATAAATTTTAATTTGTTTAAGTTTAGTTTAGTTAAGCTTAACTTTTTATTTCTGACAGGAGACGGAAATGCAAAATAGTGATCTCTGCATTTTATTTTTGAATTGTTAAATTTTGCTTATGATTGAGCCTTTCTTTCATTCACGTCTATATAATATAAATGAGAGATTATCTGTTGAATGCTTCCTGAAGCCCTAAAAAATAAGTTTAGCTGAAGGAAAAACTTAGAAGTCGAACTCACCAGCGAGTCTCAAGTCAAGCTCGGGTAATTGAAACAACAACAAACAGAAATTTTGTTATAACACATTTTGTTGTTTATATTAAAAACAATTAAAGAAATAAAAAATGTAATATTATTTTTTACTTCTTTTTAGGTATTTCACTATTTCACTTCTGGTTTAATCGGAAATGCTGCAAAATTTGATATTTAAACACAAATTTCTCCAATAATTTTAATGGCACTACACCTTTTAAATCTAATTTTCAAAATTATCTTACTTTTTTTATTTCTGCTTCTCTATATCTAAACTTATTAGATTTTAAGATATAAGCAATTAAAAGTTTAATAACATTATCCAACAAGCAGCAATTTATGTTGGTTTAATATTTATAGTTTATCTAGTTTTATTAAATTATATATTAATTATTATTCAACTGCTTTTAAGCAATTAATAGTATCTAGAAACAAACAACATGAGTTATAATAACTCACTGCTATAACTCACTATAATAAATCGAAAAGGATTCTTGGAATTATTTACAAACCAAATATCAAGGTGGCTCTGTACTTCTGTACAAGCCGATTGGCCGAAAGGGAACAGTCTATTATTGTTATTGAGGAGAGTAATGTCACTTGAATAATTTTGACGTTTTCAAATTAAAAAAAAGATGAATTCAGATGAAATATTATGTACCTCCAGAAATAAGACAAGTAGCTAATGTAACCATACAAAATTTATTGCCTGAAAAATCAAAAAACAAATATAAAGGTATACAAATATTTTCAAAATTGGTATATTCTTGAAAAATATCGGTATTATAGAGGTTGTTCAGTTTCTCGAAATTAATGAACTTGCTTTAAGAGGAAATTATGAATTTGACGAGAAAAAAGAAAGAGGCCTTTTTAAAAATCTTTTTTAATACACCCTGTAAAAAGATCCTACCATTTTTTTTTTAATGTATGCAGCACATACAAAAAAATGCAGTTTATAGCTCTCCAGAAATACAAAACAAGATTATTGATATTCTGGCTGAAATCATACGTGAAAATATTGTAGCAGACATAAATAGCTCCAACGTACCATGTTTTACGCTAATGGAAGATGGTACAAGAGACAAAAACAACAGATAAAATGTATTGATTGAAATCGTTATGTTGAAGAAGGTAAAGTATTTGCATATTTGCTGGGAATTTATACCACAAAAAAAATTGATGCCAAAACTTTTACCGAATTAACATTAAACATTCAGGGAGAGAACAGCATTAATACGTCTCGCCTTCTGAGTCAATGTTATGATAACGCCAACGTAATGAGTGGGAAAAGAGGGGGGTTGCTGCAATAATACAGAAATCATTAAATCTAACCATTCCTTATGTATACTGTTACAATCATAGACTGCATTTATTTGTCGTTAAAATGGTTTCTGAGATCCCTTTTATGCAATAATTTTTTGATCAGTGTATGTTACTACATTCATTTTTTCAACATGGAACAATTGCAGTTACTTACGAAGGACATACAATTGTAAGAGTTTTGGAACAACGGTGGTCCGGACATTTAGCTACCGTTAATGTAATATTGGCTAACTATGGTGAAATAATAAAGACCTTAGATGGCATAATAAAAGGTTTTAGGGCCAAGATGTTGCAAAAAGCTTAGGCATAAAGACTGTCATGTTAGGATTAGAATTTCGTATTGTCTTGGTTACCATAAAAATAATTTTGGGGTTCTTGAAACCAGCAGATTCAATTTTACAAGTGATACGGAATCACACATACCGCCGTTCGACGATAAATTATCTTAAAAACAAGACAAGTAATGTGTGAAAAGTGACTCCCTTGGACGGTGGCTTTTAGTTGTAAAAGGCAGTGCCGAGACGATTCGCTTGCTTTTGACCGCAGAGATTAAATTCATTTTGGTAAAATAAATCCGGGATTATTTTACGTGAGATTCGCGTGTAGGCTGTTTAAAAAATATTTGTGGGCATTTAGTGTACTTCAAAGTTAAAGGAATATTCGGACGATTTTTATACACGGAAATTTAGCAAGGTAAAGTGTTTTTTTATAAGGGGGTTCCAGAGGGGGCAAGTGTGTTTTGAGAATTCGGGAGTTCAGGGAACTCGGTATTTTAAAGGTTTTGGGAGTTCAGGGAACTTGGCAAGTTTAAGAAGTTCGGGAAACCCGGGGAGAACTGTGACGGCTTTGAAAGTCCGACGGTTTTAAGGTTTTATTTTTGCCCAGTACCTTGAATACAGGAGATAAGAAACGATGGCTAAATTATTCGGAAGAAAAGCGTAAGGAACATTTTTGGGAAGTCAAAGTGGTTAAAACGGGAAATTAGGTTTGGAAGTATCGGGATTTTTCTAAGAATAACTAAAAAGTGGAAAAGATAACAGCTTACCACAGACGAGCAGCGAAAAGTTTTGAAATTAGATTCACGGGATAATAGAAACGCGGTGACACTTATTTTTTGGGGAAATATATTTGTAAGATTTTTTGAGAAGTGACTTGTAACTTGTAATATTTCAGTTCGTAACTTTTTTTAATAGATTTGGTATTGCTTAACTTGAAATTATAAGGCTGGGACTCGAACATAATTTATCATCGGGATGTTATCACGGCATACACTGAGAAGTTGCAACTGTGGAAACGCAAAATTTTGGCGTCCAATTATTCCTGCTTTCCTAAACTATTTGCGATGCTTTAGGGAGATTTTGGATGAAATTGATACCAAGAATAAAATATCAAACCATTTGCAGCACCTCACGGACGAATTCAAGCGCTACTTCGATAATATTAAAAATGATTCTGCTGCTCAATATGATTTTGAGAAGATGGATAAGGCACAATTTTGGGTTAAATATCTCAAAGTTTATCCCAGCACAGGAAAGCAGGCATTAAATTTTTTTTTAGCTTTTTCAAGCACTTATTTGGACGAAAGAGCATTTTCAGCAGTTGTAGCCTTTAAAACAAAGTACAGAAGCAAACTTGATATTGCAAGTTTGCACTTTCTTCTATTAAACCCAGAATTGGAAATCTTGTCAAAAACATGCAAGCTCATCCGTCACATTGACTCTTCTTATAACAAGTGTGTAAAAGCAATATTTTTATATTAAAATATCTGAAAATGCATTTTTGTACTTTATTACCTTTTATTTTACAATTGCTTGGCGAGCCCATTTGCTGGGTCCTGGGCCGAGACGTGGGCATATTCATTTTAAGCAGTAGGGAGGTGTGATACTTATAAGTTTGCGAACCCCTGCTTTAAAACTTCTTATTTTGCACCTGATTAAATCAAGTTACCAAAACGACTTAAGTCTGGGGGGTAATTTGCATATCTTAATATGATATTTTTAAATAAAAGCTGGTATAGAATTCATTCATAATCATTTAGTAGAATAAAGCAACATGTATTCTAAACCATCCAATATCTTGGAAGCTAATCATGTTCCAGATGCCGGCCACAACTTTCCAGAGGCCAACCACAACGTTCCAGATGTCGTCCACAACTTTTCAAATGTCGTCCACAACTTTCCAGATGTTGACGATGCATTGATAATTAATGACGTTGAAATGTTGGACGACCAGCAACAAATTCAATTTGAAGAAGCAGCACTACTCATAGTTGAAAGGGATTTAACTTGGGATGAAGTCACGGTAATACGTGGGGAAGTAGAGCAAAGGTTGGATCATTTCTTGGAAATAATTACTAATTGCAATAATCACTTAGATGTATTTAATCGACGAGAAACGCCTACTTAATCGACGAGAAACGCCGACTTTATCAAGTTTTCAATAGAAACCAATAAATATTTAGTTTTTATTAATATTTTGGTAATTTTGCAGTTTAGCTACTCATGAATTTTTTTCGTTTTTTAAATATCAATAGACGAATTTAACGTTTTTATTACGTGTTTTTATACATTACAAGTGGCGCAAATGTTCCCCCAAGGCAACAATTAAAATTTTCCTAAAAAATGCATCTATATCGTAATAGGGTCTCGCTACCAAGAAGGTTTTTAAACTCATTCAAATTATTTTTTTATTTTGTATTGGTTGCAAGTTGGAAGATGATTAAATATTTTTTTGCTGCCGTAGAGTATAGAATTTTTTGTGTGTGTTGTAGGACGGGGTAATGAAATCGTGTGCGAATTGCGTGTATTGTAAACTGAAAAGCCATCAATATAAACCCTATGTTTCTTATGGATTAGACAAGCAGATTCCCGTAAAAATAATTATGTTAGGGTTAGAATCTCATGAAACAAATATAATGGTCGGCAAGAATCCCTTCTCAAGAGCAAGGGGGCGCTACGCCACTGGGTAGACATTTAACCGAAATAATTTTTATTGTTAAAATAAATATAATAATTAAATTAATTCGCTCTTTAATATCCATGAATTGTAAGATTTATTGAGGCCTAACCATTTAATGTGGACTCTGTTACCGTTTCTTCTTAAGACGTTTTCAACCAGATACACGTTTGGATGCTTAACTTTCTGTAATTCTGCTTCATAAAATCCACCTTTAATATCTCTACCTTTCTACCTCTATCATCTTAAAGCAAGAAAGTTGTAGGATTTGTTAGCTTTACTGTCTTTATTTCAAATACCTCATTGGATCAGCTTGAAGTATAACTTTTTTGAAAAGCTTCCCTATATTTACTAATTCTTACAAAGTCTCCTTTATTAAATTTTGGTTTGATGGGATCAATTGTTTTTATTTTAGTATAAGTCGAGTTTAATACAGCTTTTTCATTTTAAACATTGACATCTATAGGTTTCACTTCTGTTGTTCTATGTTGAATTGTGTTATACTTGAAAACAATATCATCTAGGATATTTAACCATTTGTAATTTCCTTGCATACTAAATTGCTTTCACATTAATGTTTTTAAAGTTCTGTTAACTCTTTCAACCATACTTGCTTTTTAATTGGAGAAAGTGCTATAATGATTAATTTTAAATTTTTTCATTTGTTTCTGGTAATTCCGATTGAAAAATTCTCTGCCCTGATCTGTTCGAATGTTTTTTGGTGGAGTTTTCGCAATGTTTAAAATATTTTCCATAGCTAAAGTAACCGCTTCACGAGTTTTTCGTTTAACGGGTTGAACCCAAACAAACTTATTCAAAATGTATTTATCACAACTAAAATATAGCGATATCCTTTATTAAATTTTGCATAAGGTAACATTTCAACCAAATATGCTTGCTATAAATCAATTAAACTTTTAATAATAACAGGACGACGTTAATAAGTTTTTCTTACTGGTTTATATAATTTATTAACCACATCTCCTTTGATGTTAGGTTGCGCGCTCATAATTTTAAAATGTTATGTTGTTATCTCAACAGGACATTTTATTAGCAATTCTCCATAAAAATTTTCTAGGTGATTATCTGTACTTTGATGAAAAGAAATAATATCACCTTTGTTTAACTGAAAGCCTTCGGGATTCAGAACCTCATGTTCATTAACTTTTAATACAATATATTTTTTTGGATACTCAGCATTAATTATAGTAGCAGTCTTTATAGGAAAAGTATAACTTATCCGTCGATCTTGAAATAATTGATAAGCTCTATCTGAAAGATCATATTGATTTTATTTACCCAAAAATGGTAGTAACAAATTATAATGTAGTGTTATTGAATTAAGATTAACAATTTTTTTGAGGTTATTTTCAAACATTATAAAAAAAGTAAAATGAGTGGATAACCATCCATCCAAGTGTTACGCAATGTCGTATTACAAAATTACGTCCAATTTGAGAGCGTAATTCCAATGCCAACTATCGAGTACCATGAGCCGATAACGCCAGAAGATATGTTCCAAAATTTCAATTTTAATTTCGATAACCTTTTCAATGAAGCCCCAAATGCAACAACATACATCATAAACGAGGCTACAAACATTTTTCATGAAGCAGCGAAAGCATCTACCGATGTCAACGAGACAGCAAACGTCTTTCATGAAGCAGTGACAGCAGCTACCAATACCAACGAGGTTCCAAACGTCTTTCATGAAGTAGTGATGGCAGCTACCGATTCCAACGAGGTTCCAAAAGTCTTTCATGAAGCAGTGACAGCAGCTACCGATGTCAACGAGGTTCCAAATGTCTTTCATGAAGCAGTGACAACAGCTACCGATGCCAACGAGTTTCCAAATGTCTTTCATGAAGCAGCAACGGCAACAATGAAACAGTGACAGCAGCTACCGATCTCAACGAGGTTCCAAACGTCTTTCATGAAGCAGTGACAACAGCTACCGATGCCAACGAGTTTCCAAACGTCTTTCATGAAGCAGCAACAGCAACAGTAGATGTCCTACACGAAGAAACTATCAAGGAAGAAATCCCAGAGGACCAAATTCAATCTAACGAGGATATGCAGTAATGCAGAGAGAGACGGAATACACACCATACAGAACTCCAAAATTTAAATAAACTTTTAAACAATATAAAAGAAAGAAAACTACTGGCTGTTGAACAAATGAAAGATTGTGATCTGTGAGTGAGTGTAATAGATCAAAAGAAAAGAAAATTGATGGAACTATTTCAAAATGTTAATAAAGAAAACGAAATTTTATGTAGGTTTAACAAAAGATCTAAAAAATTTTAGAGTTAATAATTTTTAGAGACGTTTAAAAATTGTTTTGTTTTGGTGGAAGGATTTTTTGGGAATCAAAATAAAATATAAAAGGAATTATTGTTTTACTAAGTACATTTGCTAGTAGTTATGTTTACAGGTTTCTAGATAATCCACTGGAAATAACATTGAAGTATAGAAATTTTAGAAAAAAATATAATATGAAAAAGTTACATATAACGAGAACAACAATAAAATTCATAACTTATTTGCTTGGAGAAAACAATATGGTTTTCGAAGAACTTCAAAACCACGATTGGGGAGCCGATTTATATTTTATTACAGACCTTATGGGTCATATTAATGAGTTGAACAAATCGCTGCAAGGAAAGGAGAATATGGTGTTTACAATGTACAACTCAGTTAACGCGTTTCGTCTTAATCTTTTTTATGATCAGTTGCTAAAGCTAGATTTTGCTCATTTTCCGACATGTCAAGAAATAATAAAAATTAACAAAAACGTTTATAAAGAAAAGTTTGCTACCAGCATTTCTGTGCTAAAAGATGAATTCGACTCCAGGTTTAATCTTCCTAATGAAGATAAAAATACTCTTCGAACTTATTGAAAACCCCTTCTCTGCCGATGCCAGTGAGATGCCTTCTGAACTTCAATTAGAACTCATTGACTGACAGTGCTTAAACATATACAAAGACAAGTACCGCAATGGAAACCCTCTAGAATCCTATAAGTGGCTTGAAAAAAATAATTAATTGATATCGCACGAAAAATCTCTTTTTGGCAGTACTTAGATTTGTGAACAAACCTTCTCAGTTATGAATTTAAATTAAACTGAAAACAGATCAATGCTCACATTGCTCACGACGCACGTTTAAACGACACATTAAGAACAGCGAAATTTGTTCCGAACTACGATGATTTGGTATCCAAAAAACGGGTAAATGTATCTCATTGAAAACAAAAATATTATTGTATGTACATATTTTTGCTCTACCCAAAGGTTCATAAAAATATTTTTTATTTTCTATTTGTGTTAATTGTAACAAATATAAGTAATGTTCAAGTTTAAAATTCGTTTTAATTGCTATTTTGTGCGGCCCTCGCCGATCGCAGCTTCTTAAAAGTGGCCCTTGACAAACTTGTTGTGCACACCTGTTTAGAATATCCAGAGAATTAGGTCACTGGTTACTAAATTTAATTGGACCACATATGAGGGATTCAAGGAGAACAACTGCCATCCCTAAAGATCTAAGAGTAAATACATGGAATGATTAATCACTCAAAGTATATAAAACTGTCGATTTTCAAAGATTTTAGTTCTTTGCATCATAACAGTTTTTATGTGAAGGGTCATATCAAAGAGGTATAGGACAAAATATCATAAAGTTTCCTGAAACAGGAAGAAAAGAACAATGAGGAGGAACTGTAAGTTTTAAATCAACTGAAAATTAAGGCCTCATCTATTTATGTATTTGTAGGTTTAAGGAAATGGAGGGTTTTGCAGGTATAACAGAGTGTATCGATTGTACCCAAATAGCCCCAAAAACTAAATACCCTGTAATGCCTGGTGTGATATTTTATTGCAAAAAACAATTCTATATTTTAAATGTTCAAATAGTAAGTTAACATATTTAATATTTCTTAATATTTTAATAGTTTCTATTTAAAACCCTAACTGCAATACAGTTTAAATTGTTAGTTTTTTACTTGCAGGTGTGAAATGCAAAGTTAAAAATGCTAAGCATTAATGCCAGGTTTCCAGGATCAGTGCATGATTCTGCAATATGGCAATAATAAAAATGTTTTACATTATATCTTAATTGCACAGAAATATATCTTAAAGGTCATGTTGTTTAAGTCAGGGCTTTTTCCCAGAGCTATTTTGTTTCAGCGGTCCGGTTACAATTGTACATTAAAAATGTATTGAGTTTTGCCTTCAATAGAAATATATTTCAAAGTTATATAAATCATAATATAATGACAATAGCGAATGCTAATAAGCAATTAATATTGCCACACATTATGACGCCACTCAAAGATGTATTGCATATATAGCACCTATAGTTATAATACCAGCAAATTATAAAAATGGTTCTTAGTAGATATGTTTTACTGATTTACGCTCACTGGGATATATGGATATATCCATTGCCATTGATATATCCCCCTGCCTTCCCACACATGTATCCCCCCGCCCTTCACCCCCACACATATATCCCCCCATCCCTTCACTCTATACATATTTAAATATCAGAAATCTATAAGGATTATAGCAGTACCATTCGTCTGAAGTTGATGCAAATAAAATTACATCCCTTAAGACGATTAAAAAAGAAAATTAATTTTTCCAAACAAATCCGTTCAAAAAATTCCGTTAACATCTAATTATAAATATAATGTGTACATTTTGTTTAGAAGCATCCAGGGATGAAAAATCATGCGAACATAAAAGGGATTGTTGCCCTGCAGTTACAGTTATATTAGCCCACTTAAATGGCGAAAAGGAATTTATGGATATAACTAGTGAAGAATACAATTGATACCCTTAGAATATTTCATAAAATATGTAACACCCTTCCAACTTTTAGAGATTTGGTCAAACCTTCCAAAAAATTATAAAAATAATTTTAGGCTTCAAATAAGGTTACCCTGTCATATTCATTATAATCGATTGGAATCCAATGTCCATTTTAACGGCCCTCCTGCTCCACAAGAGAATTATTGTTTTTATTGTAAAAAAGCCATAAATGAAATTATGATATAAGAAATAAACATTGTTTACCATACTGAAAAATATGTTTTATTTTTTGCCTTCATAAAAAACTAGAATTTAATGTGTCTAGAGATTGTAAGATAGTTCAAGGATAGTTTAACAGAGTTTAATTTGTTGGGTTTTTTAAAATACCCTTGAAAAATAATAAGACGTTGACCGATTACGTGACTAGTTTAAAAAAAAACACCACAGGTTTTTTCAAATGACATTCTACATTCTAAAATCAAGTTAACAAAAAGTTCAAGGGAATATATTGTGTATTTTAAAACCAGAAAAAACATTGACCAAAAATAATGTGTCTGGTTTGAAAAAAATAAATTTCAAGGATTTTTGAACAGGATGTAATGTTTTTCTGAATCTCACACAAACATATTAATAATAATAATAATAATAATAATAATAATAATAATAATAATAATAATGATAATAATAATAATAATAATAATAATAATAATAATAATAATAATAATAATAATAATAATAATAATAATAATAATAATAATTACAGTGCAATCAGTACAGATTCTAAGCGTTCGTAATGTCTGCTCTAATCAACTGCAATAGAAATTTTATCTAATTCTAAATATAAAGAAGAAAAATGAACTTTACTTCGTTGACTCACCTTGTACAATATCTGTCCAGATTTAGTGTTTTTTTAAATCTATTTTAGCGTAAAAATGCAACCTTCAACTTAACAATAATATTATGACAAAAATGTACTGTTATACAATGTGTGATAAAACTTAAAAGTATTATGAAAGAATGTGTTATAGGGTCAATAAAAAATTATCAAAAATATTATTAAGACTCGACATTAAATTCACTAATTTCCAAAGAGTCTTACAAAATTTCCCACATGAATTGGTGATAACAATTTACAATAAACCAGTCTAATTATGTTCTTTACGAACCTCGTATTACGCTAAAATTTAAGATAAAAAAGTTTCCCATATGTTTTCTTAATCTGGGTTAACGCTGAATTGGAATGTACATTTTTTAGTAGCCACGATGAGATATAAAACATAGTTTTAATAACAAATAAGGCTTTTACATACATTAAACAACAAAAAATCATCATTACTTACCCCATTTACTGGAAAATCTTTCTACACTAATAATAATAATAATATTAATAATAATACACATTGTAAGGTTGGATTGTGGGTCGAAGATACACCTAAGATGGTTAAAGGTCTTTATTAATAACAACACTAAATATATACAATGGTACAATGACAGTAATAAGTAATACGTAAGAGCCGGGCCGGATCCACACAAGGATGCCGGTGTATAAGCTATTAGGACCCACGCAAGGGTGCCCAAGTAGCTGCGTCGCGTTTTACTTGCTATAAGGACCCACACAAGGGTGCCGAAGTAGCAGTGTCGGTTCGCAGAGCGTTTACTTCTAAGTGCAGAGCAAGGATCCACGCAAGGATGCCAAGCAGAGGCGAAGAAGAGGAGCTCGAGAGGAACTGCCGTTTCAGGTCTCGGGGTTGGCTTTTTGTTCGCTCAGGCGGCTGGATCCGTGACGTCAGAGGGTGGGGGTGCTCGCTGGTACGGGTCTCGAGCGGGCCGTGGCGACGGTGGCGGCATCGACAAGGGTAGTACGGAGAGTTTCTGTACTATGTACGGGTGGTGTTACAACATTATTTTAATATTTTTTCTGGGACACACAAGATCACATTAGATAGTAAACTGACTGAAAGCAAATCATCGCTTTAGATATGTAAAAGTGAAAGGAAATTGCCTCGTCGTGACATACATTTTCATCGAACCAGCAATTAAATTTAAATTGCTTTATTATTAGTACTTTTGTTTTTTAAAGGAAAAATAAAATGTAATGGTGGATATACCAGGTGACTTGTAATATACATAATTGTTTTGCAATTGCATGTAGAGACTTGGGAAAAAAAATGTATATATTAAAGTGACCAAGAGAATATGATTGAAACAATTTTTAAGTTCCGCAGTTTGTCGCAAGAGGGTATAATTGAAAATTAATTCATAAAATTCTAAATTTCTCCAAAAATTTGAATATAAAGGCATACTTCTGATAACATTATTAGAAAGATTAGACAATTCTACATTGACGTATCAACTTTAATAAGGGTTGGATATGCAATTTAAAGTGTTCATATTTAAATTGTTGTAACTTCTAAACCACTAATCCGATTTTAGTAAACTTAAGCTTGTTTAAAAGAAAAAATAAAATTTTTTATGAATAATAATATAGCTATCGGGTGGCTCAAAAATGTTTAGAATTAAAGTGACCAATTGAAAATCGTGGAAATAATTTTTAAGTTCTGCAATTTGTGGCAAGAGGGTACAATTGAAAAATAATTATTAAAAATCTAAATTTCTCGGAAAATTCAAACATGAAGTAATACTTATGATAACATTATTAGAAAGCTTAGACAATTCTGAATCATTTTGGTTTAAGCCTTATTGGTGTACCAACCTTAATACGATTTGGGGAAGCTATTGAAAGTATAAACATTCAAATTGCTGTAACTTTTTAACGACTTATTCGATTTTAGTAAACTTAAGCTTGTTTAAAAGGAAAAATAAAATTTTGTATGAATTATAATATACCAACCGGATGGCTCAAAAATATTTGGAATTAAAGTGACCAAGAGAATATGATTGACACAATTTTTAAGTTCCGCAATTTGTCGCAAGAGGGTACAATTGAAAATTAATGATTGAAATTCTAAATTTCTCCGAAAATTCGAATATGAAGGTATACTTTTAATAACATTATTTGAAAGCTGCATGCATTATTTTAGTTTAAACCTAATTGACATACCAACTTTATTAAGGGTTGGAAATGCTATTAAATATAAATAGTTTTTTGATTTTATACTGATAACTTTAATTATATGGTATAATTAGGACATCATGATCGGAAAGTTTATTAAATTTTTAAGGAAAAACGTGAAAACAAAAATAAAATTTACTTTAATATACCGAGTATCCCATATTGGATGACCGTATCTCGGAAACTACTCGGCATAGAAACTCAGGGAAAAAATAGTAATTGCATGGGTTAAGGGAACATCCTGGAAATAATTTTTAAGTTCTACAATTTGTCACAAGAGGGCAAAATTGAAAATTAATTATTGAAATTCTAAATTTCTCCAAAAAAATTCAAACATGTAATACTGAAGTAATACTTTTGATAACATTATTAGAAAGCTTAGACAATTCTATATCATTTTTGGTTTAAGCCTTATTGGTGTAAAAACTTTAATAAGGGTTGGAGATGTCATTGAAAGTGTAATCATTTAAATTGCTGTAACTTCTAAACGACTTATCCGATTTTAGTAAACTCAAGCTTGTTAAAAAATAGAAAAATAAATAGTAAAATCTAAAAAATTGCTAGAGACACAATTTGTAATAAAAAATAATATTTTATTCTATAATGCAACTTAAATCATCAAGTTATTCTTATTTTGCACATCAATAAATCAAGTCACCAAAACGACGAAGTCTGGGGGAAATTTGCATATCTTAATGGGATATTTTTAAATAAAAGGCACACATTTTGGTATAGCAATTCATTCACAATTATTTAGTACAACAGAAACAGAAAAATGTATTCAAAACCATCCGTTACAGAAATGTTAAGATTGACCAACAGAGTCAATATTATTGAAAACGTGGTATTAGTGCCTGCAAGAGATGAACTTGATGACGCTATAGAAAATTTAATTCACGATGAACTACCAGTAGAGGAACCTGGTGAATTCGATGCTGATTTTTGGGGTATTGATGGACTGCCAGAGTTTCCCTATGCTGGTAATATATTAGATGTCAACAACATTGCCGCCATTCAGAACGTCGAAGAAGCCATCCAGAACGACGAAGAAGCCATCCAGAACGTCGAAGATGGGATCGAGAACGTTCAGGATGGTAACCAGGACGTTCCAGAAGATAACCAGGACGTTCCAGTTATCATCCAGAACGTAGAAGATGCCATCCAGAACGTCGAAGAAGCCATCTTGGAACAAAACGATGAAGCATTAATAATGAACGACGTAGAAATGCTGGATGAAGAACAACAACAAATAGACATTGAAGAGGAGACGTTAATAATTATAGACAGGGACTTGAGTCTCGACGAAATTAGAGTGACCCGCGGTCAAGTGGAACAGCGTCTAGATCATTTCTTAGAAATGGTCACTAATTGCAACAACATCTTAGATGTGCTTCATCGACGTGAGCAAGCAATTTCAAGGAATGATCGACCAAAGACGACTGTTTCAAGTCTTTAATAGAAACATTTAATAGAAACATTAAAAAATATATAAAATTTCAATTTTTTTTTACAGAAGAAGAATGTCTCTTTATTACTAAAATACATTTTTTTTACAGAAGAAGAATGTCTCTTTATTACTAAAATACAATTTTTTTGTTTTTTATTGTATACATTTTTGGATAGTTTTAAATACATATTTCTTTGTTGTTGTAATAAATAATTGTGAATCAAACATTTTTTATTTCAAAAAGAGTTAATTACCTGCAACACCCGAAATGGGTAAAAATAGGCAACACCCTAACGCAGTCTTATTAAAGTTAGTGGGACAGTAAGCATAAAAAAAAATATTTGTTATTTAAATAGCACACAAAACGGCAAAAATCCTCAATACAAACTATATTAGTGTTTAAATACAGTATATTATTAATAAAAATGGAAAACATAAAAAAAACCGTTAATTTTAATGAGAAAAAAAAACAAGACTTTTACGTTATTTGTTTGGGCTTATGCTTACAGAAAGGCAAGAGAAAATGATTATGAAAAGTATATATTGGATCGATACCGCTTTCAAAATAGAATCAAGTATACAGAAAAGCTGTTAAAGCATGTCTTGGAGCAAAGACATAGAAATAAAATATATAATGATCGTTTTATATAATTTTTTTATTGTTAAAATAAATACATTAATTAAATTAAATTAAATCATGTTTTAATACCCATGAATTGTGAGTTTTATCTAAACCTAAAAATTTAACTAGTAGTTTATTGTTTTTTTTCTTAAAACCTTTTCAACTAGATACACGTTTGAATGCTTCACTTTTTGTAATTCTGCTGCATAAAATCCGCCCTTAATATCTAGACCTCTATCATCTTTAAGCAAAAAAGTTGTAGGATTTGTTTGCTTTACTGTTTTTATTTCAAATATCTCATTGGACCAGCTTGGCCTATAACTTTTTTGAAAAGCTTCCCTATATTTACTAATTCTTACAAAGTCTCCTTTATTAAATTTTGGTTTGATAGGATCAATTGTTTTTATTTTAGTGTAAGTTGAGTTTAGAACAGCTTTTTCATTTTTATTATTGACATCTATGGGTTTCAATGTTGTTGTTCTATGTTTAGTTGTATTATACTTGAAAACAATATCAGCTAGGATATTTAACCATTTATAATTTCCTTGCATACTAAATTGCTTCCACATTAATGTTTTTAAAGTTCTGTTGACTCTTTCAACAATACTTGCTTTTAAATTGGAGAAAGTGCTATAATGATTAATTTCAAATTTTTCCGGTAATTCCGATTAAAAAATTCTCTGCCCTGATCTGTTTGAATGTTTTTTGGTGGAGTTTTCGCAATGTTTAAAATATTTTCCATAGCTAAAGTAACTGCTTCACCAGTTTTTCGTTTAACGGGTTGAACCCAAACAAACTTAGAAAATGTATTTATCACAACTAAAATATAGCGATACCCTTTATTAAATTTTGCATAAGGTAACATTTCAACCAAATCTGCTTGCCACAAATCATTTAAACTCTTAATAATAACATTACGACGTTTATAAGTTTTTCTTGCTGGTTTATGTAATTCATTGACTACATCCTCTTTGATGTTGGATTGGGTACTCATAATTAGTAACTGCTTATTTCTCTACTACAACCTGACATTTTAATAACAATTCGCCATAAAATTCTGACTTAGTTCCGAGAGTAGTGTGATGAAATGAAATTATATCTCCCTTTTTTAATTTGCAATCTATGGGATTAGTGATTTGCTCACCATTAATTTTTAGAAAAATATATTTTTTAGGGAATTCAGCTCCTACGATTGTTGCAGATTCTATAGGGAATGTGTAACTTCGTCGTCTGTCTTGTAATAATTCATATGCATCATCATCATCATTAGTGTAAAAATTAAACTTTCCGATAAAAGGTAAAACTAAATTATAATAGAGTTTCACTTCTGAAAGATCAATAATTTTTATGAGGTTATTTTCATCACTAGCTGTTGACAAATTAAATTGATTATCTTTCCCAAATATATGGGAGCCAAACTTATCAATCGACATGTTCAAAAATCTAAAGAAGAATAAATGGTAATTGAATTACATTGTGTATTTATTGAATTATTTTTGCTTCTCTTAACTCATTTAATATTGATGTAATTTCGTTTTGATGTCCTGAGTGACCTGCTAATTGTGATGATGTTAATAATTTTAACCTATTAATTATTTCGTTTAAATCATCATAATACTTTTAAGTGCAGAGCAAGGATCCACGCAAGGATGCCAAGCAGAGGCGAAGAAGAGGAGCTCGAGAGGAACTGCCGTTTCAGGTCTCGGGGTTGGCTTTTTGTTCGCTGGTACGGGTCTCGAGCGGGCCGTGGCGACGGTGGCGGCATCGACAAGGGTAGTACGGAGAGTTTCTGTACTATGTACGGGTGGTGTTACAACATTATTTTAATATTTTTTCTGGGACACACAAGATCACATTAGATAGTAAACTGACTGAAAGCAAATCATCGCTTTAGATATGTAAAAGTGAAAGGAAATTGCCTCGTCGTGACATACATTTTCATCGAACTAGCAATTAAATTTAAATTGCTTTATTATTAGTACTTTTGTTTTTTAAAGGAAAAATAAAATGTAATGGTGGATATACCAGGTGACTTGTAATATACATAATTGTTTTGCAATTGCATGTAGAGACTTGGGAAAAAAATGTATATATTAAAGTGACCAAGAGAATATGATTGAAACAATTTTTAAGTTCCGCAGTTTGTCGCAAGAGGGTATAATTGAAAATTAATTCATAAAATTCTAAATTTCTCCAAAAATTTGAATATAAAGGCATACTTCTGATAACATTATTAGAAAGATAAGACAATTCTACATTGACGTATCAACTTTAATAAGGGTTGGATATGCAATTTAAAGTGTTCATATTTAAATTGTTGTAACTTCTAAACCACTAATCCGATTTTAGTAAACTTAAGCTTGTTTAAAAGAAAAAATAAAATTTTTTATGAATAATAATATAGCTATCGGGTGGCTCAAAAATGTTTAGAATTAAAGTGACCAATTGAAAATCGTGGAAATAATTTTTAAGTTCTGCAATTTGTGGCAAGAGGGTACAATTGAAAAATAATTATTAAAAATCTAAATTTCTCGGAAAATTCAAACATGAAGTAATACTTATGATAACATTATTAGAAAGCTTAGACAATTCTGAATCATTTTGGTTTAAGCCTTATTGGTGTACCAACCTTAATACGATTTGGGGAAGCTATTGAAAGTATAAACATTCAAATTGCTGTAACTTTTTAACGACTTATTCGATTTTAGTAAACTTAAGCTTGTTTAAAAGGAAAAATAAAATTTTGTATGAATTATAATATACCAACCGGATGGCTCAAAAATATTTGGAATTAAAGTGACCAAGAGAATATGATTGACACAATTTTTAAGTTCCGCAATTTGTCGCAAGAGGGTACAATTGAAAATTAATGATTGAAATTCTAAATTTCTCCGAAAATTCGAATATGAAGGTATACTTTTAATAACATTATTTGAAAGCTGCATGCATTATTTTAGTTTAAACCTAATTGACATACCAACTTTATTAAGGGTTGGAAATGCTATTAAATATAAATAGTTTTTTGATTTTATACTGATAACTTTAATTATATGGTATAATTAGGACATCATGATCGGAAAGTTTATTAAATTTTTAAGGAAAAACGTGAAAACAAAAATAAAATTTACTTTAATATACCGAGTATCCCATATTGGATGACCGTATCTCGGAAACTACTCGGCATAGAAACTCAGGGAAAAAATAGTAATTGCATGGGTTAAGGGAACATCCTGGAAATAATTTTTAAGTTCTACAATTTGTCACAAGAGGGCAAAATTGAAAATTAATTATTGAAATTCTAAATTTCTCCAAAAAAATTCAAACATGTAATACTGAAGTAATACTTTTGATAACATTATTAGAAAGCTTAGACAATTCTATATCATTTTTGGTTTAAGCCTTATTGGTGTAAAAACTTTAATAAGGGTTGGAGATGTCATTGAAAGTGTAATCATTTAAATTGCTGTAACTTCTAAACGACTTATCCGATTTTAGTAAACTCAAGCTTGTTAAAAAATAGAAAAATAAATAGTAAAATCTAAAAAATTGCTAGAGACACAATTTGTAATAAAAAATAATATTTTATTCTATAATGCAACTTAAATCATCAAGTTATTCTTATTTTGCACATCAATAAATCAAGTCACCAAAACGACGAAGTCTGGGGGAAATTTGCATATCTTAATGGGATATTTTTAAATAAAAGGCACACATTTTGGTATAGCAATTCATTCACAATTATTTAGTACAACAGAAACAGAAAAATGTATTCAAAACCATCCGTTACAGAAATGTTAAGATTGACCAACAGAGTCAATATTATTGAAAACGTGGTATTAGTGCCTGCAAGAGATGAACTTGATGACGCTATAGAAAATTTAATTCACGATGAACTACCAGTAGAGGAACCTGGTGAATTCGATGCTGATTTTTGGGGTATTGATGGACTGCCAGAGTTTCCCTATGCTGGTAATATATTAGATGTCAACAACATTGCCGCCATTCAGAACGTCGAAGAAGCCATCCAGAACGACGAAGAAGCCATCCAGAACGTCGAAGATGGGATCGAGAACGTTCAGGATGGTAACCAGGACGTTCCAGAAGATAACCAGGACGTTCCAGTTATCATCCAGAACGTAGAAGATGCCATCCAGAACGTCGAAGAAGCCATCTTGGAACAAAACGATGAAGCATTAATAATGAACGACGTAGAAATGCTGGATGAAGAACAACAACAAATAGACATTGAAGAGGAGACGTTAATAATTATAGACAGGGACTTGAGTCTCGACGAAATTAGAGTGACCCGCGGTCAAGTGGAACAGCGTCTAGATCATTTCTTAGAAATGGTCACTAATTGCAACAACATCTTAGATGTGCTTCATCGACGTGAGCAAGCAATTTCAAGGAATGATCGACCAAAGACGACTGTTTCAAGTCTTTAATAGAAACATTTAATAGAAACATTAAAAAATATATAAAATTTCAATTTTTTTTTACAGAAGAAGAATGTCTCTTTATTACTAAAATACATTTTTTTTACAGAAGAAGAATGTCTCTTTATTACTAAAATACAATTTTTTTGTTTTTTATTGTATACATTTTTGGATAGTTTTAAATACATATTTCTTTGTTGTTGTAATAAATAATTGTGAATCAAACATTTTTTATTTCAAAAAGAGTTAATTACCTGCAACACCCGAAATGGGTAAAAATAGGCAACACCCTAACGCAGTCTTATTAAAGTTAGTGGGACAGTAAGCATAAAAAAAAAATATTTGTTATTTAAATAGCACACAAAACGGCAAAAATCCTCAATACAAACTATATTAGTGTTTAAATACAGTATATTATTAATAAAAATGGAAAACATAAAAAAAACCGTTAATTTTAATGAGAAAAAAAAACAAGACTTTTACGTTATTTGTTTGGGCTTATGCTTACAGAAAGGCAAGAGAAAATGATTATGAAAAGTATATATTGGATCGATACCGCTTTCAAAATAGAATCAAGTATACAGAAAAGCTGTTAAAGCATGTCTTGGAGCAAAGACATAGAAATAAAATATATAATGATCGTTTTATATAATTTTTTTATTGTTAAAATAAATACATTAATTAAATTAAATTAAATCATGTTTTAATACCCATGAATTGTGAGTTTTATCTAAACCTAAAAATTTAACTAGTAGTTTATTGTTTTTTTTTCTTAAAACCTTTTCAACTAGATACACGTTTGAATGCTTCACTTTTTGTAATTCTGCTGCATAAAATCCGCCCTTAATATCTAGACCTCTATCATCTTTAAGCAAAAAAGTTGTAGGATTTGTTTGCTTTACTGTTTTTATTTCAAATATCTCATTGGACCAGCTTGGCCTATAACTTTTTTGAAAAGCTTCCCTATATTTACTAATTCTTACAAAGTCTCCTTTATTAAATTTTGGTTTGATAGGATCAATTGTTTTTATTTTAGTGTAAGTTGAGTTTAGAACAGCTTTTTCATTTTTATTATTGACATCTATGGGTTTCAATGTTGTTGTTCTATGTTTAGTTGTATTATACTTGAAAACAATATCAGCTAGGATATTTAACCATTTATAATTTCCTTGCATACTAAATTGCTTCCACATTAATGTTTTTAAAGTTCTGTTGACTCTTTCAACAATACTTGCTTTTAAATTGGAGAAAGTGCTATAATGATTAATTTCAAATTTTTCCATTAGTTTCTGGTAATTCCGATTGAAAAATTCTCTGCCCTGATCTGTTTGAATGTTTTTTGGTGGAGTTTTCGCAATGTTTAAAATATTTTCCATAGCTAAAGTAACTGCTTCACCAGTTTTTCGTTTAACGGGTTGAACCCAAACAAACTTAGAAAATGTATTTATCACAACTAAAATATAGCGATACCCTTTATTAAATTTTGCATAAGGTAACATTTCAACCAAATCTGCTTGCCACAAATCATTTAAACTCTTAATAATAACATTACGACGTTTATAAGTTTTTCTTGCTGGTTTATGTAATTCATTGACTACATCCTCTTTGATGTTGGATTGGGTACTCATAATTAGTAACTGCTTATTTCTCTACTACAACCTGACATTTTAATAACAATTCGCCATAAAATTCTGACTCAGTTCCGAGAGTAGTGTGATGAAATGAAATTATATCTCCCTTTTTTAATTTGCAATCTATGGGATTAGTGATTTGCTCACCATTAATTTTTAGAAAAATATATTTTTTAGGGAATTCAGCTCCTAAGATTGTTGCAGATTCTATAGGGAATGTGTAACTTCGTCGTCTGTCTTGTAATAATTCATATGCATCATCATCATCATTAGTGTAAAAATTAAACTTTCCGATAAAAGGTAAAACTAAATTATAATAGAGTTTCACTTCTGAAAGATCAATAATTTTTATGAGGTTATTTTCATCACTAGCTGTTGACAAATTAAATTGATTATCTTTCCTAAATATATGGGAGCCAAACTTATCAATCGACATGTTCAAAAATCTAAAGAAGAATAAATGGTAATTGAATTACATTGTGTATTTATTGAATTATTTTTGCTTCTCTTAACTCATTTAATATTGATGTAATTTCGTTTTGATGTCCTGAGTGACCTGCTAATTGTGATGATGTTAATAATTTTAACCTATTAATTATTTCGTTTAAATCATCATAATAAACATAATCTAACTTCTTGTTTGATAAATTCGTCAGTATTCCCTTTCCTGTAGTAGATCTGGTAGATTTCGCTCTGGTAGAACGTGATCTTTGTGGTGGTGGTAACAATCGTGAACTACCTGGTAATACAGAACGATAACCCGGCTCTGAAGATGTACTAGTTGTTTTTAATACACCCTTTTGCATTAAATAAGGTTTAATGATAGTTAGGTATTTAATGTCAGTTGTTCCTTGGATCTGACTATTCGGATCAAAATTTCGTCTATAAGCATTTGTCCTTTTCAAAACATCCATATAATTTTCCAGGTCATTTGGTGTATAACCAACCGGTTGTTTTTTAAAGAGTAACTCATACAAATCAACCGTTCCCGCATATCTTACACCCCCCACTTTAAAATCTTTTCGGATGAAGTCAACGGCAGAATTAGCAATTCGATATATTTCTGTAATAACATCATGACTTAAACCATATTTTGTATCAAAATTATCTTCTGTATCTTTTATTAACCCATCCACAAACGTTCTTACTAACGGGTCATAAGCCTCCAAGTATTCTGCATAAGCAGGTGTTCTTGTTAAATTTAATACATCTAGGCGTATATTTTCTATAGTAGGTTCAATTGTTGTTTCTCCACTTGTTTCTATCCTACTAGACTCTGGTAGATTTTCCCAAAATACATCATCATCTTCTAGAAATGATACATTTGGTGGTAGATATTTGTTAAATATATTTGATTTTCTTGGATCCACGCTATTTTTGATATATTCTTGATTTTTCTTTAACATTACGACAATAACTACTCATATATAAAAATGTTTTTGTTAAAAATACAACTTTACCACTCCCCATGACATAAATATTGTTCACATCTCCCAGGTCCTTGCGAATAAAATTATGTAAAGTTGGCTGTTATCGGTTTCTCCATAATTGTAGTAGAGATCATAATTATTACCGTATAAAAATATTACTTGGTTTTGGCATAATACAATACTCCACACCCAACACATATCATCTTCGTTGCACACATTTACACACGCTTTTTTCCTGGCTATAGACTTAGGAAGCTCGATGTAACTTCCAGCACGCAGGGGATTGAACTTGTTAATATTAATTACTAAATTGACTACTCTACTCAAAGCCCACCCGAATCTTTTTCCTGGAACTCATCCAAGTCTGTTAAGAGGGGTTGTTTAATTTTTTCATCAAACTATGCATCTAAATTTGTATCTTGAAAAATGGGAGCGTTAGCGGTATTTAAATATTTATTCTCGTTGTCAGCTTTACTAATTTGAAATTCCCCACACAATACAGCATTAATTTTGAGAGCCTCATTTTTTTTTAAAGCGTTCTGAATGCTACGTTTAAAAAGCACGGAACAGTCAGCTAGAAAAGGTGGCACATCGGTATGTTTAATATTTGATATTACCCCTGTACGTAGACGTGAATTAAACGCAGAGTGAAGATCGCTCCATTTAACCCGTTGTGTGACTGTTTCAGCCCTCCTAATTCCAGTCCCACCCCCCACCTTTTTATCCTTTAAAATATGTTGAAACTCCTTAATTTGACTCAAACAAGATGTAATACGAGACTTCTCGGAAACTGATTTAGCATGTTTTAACTGCTTATTTAAATTGAAAATTGCACGAGTACATTCTTTTAAAATCTTACCACAGGCTTCAACTGTTAAATTAGGGTTATCCATCTGGGCCCTAATCGACTTAACGTAGTCACTTGCAAAAGACATTTTTACTCTATAACAAAATAAATATTGCTCAAAACACGTCTGCTCTCTATGACGTACAAAGACAGAACGAACTTTGCTCTGTACAATACCCCTATTTATAACCTCGGGGGGAGGGCGTGGTTAGGAAAATAGGGTGCGTTTAGAAAATCATGAATAATTATTCAAAGTTTAGTATGCCGTAGTCCTTTACTTACTAGTGATAATATTTGTGTTGAACACAGAGAGACTAAAAGCAAAAACACCAGAGACAATACAGTTAAGGTATTTTCAAATCTGTAACAAATAAGCATAATTTTACTCCGTTACCAGGTATAAGAAAGATAAATTGCTGCTCGATGTGGAAGAGTCATATTTTTAATAGGTTCTAAGAAACACAATCAACATATTTTTATTTTGACAATGTTCAGTGTATGAGAAAAATTATTAATCTAACTAGAGATATATAATACATTTTTTATACATATATAATATTTGTTTGACTATTGATTAGGATTAGGACATGCATTTTTAAAATATTTCTGAGGGAACAAATTAGTACATAGACTATCAGAATTTTAAAGTTTCACAGCTATATTATGTATTAAAAGCTTTAGCAGAATACATAGTTTATATTTTGAAATACTAACACACTAAATATTGACTATAATAATGTCCTTAAACATAATAGACTTTAATTTTAATTTGAGAATCTGAAAAAATCTCTTTAATGAGTTTTTTAACAACTTTCCATTTTAATCTATCCAGCCCACACCCCAAACGAGGTACCCCAAGTTTTTTTTACTTTATCTATCAACAGCTGTTCTTTTAACGCGTTTAAACTTTTGGTTAGGCTCTTAATAGAGGGCTTGTCCCAGGAAAGACGTTTAGTTACTAGGTAATAAATAAATCGATTTTCTATACGTAAAACAGCTACTTCGCCAGTGCGCTTATTTTGTCTTCTTAAATTAGCCACATTTTTAAATCTCTTTTTAAATTCGAGTGCTATGCCAGCACCCATATAAAAATCTGATGCCACACAGTGCGCAAGCGCATACTTTTTGGAACAACTGAATAAATCTGCATTAACTTCAGTAAATTTCATTCTGCAACAAATTAAAGAATCACCGTTTTTATAGAGAAAGTTATATAATGCTGTTATCCTGCAATTCCTATTATTTTAATTTCCTCAATCACACGATTTAAAAATTTATTATGTTTATGTTTTAAGATTACTTACAGCTCCATAGCACCCTTACTATGTAGTTGAGTAGCTAGAAGCCGAGGGGTTAGTCAGTGTTGGGTTAGTGTGGGGGTTAGTGTTGGGTTAGTGTTGGATGTGTTGGAGGGTGGATTATAAATATATAGATAAACACTAGTTTAAAGATGTCATTAGCGACTCATACATCAAAGGAGTAAGATGGCAAGCAGAAGAATAAAACTTAAGCTCCTGGAAATGCCAAAGGGAAACGTCTTTGGCTTTAGAACAAATGGATCTAATTGGTTTCTGGGAAATGTGCCTGTTGACTTTCAGAATGACCAATTGGTGTTTGATAATGAAACATACACACTATCCGACGATTTGTTGGATTTATTAACGAGTATGCATCCTAAAGCATATTCCCAGAAAGACTTAAAGTTGTACAAAGAATTAATATTACTTACAAATTTACATAAACCAAAGTTCAGAAAAAATGCGCATATTAAATCAAGTTCTGGCTGGAAGTATACAAACATAATTTCAAAACTGTTTCCTCCTAAACGAAGCTATACCACAAAAAGGCCTAACAGTACAGTGTTGCCAAGTGATGACAAGCCAAATGCTGCAAAGTTATGCAGATTGAAAGAGAAAGAGGCCTGCGAGATACACGAAGAAGAGAACAATTCTACCAATGAAGCTGTTGAAGACAAGGAAAGCATAGATAGGGAAGAAGCCCTTACTGAAACCCCTAAGGAGTTTGCATACTACGATGATGTAAACGAGTTGGTTGAAAGATTGAAAAAGTTAGAAACTTCTGAGGTAGTTGGCAATAATAATAACAGAAACGAAATCTTTAGTATATTACATGAATTGGAACGACTTGGAGTAATTGAATTTTATTAGTTTGACGCTTATATCATATGTATAAATGTAATGTTTATGTGGAACATTTAAATAAATTATGTAAAAATATTATGAGTTTTGTTTTAATCGCCTTGTATATTTAAAATAAAAACAAACCTTATTGTTTAAAAAGTTATTTTCAATAATTGTTCGCGTTCGGATAATAAATATACCTTTAAGGCTTATTGTTCAGCGCCAGTAAAATATGCTTTAACAGAAATTAATAAGGGGGTCATTATAAAAATAAATAATTACTTGTAACCTGTAAGCAATACATATATTTAAGCAGGTACGTGTTTTAAAAATTACTATTCAAACAGTTTGATCCAATAATTTTAAAATAATATTTACTCCTCAGTTTTTATTGTCTATTTTAAGTACCTTGTATTATATGTATTGTTAGTCATTCCGTATATCATACGAATGTTATAGATAAAATAAAAAAATTAAAATGAAATTATTTAAACACGACTGTGTTTGCAGAAAATTCTTTAAATAATAAAAAGCAATATTAATACTGGAATAAAACCAAAACCACTCGGCGTGCTATACGTTGAACTATTCACCTCATATCAGAAATGGTTTCTATACAACTATACGACAAATAAAGTAGTATGCTCTTAGCTTCATAAACACCCTTAAAAACGTTTTATTTTATAAACTACGAAATAACTTAAAACTTGCACAGACATTTGAAATAGAAATTTTGCTATTTAAAATCTTACCTTATCTATTGGAAATAAACACACAACAAACGAAGCTTTTAAAATTTAAATATATTATATAGAAGATGCTGTACCCTATCAGAAGTGAATGTAACGGCTAAAACCCTTGAATAGGCTCTGGTAGCGGTAGGACGTTTTATATAAATATAGAAGCAGCATCTACAAAGTCACCACTAAAAACCTATCCGTCATATTTCATTTATTATTTTTAAAAATACTAATAATGTCCAAAGTAGTTGTTAGCGGGTTATCCCTGGAATTGAACAAAATGTATCCTGTGTTAGATATCGAAAATAAAGAAGGGGTGTATGGGTTGCAAACTGTGATATACCTTGAAAACAACCAGGTGTTATACCTACCGAAAAGAATGGAGAAAACTGATGCCGAAATCCAATACCTAATGAGCAGCCAGATCGGGCTGGTTCGTACAGGAAATCAGTTTGTAACAAAATACGGCTGCACTAACCCCCTTTTAGAACTACGAAAATACTGGTAAGTTTTAAATTTGTTTTACTGTGCATATTACTAGATTTCCGCCTTGTTTTTTTCAAATTTTAAAATTAGACTCTTTCTTCCAGATATGCTGAAATTTTAATAAAATTTTACCCTGTTTTTAAATAATATGTTATATACTTATTTAATATATTATTTAATCAATTACCTCCATATATTCGTTTAAATGTTTTTAAAATTATATCAGTGTTTCTTAATTCTCTTTTGTATGCATTCAATTATTTCACTGCTATTGTACCCTCTAAAAGTAATTATTATATTATACCTGTATTAAATTTAAGGCGCTTTGGCGAATATGCCGGGTGTTTTATTTCCGTTAATAAGAGCTATATCAAAAATACTAACATATGGTTAAGCAATTTTCGTTAAAATGTATAATAGTAACCCTAAATATATCTCTCACTAAATATTTTTATTTTTCCCTCTTAAATGCATTACTAAACTAAAAGTATATAATTTAATCCGTATGAAATTTTTTAAATTCTCTTTTTCAATTTTCAGCCGTGGCTGTGCGTACCTTAATACTATTTTATTCCGAGATTTATGTAACTAGTTTTACCTTTAAATATTTTAATGAGCCCGTGTTTTATTAAAAGGCTTAATAGTATCTCTAAATATATATCACAATAAACTATTTTTTTATTTTTAAAAATAAAGACTATTTCCTTATAGTCTTTTTATCAACAACTTTGCCGGCTTCTAGGATAAAATTCTAAATGTTTATATAGACTTTTAAAATTAATTACACCATGTATGCAGTTTTCCTTTTTGCAGGGTAGAAATCCCCACATACGTCAACAAAATCGATAATTTTGCGTTCTGAAAAGACTCTCCGTTATTGCAATCTTATCTTAAAAATTAAAAATCACATACCTTCGCCCATATTTTGTCGCTAAACTGTAATGTAATAACTCAATTTTCTTGTGTTCGGTTATATTTTATCGCTAAACTGTACTGTAATAATGCAATTTTCTTGTGCTTATATGTAAACGCATCTTCACGTGAAAGTGAAAAGAAAGAAAGGTAAAGTGTAATGCATTTAGTCCATATTAGTTATGTAGTTAAAAGAGAACCAAAATACTATCACACACATATTAGCTTAAAAGAACATAAAAATATTCACCTTTATATCCAAATAACTTGTATTGCATCGCTGAAAAAAGAGTCCATATTAGTTATGCAGTTAAAAGAAGGCGTGGGGTTCGCTTTGAAACTTCGTTCCCCCTAAAAACCGAATAGGGTGCGACTGGGGACTCAGTTCACGACTGGTACCCTGTTACGGCCCTGTCTATAGCATACCAAAAGATAGTAGTTTCTATTAATTTTAAGTTACAGTCTAGTCATTATTTTAATTAGTTATTAGTTATTTATTTATTAGTTATTAGGTAGGTAGTATCAGTGTACCCAACCATTGATCATGCCTAGTGTAATCTACCTCAGGGATACGGGTTAGTCAACGCTTTAATTAAGTATTCAATAGATAGACAGGGTCAACCGAATGTCCCCAATTTTTTAAACACGCCTGGGAAAAAAACAATCTTTGAAAAATATCAAGTTGTTTTTTACTAGACGGTCTTAATGCCGTTGGCATATTTTTTAGGCTATTTTCTAAAAAATATTCTTAAGCGTAAAGGAAAAATGGGTACGTGATGCCTATTATAGCGGTTTTAAACATTACTTAACACGTTCGCTACCGACGGCCACTATAGTGGCCTCACCGATCCTCCGTGGTGAACCGCGGCCGCTATAGTGGCCAATAATTTACATTCATTTCTATGCATCTAAATTTTAATCTGGTCCACGCGTGGATGTTGTTTACCATTTTTTGGTCTGTCAGCAGTCCGTCGCCGCCTTTGGTACTTGATTTACGTTAGTCATCAAGCGCGTGTAGATAAAACCATTGTTCATTGCTTGTAGTCACAATTATATCTAGTTTTATACAAATATTGACTGTGGGTGAACTGTGAAAGGCTATTTTTTATATATTGATGTAAGAAAATGGATTCCACCCCTAGTACAAGGTAAGTTATAAGTTTTCGAATAAATTTTTTGAGGTTATGTAACTTTTTTTTCTTGATATTTTTAGTTATTCGGATAAACGTGTGCCAAACACCTCCCGCAATAGAACACAACGTATTCCCTTCACTCAAACTGAACTTGAACGGATGGCAAATGATTTTATGACCAATGATGATGAAGATGAAGCTTGTGAGCCATTTTCCAGTGACGACTCGGTAGCTGATGCTGATTATGATGCGAATGAATGCGAAATAAGCACCGCTGATGAAAGTAGCAGCTCTGGGTCAAGTGAACACTTAAATGTACATCGATCACCGCCTCGTAAAATTGCACGAGCTACAGTAATGCCCATACAAAATGATTCAGATAATGAATGGACAGATACTGAGGAGGACCCTATCGACATTCCCTTTACTGCAACCGAAACAATTAATGTAAATATCCCGAATAATGCCACAGCACTTCAATATTTTCAAGTATTTTTCGATAATAGCATTATTCTTACTATTGTCGAAGAGACGAATAGAAGGGCAAATTTATTTTTAGCCAATCAAGAAACATTGACAAGGAGTAATAAGGGGTTACGGTGGATCGACACCACACCAGAAGAAATCAAAACATTTATCGGTGTTTGTTGTTTGAGTGGGAACATTACCTTTCCAAAAATTGCCCGGCAATGGAGTAAAGATCTCTTGTATTATCATCCAATTTTTGGTAAATCAATGTCGGGTAATCGGTTTACAACGATTTTACGTATGTTAAGATTCGTAAATCATGCAGATGTCGATGTGAATGATCGTCTTCATAAAATTCGTCCTATACTAAATGCGATTATCGAAAACATAAAATCCGCATTTTATCCAGGTCAACATTTGGCAATCGATGAAGCCATGATTTTATGGCATGGAAGATTGATTTTCCGCCAGTATATCCCTAACAAGCGTCATAAATACGGAATAAAATTATACGAGCTAACCACTCACGATGGGTTTATTTTGAACATAATTATATATGTAGGTAAAGGAACCCTGGAAATCGACGGAGAATCTCATTCATTTTCCGTAGTGAAACAATTAATACGTGACTATTTGGGCAAGGGCCACGTGCTGTATGTTGATAATTTTTATTCAAGCGTTGCACTTGCGGAATATTTGTTGTCAGAAAAAACTGGTATAGTTGGAACGCTACGTGAAAATAGGAAAGGCAACCCAAAAAAGTTCTTGAAAACCAAGCTGAAAAAGGGAGAAGCAGTTTGGAAGCGGAAAGGTTCAGTTGTCGTAACAAAATGGAAAGACAAACGCGATGTCCGCATGATGAGTACCCGCCACAAACATCAGATGGTTGAAACAAGACCCAGAAGAGGTGAAGTAAAACTAAAGCCCCAGTGCGTCCTTGACTATAATCAACATATGTCTGGCATTGATAGAGCCGATCAAATGATGTCTTACTATTCCAGCCCGAGAAAAACTATTCGGTGGTACCGTAAGATATTCTTCCATCTTGTAGATGTATGTATATGGAATGCTTATTACCTTTACAAAAAAAGAACAAACACAAAGAATACTCTTTTGGATTTCGGTGACGAGATAATAAAAGATCTTATAAAAGCTAAACCGTCACAAGCAAATTCAATACCAGTAAATTTCCAAGGACACCATTTTCCGGAAGCCATACCTGGAGAAAAAAAAAATTCGAAGAGGTGTCGTTTTTGCTCCAAAGGTAATGTACGGAGACGTTCACGGTATCATTGCCCATCTTGCCCAGATTTACCTGGGTTATGTATTGATCCTTGCTTCAAGAACTGGCATCTAAGCTTGGACACATAGTTTTTGAAAGTTATGTTTTTCATGTTTGATCGAATGGTCTATTTACTTGTTTACACTTAGGACTTTTTTAGTTTTGAATTAAAATAAGTATGAAAATCTTGATACGTATTTTTATTCTAAGGCAACTTTTTAAATGGCACTAAAGTGGCCGTTGGTTTATACTAATCCGAGAGCTATGAATGAACCAAGGGCCACTATAGTGGCTCAAGGTCAAATATGGTGACCTTGACTTTCTAAGTCATAACAATAGTATATGTAGAGAAATTATCAAAATATCCCAAGTATATCCCGAAATACGGCTCTGGTCCACAGCGGGATACTGTCGTTTTCTGGTCGGTAGCGAACGTGTTAAACAAGTATAATTATTTCTGTAACCAAAATCTTACCTGTTTATCTTATTTTGGTTTCAGTACAAAATGGTGAATATTAATAATATAATTAAAACATTTATAATATTTGATATTTTAGTAAAAATTTATGTTATTATAATAAAACTTGGTGGGCGGGGATGTAATATACTAGTTTTTATGAATGTTGCTTATGTTTTATGCTAATTTTTTTTCTTACAGCCTGCAAGATCCCGGATCCACTTTGAGAAGTATTTTAATAATAAAATCCACTGCATAATGGTTATTTTAA